>JAKFHU010002088.1:29400000-30650000 GCA_023783475.1 Daubentonia madagascariensis
GGGGGAATTGCATAACTAGTGCATAGATTCATATGGCTCTATGAAAAAAACTGAGAAATTGTGCCTGTTTATGCAAATAATGACTTTGTTATTAGATTAAAATACATTTGTCTTTCACTGTTGATTGGAAGTGCATTTGTACTATAAAATACATGGTTTGGTGAACAGGCCACTAACTAAAAGAAAAGCCAGCCTTTCTCTCTCCCTCTTTGAGATGACTACCATCTTAGGCATATTTGTCTGACAGGAAAAGAGCACAGACTACATAAGTACAAATCTCTGATAAAATTTCCTTGAAGAGCAACAGACAACATTTAACCTACAAGGCCCAGAAGGTTCAAATGATAAAAGGATGATGTAAAACACAAGCTCTCTTTCCTTTGAGAAGTCAGAATCCCATCCAGATCCTCTCCCTGTGAGAATTCACTATTTGGATGCCAATAATTGTTCTGCTTTCCACTAAATATAAACACATAGCACGTATGAGACTAAACATTAAAATCAAAGGTTGCATGATAAATAGGAAAACCCTCTAGTGAAGAAACAGTTTGCATTTTGATTTCTGGTCTTCAGGATAAAGATCAGTAGACTCCTCCTGTGGCTTCTGGGAATAGGAGTTTCTCCTGAGATGCGGTATCCTTAGGAATGGCTGGTAGTCAAGTTCGCACCTTTGTTAAAAGAAAAGACTAGCTTGAACTCTCACTCTTAGAATTCCCAACATGGCTGAGCCCATTTTAAGTCAATATACTGGGCAGTTAAACACTGAAATTGGTTTGGAAGCAGAACACCAATCAAGAGTAGAAAAGCACCACTGGTCCCAAGTCAGAAAGCAGGGCCTTTCTAATAGGGTGGTTGTTTGCTTTATCTACAGGCAAAAAAACTTGAACTGACTGAGTCTCCACTGAGGTGCAAAGTACGACATGGACCACAAATTCTCAGAGGGGAGTGTACAGAAGAATCACCTAGAAAGCTTGTTAAAATGCAGATGCCTGGGTCCTACCTGGGAGAGGCATGATTGTCTCCCAGAAATCTGCATCATAGCAGATGCCCCCTAGTGTAACAAGGAGAGAAGGCAGAACAGTCTGGCTCATAAGACGAAGAAAGCTTTATCAGCTTTATTCAATAGTATACCTATTTAGACTCCTGAGTCTATGCAAAGCTACATACGAAGTCCAGCTCAAAGCAATAAACACTTTCACAGATTATGTTGAGTAGACCCATCTTCAGACTAGGGCTCCAAGGAGGTCCATCGGCAAACAACCAAATACTTTTTCAGTGAAGATTTTTAAATGCCCTGGGAATCAATGCACTTGTTTTTTTCCCCTTGCAAACAAGATCCTATATATAACCTTTAATTAAAAAAAAAATAGTCTGTAACATGGAAGAGGACCCAGTGAGTCAAGACAACTAAAGGAACCTGATTACCTTTAATTTAAGAATAGAAATAAGGGGAAGGTGGTTTTAGGTGTTGATGAAAGATTGAGGCTAGTTCTTAGCAATTCTACAAAAGTAAAAGGAGGATTGCTGAGGATGGCTTTCAAAGCAAGGCCTCTAGAATTTACTCATCATTATTGTGGACTAGGAAAAGCATAGCTTTATATAAAGATAGAACAATAATGCAGAATACAGCTCAAGGAACTTTTCTATCCCGTCATTCTAATTTCTTAATAAACCTACTATGACACTAAAATTTGGCAATAATATTTGATTTAGAAATCAAAGGATAAGATGTCCGACATAAGCTTATTTTTCACATATATGAATCTTAGTCCCTTCAGAATTATATATCTCTTAGTTTTAGTAAAACTTTTTCTAAAAGTTATTACCTATGTTTCTGCCTCCTGCAGTATATGCAGCATTTCACACTGGCTATAATCTTTTTTTGATGATTAAAGTTCCACATTAAAACCATCATTTGTGGCACATATGTAGATGTCATATAGTTACAGAGAGAACAATGAACTAAAAATCAGAATTCCTAAGTTTTAGTCTTCAGAGCTTACACTTACTAGGCATGTTACCTCAGGCAAGTTTGAGACTCAATATCCTCCTCTATAAAATGGGAATGATACTGCTTGTCCTACATATACCAAAATGTATTGTGGGGATCAAATAAAAATAATTATAGTAAGTGCTCAATAAATTTTTAGCTATCCTATTGCTGACATGTCAGGCACTGCACCTACCTAAGAAACAGATGAGGAACCAAGGTTCATACACACTAACTTCCACAAATGTATCACAGGCAGCCTCATGCCATCTCCAATGCACTCCATGACTTTGCTGTTTTACCATCAGAGCATCAGATTCCACAGCCAAACTCTAGCAACTGTTTGTAGAAACACAGAGCTTGTGAACTACTTACACAGGTTCCTGCTGAGACATAACATCTGAGTTATAAAAATGGGAATATGATTGGAAAAGAGCTTCCAGTTTAGTCCCATTCAACAGTCACTGTTTATGTCAGACGCTGGAAAGATGATAAGTGGATAAGAATGTTTCCTCCCTTTGGGTTGCTTAAAATGCTGGGAAGTAGGGGAGGAAGGGCAATAGAGGGGAGGGAGCGTCCGTGAAGACAAACACATAGGAACATTATTTCAATATATAGTAAGATCAAAGGGAAAACAACTAGCCCAAGTGGTAGGGGTGACCTATGAGTGGGGTGAGTAGATACGGAGGAAAACTTTCTGGAGAATCGGGTAGCTAAAACCAGAACAAAAAGCCTTCCAAAGAGAAGGAATAGCATGAAGTATGTAATAGTGCAGTATGTAGAGGGAACCAGAGCAGTTCAGAGAGCCTAAAACGAGAAGCAGGCAGGGTACAAGAAGGCTGGGAGGTGAAGCGTGGAACAGGCATGAAGCACCTTGTACAATCGTCTGGGCTTAAATCCTGTAGCTTTTGGGGATCACTGGAGGGTTTTAATTGGGAGTAATATGATCGGATTTGCATTTAGGGAGACCTTCCTGGTAGCAATATAAAGGAGGGACTGGAGGAGGTCATGTGGACCAGAGAGAAAGTTATATGGCCAAAAGAATGGCCTGAACTAGGGCTGCAGTTACAAAAACTAAAAAATATTTTAGACAACAAAAACTGCTACATAAAAGCCAAACAGTAGCAGCAGTGGCAGCAGCAACATAATGTTACTACACTTCAAGCATCTCAAGAGCAAGCATAATGGGATTTGCTACAAGGTGCAGTTTTCACTCAATACTCATGAGTTTACCTTTGTCATCCAGCATGGTACTTCGCACTAATGAATCCTAGTAAGTGACCAGATGATGGGCACAAAATCAGAGATGCTGGGTGCTGCATGCTAAATAGTCCAAGACTGAGATATTTTGACTTCCACTGTTTACTTTTTTTTAATGTGTCATTTTCCTTAGTGTCAAATTGCAAAATAGTCACTCTTCATCATCTAAGTTTGTTTGAATGGAGAAACCAGAGAAGCAAGACTGTTAGAACTGTGTGTAAAATAGGAACAGAGCTCCCAGAGCAGCCTGAGGGATGCTCCCAGGAACAAAGTGTGCTAGAATCATTCCTAGTCTTTTTGACATCTATATTAGCTGCTCAACAAAATTTTTTTGTCCTTTCTTACTTTCAGGTGTTCCATAGTGTTTGTAAGTTGAGGCTGTCATAGAAATGATTTCTGGAAATGTATTATGAATCACTATTATATCATGAAAATAAATCATAATTCTTCTCAATTCATTCTATAAACTATAATAAAATATGCCAGGCACTGTACTGAGGATACTAAAACAAATGAGGCTCCCACCTGGCCCTGAAGGAGAATATTAAGACCTCCAAAGAAAGCAAAGTCAATTACTGGGGTAGTAGGTTCCTTTTTCATGTATTTGTCCGTTTTAACTTGAATCGATTTATTCTGTTTCTGATAATGCTGAGATGAGTTTAATCCAGAGGCTCTCAACCTGGCTGAAAAGCACCTGTGAAGCTTTAAAAAAAATATTTATATCTTTATCTATATATATATCTATATCTCAAAGCCATGGCTTTGACATCAGATCAACTGAATCAGAATCTAGGATGATGAGCCCATGGCATTAATACGAAAACAAAGACTCCCCAGCAGATCTTAATGAGCCAAGTTAATAATCATCAAAAGGTTTGAAATCTTCTGTTATTTAGGGCTGAAGAGCGACCACAAATATGAAGTTTGGTGCCCCAGGTCACTTCTAATTTGAGGGCAAAATAAGTCTCCCAAGCTGAGGAAAAAAATAAACAAGCCAGCTTCCTAGGTGTGTGAGTGGGGGGAGAGGAGAAGATATTTTGATTGAATGATATCTTGCTTTTCTTAATCAGATTATCTTCAAATCTCACCCATGTGTGGACCTCCAGACCATTTGAACTGTCATCTGGCACTGTGTTCATGAGGACTTGGGAAGAAGCAGATTATCATTCATTACTCAACTTCTGATGGAAAAGAATAAACCCTATAAGTTAGTCTTCTAAAATTTTTTATCTAAATATAAAATTCCTAAAGTGGCACAGAGTAATCTGTTAGAAAATAGATTGATGTCAGAAAAACAAAAAAAATTTTTAATTGTTTAACTCCCCACAATCTATAATTCCTGTATAGTTAGCCCTCCAAATTAGCATAGGAATTTTTAAAGATTCTCTTATTGTAAATTGACAATTTATAATTGTATAAATTTGTACGGTACAAAGTGATTTCATGATTTATAAATACAATGTGGAATAATTAAATCAAGCTAGTTAGCATATGCATCACCTTAAATCCTTAACATTTTCTGTGGTGAAAACATTTGCAATTTACTCTCTTAGCAATATTGAAATGTGCAATTCTCTATTATTAACTATATTCACCATTCTGTGTAGTAGAACTGAAAATACATACATATATATATTCCTCCTGAGATTTTGTCCCCTTGGTCCATCATCTCCCCATTCCTTCCACCCCCAGCCTCTGTAACCACCATTCTACTAGGAAACTGACATGTATTAAATTCAGGTCAGGATGGTTTTCAGATCACATAGCAGTATTTGGGTACATTAGACACATTTGCTATATCTTTATGGTGATAAGGGCAGGGAAAGATGATCCCATATATTTAATAAATAATAATAAATGACTGGAGACACTAATGCTAAAATGTCATGGATGCTTCTGAACCATTACATATGTTGAACAGTCTCAAACAGATTATAAATGATCTCTATCTGCTTTGAGTGTGAATTTTGCCAGCCTCCCTGTGGTGATGTCATCTGATTTCCTTTCTGAGACCTCGTGCCATTATTATCAGATACTATAAAGTGAGCCACAGGGGGAACTTCACACAGAGCAAGACAACAGCAGAACTGGAATCATATTTTATAAGACAGAGAGTCTCCCCCTACTTTCTCTTTCCTTCTTTTGAATTTTCATAAATGCCAAATATACTGATAAATCCCTGGCAAAGGGCTTTCTTATCATGAACACCACTGATAACTCTAACATCTTGTGCTCTTGCCCTGACTACCTCAGAGAAATGTAGCGTGACTCCCTTTTCTGCCTCTGTTACAACACTTTTTAAAACAAAGCTGGAAACGTGCATTGCAGACAGAAACGCAATCCTGCTCACCAAGAACTCCATGCCTGGACTCTCCAGTTACAGAGCCCCCTGCCAAATTAGCCACTGAAGAGAGAAACCAACAGGTGATGGCAGAACTCCCTGCACGTGTTTTCATTCTCTCGCATCTGGAGCAAAGACCCATCACCTGTGAGTGCTGGGATGCGGAGGAGGGAGTGGGTTTTGAGCCAGCTAATTAAGCGGGTAGACATAAACTGCACTGTGTCCCAGAGGGGGTGGAGCTGCTGTGGCCCTGCAGAGCCAGCAGCTGGGGCTGCCTGCTGGTGACTGAAGGGGGAGGCAGATGTCCCCACTCAGTGTAGATCCACACTACCTGCTTGCCTGTGCTGTCTCAAGAAGTAGGTAAAATAGTGCTCATTAAAAGCAAGCACAGGTAGTGGAGCTAAGCTATTAGACAATGCCACAACTGGACAATTTAGGATATTTAGAATAAGTCAAAATCCTTTGGGGGCAAGACCACTTTGGCATTTAGGAAGATCAGAAGTCATTTTCCATGAGCAGGAGACGCACTGCTTTAGCTTCAAGGGCTCTGCCGCTGGGAAGGCTGACTTCCCAGCACAGCTCCCTCCTAAGGACAGTTCAGTCAATAAAGGGACCAGTCTGGAGCAATTGCAAATGTGTTTGGCTCTAATCTCGATAATCAGTGTGAAAGCTTGATCCAGCATGTGTCGAATGCAATGCAGTTGTCTTTTTCTTCTTTAGGGAGCAGATGGGAACCATTACAACAAAAAGAGCCAAAGGACGAAGAAAGCCTGTGGTTTTGCTGCCCCTACCAGAGAGTGGGGAACAGTTTCCTGCTTTCCCCAAAGGCTCTTAGAAGGAAATGGAATGTTCTAGGACATAAGTCTGGAAAGGTAAATGAGCCATTTAATTAACTGAACCACTTTGGAGCAAAAATTAGGGAAAGGATGGAATTAAGTATAAATCAATACAAATTATAGTAGTATGAGGTTCTTATGGAGATAACGTTTCCCCCCAAATTTCATACTGGCCCCCACCCCCTTCCATTACTACCCCAACATGGGGGTGCCCTCCCCCAGTCCACAGCCATTTCCTTGCTTTAAACAAGCTCCCACAATCCCACGGGAGTTCAGTTTCAGGTTTCAGTGGGCCCATGGTAGGTGTGCCTCTGAATTCTGGGACCTCAAAACCTTGTTAGTATTCTTTGAACTGTGCCTTGCACAGTGGCTTCCACAATTGAGTAAATTCCTTCTGACTTGACTGTGAGGATCATGAAGATGAAATGCTACCATTTTATTTGGTTATTTTACCTGTTTTCAGGCAATGCAGATAGGCAGTAAAATTAATTAAATCAACACTCTCCATTACCACTCCTACTATTTCCCCAGAATAAGTTGTCACTCTCTCTAAGAAAAAGGATTTTTTACCCTCAAGGCTGTTTTAAAATGGTAATACAACCTCTGCTACAAACGGGAGGGCTGGCAATAAAATGTGCAAACTTACCTTTTCTAAATTTAATTAAACTCATGTAGCAAGGATGTCTTTTGGAGCCACAGTCGTCTTCTGGGTTCATATTTGCATATTTGGGCAAATTTCAGGGAGGAATCTATTTGCAAAGCAGAGCAAATGGCCTTCTCTGAAAGTCACCTGCCTCAAAGTGGAGGGGCCTAAGGATCCCAAGGCGAGTAAGGAAAGAGCTTTGGGTTGAGGAGCTTCACCTGATAGCAAAGCCTTGTGGGGGGAGACACCTGTTAATCCTTTTGGCTCATGGACCCCTTTGAAAACTTGCTGAAAGTGTTGGACCCTCTCTACAGAAAATATTTGCATATGCACCTACAATATTCGATTTCTTATGCAATCCCAGCGGTGTTCTCAGACTCTGGGAAGCCGTTCCGTGGACTCAGGGAGACACTTTCCTTAGAGTTCCTACTTCTCGAGAATTGACGAAATAGCACAGCATCCCCACCCTGTCTCCAGCCCAGTGCCCTGGAGGCAGGTCTGTCCTGGGCAGAAAGGAGCTGCTGTTCTCAATTCAGTAACACGCTGGCCTCCAAAGGACACTGCCTTGGCCTCCTGTGTCTGGATTCAGTTCCAAGGGAGAAGATTTGGTCTCCCCCACTCCACCCCTGGCACTTGCAGGACAGCCACCAACACTGGACATCTGTGCCCAGCAGAGCAGTGGGACAGCACAGATGCCATGGAGATGCCACACATTGGAACACTCTCGTAGCAGAGCCCACCAAAGTCTTGGGAGCAGGGGGGCCCAACCAGGTGAGGGCACCCACACTAAACCAGTCAAATGTGGATATAAATGCTGCAGCCGCCTCATCTGTACCCGGTACGTTCAAGTTTTATCTAACATTTACCTCCTTTAAGCCATTACTTGAGATGTGGTACTAGACAACATTAGTCTAAGATACAGGGGCATTTTGGGAGGAAAGAGTGAGACTGTTCAAAACCTCAGTTTATTGAAACAAATTTTTTTAGCATCCTTCTATTTAATATTGTCATGATGGTGGAAATCAACACTGAAAGCAGCCCTCGAAGCTGACATCTCTGAACACAACTCTGAGAAGGGAGACGTGTGGCGGAGTGAGCGCATGTGTTTCCGAGGCGGGGGCGGGGGGCACTGCAGGGCTGGGGGTGCGGGGGAGCGTGCGGCTGCGGGGGGAGGCAGTAATCACATATGCAGACGTTCACCCGAGTCCAGAGTCAGGAAGCCAAGCTGACTTGCTGAATCCCAGGAATAAATCTGCCCCCTAAAGTAGGCTCAGTAATTGAGATTGTTGTCTTTTTGCTTCTGTATTCGTTTTTCTAACTCCCCTCTCCAGTTTATCAGCATTTTCTTTGTTTCAATGCATTGAACTACTTTATGAAGGTGTTGGCAAGAAACAGAATTGAAACAAAATTGTTATTAGAATCTATGCTCTCCATGTAATGTGGGGAGGGTGTGGCAGGAGTACTAATAATACTGATGCCTAAAATAGAGCAAATTTGGATTCTGCTTTAGCTCACCTGTGAACTTGAGTAAGTCAGTGAACCTGTCCTGTTCCCTCTGGTACAAAATGAAGATTCCAGCTAGACTATCTGTAAAGATACCTTCTACTAAAAAATTTTGTGGATCAAATCATAATCATGATCATAATACCTTGATTTTAACTTTCTCTCATTTAATCTAGCTTAGTGGTTAAAAGCACAGGCTCTGGAGGCAGACTAACTGCCTGGGTTCAACTTCTGGCTCTACCACTTACTAACTGTGTGACCTATAACAAAGTAGTAACTTGTCTGTGCCTCAGTTTCCTTATCTGTAAGATGGCAATAATAATTCCTTCCTCATAGAATTGGTACGAGGAATAAATGAATTGTATATCATAACTGCTCAATAAATATAATGTTAATTGCACTTATGTTAAATTTTAATCCAAACCTGTGTTGGTGCCTCCTTTTAATGTTTCATTTGATTTCTCTCCTTTACTATTTTTTATACATCTTTTTGGCTCGATTTCATCTCTCGTGGAACTATTTAATATGGTTAACAAATTTGAATTTGTGATGGCCAACTCAAGTACATCCTTTAGTTGTGTGCTAAGAAATACTGTTTGAAGCTGATACTCATCAAGAAGTCATTTGAAACTGTCCTTTTGTCCCATTTGTACCAGTCATGTATCTATAATTTCTTAAGTAGTTTATTTTGCTCATAAATAAAATCCAGCCAATAGATCAGTTTATACATGGAACACAGCCGCTCTTCTGTGAAGGTGAGGTGGCTAAGCACCTACAAAGTGACATTTAAAGGGCGCTAAGATCCTGCCTGTTTCAAATAGCTCCCACTAACCACTTCATCCTCCTACCAGCATCAGTGTTTCTTTCTCCTTCTGTGTGGTCTGAAATATCCACTGTGACTGCCTTGATGACCCAGGTATAACTTGCTGCTTTGGAACAATAGGGAAGGTACTGCTTCTAGAAAGTACAGGTACTACACACACGTGCATAGTAAGTTTACTTTTCAATGCATTTTAATGTACATATCCTCATGTGCACCTTCCAGTGTACCTGAAGGGCCAGGTAATATTACCACAATTCACAGATGAGGAAACAGGCTAAAAGAATTGGCCCAAGTTATAAACATACTCATTGATTTGCTGAGCAACCAATAAATGCCCAGCTTTGTCTCCACTGGGAACTTAAAACAGGAAACCTACATTTAGAGGAGTTTACAATTTAGCTTTGCTTCCTTTGTTCCCTTGGAGGTTAGGAATTGTGTTTAGATTTCTAGATTAGCTGTCACCTTGAAAAGTAGAAGGAACCTAACATAGAGAACAAGAAACCAAAAACAGTTGAGTTTCAGAGGGTAGGTAAAATGGAAGAGGATATATGATTCAAATGATTGAAACAGTCAACAATGAAGGTCTTAATAACCCATAACTATGACCTAAAAACAACTGAGGAGAGATAGGCACAGACTGCGGGGTTAGATCCCCAATAGTACACTGAAAATAAGTAAAACCAACAGCTGGCAGTTTGTCCTGGGACCAGGCCTGTATCTCACCACAGCCCATGAATTTATAAAGGCAAGCTTCTCTAAGTGTTGAATTACACATAGCAACCGGAACTTCCTCATTCCGCCTGTAGGATCAGGTGAGGGCTTATTAAGCATCAGGAAAACTGCTCCCTGATATTGTCTGAGTAAAGAAGTTGTGTGAGTTTTTAATTTTTTTTTACAGTGAGTTTTAGAGGTGGAAAAGCCATAGAGACTTTTTAGCTCCGTTCCCTTCCAAAAATTAGTAACTGATATTGCGTCTTTATTTAGCATTTGATTTCTTTTCTCTGCCTTTCCTGCCTCATTTTGCTGAGTCTGGAACACCTGCCTCACATCACACACTGTTTCTCAGGAATATTTTGGTTAGTGAATGTCCTGTCTAGCATTTATCCCCCTACTTGCTAATTACTAATTCTAGGAATTAGCACTTGGATGTCACCTGGGAACTCTACCTCCCCATCAGGTGTAGTGTGGGTGAGCCTAGACCACCTCTGGCTTCAGTGGGCATGTGATTCAAGCTCGGGCTTCTGAACTCTCCCAGGAACTGGATCTTGAGATATGGAGAGGATTAGAGATCTTTCACTGGGCAGTGGTGTCCTGGAGGCATTGTCCACTAGTTGTTGCTTCCTAGATCCTTGAAACTGCTTTTGTCCTAGTCTTCCCCAAGACCCAGCCACTCATCTTTTCTTTGATTCTGTAAGTAGTTCTATCCTATCCTACCCATAAATTCCCATTTCCCTTTGTGTTAGCCAGGGTCAATTTCTGTTGCTTGCATCCACGGAATTCATAACTGATATAGAGCTTCACACACATCAGAGCAAAACAAGTGCTTTCTCTCTAACCATTAAGCTTTGATATGTTTAAAGATCCAAGACCTGTAATGTTGAGAGGGAATGTCATACATTGAGTAAGAACAACGCTCTTCCTGGTTTGAATCCTGGCTCCATCATTATTGTAAATTGAGGGCGTGTAACTTAATCTCTCTGGTCCTCAGATTTGCCATCTGATAATAATAGCTTCTGCCTCATAGAAGTCTGAAAGGTCTAAATGAGTTAATACATATCTTTAGATGTGTTTAGTACAGTTAATACAGAGTCTAGAACAATAAGTTCTCAATAATATTGGCCATTATATTCCTTGCACTCCATATCTGGTAAGCTCATATTAAATCAGGATGAACAGGCTGAATGCTTAGAATTTGAAGAATTCCCTTTCAAGCCACTATTCCAACATATTGTGTGATTTCTGTGGTATATCCATTTTTCTGCTATAAAATGGAGTAAAACAGATGGGCTGTGAGTTAATGAGTGTATAAAGCTCTGTGAAATCCTTAGATAAAAGGTGCCCCTGAGCGCTGTTATCACACGACAAGTGATCAAGTGTTATTTTAGGTCAGGCTTTATATTTTTAATATATTTTAAATGCTTTTTTGGGTCAATATGTGGGATGAGGAAAACAAAGTGTGTTTGAACAGAAGCTCATAAACAGTGGTATAATTACTTCTTGGCCTGTGCTGCCTTGTTATATTCAACTCACTGCACAAAGAGTTTGAAAGATAAAAATCCTAATTTTTCTGAGATTTACATTTTCTGGGATATAGTTCTGATAAATAAGGCCATGCCAAATCTACTTCTGTGGTTTGGATGAACTCAGGCACTTGTAAGTAAATCATAGAGCATCCAGCTATTCAATTTTTAGGAAACATCAAGCCAGAATCAGCATCCTTTCTAAACAGGGTTGTTTTTAGAGTATCTCAGAATTTCATGATATTTCCAAAGATGCCAATGGCATCTAATTTATGAATTGCAGAGATCATCTGCCTTTCAGTCATTAAAGGGAATATAATAAAAATAACCATAATTATGCGCAATGCATGGTAGACATTGCCAGGTTAGCATGGTTTGGAATTGGACTTGGATTTTAATTATCTCTGGCACTTATTAGCTATGGGACTTTGACAAATGACTAACAGTTGTTTGGTTTTTTTTTAGGTAAGCAAAATAATACATGATTTATAAGCTACAATGTGAAAAGTATCTAACTCAATACCTAGCACATGATAAATATTTCCTTTCCATCTATAACCTTGCTGTGATCCTCAGGTTTTCAGGTCATTCTCTGGAGAGTTAAATTAAGTTTATAGGACATAAAAGAGTTATCATTTTGCTAACTGCTTCTCAGACCTCCCAGCAGAAATCACAGGAACCTCTGAAACTGTTTTCTTCCTCAAATTCCCCACCTAGAAATTCTATGCAGTAATAAGAAATAATGGGAGCAAAAACAGGACCCAGGTAAACTATTCCTAAACCTGCTACCAACTGCTGCAGGTGGGGTGTCAGGGGGTGGGGTGCCTGATGCAAGCAAACCCACAGCCTTCTGGTGCCCCCTGGAGGCTGCTGGCACCATACCCCATTCTGCCAGGAATGCCAACCTTTAAAAGGTGAAAAAGGGAAACCCAGAGTCTCTTACACATGTTAAAGTTAAAAAAAAAAATTATTTCAAATTTTCATCATCAGAATACCAGCATCCATTTTGATTTTCTCATATAGAGAAAATCTTTCTCTAACTCTAACTCATAGAGTTATCTTTCTTTCTGTACTTATTAAGTTTCTATGTCTTTAGATGTCTGACATCTGTAGAAGAAATAATAATAAACATTGGAGAAAAGGTCATAAAAACCAACATTCTAGGGAATCGAAATCAAAATCACAATGAAATGCCACTTCAAACCCATTAGGATGGCTATTATCAAAAACATAGAAAATAACAAGTTGGTGAAGATGAGAAATTGGAACCCTTGTGCACTGCTGGTAGGAATGTAAAATGGTGCACCCGCTATGGAAAATAGTTTGTTAATTCCTCAAAAACTTAAAAATAGAATTACCATATGATCCAGCAATTCCACTTCTTGGTATATATCCATAAGAATTGAAAGCAGGGACACAAACAGATACTTGTACATCCATATTCATAGCACAATTATTCACGACAGCCAAAAGGTAGAAGAAACCTGTGTCCATTGATGGACAAATGAATAAACAAAATATGGTATATATGCAAGGGAACATCATTTAGCCTTACAAATAAAGGAAATTTTGACACATGGTGTAACATGTATAAACCTTTAAGACATTATACTAAGTGAAATAAGCCGGTCATAAAAAGACAAATACTGTATGATGCCACTTATGTGGTACTTAAGAGTAGTCAAATTCACAGGGAAAGGAGAACGGTGCTTGCCAGGGGCTGGAGGCAGAGGTGAATGGAGAGTTTTTGTATAATGGGTACAGAATTTCAGTTTTATAAGATGAAAAAAGTTCTGGAGATGGATGATGGTGATGGTTGTACAACAATGTGAATGTACTTAATGCCACTGAACTATACACTTAAAAATGGTTAGAATGGCAAATTTTATGTCATGTGTTTCACCACAATTTTTTAAAATAAATTTAAAAGACTTTAAAAAACACAACATATCAAGAAAAGCTATATATAATATCCTCTTTGAAAAAGTATAGAGAGTACTTTTTAACAAAATGATGGATTTCAAACTTTAGGGAAAATGAGTATTCTTTTCTATGCTTTGGCAAGCGTGTGGCGTATATGGAGTGTGAGCAACATACACTGACTTTCTCTGTTTCATTTTTAACAACAGGGCCAGGACCAGCCCCTCAACTAAACTGTTGGTAGGCAATGATTGCCTTCCACAGCTCCCTTCACACCCTAAGCTTTCCTCTGTCTCTTCTTTCCATTCAGACAAGCTCACTGGAAAGATATGAAACCCATCCACCCTCGGGTGAAATACCTCATCACAGTTTCAAGTGACACCTCCCTGGGAAAGGAGAGGTGGAATTTGGCCAGCCTCAAAGCCCTTAGCTAAAGGAAAATCATACTTACATTGAAATTTGAGGCTCAAGCCGGAGGGTGAGAACAAGTACTTGGGGTTTTATTTCACAAGGCACTTAAATCACACTCTATCACTATTTCAGTGTTGGGTGATCAGGCCTTGTGTCATGGAATATTTATTTTAATGCCATATCAATTTTATACCCTTAGTAAAATAAGAATAGGAGCAATGTGATTGATACATTTTTCCCAAATTAGGCCACATTCAGTTCATTCACCAATTACATGCCAACTATGCACCTAAAACCGTAGCAGGCCCTAGACATTCAAAATTGATAATATACTGTCCTTTGTCCAAAAGGAACAGTAAAGTTAGTTAGGCAAAATGTTATGAATAATTCTATATGTCATGTCCCTTTTACACTTCCCCCAAGACTGGGTTGGGGGGAAGCCTAGCATTGTTACGCATGCTTTCATACAGTATTTATTGAATCATATTTAAATTATTTTGTGTTCATGTCTGTCCTTTCTACTATGCCGTGGGCATGAGATGCATCTAAGACATAGAGTGCTGTATTTGCACATTAGAAAGAGTCTCTATGTTTTCTGGCAAGTGGCATCATCTCATTACCTATTTTTTTAATTGACAGGTAAAAATTGTGTATATTATGTATAACGTGATTTTTTATATATGTATATATTGTGGAATGGATAAATCAAGCTGTTTAACATACGTATCACCTCATATATGTACCATTTTGTGGTGAAAACACTTAAAATCTATTAGCAATTTTCAAATATACAATATATTGTTATTAACTGTAGTCACCATGATGTACAATAGATCTCTTGAATTTATTCCTCCTGCCTAGCTGAAATTTTGTGTTCTTTGACCAACAGCTCCCTAATTCCCTTCTCCCCCAGCCTCTGGTAATCACTATTTTACTCTCTCTTTCCATGAGTTAGATGTTTTTACACTCCACACATAAGTGAGATTATGCAGTATTTGGCTTTCTGCACCTGTCTTATTTCACTTAACATAGTATCCCCCAGGTTCATCCATGTTGTCACAAATAACAGGATTTCCTTCTTTTTCTAAGGCTGAATAGTATTCCATTGTGTGTATATACCACATTTTTTATCCATTTATTCACTGATGGACACTTCTGTTGATTACATATTTTGGCCATTGCAAATAATACTGCAATGAGCATGGGAGGGCAGATACCTCTTTGGTATACTGATTTCAGATCCTTTGAATATATACCCAGTGATGGGATTGCTAGATCATATGGTAGCTCTATTTTTAATTTTTTTAAGGAACTTCCATACTCTTTTCCACAATAGAAGTGCTAATTTACAGTCTCACCAACAGTATACAAGGGTTCCCTTTTCTCCACAACCTTGCTGACACTTGCTGTCTTTCATCATTTTGATAGCAGCCATTCTAACAACTGTGATGTGAGATCTCATTGTGGTTTTAACTTGGATTTCCCTGATGATTAGTGATGTCGAGCATTTTTCATATACCCATTGGCCATTTGTATGTCTTCCTTTGAGAAATGTCAATTTTTAAGCTGAAAATGTCCATTTTTAAGCTGAGTTATTTGGTTTTTTTGCTATTTAGCCATTTGAGTTCCTTATATATTTTGAATATTACCCCCTTATCAGTTGTATAGTTGGCAAATTTTTTTTCTCATTTCAAAGGTTGTCTCTTCACTCTGTTGGTTGTCTCCTTTGCTGTGCAGAAGCTTTTTAGTTTAATATAATCCCAATCATCTATTTTCACTTTTGTTACTTGTGCCTTTAGGGATCATGACCAAAAAAATTATTGCTCAGACCAATGTCCTGGAGCTTTCCCCTATGTTTTCTTGTAGTAATTTTACAGTTTCCAGTCTTATGTTTAAGCGTTTAATCCATTTTGAGTTGATTTTTGTATATGGTGTGAGAAGAGTTGTCTAATTTCATTCTTCTACATGTGGCTATCCAATTTTCCCAGCACTATTTATTGAATAGACTATCCTTTTCCCCACTGTATGTTCTTGGAATCTTTGCCAAAAATCAATTGACCATAAATGTGTGGATTTATTTCTGGGCTCTCTATTCTGTTCTATTGGTCTATGTGTCTTTTTATGCCAGTACCATGCTGTTTTGATTATTATAACTTTCATTATCTATTATTGTGAAACAAAAATTTAATGGCTTGGAACAACAATTATTTGTTATTTCTCATGATCTTGTGAGTCAAGAATTTGCATGACTCACCTGGCTTGTTATGCTTCACATGATGCCAGCTAATGTACCTGCATTTATCTGATAGCTGCTGAAATATCCAAGATGCCCTCCCATCCCTAGGGCTTCTCTCCTTGTAGTCACTAATCATTTATTATTCCAGTCTATACTACCTTATAACATGGTGGCTGGGCTCCAAGGGAATGAAAGCAGAAGGTGTCAAAACTTTTTAAGACCTTGTCTCAGAAGTCCCAGAATATTGTCATTGCTACCACACCCTACTTGTAAGACTCAAGGGGAGAGAAAGGAGAATCAGCTTCTTGATGTGAGGGGCAGCTTAAACATGCAAGAACGGGAGGAATTGCTGGCATCCATGTTGGGAGATTATCTACCACAATAACATTTTTCAAAACCCCCCTGATTACCACAAACACCTAGAAATAGAGAGTAAGATATAATAAACATCTATTTAGAAGAAGATCTGAGCTCTCAACAAAGTATTGAAAACCCTAGATTGAAGGAATCAAAAACTACTGTGCATATCCATGAAATGATTCTGTGGCATCCCTGGGTTAAGGAGAATAACCAGTCATCAACATGGAGCTTAGATCTAAGGATGACATGGAGATGGGAGATGATGTTTGGGTTTTCAAATGGGAATTACTTCACCATAATCTTACCTATCCTGACTGACACGAGTCTTCACTGAAGTACTTCACAAAAAGAAGAAATAGAATCTGGAAGGAAGGAATGAGATGCAAAAAGAAGAGGATTTTTTTTTTTAATTAGACAAACTAATTCCACAGAACATTGGATTATAGGGGCCACCCAAATCCCAGACTCTCCTCATATCCTCCAAAAATCAAGTAGGAGAGGAAATAAAACTACCCATAACCCATGCCTATGGTAAACTATAAGTCAAAGAATACTAAAATACATGTAGTTGGGAAATAAGCAGTTGAAACTATCAGAGCCAGCTCTGAAGCCATATCACAATAGAGAACCAGGCAAAGACTTTACAGAAAAGAAGGCTAGAGGAGTCAGAGAGCACAGGCAATGCCCCTCCAAGAAAGACTCCAACTCTTATTGGGGAACACAGTGGAGCCATGGTGGGTCGGATCACTGGCTACCAGAGCATAAAAATGAGGAAGTGAAAGTGAATGCAGGGAGACAACCAGTCATTATCTGACTCCTGAATGAACCACAAAACTCTACCAGTAAAGTATTTTGCATTCAAAAAAAGTTTTGTCAAAAATTTCTCACCTGCATCTGACCGGGCCTCTAGAAAACAACTATTAATTTACAAGAAAGAGAGAGGACAAAAGAAAATGTTAAAGTATACCATGAATATGCAATCAGTAAATTCAAGACTGAGAGACTTTACATAAAATAACTTGGTTTCTTCAGCATAACATACAAATTATTAGAAAAAATAAGATAAATGGTATCTTAGCCAGTTCAGGCTGATATGATGAAGTACCATGACTGGGTGGCTTACAAACAACAGAACTTTATTTCTCACAGTTCTGGAGGCTAGAAGTGTGAGATCAGGGTGCCAGCATGCTCAAGCTCTGGTGAGGGCCCTCTTCTGGATTGCAGACTGCCAATTTCTCATTGTATCTTCACATGGTGGAGACCAGGGCAGAAGCAGCAAGGTGACTTTTATAAGGGCACTAATCCCATTCATGAGGGCTCCACTCTTATGACCTCATTTAATCCTAATTACCTCCCAAAGACCCCACCTCCTAATACCATCTCATTAGGGGGGACAGTTTAACATATGAATTTGTGAGGGACACAAACATTTGCTCCATAACAGATGGGAAACCTATAGATTAAGAGAAATACAAAAACATAGCAACTAATCACAATTTGTGGAGCTTAATGCAAATCCTCTAACAGCCTGGTTTTTGAGTGCTACCTTGAGCGGAAACCCCTGCCGTTCTGGTTCCAACAAACTCTGATAGTGAGAAGATGGATTGATGGATGGATGGATGGACAAATAGGAAAACACACCATTAATGACATGAGACAAGTGGGAATTTTAATATTGATTGGATACTTGATCATATTAAGAAAGTATTCTTTCTTAAGAGTGATAATGATATCTGCATGGAAAAAATATATATTCCTACACCTTGCCATACATGAAAAAAGTTCTAGATGGATTAAATATTTACCTAAATATAAAAAGCAAAATTTTTACATTTTTTAGTAGACAATATAGGAGAATTTTCTATCACCATGGGATAAGAAAAGATTTCTTAAACAAGACATAGATACAAAAAGATCAAGAATCATAAAGAAAATTGATAATTTTTTCTATATTACACCTACATTTTAAAAGATACCATAAACAAAGTGAAAAGATAAGTAATAAACAGAGAAGATATTTGAAATGCTTTTACCCAACAAAAGATTAGTATACAGAACTCACAAAGAATTTCTACAGATCAATAAGGAAAAACAACCAATGCAACCAAAAAAATGGCTAAATGATATGAACAGGCAGTTCACAGAAAATAATGCTTGAATGGCCAATAAGTATAAGAAAATATATATTTCTTCATAATCAGGGAAAATAAAATGACAATAATATACTATTACACATCCATCTCTTTGGTACAAAGAAATGTAAATACTGGCACTTTTAAGTATAAACAAAGCAATGGGGTAAAGGTTGAAAACTGCAAGAGAAAACATATATCAGTGCAATCACTTTGGAGAGCAATTTGGCAACATTTAGTTAAGTGAAATGTGCCCAACAATTCCATTTTAGGACTATACTCTAGGAAATCTCTTTAATTTACACAAAGAAATAAGGGTTAGAATATTAATTGGGGCATAATTTGTAATAGCAAAAAATGAAAACAATCTCAGTATGACCATATAGTCTGGATTACCAAATTTTGGTATGTTCAAATAATGAAATACTAAATGAAAATTAAGATAAATTACTGAAAAGGCAAGCTTTGACATGATAAAATTTCAAAAACGCAATGCTCAGAAGAATATACACTGTGTAATATTATTTATGTAAAATCTTAAAAATTCATAACATATATGTGTTACAAATAAAGTCCATGCATGGCTAACATATAAAAACCAAAATAGGAAGAATAAACATCAAATGTAGTTATCTCCAGGGGAAAGGAAAGAGAATGGAATAGAAGGAAGTATGTAAGTGGCTCTCGCTATATTTGTAATGTTTTACATCTTTTCAAAAAATATGAAGCAAATTTGGTAAATTAAAATTTAGCAAAGCTTGGTGGTGAGTATGTAGGTTTTATTATAGACTACTTTAGGCTTCTTCAATACGTGATATATTTTGTAAGTTTTGTATTTCTCAAGATTAAAAAAGTCATTGTGGTGGCAGTCCGAGGGATGTTTGGGAAGGAATGAGTCTGGGGACGGGAGACAAATGTATAGGAGACAACTAATGAACAGCTGAATTATTGCTGGTGCACAGTCAGGATGGAGAGAGGGGCCTAGATTCAAGATGTGGTTAAAAGCTGGTCTCCATATACTTGGTGACCAATTGAAGGAAATGATATAAAGACAGAGAGGAGACCAGGACCGTGTGGCTGCTCAGCAAAATGGAAATTCCTGATGAAGGAGCAGGAGAACATTTGGAGAATAATGCAATAAATTCAGTCTTGGCTATTTTGAGTTTGAGGTGCCAATGAAGCACTCCAATGCTGAGTCCTGTGGGTGAGTGGAATTACGGGTTTGAAGTTCAAAGAAAAGGTCTCTGGGCTAGAGATGCAGAATTAGGAGTCATAATAAAAGTGATGGTTAAGGCCATGGAAGTTCCAGATCTTTGGTTAGATGTGTATGACATTTAATGAAGTTCAGTGCTCAATGACAGGCAGTTCCTGATATGTGAGGAAAATTAAGTGTAAGTCTGTGTCAAAATGTGATATTTTGGGTCATCTACTTGACCTCTTCTGTATCTCAGACCTCTTGCTGGTCTGGGGAAAGACAAGAAAGATATCACTAAGAAGAGCATCTCTAAGATCGCAGACAGAATCTGTTTCCTTGGCTCTCTCTACCTCTGTGCTCATCCTAAGTAGACAAATGTCAAGGGGCAGCTCTGAAAGTAACTTGACTTTTAGTATCCCAGACAGTAATAGCCAGGCTGGAATCTGGAAGCACCAGATAAGGACAGGACAACATCAGGGCCAGCTGATCTGGATTTGTAGCTTACAGGACCAGCTTCATGGGCATGCAAGAGGTGCACACAGAGCCCCACTCTCAGAAATGCCTGCACTTGGTTAAAAGCTTTGCTGTTGCATCTGAAATTCTTAATAATTTTTATCTTTGAACTTGTGTTTTGTAAATGAAGTTCAATGAGACAATGGAGCATGCACATGAGAGAGGAGATACACAGGAACATGTCCATGGTGCCTTGCACTCACTTACACATAGTACTAGTAATTACTATGCAGCTTTCATAACACTCTTAATTTGTACTAGCTTTGAGTCTCGCTGAACTCCATGCATGATCAGTCCACCAGAATTATGTGCTACTTTCATGTGGTCACATCTAAGACTGAGTAAGTGGGGACCCTGACAGCCCTGAGAGTCCATGCTTTTCATTTGAACCAGAACTTGCTTCAAAGAAAGAAAGTAATGGTGTCCTAAGATACACAAGTATCAAAAGAATCTTATGATATCCTTTCTTATTCACATTACTTCCCTGTAAGAGCTAAAATTGACACTTAAAAATGTAAACAAGGGAAAGATAGGACAACCCAAACTTCCTTTTCCTTTGAGGTCTTCCTTACTCATCAGTAGGTCAAAGAGAGTGTTGGTAGGATGTGTATGCAACAAGCGAATAGGACAGTTTTTTCTGTTTTAATTGTTCAGGCAAGAATGAAATACATATGCATGTATGAACTACAAAATACCAGTAATTCTGCATATGAGTCAAATACTCTGATTAAAATTGGCACTACATGATATAAAGATGAATAGTAAAATTCATGCTAATAATTTAAATTTAAAATTTTTCTTCACTTAGAGTGATGATTACCCCCATTATGTATTATAATTAATAAAATAATTTTACAAGAAAAAGCTTTATATATTAGTACTCTTAATGACACTTTTTCCTGCTTGTGAACAAGGGGCCCACATTTTCATTTTCCTCTGAGCCCCACACATAATGTAGCCAGCCTTGGTAAATTCCTATCTATCCCAGCTGTGGCAAAAGTTTTTTTTCCTTATTTATTCAACCAACCTAGAGCTTTTTAATCCTCCCACAGTCACCAAATTTCTACTTGTTAGTGAGGAGTTGAAAAAAGTAGAGGGAAAGCAACCAAGGGAGATGGGTAAACATCAGAACGCACAATTAATGCTGAAAGGCTAAAGCAATTGACTTGTTTTAAAGAAGGAGCAGGTTAAATACATTCATTTACATTTTAGGCTTATTGCAACAAGGACGTGAACACACTCTTTGATCTCATACCCACCACACACCAGAAAAGGAAGCGAAATGTGGTACTTCCGTTTCTGCACATTGGGATAGCCCACCTTACCCCATCCACGTCTCCCTCTCCTGCCTCATACCTGGTGTAGGGTTAACAGAGAACCGGTTCTCACTCCCAGCCTAAAACGCCAACATCCAGTGAATTAAATACTCTGTGCCTCAGTTAAATCTTCCTGGTTCT
Organism: Daubentonia madagascariensis; assembly: GCA_023783475.1. Lineage (NCBI taxonomy): Eukaryota > Metazoa > Chordata > Mammalia > Primates > Daubentoniidae > Daubentonia > Daubentonia madagascariensis. Next base: position 29,421,861 of record JAKFHU010002088.1, read on the forward strand.
TTTCAGAGGGGGAAGGTCACTACATCTGTTCGTGGTCCTCCCCTTCGTTCGCCTTCTCCTTGTGAGCAGGCTTCTTCTCAGGTACGCCCACCCTGTCACAAGCGCGCGGTCAGAGAAAAGGGACTTCCCAGGTAGCAAACATAAGGACCCAATGCTGGCCCCTGCAAGTCCTGTCTGGAAAGTGATTCCGTTTTTTCCTTACAGTTGTAGCTCATGTCACTGTTCACCACAACTGAGATAAACTTGGGACTGTTTCCCACCTCCAAAGTTCTGCGCAGCCCCTGAGCGATTACTGAATCTTTCCATCCATAACAAGAGCTTGAAAAATGCCTCATGAGTGGTGAAGAAACTTATAATCCCGCTGGGACACATCTCGCCCCACCGTCAGCCTTGTCAGCACTGGGGCTCTCACTTGGAAGCCCTACTTCAAGGGCAGAGGAAGAACACCTGCCTCCCCTGCTGTGCTCTGCGGCCACTCTGGCTTGGATCCCCACGCCGCTGTTCCGCGCTCCGAGCACCGCTCTATTGCCCCCTGGTGGGTGATACGATGTAACAGCTTTTCCAGTCTGAACACCTTAGGTGGAGTATTTTTCTAAGCTCGGTTATTAATTTGATGTTTGAGTCCCAGTAACCGACGCCCTTAATTTACGCTCTCTTTAGAGCAGTGAAGCATTTTGCCATAGACCCGGCAGTTTAGACTCTTATTTAGCTTCAGCACTTCTCAATCACCAGCAGTTTCCACCACTATATCGTTTATTGGTGCTTCTATTGTCCACTGAAAGTCCACTTCTCCCATTCCTGCAAAAGAATTCCAAGTAGCAATTATTCAGTACCAGAACAGCCACTAAGTATCTAGAGGATCCAGTCCCCAGCAGTGGGGCTGGCCAGAAACTTCTAATTACAAGAGAAGTCACCGACTTCTTCTCTTCCAGGAATGACATCCACTTTTTCAGAACTAGGTGAGTGTGGAGTTTGGGTGAAAAATGAATGTTCAAGCATTGTGGATAACTAGATAAATCTAACATTTCCTCCTCCTAGGATACAACCAGATACTAGAAAATTTATATTAGAAAAGTATAAATCCTTATCTGAAAAAGAGTATCTACCAAAAACTACTGTATATCATTCTTAATGGAGAAATTTTAGAAATCAGTATCAAGAAAAAGATTACTATAAACACTTCTATTCAACATGATACTTCTGTTCTTGCATGTTGGGATACCCCATCTTAGTTCACCTATATTGTCCTATCCTAGACAGCATGGTAACAGAAGAAAATAAAAATAAATAAGGATTGGAAATGAAGAAAATTAATTTCTTTACAGATGATACTAAAATACAAATACTTTCTAAAGAAATTTTTCAAAATAATAAAACTATAGCAAAGTAACTGGATATAAAATCAAAATTCAATAATCAACTGCATTTCTGTACACCAGCAAAAAGTTAAAAAGCCTACTTTTCAATAAGATGCTATTTTCTATAACAACAAAAATATAAGGTGTGCCTAGAAATTAATCTAATAAAATATGTTTAAAACTTTTATGGAAAAAATTATAAAACTTTATTGCAAACCATTCAAGAACATCTAATAAGAGGATACCTCACTGGATAGGAAAACGCAAATCTTAAAAGTCCCAACTCTTTCCAAAGTAATGTATAGATTCCATACATTACAGTCAAATTTCCTTAAGCATTTTTCTAGGAATTTGACAAATGTTAAAATTTCTGTGGAAAGGGAAATGGGGAGAGAGGGAGGTGGTAGAGGAAGAATTATTCTATCAAAATGTATTATGAAGTCCAAGAGTGATTGGCAGATTGGCCATGAACAGAGAAGAGAGCTCAGAAACAGACTTATAACTTATGTGGAAGCAATGTAACACAGTTAGTGTTGCAGATGACTGGGAAAGATTAAACCATTCAGTAAACGGTACTGGGATGCCTGGACATCCCTTTACCTCTACCTTACAAAAATTTTGTAGTACATACAAAAATCCATTTAAATGGCTTAAAGACTTGAATGTAAAAGATAATTCAAACAGACATGGTAAAATTTTATTCTTGGTTTGGGACTAGATAATGATTTTAATCCAAAGGGCAGCCTTAAGTCCAAAATCTTAGATGAGAGCTTTTAAAATGTACAAATAAATCAAGGAGCCCAATGAAAAGCAGCCATGATGTAATGTCTCATTCAAAGAATTACAGTCAGCAAAGAAAAAGTACCTAAACATACCGAATCTTCATTAAGTCTGTAAAAACACACCAAAGTGGAGAGGCATTCTTAAGTGCACACAGGCTTAGACATCTTGCAACTTTTTGTCAAAATGTTCCTTTTATCACTAAAAATAACCCTCTTTATCCTCATAAAGCTTTTTGTCTTAAACTCTACTTACTTTGATATTGATATTACTAATGTCTGTCTGTTCACGGGAATTAATTTGATGTATCTTTTTCCATCTGTTTACTTTCAACTTCTGTTTTACTTTGCCTCATATATGTTCCTTACAAGGGCATATAGCTACATTTTAAAACTAACAATGATCTCTACTGTTTTAAAGGTATGTTTTACATTTGTCACCTTAACAGATATATTTGAACTTATTCCTACCATCTTTTTTTTTTTTTTCTGGTAATCATGTGTTTTCTCTGCTTCTTGTATTCTCCTTTGCTTCTTTCTAATGAATTGACAGAGTTTTCTTTATTTCCTTTTTTTTACTTTACTGGCTTGGAAGGAATACATTTTATGTCTGTGCTTTTTTTTGGTTAACAAAGTCCAAAGTTAATCAAAATCTCTGTCCTCCTTCCAAACAGTACAAGGACTTTGGAAGACTGTAACAGTGACTACTGCCTCTCTACTTTATTGTTATCTACTATTTTTGTCCAAATTATTCTTTGTTATTTATTTCTGGTTGGAGCTCCCTCAGATTTACCTCCTTATTTGCTAACCATTGCTTTTTTATTGCATTCCTTCCTCTCGGGCTTAATTTCTTTCTTCTTGAAATACATTCTCTGTCTTTGAAAGTATCTTTATTTATGTGTCTATTTATCTTGAAAAATAGTTTACCTGAGTATAGAATTCTAGGCTGACAGAAAGTTTTCCTCAGAACTTTGAAAATATTTTTCCATTTTCTTCTAGCAATTTTTGTTGCTGATAAGAAGCCTCTTGTCTATCAATTTTTCATTCCTTTGTAAATAGCTTGTGCTTTCTCTCTGGTTTATTTTCTCTTTGTATTCTATAGTTTTATGATGTGTTTGAGTGAATTTGTTCTATTTATTCTGGTCACAACTTAGATTTCTTCAATCTGAGAATTCACGTTTTTTATCAATTCAGGAAAATCCTCTATTCAATATATATTGTACTTTTTATTGTATCTCCAATCCTTTTACTTTCCATTTAATATTTTTCTTCTCTTTAGTTCTTTGTGCTGCACTCAAATAAGTTTCTTTACTTTTCCTCTCAAGATCACTATTATCTCTTTACCTATGTCTAAACTTCTATTTAGTCTATGTTTTGAGTTTTTCATTTCTATGACTGTATTTTTTATTTCTAGATATACAACTTGATTCTTTTTAAAAAATCAGTCTCCTCTTTTTTTGTGGTGTCCTTTTTCATAATAGTTCCTATTCCTTTTTTAACTCTTTAAATATTTTGAGCAATCTTATTTTGATTTTTTCAGATTGTTCTGTTATCTGCAATTCTCAGGGTACTGGTTATCTTTTGCATTTGCTGATACTCAGCTGATTTATTTTGTGTGTGATGTGCATTTTCTATTGTGAGCTAAACTTCAGAAGGAATTATGATGACAATGATGATGATGACGTTGGAGTTCTTTTGTCATGAAAATATCTTATGGAATAGTTTTGTTCTTGTTTCTCCTGCAACCCAATAGATTTCAAAGATCCTAAGTATGTTATTATGTTATATTCTCAGCTTTGAGTTCCTGAGCCATGAAGTACTACAAATTTATACCCAAATCTGGGTGTGGCACAAAATTGAGGTTGTAATTTCTAATATATGCCTTTTCTTTTCTACTCAAAGCATAAGATGAATAAAAACATCTTCACTCTTTCTTACAGTCAAGGGCAGAGCTTATCTAGTCCCCTTTTAACCAATAGAGCAGTGCATCCAAGGTGCAGCGTTTGTCCAGCCACCTCACTTCCATTTTCTGTATCTCCTAGAACTGAGGCCATGTCACCTCTTCTAAGGGAGCATCAGAATCCCAGAAGATAGCTTCAGTTTGGTTTCAGCCTTTGCTCATTGCTGGCGTTTTGATTTTTCTCTTTGTATCTGGAACCCAGAGATTTTTCTTTCTTTATTTTGAGCTTGATTAGGTGGTCACAATTTTTTAAGTATATCTTTTATCCAACATTTTTATATTATGAAGACCCATCTATATTAATATAGTCTATCCACCACCCATTTTACAAAAAGAGTGCTAACAGAGTTGCAGCTACCTGGTGCCATCTCTAACGGAATACCCTACCCTCCATCCCAGCAATAACCCTTTTCATGATTTTGCTGTTGATTACTCCACGCATTTCTTTGTTCTCTTACCACATGCTTAAGTGTCCCTGATGGCATGGTTGTACACATTTTAAACTTTATATGTGTGTGAATATATATAATACCATATTAAATTGCTTTATTTTATTCAACACTATGTTTTTAGATTCAGTCATGTTAATATATGTGGCTCTGGTTCACTAAATTTCACTAGTGTATATTGTTCCCTTTTGTGACCATTTCACAATTTATGTATCTATTCTTATATGTTATGGTTTGAATATGTCCCTCAAAGTTCCATGTATTGGAAACTTAATCCCCTATGCAACAGTGTCGAGAGGTGGGATCTTTAAGAGGTGATGAACGAATTAATGCCATTGTCACGGGAGGGGGTTAGTTATCTCAGGAGTGGGTTCTGGATAAAAGGATGAGTTTGGTCCCCTTCCTCTTTTTCACACATGCTCTCTTGCCATGTGATGCCTTCTGCTATGTTATAAGGCAGAGCATTTGCATTTTTAGCTTTACCAAAAATTAACAGATTTATTCAAAGTTATTGTATAAAACTTGTAAGTAGTGCCTCCTCTGTATGTAGTAAACATCTTACAAATTCTCCCTCCCCTTTGCTTTCCTCTCAATAGCTTCCACATGGATTGTAGGTATTTCACCAAGTTCTCTCTCCTATTCTCAATCCCGACCCCCAAATCTCCACATGATCTTACCAACATTCTCCATGCCTTCTACCCCCACAGGCTGAAATGCTTGGTTGGCTTCACCACCTCCCATTTTCCCTTGACACAATGATGGTAAATATCACGACCACCTAATAAATAAAGCTTTTTTCCCTCCTTTTCTAATTCACTTTAATACAGGAAATTCTCTTGTGAATAAAATTCTTTAAATTTTTATACAACTAACATCCCAAGTTAAATTAATACATTAATCTATGTGCTCTCTTTGGTATAGATTTACATGTTTATTTCAACATTTATATTCTAAAGGAAATATGCATTCCTTTGGTATATAAAAGGACTTACTCTGATGCAAAAATTCTTGGCTTCATAGCTGACCTTCAGAGGGAGTACACAAAACTCCTGAAATTACATACACTAGTGTGTATGTGTATATGTACATTTTGCTTGGGAGAAGTTCTGTAACTTCCATCAGATTCTTGAAGAAGCCATGACCTCATAATAATGTGTAGTCAACTTTCTACCTATGGAACAAATTTCAGGTACGTATGGATGAGGTCAGCCCCACCAGAGCCTAATGGGTAGGGAGGGGTTCCTCGATACCTCTCCCTCATTGTAGACAACTCCTTTACATGGTCCAGGTCTATTTCTTGAGGGAAGCAACTATAGGTGATAGTTAAACTATACTTCTGGTCTGTAATTTTACAATGTAAATTATAAATTAATAACCTTGTCTGCCTTTGTAAATATTTCCAAGTTAAAGCCATGGATACATAAAACGTGTAAGTAGACATGTCTATGTATTTGTTCTAATCAATTGAAATAATATTAAATGGCAAAACACTAATTCCTTTTTATATATAATTAACATCCTAGAGGGTGTCTTAAAAAATTCATTTAATATATGTCTCTATGGAGCTTCAAGGAAATTGTTCATTTTTATGAAAAAGAAGAAAGAATAGGTGGAACACAGAGGATTGTTAGGGCAGTGAAACTCCTCTATATGACACTGTAATGGTGGATACGTGTCATAATACATTTGTCCCAACCCATACAGCGGTGGGGAACCTACAGCCTTGGGGCCACATGTGGCCTTCTGGATTCTTGAGTGTGTCCTTTTGACTGAATCCAAATTTTACAAAACAAATCCTTTTAATAAAGGGATTTGTTCTGTGAAGTTTGGACTTGGTTGAGGGTCTGCACTTGGGGATCTGGAGGGCCACATGTGGCCTTGAGGCTGCAGGTTCCCCACCCCAGCAGGGATGTATCAACGTAAGTTTATCAATTGTAATAAATGTGCCATTCTGGTGGGGCAGCAGTCCCCAACCTTTTTAGCACCAGGGACCAGTTTCATAGAAGACAATTTTTCCATGTGTTGGGTTAGGGGGGATGGTTTCAGGATGATTCAAGCTCATTACATTTTTTGTGCAGTCAAACCTCTCTGCTAATGATAATCTGTATTTGCAGCCCCTCCTCAGCACTAGCATTGCCACTTCAGCTCCACCTCAGATCATCAGGCATTAGATTCTCATAAGGAGCGTGCAACCTAGATCCCTCACATGCACAGTGTACAGTAGGGTTTGCGCTCCTATGGAAGCTTTCCTCCTCCGCTACTGCTCACCTCCTGCTATGGGGCCGGGTTCCTAACTGCCAGTAACTGGTACTGGTCTGTGGCTCAGGAGTTGGGGACCGCAGTGGTGGACAGTATTGATAATGGAGGAGGCTATGTACATGTTTGGGAAGAGAGTATATAGGAAATTTCTGTATTTTCTGTTTAATTTTTCTGTGAACCTAAAACTGCTCTAGAAAATGAAGTCTATGTTTTAAAAAAAGATGAAAGAATTTTTTTTTTACTTCAGCCAATTGCTAAGGATATACCTTTCTCAATTTAGTATAGAGAATCCATTTATGAAGGTCCAGCTAATATATTCATAGAATATGAGGCATGTAGCCACCCAAATTCATGGCTAAATTTCTGAATTGATAGAGTAAATTGCTGACAACAGAAATGTTTGTATTGACCAAGCATTGTGGTTTGATTAAGTTTGCTCATTTATTTTATAAACTTGGTGTAAAGCCATTAGAAGAGTTTTATTACTCAAATTATGAGACTAAGTCAGAGTGGCCTTTAAAATCTATAAGTTAATTAGAACTCTATTTTCAGAGCACTGAAAATATCCACCCCTTTTTTTCAATGAATGTATTTCTTTTCTCTATTACAAATAAATTGTGATTTAGCTCATAATTTCTCCAGTTTGCCATCATTCATATGTATGGTATTTGGATAGATCAGCAAATATAATTATAAATTTACTTCACTATCCGTTTCTGTGTACATGATAGATGCTTATGTATGCATCTTATAGAAGAAATGAACCTCAATTCAAGCATTTTCTGCATTCAATATATGGTTTAAAAACGTGCCCAAGCAAGGATGTAGTTCTGAACTACCTTTATTCTTTATACAAATGTTTTTTCTTTCTTTGTAACTTCAATGTGGGAGTTATCTCAGCTCACCATTTCTGCTTTCTCCTATTTTTTTCTTTTTTGCCATCACTTTGTTTTTTCTACTCCTGTATCATCACTTTCTTGATGTCTTTTCTGTAAGACACTTATCAGTTCATCCTTTTTAGGTTTTTTCCCATCTCTAAGTCTCATATGCCAGGTTTGATTGCTTTTTCTAACTCCATTTGAAACCATACCTGACTGTGTCTACATGGTTGGGGCAGGACTGACTCCACCACCTTCACCCCTCAGCCACAGCAGTTGGGCCAGGGAGAGGCACAAGATCATGGCAAAATTAATCTGGAAAAGAGAAGAGAGTTCTTATTCTTCCAGGGTTTCCTAAGCTGGTAGAATTTAAGATTGGAGCTGATGGAAGCCACCTTGCCACACAGGAAGAGACCGTCTGCGGACGATCCCACTACAGAAGAGAACAGGGCAAAGAGAGCAAGAGAGGCAGTTTCTAAACATATTTTTGAAACTGTAGATCCAGTTATGCTTGATCAATCCCTTGACTTTTCATTTATATGAAAGCATTGATTTCATAGACCAGTTTGAATCATGTTTTTCTTATATTAAAATGAGTTCCAATAGCTTATTTTGTTTTAAAATATTTTATTTCCATCCAATAAAAGGCAAGATACTCCTATCAAAATCCTAAATATGCTCCCATAGAACAACATTGCATTAGTGGAGATACATTAGATTACGAGAAATTGAAACCAGTTTTAGTCATGTCCAACTAAATTAAAAGGGGTATTTATTTGCTCATCTCTGTAAAGTTTCACAGGTGAACAAGTCCCAGGCGTGGCTGAGTGCCAGAACTTACACTCTAGTTCTCCATGAATCCCTCATTTCAGCTTGACATCATTCTCTCAGCTTGACAGATTTTCTCCATGTGGAGATAGTGTGACCACTGGCAGCTCCAGAATTGCACACAGATCAAGTTTCTATGATCTTTAGAAGAAAGGTTATGCCTCCACCAGCTCTAAGTACTCTGATTATCCCTGCATTTCTACAACTGAAAAAAATCACATGGCAAACATATAGAGTCTGTGACTGACTAGCCCTGGGTTACATTCACTTCTGTGGTCAGGAGGAAGCCTCTTGTGATTGGAGATCTCAATAGTGCCCCATGAAACTGGGGCAGGTAGAAAGGGTGGGAAAGCAATTTCCCAACAGGAAAAGACACTAAGTTGACCACCCATGTTTATTTCTTGTCCTTCCCAAGACCCCACTAAAATGAAGGAATAAACTGATAAAAAATTATGAGATTGGAAGAAGTAATATTAGTGGATAAGAGAGTGCAACACAATTTGGAAGGCAAAAAACAGAGTAACACAACCAATTATCTGGTTGGAAGAAGTCAAAGTCTAAAGAGTGGGCAGTCAGTGACAATATCTGGAAGGACTTGAAATGACCTGGCATGACTGAGGGTAAGTATGAGGTGAGAAGCTGTAAAAGAAGACATGGGTTGAAGTAATTATACGGAGTGGCCAAGTCCTCCTGACTGCTCACAAGCAGAATTCCAGAAGCCTTTTATTTCCATACAGCAGGCACCTCCGATAAGGCTCAGTCAGGAGACTGAAGTTTCCTTCTCTGCAGAATTTCAATGAGAAACACCAAAGTCTCGCAGCCAGACCAGCAGAAACAGGGGTAAGATATGTGGTTGGTAATAGAGAATTAAGTTACAGGCTATGTGGAGCTCCGCCAAGCCCCATCCCCATTACATCTTTGTGCAGAATGCTGGCAAGTTGGATATCTGGTCCCAAGAAGGAGATGGGAGGTTTCTATAAAAAGTTTATGTATGTATATATACATACATATACACAGTGTGTATGTATAAATTTTTATATATATATATATAAAATTGTATAAGGAAAACAGAGTGTGCACAGAACAAAAAAGAACTTTAAAAAAGAAAACAAAACCTGTACTTAGAATCATAAAAGAGATAAGAAAATAATGCATGCATAAAGCAAGAAAAAAATATATAAAAACCAACAAAGATAAAGGTTATTAGCAATTAATAATGTTATTGTTAAAATGAGAAATTCAATAAAAGAGTTGGAAGATAAAGTCATGGAAAACTCTCAGAAAGTAAAACAAAGAAATTAAAAAGTAGAAACCAGTTTTTTTAAAAACGATAAAGCACAGAGGTTCAAGCTAGGAAGTCTTACATCCAACCAAGATGAATTCCAGAAAAAGAGAACAGAGGAAATGGTAGGAGAGAAATTGTCAAAGAAATGATATAATATTCCCTACAACAAAAGGACAGCAGCCTTCAGATCATAAGGGTCCACTAAGTAATTCATACTTAGTGAGGATTTTAACAAAAGAAGTGCAAAACTTACCTTCTGAAAACTACAAAATATTATTGAAAGAAATTAAAGAAGATATAAATGAATGGAAAAAACTTAAGATTTTTTTCCCCCAAATATTCCCCAAATTAGTCTACAGATTCAACATAATCCTTCTCAGATTTTGGGCTGACTTCTTTGTAGAAGTTGACAAGCTGAATTTAAAATTCATATTGAATTTCAAGGAACTCAGAAGGGCCAAACTAATCTTAGCATAACAAAGTAGGGGGGAGTCATACTTCCCAATTTCAAAGCTTACTAAGAAGCAACAGTAATCAAGACAGAGTGATACTGCCATTAGGATAGACATACAAATCAATGGAATAGAATTGTGAGTCCATAAATAAACCTCTGTGTCTATGGTCAACAGATTTTTGACAATGGTGCCGAGAGTATTCAATGGGGAAAGAAGAGTCTCCTCAACAAATGGTGCCAGTACCACTCAATAACTACATGCAAAAGAATGAAGTTAGACCCTTACCTCACATCATTGAAAAAAAAAGTTCAAAATGGATCAGAGTTAAACATAAGAGCTAAAACTCTTAGAGGTAAATGTATAAGTGTAAATTTTCATGACCTTCTATTTAATTATGATTCCTTGTATATGACGCCAAAAGCACAATGAAAGAGAAAAAAGATAAATTTTAATTCCTAAAAATTAAAAACTTTTGTGCATCAAAGGACAATATTAGGAAATGGAAAAGACAACCTACAGAATTGGAGAAAATATTTGCAAACCATATATCTAATAACAGTGTAATACTAGTAATATATTTAAAAAACTCTTACAACTCAACAAGAAAAAGAAATAAACAGTAGGCAAAGAATGTGAATATATATCTCTTCAAAGAAGAAAGGCAAATGGCCAAGAAGCACATAAAAAGATGCTCAACATCATTAATCATTAGAAAAAATGCAAATCAAAACCACAATGAGATACTACTTCACATCCATTAGGATGGCTATAACAGTAATCTTGAAACAACAGAAAATAACAAGTGTTGGTGAGGATATGGTGAAATTGGAATCCTTGTACTTTGCTGGTGAGAATGTAAATGGTACAGCTGCTCTGGAATATAGTTTGACAGTTCCTCAATAAATTAAACATAGAATTACCACAGGACCCAGCAGGTGTTCAAACAAAAACATATAGATGGGTGTTCATAGGGCACTATTCACAACAGCCAAAGGGTGAAAACAACACAAATGACCATTAACAGGTGAGTGGATAAACAAAATGTTGTATTAATATATTTATTCAATGGGATATTATTTTGCCCTGAAAAGGAATAGAGGAAGAACTTGAAAACATTATGATAAGTGAAAGGGGCCAGTCACAAAATACTATGTATTATATAATTCCTTTATATGAAAAGTCCAAAATTGGCAAAAATACAGAGAGATAAAGTATGTTAGTGATTACTTAGGGATGAGGAGGACAGAGGGTAAGGGCTTGAGAGCTAAGGGTATGGGGTTCTTTGGGGTGATAAGATGGTTGCATATAGCTGTGAATATACTTAAAAATCATTGAATTGTATTCTTTAAAAGAGCAAGTGGTAGGCTATGTTAATTATATCTCAATAAAGCTGTTTAAACTGTTTTAAAAAGAAAAAAGGGGGGCACCAAGTGCAGAGCACATTGACTAGGAAAAGACTCACATCAGTGCACATTAACGGGAATAGAGAAGATACTAAAGTTTCTAGATAAAACATTAGGTCACATAAAAATGATAGCAGACTGAGAATGGCGTTGACTTATCAAGAGATAGCTTTGACAATGAACACATGTAGGGATGGAGAACCTGTGCCCTTCAGGACACTGTGGCCTTCTAGGTCCTTACGTGTGGCCTTTTGACTGAATCCAAAGTTTACAGAACAAATCCTTTCACTAAAAGGAGTGCAAGCAGAGAAACATGAAGCTTTTCTTGCCCCTTTGGTGCTTAAAAACGGACAATCTTGAAACCAGGAGGCTGCAGATTCCCCACGCCCAGATGGCTGGGCAGCCCATATTGGAGTGAGAAGACGGGGGTACCTCAACTGGATGTCTTCAGGGAAAAGCTATTCAGTAGAACAACCGTATTATGGAGCATTTGTTGGGGGCAGCATGGGGAGAATACACAGATAGCAAGCACTTCATGTAAAAAATTTTGACAATGTAAAAAACTGCTAAAAAGGGGGAAATGCATTATAGTACATACATGCTTTCCCTCTAGAGTAAATAGTATTTACATGGATATAATCATTTTATGCTAAGTATTGACTTGGTTAAATATAGTGACATGTAATAGGAGATGGGTAGGAGGAGGGGTAAGCTGGTATAAGAGAGCTGGATGACTAAAATTAATAATTTGAGAAAATAGGAATATAAGTTTACCACTTAGAAATATAGACTTGAGAATAGAAGAAACCACTAAAAAAGTCAAAAGATTGTCTCTGGGGAGAAGGACATGAAGGTCAGGGACTTATTTTTCATTTTAAGTTTACTGGTACTTTTGGATTTTTCAACCATATGCATATATTATTGACTTTTTATTTCATAAGTAAATATTTCAAAAACAACAAAATTGAAAAACAAAGTGATATACAAATGTTTTGATACCTATTTCACTAACCGGGCCTTTATGTTAGAGTTCTGAAGACAAGCCATGTTGACGGACTCCTTTAGTTTATGTCTATACAGACAAAATTCTAAATATTTAGGAACAAAATGCCCTTGTTGATGCCAGCAGTGTAATTTAACTGAGTATATATAGCTAAAGTCTCACTTAATTTCACCAGGTTCTTTACTGTGGTTCTCTGACAGGATTCTAATTTAAGATTCGTACAACTGCTGGCTCTGTTAGCAAAGCACTTGGGCCCCCCATAGTTAAGAGGGTCCTGAAAATTTGTTAGCTCCCTTGAAATTTTATAGATTTTTAGACACATAAATCCTAAATTTAAGAAATTGTCAAAGTAATCCCCAATAGACCAGGAATTCAGGTCAGAAAAGCTATAAATCCCTCAGACACAAAAAGCTGTAAACTCTAAGGTATCTTTGGAGGGTCCGAAGAGAGATGATGTGTTTAAGTCTGTGAATTACATGGCAAAATTAGATTAGCTTGGCAAATTTTTGCCATGATGCTACCCTCCTAGGGGGAGCAAGTCCATGCATGCTACATTATGTCCCTGGGAAAACACAAAAATTAATGATTCCATTACTCTGTCCCCTTCTACCTCCTGAGCCCTAGAAGCCTCTGTCAAAATACACAGTTGTCATCTGGATAGAATGGCCAGACCAAAAGGATTTGGCCTAAAGTTTTAAAATCAAAACTTTTCATCTTTTTACCTCCAACTCTTTAGCTCTTTCTAGCCATCCCAACCCAATTGCTCTCACAAAGGAACTTTAATCCAACACTGATTTTATTTGATTTTTTTAAATCTATACGATCGACTGAGTTTTTTCCATTTAACTTCATTGACTTCTTATTTGATTAAGGCAAGTAAATTAACTGATTGATTTGGTTGCCTGCTTACCTGATCTCTGTGATAAACAAACAAGCAGAACCTTAATTTAGTCATCCATTTTATAAGCTTTACCAGAGCCTAAATTTTTACCTAAGCTTCCTATAATGCTACATTTAATGGATTCTATTGAGTTTTCGGGTCATGTTTGCAAATAAATTATCAGTTTTAAGTATTCCAGATGAAGAATTTAAATTTCCCCCATTTTTAGAAATGTACAATATAGTTTTTTAAAATTATATAATTTCTGTATATAAACTTCTTTTGGCAGGAAATAGCTAGTATTAAACTGACGACACTGAGAACACACATCTCTACTTTGCATTTGCTCAAGAACTTGAACTATGTGGATTGCAGAAGGAAAGAGACGTTTTTAACACAGTCTCTCTCAGATCCCTGAAATATTTGTCCCTATTGTTCACTCTGACCAGATTCCGAGTGACTATTCTGGAGGAAACTGATCCAGGTTCTGACAAATAATCAACATGCAGATTGAAAATCTACATGCTACATTCTCTGCCTAGATGTCTATCTTGAAAATTCATGTTTACCCTTCCAGTCTCAGTTCAAAGGCTGCCTCTATTCAGAAACCTTCAGTATCTGGTAAATTTCATGAAAGGGAAGGGACAGAAATGGATTCTGGTTAAGGAATGGAAACAAAAAATGCCTCCCAGGAATCTCAGGAAGAGCCAACAACTCAGCCTTAAGGAAGGTAGAAACCAGGACAACTCCAGGGACCTATGCAGCAAGGGCTTATCGACCTTCTCTACAGAGTCTCACCAGAAGATGACTTACAACCAGTAACTTTCCATCCATGCTCACATTTCAAATTCCAGGCAGAGATAACATGGCCAGATAAGATGGCAGATAGGTGGAGCTCAGCCACTATGGGAACCAGGAGCTATGTAGTCACCCCAATTTGTGTCTCCTGTCACCCCTGACTTGGATGCAGCTTCTCCTATACTCCAAATACACTTTGTACCAATGTGAGGCCAACGACACTATTAAAACAGCATAAAGTAGAGAGACTTTTTCCATATTTGAATCCTTGTTATAGTGTACAGTGACGGATGTATCATCAGCACTGACAAAATTGTGGTTGTATAAATTAAATTATATTTAAGTCTCTTTTAATGAAAGAAATGATCAAATACCCATAGAAAGAGACTTCCATAAGTTGTGTAAAAATGACTAGAGGCCTCCTCACGAGAGTGACCAGAGAACTTTTTGGTGATGTCTTAGAAGCTCAGAAACAAGAAAAGTCCTTAGCGAATGGTGACCACTAAACCAGTACATTGGGAATAATGGTCAATGCAGCACAGTGGCCTCTGCCATCTCTCAGGCTCTACCATGTTGTGCCACAGTGTATTCTTTGATCGCCTATGGCTCTTCAACATCAGACCAAGACTGCCAGTCTCTGGGGGAACTTGGCAGTCTATTAACCACTTGTCACATAGACTGAAAGCATGCCAATTTTTTTTCACCCCTCATGTTCCCTGAAGTTCTGTCACCTACTTTTTTAGAACTTGGAACACTCTTTCCCCAACAATTTTGTGTAGGAGGGGTCCATAGCTTAGAAGTATAAACCCTTACTTAACCAGGGTTAGGGGTGGGGATATACCTTACATTCCTCATTGAGAAGTCATTCCCACCCCACCTCCACCCCATCCCATCTGCCCCAAGATTAGACAAAGGGATCTTCTTGTGAAAGTAGAGAAAAATTACACATTTTATCTAGTCAGTAGATTACTTCCATTAGTCTTCATCACAACATCCGGTTATGAAACTGATGAAACTGATAAGCCATAATGTTTATAGAGGGTAATGGCTGGTTGGTGAGAATTCAGGTGTTTTTTTGTTTTTTGGCTTGGTTGTTTTGCTTATTCATATCTGTCTCATTATTTTAATTTTTTTTATAATGAACATGTATTATTTTATAAACAGAAAATAAAGCTTTTTTAAAATGATGAAACAAAGAATAAAAGGGAGGTAGAAAATGGTAAACTTAGGCTCAGGTAATCTAGCTCAATAAATGCTAAAATAATGTTTTTAATTAATAGGAAGGGTATTAAAATATATTGACTATCATCATGAACCTAGATCTTGATCCCACTTGGTTCCACTAGAAGGAATCAGGAATCCTTGGAGAAATGGCTGATTCCAGGACTGGAACAGGGAGATTCAAGATCAACCTGGGACTTACTGTTATGCCAGAAAGTAAAAAATGATGAGAGACATCACAAGAACACTGGTGTCAAGTTGAAGAGCCAAATATGGGGGAAATTTTTTTAAGAGACAGGATCTCGCTCTGTTGCCTAGGCTAGAGTACAGTGGCATGATCACAGCTCACTGCAGCCTAAAACTTCTGGTCTCAAGTTATTCTCCTGCCTCAGCTTCCTGAGTAGCTGGGAATACAGGTGCATACCACCACACCTGGCTGATTTTTTAATTTTATGTTTTGTAGAGACTGGGTCTTGCTATGTTGCTCAGCTTGGTCTCAAACTTCTGGCCTCAAGCAATCCTCCCACCTTGGCCTCCCAAAGTACTGGCATTACAGGCGTGAGCCACGGTGTCTGGCCCCACGGAGGGAAAATTGACCATCAAAATAATGAAGTAATGAATTATAAACCATTGAGAAAATAGTGATTTATTTGTTCTTACTGGTATAAACAAACGGAGTAAAGAGAAGCTTTTGCTTACAGTAAAAAGCAGAATGCCAACTGGAAAATGCAAGAGTCCAGGGATTGGAAAATCATCATTTTTGTGACTTTATAATAAAGATTGCATTAAACAAGAATCATCATTAGGATAGTAAACTGGGGAAGGGAATTTTGATAAGGAGAAGGATATTTACATGGTTGATCTAAAAGTGTGTCCACACAGACTGCTTATTGGTTGTAAAGACTAAAAAGTTGTAATTATATATTGAAGAAAAAAATAGGACAACACCTTGAGAAAGTGATAAAAATTAAGTTCAACTATGAGGGACAGATGGACATAATGTCCCTACATTTGTGATATACAGAGAAAGACATAACATCATATGAGGAGAAAAAATAACCTGAATCCAATCATGAGGAAACATTAGAGGAGCAAATCATGTGGAAATATCAGCCAACCCCAAATGAAGATATTCCATTTAGAAAAGGGAGGAAAAAGACACATTTATTTTTTAATGTCAGTGTAATAAAAGACAGAGTGTGGAAATGTTCCAGATTAAAGGAGGTTAAAGACATAACTAAATGCAGTTCTGAATTATATATGGAATACTGTTGTGGAGAGGAAAAATTGCTATAAAGGACATTATTGTGTCAATTGACAAAATTGGAATGTGGATGGTATATTAGGTAAAAGTATTGTATCAATGTTAAATTTACTGATGTTGATAACAATACTATAGTTATATAAGAGAATACTTTTATTTTCAGGAAATATATTCTGAAGTATTTGAAGGCAAAGGACCATGATGTGAGCATTTTATGAATGGTTCCAGAAAACAAAAAGGATGTGCACACACAGAATTCTGCCAAGAGTACATTATCTTGACAGTATCTCACATTTATATCATTTTATTGCATAATAGCTATAACTAACGTGTCAAATTTTTTCTACATCTACATATATTCACATGATCTCATGAGTTTTCTTTTTTATTTTATTAATATAGTAGCTTACATTGATTAATTTTTGAATGTTAAACCAACCTTGAATTCTTGGAATAAACCTTATTTGGTCCTGATATATTATCCTTTTTTTGTATGTTGGTATACTAAATTTCTTAAATTTTCTTTAGAATTTTTGCCTCTATGTTCATGGGGCGTATTAAATCTGTAATTTTTTTTTCTTGTAATGCCTTTATCTACTTTTGTTCTCAGGGTAATGTTGTCCTCACAGAATGAGCTGGAAAGTATTCCTCCCTCTTCAATTTTCTGGAAGAGTTCAGGTAAAATTGGTATTATTTTCCTTAAATATTTGGAAGAATTTACCAACAAAGCTATCTTGGCTTGGAGTTTTTCTTTTTAGATATGTTTTTAACAAAACATTCCATGTCTTTAATAGGCATAGGGCTATTCAGGTTATCTATCTTTTCTTGAGTGAGCTTTGGTAATTTGTGACTTTTGAGAAATTTGTCTATTTCATCTAAGTTGTAAAATTTATAGGTTTAATGTTGTTCATAACATTCATTTTTTTGCTACCTATAAAATCTGTAGTGATGTCACCTTTCTCGTTTCTGAACATTGGTCATTCATAGCTTCTCTATTTTTTTTTTTTTTCCCCTGGTCAGTGTGGTGGGAGTTCTGTCAGCTTTATTGACCTTATGGAAGAACCAGCTTTGGTTTCATTGACTTCCTCTGTTGGTTTTCTGATTATTTCCACTTTGATCTTTCAATATCACTGGTTCCTTCCTTCTCTTACAGTAGGTTCCATTCATTCTTCTTTCTCTAGTTTCTTACGATAGAAGCAGAGGTTGATTTCAGACCTTTCTCTTTTTGTAAAATAAGCATTTAAACATAGGTATTTTTTTAAAGGAGCAGTATTTAAAGGAATCCTTTAGCAAATTCTGATGTTATATTTACATTTTTATTCAGTTCATATAACTTCTATTTTCCCTTTTGGTTTTTTTTTTCATTTTTCATGTGTTATTTAAAAGTGTTGTTAGTTTCCAAATGTTTGAGGATTTCTATATCTCTTTCTGTTACTGGTTTCTAATTTAATTCAGTTGTCAAAGAACATATTTTGTATGATTTTAATAATTTTAAATTTATAGAGACTTGGGTTTTGGCCCAAAATATGGTCTATCTTGGTAAATTTACATGTGAATTTCAAAAGAATGTGCATTTTGCTGTTGTTGGGTAAAGTATTCTGTAATTGGTAGTGTTGTTCAAATATTCTACTTCTTTATTGATTTTTTGTCTACATGTTCTATCAATTAGTCGGAGAAAAGTATTCAAATCTCTGAATGAAATTGTAGATTTGTCTGTTTCTTCTTGCAGTTCTCTCAGTTTTCGCTTCATTTATTTTGAAGCCCCATCAGTAGGTGCATGTACCAATCCGTACTCTGCTGAATACCGAAGGGGAACATGAGGTCTCCAGGATTTCCTTTCTATGCAACACTCTCCTCTCCAGTGCTCTGACTTAGGAACCCCAGAAGCCTTGGTCTTCCCAGACTCTCAGATTCATTTTATCAACTCAGGAAGTTTGCCAGATTTTGCCTAGTTTCCCTCTCCTTGTGCTACAGCCTAGAGACTCTGTCTGGTCAGTAAAACTGGGGCGTAGGGCTGACCTCCTTTGTTTCCTGTCAGTAATTACTGACTTTCAGTGCCTAATGTCCAGCATCTTGAAAACTAAAAATTGTTTTTTGTATATTCTGTCTGGTTTTCTTTCCTTTTCCCTTTCTTTCTTTTGGTTTGTTTCAGGGAGAGAAATCTGGCAATTCTTTCTTGTCTTTCTGTGGTTTAAATGTCTTTAGGAGTTCTCATCAGAGTGAGGTAAAGAGCGTGCAAGAATGAAAGACTAAGATGAGTAGAATTCTGAGGCAATCTACCTGTCCTACATAAAAGAAAATGATATGTGTATCCTTGAGTTTAGTAAATCATCACCCTCTGGGATTATTTTATCAAGTTATGTTAGTATAATGTGTAATATAATCTGGGTCTGAGTTATAGATTAGACCCACACAACTTTAAATTATTTACTCATTTATTTATTCAACAATGAAAATTCATTCAATACCTATTTATTGATCACCAATTATAAGATAGGCATTATTGGGGATAAAGCAAAAAATAAGATAGAATCTTTGTCCTCATGTAAGTCAACATTTAAATAAGGAGACACACAGAACATAAGCAAATTAAGAAACAAATAAATGAGGTCACTTCAAATAGCTTTGATTATCAGGGAGAAAACAACACAGTGTAATGACATAGAAAGTGACTAGTGGTAGAGAAGAGAGGATGTTCTACTTTACCTGGCTCCTGAGGGACGTTCTCTCTGAAGATCTGGCACTTGAGTTTGGAATTGAATAAAGCAAAGAAGAAATGGTGTGACAGTATGGGATGGCACCAGGAGGCAGGGGAGACATTCCAAGAAAAGGAAATAGCAAATGCAAAAGCCCCAAGAAGGGATAGAGCTTTGTGTAATTGTGAGATATAGAAAATGCCAGTGTGGTTGGAGACTAGAGAGAGAGGAAGAGTGGTATGGGATGAGTCCCCTAGCAGGGACTTGATCATGCAGTCTTTGTTGGCCATGGTGAGGCACTTAGAATTTCGGTGGGGATTTCAAGGAGAAGCCAGCAGAGTTATGTACAATGAAATGGTATGATCAGATTTACACTTTAAAAAGCTAACTCTGGCTGCTGTGTGGAGTGGGTGGGGTCCAAGTGAGATAAGATGGACGTTTAGACAGTATTTTAGCAGTGGAATTAATGAGAAGTGACCGTGCTTGGAATATATTTTGGAGATAGAGCTGACAGTGCTTGATAAAGGATGCGTTGTGGGGATGTGACAGAAAGCAAGGAATCAAAGATGTTTGTAGCCTGAGATATTGGCATGGTGGATGTAGCATTTTCTGAAAGGGGAAAATCTGGCAATGAGCAGACTTTTGTAGTTGTCTGATGCCTGAGTGCATATGTCAGTCTGGCAGTCAGATACACAAATCTGGAGCTGAGGAAACAGGTCTGGGCTGGAGATAGAGTTTGGGGATTAGCTAGCACAGTACAATCTCACCTAGTGGGAGACTATTGAAAGAGAAGAGAACTTAGGACAAGACCTAGGTCATTCACCTTTGGAAATCAAGTAGAGAAGAGGCCAGGCTAGCTAAGGATACTCAGAAATAGCAGCAGTTGAAATAGGAGGAAAAAAACAAACTATGAGAACAAAGTGTTTCCAGAAAGGAGTGTTTCATCTGTAGTAAAAGCTGCTGAGAGGTCAAATACAATAAGATCAGAGAACTAACCATTGGTAAACGTAAAGTCACTGTGGAAAAGGTACCCTTTCCAGCGTAGTCCAAACACAACCTAAAATGCCTTTATAACAACACATCAGGCAGTTACTACCAATTGCTTGGAGCTTTTAAAGAACCACTGGACTTGGCAAGACAGAAGTCACTTGTGATCTTGATATGAGCTACTCATGGGAGTGGTGGGGAATCAGTCCAAGGAGATAGAATGGAATGGTGAGAAACAGAAACAGTAAGTTCAGGAATCCTATGCTTATAGTTTCTATATTCCTGTACATGAGGAAGCAGACATATGTACATTTTGTGTTGTCGACAAATTAAATGTCCTCAAGAAAGTCCAAGTGTGCTTCTGTCAACCAGGATCTCTCTTGAACCCATGATACTCTCTGAAACCTCCTCAACGTGTTAAACTGGAGGAGAGTTCATTTAGAATATAGATAGTCAGTGTTGGGGAATTGAGCTGAATCATTGGGCTCTTCTGAATGCCCTTTATTCAAGGTGCTAGAGTTATTTTTTCTAAAGGAATTAATTTTGTTATTTTATATTTTATTATGTAATATTTAATACATTCAAAATTATATATATTTATATGTTATGAATAGTAAGTTAAGGAAATAAACATTTATGAACCCTCTACCTAACCTAAGAAGTATATAATTATTAGTATTATTGCATCTAACGGTGGGATCTTTCCCTCTGTCATCCCCTGACTCCACCTCTTCCCAAAAGTAACCACTATCCTAAATTTTATTTTCCTCTTGATTAAAAAAAAAAGTTTTATAATGTATGTATAGATCCCTAAACACTATATTGTTTCATTGTTAGTCAATCTTTCTGGCATATGTGAGTGTTACAAACCTTTTTTCTGCATAGAAATAGAAACTTAGGTGACTCTATATGATATACCCAAGGCCAAGAAACCAATTGAAACCACAGCCAGATGTAGTTACTCCTTCTTGGTTCAGTTCGTAAGCCATGCTAATATTCATAAGAGCTAACACTGAAACATAAAGTCACTGTGGAAAAGGCACTCCTTCCAGCTTAGTCCAAACACAACCTCAAAAGCCTTTATAATAACAACACATCACGCACTTGCAACCAATTGCTTGGAGCTTTTAAAGATGTGAACTGGATTTGAGCAGAAAACCCTGCTGATTGAATAACATGGAATACAATTATTAATCCCAGTGCTTGTTCCCAAGAATGAAAAGATATTTCCCTCTTATTTTAATGTTGAAAATGCTTTTTAATAATACATACAATTTGATGTTGGCAAACTTGTACTGAGAGACACCCAGGAGTGATTTATTTCTTCAATTTGAAAATCAATAGCAAAATTTCACCTATGTTTTTGTACCAAGAATTTATGCACCAGGAGCATTTTGTTAATGAAAGTACTATTTTTATATTATGTAGTAATAGAATCAAAGAATCTCAGTATTAAAGGTGCAAATGTATTAACTCTTCTCTGATATTATCTTCTTTTCATAGATGAGGTTACCTGACTCCAGTTAGTAGTCCAGTTAGAACAGACTTCACCACACCCAATGTTGTTTGACGAATCTGTCCCTAGTCAGAGATTTAGGACTTCATTCAGTAGCTCAGCTGACACATTCATCTTGAAGTCCTTACTTTGTCTATCAAATATGGTATTGGGTTTATGCATTATTCCTGAAATTAAGCTCCCACTTCATACCCTAAGTGTAATATGTGCAGGCCTATCTTACATAAGGACTCATCTCCTTCTGATTGAGGGGACTCATCCCCTTTCCTATAAATGACCCATTTCATATGCTTCAGGTAGAGCATATAATCAGTCCTGACCAATGAAAGAAACTCTTGCCCCAAGCCAGAGTGATTAGTTCTAAAATGGCCACGTGATGCAAGCCTGGCCAATCTTATTGAATGTGAGGACTTTTCTACAAGGGCTATTAGAAAAGAAATATTTCTTTGGGGATGTTTAAACTCATAAGATACATGTCTTAAAGTAGTTAACCACTTGGATGTAAGTCCTATAGTGTCAACAGCAATCTTACCTGCCATTTGAGAGAACATTTCTAAGAAATAGCAATACAGAACCTTCATAATATCATTGGGCCAGGTGTGGTGACTCTCATCTGTAATCCCAGCACTTTGGGAGGCCGAGGTGGGAGGATCTCTTAAGGCTAGGAGTTCCAGAGCAGCCTGAGCAAGAGCGAGACCCCGTCTCTACAATAAATACAAAATGTAGCCGGGCAAGGTGGCACTTGACTATAGTCCCACCTACTCGGGAGGCTGAGACAGGAGGATCACTTGAGCCCAGGAGTTTGAGGTTGCAGTGAGCTATGATGATGCCACTGCACTCTAGCCTGGGCAACAGAGCAAGACCCTGTCTAAAAAAAAAAAAAATTGGACACCTCCCCCCAAACATCTCCACCTGAAACCACTTCTGTTCCCTGGACTTTTAGCTATATAAGCTAAAGGGACATTTTCCCTTAACTAGTTTGAGTAGAATTTCTATACTTTCAACTGGAAGAGCCATGGCTAACACATAAACTTATACATGAGAATGGGATATGGCAGGCAATAGACCTTAAAATGAGGAGAAGGCTGAGTCCAGGTGGAATGTTATATGGTCCTGGAACAGTTGATTAAACTGCGTATGTTGTGTTTAGGGATACAAATCACATGCTTACCCAGGCTGTAGCGTTAGTAACTTACTGAAATGATATTCAGGGACTTCTGCTTCTGACCAAGATGGAATAACAGAGACTAGAATTGCTCTCCTGCCACAAACAACTAAAAAAAGGGGGAAAAAAAGAAACAGTAGTTTTTAGACATTAGACAGCAGGCATCACAGGGCAGTGATTCCTGAAAAAGAAATCAATGAGATGAGCTCTAAGAGTGCTGGAGCTTACTGCCCAGAGAATGTCTCCAGGGTGCAGTGCAGGGAGGTGCTCAGGAGAACCCAGCAGTCTCTTGAGCTGGAAAGGCAGAACTGGGGGTTTGCAGAGGCCAAGGAAAATAGAGTTTGGGCAAAGAACCAAAGAGGAGAGAGCTCCAGGTAAAGAGAGTTCTGGAGATCTTCGAGGTCCTCCCCATCCACACCAAATTTTTACCTGAGTCCTGATTATTGCATGTGTGTAAGAAAACAACCCAAGGCCATGGAAAGAACCACCTGAAAGAGGCAGGTAGAGCAATCACTGGAGCTCACACAAGGCCAGGAAGAGTTGCTGTTTCCTTCAGTCAGAGTAGAAAAATGGCATAATACATGGGGTATCAGTTGTCAGAAGGGTATTGACTCTCTAGTGGGCAAAATTGGCCCTGGACTAAAGGCTAATCTGGTGCCACCTAACAAAATCTTAAAAACAAGTCTCAAAAATATTAAACTGTTATGAAGTAACTTAACTGTGTCCTACAATAAAGCTCAAGAATATTTTTCTGAAATACATGAATATCCAGTGGCCAAGAAAGTAAATTTTCAATGTCTGGCATATAATAAAAAATTATCAGGTATTCAAAGAGGCAGGAAAATAAGACCCTTAATAAGTGGAAAAATCAATCAAAATAGAAACAGATGGTAGAACTAGTAAACATAAACATTCAAATTATTATAACTTATTCCATATGTTCACAAATGTAGAGGAAAACATGAGCAGGATAAGGAGAGACACAAACAATATAAAAATGATCCAAATTGGTCATCCAAATATAAACAATACAATGTCAGAGATTAAAAATACACTGGAAGAAACTGCAACCCAAAGAGACCTGACAAATAGTGCCTTTGTTTGGAATCAAATTCTACTGTTACAGGCTAGGTGACCCACTAGACTCCATTTTCTCACTTGTGAGGTAGGGATAAAAATAGTTCTCATCAAAATAGGGTGTTATGAGGATTAAATAAGCTAACAAGTACAACTCAGAACAGTCATTGCCACATAAAAAGAACCCATTAATATTAGCCAATAATAATAATAATATATTTTATTCATATATTTCACCCATTTTCTCTGTTGTGCTCCAACTCTCTCTTGACTTCCTGGCTGCTAACACTTGCTTAGAACAACCAATTACCTATCACCATTCTCATCAATACTTCCAGTTTGACTGAATTTCCTTTTGCCATCTTCAGCTGACTATGATAATGCTTATCCCTCCCAAGGGCTAGCCTAGTTTCTGCTTCTTTTCCCACTTGGTTTACTCTGTCCTGCTGTTTATCAAATTCCCTATTCACTCTCTGACAACAGGGAACCTTGAAAGTCATCCAGTTCAATCACTAAAACTCCAACTGTGATAGGTGTTCTAAAGAGTTTATTTTATTTTTCTAGGTTAGAAGTTTTTTTCTGACAATTTCAGATAATACACACAAACCAGTTTTGCAAAGTTTTTATTACTGAAATAATGAGTTTGACTAAATCCTATAATGTAAACTATTATATTTTAGTTTACATTCTATAATATACATAGTATCTTGCATACCATAATAATATATAAAATAATAATGTATTATGTAATGTAATATTGCATAGTTTTCTACCCTATATTTATAAGTGGAATTTCTGCTAATGAAAAGTAATGAGCTAATTGCATTTTAATAATAGCTGTAGTTTTTTTTTTAGCAATTTACGTGTCAAGGAAAGTTTTTATATGCTTTCTCGTTTCATTCTCACCACAAATCTGTTGGGTATATACTATCGATATCCGTATTTTTTGATGAGAAAATTGAGCTTCAGAAAGGTTAAATGACATTGAAATCACATATTCAGGAAATTGATGATCCTGGATTCCAATCCATGTCCTTCCGAGTTAAAAACCTAAGTTCTTAACCACTCTGCTATCCTCGCTATCCTGAGGGGAAAGGATAACCGTACTCTACTTCACCCTGAATCCTCCATGATCAGAAAAGTATACAGTCTAACTGTAGTTAGGAGCCAATTTTCTTTCTAGTTTTTCATAGCTTCTCCTTCCCCACTCTTCAAACTGTCCTAACCTGCCTTCCCACTGTGACTTATTTCCAGTAATGTATAGTCTGGGTAACAGCATCCTCACACCTGGTGGGCTGTGTAGCTACACATGCTGGGAACGGTGAGGACCGTGAGAAACTGTGGAACTACAAGACAAGCCACTGTCACTTCAAAATGAAGACATGAGCTCTGCTTATGGAGGGAGCTGGCCAAAGGCAATGGGTGGAAACCACAGGAGCACCCTCACGTGCACAAGCAAACTCAGTCAGAAGCCAACTGGCAGAGCATGTTGATGAAAAATAACATCAAATCAGTTTCTTCTATTTGTTGAATTGTGTGCCTTTAATCATAAAATACACATTCATTAATTTATCCTGTAAATGTATTAATTTATCCTGTAAATATATGCTCATTATACGGTCAGGCACTAGGCATGGTATAGGGAGTATAAAAAAAAATAGTCCCAGATCTCAAAATCTGGTAGAAAAATCAAATGTATAAATACTTTGATGCCCACCAGCCAAACACCACCAGGAATATAACTGCATTCAAAGTTGGATTTATTATTTACTGCAGGAAGGGAGACCCCAGGCCATGAGGAACAAAGGGGAGTCTCAGAGGGTAAGTGCAGTGACTTGTTATAGTGCCTGAGTTTGGGCTTGTGTTAGGTAATTTTGGGGAAGCTTCCAGGAAATGGGTTTTCTCTAGATCAGGTGCTGTTAGGTGCTGTCAGAAAGTGAGAGCAATTCTATGATTGCATCTTAATAATTTTTATCTAGGTGGAGGGAAGAATGGAATGGGTTTAAATCTGTAATTTGTAAAGTGGCAGGAGCCACTCACAGTAACTGGGAAAGGGGTGTGTGTGGCCATTTTTGCAGTTAGCAAAATGTTCTTGTTTTTGTGCTCGGACGTGATTACAGAGGGTTCTTATGCTTGTTTTTGTTTTGATCCTTTAAGTGGTTTACACACTTAGCAACATCACATGATGTTGTTATTCTGTGAAAATGTTATGTTCAGCAGGATGACACCATGGCTTCACTCGGAGCTAGAACTGCTTTTTCTTCCTCAGTACTGTGCTACACACAACCTTGAAAAGTGCTAAGTTGCAAGAATACACACGTTTGAAAGACTGATAAATTCTGCTCATGAATAGGTGTTCTTTAGAAAGGGGGTTCATGTGAATGGTATATTAAAGAATGCAGAATATATGTGATTTATTGGGTAAAGATGTCAAAGGTCATTTCCAAGCAAAAGCAAAATGTGCAAGTGCACAGGGCACGACAGGGAACTTTGAGTAGAGCGGCACTGCCACAACGACTGAAGGAGTGGAGTTGGTGAAATTGGGGCTGAGTCAGAGGCCATGGCTAAGTCATGAAGGAGTTGGACTTCCTCCAGCTGGTCATATGGATCCATCAAAAATGATTTGAATCAGAGAATAACAATCAAATTTATGTTTTAGAAAGCCGACTTTGGCAGCAATGTGGAGAAAAACTAATCTGAGGAGGTTAACAAAAAGATAGAGACCAGTTAGAAAATTACTTTAGAAAAGAGATGATTAGTGTTTAAACTGCATCAGTAGCAGTGGGGTTGGAGGACGGAGGGGACACAGAGGCAGCTCTAGTATACAATTGACCAGACTGGGGATTACATTTTCCGCTAAAATGTAAGCAGCATGAGGGTAAAAATCAGGTGCATTTGCTCACCATTGTACACCTAACAACTAATACAGTGTCTAGCATATGGCAGTTGCTCAATGAATATTTACTAAATTAATAAGTGAATTGTGATGTATGGACTAGGGAAAAAGACGCCAATGAAGGAGAAGTAGTAGATGCTTGCAGGTCATAGTGCTAGGTGAATGGTGATTTAATAAACTGAGATAAAGGAGCGTATTTGTGGAGGAAGAAAAGTTTGATTTTGGACAAACTCACAAAATGAAATAGACATTGTTGGCTTTATATATTTAAAATTTTTCAAGGAGTATATTTAAAATGATAATAACCTGAAGTGTGTTGATTAACCAAATAAAAACTCAGAGTCTCAAAAGTATTACCTTACGTTAAAAGAGGTTAGTAAGTTTCTTCCATGCTGAAACCTATCCTGCAATGGATAAAAGGCCTAGATTTATTAATTATATTTGGTGACTAAGGAGATAGAGCTAAAAACTGAAGTTCTGGAAAATATAATTGGCATAGGAGCTAAAAAATGTTCTTATCTTTACCATACATTTTTTCAGCTTTATTAACGTATAACTGACATACAATAAACTGTATATATTTAAAACATAATTTAATGAGTTTTGACATATTTACACATCTCTCAAATTGTCACCAGAATCAGGATAATGAATATATCCATTATCCCCAAACGTTTCCTTATGCCTCTTTGAAATCCCTCTCCCCTCTCTCCCTTTGTCACTCTACCTCCCTAACCCTGGTCCCAAGCAACCACTGATCTGTATTCTCTACATATAGCTTAATGTGCAGTTATACAATTTTATATAAACAAAATCCTACTATATATCCTCTTTTTTGTCTGGCTTCTTTCACTTAGTAGAATTATTTTGAGATTCATCTATGTTATTGCACGTATCAAAACTTCATTCCTTTTTATTGCTGAGTAATAATCCATTGTAGGGACATGCAAATAATTTCTTTATAGATTCTCCTGCTGATGGACATGTAGGTTGTATGTTGGTTTTAAAATATGTCCACAAATTCTTTGATACTACTCCCTTTGAGAGGTGAAGGCTATTTTCCTCTCCTATCCAGTATGGACTGGACTTAGCAACTCTTTTCTGAAAGGTGAAAAGTGAAAGGTGATGATATGCAACCTCTGAAACTAGGACATATAAAGATTTCAGACTTCTTCCTTGCTCTCTGTTGGATCACCCACTCTGGGGGAAGCTAGCTGCCATGCTGCAAGGAAGTTCAAGCAGCCCATCGGAGAAGTCCATGTAATGAGAAACTGAGGTCTCCTGTCATGTGAGTGAGCCAGGTTGGAAGCAGATCCTCCAACTTCAGTCCAGACATCAGATGACCACAGCCCCTTGACAGCTTCACTGCAGCCTCATGGGAGACCCAGAGCCAGAACTACCCAGCTAGGCTTCTCCCAAATTCCTGATCCACAGAAATTGTGAGTTAAATTTTCAGTTAACGTGTTATGCAACAAAACTATTATAATATAGGTTATTTCAGGTTTTGGGTTATCACAAATAAAACTGATATGAACATCTGTATACAAGTTTTGTATGGATATATGCTTTCATTTCTTTTGGTTTATTATATATTTTGACTCAATTTTTATTTTGCCTTATATTGTTTTCCACTCAAGTGTCAAGTTGACCCAACAAGGTTATAAGCTCCAGGTACTTACTTAATATTGCACACAATGCTCAGCCCCACACTAATTGACTAGTATATGATCAATATTTTGAATTGAGATAAATTGAGAACAATAAGTAGTCAAATGACTTTCAGTAGGCACCTAAGAGAAGGAAAAGGTGATTCAGTGTTGCTGGTAGACACACTGACTGACTTCCCCTCTCCCTGTCCTGTGAAAAATGAATTGATTTGCTTTAGGCTCAGGAGTGCAATGCAGTTGGGAGTTCATAAAGAAAGTTTTACCCTCAGGTGATGTGAGTTCTAAATTGAACACCACACATAAATGAAGAGAATTAATCCACCTCCATCCTGGTGAAAATCTGAAGTGGCACGCTTCTCAAAATAGAAATAAAATGTGCTTGATCACATTGCCAGACTATGCCCTCTCTCTTTCAGCTGCTTTGCAACCAGTTTAAGCTGTACTTAGGGAAATTGACTATAGCATTGAGAATTTGAGTAAGATTTCTCTTTTAGTTCTGAGATCTGGTTTGAGAGAGCAGGTAGAGATTACACAGGAATGCCTTTTCCAGTGGGTTTCTACTGGTTCAGTCCCTTTATCTGGCATGGAGGACGCTGAGCTTTTTAAAGGGGTAGAACTACCTCAAAGAAATGTTCTGAGCAAAGGGGGTGTTACCAAACTTACCCACAATGTACTGAATTTATGTTAAACATAATTACATCTATTAGCAGGAAATAGGAATCACTCCATAGCAGTTCTTGAGAGCTAGTAATAACATGGACTTTTGTAAAATATTAATGAGATTTTCTGTTTTGCACTCTCTTGTACTAATCTTGCCTCCATTCTGCTGATAAATTTGCCTAGGATTTAGAATTTAGAATTGTTAAAATAGGAAGGTAAAGAGGAAAAAATAGTGTTAATATTCAGCTTTTGATATCTAAAATGCAGCAACTTTTTTGGAGAAAAAGAGGGCAGAAACATTTTCTAGATTCTCTTATCTCCTCCTTTAAAAAGCTAAAATCAGTAATCTTATGCATAATGATTTTGTATAAGGGAGGTCCCATCAATACAGGAAGACTGAGGAAACAAATCCACTGTTTGCCTGTTTGATTAGGAAGTGAAGAGAAGAGGAGAAGGGAGCAGAAGCGGTGGGGAAGGGAACATCGAGGCTGACTCTCACGCCCGACCTGACAGCCACAGGGGCTTTAGAAATATCCCGATAGGCAGCGGTCCTCCACCTTTTTGGCACCAGGGACCGTTTTCATGGAAGACAATTTTTGCACATACTGGGTTGCGGCGGGATGGTTTTGTGATGATTCAAGCGCATTACCTTTATTGTGCAGGCAAACCTCTCTGCCAATGATAATCTGTATTTGCAGCCACTCCCCAGCGCTAGCATCACCACCTCAGCTCCACCTCAGATCACCAGGCATTAGATTCTCACAAGGAACATGCAACCTAGATCCCTCGCATGTGCAGTTTACAGTAGGGTTCCCGCTCCTATGAGAATCTGATGCTGCAGCTGATCTGACAGGAGGCAGAGCTCAGGTGGTGATGCGAGCGATGGGGAGCAGCTGCACATAGAGATGAAGCTTTGCTCACTCGTCTCCTGCTGTGCAGCTGGGTTCCTAACAGGCCACAGACCGGGGGTTGGGGACTGCAGATGATAGGTATGTTGAAGCCCAAGGACTTCAGAGCTATTGGTATGCATCCCTCGCTGGAAGCCTAGAAGGTCTGCACCCGACCACTTTCAATATAGAAGGGAGCAGTGTAACAGAGGTGGAGGAAGAAAGCAGGTAGATGTGGGAGCCTGGATCCCCATGTCGGAAATCCAGAAAATCCTCCGTGTCCTGGTGAAGGTGTGGGGAAGCGATGAGAACACCACCGAATCAACAGAGAGCTTCCTGATTGAGACATCAGGTCCAGAACAAATGGCCAAGGCCATAGATGCCAGTGGGAGAGAGGTACCACGAATAATCCCCAAAAGGCCAGTGAGATCTGTGGGATCCCAACAATTACCAGATTTAGCAGAAGAGAAGCCCAGTCATTCAAACCATCCATTAGTTACTGTGTGGTTTCAAGCACTCTTCCACCCAACCTCGTAAAACTACATAAAAGATACAATTCTGTCCACATCCTCACACCCCATCTTAAAAAGGGGCACAAGAGCGTGCATGACTCTGCATTGACCTGGTCAATAGTCAAACAGAGAATGAATAATCTAAGGATGCAGTTTAAATTATTAAATAAGATTGGAGAAGTATTAAAATTTCATTGCCTTTTTTGTTTCTTTCTGTTGTCGAGTAAGATGGAGCTTGTGAGGAAAAACAGGCCAATCATAGAAATATATAGGGGCTACTATTTATTTCTGCATGAGAATTGTGATGTCAATAAACTTGCAAACTGCTATACCAGTTTGTAATTATATTAGTTTGTAGGGCTGCCATAACAAAGTACCACAGATTGTGTGGCTTAAATAACAGAAATCTATTTTCTCACAGTTCTGGAGGCTGGAAGTTTCAAGGTGTTGGCAGTGTTGATTTCTTCTCAGGCCTCTCTCCTTGGCTTGTAGATGGCTGTCTTCTCCCAGTGTCTTCATGTCTTCATGTGCTCTGTGTATGTCTGTGTTCTACTCTCTTCTTCTTATAAGAACACCAGTCACATTGGATGAGGGCCCACCCCAGTGACCTCATTTGACCTTAATTGCCTCTCTAAAGGCCCTATCTCAAATACAGCCACATTCATATGTTAGGACTTCAACATATGAATTCAGTGGAGGGGTGGGGGACAAAATTCAGCACATAATAGTAAACAATCAGAAATTAGAGTTAAAATGTTATAATTCTTAATTATTTTCTAATAGTCAAGACGAGTATAATTTTAGAGTTTAACAGCTCTGCCTCAGAAGTTCTCCCTTATGCACAGAAAAAATATTTTATTCTCCATGTTATCCTAAGATTGATTATTTATTACCTCTGGCTAGACAGCCTTTTAAAAAACAAATTCCCTAACCCCATCCTAGACCTACTGAGTCTGCTCTCAGGATGGGTGGATTCTCTGTGGTACCAAATAACAAGAGCTGTTCAGAGAAGAAGACATGTTTTCACTGGCCATTATAGGGGACATATCTTACTTTTTGCCACCACAACCTCTATTTTCCTAGTTTCCTTTGGGAAATTACTGTCTCCATTGTGTGCACCCCTGGAACCACAAAACAAGATTCTCTGTCCTTCCCTAACCCAGTGGTGATCTGGGGACCAAAAATGGCCACTGGGATTCTTTCTCCCAAGGCTTTGAAATGTAAGTGGAAGGAAGGAGAAGAATGGTTAGAACAGAATCCTGAGAAGACTGCTGTCTACTTAATGCTATCTAGATTCCTGGAGATAGCTCAGATTCTGTTGTTTTCCAAGTCTGGTTCTCTACCTTCTTACTCCTTCTTACTTCTAACTTCTTTCTGTACATTCCTCTTCTGTTTATTAGCCAAAGTTGAATCCTGTTGCTTGGAATTCAAGGCCTGCAACTAATATAACCACTTGGGAAGTAAGAGGGATAGCTATCTGGAATAGCCAAGGAGATAGATAAATCCCAGGTTCAAGTACATCATGGCAACTGGTAATTATTAATACTATCCCTTAATTAGTAACTTTTCATCAATTTCTTAGTTATGCAATAACTGCTAAGCCATGAACAACAGTTTACTAAGAGACTTAGCCCTAAGGAACCATGTGAAATAGCAGATAGCACCTGCCAGGAAAACTTTTCCCTTTCTCTAGAAATAGGGGAGTCAGCTGTGAAATCCAATTACCAGAATTCTGACCATTCCTGATGCTCTGGTTGTCAAAGCAGAACATCTGGACCTAAAGACTATGTTCAGGCTTGAAATAGTAGCACTTTAACATGAGCGTCTAAAAATCCGTGGAGATAAGCCAAAGGTCTTTGAGGAAGCTGAGAACAGGAGATGATTAGAGGCTAAGTCAGTAATTACTATCAATCTACAGGCCAACAACAAGACATAGATAACACAGATACCTTTGAAGAAAGATGAAAATTAAATTGAAGAGAAATAGACCAGAGTCTATACTTATCCTCCCTCTTCTAGAGCTGTGGTCCCCAACCCCTGGGCTGCGGACTGGTACTGGGCCGTGGTCTGTTAGGGACGAGGCCACAGAGCACCGCTGCCCACCCCCCAGCCCCCCCACCTCACCCCACCCCCCTGTCCATAGGAAAATTGTCTTCCATGAAACTGGCACCTGGTTCCAAAAAGTTTGGGGACTGCTGTTCTAGAGGATACAATGCAGGGGGTCAGCCGTCTGGAATCAAAACCTGCAATATTCCCACATTTGCCCTGATTTGGAGCCATATCAGTATCAAGAACTGTGAAGAGTTGGGATTTTACCCTACTTACAAACTAACGAATAAGCCTGCCACAGTTTTATAGACACTGGCAGAATACACCCAAAGTTCTGGGTCAAAAGCAAAGGACTTCATTAATCACAGCAACAGCAGTAGCCAGAGCATCAGCATTTGCCTAAGTTCCTCAAGACTAAATTCCCACAGGGTGACGTGAAAAAGGCTACCTCGCTCCTTCATACATAGTTGATTACATTATGAAAGAGAAAGTTTGAGCTTAGGAAACCTGAATCTTTTATGACGGACAATGAGCCTGCCTGACCTTTGCCCTAGAGGTAGACATTGTCTTATTATCCTGGTCAGGAAACAATTCTACTTTTTGTCCCAGAGGAAGTCACTGTCTTCCAAGCCTTTCACTATATGATCAACCTTGAAAAGATAGTCTGGAACAAAGGCAATCAGTGACTGTGTTTACATGATAGGTGAAAACTTGAGACCCACAGAGGATGTGTCCCAGCAGTCAATACCCAATAAAAACCTTCAAGGTAGGCATATTTCACGCACTTATTAGAGAAGGAAAATGAGGACCAGAGAAGTTAAGGAACATCCTAGGTCCCACAGTGGTACAGTTAGAATTTATAGCAAGGCCTGCCTTTTTCCATGGCCTCTCCCCACTAAACCACTCTTGAGATCCATGTGTGTTTATGGTTTATGTTTATGACAAGCCCAAAATCATGACAGATCCTTCTAGGAGGACCATTTCTATCAGTTTATCATGACCCAAGGATGATAAATTTTATTTTCGAAAAGATATCCCAGAAGAACTAAAACAATGCTTTATAAATGAGCTTAGCATGCCTCCTCCAAAATGAGATTTCTTTACATTAGGCCACCAAATTCTAATTGTCAACGATGAGGAGAGGGGAGAGAAAGAACTGTTGTCCAAAGTGAAAGAATATCCTAAGAACCTGAATGAAGGATTTGTTCTCTGTTTTCCATTTCCAGGCTGCCAAAAACCTGGGAGGAGTGCTGAAATCTATCCTAGGAGGGTGGAAAAGAAGAGGGAGTATGTTGTTTAGACCTGGGCAGATTTAGCATCTTGTTTCCAGGATGGCCACCATCAATTTCCTCCCTCCTTGTGTGTAGATTTCACTCCCCTAAAGAGTGACAGGGTCTATTCCTCTCCTTCCACCCCACCTCTCCCCCACCCCTTGAATCTGAGCTGAACTTAGTGAATTCCTTAAATAATACAATGCAACAGAAGTGGCATTCTGAGACTTGCAGACTTTAAGACTAGGCCTTAAGAAGCCTTGCAGCTTCTATCCAAGTCTTTTGAAATGCCTGGCCTGGGGACAGTATTAAAAGTCTGACAACCCCAAGACTGCCATGCTGTAAGGAAGCACAAGCAGGCCACCTGGAAAGATATATTAATGGATGTCCAACCAGCCCCACACTTCCAGCCATGCCAGCCCCTGCACCAGTTACCTAAGCTAAGGAGCCATATTGGACATTCCTATACTGGCAGATGCCACAGGGGAAAAAACTAGGGAACTCAACCAACAGGCAGAACCAACGCCCCACACATGTGGCTCAGTTGAACTGTCCTAGGCATCTCCAGCCACCTCTACTATGCCCTGTCCAAATTCCTCACCCACGAAATCATGCATGTAAGTTTGGTGTGCTTATTGTGCAAGGTGGTTGTTCTATGCCACTAAATTTTGAGGTGGTTTGTTAAGAAGCAATAGATAAGTGCAAAAATAGGTATAATTGAAATACATATTGGAAGAGTGGTTAAAAAAATAAGATTGGGTAAGCATCAAAAAGAAATTTTAAGTTTACATTGTGAGCTAATTGGAAGTTTAAAGGGGCAATTAAAACTTAAAAGAGAAAGTTTCATGGAGTTAACAGGATTAGATTTTCTAATGATGTTTGAAATCTCTTTCAGATACTGACTGATTGACCCAAAGTTAAAACAATTATTCTAGGATAGTATATCTCATTTTCATCCTCCAGGGTACATTTGGCAATGTCCAGAGACATGTTTGGTTGTCTGTCACAAATTGGGTAGGGGGAGCTACTAGTGTCTAGTGGATAGAGGCCAGGGATGTGCTAAATGTCTTAGGATGCACAGAGCAGCCTCCCACAACAAAGCATTATCCATCCCACATTGTCAGTAGTGCCAAGGATGAGAAACTCTTACCTAGGGTATCAGAGACAATTATATTAGAGTAAGAGGTTTGGCAAAGTCTTAACTTCTTTCATTTGGAGAGAAGCTTTTCTTATTCAAATGTTCTTGTCTATAATAACATGTTAAATGTTTATGTGGGTTAGAACATGTGGGTTTGAGTTTAATATATGAAGATACATTTCTTCAGGTATTTATTTGGCATTTTATTTGCAGTAGGCAATGCACTGGCACTGTGGATTTCAAAATAAGTTCCCTGACTTCTATGAGCTGCTATCTAATGTGGAAAAGGACGTGTCAACAATCACATTGCTATGGGGTAATAGCAATACTAGAGGATGGAAAATATGACAAAGAATAACAAAATAGGTAAGGGATTTCCAGGAAAGTCTTCAAAAGGGAGGAGCACTAAGTTGACACTATATGGATAAATAGAAATACTTCAGAGTAGAGGCTGAAGAAAAATAGTCTTGGTAGAAGGGACACCATGAAAAATCATATCTGTTATGTACATCTAATTAGTTTTAGAAAATAAATCGTTCTTTCCTTTAATAGTATATGGAGCAATTAGGAGTTAAATCAGATCTAGAATCATTAAAGTGTCCTAAAAATTTGATTGGAAAAAGTGCAATGGCTGATAATTTAAATCTCCAAGGGAAAAATCAGGAAAAATAAACAAGTTCTCAGAATCTAACTTCTTCATGGTTCAAAGATTTAAAATATAAAAAATAAAAACCACAAAAGCAAGTTTGGCCGTGGCTAAGAAAAAAGATTTAAAGCCAATAAAAGGATCCAAGGCCAGCATTAAACGTAGGGATAAAGAATAAGGTGTGCTTATCACCAGCATGTAAGAAGCATTAGATGCAAAAACACAAGTTAAACTTTGGAAAATAAATTTTGCTTTTGTTGTTTTCTGAAATCTTTTTCAGGTTGAAACAATCATTTTTTGAAATTCCATTTAAAACCCAGGAGATCCTTACGATAAACAACTGAAAGTCTCTTATGCTATTACATGCCTTCAATTTTCCTACATTTTCCCTGTAGAGACACAAAGAAAATCCCTGGGGGCTTCAGAATATCTTAAGTACATTAGTCATACAATATTCAATTTGAACTTGTATCACTTGTAAGCTTTTATAATTCAAAAATCATATGGTATGACATTTTAAAATAGCCCCAAAGACTATCATAGCATTTCTATAATCATTTGCCACAGTCAGGTATTCCAACACCCAAGAAAATGTACCTGATTTCAAAAGACACGTTTCCCTTGGCAAAACACCTGCTTCAAAGTGGAGCAAAGCTTCTTACTTCACAGAACACTCTGAAAGCACAGAATATCACTAAAGCAATGTATGTTAACAAAGTGTTGTGGACTGACAGGAAACCAACACCAGAATCCTACTCACCAGGCTGGTTTGGTTGTGCTTAAATAGATAGAGGTCAAGTTCTCTCTCTGGGCATCAAGTAACCCTGTTTTCTAAAAATCAGTTGTTATGTAATTATTTCAAAGTAGGTAAGTGGGACTTATTCTAGCATAACTAGTGCGTGAGTGCCCCAAATATAAAGTGCATGATGCAATGATCTCTATGCAAAACGCAAAAATTAGATCATCCCCAGGGGAGCTTATTTAGATTGTTTTCATCCATACATAGCAGTTTCTCCAAGTTTTTAGACCACTTGCATCAACATAGTCTGAGGTGCTTACTAAAAAGGCAGTTTTCTTGTGTCCCCTTCAGACCTAGTGGATAAGAATCTTTAATTTGATTCTTAGGCATGCTATAATTTACAAACTATGCCTTTACGCTAAGTCCAGCACAATTTTGCATAAAAATTACTTATTTTGTATTGAATTCACTCCGTATATAAAATAGTACTGAAAATTGAGTATTTTCAGCATATGTCTACATGATGGGATATTTAGGGATGGGGGAAATCAATTATTGATTCCTTGCTTAGCAAATAAAATATTTCATCACAATATTTATCAAAGTCAGTGAGCCATCACGGTAAGTGTTGATACTATTTCCTCAGTTCCCACTTTAGAAGGGTTTGATGGGATTGTTTCTCCAGATGGAGGAGTCTGACTTTGCAGGTCATATTGCTCTGAAAACGTTGTTTTAAAAAAATTTCAAAGTATGAATGTAGCCTAGTCCAGGGAAGGAGAGTTGATTTAATTTGAGAGCCCAAACCTCAGGGAACAATTAATGTTAAAAAGACTAAAGTGTATGTACTGACAGGATATTTTTCAATCATATTATATATCTTATAAAAACACCAATCTTTTTTTTTATTTCAGAATATTATGCAGGTACAACACTTTGGCTATATATATTGCCCATGCACTGCCCATGTCAGAGCTACAATCGTGGACATCCTCCAAACTATGCTCCCCACATCCAGTCAGTGAGAGTTTTCCCATCCCCTCCACCTCCCTCCTGCCTGCCCGCCCCCTGATGAATATTATTGCCCTGTGTGATATAAGTGTTGATCAGTTAGTACCAATTTAATGGTGAGTACCAGTGGTGCTTGTTTTTCCATTCTTGTGACACTTCGCTTCAAAGAATGGGCTCTAGCTCCAACCAGGATAATACCAGATGTGTTAATTCACTGTTGTTTTTTATTGCTGAGTAATACTCCATGGTATACACACACCACATTTTATTAATCCACTCGTGTATTGATGGGCACCTGGGTTGTTTCCACATCTTTGCAATTGTGAATTGTGCTGCTATAAACATTCGCATGCAGATGTCTTTATTATAGAATGTCTTTTTTTCCTTTGGGTAAATACCCAGTAGTGGGATTGCTGGATCAAATGGTAGTTCTACTTTTACTTCTTTGATGTATCTTCATATTACTTTCCATAGAGGTTGTACTAATTTGCAGTCCCACCAGGAGTGTATGAGTGTTCCTATCTGTCCACATCCCCACCAATATTTGTTGTTGGGGATTTTTTACTAATATGAGCCAATCTCACTGGAGTTAAGTGATATCTCATTGTGATTTTGATTTGCATTTCCCTGATGATTGGAGAAGTTGAGCAATTTTTTTATATGTTTGCTGGCCATTATTCTGACTTCTTTTGAAAAGTTTCTGTTCATGTCCTTTGCCCATTTTTTTATGGGGTTGTTTGATTTTTTCTTGTTGATTTTCCTAAGTTCTGTATAGATTCTGGTTATCAGCCCTTTATCAGATGTGTAGCATGCAAATATTTTCTCCCATTCTGTAGGTTGTCTGTTCACTCTAGTGATAATTTCCTTGGCTGTGCAGAAGCTTTTTAATTTGATCAGGTCCCATTTATTTATTTTTGTTGCTGCTGTGATTGCTTTGGGGGTCTCCTTCATAAATTCTTTGCCTAGGCCAATGTCCATAAGAGTTTTTCCAACATTTTCTTCGAGAATTCTTATGGTTTCACGTCTTAGGTTTAAATCTGTTGTCCATCGTGAGTTGATTTTTGTGAGAGGTGAGTGGTGTGGGTCTAGTTTCAGTCTTCTACATATGGCCATCCAGTTTTCCCAGCACCATTTATTGAATAGGGAATCTTTTCCCCAGTGTATGTTTTTCTGGAATTTGTCAAAGATCAGATGACTGTATGAGGTTGGTTTTATATTTGGGTTCTCAGTCCTGTTCCATTGGTCTACATCTCTGTTCTTGTGCCAGCCAGTACCATGCTGTTTTGGTTACTATAGCCTTGTAGTATAGTTTGAAGTCTGGTAGATTGATGCCTCCCAATTTGTTCTTTTTGCTTAAGATTGCTTTGGCTAGACGGGTCTTCTCTGGTTCCACACAAAGTGTAGAATTATTTTTACTAGACCTTCAAAAAATGATGTTGGTATTTTGATAGGGACTGCATTGATTCTGTAAATCACCTTAGGTAGCAAAGACATTTTTACAATGTTGATTCTGCCTATCCAAGAGCATGGTGGGGTTTTCCATCTGTTTACATCCTCTGCAATTTCTTTTCTCAGTGTTTCATAATTCTCTCTATATAGGTCTTTGACCTCCTTAGTTAGATATGTTCCTAAATATTTAATTTCCTCTGGTGCTGTTGTGAAAGGTCTTGCATCTTTAATTTGTTTCTCGGCTTGATTGTTATTAGCATATATGAAGGCTATGGATTTGTGTGCATTAATTTTGTATCCTGAGACTTTGCTGAATTCATTTATCAATTCCAGTAATCTCTTGGTGGAATCTTTGGGGTTTTCTATATATAATATCATATCATCTACGAATAGTGAAAGTTTGACCTCTTCTGCCCCCATTTGGATGCCCCTGATTCCTCTGTCTTGTCTGATTGCTCTGGCCAGGACTTTCAGCACTATGTTGAATAGAAGTGGAGATAGTGGGCAACCTTGTCTGGTTCCAGTTTTAAGGGGGAATGCTTTCAATTTTTCCCCATTCAGTATGATATTGGCTGTGGGTTTATCGTATATGGCTTTAATAGTTTTGAGGTATGAGCCATCTATGCCTGTATCGTTAAGAGTTCTTATCATAAAAGGATGCTGGATTTTGTCAAAAGTCTTTTCTGCATCTATTGAAAGGATCATATAATCTTTGCTCTTGTTTTTATTTGTGTGGTGAATTACATTTATAGATTTGCGTATGTTGAACCACCCCTGCATCTTGGGAATGAAGCCCACCTGATCAAAATCTGTGGGATACAGCAAAAGCAGGCCTGAGAGGAAAACTTATCACCTTAAATGCTCACATCTAAAAGACCGAAAGGTCACAAATCAGTAAACTAATGAATCATCTTAAGGAAATGGAAAAGGAAGAGCAAAGCAATCCTAAAGCCAGCAGAAGAAAAGAAATAACCAAGATCAAAGCAGAATTAAATGAAACTGAGAACAAAAGAACAATATAGAAGATTAATACAATGAAAAGTTTGTTCTTTGAAACGATAAACAAAATAGACAGGCCACTTGCCAGGTTGACCAGAAGCAGAAAGGAAAGGACTCTAAAAAGCTCAATTAGAAATGAAAAAGGAGAGGTCACAACTGATATCATGCAAATACAAAACATCATCTTCGAATACTACAGAAATCTCTATGCCCAAAAACACGAAAACGTGGAGGAAATGGACAAATTCTTAAAAACACCAATCTTAAAATCATACACTCCTATAGGTCTTTACTATTCCCACAACCCCTAGCAAAGTGTTACTAACACTTTGGGAAGATGGTTGGGTGTGGAAAGATTTGCATATTCAGGACTGAAGGAAAGAATTACACCTCCCTTCCATTCACTGTCTCGGGGTGGCCACAGCTCACTGCCTCTGAAGTGGATTCCCAGAGGAGCCGATCCATT
The DNA here is from genome assembly GCA_023783475.1 of Daubentonia madagascariensis. Classification (NCBI taxonomy): domain Eukaryota; kingdom Metazoa; phylum Chordata; class Mammalia; order Primates; family Daubentoniidae; genus Daubentonia; species Daubentonia madagascariensis. Next base: position 29,462,509 of record JAKFHU010002088.1, read on the forward strand.
GGTTAGCCAGAGACCTCAGACTTCACGGAAATATATAAACTGGGCCAGATTCTTCTTACTGCCATTTTGGGATCATGAGCAAGATGAGTGAGCAGAGGAAATTGCAGTGAGAAAGAGCCACAGGAGAGCGGAAACCAGACATAGACAGAGAAGAGATCATGAAGCCTCTGAAAGACTGAGGTGGGTTTTCCAGTCCTAGTTGATATGAGACCTAGCTGAATACCATTAGGTGTCCTTATAGTCCTCGAGATTTCTAAGTACCTGCAATAGGCCTCCCCTCTACCTTTGATTTGAGCTTATTCTGTTCTTGCAGCCTTGTAAAGAACAATAGAGTTCAAAAGAGAATGTGATAAATAATTGTGTGAACTTCCATACAAGGCATTTACAATGGGGATCTGCCTTCCCATTTGGTTTCATTAATAGCCTGGCCTTTCTGAAATAGCTTCTGTGTCTTTTATCAGCCTTTTGTTGCATATTGTGTGGGTAAGAATTACAGATAGAAGGTGTCTAAACTCAACTCATACTGTCTTGACTTGAGTAAACATGGTCTTTCATCAATTGAATTCCCTTCAAGGGATAAAAACTCACATTTATTGAATGTATTGCATGGGCAAATCTTTACAGTCATTAGCCCTTTAATCTTCACAACTTTCTAAGGTTCAGGCTCAGAGAGGTCAACTGAATTGCTCAATGATCAAAATAGAAAACAATAATGTTGATACCGTAATCCAGGCCTCTACCTCCTAGTTCAGAACTCTTTCTACTAGGTCAATGTCTCTCAAAATATAGTACATATATCGAATATGGTACCCAAGAGTATTTTAAATAGATTATAAAAATATGTTTTAAATGTTTAAAGTTACACATTTATTTAATATATTGAAAAAAAATAATTTGAATCAAATTTTATTTTATGAATGTATGTACATAGTAAGTGATAGTACAGATAGCATATAGATATGGTAAAAATCTTGAAGAGGAATGACTAAAGTTTAAAAATCCCTCACTACACCAAGTTCATATGAAATTATTAATATCTTAAAAAATCTTTTGAAAAGTGAACCAGTGGCCATATTAAGTTCAAGATTTGGATATAAGATAGTTTTAAGAAAGTATATATCTATGGCATTCTATCTTCATATTATATCAAAATTATTAGTGTGCAGAATATATTATTACTTTTTTATATAATTCCTCTATCATCAATATTCAAGATATTAAAATATAAAAATGTGATAAACATTTTTCAACATCCAATACACATGCATTAAAATTGCTGAGTAACAATATAGCTAAACACTGTAAACTATTCTAATGATTTAACAAATGCTAAAAAGGCTTAAGCATACACTCAGCAACTTGGTACATTTTGAGAAAGTTTTCCAGCTAATCAATAAAATGAGACAAGGGTAATGTCATAATGAAGGCCAAGGATCTTCAACCACCAAAGAAATACAGTGATCCTTTAGTAATGTACCACCTGGGGTATCATACCTGTATGATGACATGGACCTGGGAAACAAAAATGACCACATTTTGAGCATGACTGGACACTCTGGGTATAAACACAGGAACACTCACAGCCAAATAGAAAATCCTTCTCATATTAAATCTGAAGTTCTTTTAGAGAGATGTAAATGTGCCATTTAGGGGATTTCTGACACTGAATCGTTTTTGTTGCATAGGAGCCAGAGTATAGCAGCAACAGGACTGGATTAGGAAGAGGTCCAACGTTCCATTCTCCCAGCACTGTCCTTTACTAAACTGGAGGACTTTGGATAAAGCTTTTCACTGCACCAACTCTTTGTTTCCTCACTCAAAAAATGTAAATTAAAATATCTCCCTGACTAGATTGAAAGATTATTGTAAAGGTATGTCATAAATTGTAAAGTACTATGTACTTGTCAAGCAATAATATGCTTAGAAAAATAGTTAATGAAAGACGAATTAAATTTTTCTTTTTCTCACGAGATGTACTTGCCTTGTTTTCTCCTGTACTGCAAAGTTTGGTGTGTTTCTTTTAAAAAGCACAATTATTTTGCAGCACAGAATAGTATTCAAAATGTGAAGATTGGAAACATGTTTATAGTGGGATATAGGAGAGATCCCATATTAAAGAAAGATTTTTTTTTCCAAAAAAACATTGCAGAAGATTTGTTGGTGCATTGGATGAGATGATCCAACTTAAATAAACAAAAAACTGCTCTCTTAGAACTGGAAGGAATAATGAGGAATGTGTTTATTTTTCACAACATAGGCTCCACAAGTCTGGTGAAATATCTTGAAGTTATGAATTCATGCCCTCTGCATCTGGCTCACGCCAATGTTAATGCTGGTTTCAGAATGTTGTCTCTTTCTTTTACTGCCAACTTGGATCTTACTGAGGTTCTGAAAGCCTATGTCATCATTTTGTTTTCTAAGACCTCCTGGAGTTTGACTTTGCAGAGTAAAATCACTCCAGAGCAGTTTTAATCAACAGGATTAATGAGCAATATTGTTGCAGAGTTCCATGTATGCATAAAAAGCTTTATTTTCCCTGTTTAATTACTTTAGAAACATTTCTGTATTCATTGATAAATTCACTTTTATGCAAGACCACACTGCCCTTGAAAATCACTTGATACCCTTTGCTTTGGTTAGATGTCAAATATGTTGAACATTTCTAAAAGCTATTTCTCTTCCAGATGACCTACTGAGGTTGTTTCAAGTACTGATTCTAAATTGCCTCTTATTTCTCAGTAATATTCTTTTGCTCAAGTATCTGGAAGAAAGGTTGCTTATTGTACCCTCTAGTGGTGATTATGACATTCCTTTAAAATATATATTTATTTCCTTTTCTGGCCTTTTACTGTAAATTTAATGCACAGTGTAGAAGAATTTTATCAACCTTTAAGGAGATACAAATGATAGAATCATTTGTATTTCACCGTCATGGTGTTTATAATTCAATCAAAAATTGTTTCATAGGACAGTGTTTTATATTCCTCACATTTTATTAACCCAAATTTTATTCCATTTTTTAAAAAAATGTTCCAATTCTTCTTTCTTTCATTTTGGAATATTGTTAGTACTCAGTTATTCACACTACTGGAGGACCTGCATCTCCCAAAATATCATCTATATTTGAATTTAGAGGACCTTTACATTCACGTTTAGTCATAGTACATTTCATTTTCCAAAAATTCACAACATTTGAAGTAAAATAAAGAAGCCACACATGGAATTTCTGATTCTATAAGAACTAGGAATTTATCCACATGATTCCTTGTCCAGTATTCTGCTAATCCATTCTTTCTTTCTCTGGCTTCCCTACTCTCCATTTTCTCCCCACCCCAAGAGGAGCCAGGGCAAATTTTTAAAATGAAAGAAAGCACATGCTTTGGAAGAGCTGCTGCCAAGCGTACTGCTATCACTCTGTCTACTTTTTTCTCAGGTAGAAATTTAATTAGATTTTTTTTACTATAAAGTTCTTCCTTCCAAACTCTAATGAGTTACAGTTTGTATATGGAAGGTAAGAATAAAAGCAGTTATGAAAAACAAAGGAGATAATCAAGTAGAACAGGTGGTTCTCAATAAAAACTTGAAATTAAAATTTGTCTTCAACTGAGAGTAATTATAAGGTAATCATAAATTAAAATGACTTTAAGAAATAAAAAAAAATGTCTTGTCCGTGGATAAAAAGACTCAGTATTGGAAGTTGTCAATTTCCCCAAAATTAATCTGTAATTTCAATGGCATCCCAACAGAATATTAATAAACTTGAGCAAATGTTTCTAAAGTTTGTCTGAAAGCATATGCAAATGGGAATGTCCAAGAACAACAGCAACAAAAATTTTAATAAGGGTCATAGAGGGAAGGACTAGATTTAATATGTGTTTAAAGGTCACAATAAATAAAACAGTATGTTATCAGCTCAGTAAAAGAGAGGTATCACAAAGGAACAGAAAAGCAAACAAACAGTAATATATGGTGTCTTAGTAAAAGTTAATATTGCCATTTTGAATTAGTGAGGAAAAAGGAATTGAAACAACTAATTAACCATTTCAAGAAAAAAATAAAATGTCGTACCTCCGCACATCAAAATATGTTTCAAATAGATCCATGTGTTAAATTTTAAAACATAATAAAATACTGAAAATAAATAAGAATGAGTATTTTAATAAATCTTGGAGTGAGGAAAGCATTTATGAACACAATATGAAACCCAGAGGTCATAAACAAAATATCTATAAATATAACATTATACAGGTTTAAACTTTGAAATTATTTATAAAAAATCTTCCATAATTATGGTTAGAAGGCAAAAACTAGAAAAATAATCATAATATTTGTGAAGACAAAGTGCCAATTTTCTAATTCACAAAGACCTCTCTTTACTCACTAGGAAAAAGACAACACAACAGAAAAGTAGGCAAAGGACATAAATAGGTAAACCCCGGGGAACAAATACAAATGGGCAGAAAACAATGAAAAGATGCTCAACCTCACTGATAATGAAATACAGATCTAAACAACAAAAACAGAAACACAAATCTAAACAAGCTGAAAAATTTGCTGATCAGCCTGGTAAAGATCAAAAGAGTTGGTAATGCAAAATTTGTGAACATGTGACGAAACAAAGAATTTTAGTACTAGAGTTAGCAATGAAAATGAATACAATCTTTTTTGAGGTGAATCTGACAATAATCATTAAAATGTTTTTAACTCACTTCTATGCTTTTGGGACTTTATCCTACAAAAATACTTTACATGAATGTACAGAGATATATGAATAAAGCTATTTTTAAATTATTAAAAATGACCCAAATGCCACTATGGAAAACAATATGGCAGTTGCTAAAAAAATTAAACTTAGAATTACCATATGATCCAATAATTCCACTTCTGGGTATATATGCAAAAGAATTGAAAGCAGGGACTCAAGTAAGTATTTGTACACCCATGTTCGTAGCAGCATTATTCACAATAGCCCAAAAGTAGAAGCAACCCAAGTGTCCACTGACAGATGAATACATAAACAAAATGTGGTATATATGTATAACAGATATTATTCAGCCTTAAAAAGGAAGGAAATTCTGATACATGCTACAACATTGATGAACCTTGAAGATATCATATGCTAAGTGAAATAAGCCAGTTACAAAAGGACAAATACTGTATGACTCCACTTATATGAGGTCCCTAAAGCAGTCAAATTCAGAAAGTAGAAGGGTGGTTTCCAGAACCCAAAGTAAAGGGGAAGTTAGTGTTTAATGGGTATAGAGTTTCATCTGGGGAAGATGAATGGTGGTGATTGTTGTATGACGATATGTATGTACTTAATACCACAAAACTGTATGATTTTTAAAATGCTTAAAATGATAAACTTAATGTTATATATTTAACCACAATTTTTTAAAAAGTGTTGTAGGCTTCTATGACTTGGGCTATGTCAAAAAAAAAAAGTGTTGGATGGTAAATGTCGGGATACTCATTACATTTATATTATCTATTAAAGTACTCCTGAAATATATACTTGTTGCAGTATTTTTTAAATGACAAAAATGTTCATCAGTAAGTTTTAGTATAACTGTTAAATGGAACAGCATGCAACTATTATAACAAATGAAGTGGACATATGCTTATATGGAATGATGGACTACATATATTGTCAAGTGAAAGAGGAAATATAAAATTGTATGAGCTATTTTATATATTTCTTTTGTAAAAATAAAATTCCATCAAGCTAACCAAGGGTAAGGCCATCTAACCCAGATGAGGGGAAAAGCATCATCTTTGTGATTTTCTTCTTGAGGACACAGAGCCAGGTCTCACTCTCTTATGTGGGAGTTGGATTTTCCTATGACCGATAGACGTTCTCCACTGTCAGTCATACTGGGAAAAGATTCATCCTGGGACAAAAAATGAGGACTTAATCAGCAGGAATTAGACTGAGGTGAGAAGATAATTTTCCTCCTTTTTCTGAGATTGAAACTCAGTGATTATGAGGGGCCAGTAGCGCTGACCTGTGCCTGTCTATACAGAGACAAGCTGATGACAAGTCAGGAAGGTGGCTGGGTCCATAAGCAACCCAGAGCAGACTGGACTTGAACTGCAGAAGCAATTTATTCTTTGTGTTGGACTCTCCTTCCATGAGTCATCATCCTTCTGTAAGGGGAAATTATGGTAGCACCTGTGTCTGTACTGGTGGGCAGCAGTCACTGCCAAAGAGCAGCCACGCCCTCCAGAGCGAAGATAATGAGTTTCATCACTGGAACAAGGAGGGACACTTTAACAAGAAGAGAGGAAGAATCCTGGGGACATGTTCCTTAGTACATGTTAGGTAGCAAAAAACATTAGAAATATCTAAGAGACATTCTTTGGAGGGGATTCCATCTTAATCAACAAGGAAGATTGGGCTAGGGGTCTCACCATCATGGTTTGAATTAGAGTAATTATAACCCAGATATTATCTCGGCTGGGTCTTTCTGACCCTTAAGGATAAAAGTGGTTCAACCTACCCCCAAGTCCAGGTCCTGCAACATCTAAAACTCTCCCAAGTGTTCTGTGAACTCAGGGGGATCAGGCAGCAAAGGAGGAAGGGCCTTGTGTCTCCTGGCCTCCTCTGCCACTCTTCCTGTGGGCACCTGCTCCCACACATGTGGTCTCTTTTCACACAGATTCAATATAGTCTTGATGCTCAGCCCCTTCCTTCCTTCACCTGTGCCCACAAGAAAAGCTTACTCACACCAAGCATTTTGTGGACATAATAGTCTTTACTAAACCACTGGGGGATGGGGGGAGTTGGTACTGCCAGCTGCACAGCAAATGCTGTGGCGTCCCCGTGAGAAATTGCTGGACCCCAAACACTTTTTGGGCAGCCCAGCACCATGAATTTTCTTCACTCCTCCTCCATGCAGCGCCCAGTCCCACAGCCTCCTCTGGCTCCTCCCCTCCCACACCTCACCCCCCGCTCATTTATTTCTCCCTGAGTATTTCTTCTCTACTCTGCCTTCTGCCTTTTTTTGGCAAGGAAAAAAAAAAAGGGAAGAACCTCTCTCCTTGTATCCTGCACAGCAATTTTGCGCCCTGTTCTCTGAAGTTTGGGTATCAACCAACGCCTTGGCCAATATCTTTAAGGTTTCACCTTTTAACTCAATCATTTATTAAGGTATTTTTCCCAAAAAAAAACTGGCCTCAATCTATGATGAATTTTCAAATCAGCAGTCAAGGTAACAAAAATATTTCCACTTTATTCTCTAATACGGATAGATAAATGGTAGAAATAGATAGGCCCCAAAGGGCGAGGAGATGATTTACTAAACTGTCAATAATAAATTATCTCTAAGGGAGTGGATAAGATGATTTTCATTTTCTTCATTGGGTATTTCCAATCTTCTTGAATTTTTACAAGAAGCATTTTCCACTGGGATACCAGAGGTGAGACAGACACAGTCCCTGCCCCTGGGGCACTTGCAGTCCGGGACACATAGCTCAAGCTTGGTGTGACGCAGCTGGTCAGTATGGCTTGGCCCTGGCCACCTGAAGAACTGTGATGTCTAACTGCATTATCTGTTCTTCGTGAAACTCATCTTATATTGTTGTAAAACATTTTCTAAGTGGCAATAGCTCCACTTTCTGTCTTCCAGAACCACAAAGTTCCATCAGTTCCTGGTTTTAATGTGTCTCCCTTCTAATAAAATCGGCATATGATTTTTCCTGTCATTCACACTGCAATTTATCTTTTGTCAGGTTTTAACTGAAAACATCCAAATATTTCTTCTGTAGCTATCATTCCAAGGAGCCAGATATGGTATTAGGCATACTTTTCTGCTTGTCCTGATAAGAAAACCAGAGAATTCTAATTCTACCAGTTTTTCCCCCCTAGGTTTGGAATTTAAATTATTTTAATAATTATGAAATGAGACAAATTTTTAGCAAGAGCAATACTCAGTAATGGAAAATCAGTTACCTTTTATCCCTTGGTTAAAAAGAGGAAGTAGGTCAGTTCCTTGTTAATATTATTAGCAAATACTATTTATAGCATGGTATAAATTACTGGGAAAAGACATCCTCATTTTGACTTTCAAGCAGGAGGCAATAGTTAACTCATTCTTATTCTTAAATATATTAATAATGCAGTGGGCCAATTTTTCAGGAAGGGAGAGTAGATCCTTGCCACCTTGCCCAAAAAAAAAAAAATACTAAACTAAGTCACTAAGACATTTTCACTACTCATATCATGTATCTGCTAGAAATGTTTGTCACAGCTGCATATTTCAGCCAGGTCTATTTGATGGAGAGAAAAATATGAATTTGAAAATAAAATATGTATTATATGGAGTTACTCATACCCTTTTATTTATAGATGCTTCTGTGTGTATTTCTATCACAACTGTAAAACTAAAATTCTGGTAGATTTCTCTGCATTTGAGACTTCTGGCAAGGAGATTTAAATTGACCCGCCACTAAACTGAGTGCATCTGAAATAAATCATGAGGTATTTATAAATACCATCATTTTAAAGGCTAGGAAACGATGTTTATGCCTGGCTAATTACTAAACTGAGAAGAAGGTTGTCTCAGAGGCAACAAGATTACCAAGCAGCCTCCATGTTTGCACACATCACAGTAAATGACAATATGAACATAAAATACAAAAACAAATATTTCTCAGGAAGAACTATGATTTGCTGCTGCCCAATTCCACCTAACTCTGGGTAAAAACATCACCAAAAAACTACTTCTCTGCCTTGCTCCTAAATGACCTGGAAGGGTGGTGACATCAGCCTTTGATGTTTAGAAAAGTAGGAAGCCATGTTTCAAACTAGAAGGGCTAGGAAATATTAAAAGTCCTCAGACTGGAAATTTCCACACCTGACAACACACCAAAAGCCCCTGGGACAAATGTGCTCTCAAGCACTGTCCTACTTCCAGTTTCCTCTCCTTTCTAAAGGCTCTGCAGTTCTCAGCCCTGCTCCTGGAGGAATGCTGGCCAGAGTTCCAGGACAAATGGTTCCCTGATTAATGCTCCATGCTGAACCCCTGCATGAGGCCAGGGAGATCCTCAACACCATCCTGTGATGAACAGCTGCTCCAAGGGAAGTCGGAAATCTAATCTGCCATGCTCCTCGACTCCACAGGATTGGTTTTGAGCCTTTAGTCTGGGGATTAAAGCAAGAACACTAAAGCCTGAGTCCCTGCCTTGTATCAGCTGCAAAATTTAGACCCATCTTCTAAGACATCAGGAACTCAGCTCTGAATTATAATATTGTCAGTATTTCTTTACTTGCCACTTTCACATTTAATGCCTCTTCAAGTTCTGCCATTCTGTACATCCATGGATGATCTCAGTAACTTGAATCATGATTCTATCCTTGGTGGTTGACGAATGACCATGGATAGGCTGGTCCATCCCCTCTCCCAAGGATTTGTGTTCTCAGTCACCGCTGATCAGCTGCACTTCCACTGCCTACCCCAGTCCTTTGTTTTCCTGAGGTATTTGATCTATTTCTAGAATGCTTATTTCCTTCAGTCAATTAGATCTACAGCTACATATTAGCTTATTATTTTAGTTTTGAGAAGGAGAAAAGAAGACATTTCTCCATGATTTCCCCCCTTTCAAGCCATTGCTGGGTCACATTAGAAGTTCAGTTTTGTTCTCTGATTTTATCGAGGCAGTGAGGTTCCTTCAGATTTATCCTCTGAAATGGTTGTAGATTTCACACTACCATATTTTGTATGTCTTATGAAACGTTCACATAGCTAGCTCAAGAGTATAATGAACACCCCAGGACTCATGAAAGAATTGCTTGATGAAGAGACAGACCATTTGAGGGGTTGAATTTGAGAGAGTGGCCCTGCAGTTTTCTTTATTATCTAATCTAGGTTTTTTCCTCACATCCACTCCCTTCACCAGCTACCATGGCTTTCACAGAGAGCTCACATTGTGCACACATATTTTTAATGTTATTGTGGGCTATAAAAAAAAGTTATAATAGGAGTGGTTCTTGTCTTTCTTGATAAAGTGATTTTTCTGCAAAGCATAAAATAAAATGAAACTCACTTTGGAACATGTTATGAGTTGAATTGTGTCATCCCCCTGCCCCCAAATTCATATGTTGAAGTCCTTACTCAGAGACATATCTTTATAGGGGTAATCAAGTTAAAATGAGGTCATTAGGGTGGATCTTCATCCAATATGACTAGTGTCTTCATCAAAAGGGAAATTTGGACCCAGACACACACATAAAGGGAAGATGATTTAAAGAAACACAGGGAGAAGATAGCCATCGACAAGCCAAAGAGAGAGGCCTGGAACAGCTTCTTTCCTTAGGGCCCCTGGAAGGAACCAACCCTGGCAACATGTTGATTTTGGACTTCTAGCCTCCAGAACTATGAGATAATAAATTTCTGCTGGGTGAGCCACCTAGTTTGTATTACTTTGTTACAGCAGCCCTAGCAAACCAGTACAGAGCCCAGTTGTAGTTAATTGCTTTCCTCTTTACTTGTCACCCAGTGCCTTTATTTTACACACTGAAGTGTTCATTGTGATGGCCACCTCCTTCCCTTCGTCCTAAAGCTTGAGTTGAGAGATATTAACTCTTGTAGAAATAGGCTGCAGTGCTTGGGGTCTGGCACCAAAGGTCTAAACTTGGATTTTCGATGTTGCAAACTCTGGATTGACTCCTTTGGAAGATAGTCATGACAATAGCTATCCTTCGGAGAGCCTTTTCTATGTGGTAGCTCTTTCACAGACATCATCTGTCACAAAAACTCTAGAAGATGTGCACTGATATTATCCCTGCTTGACAGATGAAGAAATTGAGAATCAGAGAGGTTAAGTAACTTTCCCAGGATCACACAGTGGTTGAACTGAGGTTTGAACACAAGCAGTCAGACTGCAGAGACTGTATGTCTTTGCAGAAGCCAAGTGAGGTGGTTCCCTGACCAGAATGTCTACAAAAAAAATGAAATGCCCAAAACGGTGGAATGATTAAATAATTTTTGGTTTACCCATACAATGAAATATAAAATATAGCATATAAACAAATAAACATTTAACATATTACAGATATAACAAATAATATAACATATAACAACATAATGACTTTATAAATAGTTATATGTTTTATATATATTTAATGGCATGGAAAAATGTTCACAGTATATTAAATGAAATTGTATATAAAAGCTGTCTGCACAGTAAAATCCCAATTTTGTACTTAAACATTAGAAAATAGAATGTCAATGTTGATTATGTCTAGTGATTGGATAAAAAGGTGATTTTAATTTTTTTCTTTATGCTTCTCTCTGTATCCAATTTTTTATGGCTATATACTATCTTTAAAATCCAAAAATTAAGGCATAATGAACACACAAAAACTCCTAAAGTAAAACTCCCCTAATTCCTAGCACTGAACAAAAAGGAGTCTGTTTTACTCTTATTTTTTTCTGTGACAACCTTGGCCACCTCTATCTAGAGGTAAGGTGGCCTCTCATCCTGGCCTTGTCTGGATTTGATTCCTTAGTTTTCATAAGAAAATATCAATTCTACCACTAGCTCAACTGACTCTGAGAGATGTGTCCTTCATTGGCATCACAGATTATCTATACACAAGCATCTCTCCGGAGAGCATAACCTTGAACTCTGATGCTCAAAACAGTTAAAAATCTTCACTGTAAAAAAAAAAAAAATCAGATAAAACTCCCAGTTGGCCATATGGCAAATCTATTTCTATGGGACATTTTACCACCAAATCTTACAGCTGTATCGTACAACCACATCATTGAGCTCCTTACAGAATTACCTTTACTGAGCTGGATTTGGCCATGAAACTATTATCTTGCACTGAGGGACATTATAAGTAACAGCCCTATGAAACCTATTATTGCATTATATGTGCAATGCTGTTGAACAGTTTTGTTCACCACATCATGATGCTTTAGGAGGAAGTTTCTCTCAGGTCAAAGATTGCCATGATTTTTCTAAGCAACAGGTTTATTTTCATCTTATGGACATTGTAATTGTATTATCAATTTGCTAATTACAGATCACACACACACACACTCTTATCAATTTACTAATTACAGATCACACACAAACATACTCTGTCTTAGCTGCTGTAAACCTCTGGGCCAAATATGCACTACTCCTCTAGCAAGTGTCCACGCACAGTGTGATGGTTCCTGATTTTCTCCCAGCACTCATTTCCTCCTTTTTTTATGTTTTAGTTTTTATTTTTATATGCTCCTTCAAAGACTTTCTAGAACAAGAAAGAGGGAGGAGGAAATGAATGAATTAATGAATAGAGAGAGAGACAAAGAAGGAAGGAAAGAAAGAAAAAAAGAAATTTGTGATAAGAACTTATGGCTGTGATTTCAAGTCAACACAATATGGAGGAGAGTTTTATTGCTTCATCTGTTTTTCTAGAACAATCCACAGTGATTCAAGAGGAGCTAACGTGAGGAAAACATGACAAATGGAAGATTTTTCCCCACTACTTGGTTGAAAGAAAAATGACAGAGTCCAAGTCCCAGGTATACTTACAGCTCTGACAAAATCCACTGTGACCATGAAAACTACCTAAAATAGACTATTTTCTTAGGGACTAAGCCAGCTGCATTGGGTCCAAGTACACAAGTCATAGAGGCAGAAAAGAGTGACTTTTTTCTTTGTTCCTTTGCCATTTTCCAAGTTCAAATTCTACACTGCATCATTACACACACTCCCCCTACTTACAGACTGTCAACTTCAAACAGGTGGGGACAAAGCAGGCATCAGAACAAGGGTGTGTATGCTCTACCTACCACCAACAGCAATGTGATCCCTTGATTAGGGCCACCTTGCTCATGGGTACCAAGAGATTTAACCCACAGCTTTTCAGAACCTGCCCTGTTCATACCTAAGAGGGTTTCCACTGCTCCCTTTCTTACCTTACTCACAGGATTTCCATCATCTGTTGTTTTTTCTATTCAAAATTTCAGTTTGGTGTTTCAACTTTCCCAGTGGGCAGCATTTGGTCTCTTTCTTTCCTGTAAACAGCAGTGTGGCCTGTCCTAACATTCCCTCCAGAACACTTTTTTCTCTGCGGTGCTGAGTCACTGAAGGGAGCTACAGACACTCTGTGGGCAGCAGTCGGCAACTGAGAAAACAGAATCATTTCCCAGGACTTAAAAGGTTACTTTCAAGAGTGAGTGAACTCAGGAGGATCGGGAAAGTGGGCGAGAAGTTCACTCAGGGTAAAAGGCACAAAGTCCACTTCACAGAGTTTGGGGAAGATCGTATGTCATACATGAAAATGGTACAATATGAATGGAAAATTCCCTGTTCTGCAGCGGGAGGCAGCTCATCAGGCCTGGGCTGGGACTGCAGAGTTCTCACTCTTTCCCACGGCCTCCACCTTCGGGTTTTGCACCAGTTAAATGGGAGGGTGACTTTTGCTCCTCCTGTAACAGAAGGGTGCTGAGAGGACAAATGTGTGAAGTTCTAAGCTTTTGGATGTCTTGATTTAGCTACTGATCTTCAAATAGCTACTGCTTCAAAACCAAAGTCTGGGTACATTCGAACTTTCCATTTTATATTTCCCAAAGGTCAGTGAATTAAAAGTAAACTTTTTAAGTAAAAGAATAAAGTGTAGCAGGATATACAGGAAAAGTTTGACACTGTAAGCCTTCAAAAATGGATATTGGTGACAACTTTTTGTGAATCAACAATATTTCAAAATAAAAAAGGTTTAAAAAATGTTTACTGGTCCTACCCAAATACAGAGTTTTCCCATAAAATACTGTGTGAGCGTGATATTACAATAGCACCCTCCTCAAATCCTTCCTTGTGCCAATAATCACGACAACTACCATTCAAATAATATGGTCTCATTATAAATATATTATACAATCTTACATATCCTGGCAAGAACCATATGAGATTGGTATAATTATCCCATATTTCAAATAAGAAAACTGAGGCTCAGAGAAATTAAGTAATTTATCTAAGATTATACTACTGCAAGAAGAAGACACCTGGTCTACCTGAACACAACACCACTCAACCTACACTGTTCAGCCCATCAATCTGCTACACTGACTTCTATCCAACTTCCTCTTCCTGGCTACCCTGTGGAAAAAGTACAAAATTTAGAATCACATTTGTCACTCACTCACCGTGTAACTGGACAAGTACACAGCAATTTGAGCCTGAATTTCCTCAGCTCTAAAATTGGGATAACAATGTCTACCTACTATGTTAGAACATTCCATGAGATTAAGTATGTAAAGCATGGGGCACAGTGCTCAGCTCATACTAGGTGCTTAATGAGTAGCACAGTATGATCATACCATTCTTTACCTGTACTGAAATGCACTGATATTTAACTTTTGTGTGCATGTTACGGTTCCCACAGCTAGATTAAAAATCCTCTTTTGTATCCTCCTTGTGTCAGTTAGAATGCTATTGGTTACAAGTTCTGGAAACCAGACTCGCACTGGGTTAAACAGAAAGGAAATTGATCACCTCACATAGGAGGCTGGCCAGGGCAGGCTTGAGGGTTGGTTGGTTCAGCAATCAACAATGTCTTTAAGGACCTCGATTCTTTCTCTCTGCTCCACCATCTACAGGATCTGCATCACCCTACAGCTTGTGACTCTCACTGGTGAGGGGGATTACAGTAGCCTGCAGTAACCAGTAGTGATCATATTTCATTCCTGTCTGAGAGGAGAGGAAGGATGCTTCCTTGTGGTTCTATTAAGGACAAGAAAGCTTATTTCCCACATAGCTATTCAGCCTCTCCTGTCATCTCATTGGCCCATGCTGGCTTTAGCTTGCCCACTCAGAACCATTCACTGATAAAAGGAGACAGATTTTTCAGGATTAATTTATTAATCATCTAAAGGAAGCAGAATTTGTCTTCTACCCTCCTCAAAGCTTTGTACATTAGGGTTCAATTACTACTCCTTAAATGGATGAATGAATGAGAACAAGCTTATTTATGACTTCAGGTAGAAATTCTAGTAACATCCAGAAAATTGACAGTGAATTGGTACAAAAATAAACCAAGTCTGTCTGATTTCCAGAGCCCACAATGCCCCACATCCACTCTTCATGCAGAAAGGGTGGTAAGAATTCCCCACACTCGAATACAATTTACCTTAGACCAATCCTGTTGTTACACTAATTAACTTAGATCTATAAATACACTTTTCAAGTACAGATGACATGAATGTGCAAAAGAAAAACAAGACCCTTAACATATTATCTATGGCAGGCTCTTCAAGAGATGATTTAGGCAGTGCACATTCACTGCATTAAGTAACACTGAATTACATAGGAGTTAATCTCTAGTCAGCACCTTTTCAACCCACCTGAAACTATCAAAGTGAAAGCCAGTTTAGTGCTCTGAGGCTTTAACACTCTCTCACACTTGTTCATCTCCCTCTGGAGCTTTGAAGAGCATCTACCTGGACTTTTAAACATTGTTTTGTTTTCCTTTTAATTATTTTTACAGTTATCTTGTATTTATGATAAGCAACATTGGTCTTTCCATTTGAGATAGTACTACAAAGTTTCCTTTGAAAATAAATTTATATTTAAAAAAGAAATCCAATCAAAATAATTAATTTAGAGAAGAGATTGTACATGAATATGTTCAAATTGTGATGGTAATATGTAAGTGATATGTGGATATGGAAAAAATATGAAAGAAAGTATTATGAGGAGACTAAGGTTTGCAAAGCATTTACCTGGGATAATTAGAGGATGATTGCAGATGTTTAATTTAAGGATAAAGAAAATGGGAGCACAGAGGGCAATTATTGCAGGAGCCACAAGAGGGCAGCGTATGAGTAACTATAAAGACAATTGGGGCAGCACCAGGACTTCCTTACTTATACGCCCCTCTTCCTCAAAGTGTGGTCCGCAGACCAGCAGCACCAGCAGCACCTGGGAGCTTGTTAGAATGGCAGTCTCTGGCCCTACCCCAGACCTACTGAATCAGAATCTGCATTTTAACAAGACTCCCTAAGTAATTCTCATGCACATTAAAGTTTGAGAGGCACTAACTTAGGCTCAGAGCTTTGGGGTCCTCTTTGTCTACTTTTCCTTCTTTGGGAGCAGGCAGACATATTTATAATTTTCAAAAAGGGTATTCGCCCTTGGATTCTACAGTCACACTGCTTGGGTTTGAATCCCAGTTATTCCTCTAACAGCATTACTTGGACAAAAGACTGAATTTTCAACACTTAGAACATTGCTTTGATCAACAAATGTTCCATAAATGGATGGATAAATAAATCAGTTAATCAGACACAGAGAAACCAAATTTGCTGATTTAGTGCTTCTATGTTTCTGCCATCCTTTACTTTGGTGACTTGATGAAGAATAAGGGTTTATTTGTGTCTTTTAGTATCAACTGCTTTAAATCTTTTTGAAATAAGACAGGAAATAAATGTTTCCATATATACAGATACACTTTCAAATATTCTTGCCACATTCAGGTGAGTTTTTCCAGAACCTTCCTTCAGATTACAGTGTCTGCACCTGCTAAATATAAGACCCTGGGTGTGCAAAGTGTATACACGTAGAAACAAGAAGGCTGAGCAATGATTACTTCTTAATCATTTCTTTGGTTTCAGGACATCTAGGATTCAGGGAAATCAAGGAAACCAAGGTAAAAAAAAAAAACAACAACCACACTTGTGTTTCCTGGCCTAAAAATCAGTAGGTTATTCTAGCCAAATACTAAAAAATGACTTGTATACTTTGAGGAAGGTAGTTAATACCCAAAATAATACACCAGTATTTTCTATTTTAATAGGTACAAGGGCAGGAGATTGAAAAGGCAGTGGAATGCTCCAAAAAGTCTAAAATATGAGGCCTCCTACCTTTGTAAGCTTTGTGCATTTTCCAATCTTTCGCCCACTTCAACTCAATTTACAGGTGAATGGCTTCTCCATTAGTTCTCGTAACAGAATATATTGAGAAAAAAGAGGAGTCTAATTGATGGGATTACTCCTGGGTTCCGGTGAATCTCCCAGACTCCACCCTTGAAACATTACAGGGTACCTGGCCAGTAACTCAAGAAAGCAGCGTAGGAAAAAAACCCCCTATTTCTTTAAAAATAAATTTATTTAAGGTGGGAAAATCTAATTAAAATAACTAATTTAGAGAAGAGTTAGTACATGGATATGTTAAAAATTATGTGAGTAATATGTAGCAATATGTGGATATAGCAAAAATATTGAAGTCTTATGAGATGACTAAAGTTTGAAAAACATTTATTTTCCTTTGAAATAGGGAAATTTTCAAAGGAAATTGGGGTTTCTTATAACCCCAGCCATTAAACCAGTTCATAAAGCTTTCTCTATCATTAAAGTCCAGGGGTGGTGCAACATTTTGTGATTTTTCTCACCTTAATATCATTTTTTACCTTCATTAATTCAATCATTTTTTCCTTCATTCATTCAACAAATATTTCTGAGCACCTTCTAGATGCTAGAGATATAGAAAAAAACAAGACAAACAAAGTCTCTGCTCTGGGAGAAGTGACTTCTGGAACATGAGAAAGACAAATAATAGCCAAACAAAGATTATTTCAGGTAGTTATAGCAAAAGAAAAAACAGGATAATATGACTGAGTGTGGAAAGGGAACATCCTTAGAGCAAGTCACCAGGCAAGGGCTCTCTGAAAATGTGACATTTGCTACAAGCCTTGCAGAAAGGGACTTCCAATCACAGCACAGCTAACAAAAAGACCCCAAGGCAAGATCGAGTTTGTCAAGTTTAAGGAATAAAAAGAATCAGTGCACCTGTATCAAATTGATCAAGATAGAGAGTGGAATATATAAAACTACCTTGGCAAAAATTCAGCGACTGGATGTATTTCTGTGTGGTGCAGGTCAAGATGATGTGCAGGCACAATGTAACGAGCCCAGAGGCCCCAAGTTCTGTTGTGACACTATCAGGTAGTTAGTGAGGTATTCCAGGTCTCCTAGGGACGAAAGTGGGTGCCGCTGCGATTCACCGCTCCCTAAATGGGCTTTCAGCGAGGCTCAAGGGATATCTGTATGCGCAGGAAGGCTCAGGTCATGCAGCTCCCAACTGTCCAATCAAAGTGGTTCCGTGGTGACGTCTGAGCCGCGAGGGAGGTCCCAATCCGGGCGCTATAAAACAAGACGCAGCCCATATCCAGGCCACTTTTTCCACCCCTTGCCCTTGCTTCCGTTTGCTACGACAGTGCGCCCGGTCCTTATCTGTGGTGTATGTATCACGCTCTGTAAACCTATGTCTTGCTCTTCCTCTGTAATCCTGTTTTTCTCTTCTCAGTAGACCTCATTTTCGTGCTTGCTTTCCTTTGGTGCGTCTGGTCATTCTTCGGCCATGAGCGCGCTGAGAACCGACATTTCAGGCTAAACTTGACGATACCATTTGTTTGGGTTAATTAATGATTATAGGGAAAGGAAGATGCTTTGCATATTAAGGCTGGGTTGACTTAAGAGTTCTGCTGATGCTCAACAGTGGACCTATTTGAGTGATCTTCACCATGAACAGAAATAGTACCTGGTCCTATCACTTTATGTTGTATGTTGCACATTGAGTTACTTTGGAATGCTCAATCATGGTGGCTCTTGAAGAGAAAATTACAAGGTAGAAAATTGAACCTACTCATAAAAATATTAGATATTAAAAAATTTAGACCTATCCATAACTTTTATAATTACCTTCTGTTGAGAATCTATTTTTTCAGAGCATCATTACTCTTCATAATTAGTTCTATAATTTCCCCATAGAATATGATCCATTTCATCTGAAGGGCTAAAACTAAGCACTAGTAGTTGATCACTGTCTGTCTGTAATTTGCATTGCTTTTTATCCAAGAAAATATTAGTTCTTATTAGCCAGATAGAGATCTATTATGAATGTCAATGTAACTTAATTAAAGCATAATATTAATCATAATACTGTCTTCTAGACTCAAATACTTCCCCAATGATGTTTACTTACCTAGACCTTCACTGATGAAGTGCAAAAATAAATCAGAGGAAGGCATTTTGATGAGTAGGGAGATTTAACCAAAGCCTTTCTTAATGAAAAAATAATGTAATAGAAAGTTTAGAAAGAATTGTATCTGCTGCTAAATCATATCCAAAAGAGGACCCCCAATAAAATAAGAAATTTGTTTTACTGACTTTATACCTAAACATTAAGTAATATTTATTAAACTGAGTATTCATTGCACTGTGCTGTAATTGTTAGTCAGCAAGACAAGTTCATACCTTCTACTAGTTTTCCTAAATTTTATTCATTATTATTTAAAATGCACAAAGCAATTTTGGGCATTAGGAAAAGTTTAGCCTCAATCTAGTTTTCTTGCCTAGTATTTACATACGTAGTAGCATAGAAAACTGAAGTGTCTTTTGCATTAATGAGGATGACTGCAACTTCTTCAGGGAAAATTGTCCATTTCTTGGGAAAAATATTTTAATTAATTTCTGGTTAGGCAAGATAAGGCCCAAAACTTGGTGCTGGGGTGGAGAGGCAGTAGGAGGTGAGTATTGAGGCAATGAGACGTTAAACTACTCTCCACAAAAAGCTGTCTCTTTTGAATGTAGAGAGTGTTATAATGACTTATTTGGAACTTCCTGGTTGGGGTTGTAGTTGTCCCAGAAGGAGCTGAGTTGTCACCCTGGAACTAAAGCGAGAAAGAGAAAGAGAACTTAGATCTGTATGAGAGTGGTCCTAGCTACAAGAGAAAAGGTGACAAGAGAGCACCAAAAGAAGGTATCACTCCTTGGCAGTCCTCAGAGCACTTGGAAAGCATATGGTACTTCTAGCAGTCTCCAGAGGATGAG
This sequence comes from Daubentonia madagascariensis, assembly GCA_023783475.1. Classification (NCBI taxonomy): domain Eukaryota; kingdom Metazoa; phylum Chordata; class Mammalia; order Primates; family Daubentoniidae; genus Daubentonia; species Daubentonia madagascariensis. The sequence continues at coordinate 29,482,332 of JAKFHU010002088.1, forward strand.
GGCCTGAGTGATGGTAGTAAAAGAAGAGTTATCCCAGGAGGCCGGGAGAATTTGTGGATACTCAGGTTGCACCTTCATGTATGTTAGTTGAAATTCTTTTGAATGCAAGTAGCCAAAAAGCAACCCAAACTGAATTAAACAATAAATGAAAATTTTTGTTTCAAAAGTCTAAAAAGCCCCCAAGTTTTGTGAGGGTTGAGGTGAGATTCGGTCAGGGCACAGACACTTTGAGAAATAGTTCTTTGAATCACACTCCCCTCATACATCAGCTTTGCCCTTGGGTTGGCTTTACAAGATGGCTGCAGCATCAACTGAGACCACCTGCTCCTCAGTCACATTTAAAAGAAGAGAAGAGGCAGGCTTCCAGCCATTGAACAAGGAAAATTCCAGGTGCTGAATATTAGGGCTAAGTTACCTGAACTAATAAAGGTGTCAAGGGGACTGGGCTGCCTTGATCGGCTTAAATATGTCAGGGTTAAGGCCTGACATGGAAATGGAGCCGAGCATCATGAAGAAGGTAGGGAGGATGCTTAGAAGTCAACTTTGAAGTCCTTTCTGTAATCTAACTACTTCACTGAACTTTTACATCAGGAAGAGTTTTAGGATTGAGTTTAAGTTCCACTAAAATTTTAGTTAACTGCTCAAGAAAATCCAGTTTTAATTCTCTTTCCATAGCTGCTACATAATAAAATTACTTTAAATTTAACAATGTCATTTTCTTGGAATCAAACAGTACCCATTTAATCTCTAGTATTTTTAGTGAAACCTGCCGTATTTGGGACTGGACATTAATAAGTTGATAGCAATTTGAAAGTGTTGAAGAATCAACCAACTCAATTCTTCTCGTGAAGGCAGAAGGTGGATATTGGAAGAACTTGGAAGTCTTAAGACAGCAGAGGGGTGTTGGCCTCTGCATCCCCACAGTCAGATACTAAGGTACACTGCCCAGATAGAATGCCAGCTGTGCAGCCTGAAAGAGGAGCCCAGCTGTGAAGCTCTAAAGGATTTTTAGGACTCCCTTCTGGGCATCTTTGCACCAGAAAGCGGGGCTCTCCCAATAAATACCAAAAGTCTGAATAGCAGGAATTCCTGCCAGCAGCACACAGTTGGAGTGATGCTTCAGGCAGCAAACAATATTTTCCAGATGTACAGACTCAGTCTGCTCTGGGAGATCTGTCTGGGAAGAACAGCGTAAATGAATTTATCCCCACTCACTGAATAGGGTGTGTGGCTGGTATCCTTCTAGACATGCATTAAAGAATTTAGTGGTATTTGTTCTAACACAGCGAAGAAAGAACTAAAGAATAATTAAAGTGAAGGCTCTAGGAATCAGGAGACCCTGGGGCCGAGCCACAGGCTGAAATTTAGAGTACCTCTCTTCCTTCCTGAATGATTTGTCCATTTGCTTATTTCTACTTTGCCTATATGCAGAGGGTTTGGGAACATACCAATGAACATTGTATGGCACTTTCAAAGATCCTGGAATACTCTATGAAGATATGGGAATGGTTTGCTTTTTGATCTTTTGACTCACACTGAAATTGGTCTGGCAAATGCTTCCCTTCTAAATGCTTTTATGAACTACACCTGGTAGAACTTTATTTATTGTCTATTTAGCAAGGTCTTTAAAGATTAAAAACATGAATATTTGCATTTTAAAGAATGTTAGCTCCCTTGATTATGAACCCAGCCAGGAAAACAGAACAAAGTTTGGTGGCAAATGCATTATTTATGTGAGTGTTTTTAATTAATTGATTTGAATAATTTTCATCATGCTGGTTTGGATTGACAGATAATGTATGCTGTCCTGCCACTGCTGCTGCAGACTGTATTAGCCTCTTCTAAAGGAGGGCAGTTTTTCATCTGGGCACCTTGACCTTGAACAGAAGAACAGATTGTCTCTGTGCTGTGAACTCATCTTAGCTGCTACAGAGGTTCTCTACTTCAAAAATATCTGCCTTGCAGGTGCTGAAATCCCTACCCCTCTACCTTAGAGCCTAGAAGAATTCATTTCCAGGAGCTGCCTCCTCAAATGTAAATATTACTAGGAAAAGTCATCTATTTAGCCAACTCACATCTGGTTTATATAGAATGTTTCCCTGAGTTTAATTCTTTGTCTTGCACATTCCAGTTGGGGGTGATAGCTGAGATTTTTTTTCCATACTATCTGAATTCTTTATATTTGGATTATTCCTTATTCCTATAGACTTCACTATAAATTTATGCACACGTACATTACACACACACATACACACACCTATTTTGTGTAACCAATCCCCTGAAGTATGTGCCAAAACACCATTATATATTGATGTTGCTGTGAATGTAATTATAACCTCATTGATAATAGTCATGCATTTATCCCTCCTGAGCTCAGTGTTGTATCCTATTTTTACTATTCCGTTTTGCCATTTTCTAACAAAAAAAAGCTACCCTGTTGCTAGGTAACCTCAGCAACATTGTATGTGGCCCTCTGCTTTCTGCATTCTTCTGGCTTCCTTCTTGTGGTTTAATTATAATTGTTTTTCTTCTGAAGTCTCTCTCCCCATTCATGGCTGCCATTGTCGTCAGATAACTGTCAGTGTATTATTGTCACAATTGAATTCAGTGATGAGAAGCCACAATTTGCTCATCCTTCAACTGAATAGAAAATTGACATGTTCTTAGGATGCATCTGCATGCTTTCAGAGAAATAGTTCCTCTCTTAGAGGTGACATTCCCAAAGAAGGTTTTCAACATTTAGCAACCCTCCCCCTGTAATTTGCCTTATCCTTCCAACCCCATCATAATGGCTTTCCTTTAAGAAGCAGGCTTGTGTCTGGGATATAGTCTTGTGTTGTGTGTGATGATGAAATTCTGACAGAAAGTAAAGTTATGAATGATGCTTGGCCTATGAACTATTATAGTACACATCGACAACAATAAAAATGACAATAACTGCATTTAGCCGTGGACCTATTGTGTGCTAGGAAGGACTGTTAAGTGATTTACATACATTAACTCATTTAATCTTCATATACTCTATGAGGTATTATCACTCCCATTTTGTAGATGAGAAAGCCAAGATGAGACTCAGAAAGCCCAGACTATGGTTAAGAAAGTAGCAAAACCAAGATTTCTTCATTTAAGTTGTCATTGATAACAGCTTCACATTAAATGTAAATGCTAATTGTAAGATGAAGCTTCAATTCAGAAATATTAAAATAAGGAAAAAAACATGCACCTTAGAACCAAAAAAATACTGTATGTATATAACCTACTACTATTCTCTTGTCTACAATTTAGAATTGTTCTCTAACTATTGTTCCTAACAAATAATATGGCTGGATCAATGTCTTCTAATTCCATTGTTTCCCTTCCTACACACCTGAACTCCCGTCTCCCCGCTACCATTTAATGGGGCTCTTTCCAGTGCATAGATGGCTAAGGAGTATTTTCTGATTTATGAAGAGGTACCTGTGAAATCAGAAAACCTGGAGTCAAAGCCCACCTATGCCACTTGCCAGATAAATTGTCTGGACCAAGATAATTCTCGGTTTTTACTCTCTGGTTATATTTTGTTTACCCTTACTACATTTTTGATGGAAAGCCAGAGTCCCAAAATGCCTAAGTCCTCCACTAGCCTATGACTTCTTTGATGGCAAAGTCAGTCTTTTGTGTATCTTGTTATTTCCCTACAGTGCTTATCATACCTTGCACATACTGAGGTAGATGTTAAATAAGTATTTAATCACATTTGTTAATAAATTTTTTCCCAAGTGGTTAGCTACAGTTTGCTGGTATTATGAGAATTGATAAAATAATTTGGGGAGACCTCATTTCCATTTTCTTCTCCAAGAAATATCATCTCAGGGTTGTGCTTTTTCCTGCTCCTTGATGCTTTGCTTATAAAGGCTAAGATTCTGCTCTTTCCACAAGACCATAACTTCTCAAAGGTTGGATTTGCACCCTCTTCCTGGAAGAAGGGAAAAGGCATACATAAATGAATGACAAAGAGAAGGTTGAGCACAGTTAATTTTACTAGGCTTGAAGAAAGAATGAATAGAACAAATTTGTCCTAGAGATGATTTGAAACTTTATTTCATTATGTATGGCATAATGTGTATGCAGTTTTACGATCTCCCCCTCTTGAGAAAATAGCCAGTTTAGGTGTGTAAATTAAGCCAGAAAAAAACGTGGTAATGGACATCTATTTCCTAAACACTTTTACTTGGCTAGCTGTGAAATAAATAGATTAAGCTTAATTGTGGTGCTATTGTTTTGCAAAGCACACTGAACTCTTCACAGATGCATGGATGTTAACCAACTTGAAAAAGAGAAGAAATAGAAGATAAGCCTCTAATTTAATTAGGTGATTAGTCATTTAATTTCCCTTTGTCTTTTCTTTCTTTCCTGTTATACCTCATCTCAGAATTGTTTCATAAAAGAATCTAAATTAGAAAGAAAGAGGGAAAAAGATCCTGATTGGTGAGTCGTGGGAAAACCTGTACTTAAAATCAGCATAAAAACAAAAGATAAAATGGAAAAGGAGTTTGAACATTGGATAGTTGTTAAAACTTTGCGCTTATATTGTTTCTTCATTCAAGATTTTGAATCTTGGATTCAATGGAAGTAATCAGTATTGTTTGGGTTGCACATCTCTGGACAGTAAAAATGTGAACTTTTCCTATTTTGATTTATAGGTTTCCCATTACTTATTTGATAATTAGCCTCTTATATTATTCTATTTCAACTATATCAAAATCCACAAATTCCAAATCATAATAGTATGTAGAATCTGTTTTGAGAGCAATTAATTATCTCTTTCTAGAATAGATCTTATCTTTTATTTAACCAATGCTTTACATATTTTGTGGGGGCTATAAGATTGATTTTTTTTTTTTCATTTTCAGGAATCGTGTTTACACCTTACACTCCAGACTCTTTTTTGGCATTATGGTGACACTATTAGACTCAGGTCGGCGAATACACTCCGTGGGTGCTACCATTCCCCAATTCTACACCCAAGGTAAATACCATTCATTGATCTTTCCTGTTTAGCCTGCAGTTGGACTTGGAATCCTTCTTAATGCCACATACCAGACATCTGCTACTAATACAATCTCAGCATAAAACCATTTTGCCAATCTACACCAGAGATTAATCCATCCCCTTCATTTTCTTGAATTATTGCAAGCAAATACTATAAATTAACTAAATCATTTTCAGATTCCTTCTGTTACCTGTTTAGATGTTCTTCTACCTTAATATACTTTTCTCTTAAATTAGAAAGTGATGTTCATTCACTATGACAAGAAGGATTCCCTTATGGAGAAAAAAGCCCTCCCAATAGGCATTCTAGTCTTGAGGTTTATTTTATACTTTATCTGAAAGAAATGGGGAAAAATTTGATCTAGGAACCTTCTAAGTGAAGATGTGGAATCAGAATCACAAGATAAATATGAAATCTTAGCTCTTTATGTCTTTTGTGTGCACCTGCTTCATGCATTCTTAGAACATTTTTACATCAATCAAATCAGTAGTACAGTGTTTGTTATATTGGATATCCAGAATATATGCTTTCTCTCCCATGTTGCTTAAAATAAATTCAGCCAGTTAAAAGTGATCGGCTTCTAGAACAAAACATGAATTTTGGATTCTTACAATAGAGTGGCATCGTCCCTCTGATATTTTTTCTAATGTGCTCGTTTGCTTCAGGTTGGAATGTGGAAACTTCTTCAGAGTTCGTTCAGTAACAACGTAGAACACATCAATTTTCATGCATAATAAATTCCAGTAGGGAAAGGACAAATGTTTGTAACATCTAATTAGAATTGATGTCCCCATATGCTATTTTCCTTTAAATCAATTTCACCAAAGTTCTAACGAATTTTATTAGTTTAAGCAAAGTCAAGCGCATCTTGCTGGGGTTATTGGACACAGAAGGTAAAGGACCTAGCACAGTGCTTTGACAGTGGGACAGTGGTAGGTTCTTTTTTTTTTTTTTTAAGAGACAGGGTCTCACTCTGTCGCCCAGGATGGAATGCAGTGGCACAGTCATAGCTCACTGCAGCCTCAAACTCCTGGGCTCAAGTGATCCTCCAGCCTCAGCCTCCTGAGTAATTAGGACTACAGGCTCACACCACCATGACTTGCTAATTTTTAAAAAGTATTTTTTGTGGAGACAGGGGTCTCACTAGGTTGCCTGAGCTGGTCTTGAACTCCTGGCCTCAAACAATCCTCCCACCTCAGCCTCCCAAAGTGGTGGGATTATAGGCATGAGCCACCACACCTGGCCAACAATGGTAGATTCTTAATATGTATTTGTTGATTAGTTTGATGTCAGTAATTGAAAACTGGTATCTCCAGACAAGTCATGGTAAGGTGTGGCATCAAAATAGTGCTTTGGGGTACCATGTGGTAAGCAGATCTCTCTTATAACTATGTCCAGTTGGAAATATAAATATGAAGTTCAGGTAAAATATGAAAGCTGAAGATACAGCTGGACCACCTTCACATCCCTACTGGAAATATGGATCATACCTAAAGGAGTTAAGAAGAGATGTGGAATGAATGAGGTTTCCCAGGAAGAGAGGATTCAACATTAGAAAAAGCCAAGGATAGAATCCCAGAATGAAATACTGTAAGGGGTAGATAAGCTCAGTGAAGGAGGCTAAGAGAGGTAGGAAGAAAACCAGGAGGCAATGGTGGTAGAGAACTCAAGAGAAAACTAGAGTTTCAAGAAGGAGGGAAGGCTCTACTCATCAAAGTTTTTTTTTTTTAATAGAAAATTTAATTTCTAGTAGGATCAAATGGAGAGGACAGAAGAGGGAAGTATCAAAGCAAGTAACGGGAAGTTTAGAGATAGGATTATAGGAAGTTGAGGAACTATTTACCAGCTCACTTCTCATTCTATGAGAAATTGAAGGTAAATTCATTCAATAAATATAAATGAGTTGAATCATGAAAGTTTGGAACAGCTACTGTGCAGAATGGAAAAGAGAGACACCTAAGAATAAGCAAAAATATTTTGGAGGGTTTTGAGAACCCAGGTGAGCTTGGGAGACATAAATTGTAGTGGCACTAATTTATGTCACTATGCAAGTTCCTCCAGCAGCCCAGGAGCAAATGGCAGCAGGGAAAGATTAGAATGAATTCATCCTTATTTGTAACACACTGACTTCAAATGATGCATCAGAAACCAATGACAACCAAAATCATACCTGATATCTGACTACATAAAATCAAAAAAGTATGGTGTATATTTTAAAGCTTGAACTGAGAATCAAACGACCTGAGTCATATCACTGGCTTTGCCCCTACCTAGCCATGTAATTAGACTAAGTGACCAGTTTACCTGTCCTTCACTTTTCTGGCACTCAGCCCATCTAAGCTATCTCTGAGATAGGAAAGCCCAAGTCAGGAACAGCTTTCCTAGTGAGGGTGGTGGAGGACTGTTTCCAGCATTCTCTTTAGATGTGTTGAGTTTGACATGCTTATTGGCATCCAAAGGAAGATAGCAGGTGTACAGCAAACGCGACAAGTCTGCAGCTTGAGGTAAGTGAGGTCTGGGGATATATATTTGGAAGACATCAGCACGCAGATACTTTTTAAAGCCATAGGGCAAGTGAGATCATCTAGAGACAGGCAATAGCATAGGTAGGAAAGAGAAGACTGAATCCCATCACACTGCAATATTTAGAGAACAGACAAAGGAGGAAGAACTAGAGATAGGAACTGCAAAGAGTTATCAGTTGAGGTAGGTAGAAATCAGGAGAGTTGGGCTCAAGAGGACAAGATGAGAAAGGAGAGAGTTGTTGAGTGTGTCAGTCCTGCTGAGAGAAGAGGAGGACAAAGAAGTAATCCCTAGATTTGGCAACATGGGGAACACTTGTGACTTCAAAAGAGCCGTTTTAGTGGAATAAAAGGTCAAAAACCCAGTGGCAATGAGATTGTAGAGCTAGCAAGTAAAGACACATCTTTTCAGTACATTTGCTATGAATCTGAAGCAAAGAAATAAGGCTGAGGCAGAAAGGGGATATGTGGTCAAAAGAGTTTTATTTTGTTAAGATGTATGTCCTACAAACTCAACTAAAGCATGCTCCAGCCAAGTTGCTATGAATTGTTACTAGTGTTTCTGTCTGGTTCCCTGTCCTTGGGAACAAATGTTCTTCCTTTCTTTTTTTTATAATTTTTTTTTAAAATTTCAGAATATTATGTTTCCTTTCTTTCTGCTTATCATGGTTTCTTGGTCATTTTAGCCATAGAACTTGCAGTTGTTAAATTCATATCAGTCTTGGTATGTGATGAGTAAATCAACTTTTTCCCATTTTTTAATTCTTGAAATATATTGAATTAATATTCCATAAAGGATTTTAGAGATTTAACCTAATCATCTTATTTTATAGGTGAGAAAATCAAAGCACCAAAAGGGTAAGAAATATGCTTCAATGATGGATCCAGAAATATAACCCAGGAATAAATATTTTTACTGTCTAACAAAACACATTTCTCTTCCTCAAATTTACCTCACTATGTCTGAACACTTTTCTCATCCCAGAGGCAGCTCTCTACACATCTGAATCCAATAAAGCATCTTGCCCTTAACCACTGAGACCTGAAAGTTAAGCCATTTCATACCACATCCAAAGCAATTTCTATGAACACTTTTACTAATATATTTAAGAAATCCTTTGAAATTTTGAATTGGGCAGTGAGGGGTTGTACAGATTAGGAGCCTCTCCCACCAGATCATGAGGTCATAGAGGGCAAGGGTCTGACATTGACTTTCCAGAGCATAACACAATGCCTTGCTCACAGTAGATGCTCAAAAAATCCTTGCTTATTGATGGAAAGAATGAATAGTAGCTGCCTGGTCTACTTCTTAGAAAACTACATTGTAATTAGCACTCATATTTCTGGTTCTTGCACAGGCCATAACCTGCCTTTCTTTGGTTTAGTCTTCAGGTTAACAACTACCCTCATATTCTAGGTTATGTTATTCATCTCTGTGTTTCATCAATTCTACATAGCAATAGTTTTCTTTCTTCCCTAAGAATCTGTAAAACTAAGTATCCACTGTATTATCTTCTCTAATCCTTGACATAGTAAGAATCTCAATATCTAATCATTTTATGAATCTGGAGATATGTGTAGGATGTTAATGCTAGTACTAACTTATGAATTAAAAATTGAGAACCTGGTCTTTCTTATGGGTGTTATAGAAACATACAAAGCTGTTTACTTTTTAATCTATGTCTGTCTATTTCTGAAGCTCACCCTGTAGAAGTGGCTTCATCTAGAAAATGAAAAGTGAGACCCATTGAATAGTTGATGGACAAGTGAACCTTTCCAAAACACATTTGAAATGTCATTTTAAATAAGAAGATAAGAAAAAAAGTCAAATTCCAATTAGGGAAACTATACTTAAAAGGCTATTTTATGGGTTTTTTTTTAAGCAAGGAGCATTGATATTTTATGTTTTAAGGTAAAGAAAATGGAAATTGAGTATAGAAATTTTAAGAGGAAAAAAATTGTGCTATTTCTAACAATGTTTTTTAGAATGTTTTGTAAGGTCCAAAGAGATTTGACTCAACCTTAAGAAAATTCTACTTAACAATACTTTAAGGTGGTTTTTAAAATCGAAGATGGAGGAACAGAAGTTTTTCAAAAGATAGACAAATGGCCAATAAACATTTGAAAAAATGCTCAACATCTCTAATCGTCAGAGAAATACAAATTAAAACCACAATGAAATATCACGTTACCCCTGTTGGAATGGGTTTTATTAAAAAGTGCAAAAACAACAAATGTTGGTGTGGATGAAGAGAGAAAGGAACACTTATACACTGTTCATGGGACTGCAAATTAGTACAACCTCTATGGAAAACAGTGTGGAGATTCCTCAAACAACCTACCATTCAATCCAGCAATCCCACTACTGGGTATTTTCCCAAAGGAAAAGAAGTCATTTTATCAAAAAGACACCTGCACTTGAATGTTTATTGCAGCACAATTCACAATTGCAAAGATGTGGAATCAACCCAAGTGCCCATCAATTCGTGAGTGGATTAACAAAATGTGGTATGTGTACACCGTGGAGCACTACTCAGCCAAAGAAAAGGATAAATTAATGCCTTTTGCAGCAATTTGGAGGGAATTGGAGAGCATTATCCTAAGTGAAGTATCCCAAGAATGGTAAAACAAACACCACATGTATTCGCTATTAAACTGGAACTAACCAATGAGCACACATGTGCACAGATGTAAAACTCTGTGGAAATCTAGTAGGGGGGAGTCGGGAGTAGGGAGGGGCAAAAGCTACCTAACAGGTACAATGGATACTATTTGGGTGATGGGCACACTTATAGCCATGACTCAAGCATTACAAAAGTGATTCATGTAACCAAGAACATTTGTACCCCCTTAATACTTTGAAATTAAAAAATACAATCTAAGATGGGGAGAAACTCAAAAGGATAAGCAGAATATGCATATTCAAGGAATCTAGGATTTCCTGACAACTTTTAGAAAAGTTACTTGATTTGCCCATGGTACTTTGCACATCTACAAAATGATTTGTCAGTGGGGACTTTAATAAAGGTAAGCCTTACTATCAGATAAAGTACTTTGTGGAAAACTATGAAAATCTGGAATTTTAAAATCTAATTTTCCTATAGAAAGTAAGTTAATATTCCATTTGAGACTAGGTGAGTTTTGTGTTGCACAATCTAGTTATAGCTATAAGCCAGAAATAAAAAGAATGGAAAGGTCAGACTCAACAGAGCAAATACAAAATATATCATTGGAAATGCTCCCAATTTGAATATCGAGATTTATGAACCTTCAGATTTTCCACCAGAATAAAACCCTTCAGATATGTGGCAGGGTTTGACTCTAAAACAACCAAGTCACACCTACGGGCTTCTCTACTACATGGGAACAAGTGGAACGCAGCCGAAATTCAGACTAGTCGCCTTACACTCACACTTGGTATGCGCTGAGTTTCCACTTTACAATTCATGTTAAAAACAGAGCAGGAGCAAAGATTTTACCACTGCTGAGAAAGCATCTAGTTCCTAGCAAGCACTCACAAGTGGTATCAGGAGGCTGCTGCCAACCTTATGTTTCCAAAGTCAAAGGAAGCAGATCCATGGCTAGTTCAGTGTCTGGTTGTAGCTCAAGCCGTGCTTGAAAGGTTTTGAATTAAACACTGGCGGAGGCAGAGTACAGAGGATAGGAAAGGCTGAGTTAGCAAGTGATGAGACTAAAATAATTTTCTAGCATTTTGGAATTTTCTAAATGTAAAAATACAATATACAAATGAACTCTGCTTCATGTATACCAAAATGGCATGTTGATGCATGGAGAAAAATCTTTGTAGGGTGACAGCTAGAGGCCTTTGAGGGCTTTACTGATCATTCTGAAGTAAGAACCAGATGATACATCCTTTTAGACCTTAATTTGTGCTTTTAAGTGTGCATGGTAGAGAGTGGGTGGGTGCAAGTTTTATAGATATTTTTGTATCATTTTACAGTTCCTCCTTTCATATGACAGATAAATTGTGGGAAAGCTGTTTGCAAACCAAATTATATTTTAAATGTACTCATTGAGCTTGCCGAATAAAGGGATACAACTATGTATTGTGTGGCAAAGTCAGCAGTCACCCTGAAGTCTCCTTTGCGTAAACCTAGACATTCATAATTGGGTTTGATGAAAGCCCGGTCCACATGCCTATTTTTTTTTTATTTCAGAATATTGCGGGGGTACAAACATTTTGGTTACATGAATTACTTTTGTACAGTTTGAGTCAAAGTTATGAGTGTGTCCATCACCCAGGTAGTATATGTTGTACGCATTAGGTGTGAATTTACCCATTCCTTCCTCCCCGCTTCCACCTGCTTGATTTCTGTTGAATTTTACTACCATATGTACACGTAAATGTTGATCATTTAGTTCCAATTTAATAGTGAGTACATGTGTTTGTTTTTCCATTCCTGTGACACCTCACTTAGGAGGATGGTCTCTGGTTCCATCCAGGTTGTTACAAAAGGTACTAGTTCACCATTTTTTTTTTAATGACTGAGTAATACTCCATGGTATACGTATACCACATTTTATTAATCCACTCAGGTATTGATGAGTGCTTGGGTTGTTTCCACATCTTTGCAATTGTGAATTGTGCTGCTATAAACATTCGAGTGCAGGTGTCTGTTTTATAAAACGTCTTTTTTTCCTTTGGGTAAATACCCAGCAGTGGGATTGCTGCATCAAATGGTAGTTCTACTTTTAGTTCTTTGAGGTATCTCCATACTACTTTCCATATGGGTTAAACTAGTTTGCAGTCCCCCCAAGAGTGTACAAGTGTTCTGTTCTCTCTGAATCCACACCAGCATCTGTCGTTTTGGGATTTTTTGACAAAAGCCATTATCACTGGGGTTAGATGATATCTCATTGTGGTTTTCATTTGCATTTCCCTGATGATTAGAGACATTGAGCATTTTTTCATATGTTTGTTGGCTATTAGTCCATCCTCTTTTAAAAAGTTTCTGTTCATGTCTTTTACCCACTTTTTAATGGGGTTGTTTGATTTTTTTCTTCCTGATTTTTTTGAGTTCTTTGTAGATTCTGGTTATTAGCCCTTTATCAGATGTATAGCATGCAAATATTTTCTCCCCTTCTGTAGGTTGTCTGTTCACTCTATTGATTGTTTCCTTGGCTGTTCAGAGCTTTTTAATTTAATTAGGTCCAATTTATTTATTTTTGTTATTGCTATGATTGCCTTTGGGGTCTTCTTCATAAATTCTTTGTCTAGGCTGATATGTATAAGAGTTTTTCTGACTCTTCTTCTGGAATTCTTTTTTCATGCCTTAGGTTTAAGTCTGTTATCCATCGTGAATTAATTTTTATGAGTGGTGAGAGGTGCAGATCCTGTTTCAGTCTTCTACATGTGGCTATTGAATTTTCCCAGCACCATTTATGGAATAGGGATTCTTTTCCCAGTGTATGCTTTTGTCTGCTTTGTCAAAGATCAGATGGCAATATGAGGATAGTTTTATATCTGTGTTCTCTGTTCTGATCCATTGGTGTAGGTCTCTGTTCTCGTGCCAGTACCATGCTATTTTGGTTACTATAGCCTTGTAGTATATCTGGAAGTCTGGTAAAGTGATGCCCCTGATTTGTTCTTTTTGCTTAACGTTGCTTGAGCTATTCGGGGGTCTTTTCTGGTTCCATATGAAGCATAGACTTATTTTTTCTAGATGTGTAAAAAATGATGTTGGTATGTTAATGGGGATTGCATTGAATCTATAAATCACTTTGGGTAGTGTAGACATTTTAACAATGTTGATTCTGCCAATCCATGAGCATGATATGTTTTTCCATTTGTTTACATCCTCTGCAATTTCCTTCCTCAGTGTTTCATAGTTCTCCCTATAGAGGTCTTTCCCCTCCTTGGTTAAATATATTCCTAGGTATTTTATTTTCTTTGTTGGTATTGTGAAAGGTATTGAGTCTTTGATTTGATTCTCAACTTGACTGTTGTTGGTGTGTAGGAATGCTACTGATTTGTGTACATTGATTTTGTAACCTTAGATTTTGCCGAATTTATTTATCAAAACCAGGAGTCCGTTGGCAGAACCTTTGGGGTTTTCTAGATATAAGTTCATATCGTCAGCAAAGAGCAATAATTTGACTTCTTCTTTCCCCATTTGGATACCCTTGATTTCCTTCTCATGCCTGATTGCTCTGGCTAGACTTCCAGCACTATGTTGAAACAGAAGTGGTGACAGTGGGCAACCATGTGTGGGTCCAGTCCTGAGCAGGAATGCTTTCAATTTTTCCCCATTCGGAATGATGTTGGCTGTGGGTTTGTCATATATGGCTTTTATAATATTGAGTGTATGTGTATGTTGAACCATCCTAGCATCTCTGAGATGAAGCCCACTTGATCGTGGTGGATTATTTTTTTTGATGTGCAGCTGAATTTGGTTTGCTACGATTTTACTAAGAATTTTTGCATCTATATTCATAAGGGATATTGGTCTGTAGTTTTCTTTTTTTGTTGTGTCCTTTTCTGGCTTTGGTATCAAGATGATATTGGCTTCCTAGAACAAGTTGGGCAGGATTCCTTCCTTCTCATTGTTATGAAATAATTTCTGCAGTATAGGTACCAGTTCTTTGTAGGTCTGATGAAATTTGGCTGTGAAACCATCTGGTCCGGGATTTTTTTGGTTGGGAGATTTTTTATTGCTGTTTCAATTTTGTTACTTGATATTGGTCTGTTCAGGAGTTCTATTCTTCCTGATTGAGCCTAGGGAGGTTGTATATTTCCAAGAATTCATCTACTTCCTCAACGTTTTCAAGTTTATGTGCATAGAGATTTTTATGATATTCAGAGATGATATTTTGTATTTCCGTGGTATCAGTTGTAATATCTCCTTTTTCATTTGTGATTGAGCTTGACATGGTCCTTTCTTTTCTGTTTCTGGTTAATCTAGCAAGAGGCCTGTCAATTTTGTTCATCTTTTCAAAGAACCAACTTTTTTTCTCATTAATCTTCTGTATAATTATTTTGTTATCAATTTCATTTAGTTCTGGTCTGACCTTAGTTATTTCTTTTCTTCTGCTGGGTATGGGATTGATTCGCTCTTCCTTTTCCAATTCCTTGAGACGATTCATTAGATTGTTTATTTGTGATCTTTTTGTCTTTTGTATGTAGACATTTATGGCTGTGAAGTTTCCTGTTATGATTGCTTTTGCTGAATCCCTCAGATTTTGATAACTTGTCTCTCCTTTGTCATTTAGTTCAAAGAATCTTTTGATTTCTATCTTAATTTCCTCCTTGACCCAATAGCTATTCAGCAGTAGGTTGTTTAATTTCCATGATTTTGTGTGGAGTTGAGTGTTTCTGTTTGAATTGATTTCTAATTTTATTCCACTATGGTCTGAGAAGATACATGGTATAATTTCTATTTTTTTAAATTTGCTGTGACATGTTTTGTGGCCTAGGATGTGATCAATCTTAGAGAATGTACTATAAGCTGATGAGAAGAATGGATATTCAGTGGTTTTTGGGTAGAATGTTCTGTAAATGTCTGTTAGGCCCATTAGTTCTAGAGTTCCATTTAAGTCCATCGTTTCTTTGCTTATTTTCTGCTTGGAGGACCTGTCCCATTCTGTCAGTGGGGTTTTGAAGTCCCTGGCTGTTATGATGCTGCTGTTTATCATTTTGGTTAGATCAAGTAGAGTTTGCTTTGTGAAACTGGCTGCAACTGTTTTAGGTGCATAAATATTTAGGATTGTTATGTCTTCTTGTTGCATTGTTCCCTTCATCATTATATAATGACCATCTTTGTCTTTCTTTACTTTTGCTGATTTGAAGTCTATGTTATCTGATATGAGAATAGCTACACTAGCTTTTTTTTGGTTTCCATTTCCGTGGAATATTGTTTTCCACCCCTCCACCTTGAGTCTGAATGTGTCCTTGTGGGTTAGATGTGCTTCCTGGAGATAGCAGATATCTGGTTTGTATTTTTTTATCCATTCAGCCAGCCTAAGTCTCTTGAGTGGTGAGTTCAAGCCATTCACATTTATTGAAAGAATTAATAAGTGAGGTGGATTTCTGTTCATCCTGTTGAGTAGACCTTTATTGCTTTGTTTTACCTTTTGAGCCATTGTGGTATCTGGGCTCTGACCTTTAGCTTTTGGGTGATTTTACACTGGTGGGTGTCTACTGTACTGATTCGTGTATAATACAGTTCTGAGTACTTCCTGCAGGGCAGGTCTGGTCTTGACAAATTCCCTCAGTGTTTGCTTGTCTTAGAAAGTCTTTATTTCTCCCTCATATAAGAAACTTAATTTTGCGGGATACTAAATTCTAGGCTGGCCATTATTCTGTTTGAGAAGACTGAGAATAGGGCCCCAATCCCTTCTGGCTTCTAAAGTCTCAGTTGAAATGTCTGCAGTTAGTCTGATGGGTTTTCCTTTGTAAGTTACCTGCTGCTTTTGCCTTACAGCTCATAGGAGTGCTCTTTCATGTTTACTTTGAGCTTCCTGTACCTGGACATCTAGATTTCTAGCAAGGACATTTTCCTCAATTATTCCCTCAAATAGGTTTTCCAACCCTTGTGTGTTTTCTTCTTCAGCCTCAGGGATGCCTGTGATTCTTATGTTAGGCCTCTTTACATAATCATATATTTCTTGTAGGTTTTGTTTGTTCCTCTTATTTCTCAGATCTTTCTCTTTGACTGACTTTTTTAACTCAAAGATGTTGTCTTCAAGTTCTGAGATTCTTTCTTCTGCCTGATCTAGTCTATTCTTAAGGCTTTCCAGTGTGTTTTGTACTTCCTTTAATGAATTTTTAATTTCCAGAAGTTCTGTTTGATTTTTTTTTAATAATGCAATTTCCTTAGTAAATTTTTCATTCACTTCCTCATTGTTTTTGTGGTTTCTTTGCATTGGGTTTCTAGTTTCTCTTGTATTGCATTGAGCTCCCTTACAATCCATCTTTGGAATTTTTCATCTGCCATTTCAATCTTTTCATTTTGGTTGGTATCCATTGGTGAGGAGTTATTGTTGTCTTTTGGGGGTGTCCTTTCACTCTGATTTTTCATGTTTCCAGAGTTCTTTTGCTGATTTCTTCTCATCTGGCCTCTTATTTGAGACCTGGGGGTGCTAGGCCTGGCTTACAGGACTGTCTCCAGGTCCCCAAATATTGATCCCTAAGCATAACAGGGAGAGGAGTGCTGGCCCTGAGTTGCCTATGGGGTGTTCTAGCAGGTTTGGTGTACTTCTTGGGTTATTTCTGACCTGCTGTCTTCACCTCTTCCCAACAGTGTGTAGGGAGTTAGGTCTGCCAGATTACTCTCAGTGATGGTGAGTGGTACTTATGAGTGTGAATCAGCCACACCCTGTTTGCTTGAGTTGGAGGATGCCGTGATGAGCTATATCATTGTTCTCCCTGTCATTGTGATGTTTGTGTGATAGAGCCAGCTGCTGAGATGTTCTTTTGTGTCCGTAGTAGACTCTGGTCCCCTAGGTGGAGTACTTGAGTGCCCCAAGCTTTAGGAGAACCCTGTAGCTCCCACGGGGTTTCTTGATCTCCACCACCACCAAGGTGCGGGGAGGAGCAAGGCAGTTCATGGCTAGGTTGTGTGAGCCTGAAGGGCTTTGCAAAGCGTGGACAGGGCTCAGAAGTTGTTTTTCTGGCCTCCATGGGGAGCCGCTGGTAGGAGGGTCAGGACAAGCTCTTCAAACTGGGAGGGCTGTTTATGGGGAGGGGCCTAAACGCTTGTATGCTGTGGCCCTGGGCTAGGATCTTTCCACCCTTATCCAGTAGCACAGTTTTTCTGTGGGGAGGGGGAAGTGCTCCCCCAAATTGTCACTCCTTGGACCCCCCACACACCCTGTAAAATTGAGTCAGTAAATGCTGTAAAAGGCATGCAAATTGACCTCACTGTCAGTAGGTGGCACTTGCTGGAAGGAACAAGCTGCAATGTTGTTTTTGGGTCCTGTGACCAGCTCTAGTCCCTCAGGAGCAGCAGTGAAATGCCCCAGGTGGTGGGTGGGGCCCTGGAACTTCCAGGTGAGTCCTTATTCTCTGCCATAGCAGAGGTGGGTGAGGGAGTATGGCTGGGTAGGGCTGGGTTGGGTGCGTTTGCCCTCAGCCTCCACAAAAGCTAGCAAGCTAGCTGTTTTGGCAGGGGTCAAAGGTCTGCTCCCAGCTCTGGGCAGAGCCACCAGGGAGGGTCTGAAGTAGCCCCACCCAATAAGAAAGTCTGCTTGTGGAGGCAGGGCCACATGAGATTCACAGACTGGCAGTCTGCTATGTGCCTCGCTCCTCTCCCCTCACCTCTGCTCCACAGTTTCCTTCTGGCGTCTGCTGGCAGCCAGGAGCCCAAGCCAGCCAAGCTCCCCATGACTGTGCTGTGGGCCAGGAGCTTCCCTGCCCAGGATACCATCCTGAGCTGAGAGTGCAGCCCTTCATGTGGGAAGGGGTGCCCCACAAGCACGTTGCAGCTAGGACCCACACAGCACTCTTCCTCCTGATCTGCCCATATGGGCTCCCTCACCTCCCAAGACCAAGAAGGTCACTCCCTGGCCATGCCAGGGAGAAGTGCACTGGTCCCGAGTTGCCTGTGGGGTGCCTGAGTGGGATCGATGTCCCTCCACTTTGGGGCCTGCTCTGCTCTGATGGAGCCACTGGGTAAGTAGCACCAGGGAGGGCCAGTGAGCAGAGAGCTCACAAACCAAGCACCCCTCAGTCCGCTGCATGACCCCGAGAGAAAAGGCCTGAGCCCTACTCTCTGTGGAAGCCTCGCTGTGGTGGCTCAATTGTCTCTCTCCGCAGCCACAGGTGGTGGATGGAAAGGGGAGAAAATGTGTCTGGATGGGGGAAAGCTAGCACTCTGGTCGTGTCTGTTCCTCTCTCTGGGTGGCAGTTTGTCTAGAATATCCAGGCTCTGGAGTCAGGCAGATCACCAGGGACCCACAGGACCCCTGTGGCTCCTGCAGTCTGGGCCGGAGTTGGGAAATGTGTGTGTGGGAACCAGTAGGATGAAACCTGAGGAGTTGAAGCCCTCTGGGGAGAACAAAGGTACACGGTGGGTGGAGAAGAAATATGGCACCTGCTATTCCGGCTCAGGGCTGTGGGGGCAGGAAGTGCCCCAGGGGGGCTGAGAGCCTGGTGCTCTGTCCGCAAGGAGTTCCAAGCTCACTGGTGGCAACAGCCTCTGGGCTCGTGTGGGCAGAAATCTCTCCAGCAGCTCGGGAACCCACTGACAGTCAGAGATGCGAGGGGAGGGAGAAACAAACCGCTCTGCCTACCCTTCTCATTGGACTCCAAGCCTCTCGGGGGTTGATCTCTGCTGATACCTTCCTACTTCTTGTTCTGCACCGCAACTTCTTCCCATGGAGTTCACGAAGACTCTGGAACCCTTCCTTGAGACCCACATCCGGTCTACGTTTGTCTGTCTGTTCGTGTTTTCTCTTTCATCTAAAACTTCTTCTCCTTCTTCCTGAGACACTCTGGCAGCTGGTGTCTCCAGTCAGCCATCTTGCCCAGAAGCTCCCCACATGCCTTGTTAAATTCCATATTTATATAGCAACTTTCCTTCCTATATGATGTAAAAATCACTAATTACTTCTTCCAATTCTCCTTTGGGGATGAGAGAGAAGCGTTATTAATCCAATTTTATTTCTATATATGATTAACTAAACCATTTTTACTGAAATGAAAGCTGGTTATATAGTATTGGAATATATAAATATGTGCATTCAAAACTGTCAGAGGTTTACCTATGAAACTGGATTTCTGGTTACTACTAACACTATAATATTCATTCTTTACCAGTAAAAGTGGATAGAAGCATCATGTTGAAAATATTTATAGTATGTAGGAATCTAGCATAGTACGGGTTGGCAAACTACGGCCCACAGATCGAATCCAATCTATCATCTGTTTTTTATGGCCCATGAATGTAGTTTTTACATTTTTAAATGGTTGAAAAAATTCAAGAAAAAATAATTTTATGACAAAAATTATGTGAAACTTAAATTTCAGTATCCATAGATAAAGTTTTATTGGAACCCGGCCACACATTCATTTATATATTGTCTATGACTGTTTTCATGTGACAAAGGCAGAGTTGAATAGTTTTGACGGAAAGTATATGATTTGCAAAACCTAAAATATTTGCTATCTGGCCCTTTACAGAAAAAGTTTGCTGACACCTTGTATGTAATATAGGAGGTAGTTTTCATCCCAGCAATAAATAGCCTAGCAATAAAGAATAGTATTCATATTTGATTAAAATGAAATACCAAAATAATATAAAGTTGTCTGAGATTAAAATGTGTAAATTATGTGGAATATAAGGTCTAATATTCCAAATGGAAACTAGTCATGTTGAGATAGTGAATATACAGGTAATTTTAGAATAAAGTTACATTATCCTTTCAATAAAAGAAGAAAAATTAGTTATAAATAACCAACTGAGGTAACCGGCTGCCCACACAAATTAGTTATAAATAGATGTGAAAATGAATCTATACATCATTTTCATCTTCGGGCACTTTGGTCTATGATACAAAATTTCTTTTGGCTGTAACTCAAAAAAGCAAGGGATACAAAAAATGAGTAAAGAAATAACTAGATTTACATTATGGAGAGATGAGTGATAACACAATTAGTAATACAATTGAGTAAGTTGTAATAGAGGAAACACGCTTGGTGAGTTGTTAAACCCTTCCTGAATTCCACATATCTGCACGATTTTCAATGGTTCTATTTTTGAAATGTTGACATTCTTTCTGATAACAAATACAGACTAAAGAAATAATTTTGTATTGTACGTAAATAGCATAGTCAGTATTTTAAAGTGCTACCTGGATAATCGGCATGATTCATTGCCTGTTTAACAATTCTGACATTAGGCTGAGGCCAGACATAGGCTTCTGAGGTAGTGCATGCTTCTGACATAGTACAGCCTAGGATTATACTTTATTTTAAGTAAGTAAAGCTATTTAGTCAGGAAGGAAAACAAAATCACTTCTTCTTCACTGATTATACCTACTTGAAAATAAATGCTAATGCTCTTCAATCACACCCTGATCCTTTAATTCTAAATTTCTGTGCATATTAGGGTCTTTTGACACGTTCAGATCACCTGCAATAATTTACAGTATGGCAACATGTGGCGATAAAGAGAATAGGATTCTCATGGAAGGAATAAAAACTGCATTGCAGATGGGCTTCAAGGACACAGGTATTTCTAAAATCATAAGTAATCTATGTTTTTTATAACACTTATATGTTGTTAAGTAATAAGTTATAATAATAAGATTTTTTGTGACAGTATTATACTATAATTTTCAGAGATTTCCTATAAAAATTATATAGATATAGAACAATAAGATTTGTATAAATCTTATTTATATAAAATATAAAAAATTTATGCATATAAAAATCAATTTTTTTTAATTTACGAGAATATCTCACCATGAACAAGAGATGGGATCACAAAAACATGCTTGCAGCACGGCCACAGCTCTAAGCAAGACTGACTGACTGACTTGTGACCACTTCTCTTCTGTCCGCTCCTGCCTCACTCTCGGAAATATCAACATTAACCTTTGACTCCACATGTCAGCGTTTCCTGTTCTTGTTTTAGACTTGACATCAGTGGCTTCCATGGATCCAGTAATGTCTCCATGTTGATTGGTATGCTTTAATTTTCATAGGAGAATTATAATACTTTTCCCTGTTTTCCTGATTTCTCAACTGATTTTTCTAGGGATTCAGCATTCAAAGAAACATAAATTTCCTGAGAAATGGGGGAAAGGAAATTCCACATAGAAATACCAACCAGTCCTCTCTACTGAGGCATCTTTGTTGGGCCTCACAAGTCTCCTCACTCAGCTTTCTGCTTGCTTTCAGCATATGTTTCTAATTGGCCCACCTCACTTCCACCTCTTTAGGCTGTACTATTCTCTCCAGGCTATTCTTGGACCACGTGCTTATCTCTGGTCCAACCTGCTGTGCTCTGGAGGGAAGGGGGGCCAAGGACCTCAAGGCTGCTCCCTCAGCTCCAGGTTAGAGATAGGGCTGCTTTCCTCAAATGGAGTTTGTGGGCAAGCTGGGCACAGTGACTAATACTATCCCTGTGACTTGCTAAAACTTCCTTTTGGGGAAAATATTGCCTGTAAGCTGAAGTACTACAAATTATCAGTGCCATGTGCAGAGTGATTACCCTGTAGGTCTCTTTTTGTTGTTGAGCACCTGTGTATATATTGAACCCTGAAACAGGCAGAGCTGTAAAGAGAGAAAACATATAGGATTTAGGTATTTGGGGAGGATAGCCAAAAATACAGGAGCTAGGGAAGGAGAGGACAATGTGCAGAGAAGAGGCTAGGGAAAAGGAACTCCTTTTGGTGGCACAACAAAGGAAGGGATTTAAAAAACAACAAACAAATGAACAAATGTAGGAGTTGAGTGTCTTGCCTTCCTATGATATACTCTCTTTGATTGGCTTATTATCTGCTTTTCTTTTTTCTTTTTGCTTTCTTAAATAGTTGTAAAATGATGTTATAACAGAGTCGTTTGGCTGTCCCCCCAGATTCCCTCTCCCTCCTTCTTTGGTAAGAAAGCCCCTGACTTTTGGCTGCACACATGGCCATCCAGATTAGAAACTGCCTTTCCAGCTCTCCTTGCAGCCAGGAGTGGCCATTTGACTGAGTTCAGGCCAGAGAGATCTAAGCAGAAAGGTCACACGGCAACTTCTGGGACTCATCCTTCAGAGACAACACATGGACCCTTTGTCTTTTTTCCTTCGTCCTACTTCTTCCATCTTCAGCTTTGAGGTTGAGTCCTCAGCTTTGAGTCATAGTGGAACAATAAGATTAATGTCTGTGCACTATCACCATCCCAGGCCTGGACTGCCAAACAGACTTTCATTTAACAGCTTCTATATACTTTAAGCTACTATATACTTTAGGGCTTTCTTGACCTGATTAAATACCTGAATTTAATCTTAAGTAATATAGGTGCATGAATTTTGCTATAGTCTACCCTTTTAACTTAATACTATACCGTACATTTTTTATTACCAAATAATCTTTGTAACTGTAATTTTTAATGGCAGTTTACAACTTCATCTCATAAATGTGCCAAAATTTACATAAGCAATTCCCCATTATTGAATGTTTAAGTTAGTATTTATTTATTTATTTAGCTCTAAATGCCCCCTAGTTTTAATATACCCATCCCTACTGGAAAGACTAGGTGGTGTTAATTATTTTCGTGTTTATCCAGCTACTACAACACTATTTATTCAATAACTTTCTCATCCTTTTTGATTTATGCTATCGCCTTTATCTGATTTTTAAATTCCTACAGTTAATTTCTGGGTTGTTTATTATATTTCACTAATCTATCTATTCTTAGGCCAATATTATATTTATTTTAATTATCATACCTATCAAATGACCTAACTACAGGTATTTGTTAAAATACTTACGGCTCTAATTTTTTTTAAAACATGGGTCAGTCTATTTTACTCTTATATCGTATAACCACAATTTCCTTTTCAGAGCTGAGGCTGTCATTTAAAAACAATTCCAATAATAATGATACCTTGCTTTCTCTCTAAACAATATTTATTTCACAGCTCCATCAAACATATTGTTTCATTTGAGTCCTAAATGGAGCTATTATGACATTATTCAGATTAGCCCCATTCAACTGCTCGGTCTTCCAAAATTAAAAACCAGAGGATTTCTAAAATAAATTATAATCAGGCTCACTGAAATTGTTGGGAAATGCTTCTAAGAAGACAGCTGTCAACTCCTTTGGCTATAGCCCCAGCGTTTGCTTCAGATTATTGATGGACTACCACAGTCAGGTCAAAGCCAGTTAGCCTCTTGCTAACTTTGGTTGCAGCTGTCTGTAGTCATGCTGAGCATGAGAGGGCTGGCAGCACAGACCCTCAAAAAACTATTCTCTGCT
Source organism: Daubentonia madagascariensis (assembly GCA_023783475.1). Taxonomy (NCBI): domain Eukaryota; kingdom Metazoa; phylum Chordata; class Mammalia; order Primates; family Daubentoniidae; genus Daubentonia; species Daubentonia madagascariensis. The sequence continues at coordinate 29,505,814 of JAKFHU010002088.1, forward strand.
TGCTTTAAAAATAAATCTCCATAAAGTAGGACAAGTAATTGAAGCTTTGTAATTTTTCAGCTTGGGGCCTCAACTCTCATCTTGAGTTGATGAAGCATTAGTAGATCTGTGTAGAAAAGAGGTGAGAAGCTGTTGTCTGAATAATAAAACATGAGAGGAACATTTTACAGATTTTCAGCTTGTCCTGCTGACAACAGGATGATATACCATTCTCAGACTTCAACTGGCTTCTCAGAATAGCATCTATTATGTGCAAAGAAATATGGAACGAGTATATTTTTCTGTACTTTAAGCGCTTTAACTACCAATAAGGTATGGTTTAAGTGTGATAGGACAAAAATTCAAGCAATTTCTAAAATAATGTATTCTTTAGAAAAGCATAAGTGCCCACTAGATCAGCTGGAAATTTTCTGTAACTATATATCTATACAAATGTGTTTTAAAATGTTATAAAGAAAAGGTTCTAGCCACTTTAATCAGTAGCAAGAAAGTGAAGTGGAAGTCCTCTAAGGTGATGTGTAGATACCTTTAAGAAATTCTATACAAATTAACTTTGACATTAAGGCAGTCTAAGACAGAAAAATGGATTAGGTGGAGATAATGATCAGATTGGAAAGGAATCGTCAAGGGCATTTACCAAGCCATGAAACAGTCTTAGCTTGAGTCAAACTGCTTATAGTACGAGGAAACTTATGAAACAAAAAAACCAAAGGGAATAGTAGTAGAAAGGCTGTTCTAAATCAGTTTCCCACATTGGTGCCAAAAGAACAATTGCCACAGGATGTGAATATATGTGCCATGAAAAAGGTGTTCCATGCTCACCTTGGTTAGGAAAATGCTGAATTAAGCACATTTCTATACTGCAAGACTTCCCTGAGCCTTTAGGAGGCCAAAATAGATTGTATACCTCCAGGAAGGGCTTCAGGATACAGCAATCTCCCGAACTAACTTGACCTCTAATGACTTCTATTTCTTTCTCCCGAAGCACTGGTGTAGAGAACACAGCTCAAAAGAAACATGTAGTTATTTAGAGTTTTTTGGGTAAAAATTCAGCCGTGCCAAGAGCTGCGCAAATGAATGTTTTGTTCTCTGATACCCTGCAGGTGAGAAGTTTAGGGGTTCTGCTGTGGTACCACCCTGAGGTATTAAACTAGTTCCAGGAAACTGTTGAATGGCTTTTTAATACCTGAAGAGTATATAAAAATTAAGTCTTAAAACAGAAAAAGGGAACTCAGAGTTCTATTATAAAGTTGTTAATTTGTTCCATTTATAAAATAGTAGAATTTTAAATCTGGAGAAGATCTTAGAAGAACATTTAGTTTAGCCAATCCCCTGATTTTACAGATGGGGAAATTGAGGCCAGATCGCTTAAGTGGTTTGTCTGGGGTTATTCAATCAGTTAGGTGTATAACGAGCCCAGTTCTGGTAAGTCTCATATCATGCACTCATAATTCCCACACGACAGCCAGTTATTTTTTTAAAGTGAGCACATAAAGAGCAAAGTGAAAGTTCTTTATTCACTCAATCTTTGATCTCACAATCTTCTCCAGAGTTAAGTTTTATGTTGCCTTTTTATTTTGTGCCCAATATCTGTACTACTTCTTCCATTTTATTCAAAACTATATTATTCATCTATTAATTTATTCAATGAACATTTAGTGAGCACTGACCATGTGCCAGCAATATACAATCTGAGTCTCTGCTCTCAAATCACTCAGTCTAGTGGAAGAGAGCATATTCTGTGATAAATGCCATGGCAGAAGTTAGACAGGAAACTGCAGGGCCAAATTCTTGAACTGTGAGAAACCAGGGGTGGTTTTCCAGAAGGGATAAAACCTTAACTGAGTCTCTCCAAGGGCAAATAGGAATAAGGCAGATGAATAATAGGTTGAGGTCGTGAGCACAGACGGCAAAAGCATAGAAGCAGGGAAGGTGTATAGTGTTGTGTGACTCTTGATAGGGAGCAAGGCAGGGAAATTAAGTGTGGAGTCCAAGAGACACCAGATCATGAAGCACCTTATATGCAATGCTAAAGATTCTGATCTCACACTTTAAAAAGATCCAACTGGCAGCAATAGGGCAAAGGGATTAGAATGAAAGAAGACAAGAGGCTGTGGCAGGGGTCCAAGGGAAAAGTGATGAGGACCTGAAATATGATACAGGAGATGGACAGGGGGCTATAGAGTCAAGAGCTCATGAGGAGCAAGAATAGAAGCAGGAGCTTCTCATCTGAAGAGAGATGAATGTGGCCCAGAACTAGGAGATGAAAGTGAGACTGGAGAGTGGATTGGTTAGAGATACATTTTGGAGGTATTATCACCGGACTTGCTATTAGACTAGTTGGTTTGTGGGTATAGACAGTTAGGGAGAGGAGGGAATTAAGCACAACTTCCAGGTCTCTGGCTTAAACAGCTTAACAGGTGCCCTGTCCTGAGCTGCAGAGCTAGGACACAAGCAGGATTAAAAGAAAACATATTTTGGACACATTCAGTGTGACATTCAAGAGAATGGCAAGTTGACAATTGGATATACAAGTGTTAAGTGTGGAGGAGAGGTTTGGGCTCTCAGAGATATTAGTCTGGAAATCTTCAGCATATAACACATATTCTGTGTTTGAAGTCATAGAATGGACAAGTTTCTCTCTGGGAACATGCACAGAAAGATGAGAAGGCTCAAGACACAGGATGTCGAGGGCAGGAAAAGAAGAAGGAGACAACTAAAGAGGCCTGAGAATGGTCCATGAAGTGGGAGTTAAGTAAGATGAGAGCTGAAATGTCTATCTGATTTATCAAGGAGGAGCTCAGGGGGTGAGGAACAAATAGGATATGAAGAAAATGGAAATGTAGGAAATACAGGAGAAATGTATGAGGTGCAACGCTGGAGTTGGCAGGGAAATATGGAGAGATTAGAGATGGGTAAGGTCACAGATAAACTTGACATAGAGGAGTAGGAAATTGAGGGTTTTTTTCCCTTCCTGAAAAGCCCCTCTTTTCTCTATAAAGTAGAAGTAAATTTGTCTTCTGAGATAAAGAGGGAGGTGGTATACTTCTGGGGGTTTAACAAGACTAATGAAGATTTGCAAACAATGTCCGGAATGAGTGAGGGAGCCATTGTCAATGGACTCATGGAATGGTTGGTGGACACCACTGATGGCCCTGCTAAGATGGACTCCAAGATGCTGAAGGGCCCTGGTCCATAACTGTATGTAAGGCAAACTTTGGTATTTAAATAAAGTACTAATTTTTATAGAGAACTAATGAGCTTCTGGGCTAGTCTTCTGTCTTAGTTTGGTCTGTTATAACAAGTACCACAAACTGTGTAGTTTATACACAACAGAAGTTTATTTCTCATAGTTCTGAAGGCTCAGAAGTCTCAGATCAGGGTGTTAGTACGGCTAGGTTCTAGTGAGGACCCTCTTCCAGGTTGCAGGCTGCCGACTTCTTGTATCCTCACATAGCTGGGGGGAGATAAAAGGAGCTAGTTCTCTGGCCTATTCGTGTAAGGTCACTAATCCCATTCATGAGGGTAGCCCTCATGATCTAACTACCTCCCACAGACCTCACTTCAAAATATCATCACCCTGGGGTTAGATTTCAACATATGAATTTTGGAGGATACAAACATTCAGTCCATAACATCTTCCTTTTGGTCAATTATCCACACCTCAAATGAGCCTCTTGAGTGGAGTCAAGCAATCATAATTTAAAACTCCACTATTCACCTGGTACTGCTGACACCTGGATTGCAGTCTGGGCGCAGAGGAGGAAATAGATCATCTTAATCCTGAAAATCTAAAGATCAAAGTTACCCAAGGGTCATAGTTTCAAGGTAATATATTTCATTGCCTGTGACTTTAACAGATTAAATTATTGAGATTTTTACCTTCCATGTTGAATACTGTAAGCCCAAAAATTTACTCATGTGAATGTTCTTTTTTTTTCTTTTCTTTTCTCTCTTTCTTTTTTAGAGATAGGATCTTACTCTGTTGCCCAGGCTGGAGTGCAGTGGCACAATCCCAGCTCACTACAACCTCGAACTCCTGGGCTCAGTGGTCCTCCTGCCTTAACCTCTCGAGGAGCTGGGACTACAAGTGCGCCCCTGGCTAATTTTTTAAGAAACTTTTTTGTAGAGATGGAGGTATTGCCCAGGCTGGTCTCGAACTTCTGGCCTCAAGCCATCCTCCCGTCTCAGCCTCCCAAAACACTGGGATTACAGTCATGTGCCACCATGCCCAGCCTGAATATTCTTTTCTGATAGTTAAGAAAGTTTCCATTTGTTTTTTAGTGAAAACTGCACTCCAAAATATAAAACAGAGACATCAAAGAATATGATATTGCTATTAGGCATGCCTAATTGTGTTTCTGGAGGAAAAAAAAAACCAAACAATTCAGAGTTAGAAAGCAACTTAAGGGGGAACTTTGATACCAAATAAAAGAAATTTTGACATTTATTGAATAAAGATGCTAAGACAGAAACAAGTAAAATAAGACATTTAACTGTATTCCCATCAAAATCACAATCTATAGTTTATTTGTTTACATAAATGATCTATGAATATGTATTCCTATATACTTATAATTTCTACTACAACTTTGGGAATCTGAACAGTTGGAATTGGAGGTCAACAGCACAAAGGGCTATGACATATGGACTTGGAAATCAATAATATCCCTCTACCAGGCAGTATAATACAGTGGTTACGAGCATGGGCTCTGGGGTCCGATTGCCTAGCTTCCAATTCTGTTCCATGAGTCCTAGCATAAGAACTTTGAACAAGTTATTTAACCTCTTTTATCATTCTGTTTTCTAATCTGTAAAATGAGAGTCCTTTTTATAGTATATATCTTATAGGATTGTTGTGAAAATTAAATGAGATAATCCGTATAAAGTGATATTTTGTAAGTGCTCAATAAATGCTAAAATAGGCCTTTGAATTTTTTTCCCAATTTCTGGGTTAAACAATACAGAAATTCTTATGTGAGAAGAGCTGTGTTTTGAAACAAAACAGACTAAGTTAATTTGAGAAAATATATTGTGTTTATCAAAGAAAATTATTTTCAGTTATGCACAAAAGTAAGTATCCTGTTTCATTCACTCGTTCGATAGTCAGTGAATATTTATTGAACAGCTACTATGAGTCAAACAGTATTCCAGGTGTCTGGCACAGAGAATACATCAGGGAACAATAAAAGACAAAGATTTCTACGCTTGTGGAGCTTAAATTCTAGCAGGGAGAGACAGATAATAAAAAATACACACAATAAATAAGTAATTTTAGAGTGTGTTAGGAGGCGATGAATGCTATTGGGGAAAAAAGGGGAAAAGTAGAACACAGTAAGGGGAACTGGGAGTAGAGGTTGGGATGTTGAGCACGGAAGGGGGTTAAGGGAGGTTGTAATTTTAAGTAGGGTAATCAAGGTAGTCTTATTGATAAGGTTACATTTTCAAAAATACTTGCAGGAGGTGAGAGAGAGTGAGCTTTGGGGGTCGTATTAGTTTTCTAGGGCTGCCACAATAAATTACCATAGACTGTGTGGCATAAACAACAGAAATTTATTTGCTCACGGCTCTGGAGGCTAGAAGTCTGAGATCCAGGTGTCAGCAGAGTTGATATTTTCTGAGGCCTCTCTCCTTGGCTTTTAGGTGACCCTCTTCCCCCTGTGTCTTCACATGGTCTTTCCTCTGTCAGTGTCTGTGTCCAAATTTCCTGTTTTTATAAGGACACAATCATCTTGGATTAGGGCCAATTCTAATGCCCTCATTTTAACTTAATTACCCTTTAAAGGCCCTATCTCTAAATAGTCATATTCTGAGGTATTGGATTTAGGACTTCAACATATGAATTTTGGGGGGAACACAATTCAGCCCATAGCAAGGATATTCCATGCAAAAGGAAAACTAGTACAAACGCTCTAAAATGGTAACTAGAGGCGTTGGAGAACAGCTGGGGCCAGGGTAGGGTGGAGGAAGTGAGGGCAGATTACGTAGGGCCATGTAGGCCATTGTGAGATCTTGGTGTGTTCCTGAGTGACGTGGAGAATTGTGGTCGGACTTTCAGTAGGGTAGCAACACATTTGCCTTCTATTAATATTTTACAAGAACCACTGGCTGCTGTGTTGAGAATAGACTATCCAGAACAAGGGGAGCAGGGAGCCCAGTTAGGAGTGTCCTGCTGTGATCCAGGAGAGAGGATGAGGCTCACTCAGACCAGGGCCAAGCTGGGGACAGTGATAGGTGGAAAATGTCAGTATGCACTCTGATATTTATATATTCATCAATCAAGCATTTATTGAGTGCCTACTATTTGCCAAGTCGGGACATCTAATGAGGGAACAATAAGAACGTGGGCAGATTCATAGCCAAAATAAGGGACACAGAAAAAGGCAGAACTGAGAGACAACTTGTTTTCTTCAAAGAGAAGAAGATAAGAAAGAGAGAGACTTACAAAGACAGTGGAATGTAAAATCATTAAATGATTTAGAAAGAAATTTAATTAGAAATCTGCTCAACTATTAAGAAATTTGTTTATAAGGCGAGGAAGGATGATATCCTAATTTTTTTCAGGAGGTCTGGTACCATCCATTTCCCCTTACCTTTCAGTTTTTCTCTATTTTTTTACATTTAAAATAAAACCCGATATTTTTTCTGCTTTCATACATCTAAAGACATCTGGTTGCAGCATGGGGATCATTTCCAAAGCCCTGGAAGAGAAAGAGCCAAAGTGAAGCAAAGGGCACGATACAGAGTGGGGAGAATGGGTCAGGAGGCCGGGAGGAAGGAATGCTTGGTGAGCAGGCAAATTCATCCAAGCCCCGTTCCACGGAACAAACTAACAAAACACTTAAACTGCATTTTGATAGGGACTAAAAGGAAAATGGCTTAGCTCTTCAATTAGCATTAGCAACTGCCATATTTTTAAAGTATATTGTATGAGTTAGCTAAGGCTGCCTAACAAAATACAGTCATGCACCACATAAGGATGATTCGGCCAATGACAGACTGCATATACAGTGGTGTATGAGATTATAATATAGCATTTTTACTGGACCTTTTCTATGTTTAAATATGTTTAGACACACAAATGCTCAATATCATAGTATAATTGCCCACAGGATTCAGTACAGCAACATGTTGTACAGGTTTGTAGCCTGGGAGCAATAGGTTTTACTACATAGCCTAGGTGTGTAGTAGACTCCACCGTCTAGGTTTGTGTAAGTACACTCTATGATGTTTGCACAACAAAATTGCCTAACTACATGTTTCTCAGAACATATTCCTGCCATTAAGCGATGCATGACTACTACCACAGACCAGTAGTTTAAACAACAAAAATTAATTTTCTCACAGTTGTGGAGGCTGGAAGTCTGAGATCAAGGCATCTGCAGGGTTGGTTTCTCCTGAGGCTTCTCTCCTTGGCTTGTAGATGGCTGCCTTCTCCCTGTGTCCTCACATAGTCTTCCCTCTGTACTCATGAATCCCTGGTGTCTCTCTGCATGTCCAAATTTCCTGTTCTTATAAGTACACCAGTCAGATTAGATTAGAGCCCTCCCTAATGACCTCATTTTAACTTAACCAGCTCTTTAAAGGCCCCATCTCCAAATACAGTCACATTCTGAGGTACTGGAGGTTAGGGCTTCAAAATATTAATTGCACGGGGGGTGGGGGGAAAGAGAGGAAGGACGCAGTACAGCCCCTAACAATAGTCTTAACCAATTTCATTTAATTTTTTAAAAAAATCCTTATATATTCCTTGACTCCATGTGGGAGTTTAATTTATAACTTTAAAGAGAATGAAAAGTAATTAATGGAGCATAAAGTAAAATACTTTAGCCTTTAGTAGAATTCCAGCAAAGATACAATAAACATTTGAACTGTCCCGGTGGCTCACACTTGTAATTCTAGCACTTTGGGAGGGAGAGGCGGGAGAATCGCTTCAGGCCAGGAGTTCGAGACCAGACTGAACAACACATTGAGACACTGTCTCTACAAAAAATACAAAAATTAACTGGGTATAGTGGCATGTGCCTATAGTCCCAGCTAATCGGGAGACTAAGGCAGAAAGATCACTTGAGTCCAGGAGTTTGAGGTTGCAGTGAGCTACGATTGCACCACTGCATTCTAGCCTGCGCAACAAAGAGAGACCCTGTCTCAAAAAAAAAAGAAAAAACATTTGAACCACTGCCTTTTAGATATCAGGAAACAAAAGTTTGATTGGCAAAGTGAGCCTTCAGGCCATGTGTTATAATAGTAGGCTTTTTAAGGTAAAGTACTTAGATTAATTAGCTTTCTCTACAGTTCTGTAAACAGAACAAAGATACAGGATCTATTTTAACTCAACTGTTTTGTGTGTGAATCTATATATAAATCATGGGAAGCTAATGCATAATTTCTATCACCATGCAGTATGTTCAGTTGGGTTTCATTTATTACATTTTCTTAAGATAAAATATTTCAGAAATAAAATTAAAGAAAAATTTTCTACATTTTTGGTTTTAAAAATTTTCCATGGTTTGAGAATAATTATTTGTTCATATTAAAAGTTGGCTGATAAAGGAGTTAGGAGGAATATTAATTCTCTGCTAAAACCCAAAGCAAAAAAGTTCATTTAAGATACTGTGAGAGACCACTTCATATTTCTTACCATATTTCACCCTTTGTGGAGCAGAGGAAACTGTAGTTTGGGCTAAGTTCTTAGGAATAGGAATCAAAGCATCTATAACATTTTATGGAAATGTGAATGTGTTTTAGTATCTATTATAATTCTCTAAAAACTTTTCTTTCAAGTGTAAATAAATATTTATCTCTCCAAATGATACCTATTTCCCTTCCTCTGCACTTCTTATTGAAGAAAATATGGATCGCTGAAGATAAAGCAAAATCTAATGCTTTGACTTTATAGCTGTTGGAGTTTCAATATCGTAGCTGTCCTGTGTTTCTGTTTAAACATTTGCTTATAAAAATGTGTCTAGGATATGGCTGCTACCATGTGTTAATTTCACAGTGGCTGATGCTGTCAGTCAATTACATTGTCCCATTTTTTCCCAGCCTATTTTTTCCAAGTTGCAAATTCTAAACAAGTAATGTGTTAAATTATTTCACATAATTTAAAAATAGCATGTTATTACCATCAGCCACCAAGTAGAAGGATTTAATTTTAAATCCTTTCTGTATTCACTTACTGAAGAAATGGTTCTGTGATCAATTTGAACTTTTACCAGCATAATTGCTAAATACTTAACAATGATAAATGATTATGATCTGAAACATTTTTAACTAATCACTAAAGGACAGCATACAATTCTTATGGCCAGGAACTATATATTTTCTATAAAATATTAGATAAATTTATTTATTTCACTCATTCAACACATACATACCAAGTGCTTACTATGTGCCAGGAATTGTCATCATGGAGCTTATATTCCTAAACTAAATAAAACAAATATGTGATTTACTATATTGGAAGGTATTAAGTGCTACAGAGAAAAAAAAAAGCAGGGAAAGGAAGTTGGGAGTATGCATTTGAGGGTAAAGAGGTGCAATTTAAAAAAGAATGATCAGGGAAGACAACATCTATACAAAGACATAAAGGAAATGGGGAGTGAAGCGTGGATATCTGGAGGAGGTTTAGGTGACCAACCATCCTAGCTTATCTGGAGCTAAGGGGTTTCCCTGGGTGCAAGACTTCCAGTGCTAAAACCAGGGCAGTCCCAGCCTGGGCAAACCAGGACAACTGGCCACCTTCTGAATGTTCCAGACACAGGAAAAAGGGAGAACAAAGCCCCTGAGATGGGCAGGCCTGGTGGTTTCGGGAACTAATCAGGAGGTCAGTGCAGCTAGAGAGGGGATGAGGTCAGAGATATGAGGGGGTCACATCGTGTAGGGTCTTGTAGTTAATGCCATGGAATCCCATCCAAGTCCTCTCTTCAGGGCCAATGCACCTGTTCCCAGATGCTGCCGCTAGGCTCACCATGTGTCTTTCAAAAGTACTTGCCCTTGACTGTAGGGAACTGCCTCCCTCAAGGTAGCCTAGAAATATCAAAAAAAATTAACAAAAAGATATATCACTAATGCAAAAATATATGTGGATACTAATCCATTTATCATCTATTACAATAAAGTATACCCAGATCTATTATAAAAAGTTAAAATTTGTCAAAACTTATGCATACAAAACTTACAGATCATACATGGCACCATTCGCAGTTGAGAGAAATGTAACCAAATGTAAAGATTCAGTATTAAATCCTAACTGCATAAAATTAACTATAGTCATACAGTATGTACATAAGCATAATAATTTCATAGCCACCTCCTGTTGCAGTGAACTCTCAACTATTGTATCTGCTTAAAACACCACATGATGCTAATCACCTCTGTGTGAGCAGTTTACCTCTCCAGTGTATTTTGTTATCACAGTAAAAAGTGATCTCTCACTGTTCTCCAGTATTCTTCATCGTGTTTAGTACAATACCGTAACAGGGAATAACACCATGAGACCCATACCAAGTGCCACTAGTGATGCTGGAAGTGCTCCCAAAAAGCAGAGAAAAGTCATGACATTACAAGAAAAAGTTGAATTGATTGATATGTGCTATAGATTGACCCCTGCAGCTGCAGTTGCTCATTATTTCAGACAGATGATTCATCTTGTAAATGGACGATGTAAACTTAAGATATCGAAAAATATAGTACAGTACTGTAAAATGTATTTTCTCTTCCTTATGACTTTCTTAATAACATTTTTATTTCTCTAGCTTACTTGTGTAAGAATACAGTATATAATACATATAACATACAACATATGGGTTAATTGTTTCTGTTATCAGTAAGGCTTCTGGTCAACAGTGGGCTATCAGTAGTTAAGTGTTTGAGAAGTCAAAAGTTATGCTCAATTTTCAACAGTGCAGGAGTCAGTGGCCCTAACCCCACATTGTTCAAGGATCAACTGTAGTCCCCCCCTTCTCTTTATCACATGCACACACACAGAGAAAAATATAGAAGTTTCTTAATTGCCTATTTCAGATTATTATTCTGAGCTTCATTACAATTATTGCACAGAACGGAAGAACTGGGCTATAACCCAAATGGAAATTTTACATCTACTAAAGAGTTGGCATTTCCCCCTGTGTCCAAATATGGAGAGTAGGTGGACCAACTCTTCAGCTGATGCAAGAAATTTCTATGTTCCTGGATGGATTGCATCATACATAGAATTCCATCGTGCTGTTGGGATGCCAGTTGTTTTATATAAAGTAGGTACATCAAAAAGCAACAAGCAAAAGGGAAGTTCTTGTCCTCAAGGGTTTTATTCTATTCATCTATGGGCCATTTTATTGAAAATGTTCATAACAAATGGCTTACTCCAGCATTCCTCAGAACCTTAATTTCCTGTAGAACCAGCATTTGTAGGCAGTAAGGGGGTTGAGGAAACATCAAATGGGGGAACAACTATCTCCTTTCTAGTCAAATGCACCAACTTAAATGTTCAGCTGCCCGAGAACTATATTAACTGTATTTAATATGGCCAGCATTTTATGTTTCAAGATTCACTGAGGTGTTTCCAGGCAGACAGTAGACTCCAAATTCATATTACTTAGGAAAACGATGAATAGGAAAATATTAAGTAGGTGGCAGCTCCACTCTTTACTATATGCACAAAGAGGCCCTTTGTCCCTCCGTTCAAAATGTTGTTTTTAACAAACTTTTTCAGTATAAAAGTTTCTGTGACATATGAATTTTTCTGAATATATGTGAATTTTTTGTGTGATTAAAAATTTCTTGAAACTAATACAGTTAATTTAATTGTGCCTATAATCTATGTATATGGTGTTGGCTGTTCAGACTCAGAAATGGAAAAAAAGGATCCTTTTGTTTTACAACATATTTATAAAGTTGTGGAAAGTACAGTGGTTTGGGGGTAAACAGATCTGAATTTATTCCTGAATCTGAAACTGATTCACATGTGGACTAGAGTGATAAACTTTGGAAGCAGTAAGTCCTATAACATGATGAGGTTCTAAAAGAGAATCAAGGTACAAAAGTTTCTTCACCATGGACTTAATTTAAAAAAATGGACAATGGTGAGAACCTAACCTGCTCTGGGTTCCAGGGCTCGTTAAAGAGTTTCATGGCCACCAGTGAATCATTTAATCTTCAGAGCCTTGGCTTCTTTATCTACTAGATGGATTGATACCTAGTCTGTCTATCTCAGACAACTGACTACATGCACTAATAGGTGTGAGCATGATTTGAAAACTAGAAAGAAAAACAAGGTGCTATTTTTAAATTTCTTTTACTTTTAAATGGAAGTCAAAGCCACATATTCTCTCCCTACATTAGAGCACAGTTTTGAAATTAACTGATGCAATATGCAAATAAAGTGCTTTTAGCTCTTTAAAAAACATTTTATATTCACATAAATTCAAATGCAAATATACACACATAAATATATCAGCTAACAAAATCCTACAACGTGCAGAGAGTAGCATATTTTGGGTGCTCAGTTTTCACTGAGTGAATGATTGAAGCTAAAAGCAAAAGAGGATTAATGTCTATTATAATAAATCATGTAAGTTTTTTTAACATATTAAAGCTAGTAATGTCTACAAATGATGAAAATTTTAATTGCTGCAGTTACATTTAAATTTCATAGATCTATAGTTTTACAAATGGAAATCTAGACTCATCCAGTGATTTCAACCAAATCTATTAGATACTATTTAAATTACCAAATGATAATTCCTTGTAAAAGAATCAAAAAATTACTAAATAGTAGATTTGCACATTCCTTTAACCAATATCAGCAAATGCACAATTATGGAATTCATCATTTTTCTTCCACATCAGAGATTAGGTAACATTTCACGGTTGTCCTTTTACCTATCCAAAACCAGACAGATCTCTGCCTGTGGCCTCCAAAATGTGTCAGTTTCCTCTCACATCTGGGTCATCATCAGTGGGTTCCACTTTATCTTGATTATAAGGACACTAATTCGATAAATATTTCTCCATTTTATTGTCTTAAGTGATTTAGGAAATAAAAAGTTATGTCAGAGTTGCTTAATCTAATCGTGGCTATTTGAACCTTAGTATGTACCAGATGGTAGTCTAGAAGCTTTATATACATGAACTTAGTCCTCACAATAATCCTATGAGGTCTGTATGGCTCTTATCCTCATTATACAGACAAAAATATGAGGTATCGAGAAGTATAAAATCTTGCGTAAGGTCACACAACTAATAAGTGCAAAATGCAGGATCTGAACCCAGGCAGGCTGGTCCAGAGTCAGTGCTAAGCAACTGGTTTTACTACTTCTCATCTGAAGGGCTTCGTCATACTTATCTGAGTGTGTCATTCTTCACTTGCTTGGAGCCACTCCCTACAAGGCTGGAATAAAAATAACGTCTTACCAAACACATGCTTGCAGACACTAGATACCAGAGGCTTTTCTGTAAAGGACCAGATAGTAAATATTTTAAGCTTTGCAGGTCACTCAGTCTCTGCTGCAATGGCTCATATATAGTACTGTGGCACAAAAGCAGCCATAGACAATATAAATGAATGAGCATGGCTTTATTCCAATAAAACTTTATTTACAAAAGCAGGCTCTGTGCCAGACTTGGCCCATGGACCATAGCTTGCTAATTCCTATTCTAGTCTTATTTTTTTTTATTCACCCGAGTGACTTGCAACTGTTCATGAGCGCAGCTTTAGTTTAGCAGGAAATGGCTCTTATTCTTGCCTGAATGCACAGACAGAGAAAAAGACTCTTTCTTCCTACGTTACTTATTTCACAGCTTTTTCTTTGCATTTCTACCTAATTCTCAGCCCCGGATTTAAACCTTGGGTGCTAATTTCCCATTCTTTTTAGAAAGATCAGTACATTTTTGTTATTGGAGCTTCTAAATAAAACATTTATATTTTTGTCATACATTTTTGTTCTCCAAATGTGAAAGAATACAGTTTTACTACCCTCGATGTAATAATGATTCAGGAAATGATCATTAAATGGGCATTAAAACCATCAGATAAAAATTGTTCGGAAAGAAGATCTTCATCGGTCTTGAAATATGACCTGCAAATGAATTCGTTTATTAATTACACAGAGAAAATGTACCTGTCAATGGAGAAATCTGGTGGGCACCACTTTAATCAAGTGATCAAACTCAAAGTCATTAGTAATGGAATAAACTGGAATTATGTACCTCCATTTGTAATGTGATAGGAAGGACACAATGTTACCTATATAATATTTTTGCCTGAAATGTTTAACCTATGTCTAATCATGAGGAAATAATCTGACAAATCCAAATCGTGGGACATTCTATAAAATAATTGGACCTAGATTCTGGACAAAACAAAGAAAAGAGTTGAAGATTGTTTTGGTTTACATGAAGAAATATATGACACCAAAATGCAATGGATGAACCTCGATTGGATCTTGGACCTAAAAAAACTAAGACATTTTTGGAACTTGGAATGCATATTAGATGACATTTTTGAGTCAATATTAAATTTCTTTTGGAGAGTGCTAAAGGCAATTCAATATTTCTGCCCTCAAAGAACTCACCATCTATTGGGTGAAGACAGACTAATAAGCAAATAGTTACACTACAACATCTTTGAGTTTCTCTATCCCTAGATAATCACTATCTAAATTAATATATAAAAAACAGAGACTCCACAATAAGTCAACATCGTTATTAGACTCCACAATAAGGCACGTAGTTACTGGAAAGTAAAATTTCGACCCAGCTATTATCCACATGAAATACACAGTGTAACAGGGAAGATAAGAAAAATACCTAAGTCATACTCTGCCTGAATTTTATCTAAATTCTCTATGGGATTTAAAACAAAACACCAAGGGGATTCCTCCCCCGCCACCAAAAATGAAGAGAGATAACATACAGTTAGGTAAGGTAAAGCTTCAAAGAAAAAAGACATCTAGAACTAGCTCTTAAATAAAAGAAAGGATTTCAGCAGGCAGATATGGGAGGGGAAGTGTTTCAAAAGCACAGAGGCAGGAAGAATCCCGCTCCTGAAAGCATAAGTGATCCAGTTTTCTCGAGGCACAAAAGACGGAAGAGTATGTAAAAGCCACTTATGTGAAGGTCTTTGAATGCCAGCCTGAGAAGCAAGCATTTAATTCAATCATCAATGTTTTTAAATGAAGTAGTACTTTGACTTGAGTTATAATTTTAGGATAATTAATCGAGTAAAAGTATACTGATGGAAGCAGATTAAAAACTGACAATAAGGAGAAAGAGTTAGGTGATATATTCGTCTTTTTCTTGCTACCATAACAAAGTGTCACAGACGGGGTGGTTTAAACAACAGAAATTTATTTTCTCAAAGTTTGGGAGGTTAGAAGTCTGAGATCAGGGTGCCAGCATGGTTGGGTTCTGGTAAGATCTCTCTTCCTGGCTTGCAGAGGGCCACCTTCTTGCTGAGTCCTCACCCGGTGGAAACAGAGAGCTCCAGTCCTTTCGTTATAAAGACACCAGCCCTGTTGGATTAAGGCTGTACTTTTATGACCTCATTTAACCTTAGTCACCTCTGTCAAGACCCTACTTCCAATACAATCACATAGGGGGTTATGGCTTCAACACATAAACTTTGTGGGGGACACAATTCAGTTCATAGCATGTGGTTACTTTTACAAAATACTATAGAAAAATAAAATTATCTAAATTTGGGTGGTAACAATAGGAATAGAAGGAAAAGGCAGATGCTGGAGATAGATTTAAGTGATAGGATTTAGTAAATAGAAATGAGAGAAGAGGATGGAGCAGCAAGGAAGAGAAGAAAAAGCCAAAACCAACTTTAAAATTCTAAGTTAATATGACTGTTTGCCACTACTAAAAACTGAGACTGAAATAGTAAGAAGAAAGAGAAGTCAGGTGTGTGCAGGACTGGCTTCACCAGCACAGGATCTGTGCAGTACAACTGGACTCTGCTCTCAGAAGGGAGCTGTGCATGGTTTAATACTCTGCTGTCACTGTCTTGAATTCTTAATAACTTTGTCCTTGAACTTGTCTTTTGTAAGTGAAGTTCATTGGCACAATGGAGCCCGTAAATGAGCAGATTAGATACATACAAATACCTGCTGCTCTTTGCCACCCCATTTGCCTGTAGCCTTCATAGGGCCCATGAGCACAGAATTCTGGTGCACCTGCAATGTGTGAAGTTCAATGAGACTTGAAGCAAGTAACAGGCAAGCATATTATGTCTATGCCTGAGTAAGTTGGGGAAGAGAGAGCTGACATCTCCAAGAGGACACATCCTTCCTTTGAACCAGAACTTACTTCAAAAGCAGAATGATGACAACAGCATTCTAAGAAACACAATGACTAAGGAATACTATCATATCCTTTCTTATTCATATGATTTCCCTTACTAAGCCTCTTACTTAAGCTGAAAAAGAAGACATAATAGGAAAGGGGAAAATAGGGTAACACATAGGTTCCTTTTCCTTGTATTCCTTCTTAACTCATCAGTAACTCAAAGGTACACAATGTTGATAGGATGTATGTGGATCTAGAAGTTAAATAAAAACAGTTGAGTTAGTTTTGCATACCGTTTCCACTGTTCTGTTAAGAACAAATGAATATACATGTACACAAATTGTGTAATTTCTGTGAATCTGCATATATTAAATGTTCTATTTTGGTTTGAAACTAGCATTGCACAGCATAAAGATAAACAGTAAAATTCATGTTAATCATTAAAAATTTTAATTTTTCCTTACCTAGTATTACATTAAACATCAAATAAAAACACCATGACAAGTTGAAAAAGAGACCACAGAAGAAAGGAAAAGCTTTATATTTCAGTACATTTAATGGCACTTTGTCAACAAGGGGTCACTCGTTTTTATTTTGCACGGGGCCCCACAAATTATTTACCTGGCCCTCTGTGTGTGTGTGTGTGTGTGTGTGTGTGTATTTGTCTATGTGACAGAGAAAGAGAGGGAAGTAGAGAAGAGAGGGAAGGAATTTAAGGAAACATATGAACCCACCATGTGCCAGATACAAAACTGAAGAAGACAGATTGTACTTTGGCGAGTAGAGAATGATGAGTGAAATTTAGGACTTGGTGAGTTTTAAAATAACAGCATGACTTTCAGGTGGAGATATCTAAAAAATAGCTGGGTGTGTATGTGTGGTGCTTCCAAATGACATTGTTGTAGAGATATAAATTTTAAAACGAATTGCATAGAAGTAGTGGATGTTTTAATAGCAACAAAAATATGAAAAACATGAGAATAAACTTTAAAATAAATGTGTCTCATTTATTTGAAGGAAATGAAAAACACTTCTGAAGGACACAAAAGAAGACTCGAACAAATCAAAAGCATATTATGTTCTTGGATTGGAAGACTCAGCATCATAAAAATGTCAATTCTTCTTAAATTAATCTGCAAATTTAACCTGATCCCAATAAACATAACAATAAGAATTTTTAAAATTTGAAAGTAGACAAGCTGATTCTTTTTTTCTTTTTCTTTTTGTTTTGAGATAGAGTTTCGCTCTGTTGTCCTGGCTAGAGTGCAGTGGCGTCATCATAGCTCACTGCAACCTCACACTTCTGCGCTTAAGCGATCCTCCTGCCTCAGCCTCCAGGGTAGCTGGGACTCCAGACACACGCCACCACGCCTGGCTAAGTTTTCTATTTTTTGTAGAGACGGGGTCTCACTCTTTCTCAGGCTGGTCTCTAACTCCTCACCTCAAGCAATCCTCCCACCTTGGCCTTCCAGAGTGCTAGAATTAGGCCATGAGCCACTGCGCCCAGTCGAGACAAGCTGATTCTAAAGTTCATATGTAAAAATATATAAACAAGAACAGCCAGGAAAAATTCAGAAAAGAAGAGAAATAGGAGGGACTTTCTACTATATAATATAAAGCTATAGTCATTAAAATAGTTTAGAGCATGTTCATCAATAAAACAAAATGTCTAGAAATAGACCAGAAAACATACAAGGAGATGATAAAAGTGGCACTTCAAGAAGAGGTACAATTATTCAGTGAATGATATTGGGACAAGTGGATAGCAAGCTGGAAAAAAATTGGATTTCTACCTGACACTTAACACGTAAATAAACTCCAGATGGATCAAAGATTTAGACATGAAAATGAATAAAAGTACCAGAATAAAATATGGAATAATTTTATTTTAAATAATATCAGCATGGGAAGGGAAGTATGACACAAAACTCAGAAGCCATTAAAGAAAAGATTGGCAAGTTTGACTTACATAATAATCACAAAAATTCTGCAGGCAAGCTAACAAACCAAAACCATCCTATATAAACTAAAAACTAAGGAATGACATAGACAATATATATCACGAGCAAATTGCTATAAACTATAAGAAAAAGAACCAACTATTCAATACAAAATAGGAGTGAGTGGCTAAAGGATATTAAAAAATACTTTACTAAAAAAGCTTGGGCAGAGTAGCTTATGGCTGTAGTCCTAGCACTTTTGGAGGCTGAAGTGGGAGGATCACTCGAACCCAGGAGTTGGAGGTTGCAGTGAGCTAAGATGACGCCACTGCACTATAGCCTGGGTGACAGAGCAAGACCCTGTCTCAAAAAGAAAAAAAAAAAAGATTAGGAAAAAAAATTAGCCAGGCATAGTAGCGTGTGCCAAGGCAGGAGAATCACTTAAGCCCAGGAATTTGAGGTTACAATGAGCTATAATTGGGCCACTGCACTCCAGAGTGAGACCCTGTCTTTAAAAAAAGAAAAGAAAAGAAAAGACAAAAAAGAACAATGTGCATAATATGGTAATATTTGTGTGGGGAAATTATACACACATATACATGTACATACTTAAGTATGTACTCAGTTATTTGTAAATGCATAGAATATGCTTCAATGGCTCCACAAGAGATTGTTAACAGAGTGTTAATAGTTTCTCTCTCCTAGGAGAGAAACTAGATGGCCTAGGATCAGGGAGAAAAAGAGACCTAGTTTTCACTGTATATTATTTTGTATTTTTGAATTTGATACTATGTACATATAGTACTCATTCAGAAAAAATATTTTTAGAGTAAGAGAGTCACTATTTTAAAACACTGAGGCATTTGAGATAGATTAGATCTCTGAGCGTAAGGATATTGGCAGAAAAGGGCCAAGGACCATGGCAAATATCTCTATTTGAAAGAGGAAGAAGTGTCAGCTAGATACCCTAGAGAAATGGACTGAGAAGTGGGAAACTGGATAAAACAATGTCATGGACATTGGAAGAGAAGAGTTTTGAGAAGAAAATCAAGGGTTCCAAAAGGAAAGATAAATACATTTAGCTATTTAGCTGTAAAATTTTGTATATCAATGTCTGCAAAAAATATGGAAGACAAAAAATCAATATACTTATAAAAACAACTGCCAGAAATCAAGAAAAAACAACATTCTAATTGAAAAATTATTAAAGAATATGAAGGTACAATTCAAGAAAATACGAATTGCCAATAAACGTATTAACTTGTAATCCAGGAAATGCAAATTAAAGAAGAAATCTTTGCCTATACACTTAGAAAAAAATTTTTAATGCAATTCTCAATGCCAATGTGAATATCAATTGGGACAGTGTATTTGCAAAGCAGTTTGTTAGTATAGATCAAGAGACTTTATAATTGTTCATGCTTAAATTAGACACTATAATTTCACTTCCAGGAATCTCTACCAAGGAATCACTCAGAATTGACTAATATTATATGCAAATATATTCATTATAGCATTATATCTGATAGCAAAACAGAAGTCAAGTGCAATGTTCATCAACAGGTAAATAAAGTATAGTTCATTCATAGGATAAAACACTGTATGGTCATTAAAATGACATATTCAAAGGTTATCTTACTACACAGAACAGTACTCATGGTACACAATTAAATGTTAAAAGTAGAACATAACATTCTAGACAGGATAGGAAACAATTTTCTAAAAATGTGCATATATGCATAGCACACACTTTAAAAATATTCTGAAATATCTGTATTATGAGATCACTGGTGGTTTTTCTTTTCTTTTTACTTTCAAAATGTTTGAAATCATCTGCAATGAAAGGTATGTACTATATAAGGAGGAAAGTGATAAATATTATAAAAAACAAGAGGACTGAAAGGAATACATGATCGTCAATTGGAGTAGACAGCTTTTGGGATGCCCACCCAGCCCACACTCCTCATCTCTGAGAACATCCTCCCAAACCCTGCTCTTCTGCCTTATATACCCTCTTTCTTCTAATGGGACTGTCATTCAGTCACTTCACCATCTTTCACATCCGCTTTCCTCCTGCTTAGTTCAGATCCTTATCAAGTTTCCTGTCTCCCGTTTTATAGACTTCCAATCCAGTCTCCATCTTCCTACAAAAATGTTATTTCTAAATTACAAATATATCAAGAAGGAGAAAAAGGAGGAGGAGAACCTTGCTATCACCTTGTTTTGTGCCTATAAGATAAAGTCCAAACTCTTTTGAATGGGTTCAAAGTCTGCTATGATTTTTGAATTGCCTTTCATTCTAGCTGCAATGCCCATCTTGGTTCCTATGTTCCAGGCATACCAAACTGTTTGCAAAGCCCTCAGCACGCCTGGATGCTTTATGCCTCTGTAACCTTTGCTCATGCGCTTCTTCTGCTGAGAATGATGCTACAGCTTGCTCCCATCCACCTGGTCAACACACATTCTCTTTCAAGAAAACTCAAGTGTAAAGCCTTTTCTGACTTCCCCAGGTAGAGGTAATGGCTCTGTCATGTGTGGTTCCACTTTTTCCTTTAGTGCTTTATTTCACTTAGTTGTTCACATCTTCCTTGATAAGTAGACTGCATACTACTTGACATCAGACAATGTATCTTATCTTTTTATCCCCAGGACTTAGTGTACAGAATAGTAAAAACCTAATAAATGTTTGTTGATTAAAAGAAAAGTGGATGAGTAGTTAACAATATCAAATACTATAAAGAGAGAAGAGAGGAAACAAATTCATTGAATATAATAATTAAGTAGTAGTTGTTAATTTTGAAAGAACGATTTCCCTTGCTTTAGTAGGGAGGCAGCAAGTAGTGAATGAATGTTGAACAAATAATCATCTCAAGTCTAGGTATTTTTCACCCCCCAAGAAATCTGTCACTGAATGGAAGGGGAAAGAGAAGATAATAGTTCAAAAGAATTCTTTGCATTTTGGTTTTTATAAATAATAGACACTTAAATATATTTGTAGGCACAGAAAAAGAAACCACCCACAGGACAATTCTGATGTCACATGGCAAGATTCATTTTGCAGGAAGATTTTAGTCCCATCTTAAAACATGCACACTGCAAGTGGTTCCACAGTTTAAGCATTACATTTATTATTGATAACTAGGTTGAGGAACTTCCGCTGGCTCTGCTGTTTTCCCAACCTCCTCCTCCACCTCCCCCAAAGGAGAAAATTCTAAGCAGATCAATCTAAGATTTGGTGGGTCAGGGTCAGTGTGCATGAGCCTGTGGATTTTATCTTCTGCTCACCTGCTTGCTGAGCTGCTAGGCACGTGGAGCAAACAGGCTTTCTCTTTCTCTCTTCCTAGTAGTCTGATATGACTATTTCCATGTCTCTTAACCTTCCATATACTTCATCTGCTTACTTTCTGTGCTGCATTCTGTACCATCTCTTCAGATCGGTCCTCTAATTTGCCAGTATTTTTATTCAGCTGTGCCTAATATGTATCTTAACCAATCAATTGAGATTTTTTTTTTTTACTTTAACAATTCTATATATTTTTTTAGTCTCTAAAAGCTTTACTTGGTTTGTTTTCAACTTTACCTGGTCTTATAGAAGAGCCTCTTATTGCTTGCTTATTTTTTGTGTTTTCATCTTTTATTTTTTCAAATATTTCATAATAGTTGTTTCATATTCTTTATCTGATGACTCCAATATTTGAAACTCCTGGGGAACTAATTATGATCTTAGTTCATGATACTCTCATGAAGTTGTTTGCTAATTTTTTTTATAACCATTGATTATGAACTCCTATTTAGTTGATATTAATCTGTGGGAATCTGGGAGACCCAACCTGAGGATGTGTTTCTCTAAAACTCACCTTCTGTGGGGAGCCACATGCCCCACTAGTGACCTGGGACCACTGTAGCCCCCTTCCAGGTCTCTGGCTTCATGAGACAGCTGCTTTCCATTAGCTCCCCTCCTTGTCCTAGGTCTTTCTCTGGGTCACTCTGCCCTGGTGGCTTCCAGCCCACTGTTTCACTTTCTTTCCCCCAAGTTCTGTGAGCCTAGACGTGCATGGCATTATTGTTTCATAGCAGAAGATGCCCTTCTCCCATTTTATGGTGAACTCCTTCCAATCAAATGTTCCTCTCTCACCATTCCATCAAAACTGCGTTTCCTAAGATCACCAATAACCTCTATGTGACTAACTGCCACTTCTCAGCCTCATCTTATTTGTTGCCTCAGTCTTTTTGTACTCCTGTAACAGAATACCCAAGACCAGGTAATTTATAAAGAGCAGAAGTTTATTTCTCACAGTTCTGGAGACTGGGAAGTCCAAGGTCAAGTTTCTAACAGGTTCAGTATCTGGTGAAAACCCATTCCTCAGAGATGGTGCCAACTAGGTATCCTTATTTGGTGGAAGGGTAGAAGTACAAAAGAGACTTTGTATAAGGACACTAATCCACTCATAAGGACAGAACCCTTGTGGCCTAATCACCTCCCAAAGGTCCCACCTCTTAAAAGTGTTGCATTCAGGATTAAGTTTCAACATGAGTTTTGGGAGGAACACAAATATTCAAACCACAGCACTTGCTGTGATGGTTAATTTCATTTGTCAAATTGGCTGGGCCATGTTGCCCAGATATTTGGTCAAACATTATTCTGGATGCTTCTGTGAGGGTGTTTTTGGATGAGATTTACTTTTTAATCAGTGGACTTTAAATAAAGCAGTTTGCCCTCCATACTGTGTGTGGGCCTCATCCAATCAGTTGAAGGCATGAACAGAACAAAAGACTGACCTTCCCTGGACAAGAAGAGATTCTGCAGCAGAAGGCCTTCGGACTTGAACTGCATCATCACCTCTTCCTGCATTGCCAGCCTGCCCACCCACCATGCAGATTTTGGACTTGCCAGCCTCCATAACTGCATGAGCCAATTCCTTAAAATCAATTTCTATGCACACATCCTAATGGTTCTGTTTCAGGAAAAGCCTGATTAAACCACCCACCCTATTAGTAGCATTTGATGGAGTTGACCATTCTTTGAAACACTCTCTTCCCTTGGCTTCCAGGATAACACACTCTCCTGGTTTTTCTCCAACCTCACTGGCTATTCCTTCTCAGTTTCCTCTTCCCAGTGTCTAAATATTGGAGTGTTCCAGAGCTGGGACTTCAGACCTCTTCTGTATACTTGTTGACCTCATTGAGTGTCATGGTTTTAACATTGTGTATACACTGATATGAAAACAAATTCCAAATGTGCATTTCTAGTAGAGACCTCCTCCTTTAACTCCAGGCTCATCTGTCCAGCTGCTAATTCTAAATTTATGCTTATTGTCTGATAAGCATCTCAAAGTTAACAATTCTAAAACTAAATTGTTGCGGTCCCTCCTCTCCCTCAAACTGCTCCTCCTCACAATCTTCTCCATAGTAAATGGAATATTATCATTCTAATTACTCGAGCCAAACACCTCAGAGTTATTCCTGGATTTCTCTGTTTTTTTCATAGCCCATATCCAATCTGTCAGGAAATCATAGTGCTCTATCTTCGACATAAAACCAGAATCTAACCAATCCCTCCCACCCCTGCTGCCACCATGCTGGGCCAAGCCAACATCATGTCTGTCCTGGGTAGTAGCTCTCACCTCTCAGCTGGTCTCTGTGCTTCTACCCTTCCCTCAAGACATTCACTCTGGCTGCACACAGCAACCAGAGTGAGTCTTTACATTTTATTTATTTATTTTTTTGAGACAGGGTCTTGCTCTGTTGCCCAGGCTAGAGTGCAGTAGCCTCATCATAGCTCACTGCAGCCTCAAACTCCTGGGCTCAAGTAATCCCCCTGCTTCAGCCTCTGAAGCAGCTGGGACTACAAGTGTGCACCACCGTGCCGGCTAATTTCTTTATTTATTGTAAAGATGGGGTCTCCCTCTTGCTCAGGCTAGTCTCGAACTCCTGGCCTCAAGCGATCCTCCTGCCTCGGCCTCCCAGAATGCTAGGATTACAGGTGTGAGCCACTGAGAGAGTCTTTAAAAATTAAACCCCACCTATCACTCCTCTGCTCCAAAGTATTCAAAGTTTTTCAACTTGCTCAGAGCCAAAGTTTCAGTCTTTAGATTTCCCTGAAAGACCCTGCACAATCTCTTCCCACCCCCCACCCCCCTTTACCTCCGATCTCACCTCGGGGCCTTTCATTTGTTGTTTCCTCAGCTTGAAATGCTCTCCCACAGATGAACGTCCACATAGCTCCCTCCCTCACCTTCTTCAGTCTTTGTTCAGTGGTTACCTTCTTGGTGAGGCCTTCTAAATCAGCCTGCCTAAAATCCAACCTATCTCCCATTCTCTATCGGTTCTCCCTCCTTTATTTTTCTCCATAGCGTTTGTCTGACACCTGCACATTTCACTTCTTTTTTTTTTTGTCTCCCCCTCACTATAATGTAAGTTCCATGAAGGTAGGAATTTTTTGTTTTATTCACTGCAGTATCCTCAATTCCCAACATAATACTTTAGAATAATAGGCACTCAATAAATATTTGTTGAATGAATGAGAAAAATGACTGTAAATACTCATTCTTGGAAAGAGTATAAAAGACAATCTCTCTTGTGGGGGCAAGTATAATTTGTGCAATATTTTTAGAGATTTTGTGTCCTCCAGTGAGCCATCAGCTCTGACACTCACAGCCAGTGCATTTTGCACCTCAGCCTGCTTGACTTCAAAGATTTACATTCCCCGCCTGTCCTCTGCAGGCTGTTGAGTTTGCCACCCCTGGCCCACAGGTATTTCTCATTTTGATGCTTGCCTCTAGTGATCCTCTGCACATGCAGCCACAGCTTGAGAATTTTGAGTATTCAAATAGCATGTTCTTTAGTGCCTCTCAGCCACTGTATACACTCTTTCTTGTGCTTTTTTCCCCCTTTTCTCAGCCTAGATAATGATGACTTTTCTTCTAGACTCAGTTCAAATGTCAAGGCCTCAGTGAACCTGTCACCAGACACCATGGCAGTGACTCTCCTCTGGGTCTTAGTAACATTTTGTGTAGAATTTAATTACAACTGTAGTATGTATCACGTTGCATGGAGTGTTTGTTCAAGTTCCTGCCTCCCAATTAGACTGAAAGCAAACTCATGGCATCCTCGTTTTTGTCTCCGGGTCTCTAACACAGTGCTGGCACTCCAGTTTTGGTTGCATGAACAAAGAAATCATTGAATGTCTTTTCCTATGTTTATTCTCATGCTCATCTTTTTTTCCAAGTAAAGTGTTTAAAAGTTGTTCATATGACGTTAGGATGACACATCTGCCTGGACACAACAAAGTGGATTCCTGAACACAGAATCTCTAAACACTTCTAGAGTTGGATACTCTCGCTTGGAAGCATGTAGGCACAATTTCTTTGCAGACAAGACACCTGGGATTGTTTGTCGGGAGGGTAAGCTGAGCAGCAGCAACAGCTCTTGCCCCAAATTTACTGCTGTACTTTAAGTGGACAAGTCTAGATGATATATTTTTTTAATCCATAGGAATGGTAATAGAATATATTTATTGGGTTGTGTACTTTTTTACATAAAAAGGTAAGGTTTCAGAAAAGAAAAGGTCAGCTAGGGCCCACTTGGTGGCCTCCCTTTCTTCAAGTCCCCAAAGAGAACACTTTTTTCATTCCTGTTTTCCCCCTAAATCTGAGACAATGTTAATGAGGCCTGAAGCTAGCTGGTGTCACATGTTTTGAGCACACTGATCCCTAGGGCTGGAATCAAGTAACTCCACACCCTAAGAAGTGGCTTTAACCCAGGATGACACAATCTGTATTTGTCAAATTGCCAATTTAAGAAAGAAAGAAATTGTTTAAAGGCCCTTTGTTACATAATAATGTTTTATTCAGAAGGAGAGGAAAAGTTGTACTGATACAAAAGGCAATTCTTTCCGTTTTCCACTTTATCCCACAACCAAATCGATTCTTTCCTTCTGTGTTGCTAGCGCCTCCTCAGACTTCATGCAACGGGACTTCGCACGAGCTGCCATTCAGCTGCTGCACAGAAGAGTTTCACACACCTCTCCAGGGCAGCTGGAAAGAATGACAGAGTGGAAGAAGCCTGGCAATGGATGGAGATTATTTTTAAATGTGTTCTGTTCCTATTTTGCTCAAGAACACAGGATTTTCTAAAAAATGTAGATAAACAAGAGAGTCATTTCTGACCACCAGAGAATTGAAGCTAAGAGGAAAACACTTTAGTCCCTGGCCTTAGATTCTAAGAGTCCAGAGCAGAACACATTGCTTGATCACTGAGGTAAATATTCTTGACCTTTGTATTCAGACTAATGACTAGAACACATTAGAAAAACAAAGGGGAACCTTATGACTTGGACCAAGCTTGTTTTTAACATTCTTTTCTGTCTAACTAATATCTAGGACCTAGCCCCATGTTGAAATATCATGTAACAGAAACTAAAGAACTTTCTCAGTAACTTAACTAATACCTTTTTAATGAGACCTGAATATTTCACTGTGCAGATTGAATTTGACAATGAAGTCTTTTTACCTCTTCAGCTTTGCATAAAATATTTTTAGATTTAAATTTTTAAATGCAAGTAATAGGTAAAAATGCTCTGATCAAGCAAAATTGCATTTTTCTACCATAATCAAGTATAAATTGAAGGGTTTTCTGGGCTATGGTTTTAAAGAAGCATTAACAAACCAGACAAAAGTACTTGAGTATAGGTTTTTTAATATAAAATGATGAGACTAGAAGTAATTTACAACATAATTTTAATACTTGAGTGGGTGATAAAATATTTTACAAAAATCACCTTTCTAGTGTGAGGCTTCCAGTGAACAACTTGCAGTGAACAACTATTGTTTTTATCTGTCTGTTACCCCTTTCTCTCCCTCTGGTGGTAATTAATGCCCCTATCTCCCTTGAGATAAACTTTCTCCCATGATGGAAACTGCCAGTTAAAATATTCAGCCCCCTACACCCCCGGCTAATTTTGTTCTACTGGCTACAGTGTTCGAATGTTCATGTGACCCAAAATAATAGCTACTCCTGATATTTTTCTACATGAACTATCCACAAAGCTAGAGAATGTATGTATAGCCAGTGCTACCTGGGGCTCTGTTCCCTGTAGTGTAAAACAAACTCATTTGCTATTTAACAAATTGAAGACAAATCCAAGAGGAACAGATTTGAGAGAAGAGGCAAAAAGAAAGATGCCGACTTTGCTTGGACCTCTGAGGTCCCCAGAAATGCAGTTCTTTCCTCAATGCTCTGAGCTACCTCAGTATTGTTCCAGAAAATCCAGCGTCCCTCCACCCTATTCCAGTTCAAATTGGCTTTGGCACTTGCAGCCAAGGAGTTATGACTCAGGAACACCCATTTGGACATATATTGTATTAACATTTAATGGTACTTATTAAAGAGAAAAAATTTATTGAACAGAACTTTAAAAATTGGCATAGCCAGTTGACTGTATTCTATTACAAAATATATTGTCTTATATTATGTAATTATTGCCAGAAGCATTTAAAACCATTTGCCTGAACAATTTGCTTTTCACTTGACCTCCTTTGTTAATCTGTATTACAAAGTTTATATTAATTAAGAGTGACAGAAAATTGATCACTGAAATTAGGGGCTTTTCCCTAGCCTGAAATTTTGTTTCATTTTCTATAATTTAAAATACCTTTCAGGCACTTTTGATGCTTAAGACATAAACTTGTATTATGTCTAAATTATGTACCACATCTATTTACACACATACAGATGAAACCATACATATTCAAATACTTTCCAAGGCTTATGTCAACTAGGAGTCAGGAGGCCTGGATTCTAGTGTTTCATATTTTGTTAACTAAGTCTAGAGTTGGGTATGTTGCTTAACTTCTCTGGATCTCAGGAAAAACAGGATGTTGGAATCGACAGGGTGTCTTCCAGCTTTAAAATCCTGATTCCATAACTACAAAAAGAAATCAGTTTTGTTAGAAAAAGGTTTTGCTGATTTTACAAAAAATCAGACACTGTGTTTTACTCCTTCTTTTGGACAGTTTACCAAAAACATTTTGTGAAAATGTGATTGGGGGTGGTGAGGAACACCTGATACAAGTGAGGACAAACTATGTTGGCCTTGGAAAAATTCTACTGTCTAAAGGACTCCAAATACTTTGGCCTAGATAATGAACTAACAGGAGGCCAAAACAAACAAACAACAACAACAAAAAACAAAAACAAAAAACTTTTAAAATATCATTTATATAATTTCAGAATCATGAAAGTATTAATATATTTAAAAAAAACCAGATTTTTTAACTGCCTCAGTGAATGAGAGAAATTTTGACCTGGGAATTAAAATGTCAAATCAGTCAGAACTGATAAATTGGGTACTCAGAGTAATTTCTTCATAAAATTATTAAATATTTTTCTTAAAATTCAATCGTATATTAAATGTACATTATTAAAATGAATGCTATATACCTTACTATTTTAAAATATACTTTGACAATTTTCAAAAATTGTTTTTGAAATGTTAAAGAAATGTCCCAAATTTCCATTTTTGTTTTGCCCATAAGGGCACCACGAGTTATGGGGTGAAGAACACCAGCCCAGTGCTGCAGTTTTGGCACCACCATCTCATAGCTTTGTGACTTTGGCATGTTAGGCAATTTCTGTTGCAAGATATAGAAACTCAACCGTGTTATCTCAGGGAATAAGGTGTCAGAGTTTGGTTTTTGTTCATTTGGTTTGTAAAGAAAACTTATGGAAATTAGAAAAACTGATATCTGAGCCATGATATCAAGCTTCCCAAGAACCACAGAAAAGTTGAACAACCAAGGACCCTAGGAGGAGAGGAATGCAAACTGAATTGGGCTTTCTGGAATACAGAACTGAAGTGTGTTCAGAACCCCAAGCATCAGTGGGAGTTTGTGGTGTTTTCTTTACAGAGGGGTTCTCATCCTATTCATAGTTAGTGGAACATCACACTCATCTGAGGAGTGTTTAAAAATACAGATTTTTGAGGCACCCATTGACAAAGGTTCTGGTCTAGTTCATCTGGGGAAGTGCCTGGCTCACTTTGTTTTTAAAAAGCTCCCAGCCAGTTTTTGAATGCCCTGCTCTATGTGTTACCTGATTTTATTGCTTCTCCCCTTGGTGTCGGCTTCACAATTGGCCCATCACTAGCTGGCTTCCTTAGCTTCTATTCTTTATGTCTTTTTTCCATAGACGCACTGCCTCAGATCCTTCAAGCCTGAGTTTGAATGTTACCTTCTCAGTGAGGCCTTCCCTGTTCCCGTTACTAAAAGTACCACCTCACTGGTACTTTCCATTCCCCTTCCTTGCATTATTTTTATCCAACACTTATTGCCTTCTAATATACTATTTGATTTACTTTTTGTGTTTATTGCTCGTCCCATCCACCAGGATGCAAGATCTATGAGGCAGAATTTTTGTGTATTTTGTCTGTACTATATCTCCAGTACCTAAAACAGAGGAGATGCATGTTAAATACTTGTTGAATGAATGAGTGAATGAATGTGTGGATGGATGCTTTCTGCTTAGTCACTGTTGGGTTGACATTAACTTCTGCTTACTGGTGATCTGCAGGGCCCTTCCCACCCATGGCCAGGCTCTGTGCCTCCTTTTGTATTCAGCGTCCCCAATCGATTTTCTGATTGGACCAGCTTTTTGGGACTGAACTTTTCCCCCAGGTCATTTTTTTGAATGGGTATGACTTGGCTACTTATAGGTCAGTGCCCAATGAGGGGCAATCAACTGTGATTCAGGGATTGCACACACAGCACAAACGAGGACTGCCTGGAGTCACCCCTTCAGCATGTATTGTGGGAGGGGCAGTTTCTCCAAGAAGCTGACTTTGGTGCTGGGTGAATGTTCAGCAAATTGCCTAACCCTGCTGAGCTTCAGTAAAGTGGCAATAACACCACCAGTCTGCCTGAGACTGAGCATCATCAGAGATTCAAGTGAACAATTGTGTGGAATATGCTCATAAAATGTGTTTTTAATATTAATTTATTATAAAAATAAAACAAGATCAGTATGAGAAGTTACATAATTTTAGATGACATTTAAATGGGGTTAAAAAAAGCCTAAGGGAAGTTGTAGGGGAGAAATTAGCAATTTAGAAACTTGTTGCTTAAAGTGTCTTTTAGATTCTTTTTCCCCACCCGTGAATGTTTTTTAAATGTTACTCTCATTTCACATTGATTTCTAGTTGGCAGGGGCTTCTAGTACATAACTTCCAAAGTGATATTTAAGGGGAATAAATGCAAAGATCTGTACTCAGTTTCCAAAAACAAATTGCAAAATACAGGTTGGAGGAAATATGGTTTTATAGCTGTATATATGTTAAAGACTTAAAAAAGATTTGGGGGTATTTTTGTTTGTTTTTAGTCAGCAATAACATGATATTTATGATTAGTATGGGGTGGTAGAAAATAATGTGATATCAAGCATGAATATCATTTTGAAATATCATCATTAGCATGCAGAAAATTATACTCCTCTACTCTTCTCTTTATACTTGGAATATTGGATTCAGTTTTAGGCACCACATTTTAAGAGGCACTAGAGTATGTTTAGATGAGAGAGTATGGAGGAGATGAACGGGGCATGAATAAAGACAGTGTGAAAAAGCACATACTGTGATTGTTGCCTTCAAATGTTTACTAGCTATGGAAGGGAAACCGGGCTGTTCTGTACTCAACAAATGTTAGTACTAGATTCAGATTCACTGGACACTTTAATACACATAGTATTCATATTTATAATAATGATTTAAGGTGCTATGATTATTATTTTCCCCTTTTAGAGTTGAGCAAACTTATACTTGGAGAGGTTTGGTGCTTTTCCAAGGTCACACAGCTAGGAAGTTACAAAACTAGAATTTGACCACACCACTTTGGAGTTTAAGTCCAATGGTGTTTCTACCAATACCATTGCTACCTACCAAATTTATAGGGAGAAACATTTCTGTTCAACACAGGGACTAGCAGGATTGTTTGAAGATGAATACCCCTGTGAGGTAGTAAGTGAGTGGTTCCTTAACACTTGGAGTTCAAACATGTACTAGACAGCTACTTTGCAAGGATCTGGTAGTTCTTTCATTTTAGATATAGATATAGATATAGATATAGATAGACAGATAGACATGCCATAGAGCTGAGGAAGTGAAGCCTGGTGAATTTAAGTGATTGAGCTGAGTTCATTCAGTAGTTATTGGAGAATATGGCACCCAAACTTCATTCTCTAAATTTGCAGTCTGGTGTTTTTTCTATTATAGTAATTACCCCTCATCTAATAACCAGGTAATACAATGTGGAACCAGAGGGTATGGAAAGAGGAAGGGCAGGGATGTTTTGTGAATTACTATAATGGATTGTTTGGCATGCTCTTGCTTTATTAGGATAAGCAAAGAATGTGAGTGGTAGTTGGAGAGGTTTAAAATGATAAGCAGAGAATGCCACATAGTAGAGAAAAGAACAGAACACTGTGGAAGGTTAAGGAAAGCAAGGACTGTAGATTTTATTGCATTTCCTATTTGTTGGAATGGGTAATGATTTCAACCCTTCAGCAAACAGTTAAAGAGAATCTTCTTTGTGCTGAGCACTGTGCTATGCTCTGGGGAGCCAAAAATGAACTAGATGAAATCCCTATCCTTTTAAGGAACACACAGTCTAGGAAGAAAAGATCACCAGGCAAAGCAATGGGAAAAAAGAAAGTACTAAGAATTATCATAGGGAATACTGTAGATAAAAGGTTCTATGAGAGCAGAGAGGAAAGAGTATTTAGTTCAGTGTAAGTGTGTAGGGTGAGGATGTGGGTGTGGTGAAAAGAGGGGATGTCAGGAAAGATTCCAAGGGGATGTGATGCACTATCTTCATTATCCTTCAAGATAGTAGGAGTTCACCTGGTTAAATGAGGGATAGATTTCAGATGGGGGAGACTACAAAAGCACAGAGACAGAGCCTGTTAAATCTGTGTGTGATATGTGGCTATGTTAGGAGTTGTAGCTGGAGCAGAAGAGGTCGAGGGATCAGATTATAAACGGCTTTGTATACCGTGGTAATGAGTTTGAACTTGATTCAACCAGGCAGAGAGCCTCTGATGGATTTTAAAGAGAGGTGCGTCATGCTTGGCTCTGTGTTTTTGGAGCACTCTCTGGTAGTTCTATGGAACTGAAGCAGAAGTGAAGGCTTGACCTAAAGAATGGCAAAGAAGTTGAAGTAGTGCAGACAGATGGTCAGTCACAGATTTA
This sequence comes from Daubentonia madagascariensis, assembly GCA_023783475.1. Taxonomy (NCBI): domain Eukaryota; kingdom Metazoa; phylum Chordata; class Mammalia; order Primates; family Daubentoniidae; genus Daubentonia; species Daubentonia madagascariensis. The sequence continues at coordinate 29,538,280 of JAKFHU010002088.1, forward strand.
AGAGGAAGAATTCATACATGGGATTTTAAATCAGAGTTCTTTAGTAGAGAGAAATTTGGTTGCCTACGTGTTGGAATAGCAAGATTTTATCAATGGAATTAAGTGATACTGAAGTGAGCGGCAGAGTGAATAACATGGAAGTCCTGGGATTGGAGCCACATGGCCGCTGTGATCTTGTGTGGATTCGCTGATGACTCTTTGGAACTGAATTCAGGAAATGACATAAAAATGATTTGCGCAATAAAATGAGTAGAACCAGGAGTCTGAAGTCAGTACATTTGGAGAAAAATAACTAGTTTGGTAAAAAGGGGAAGTAGCCATTATCAGAGAGCCCCATTTGCGGATTAATTTTGGACTGTCCAGTGGAAAGAGCCTCAAAGCAAAACAAGTGCCCTGAATGCAGCCCTTCCCCACCGCAACCCTTTCCCCTCCAGCTGCCTTCATCCTTCAGCCACACCACAGAACTCCCTCCTGGCATCTCCTGGCAGTGGTCACTTGGGAGCAAAGGAATCCTGACAAGCCAAGGATGAGAATGTTAGAATGCTGAAGATCTTGGACACCTTGCACTCGAACCTCCGTACTTCAGGATGAGGCCAGAGGAAACAAATAACTCGCCAAGGTGTCAAGTAGCGGGCCCTCCCTTAAGCCCAGACTTCCTGACTCCAGGTCCAGGGCTCCTTCCACTAGCCCTCACCGTCTCCGGGCTCAGGAGCTCAGAGCTCGGCGAGGGGTGGGGACCGCAGGGTCCGCGCGGGTGCGTCAGAGTCACCCCCTCGCCCAGCCCCCACCCCAGGGGGGACTCCCCGCCCCGCCCCCTTCCCGTGGCGGGCTTGGTCGGGGTGCGGCCGTCACCCGGGCGCGCGCGGGGTCTCGCGGACGCGGGTCGGGGCGCGGGTGCCGAGAGGTCGCCGGGCCACCCGCGCCGCCGCCCCCCGCCTGACGCACGGAGGGGCTGGGACGCGATTTGCCGCGAGTGACTGGAGCCGCCGCCGCCGGGGCCCGCTCCGCCCCCAGCCCGCCTTCCTCCCGCCTCGCCCTCCGCCTCCGCCCGCACCTCGCTAGCGTCCCCGTGTCCTCCCCAACGCCCGGGAGCCGCCGGCCGCGAGCGCCAGAGCCAGCCAGGTGAGTGTGGCCGCCGGGCGGCCCGGGCGGGAGGATCGCGCAGGCCCCGAGGCCCGGAGGCCAGCGCGGGCCGGCGGCGGCGGAGGCGGTGTCGGCGTCGGCGGCGGGCCCGGCTTTCTTCCCCCGCGCGGGCCGCGGGGCGGCGGGGCTGCGCGGCGAGGGAGGGGCGCCCCCGCTTGCCGCCCTGGTCTAGCGCCCCGGCCTCGCGCCCCCGCCTCGCCCCCCGGCAGCCGCAGACAAAGCGCCCGAGGTGGGAGCCCCGCGGGCCGCCCCTGCCTCCGCGCCGCCTGCCGGGTGCGGCCGCGGCCCGCTGAGCCCGGGCCCCGCGCTTCTCCCGTCCTGAGCGCCCTTGTTCATTTCTGGGTGAAAGGGACCCGCATCGTGCAACAGGTTTGGGCGTTGATCCTTTTTTTTCTGGCGGGTCTCGTCCTCCCGGCGTGCAGGGACCAGATGTGGCGCCTGGCGCTGGGGCGAGTCCTGGTGTCCAGTGCCCGCGGCTGGCTCCTTTGTGTGACCGGTGACCAGCCCTGCCCGGTGGGTGGGGGACAGGGGCTTGAGGCCCCTGAGCTGTACTGCGGAGGCTCCTGGACACCTCTCTTATGGCGTGGGGCTTAACATCCCTCCAGCCTTTGGAGAAGTCACAAAGAGGAGGGCGAGAGCGGGTTGGCCAGGGTATTTATTTAAAAAAAAAATATGTATATGCATTTATTTTTATATCTTAAGTATACACATTAGAAAACAGCCGCAGTCTGACCTGCTCTTGAGGGGATGGAGAGATTTCACCCTAGGATGCAAGGTTTGGACCTACTGTTGCTGTGACAGCCCCCGTGGTTCTCTTGGTGCTTTGACATCCTTCTCTCATACACAGACATCGCGGGAGAAGTTGGGAGTGCTGTTAAGGGAGTAACTAGATAGCAGCTGTTTGACAGGTCATTGCTTTCTTCACGTTTTTGTCTCTGTCAAGTATACCCACCATGCATCCCAGCATAGCTTGGCAAGCACTCAAATTAAAATTGTCACTCATAATACCCCTATGTTGGAAAATCTTAATTCATATATTTTTTTCTTTTTTTGGCTTGCTAAGTCTTATTTCCTTAGTGTGAGAAATTTGTCCTCCAAGGAAGAATACATAATAAAGTACAGTTTATCTCTGTTTACATACCTTGGGTCAGGCCAGTACCTAGCTGGTTTCATTGGTATGTTATTTTGGTGTAACAATACTAAATAGAAGGAAGATATCTTCCTTTTGCTTTGAGCAATAAAATACTTCTTTGTTCTAGAACCAGGAAGCCTTTATACATAATACTTTTTGTGGGCAAAAGTTGGTGACTCTCTTTACCCCATGACTAAATACATCAGAAAATTCCCAAAGGGCCTAGAAAGCATTGCACAACTCTATAGATTGTTTTTGTATTCTAAATTCCAGGAAATCATTTTCTTGAATATTTATTCAACATTCTAGACTAAATTTAACCTTAAAAATTGGGCCTACTCTAATAAGTTCCCCAACATTAGAAAAATGAATTGATTGCATGTAAGGAGTTTACCAAACATGTTAGTCCCTGTGAATAACAATTGAAAGAAATAATTGATGGAAAAGATTAGATGCTAATGGTAGAATAGATATCTGACAGCAGAATGCAGAACACAGAAAGTGGTAAAGAGAGGTCACCACATTTCATCTACTTGGGTTTTAATTGATTGGCGAGCATTTAATGACATTTTAAACAAGTAGTCTTACTAATGACATATCTGAAAATAAAATATCCACTAATTTATAAAAATAGAAAATATCACATTTGACTTTTTTTTTTTAAATGTACTCTATAAGGACTCCTTGAAGCTTTCTCTACTTCCTAAAAACAAACTGGGCATTAATGACAGTTCTTTTGAAGAAATGAAATTATACCAAATTAATCTGATTTATAAAAAAGTTTCTCTGGCATAGGAGTTTTACTTTACTAAAAATACCATTCATCTGTGTAGCGTCTAACTTCAAAGATCTTTTAAAGCTGTTAAAAGCAACAGGAGCAATCTCTTGAGAAAGGATATTTACTAATAAAAAATAGCAGAAATGTAAATTTCTACAAGTTTTCTTTGAGATATAATTTATATGCCATAGAACTCACTCTTTTAAAGTGTACAGTTCAGTGGTTTTAGTATAATCACAAGATTGTGCAAACATCACTACTAATTCAAGAACATTTTCATCACCCTGAAAAGAAATTCATTACCCTGTAGTTGTCACTGCTGTTTCCCCCTCCCCTGCACTTAGTAACCACTAATCTATTTTCTTTCTCTGTGGATTTGCCTATTCTGGACATGTCATATAAACAGAATCATACAGTATAGGGCCCTTTGTGCCTTTGACTTAGCATAGTGTTTTCAGGGTTTGTTCATACTAAACCATGTATCAATACTTCATTCCTTTTTATGGCAGAATAATATTTCATTATATGACTGTGCCACATTTTGTTTATCCACTGGGCATTTGAGTGGTTTCCATTTTTTGGCTATTATGAATAATGCTTCTGTGGGCACTCATTTACAAGTTTTTGTACGGACATATGCTTTTAGTTCTCTTGGGTATATACATAGGCGTGGAATTGCTGGGTCATGTGGTAACTCAGTTTAACTTTTTGAGGAACTGCTGAACAGTTTTCCATACCTGCTGTACCATTTTTACATTCCCACTAGTAATGTATGAGGGTTCCATTTTCTCCACATCCTTGCCAACACTTGTTAACATTTGTCTTTTTGATGATAGCCAACCTAGTGGCTGTGAAGTGGTATCTAATTGTGGTTTTCATTTATATTTCATCTTTCCATGTTCTTAATTGGCCATTTGTATATCTTCTTTGGAAAAATGTCTTTAATTTATAATACTTTTTTTTAAGTTTATGTTTTTTACACATGCATTTTCTCATTTAGTCTTTTAAATAATCCTGTAAGGTAGGTTTATCCCTATTTTATTGCTAGGAAATTAAGGTGCAAAGGGGTTAAATAATTTGCTTGCTTTTTAACCTTACTGTTAGTAAGAGGCAGGGTCTGACTCTACTTCCTGCATTCTTTCCATTTGATGAGGCATACACAAGTTAAATTGTGTTTGTGAATTTGCTTGGCTAATCAGTGACAAAATGGGAAAAATAAATAAAAAACCAAATGAAACAATAACAAAAAGCAGGTGTTGTGGCCACACTGCCTGCCTGATATTCACCAGATTTAATTATGTTTTTTCAAATAAATTCTTTGTTTTCTTCTATTCTAATAAGGTAGGTCTGATTTCCATATTTCCAGTGGAGAAACAGAGTTAGGGTGATTAATAGCATCTTAGTGGCATAGCTGATCCTAGAACCCACTGTTCACTTAGACACACATTGCACTTTCTATTCCACTGAAACATGTTCTCTGTTTTCCCACTAATTTATTCCCTCTAATGGTAAAATAATTGAACACTTTCACATTTCACATAAATGTTAAGGTTTTTCTGGGTTAAACTGAAATTAATTTTTGTTTTTGAAGAGGGAAATTTGCCAGTTTCACTTTGAAGTACATGATCACTAAGGTACATACTTCAGTTTTTTTGTATTACTCTGTAATACATATGGTAGGAGCCATATGTTATTTATGCACCTTTGCATGTCCATTGTCCAACATGTGCCTGACACATAGCAGGGACTCTACCCTTTGTTGAATGAACAAATGCATTTGTTTAATGAAAAAAATTATCTGCTATTCTTTTTTAGAATAAAGGCAATACAAATTCCAGAAAAAAAATCTTTCTTATCTCTGACATGACCTAAAAAATAATAAATGATAAAAATTAGAATTTGACTTTAAACTAAGCGCTGTATCTTACGGAAGGAAGTAACTGTTGTAATAGGCTCTGAGTACCTGGTGACTGGCACGTGTTTGTTTTTTAAGTGCTTAACCCACGCATAATAGTTGTACCACAATTGTTTGTTAGATGAATGAATGACCAGTGAGTGAATAAAATAATTAGTTATTAGTTTTCGCTATGACAAGTAGAGGAGATACAGGAAAGGAATATTTATATATTTTAATTGTCAAACATGATATGTGTTAATTTTTATGATTCAAATAAAATTTTAAAATTCAAATAATATGTGAGTATATAGAGTAAAAGCTGAAAGTCTCTCTTCACTTCTTGTCTTCTTCCCCTTCTGCACCTCTAAGGCTACTCTTGTTTCAGGTCACCACTGTTAACAGTTTGAGGTTTATATTTCCAAACCTGTATCTTTGCATTTATGTGTGTGTGTATGTAACAAATACACATTTACAAATCCCACCATACATACATATATGTTTGTATTCACAATGGTTTTTCTTTTACAAATGGGATCATACTAAACATATTCCTTTGTTTTTCACTTAAATATATTAAAACTTTTGCATCTGTATTCACAAAGGATGAACAAAATATTTATGTTTCCTTTTAAGTTTGCAATCCTAGCCTGGTTTTGGTGTCGAAATTAAGCCAACCTCCAAGGATGAATGGGAAACTTTCCACTTTTTTCTGTGCTCTGGAACAGTTTAAAATAGTCTGCCCTGTAAACGTTTACTAGAAATCACCTGACAACTGTGGGGGAGGGAAGAGATCTGAGATGACCTTTCTCATTTTTCCTGTTTTTATTGTTCTGTCAAGTTTCAGCACTTGTTTTCTTTAAACTTTTATGAGTAAGTTGATGAAGGTAAATGATTAAATGAATCAATGTATGCAGGAATGTATGGGCTTTTCTTAGAGAGACCCAGGGTGAAGTACTCCACTTCTGTTTACTAGTTGTATAACCTTTGGCAAGTTTACTTACCCTCTTCAAAGTTCTGTTTTCTCACCTGTAAAATGGCAGTAATTCCTATCTCATAGGAGTCTTGAAGCTGTTAAATGAGATGTGAGCTTATATATGAAAAGGCTCAGTAGTTGCATCTAATAAAAATGAAAAAATTATAATAATAAACTGTAACATGCTATAAAAATGTAAATTTGTTACATAGTCAATATAATTATGTTTTAGCCTATTGGGAACAAATTTAAGGAGATAGGATGGTGGAGCTAGGGATGGTTTCCACTAATAAATTGGAAGGATCTATAAAAATTTCTAGGCCATTTAGAATTTAATTCTGGTAGACAATGGTTTCTAAATACCCGTACTCTTTTTGAGGCAGGATAATAGGGGAAAGTAGTGGAGTAAACAGACCTGGATTAATCTTGAGTTATCACTTGTTAGCCCGTGGCTTTGGACAAGTTAATCTCTCTCAGTAAAATGGGATAACAACACTTACTTTATAGGGTAGTTATGAGGAAAGAGATTAATATAGTGCCTGGCATATAATAGGTGTTCAACTAGTTAATTTTTTTCCCCCTGCATGCAATGAGTGTCCAATAGTGACAGACCTAAGATGTTGGACTCTGCTATTTTAAGGCTGCTTGGTGTAGTGTAAAGAACGTTAAGCCCTAAGTCAGAGTTTTAGTCTGCACTATATTTATTAGCCATTGGCCTTGGATGAGTCACCTAATGCTCACATCCTTGTTTCCTCACCTTTGAAAAAAGAGCAAGAGAACTAACATTGACGGAGGACCTATTTTATATGCATTTACTAGGCAGTTTACAAACCTTATCTCATTTAATCCTCCCAGTAATCCTGTCAGAGGGAGATGACTGTCATTTCCCTCTTTAATAGATGAAGAAACAAAGGTGTAGGACTGAGAGGACCCCTCAGCCCTGGCCGTGTTAGTTCACTCATTGTAACTATCCCCTCCTGGGAGTGATAGGGCATGCCTTTACATAGGAGAAACATCAAATGAGGAACCTACTGTGAATTGAAATACTAAGTGAATAAATAAACTAAACCAGTGTAGGATGAGACTACTTATTTATTAATGATTTCCATTAATAACATACAAATAGAGGATTGTTAATGTGTCCTAATGCCTATGCTTAAGAGTAGTAATTTAAGTTAATACTTCATGTTCTCATAATCGCTTTACCTAAATAATTTATTACTTAGTCCTCCTAGTATTGCATTCCCAGTTTGACCTGATAAAGGAGAGGGGGGTGGGTAGTGATCATAAAGGGGAATATAAACTTGTTTGATAGCGGTGTGTTTGTGTTTAAGAGCTGGGAAGTATGGTTCTCTGGCAGGTTGACATTTGCAGAAACTACAGATTCTTGGAAAGCAGAGAAAAGTCTGCATTATAATTCATTGTCTTCTAGTGGACTTGCAGAAGAGTCATTTAGAAAATGAACCTGCCTTTGTCAGCTGGTTTGTAAAGAGCTATTGATTATATTCTTGAAAGATAGTAATATTGTCTTTCCTTTAATAGGAGAAGGGTTTTGCTTATGTGTTCTGTTTTTTTTTGATCAGATTCAGTGACTTTGATTTAGTACTTTTGCAAGCTTTGTGCTAGGGATATGCAAAACAAAAAATGCTGTTGGGAGATCACAAATTAAATTGTGATTCAGTAATAGTATAGAAAGTTTAGGAATTCTGTCTGTTGGGGCTTCAGTTAGCATACTTGTTTAGCAGGAATGGGAATTCCTTTGTTGAGGTTAGAGAATTTTTATCAGAAGAGGCTTGAATTGCATTAAATAAATTCTCACTGACAATGAATGGTTCTTTTTTGCAGAATACAAACACCTTGGAGCTATGTGTAAGAATTAGAAGACATAGTTCTTGTCTTCAAAGAGTTTATAATCTAGTTAGGGAGGCAATGAAGGAAGAAGCCAAGTAAAAGGGCAGAGGGCTCTTAAAGCTTGTGCCTGCTCTTTGTAAAATCAATTTTGCTACATTGGGCTTTGGTAAGGTGCCATAGGTCTCTCCTGAGGAACAGTATCAGAAACAACCTAACCCTTTGATATATCTTGTATATCTTGGTCATTCTATATAGGGTTTCTCTTTGCTTTATAAAAATTACAGTTTGGTCTAAGGACCAAGAATAGTTCCCCTTCTCAGTACTTTTCTGCTTATCTCCTGGACTGCCTGGGTTTTCCTTTTTGTAATGGCTGCTAGAAAGCCAGAGCTGGATTTGTGGCGCACCCCAGAATAGGCAAATAGGTTTTATATTGTACAATTTTCTTGGCACTATTTTTGGTTCTTCTCTTTATTCTTTGCTTTTATCTTTAATTTATTAACTTTGTATAGTTCGTTCATTCTTGTGTCTTTAATCCTTTTCAGAACAGAGTGGAATATATATAAATACAGATATATCTTAAAAATTTTGCCAGTTCTGTTCCAGACTACCACAATAAAGCAATTTTTTTTTTTTTAGAGACAGTGTCTCACTCTGTCACCCAGGCTGGAGTGCAGTGGCACAATCATAGCTCACAGTAACCTCAAACTCCTGGCCTCAAGTGATCTTCCCAGCTCAACCTCCTTGAGTAGCTGGGACTACAGGCGTGCACCACTAATGCCTGGCTGATGTCTTTTTTTTTTTTTTTTTTTTTAAGAGATGGGGTCTCACTGTGTTGCCCATGCTGGTCTTGAACTCCTGGCCTCAAGTGATCCTCCCACCTCAGCCTCCCAGACTGCTGGGGTTACAGGTGTGAGCCACTGTGCCCAGCCAATCTTTAGCATACTTCTTAAGGGCACTAGGATTTTCAGAATGGTCAATGAGCATTGGCTTCAACTTAAAGTCACCAGCTGTGTTAGAGCCTAACAAGAGAGTCAGCCTGTCCTTTGAAGCTTTGAAGCCTCTAACTTCTCTCAAGCTATGAAAGTCCTAGGTAGCAGCATCTTCCAATAAGAGGCCGTTTCATCTACATTGAAAATCTGTTGTTTAGTGTAACCGCCTTCATCAGTGATCTTAGCTAGATCTTCTGGATCACTTGCTGCAGCTTCTGCATTAGTACTTGCTGCTATACCTTGCACTTTTGTGTTCTGGACACAGCTTCTTTCCTTAAACCTCATGAACCAAGTCTGCGAGCTTCAAACTTTTCTTTTACAGCTTCCTCGCCTCTCTCAGTCTTCATAGAATTGAAGAGAGTTGGTCCTTGCTCTGGATTAGGTTTTCACTTAAGGGAATGTTGTGACTGATTTGATCTTCTATCCAGACCACTAAAGCTTTCTCCTTATCAGCTGTTTTGCTTTGTTATCATTTGTGTGTTTATCGGAGTAGCACTTTTGATTTCCTGCAAGAACATTTCCTTTGCATTCACAGCCTGTCTGGCCAAGAGGCCTAGCTTCGGGCCTACCTTAGCTTCTGACTTGCCTTCCTCAGTGAGTTTACTCATTTCTAGCTTCTGATTTAAAGAGAGACATGTGACTCTTCCTTTCACTTGACCACTTAGAGGCCACTGTAGGGTTACTAATTGGTCTAATTTCAGTATTGTTGTGTCTTAGGGAATAGGGAGGCCCAAGAAGAGGGAAAGAGACAGGGGAACTGCCAGCTGATGGAGCAGTCAGAAAACACACATTTATTGATTAAGTTTGTTGTCTCATATGGTTGTGGTGTGCGGTATCCCAAAACAATTACAATAGTGATATCAAAGGTCACTGATGGCAGATCACCATAACAAATATAATAATAATAAAAAGTTTGAAATATTGCAAGAGTTTATGAAAGTGATCCAGAGACATGAAGTGAGTATATGCTGTTAGAAAAATGGTGCTAATACACTTGCTTAATGCAGGGTTGCCACAAACCTTCAATTTGTAAAAAATATAGTATCTGCAAAGCACGATAAAGTGGAACACAATAAAATGAGGTATGCCTGTACCTGCTGCTTTGCTGCACACCTGTTTCCTGGCCCTGGAATTCCTACTGGAATCTTTGAGAATTCAGGTGAGTAACCCCTTCTCCTCTCTGATACAGGGGAATGGCCAGTTGGTGGAGCAGTCAGAACACATACATTATCGATTAAGTTTGCTGTCTTCTATGGGTGTGGCTTGTGGTACCCCCAAACAATTACAGTGGTACAATGGTAACATCAAAGATCACTGATCACAGATCACCATAACAGGTATAATAATTATGAAAAAGTGTGAAATATTGTGAGAATTACCAAAATTGACAGAGAGACATGAAGTGAACACATGCTGCTGGGAAAATGAGCCGATAGACTTGCTCCATGCAAGGTTGCCACAAACTTTCAATTTGTAAAAAATGCATTATCTGCAAGGTTCAATAAAGTAAAGTGCAATAAAATGAAGTATGCCTGTAAATATGCATGAAATCCACAGAGAGACATATCAAGGTAAACAGGTTAATAAAGTAACGATCAGATATGGCAAATAAGTTTTATTTCATAGGCCAGCTCTGATTGATAAGGGTGACTGCCTAGAACACTGCATTGAGAAGTAATTGGAGGCAGCATCGGATTTAGTAGGGACTGAGTACTGTGATTATTGAGCGTGGGTAGGAACAGTGATGGCATGAGTGCCTGTATTTGCTGTCCCTAGTATAGATAAAATACATAGGATGCTAAATAGCACAGTAGGTGGGTGACTTTTAAATTTAGAGCTAGGTTTTTCAGGGAGAGATGTGGATGTGAGGAAAAAGATGGTGACCAGTTCGGATTGGCACCTAGATTGGTTCAGCTAGAGTAAAACATCTGTAGTGGATTAAGAAGAAATGAGGTTGGTAGAAAAATTGAGGAAGTAGGGGTATGGGATGCCTTAATGGATAAATGGGGGAGATTAGATTATTCTTTTTTATCTCCTAAAATCTTTTTCTAATTAATCTCCTGTGTTATTTCCATAGTCTCTTTCTTAGTTCAGGTCCTGGTCATCCTTTTTATTTTTAAAGTTAATAATTTTTTGAATAAGTAATAACATTTATATGTTTCAAAATTTAAAAGTATAAGAGGACACATAAAAAGTTTTCTTTTTATTCCTGTTCCTTACCTACTGAGTTTTCTTTTCCACACAGTCAACCAGTGTCATCAGATTCTTACGTATTTTTCCAGAAATATTTTGTGTATATATAAATGTTTTCCCATCCTTTTTACACAAGCGATACTTCTCTACCTATGCACATATTGCTTCTTCAACACCACGCACACTGTTCTGCACTTTACCTTTTTACTTTTTGGAGATTCTTTTTTCATAGCAATACATAAAGAGCTTTCTTTTTTTCTTTCCTTTAGATAAACTTTTTGTTTTAGAATAATTTTAGATTCACAGAAAAGTTGCAAAAATAGTGCAGAGAGTTGCTATATACACCTCACCCAATTTCAGTTTACCCTAACATTATCTTACTGTGGTACATTTGTCAAAACTAAGAAACCAAAATTGGTGTGATATGTTAACTAAACTTCAGACTTTATTTGGATATCACCAGTTTTTCCATTAATGTCCTTTTTCTGTTCCAGGATCCCATCCAGAATACCAGATTGTTGGCATCTCTGGTCTCCTGATAGTTTCTCAGTCTTGTTTTTTATGATCTTGACAGTTTTAAGGAGTACTGGTCATATGTTTTATAGAATATCTCTCAATTTGGTTTGTCTGATGCTTTTCTCATGATTATGGGGTTATGGATGTTTGAAAGTAATACCACAAAGTTGATACCTGTTATGGTGATCTGTCCTTATCATTACATCACATGAGGGAGTACCTGATAATGTACATGACATCACTGGTGATGTTAACTTAGATCACTTAATTAAGGTAGTGTTTGCTAGGCTTCTTTACCATGTAGTTACTATTTTTCCCTTTCCATATTCTGTTTTTGGAAGTGATTCACTAAGTTCAACCCACCCCCAAAGTGGGAAGGGGAATTAAAGGAGCTTTATTTAAAAACATGTTGATATTCCTTTAGATGGATGTACCATATATTTTATGTAACTATTCCCCTATTGAGATATGTGTGTGTGTGTGTGTGTGTGTGCGTGTATATATACATATATTTAGGTGGTTTAGCAAAAGAACAGGCTTTGGAGCTAGACTACCTGGGTTCACGTCCTGGCTCCGCACTAGCATTGTGATCTTGGGTTACTTTTACTTGGCTTTTAGTTTTTCCATCAACACAATGGAGATATTTATAGCACCTACCTCATAGAATTGTTGGGAGGATTAAATGAGAAAATATGTAAAGTGCTTAGAACAGTGTCTGGCACTATACTAAGTGCAAGATAAGTATTTGCTGTTATTAAATTGTTATTAAATATTTTTGTCATTACAATAATACTGTAATCAATAACTTTGTATATGTTATTTCACACATAGTGGTGGTGGGTGGCTATAAGATAAATTCTTAGAAATGGGATTTTTAGATCAAAGATACTGGTATTTGTAATTTTGATAGATAGTGCCAAATTTCCCTCCATAGAGGTTGTACCATTTTGCATATCCACCAGGAATATATGAGATCTGTTTTCCTATATCCAATGTGTTATCAAATTTTTTGATCTTTGCCAGTCTATTGGTGCATTTCTTTTATTATGAATTAATTTGAGCATATTTTCATTGAGCCATTTGAGAGTTTATATTTTGATACTGCTTCTTGTGAACACACTTGTGCTTCATCAGGTGGGAAGTGATTAAAAATGTTGCTGGGGGAAATTATTGTAGTAACTTGGTGAGGAATGGTTTGGACCTAGAAAAAACTAGAAGAGGTACTGTCATTGCAGGATGGACAGTCTGAGAAGTGGGATGCTGAATTGCTGACCTCTCTTCTAGTGTGACAACATGATGTCTTAGAAAGGTTTTTCAAAAAGTTTAAAAGGAATTACCATGCTACTACACATTTGCAACCAATAGTGAATGAAGCTGCAGAGGTGGGAGTTGGAAGGAAATGTTATAGTTGTATCAAAGTAAAACTAAAAACAAAGTTAGTCTGATACATCTTTCATGATATGCATGTTTAATATTTTGTAAAATAATTAGGCATGAAGTAAAATCAGCTTGCATATATAATTATAATTAACTTTAATATTCTGTTTTAGAAGTTTTTCTTCCCATTTTGTTTTCCAGAATGTCTAATCATTGCCAGTCAGTAGTTTTTTTTCCTGATACCATGTACTGTTTAATAGTTGTTATCATTAAATTGCCTTCCCTCCCAAACCACTTTCTACCCTCCTTCCCTGACTCTAAAAAACAAAAGTGCTGAATCTTACTTTTTATCAGCTGGGTGGGAGTGGTAGTGGTGGTGGTTTTGCTCTTTTCCTTGTGTTTGAGTTTTACGTTTTGGAGTCTGTGAGGTCAACTTAGCCACCCATGTGTTTTATGCCTCCCTTCTCCCTAGACATTCATAGTTCGTTTGCCCCTCATGGGATGGAGGCTATAAGAACTCTGGGACATGAGTGCAGATTACTGGGGGTTTGAGGGGAACCAGAGCTACAAAAATGGTCACCATGGTGAAAGGAAGATAGGGATACCAAACCAAGAAAAGGAGTAGACACTATGAAAGTGCCCTGTTTGATTCCAGATATTGGTAATTTGTGTCCTCTCTTTTTTTTTTTCTTTACTCTTCCTGCTTGCTTTTAGTTTACTTTGTTCTTCTCTTGGGGTGAGAGCTTAGATTACTGTTTTGAGATTATTTACCATCCTGAATAACACTGTCAGAAATAACATCTTTGGGCAGCTTCTATCTTCTAAAGCTGAGTTCTCTAGACTTTTGTAAATGTTGTAAGAACTTAGGCTTTTATTAGAGAAAATGGTCTAATATAATTTATACAAAGTTGGAATTAAAATTTTTAAAAATTTTGTATGTGCTTAACCCTGGCCACTATTCTAGTTGTAAATAATACCTAGTTAGGTAATAAAAGAATATATGCCCAAATGGAATTTGATAATGGGAGACCAATTCCTGTTTCATGTACTCGTCAAAGTTGGATTTAGGCAAACTACTGAGTAGATCTTTCTGACGGGTTTTACCATTAGTCTTCTACTTTCAGTCTGCCACCTTCTCATGGGTTATTTAGAAATGTGTTCCTTGGTTTGTGAGTGGTTGGAGATTTTTCTTTTATCTTTCTCTTATTAATTTCTAGTTTGATTCTCTTGTGGTCAGAGAAGATATTCTGTATGAGTTCAACAGTTTTAAATTTGTTGAGGTTTGCTCTATTGCTCAGGGTCTATCTTGGTGTGGTTTATCTTAGTATATGATTCATGGGCATTTGGAAAGAAATGTGTATTCTGCTGTTGTTTGGTGGTGTGTTCTATATATGCGGACTAGATCCTGCTGGTTGATCTAGTATTGTTGAGTTCCTCTATATCCTTGCTGATTTTTTGTCTAGTTGTTCTATCACTTTTTGAGAGAGAGAGAGAGAAAGAGAGATTGAAGTCTCCAACTGTAATCGTGGATTTGTATCTTTCCAGTTCTTCAGTTTTTGCTTCACATATTTTTCAACTTTGTCATTTGGTGTGTACACATTTAGGATTGCTATGTCTTCTTGATGCATTGACCCTTTTATTGTTATATAATATACCTGTCTGTCTCTGGTAATTTTCTTTGCTTTGAAGTCTACTTTATCTGATACTAATATAACCATTCTTCTTTTACTTTGGTTAATGTTTACATGATTTATCTTTTTTCCATCCTTTTGCTTTCAGCTTCCCTTTATAGTTATATTTGAAGTGAGTGTCTTTTAGGGAGCAAATAGTCGGGTCATGTTTTTAATCCACTCTGTTAATGTCTTTTAATTAATGTATTTAGATTATTTACATTTAGTGTAGTTGCTGATATGTTAGGGCTTAAGTCTTCCATTTTATTTTTTGTTCTCTATTTATCTCTGTTTTTCTTTTGCCTGCTTCTTTTTCCTGCCTTTTAATGGGTCACTTGAACATATCTTAGAATTCCATTTTGATTCATCTATTGTGTTTCTGAGTGTTTCTCTGTGTATCTTTTTTGGTAGTTTCTCTAGATATTACATTAAATATATGTAACTTATTACAGTTTACTGTTGTCATCATTTTACCAGTTTGAGTGAAGTGTAAAAATCTTACCTCCCTTTGTCTCTTTACCCTTCCCCATTTGTAATATAATTGTCTTAAAATGTTTCCTGTACATATATTTAGAACCATGTCAGGCAGATGTAACTTTGCTTAAGCTGTCAAACATAATTTAGAAAACTCAAGAGGACAAGGAAAGTCTATTGCATATAACCCATATTTTTGCTTACCATATTTTTTTTTCTTTCCTGATGTTCTGTGGTTTCCTCTTTTATCGTTATCTTTTGACTTAGAGAACTTCATTTAGCCATTCTTCTAGGGTATGTCTGTTGGTGAAAATTTTGCTTAGTTTTTCTTCATCTGAGAGTATCTTGATTTCTCACTCATGCCTAAAATTATGTTTTTGCTGAGTGTAGAATTCTGGGTTGACAGTCTTTTCTTCAGCGCTTGGAAAATATTGTGCCACTCCCTTTTGGCCTCTCTGGTTTTTGATGAGAAACCTACTATCATTTGAATTGTTTTTTTCTCCTGTGGGTAAGACTTTGTTTATTTTCTGAATACTTTCTTTGTCCTTGGTTTTCAGAAAGTTTGATTATGATGTAACTTGGCACAGATTATTTTTGTGTTTTTCCTATTTAGGGTTCACTCAAGTTCTTGAATCTGTAGGTTTATGTCCCTTCACAAATTTGGGAAGTTTGTAGCCATTATTTTTTCAAGTTTTTTTTTTTTAGTCTTCTCACTCCCTTTCTCCTCTACTTGTGGGTCTTTGATGACACAAATATTTGATCTTTTGTTGTAGTCCCATAGGTCCCTGAGGATATGTTCATTTGTTTTTTAATGTGTTTTCTTTCTGTTATTAAGATTGTATAATTTCTACTATCTTATAGTTCACTGGTTCTTTACTTTATCCCACCATTCTGCTGTTGAGTCCATTTACTGAGCTTTTTTATTCAGTTATTATACTTTTCAGTTCTAAAATTTCCATTTGGTTCCTCTTTATGTTTTCTGTTTCTTTGCTAAGATTGTCTCTGGTGAGGCTATTTTTTCATTTGTTTCAAGCATGTTTGTAATTGCTTGTTGAAGCATTTTTAGCATGGCTGCTTTAAATCTTTGTCAGATAATTCTAACGGAGCCCCATGGGCTCCATTCACATAGCCAGGATGGAGGATATAGGGGGTGGGGATTCATTACCACGTGAAAGTCTTGGATTCCTACTTGGTCTTCTCTGACTCCACCCTGCTAGGGATGTTAGATACCTCCTTACAGGTTACTAGGCTCCCTACTTGGCTTTTGCTGGCATGGGTGGAGTTGGGCCCTGCAGTGTTCTGTGTGGTGTTTGGCTAGAGTAGCAGTATTTTTCTCTAAAGTTCTCTGTCTTGCTAGACTGCCCCTTCCTGGTCCTTTGGCTGAAGACTTCTATTGGGGCTTTATTTTTGTCTTCCCCTGTTGGTGTTTCCAGATTGCCAGCTTTTCATTTGCAAGTTTAAGATACAATAAGGCAAAAAGCAAACCCAGGGAAACTTACCATTGAGTTGTTCCTTGGATCCAGAGGCCCCTAGTCAGTCCGGCTTCCTCTCTTCACCTTTCACAAACTTCTTAACGCTTGTTTTATCTATAATACCTAGGGCTTTTAGTTGTACTTAGTGAGAAGAATAGGAAAAAGTACATCTACTCCATCTTCCAGGAATTGGAACACTGGCTCATTCCTTTTTTAAAAAACCTCCAGTGACTCTCTGTTGCCTAAAGACTAATAAAGTTTCTCGGTCTGTCATTCAGAGAGCTTCTCAATCTATAAGCAATCTTAGCTTTCTCTCCTTTTCCAACTACTCCTGTTTGTCTCTATTACACCATTGTGTATGATGGAACATTGAACTTTTTGCTTTGTTCTATAAGATTCTTCACTTCTACTGCCTGTATAACATGGCCTTGATCAGTTTGTTCTTCTGTCTGAAATACCCGAATCCTTTATCGTAAGCCTATATATCCCATCACCTTGAAACTTGCTGTTAGGTATTTGCATCATCAAATATTTTGAAGGATTTGAAACTGGGAGTATTGCAAAATGTCAAGATGTAATAATATGTTCTGCACTGTAATAGTCTCATATTCCTTCTAAAGTAAGGTAATCATTGTAATTTTGATTGTTAAAATATCAGTATCACCAACATATGATTGTGGAGGACCTAGTCTTGTTAGTATTAAACTTAAACATTGGAATACTAGATAATTTAAAGATTTATGTTTGGTTGAATGACATTTCATTAAGAATAAAGTATTATTAATGCTAAATAACACCTTAATATTTTAGGCTATGTTAATAATTATAAAGACGTGCCAAGTGGTTTTGAATCCTAGCTGTACATTGTGAAGCTTTGAAATAATTCCTGTGCCCAGGTCCAACCCCAGAGATTCTGATTCAGTTAGTTTGGTGTGGGGTGTGGAGACCTGGCATTCATTTTTTGTTCCCTGCTAAGAGATAGGCTCTTTCTCTGTCTCCCAGGCTGGACAATAATTTTTAAAAGCTCCCCAAGTGATTCTAATATGTAGCTGGATTAAAATCTAAGAGAACACCAGTGGTTTCGGTCACTTTTAAAGTTTTGTCCTGGAATGCTTCTATCTGTGTAGCTTTAAACTTTGTACTTCAGAGTTTTTACCTTCATAGATTTTTAAACTCTATTGTACATCCTTCAAATGACTCACCCATGTGATTGTAGTATAAAGCGTTACGTGAAATATGATCTGATTTGCAAAGGGAAGGCAACATTTTGTGAAAATAATCAGATTTCTTTAGGCAACTTAAAATCACAAAGTCCAAGATTATTTTTTGAGAGGTATTTTTAAAATTCTCTTTTGATTTTTTTTAAAAAGGTGGTTTTAGGAACAGTGCAGAGAATATAGCATGCTAAACAGCCCATTTAAACTGTAGAATTTTTTTGTTGAATTAATAATTTTAATCTGACTTTAAATATTTGTTTTTTGTCAAACACTAAGATACTAGTAAGAATATAGGTATCTCAACTAGTTATAAACAAGGAATTTGCTGCTAGAGCAGAGAAATCAGACATTAGTAGTGATTAGTGAGTGTGGTACTCTCGAATGTCTTGTGATAAAATTGGTGTAGACATTTGGCATCTAATTGGTTAGTGTATTTAACTTAAGAGACTGACAAGACTTTTTCTAATAATAAAAGCAGGTAGTGTTAAGGAAAGAAGGGCAAGTCAGAGGAAGAAAAAAAAAGTAGAAAAGAGGTCAGTTAATAGAGAAAATAGAGACAAAAATAGAATCAAAGATAAGAATTCAATTAACTTTTATGGCAACCAAAGCCTTTCCCCTGAGGAAGAAGAAATTAGGTGCTCTAGTTTGTTATTTATTTTAGGGACACATGTTCACTTTGATTCATTATATATGACCTCTATAAGCAAAATACAGAAAGAATTATTAAATGACACTCACTTTTTTTCCTACACTTAGTAATTTATTAATTGATAAGTTTCTGGTTTCTTATAGAAACTGGCATGACTGAGGAGACTACTTCAACAGGCTGATGCTTTCTTTATATTAAGTCAATTTTAGGGGATGGTAGTGAGAAAGTTATGGGATTATTGTCAAATTACTTATCAAATTTTCTATTTTTCTAAATGTAGTGTATGCTACAAGTATAATGTATTATTTAATATTTTTTTTGGAATCTAAGAATTTTGAAGAAATTTGATCTATAATAGGATTTCTAAGGGAAGATCATGAGAAGGCATTAGTTTTTATTATGCCAACACTTTTCTATGGGCTTATTAGTATGATTATACAGTTGACCCTTGAACAACATGGGTTTGAACTGTGTGGGTCCACTTACATGGATATTCTTCTGCCTCTGCCACCTCTGAGACAGCAAGACCAACCCCTCCTCTTCCTCCTCCTTTTCAGCTTACTCACTGTGAAGACAGGGAGGATAAAGACCTTTAAGATGATCCACTTCCACTTAACACATAGTAAATATATTTTCTTTTCTTTATGATTTTCTTAACATTTTATTTTCTATAGCTTACTTTATCCTGAGTATATATAGTACATGATACATATAACATACAAAATATGTGTTAATTGACTGTTTACATTATCAGTAAGCCTTCCAGTCAACAGTAGGCAACAGTAGTTAAGTTTCTGGGGAGTCAGTAGTTATATGCAGATTTTTAACTGCATGGGGGGTCAATGCCTCTAAGCCCTATGTTGTTCAAGGGTCAGCTTGTACTTAATACTTACAGTATCATTTCAAAACTTATATGCCATGGTTAGATCACTGTACCTCTGGCAGGAGATAAAGGTACCAACTCCCATGGACTCTTGACTCTGGTAAGTAGAGGTGGGGGAATTCTCTGTGCTCGCAAACATTGGGGGCAGATTTTGAACTTACCCTTTATGCTACTGAAAGTAGGCCTATTGCAATATTTGGGACACATGTCTAATTACCAGTGCTTACTCTGGAAGATAATCACTTTCCTTATTCCAAAAGAAAATAAACTAAATCCTTATAAAAATTAGCCCTTAAAAAAATCTCCAAACGAACTCAGCCATTTGTCTTATATTCACTGACACTGTACTTGGGACTTATAGGGAAGGGGCACAAATACAATGGTAAATAAAATCAACTCAGTCCCTGACCTCCTGAAGCATATACTTTTCATAGATGCTAAATTTTGTGCTTGTAAATGTAGGCTACAATAGAAACATGTAGGAAGGGCCAGGTAAGCAAGGATCAAATTATGCCAGGTCCTCAAAAAACTCTAAGACAAAGTGATCAATCATTAGAAAGCCATCAGAAAAACCAGGAGGGTGAGGTATCAAAGACAACAAAAACATGCTAATTTCTATAGTTACGATTTTGCATATTTGTATGTCATGTTTTTTTTTTTTTCATAAAAGCTTTCACATGGATTATTTTGTCATTAATAATTTAAGGATCTCTGAGGATTAGAAAATAATTTCATTTATCCCTTTAATATATCAGAAAGGAGGGCAAGTGTAACATTTGTAATGTTTTCTTTTAAACTTATTTCTGATAGATTATATAATCAGCTTAGTTATAGATCAAGAAAAAAAGGATTAAGCACTGATTAGATTTTTTATAGAATTGGGTTTAAATCAGAAATTACTGCTTTTAAAGCACTTTAACCAAAATGATGATTATTGCACTTAAATATTATAAAGTAAAACTACTTCTGTTTTGTATCATTTTATTTGCATACATTTATTTTGGTTCCACTTCATGATTTTAAAGCCTGTGAACAACAAAGTGCTCTTAATCATCAAACTATAGAAAATAAAATTGGGGCCCATTTTCTCAGAACCTCTTGAAAATGTGTGCTCTGGGCCACTGGTGACACACACTTGGCTGACAATATACCTCTTTAAATTTTAAAAAAAAGAAAAGAAAAGAAAAATTGAAATACCACATCAGATTATCTGTTTTTCAAAGATGAGTGTAAAAAAATCAAGTCTAGGACTTGTTCTAACTTACATTAAATAACAAGCAAGAACATATGTCATGTCTCCTGTGAAAATGTTTATTAGACTTAAAATTATTTTTTAAAAATTTTTCTTAGGTTTTACTTGTCAACCTACAAATTGAGGCTTTCTTAACATTTTATACCCTTTACTATATGCTTATGTGGTGTGTGTATGTGAACATATTCATCGTAATAAACACTATATAAGGACCTATCGTGTTACAAGTCATTCAACAAATAAAAATGGCGTGGTCCCTTGTGTCAGTACACTCACGTTGGAGGGGAGATAGGTAATGAGTGATAAGTGTAACAGAGTGGAAGGTAAATGACAGCACTGAGGAGGGAGAGAATGTTACACATCCTCATTGAGTGTTGTGTCAGGGAAGGGTTCGCAGAGACTGCGCAGCTAAGATAGGGTTTAAAACAGGAGTAGAAATTCCCTAGACAAAGGATTGTCAAGATGGTTTTTCAGCAAAGATAGCAGCATAGGCCAGGAAAACCTATGAAACACAAACCATGAAACAACATTGCAAGTTCAGAGAGCTGTACTTGGTTTCTTGCTGAGGAGAAAGACAATGAGGTGGAAAGAGAGGCAGTGATATGACCAATTAATAGAGAAGACTTGAGTCTTGTAAAACAGTTGGCCATGGAGGACTATTCACGATTTTCAAATAGATTAGTGAGGTAGTTAATTTTGCAAGTGTATGAAGGGTGAATTGAAAGGGGGTGAGTCTGGAGTCAGGAAATCTTTCAGAGGTTGGTACAGTAATTGAGGCAATAGTGCTGTTGAAGAGACTAGGATCGAGTCAGCGGTTTTGTGCCATTTGTATGTAGAGAGTACAGGAGAAGAATAACATAAAGGTTTCTCTTGGGTTTTTGTCTTTGGTTTTCGTAATACATGTGTGTGGGTGTGCATATGTGTTGGGGAATAATGTAGAAAAGCTTATCATCAAATACTACTGTAACACTACTTAAATACGTTTTATTTTGAAATAATTTCAGACTTATAGAAAGGTTGCAAAAATAATTCAAAGAATTCCCATATAGCCTTCACCCCACATTCTTCTAATGTTAACTTACTTTTTTTTACCACATTTGTTTTTCATAAAGCAATAAATAAATACTATTTCTTTTCTGAACCATTTGAGAGTAATTTGTAGACATTATGTCCCTTTACCCCTAAATACTTCCGTGTACATTTCCCAAAAAACAAGGACTTTTTTTTATAGAATCACAGTACAATTAATCGTCAAAATCAGGAAAGTAACACTGATGTTATACTATATAGCCTTTATTTAAATTTTGCTACATTTCCTAATGTCCTTTTGAGTAAAAGAGAAACTTTTTTTCTTGGTTTAGGGTCAGTCCAGGATTACATGTGTTACTTTCAGTTGCCATGCCTCTTTAGGTTCCTTTAATCTAGAACACTTCCTTGCTTTTTCTTTGTGTTTCATGGTAAGACATTTTTGAATATTTTAGAAATATTCTACCATTTGAGTTTATCTGATATTTCCTCATGATTACATTCAGGTTATGCTTTTTTGGCTGGAATACTATAGAAGTGATATGCCCTCAGTGTATCATATCAGGAGGCCCAGGCTATTGTTTCGTTCTGTTACTGGTGATGTATAAGCTCTTATCAACTTGGTTATATTGGTGTCTGCCCGATTTTTCTACTGTAAAATTACTGTCTTTCTCTTTGTAACCAATATGTATCTTGTGGGAAGATACTTTGAGACTGTGTAAATATCCTGTTTCTCGTAATATTTTTGCCCTCTAGTTTTAACTTAGAGTAATGATTCTTACTTGAATTAGTCTGTGTCCTTTTGACATGTGCCAATAAATCTTTGAGAATTTTCTTATATTCTGGTAACAGGTGTTCTAGAATCATCTTGTACTTTTCTTACCTAAACTTAAAATCTGCTGTTTTTTCAAGGAGCCCTAATGCCTTTTGGTGGGAATGATATTTAGAAATCAAGATCTGGGCATTTGTGCTCATTGCTACTGAGAGAGCAATGCTTTTAGCTCTTGTGTTAGTCAGCATTCTTCAGAGAAACAAAAGTATTAGGAATTATTGATTGATTGGAATTGGTTTACATGATTATGGGGGTTGGCAAGTCCAATCTGCAGAGTGGGCCAGCAGGCTGGAGACCCAGGGAGAGCTGATGTTCTAGTTTGAAGGCCATCAGGCAGGAAGTGCAATGTTGTAGATGAAGTATGAAGGCAATCTGCTGGAGGAATGTCTCTTACGGCAGGGGGGTTGGTGTTTTTCGTCCATTCATGCTTTCAACTGATTGAATGAGGCCCACCCACATTATGTAGGGCAGTCTGAGCTACCAATTCAAATGTAAATCTTATCCAAAAATATCCTCACAGAAAACAGAATAATGTTTAACAAAATAT
Source organism: Daubentonia madagascariensis (assembly GCA_023783475.1). Lineage (NCBI taxonomy): Eukaryota > Metazoa > Chordata > Mammalia > Primates > Daubentoniidae > Daubentonia > Daubentonia madagascariensis. The sequence goes on from JAKFHU010002088.1 coordinate 29,561,151, forward strand.
CTGGGCACTCCATGCCAGTCAAATTGACACATAAAATACACCATGACAGCCATCTCAGTGGACAGAGCTAGGGCATGCATGCATACAAATACACACACACACACACACATGTACATACACACACATATATCCTTATATCTGTCTCTGTGTATTTAGAACTATGAGTACATATACCTATTCCAACCATCCTTACGAGGTTCATTCTGGCCTCCCTCCCACCCTTCTATATTTGTAACTTCCTTTGACAATGAGAAGCCTGGCTTCTCCTATTCATGGTATACTTATTTTATCAGTCCTGGAATACACAGAAGGTAATTCAGGATTGCTAGTCCTTATGACTGTAAAAATCAAACCATTTATTGGAATTCAGTGTTTATTTTACAGCTCTCTTTTGTTTACAACCTAAGAATATGTAGTAAAAATACTGTGTTCAAAAGTTACTTGGGTTAGTTCTTCCCTTCCTCTTTTAGTGTTGTTATGGTAGTCATTTGAAATGCCGTTAGAGATATTTGTTTGATTTTATTTTAGAATTTTTAAATTCTCTCTCATCTTTGTTGTTCTCCTTATTTTTCTTTGGTAACATTAACATGGTTCCAAAGTTAGCACCATACAGAAAGCCATACATAAAGAAGTGTTGGTCAACCCTCCCTCTTCCACTTCTGTGACCTGCCTGTCCTTTCCACCCATTCTCTCCCACTCCCTAGGCAGTTACTCTTTAGTTTTTTATTTATCTGACTCTTTTGTTTCTCTTTGCACAACATGAACAGATTAATATATGTCTTCTTTCCTACACAAAAAGTAGCACACTGCATCTATTCCTTTGTACTTTGCTTTTTCCACTTAACAGTATGTACTGGCTATACATATTATATCGTAATAATATAAAGAGATCTTTCATTTTTAGAGCTGCATAGTACTCCATTGTGTAGATGTACTGACTCTTTACTCAGCCATCCTCCTGTCTGCAGACATTCAGGTTATTTACAATTCTGTTTTCCAATTATAAATAAAGCTGCAATGAATAATCTTGTGTAATATATATTTTTATATTGTTGCAATGTATCTTTCCCCTTGTCACTGCTTATTTTGATATTTGTACTTTCACCTTTTGTTTTTTTCTGGATTAACCTTGTCCATTTTCTTAATTTAAAAAAATCCAGGATTTTGATTTATGAAATAGATATAATGATTTATTAAATTCTCTACCTAATTTCTTTTATCTTTATTATTTCCATTCTCTGTTATCCCTTGGTTTACTTTGTTCTTTTTGAATTAGGAATTTATTTTTACTTTTGTTATAAGTGTTCAAGGCTACAGATTTTCCCCTGTTCAGTGCATTGAATGTATCATTTCATATCATTATATTTAAGAAAATCTGTAGTTTCTATTTGTACTTTTCTCTCTACTTAAGAGTTAATAGTAGCAAGTTTTAGTATGTCAAGGTAGAATGCCCTTTTTGTTTTTGATTTTGTTAGTAATATATAGTTTTCTTAGAATTGTGATCAGAGCATTTGTATTATTTTTCTTCATGAAATATACTGTTGCTTTTTAAATGACCTAATATGTTATCACTTTTTTTGGTCAGTATTTGTGATTTATGTCCACTTGAGAAAGAGGTTTTTTGTTTTTTTTTTTTTAACAGTTGTTCCACTGGAAGGAAGGAGGTATTTTATCAGGGTATAAAGTTTGATATATACCTCTAAGATCTACCTTATTTATGTTTTTGTAAGTTTTTTATGTTCTCAGTTAAGTTCGTGGGTGTGTGTTCCTGTGTCTTTTTGCATCCCTGTAGTTTCTGCCTTTTAAAGGTAGTTGTTACGTTATTTGATGATAGCTGTATGCAACTGTTACATCTTCATTGTGATTTGTGGCTTATAACATTAATTAGTGTGTCTCTGTACTACCAGTGGACTGAGTTTGCATTCAAGATGAAGCCCATGTGCTTTCCTGATGTAGGATGAGTCCTGGGACTACAGTCTTCCTTCAGTAAGGGCAGATCCCTTTCCTACCAGAGATCTGTATCTTAAGGCAAAGTCATTGCAACATCTTTCTGTTCTGCCACTATCTTTACAGACCCTAAAGTGGAACTCCTCCCAACTCTCATTACACACATGGATATCTTTGTTAAAAAGGAGATAAAACCCCCCAAAATTTAAGATGTGTAATTGAGGTAATAGGTATGATATTCAGGCCAGGAAGGGTGTTGAGGCACTTCCCCATCTACAGCACACACACACACACACACGCACACACACACACACACACACTACACACGTGAGTGCAGCATGTTTAATATCTATCATGTCACAGAGGCTGCCTGGTAGCACATGAAATGGCACTGTAGTTTTACAGTGTGAGGGTTTGGGGACGATAAATAGATTACTGCCTCAGCAATTGATAGATGGTAGATTTCTGGGAGGGGAGGGATCTTAAAGAGGCAGTTGAGGAAGGGTGATTATCTTACTTCTAGTTCTTTTAATTTTAAGCATTGAAGCCAGTGTGAGTGAGCTTAGGCTAAAAGGAAGAGTTAGTGGAAGAATTTTGGTATATTGCCTACATTGCATGGCAGCCCGGTCCTCTTAAGGTACTGAAACCAGGGTGAGAGGTAAAGCAACTTGCTTAAGGTCACACAGCTAATAAGTGACAAAGTTCAGATTTGATCCCAGGTCATTCTGGCCCTAGTCTTCATCGTGACACCCTGCTGCCTCTGCTTATTTTCAAGGGAACAGAAAGTTATGTTAAGGGCTCTGCCGGCAGTATAGAAGTCATTAAAAACAGGAAGTGCTGGTCCCTCCTACCTAAGCTTTGTAGCTAGAAGCAGTGACCACTTTAAGAAAGCCGTTTTAACCTTAAATCACTTTTTGTAAAGTAAACAATTATCAAATTTCCTCATTTTTAAAACTTAGATTTTATATGTTGTATTTTCCTATGAAAAATACTGTTCTAATACCTGTTTCAGAGTATAATAGCAGTTGAAGGTAAAAATGGGTATTATTTTGCCTCAATTATTACAAATATTTGCTAGCAAAAACTTTTCTTTTTGACTATCCAGAGGAATCCCAAAGTAGAATCATTTGTGTATTCTTTAGATCAGATAATCTGCCAAATGAGAGGTGGGTGGCAGAGTCAGGAGCAATCTAAATATCGCAAGAAGGTACTAGGAGCTGAAAAGTTTTTATAGATAATTAAAGTGAGAAAGTGAAGTGGAGAAGGGGGTGATGGTAAATATTGTATTAAAAGTTAAGCTGTAATTTCATAAAATGAAAAAATGTACATGTTAAATAGTGACTTTTTCCAAGTGTTGAAATATAGATAATGAATACTCACTTAGGCTATAAAAGTAGTCAAGTCAAATAAGCCATTTCCAGAAGCCAAAATTTAGAGCTGGCTCAGCATAAAGAAGGCTTTATAAAGTGCCTCTTTTCATGTGTGATCTTAACGGGCCAGGTCCCAAAATGTTTCAGTAAATGTCCCTGAACTGTGTAATTTAATATGCTGTTCAAAGTAAGTACATGCTCTATTCATAGTGCTTTGACAAATTTAAAATTATCTAAGCTTGTTTTTCCCTTGCTTTTTCTTCTGCTTCCTAATTATTCTGCTAAGTGGCTTCTAAATGAGAAAGCCAGCAGGATCCTAAGAAGGGAATTTATTCACCAAATATTTATTTTGCCTTGGCTGTGTGCCAGGCATTGTCCTAGGTGAACAGACACTTTCAAATGACTAAGCCAACACCTATTTTAGATTTCAGAAATAACTTTTTTGGCTTTATTGACTGTAAGTAAAATAGATTGTTACTAAATTTGGAACATACTCTTAAGTGTTGATATGTGTCATCCTTAAAGTCTTTGGAATCTGTTTCTTTTCTGGATCAATCAATATGACATTTATTGATTCTTCACCTAGAAAATCTGCCTATTCTTCTGACCAACCACTACTGTTCACATATCACAGTGAATGCATACTGGGGACATAAATTTTTGCTTTTCTTAGTAATTTAATCACTTAAATGATTAAATGTACTTATTATACAAAAAGTATAATATGGTGATAGTGAGAGAGAGAGAGGGAGACTGCTGGGAAAATGACCACAGTCACAAAAGTGAGAAAAGCCTAAAGAGACAGGGAATGAAAATCTCCAGTGCCAGCAAAGTGGCAGAAGCTGGGATTCTGCCTGCCTGCCTGCCTGCTTCTTTTTACCTCTGGTGATGGCATTTATCAGAATCAGTTTCTCCCTCCTCAGCAGTCGTCAGTAGGCTCTAGATACTCAGATCTTTCTCCACAGAGGGCTTTAGAATATGATGGTGAATAGGAGAATATTTTAAGAATATGTATAGTCTCTTTTCTGTCTCCTCTTGAGATTTTGAAATAAAATAAAATATTGCTAACTGCAAATTTTTTTTAAGAATTATAGCTCAACATCCATCGTTGGTATGTTTAATTAGTCTTCTTAAATTTTATCGTGGACCTTTTCAAACATACAAAAACATAGGAAATAGTAAAAGGGACCACTGTTTACCCATCATCCACTTTCAACAATTATCAACAAGTGGCCAATCCTATTCTCCTTTCCCCATTATTGAAGCAAATCCCAGTGTTATTATCTGAGTGTCCCCCAAGATTCATGTATTGAAAGTTAATCCTCACTGTGGTGGTATTAAGAGGTGTAGCCTTTGGGAGTCGATTTAAGTCATGAGGGCTCTGCTCGCATGAATGAGATTAGCATCCTTATAAAAGAGCTGCAGGTTGAAGGGAGTGCTCTATTGCCTACTTTCTGTCATGTGAAGACACAGCGTTTGAGCTCTTTATGCCCTCCCATCCCTTCTGCCATGTGAGGGCACTTAGATGACAACATCACTGAGGAACAGGACTTCACCGGGCACTGAACCTGCTGGTGCCTTGATCTTGGACTTCTCAGCCTCCAGAATTGTGAGAAATAAATTTCTACTATTTATAGATTACCCAGTCTCAGGCTTTCTGTTATAGCAGTGTGAGTGGATTAAGATACCCAGACATGTTTCATTAAAGTATATGTCACTACAAGATAAAGGATTCTTTAAAAAACATAACCTTAATATCATTATTAAAAAATGAGCAATTCTATTTAAGGGATGTTAAAGATTATTATTCATATTATAATAAAGGTTACTATATTAATTACCAAGAGGATGAGAAATAATATAACTTAGGGCATAAGAGTAGGGCCTTTATAGTAGATATAGGAAAAAACCCGAATGTCTTTTCTTCTCTTACATAGTCAACACAGAACACTTCACCTCTGGTCACCAAAATGTATATTTTTCCTCATCAGCAATCAGCCAACTCTCCAATGGACACCAAGTGGGTATCCTATAATTTATCTCAATTCTGACACTATCTACCAGGAGATAGCGTCAGATCCCACAGGTTGAGGGTGAGTCCCACAAGACTGCCTCTCCACTTCAGATGCTATTCACAAGGCCCAGCTGTGACCTGTGCTTCTGCTGACCGGCTATAAATTGGGATTCCCATGACCCTTTCCTTGGATTTGATTAATTTGCTGGGATGGCTCACAGAACTCAGGGAACACTTACATTTACCCGTTTATTATAAAGGATATTACAAAGGATACAGATGAACAACCAGATGGAAGAGATACACTGGGCAAGGTATGTGGGAGGGGGCATGGAGCTTCCACCACCTATATGGACATTATACCCTCAGGAACTTCCATGTGTTCAGCAATTTGGAAGATCCCCAAACCCAGGCCTTTTGGGTTTTTATAGAGGGTGCTTTATTATGTAAGCATGATTGATTACATCACTGGCCAATTGGTGATAACTCAACCTTCAGCCCCTCTCCTCTCCGGCAAGGTGGGGTGGGAGATGAAGGGTGAGGTAAGGGGTGGGGGAGGGTAGATGGGGAGGTGGAACTGAAAGTTCCAACCCTCTAATCATGTGGTTGGTTTCCCAGGCAACCAGCCCCCCTCCTGAGGCTATCTTAGAGTCAGCAGTCATCTCATTAACATACAAAAAGACACTTTTCACTTAAGAAAGTTCTAAGGATTTGCCAGGAACCAGGGGCAGAGACCACATATACAGTGTATGTCATATATCACAATATCACACTCTTGGACTCAGACAGCCTTAGGCTTAAATGCCAGTTCTGCTACTTACAAGCTGCATGACCTTGAGTAGGTTAACCTTCCTTCATCTCACTAAGCCATAGTTTCCTCTGCTATTAAATGGTGACTAACAATAATAATTCTAATTTCGTAGGATTGTTGTGAGTTATAAATGAATGCACAGAAAGTGATTAGGTTAGTGCTTTATATATAAAACATGATCAATAATGTTAGCATTATTATTATTTTTATTTAAAGGTGTGAGGAAATACACATCATTAGACATCCCACCATTTAGGGTAGGCAATGTTTTAAAGTGATTTGTGTTCAATGATGCTCTTAACCTTTTTTTTTAGGGAATATAGAACAATCTTCTTACTGTTTTAATTCAAAGGCACATTTTATACCTTTTTCAAAAACAAACTTGATTTGTTTTAAAACATGTAATATCATTGTAGGGAATATATATTTAACCTTTAATCAAATCTTGGATGTCTTTATGTGTGTTGATGTGAAAACTTTGAGATACCCTAAGAGATAACAACTTTATTTTAATTTTCCCTTGAGGTTAAAAATAAAAAGCAAATCTAAGTTCCCTTTGTAGTACCAATTTAGATTAATAGAGAGTTTGGGCAACCTGTGAATATAAAAGTGATATCAACACTATTGATTATATTCTCCTTTCTTCCCTTCATTTAATCCATTTTATCTTTTTTTCTCATTGTTTCACCCCATCCAGAATGTACAGTGTTGAAAGAAATTTGTCTTTGCAGCTGAAGTTTTTTCATAGCAGTATGTTCTAATTAGTGGAAGTCTAGAGATAATGCTAGCATATACAGTTCATTACAGACTCTCGGAACAATGTTTCTATTCATTTTGTTTTTAATACTTTAAGTCATCATTTTTATACAGTGTCCTATTTTACAAGTGGCATTCTTGTTTAAAATATTTTTTTTTAAAATTATTTTTTGACAGCTTTATTGAAGTAACTTTACATAAATAAAAATTCACCCATTTTAATTATACAATTCATTGATTTTTAGTAGATTTCAGAGTTGTGCAACAATAACTATAATTTAATTTTACAACATTTCCATCATCCCAAAAAGAAAATAATGTATATTGTAATGTATTTTTGTGGTAAAACTACTAAAACAATACTGAACATACTGCAAATGCTTTAACTTGCTCAATAATTGAGATGTGATTTCACTATCATATAGACTAAGTAACATAAGACACGTATGAAAAATCAAGTATATATAGAGCGACTACCTCTTTTATCCGTCATAAGGATTGTTAGATTAGCAAGATTAGCTATCTTTCCCAAGCAAAGACCTCCCTTGCTAAAGATCTCTTTACCATGAAATTCTGTTCCAAAGAGTTATTCTCCCTGAAATGCCAGTTTAGTGCAGTGGTAAAAATAATGGCCTTGGAGCTAGGGTGTGACTCCTGGCTAGCCACTTTACTAGCTAGGTGGCTTTGGCAATACCTTTCATTTCTTTTATGGGCATAATCACTGAACCTAACTCATAGGACTGAGGATTAAGTGAGCTAATTTGTATATATAGTGTTTAGTATACTCCGAGATGGTAAGCACAATAAATGGCATCTATTACTAAGGAGCTAAATTTTCCTTCCTCCACTAATTACTGGTTTATTAGTTTACTACCATTGATGTCCACCGAGGCCACAGTCAAAGCATTCCCTCTAAGGCCTTCTTAACCCAAAAGAATAAAACAGTCCCAATCTTATCCCGATACCTTTATACAGTTAAGAAATTTTTGTATCTGGACCTTCAAAAATGGACATTTGCAGCTACTTAAGGGTTTGGTAGAAATGCTGGAGAGGTGGAGCCCTTCAGGATGGACTTCCCCCTGCTTTTGACTTTGTAGCTGTCAGTGTCTGTGTAGCTCCTGAGAAGGGGCAGGGTGAGGAGGGTGGTCTAGGGGCGATTGCTGATATTGTAGTTTTTGAAAAGGATTTTAAGGTGGTGGGTGTCATTACCATTAGAAGTAGACGTTTGAATTTTTGAAGTTTAAATACAGTATAGGACTTTTAATGTCTCACTGGACTCCTTAATTTAAAATTCTTGTTTCTCAAAGTGGATTATCAACATTTTCATAGAAAACTCAAAATCCTGAAGTCTCTTTCTCTTTTCCCTTTTTCCTTCTTCCTCTCTCCTTCCCTCACTGAGTAAACTAGGTCTGATTCATGTGGTAAAAATGATATTATATGGTAATACTTTAGCTTTTAACTTTTAGAGGAGTTACACTTTAGGGTAGATCTGTTTTATGGTTACAATTAGCCATCGTTTATCATTTTTGTTTTAAGTCTATCTAAAGGATTATTGTTCTTCCATTTAGAATTGTCAATATTGTTATAAAACCAGATTAATAATCATACACTGGCATCTGCAATAACACAAAACTTACATACATTTTCCACTGTTGATCTGTTTCATTGATGTATTGCCCTAAAGCTGAGTAATGTTGGTTTATTTCTCCATAGTTTTACATATGGCTATGTGGAGTGATGAACCCAGCCAGGTAGCACTGAGTACTTATATGTGTGTTCGTTCGTTTGTTTGTTTTAATCTCTTAAGATTGCTCTTACTTTGTAATAACAGTTGAAGATATTTCTAGTCTCAATTTAAGGATAGCTATAGCTATAGTATATACAGGAAATACAAGCCTAAGGAGCCTACATTCTGATTTTGCTCGTTCCCTTTTTGTGTCTACATGATGTAGACGTATTTAGAGATGATTTAGTTACCCTTAGGGTATCCTAATGGGTTTTTTTGGTTGTTAAAAAATGCTCTTCAAAGAATCTAACTGAATTTTCCAAATAAACTGGTTGATTTATGCTTATTGAGAGAGGAGTTCCAGTGCACCCACTCATATCATCAATTACAATCTCTTATGAAATGCAGTTTGCCCAGTCTTGATTAAAAGGCCTGTAATTCTCTTTTCCTGCTGCTCTATACATCCTCTGCTGCCCTCTAATGGCCGCCTGTCAATGGTACCCACTGATGTCCATCGTAACCACCAAGAACCTGCCTTCCTTCAGCAGCAACTTACGTAGCTACTGCATCTGTGGGAGCCTATATAGCCTCCCAGGAGAAAGACAGCTGGGAGGAGCTCCTCGAAGGAAAAGCATGCACATGTGAATCCTATGATTGCCCCTCAAGGTTTTGCCATTCAGGTAGTTGTGATAATGTTAGGATTTCTAGGGTAAGTGTTTTGCTTTACTGTTTGTTTCACATATTTGTTCATTTTATTATTCTTTTGTCTATCCACTAATTCATCAGATATTTTTGAATGCCACATATGTCCAGCATCTAGCCCTGCCTCCATCTAGTAGGTTCTTAGTATAAATTTGTTGAAAGAATGAGTGAATGAATAAATACAAAGATAAATAAGACTTGGTTTTTTCTCTTGGGGAGGGAAGATGCTGACTTAGTGACTACTTGGTTGCCCTTATCTTCCTCTTTTAAACTCTATAAAATCTTGGGAAAGAAGCTCAAACTAGAAGATGGAAACAAATATCAGTGGAAACCTAGTCTCTCTGTATTTCTAGTTCTCATAATTCATCATTCCTAACTGTGGAGGGGCTCTGTTTCAGGTAGGATTTATTTTGCACCTAGAAATGATACTAATTTATTTTGGTGCTTCTTGCTTTTGGTTGAAGGTGACACACAGTCATGGTTGCATTTTCCTTTATATTTACCAGTCTCCAAGGCACTGCACCTGCTATAAACTCTGGCTTCTGCCTCCTTTATATTTATTAATAATAAACTGTGACTTAAAATAGGTCCTGTTTTAAATGACCATATGTGAAATATGACAAGTGCAGTGGTGTGTACTTATTTTTTTCTTTGTTAAGTATGCTGTGAATTCCTTAATTCTTCCACTTTTTAGTCTGCTTGGCAAGTTTTTAAAAAGTATTTTTCTTACTACTTTTCATTATTTCATGTCAGGTAAGTGTTCATCATTGTCCTCATTCCTTGTTTGAAAGTATAATCCACTCATGTATTAAGGTTGAATAAGCCTTTTATTGTGAAAAATAAAGATCTTTTTTTATTCCATTGGAGAAGAACATGAACTGGTGCCTTTGTGTTATTTAACATTTTATTGTAGAGATGGTGGTGGTTGGTTGTATTTTGCAAGATTTTCCCTTTATTTTGTATATTTTTTACATTATCTATTTTAATATTCTATGAGATATTAAAATAACCAGAGAGAGGCAAATTCTTTTTTTTATGGCTGTGCTAAAAACTTGAAAATCTAAAACAAATTTGAAAAACTAAATTTAATTTGAAGTAGTGGTACAGTAATCATTGCCCATCTCTTTTGTGACAACAGTGAAAGAGATTGATGGAAAGGGGACTCTAGAAGGGAGGAAGATATAGGGTAAACATAATTATTTTTGTCTCTTGACTGCTTTACATTTTATCTGTCAGTTCATTTGATCTTGGTTCACACACCCACAAACCTATATTTCTCATTACTTTAAACACCTTTTTCAGGATATTTTTAACACAAAAGAACAACAAAAAAAAGCTGTTGGATTAAAAAAATAAACAATATTTTACCATGCTGAGGTGGTCGTGTAAAGTAAAGGAAAGTTTGGATAGAGCACCTGTCCCTGAGCAGACATTGATAAGATGGCAGATTGCTTCTGGGTATCATAGTTTGCCAAAGTAAATCTAGACCAACACACTGAAATCATTTGCGTTTTCCCTTCAAGTATATGGAAGGTGAAAACACAATGGTGAAAAATTAAACTTGAGCACTTGTTGGCATAAAATCAATCATTTGACTTGCAAAGCTTCAGTATAGATTTTACTGCAAGGGTCACCTGCAGCTATTGTTCTCTTGTGCCTTGTGGGATCTTGGGGATTCCAGATGTTCTTACCTCTTGGGTGCTGCTTAATTGGGTTTGACTGTGACAAGGGTTAAAACCTCCATGTATTGATGAGCATTCTGATTCAAAACAAATGGCAAAAGATTTTTTAAAAAAGGCTTAAGTGATCAGAGATGCAGTCTACTAAACTAATTTTGCTGCTTATTCCAGTCAAATTTCTCCACCGACTGAAGAAGAAGTCTACTCTGGCTAACTTAAGCAGAAAAGGGATTTATTGGAAAGATGTTGTATAATTTAAAGAATTGATGAGAAGGATGGAGAAATAGGTACAAAAAATAGGAAGGAGTTAAAGACGGCTGAGAATTTGTGCTCATACCATCCATACCATAGGAAAAATCTCGTTAGGAAGCCAGTTCTATTTCTAAGACTGAGTTGTTTCTGCAAGTGCATTGCTCACTCAAGGTTGAAATCCTCTGTGGGAGCATCCCATTGACAGCCTAGATCAGCCATTTTCTTGTTTGTAGCTTTCAGGGGTCCATGAGGTCTAACTATGTTTTATAATAATTCTTAGGTATTATTTGCCTTTTTTACTGTATTGACATTTGTACCGATGGTGTAAAAGCATTGGTGGGCAAAAGTGCTAGTGCCATAGCATGAATCAAGCCACTGGCATGTCTATAGCTATATATATATATATATACACACACATACACACACAAACTGTTTTTGCTGACAATACTTCTGGCACCAAATGTGTGGTTTTTTTCCTAACACCAACCCAGTTTCCAAATCTCCAGACACCAGGTGGGTGTCCTACAATTCAATGCAATTCTGGCAGTAAGTACCCAGAGTTAGTGTCAAACTCAGAGTTTAAGGGCTCAATCCCATGAGACCGCTCTCACTTTCAATGCCACTCATAAATATTGAGTCCCCAGATTACCCACACTTCTGTCTGACTTGACTACAAATCAGGGGTTCTCATGACCCCCACCCCCTCAGGTTTGATAATTCACTAAAATGGCTCACAGACCTCAGGAAAACAGTTTACTTATGATTAGTATTATAGTTTATTATAAAGTATGCAACTCAGGGACAGCCAATAGAAGAGATCATAGGGCAAGGTATTGGGGGAGGAGGGGTCTGAATCTTCCATGCCCTCTCTGGGTGTACCACCTTTCCAGCACCTCGATATGTTTGCCCATCCAGAAACTCTGTGAATCCCCTTGTTTAGGGATTTTTATGGAGGTCTTATTATATGGGCGTGATTGATAAAATCATTGGTCATTGGTACTGTCTTCAGCCTCTCTCCCCTCCCCAGAATTTGGGGAAGTGGGGCTGAAAGTTCCAACCTTCTAACAAAGTTTGGTCTTTCTGGCAACTAGCCTGAGGTGACCTAGAAGCCCCACTGTAAGTCACCATATTAGCATAAACTCCAGTATGATGGGAAGGGATTCATTACAAATAACAAATTTCCTATCATTCAGGAAATTCTAAGGATTTTAGGGGCTCTGTACCAGGAACCCACAACAAAAACCAAATATATGTTTCTTACTATGCTACATGTATGTTCTAGATATTTTTATTGTGCATATAGCTTCATCTTGTTTAATTGGCCAGATGTCACTGGATATTTTCAGAACCGTTTATTGGTAAGCTGTGTTAAAAGAAAAACTTATGACAAATTTAACAGAGTTTAATTAAGCAAAGCATGATTTGTGAATCGGGCAGCCCCCAGTACTAGAATAGGTTCAGAGTGACTCTGGGGCTGCCACATGGTCTGGTAAAATTTATGGACAGAAAAGGGTAAGTGACATACAGAAAATGAAAGTGAGGCATGGAAACAGCTAGACTGGTTACAGCTTGGTATTTGCCTTATTTGAACACAGTTTGAACAGTTGACCACATGTGATTGGCCAAAACTCTGTGATTGGTACAAGAGTAGTTTGTAGTCTGTTTACATATTTGGTTAGGTTACAGTTCACTATGTATAGAGAAACTTTAAGGCTAAACTTAAAATATGTAAAGAGGCAGCTTTGGGCTAAATTTAATTTGACAACTCCCCCCTTTTGGTCAACCCCTCAATTTTTAAAACTTTGTACAAACTTATGGGGTACATGAAAAATTTTGTTGCATGTGTATAATGCATAGTAGTCGAGTCAGGGTATAGGATGTCCATCACCCAAGTACGATACATTTTTTAAAGTATGGTCATCCTACTCTGCTATCAAGCATTGAATTTATTCTTTCTACCTTACTGTATGTTTGTACCCTTTAACCCACTTCTTTTCATCCTCCCCCTTCTCCCCGCTCACCATTTCCAGTCTCTGTTATCTATTTTTCCACTTTCAACCTCCATGTGTTCAAATTTTTTAGCTCCCACATATATGTGAGAACATGCGATATTTGTCTTTTTGTGTCTGGCTTATTTTGTTTAAGATAACAACCCTCAGTTCCATCCATGTTGCTACAAATGACATGATTTCATTCTTTTTTATGGTTAGATAGTATTCCATTGTGTGTATATGCCACATTTTCTCTATTCATCCATCCATTGATGGACACTTAGGTTGATTCCGTAGCTTTGCTATTGTGAATAGTACTACAATAAACATGCACATGCAGGTATCCCTTTGTTATATTGATTTCTTTGCCTTTAGGTAGATAGCCAGGAGTGGGATGGGTGGATGGAATGGTAATTCTATTTTTAGTGTTTTGAGAAATTTCCATACTGTTGTCTATAGTAGCAGTACTAGTTTACTTTCCCACCAACAGTATATTAGAGTTCCCATTTCTCTGCAGCCTCTCCAACATCTGTTATTTTTTTGTCTATTTAATCACAGCCATTCTGACTGGAGATAATATCTCACTCTGGTTTTGATTTGCATTTCTCTGATGATTAGTGGTGTTAAGTATTTTTTCGTATACCTGATGGCCATATCTGTGTCTTCTTTTGAGACATGTCTATTCATGTTCTTTCCCCACTTTTTAATGGGATTTGAGTTCTTTATTAATTCAGGTTATTAGTCCCCTGTGAAATGGATAGTTTGCAAATATTTTCTCCCATTCAAAAGGATGTCTCTTCACTCTGTTGATTATTTCTTTTGCTGTGCAAAAGCTTTTTAGTTTAATTAAGCCCCATTTGTCTATTTTTGTTTTGTTGCCTGTGCTTTTGAGGTCTTAGTCATAAATTCTTAACGTCCAGGAGAGTTTTCCCTAGGTTTTCTTCTAGTATGTTTATAGTTTTGGGTTTTGCATTTAAGTCTTTAATCCATTTTGAGTTGATTTTTGTATATGGTGAGAGATAGGGTTCCAGTTTTGTTCTTCTGCATGTGGCTATCCAATTTTTTGTTCTTGGATTCAATTTGCAGCACCATTTATTGATGCAGTGTAAGGTCTTGTTGGCTTTGTTGAAGATCAGTTGGATATAAGTATGTAGCTTTATTTCTGGATTCTCTATTCTGTTCCACTGGTCCATGTGTCTATTTTTATGCCATTACCGTGCTGTTCCAGTTACTATAGCCCTGTAATATGTTTTGAAACTAGGTAGTGTGGTGCTTCCATCTTTGTTCTTTTTACCAGGATTGCTTTGGCTATTCAGGCTTTTTTTTTGGTTCCATATGAATTTTAGGATTGTTTTTTCTAATTCTGTGAAGAATGACATTGGTATTTTGATAGGGACTGCAATGAATCTGTAGATTGCTTTGGGCTATATGGTCATTTTAATGATATTAATTCTTCTGATCCATGAGCATGGGATGTTTTCCCATTTGTTTGTGTCATCTTTAATTTGCTTCATCAATGTTGTGTAGTTTTCCTTGCAGACATTCCACCTTCTTGGTTAAATTTGTTCATAAGTATTTTATTTTATTTTTTTGGCTATTGTGAATGGGATTGCCTTCTTGATTTTTTTCTCAGCTAGATCATTATTAGTATATAGAAATGCTACCAATTTTTGTACATTGATTTTGTATCCTGCAACTTTACTAAATTCATTCATCAAATCTAAGAGTTTTTTTTGGTGGAGTCTTTAGGTTTTTCTGGATAAAAGATCGTATCATCAGCAAAGAGGGACAGTTTGACTTCCTCTTTTCCAATCTGGATGCCTTTTATTTTATTTTATTTTATTGTTTCTTGCCTGATTGGTCTGGCAAGTACTTCCAGTACTATGTTGAATAGGAGTGATGAAAGTGGGTGTCCTTGTCTTGTTCTAGTTTTTAGAGGAAAGGCTTTCAACTTTTCCCCATTCAGTGTGATGTTAGCTGTGGATTTGTTATATATGGCCTTTGTTATTTTGAGGTATGTTCCTTCTGTGCCTAGTTTGTTGAGGATTTTTATCATGAAGGGATTCGAATACTATCAAAGACTTTTTCTTCATCTGTTAAGATGATCATATGGTTTTTTCCCCCTTCATTCTGTTGGTGTGATACATCACATTTATTGATTTGCATATGTTGAACTGTCCTCGCATCCCTGGTATAAATCCCACTTGATTGTGGTGTATTGTCTTTTTGATGTGTTCATGGATTCAGTTTGCTAGTATTTTATTGAGGATTTTTGTGTCTGTGTTCATCAGGGATGTTGGCCTGTAGTTTCCTTTTTTTTTTTTTAATCTCCATGTCTAGTTTTGATATCAGGGTGATGCTGGCCTTGTAGAATAAATTAGGGAGAATTTTCTCCACTTTGATGTTTGGAATAGTTTCAGGAGGATTGGTATTAGTTATTTGTATGTCTGGTAGAATTTGGTTGTGAATCCATCTGATCCTGGGCTTTGTTGGGAGACTTTTAATTACTTATTCAGTGTTGCTACTTGTTATTGGTCTGTTCAGGTTTTTTATTTCTTCTGGATTCAATCTTGGTAGGTTGTATGTTTCCAGGAATTTATCCATTTCCTCTAGGGTTTCCAGTTTGTCAGCCTATAGTTGTTCATAGTAGTCTCAGATGATCTTTTATATTTCTGTGGTATCAGTTGTAATGTCTCAAGGAAAGAACTCTCCTTTTTCATTTCTGATTTTGTTTATTTGATTCTTTTCTCTTTGTTAATCTAGGTAACAGTTCATCAATTTTGTTTATCTTTTCAACAAACCAAATTTTTGTTTTGTTAATCTTTTGTTTTTTTTTTTTTTAGTTTCTATTTTATTTACTTCTGCTCTGATCTTTATTATTTCTTTTCTTCTGTTAATTTTGGGTTTGGTTTGTTATTGCTTTTCTCATTCCTTCAGGTCCATTGTTAGATTGTTAATTTGTAATCTTTCTAATTTTTTGATATAGCATTTATTGCTATAAACTTCCTGTTTTTTCTATATCCCACAGGTTTTGGTATGTTGTTTCCATTTTCATTTGTTTCAAGAAATTTTTTGATTTTCATCTTTATTTCTTCATTGATCCAGTGGTCATTCAGGAGCAGGTTGTTTAATTTACATGTATTTGTTAGTTTCCAAAGTTCCTCTTCGTATTGATTTATTGTTTCATTCCATTGTGGTCTGAGAAGATGCTTGATCTGACTTCGGTTTTTCAAAATTTGTCGAGACTTATTTTGTGGCCTAACATACGGTTTATCCTGAAAAATGTTCCACGGCCTGAAGAAAAGAATGTATATTCTGCAGTTGTTTGATAGAATGTTCTGTAAATGTTTGTTTGATCCATTTAGTCTAAAGTCCAGTTTAAATCCAATGTTTCTTTGTTGATTTTCTGTCTAGATGATCTGTCTAATCCTGAGAGTAGGGTTGTTGAAGTCCCCCATTATTATTTTATTGCAGTCTGTCTCTCTCTTTAGATTTAGTAATAGCTGCTTTGTGAATCTCGGTGCTCCAGTGTTGGGTGCATATATATTTAGAATTGTTATATCCTCTTGCTGGATTGATCCCTTTATCATTATATAATGAACTTCTTTGTCCTTTTTTACAGTTCTTGACTTAAAGTTTGTTTTATCTGATATAAGTTTTGTGACTCCTGCTTGTCTTTCGTTTCTGTTTGCATGGAATATCCTTTTTCATCCTTTTACTTTTGGTCTATATGTATCTCTACTGGCAACATGAGTTTCTTGTAGGCAGCATATAGTTGGATCATGTTTTTTAAAAATCTACTTAGCTATTCTTGTATCCTTTAAGTTGAGAAGTTAATCCTTTTATATTCAGGGTTGTTACTGATATGTGAGTCTTTGTTCCTGTGATATTGTTAATTGTTTTCTGGTTATTTTATATATTTTTTGTACCTTTCTTTTCCTTTAATTGTTTGTCATTGTGGTTTGGTAGGTTTCTATAGTGGTACCATTTGAGTCCTTTCTCTTCCTCCTTTGCATGATTTCTTTACCAGTGAGTTTTATACTTTTGTGTGTTTTCATGGTGGTAAATGTTGTCCTTTTACTTCCAAGTTTTAGACTCCCTTGAGCATTTCTTGGGCCATTCTAGTGGTAATAAATTCCCTCAGCATTTACTTAGCTGAGAATGACTTTATTTCGTCCTCATTTATGAAGGATAATATTACTGGATATAGTATTCTTGGGTGGTGGTTGTTTTCTTTCATCATTTTGAATATATCATCTCATTCTTTTCTGGCCTATAAGGTTTCTGCTGAGAAATTTGCTGTTGGTCTGATAGGGTTTCCTTTATAGGTGACCAGGTGCATTTCTCTTGCTGTTTTTAGGATTTGCTCTTATCTTTGACTTTAGATGTTCTGAGTATAATGTTCCATGGAGAAGACCTTTTTGCATTGTATCTGCCTGGGGATCATTGAGCCCCCTGTATCTGAATGTATAAATCCCTTGCTAGACTTGGGAAGTTTTCATCTATTATTTTGTTGAATAGGTTTTGTCATCATTTCTTTTCTCTTCATCCTCTGAGATACAGGCTGAATTTGTATATTTGGTTGCTTGATGTTGTCATGAAGGCTTTGCTTATTTTTTATTCTTTTTCCTTTATTTTTGTCTGAGTTATTTCAAAAGATCTGTCTTTGAGTTCTGAGATTCTTCTGCCTAATCTCGTCTATTGTCGAAGCTTTCAAATGTATTTTGTATTTCCTTCAACGAATTTCTTCAGTTCCAGAATTTCTATTTGGTTCTTCTTAAAAAATATGTCTCTCTTTGGTAAATTTCTCATTTATATCTTGAATTGTTTTTCTGATTTTTTTTGGTATTTTTTTCCAGAATTCTCTTGTATCTCACTGAGCTTCTTTAAAATCATTATTTTGAATTCTTTCTCTGTGATTTCAAAAATTTCCTTTTTGATTAAGATCTATTGCTGGAGAATTATTGTGTTCCTCTGGGGATGTTATATTTCCTTGCTTTTTTATGTTTCCTGTGTGCTTATGTTGATATCTGCTCATCTGGTATGACAGTCGCTTCTTTCTATTTTTCCATTTATTTTCATAAGTAAGGACTTTTTCCTGAAGATTTATCTATGTTGTAGGTTGTATAGGGCAATTTGGCTTTCATTCTGGATGCATGCAGTAGTGTAGTCTCTCTGTGATGTCTTTGGCTGTAAACAGTGTTAGTGGTATCTTTGATTTCCTTGGTGGGTTAGTGTGTGGTTAACAGCGGAGGCTGCGGTGAAGTTGTGCTGGAGACTGGGATGCCAGGTGGGCCAGTCTTTAGGTCCCAGTGGTGGTAGTGGTGGGCTGAACGTGCCTATCTTCATGCCCTAGGGTGGTGTATGCTGGCACCTGAGTTAGCAGTTACCAGCAGGCTGATTCTTGGGCCTCCAGGTGGCTTGCTTGGATGCTGATAGTTGCATCAGGGGACTGGTTGGGTTCTCAGGACCCTGAGCAGCCTGTGAGGCATGGGTGATGGCAGTAGCAGTGGCAGGACAATTCTCTGGGTCTCAAATGGTGTTCGTTGATGTTGGAGGTGACTGCAACAGGCTGGGAAGTCCAGTGTCCAGTCCACAGGTGGCACTTGCAAGTAGGTGCCAGCTGAGGTGGTAGTGTCCTGGAGTTTAGGTCCAGCCTCAGGCCCCTGGATGGAATGCTCAGGTGCTTAAGGTGACAGATTGGATTGGGCAATCCCTAGGATCCCAGGCTATGTACTTTGTCACGGGGGGGTGATGGGGGGTGAAGCAAGGGCTGGGTAGACTTGTGCTCAGACCCCCCAATGGTGAGAGCAGGGGCCAGCCATGGTGGGCAGGAGTGGGCAATCATCAGGCCCCAGAGTGCTTAGGTGAGAGGCAGCAGCAGCTGTGCTGAGGCCTGGCACTGGAGAGGGTGGGGCTGTCCTCTGTGGCCATAGCCTGGGCCAGTGGGTGGGAAATGTGCATCCCTTTCATGCACCAGTCCGGGTGGGTCTCATACCTCCACCCCTGCCCTAGCGGCGGTAGTCCATGCCTAGCTCTGTGCCCCTGTCTCAGTCCTGGCAGTGTTCACTTCCTGGTGCCAGCCACTGCCTTACTCACTTCTTATCTCTGGCTGAGGGAGCACTTACAGCTCACTCCCCAATCCCAGCAGTGACAGCCAAAGTTTTTAATGCCTCACTTCTGGCACTGCTGGGCCCCAGGACAGCGTGCAGACTGCCAGAGGCTAGGTTTGAAAATGACACCTTGCTGTAGTCACTTAGGTCTTAGAAATGGTGTGGGACCCAGTGCGAGCTCTGTCTCTGGAGCAGTTCCATCCCATGGACTCCTGGCATCTTCCTATGTTAGTTTTAGGGGTTGGCAGAGTAGAAGGGTTCTCCTTTGGCCGGGATTGCGTGATTCTATGGTGGGAATGTGGGCTGTTAGAAGTCTCTCACTCACCCTTTCCCCGTGTTGGGGAGTCACTTCTGGCTCCCAGCCAATCCTGGCCAGGGAGTCTGTCTCTCCTCCTTTGCCTTCCCTGCTCTTGGTGTTTCCTGTCTCTTCTCTGTTGAATTCCAGCATTCTTTCTTGAAAAATATATTCAAAGTGTAACTGTCTATGTACTGTTATGGTTATTCTAAGTGGAGGAGGCAGACATGAAATGTCTAGTCAGCCAACTGAGTCTCCCCTCCCAATGCCAACCTCTCCATTTTGAGAGATTGACCAAAACTTTAGGCATTGACCTCACTGTCACCATTGTAAATGGATTTTTAAAATCTCAAATCTGGGAAATAGCATAACAGTGGGTTTTGTATGGTATGAACAAGGAAACAAAACAATAGAAAAAACTGGTCACTTCAGCTTCCTTTTTTGTAAGGGTTAGAGCAGGGGGGAATTTTCTTATGCTGGAGTCTCCTATTTTCAGGACGAAAAAAAACTGGTCTGTTTTGGGATTTATCTGCTTCTTTTAAGTTTCAGTTTGATTGTATAGCATTTGGCGTGAGTGACTCCGTTTTGGTTTGATCTGTTGGGGCCTAGGGCACAGGCTAAGTCCAAAATTTTGCTTAATTGCGGATAGTGTGATATGAAAGCATCCTTGCTGGAACCAAATTGCCTGGTGTGAACCTAACTTCCCCACTTACTAGCTGTGTGATGTTGAGGCAACATTTAACCTCTGTGGGCCTGAGTTAACTCTTGTAAAACAGGGATAATAATAGTACTTGCCTCATAAAATATTGTGAAGATTAAATAAGTTAATAAAAAGAAATAGTTTAGAACATTGCATAGTTTGTAGTAAACACTTAGCAAATATTAATTATCATAATTATTATTGTCATCATTATCAAACTTTCAAATCAGGTCCTCAACAAGGTCATAGGAGGAGGGATCCAAAACGTGAATTCTGGGTTCTTGTATAGCTGGGTAACAACTCACGAGGTCAAAATATTGACCTGGAAACATGAAGTGCTACTGGTTTTAGATTAAAGATGTCAAGTGTGAGCTTTTTCTTCCAACTTCCTACTACTTGTCTGTTAGCTAGACTAATGTAGAATAAACGTGAATGAACAAATTGCAAACAAATATGCAAGGAAACTTGAAAAGAATATATCATTTAGTTTGACTGTTTTCTTTGTAGAGAGGTGCAAGTGCTGGTGGTATTTTTTTAATTGTATACACGAAAACTGCAAAATAATAACTGACTTAATTAATCTTGCTTAATTAGCCATTACCTGACAAATGTTAAGACTGCATCTTTTTTTTCTTAATATCTGGGATTGATTGTTTGCTTGTGTTTTTTTAGAGACAGCGTCTTATTCTTTTGCCCAGACTTGAGTGCAGTCGTGCAGTCATAGCTCACTGTAACCTCAAATTCCTGAGCTCAAGTTATCCTCCTGCCTCATCCTCCCCAGTAGCTAGGACTATAGGCACATGTGACCATGCCCAGCTAAGTTTATAATTATTATTATTATTATTATTATTATTATTACTATTATTTGTAGAGGTGGGGTCTCACTATATTGTGCAGGCTGGTCTTGAACTCCTGGGCTCAAGCAATCCTCCACCTTGGCCTTCTAAGGGATTAGAGCCATGAGCTACCACACCCAGCCAATATATGGGATTTTTTATAAAAAGACTGCATTTTTTGCTGGACAGGGCTGTGACTTGAGTTTTTAGCTCCAGCTGGTAGTTTAGTGCCTGAAATGGGATAGGTTCATAGCAGGTGTTTGTTGAATAAGTAATATGCTTTCATATAAAGAGTCATATTTTCTGCTCTGCTGGAAAATTGTTTTCAAAAGAATTTTCTTTCACTAAATACAATAAAATTTCACAGTGCATGCCAGGGAACTGCCCTATGTTGTGATGGTGGGTAGGTATGAGATGGTACAGGGGAAGAAGGGATAAAATGTGATGGAAAATACTCTCACAGACGTGATCTTAATGTAAGAGGATGATATAATTGGGTCTTTGAATTGCTTATTTTGTTTTATTTTAAAGGTCCCACTCTTCTCAAAATCCTGTTTTGGAAGTATACTGGGCCAGCCAAGCCTCTGAATGCCTGCATGACAACCCCCCATTTAAGGGAAACTGTCCTGCCCTTACCCCTTGTTGTAAGCTCTTGCTGGCTGTGGCCACATAGACCCTGGAAAACTGAACCAAGAAGAGTGAATTGTGGCCTAGAACAAAAAGATGGACTGCGCTAATCAGATTATTCCCTGGAGAATTTAAAACTGTAAAATGTGGATAGATAGAGACAGTTAACAGTGGGGGCAAAAATTGAAACAGTGTATTAGGAAATACCTTGAGGTAAACATGAGGATACCATGTGTTATGGGGAAGCAAAAATATGAGATATCAGAGAAAACCATTTAATAGTAGAGTGGAAGGAATAAGATATTTGGAAGTAAGCTATGTAATTAATAAGGAAAGCAATTGAAGATTGACTGCCTTTTTGATTGATTAATTGATTAATTACTTTATTCAACACATTATGTATTGAGTTACTGCTATGTACCTGGCAGTGTTCTAGCCTAAGAATATTGCTCTGAAAAACAATTAAGCCAGTGATTCTCTACCAGCTGTGATTTTGCCTACCAGAGGACATTTGACAACGAAACTTTGGTTGTCACAACTGGGAAGGAGAGGTGCTGTTGGTATCTAGTGGGTAGAGACCAGGGATACTGCTAACTATTCTACAATGCACAGGATAACTCCCTACAAAAAGAATTACGTGGCTCAAAATGTCAATAGATCTGAGGTTGAGAAACCCTGGGATAAACCATCATAAGTATGTGTTTCATAGAATAATTATTGTATAGTTGACATTTTAAATTTCTGTGTTTTCAGAAAAAAAGGAAGTTCACTGGAGTAAAATGGAGGCCTCAGTAATATTACCCATTCTGAAGAAGAAACTAGCCTTTCTTTCAGGTATGTTTTCTTCTTAAAATTAGAAGTGTTTGATATATGCACTTGTTTAAACTTTTCTTTGATAAGTTTGACAGGAATACATTTTATTTTTCTGTGAAAGTTTTATTTAAAAGGTATTTCTGAGACATCTTTTAATCAGAATGGGTAGTTGTTTGTATGAGCTAACTTTGTCTCTGCTGGTTCTTGGCAAGCCAACTTTTATTCTGTTCTGTAATTTGATTAAAATGGCCTCTACAAAGCAGATGTCATGATCTCTCACTTCTTATACAAAAATGTAAAAATTAATAATTGACTAACTGGCATCTAAATAATTGTTTCTGAGCTATAGGGTAATCCATTTTTATGATATCCTATCTCCTAGCTTTTGTCTTCCATTTTCCAATGAGAAAGTTTTAGTACACTAGAGGAGTTATAAAATATCTACTGTGCTGTTTTCAATTTTTGCTGTTCAAAATTTGTTTATACAGGCTTAAATTTACCTTCAGTTATTAATATTAACCTAAAGTCTATATCAGCTAAGATGAGTCATGGAGAAGCTGTGAGATGCTTTACTAGTGTGGGAGCAGTGGTGTGATATGTTGGGTGTAGTGATCTCCTGGATCATTGTGGTAAAGCACATGCTTTAGAATACCGTGGCCCTGCCAATTTAGGGTTATTTCAACTGTATTATCTTGCTTCCTCTTTCTCTTCTCTTTAGGTCTTGTTATAATTGTCTTGATAATACTAATGTCTTTTTTTCAAAGAATATTGTGTTCCCCTGTAAATTGGCATGTCTTCCAAGTGTAGATTATAAATGGCGAAATAGATTGAATTCCACTAATATTAGTGTTTCCTTATTTAATGCATATTTTCTTTTTCTTTTTAACTTCTCCCCTCATTGGTTAACACTTATATTTTTTCCATTCTTTTCTGATATGAATGGTATTGTAAACGTTCTTATTTGTAGCTTTGTGCATTTTGTATAAGTTCAGTAGTAAAAATTCTTATAAATGAAAGTGTTAAAGAAAATATGCATTTAAATTTGTGTTAGATTTTGTCAGATTGCCCTCCAAGAAGATTGTTTCGATTTCTATTTTTCCCAACAGTGTATGAAAGAAAATGCCTGTTTTCCCACACCATTGCCAATAGTGGAATAATCTTTATCACAGACATTTTTGCATCCTGTGACACTTGTCTCTGTGCAGTATTGGACCCTGTTGACCATACCTGTTTTGAAAGTCTTTCCTCTTGGCTTCTGCCCCTCTTGTAATTTTACACTGGTGATTATTTTATTGTCCCTTAGTGAAAGCTGAGGGCATGAAGTTACATGTAGTCCTGAATGTTAAAGTTCTCCTTTAAAGACAATTCTACAGTGGGTCAGAATACCCCAGTCTAGGTGTTAACCTTTTTGTAGGTTTGGTTTAATGCATAGATAAAGCTTAGCAATTTTGAGGAGTAAATAAAAGATCTCTTAACCCGCTCCTCTTAACTTCTTCTTTTGACCATTGATTATTTAAGCCAGTACTTTTCAAACTTTTTTAATGATAAAATCTTTTCAAACCAACAGAATTACTCAGGGGATACAGTCTAAAAACTGCTTGTGTTAATCTATTCTTTTAAAAAATAAACTTTTATTCTAAACAAGAAAATACGCAGTTGAAGTCATTGATTATTAAGTTGAACCATCTGAAATTGCCATGTATTAATGTTAAGCAAAGTGGTTGAATAGTAGTAATTTGTATGGTTCACCTAATGAAGGACAGAAATTCCTAATTTATTATTAGCGTGTCATGAATTGCATTCATGTCACTAATAGGAGTCTTTTTTTTCATTTTATACCTTTCCTATTTTAGTTGATAGAATTCTAGAAATCATGTAGAATTGTTTCCTTCAGTATTTGCTGGTTTTTTAAGCTTCTAGAATTGCCATAAAATGTCAGTTGGGTCAGAAGATGGGCACTTCAGTGTGAAAGTCAAGCAAATAATGAATTTCCAAAGATGCTGTGAGTGTGTAAAAGTACCTAAAAGTTACATTTTAACCCTTATGACAAACTGTAGGGGACTTGAACATACATGAAATATAAGCGTGTTCCACTACCTGGCTTTCAGGCTTTAATATCTAGGACCCATGCATTCTTCTCAGCTGGGCAGGGCTTTCTCTTTGTTGCTTTGTGAACAATATATGCCTGTCTGACCTTTGTGAATTAACTCAGATTGTTGTCGCCCAACCAGGTTCATTTGCCCGCTGCACAGAGAAGAGCCAATGTACTGAGACAGTTGGGATTGCAATGGAGAAAGAGTTTTAGTCCCCATAGCGCTAGGCTGGGCGACAGGAGAAATTTCTCAAATCCACCTCCCCAAGAATTTGGGAGACAGGGTTTTTAAGGACAGTTTGGCTAGGCAATTGAGTCTGCTAATTGGCTAGGTTGGGGCGGAAGCATAGGGTTGTGGAAATTGTCTTCTTGGATGGGGGTCACAAGACCAGTTGAGTCAGTTCCTCGGTATGAGCCGCTGGTCTGGGTGGGTCAGCCATTCCACTGGAATGCAGGACCTGGAAGATACCTCAGAAACTACCCCTAGGTTTCAAAAAGGTGGTATTATCTATGGACAAAGCTAAGAATCTTTATGGACACCAGCTATGGGGAGAAAGTTAAGAATCTTTATGGATATCAGCTGCGTGGCTCTGGAATGGCAATTATAGAGAAGCAAACAGGGGGGCAGTGACTAATTATTATCATTATTTTAAGCTAGGCCCTTACCACAGTTCTTACCCTGCACCCTGTTATTGACATGTATGAAGGGCGGTTTCAAGATCATTCCTCATCACGGAATGCTCTTTTGACTTGGTTTACAAATTCTACCCCCTTTTTCTTAAGACTTAACTTTTCTGTGAAACTTTTCACATTTATTGAAGCTCTTACCATTTTCTAAATCCCTTTTTATAATATTTTATAATATATTTTATATAATGCAACTTAGAAAATAAACTATCATGTTTCATACTGTTATTTCTTATGACTTAAATCTTTTCTTTCTAGGTTGATTGGAAATTTATTTTACTTGCAAATACTTATTGTACTAGGCACACAATAGATATTTGATGAATTGATTACAGTAAGAAGCAGACTAAATGGAAGAAAATTAAATAAAATGATAATTGCTACATTTGGGTAAAGATTGCATGAGTGAAGTTTTTTCCTTTATTTTTTCTAAATTTTCTATAATTTTGCTATATACTACTATAAACATTTACAATCTATAAATAGCCATTAGATATTTTTAAATGATGTCTTAAACTTGTAATTGTTTTAGTAACATTGGATTCAAATATATATTATTTAGATAATGCCTTAGTATCTACTACATGTTCAATTTATATCTTTTTTCCTTAATAGGAGGAAAGGACAGACGAAGTGGCCTCATTCTGACAATTCCATTATGCCTGGAACAGACAAATATGGATGAACTGAGTGTCACCTTAGACTACCTTCTCAGCATTCCAAGGTGACTCTAAAGGTGTCTTTTCTTAAATCTTAATATGTTTTCATATACTTACTCATGATTTCTGCTATTGCTGAAGTATACTTTGCTGTTTTATTTGCTTTTATTAGCAATGAAATGATAATTTAAAATACTATTAATAGAATCAGTGACTTATGACACCATCACAGATTAAATACTTATATTGTGCTCTTGTACACTTAATGATATACAGATTTCCAAAGTGTATGTACTGTCAACTTTTAGGAACACAATGATTAAGCGTCTGTATATCATGGGACTTTAGAAAAATTAAAGAAGTTAATTCAGTAGAACCACCTTTTATTTAGATAAGTATTGCACTATATTGATAAAAATACATCTGTGGGTTTTAATGAGAAAATGAAGGCTATTAGGAGTTTAAAAATTTTTTTACTTTAAAAAATACAAAAAATTGCTCAAGTCTACCCATCAATTCAACAACAAAAACAAAAAAGCTTCCTCCCCAACTTCCTGTCCCATGACTGATATCTGGGAGCTGAAGTGTGACTGCATGTTAGAATCATCTGGAGAATTTTTTCAAGATTCTAATGCCTGTGGTTTCACTTTTAGGGAATCTGATCTAGTTGTTCTTGGGAAGCCTGCTCATCATATTTTTTTTAATCCTTTAACCTTCCCATATAATTCTAACGTGCATCCAGATTTGCAAACCACTGCAATAAAGCATGAGAATGAGGGCAGGGGTGTGTGTGTATGTGTGTGTGTGTTTGTGTATGTGTGTGTGTTTGTAAAATGTAGAGATAGAAAAATGAATAAAACTATCTCATATAATGCTTTTAAGCTATAGCTAGTGAATTTAAACATTTTATTCAGAGTAAACAATTCTTTGCATTTTTCCCTATATTTGCATTTTATTGACACAATAGTTTATTTCATTTTAAACCACTCTATTCATTTGTAGAACAAGGAGAATATAATTTGAATATGAATGTAACACCTTTAATTGATCATTTATTTGTCTTTGTACACTTTTTAGTTTCCGTGTAGAGAGTGAGCGTGTGACTGGGGAGGCTGTACTATACTTTTTTTTTTTATGGGACAAACTTCCCCAAAAGTTTGAACCGTTGCCGTCCTTTTTCTTCCTCAATAAATGCACTTATAGCAAATGGAGACATAATTGCATTGACCTTAGAGTTACTTCAAAGTAACTAGTTAAGTGCTCTGAACATGCTTTATGCTGTTGATGAGTGGCTTTTTAATATTGATTTCATTTATTCCACAAATATGTATTGAACATTTATAATGTGCCGTTTAAAAATGTAACAGCTGAATCAGTGTTTCTTGTCTTTGCCATGTATTTTTTATTTTTCTATCATCTCTGTTCTCTTTTCTTATGCTTAAGTTCACATATAGGGATGGCCAAGTTGTCAAGCAATAGCCAAATTAATTTCTGTATCCCTGTTCTTTTCCTGATTTGCACACAAGTACAAGACTAATTTCTCAGAAACAGCAGTTCCATCATCCTTCTCAGTTTCCTGTGACCTCTCCGTCTTTCTACACAATGAATTCAGTTCATTAGCTGTTTCTTTTGCTTATACCAAGTACAGACACTGTGTATCATGCACTGTGCAGACAAGAGAGACTCGGTCTTGGCTTTCAAGGACATTCTTTCAGCCTTCTTAACTGCTATGCCAAGACCTTCTATGATTGACTCACCTTTTTCAATTAATGTATCTTGAGCACCTACCATGCAAGGCACTTAGTTTTAAGTACCTGTATTAACTAAATCTTCAAAATAACTTGATACCAGAGATACTGTTATTATCTCCATTTCATAGATAAAAAAGTCAAGGCAGAGAAGTTAAGAAATGTTCCCAAACTAATAAGTGATACCTTTTTTCACAATTTTCCTGCTCAATATCTGTCTTTTTACTTTAGCTCCTTTGTATAGGTACTTCCCAGATTCCTCCATCTGTTCTCTAAACTTACAGCACTTGCTGTTTCTGACTCGTTAGACATTTAATCATGATGTGCTTAATGATAATTCTTGAATTTCTATATTTATTATTTAAGTCTTATGTGTTTTTAAGATTTTAAAGGTTTATGTTGTTTCCCTAATAACGTTAAATAACATAATGTTTGTGAATATAAAGTAGACACTAATTAAAATACTCTTCTGCCCACCTTTCCACCTTCCAGAAAGATTCTAAGCTCTTTGAGGGAAGAAACTGTGTCTTATTATTTGTATTTTCATAGCCCTGTGCAGTGCCTTATACTTTGTCAATAATCAGTAGTCAATAGATATGGATTTCTGCCCATATTTAATTTTACTACTTGTTTCTTGAGAGCTTTGCATACTCAAATATGGGCTTACCGGGTCTGGTAACTCACCATTCTCAGAGCATCTCACATTGTATTAGAAAATCAAATAAACATGCAGAAGTTGTCTGCTCAGTAGAAATTGTTTTGGTGGATAAAACGTTTATCTGGACTGGTATTGCCTGCCTTTTAGAACTTTAAATTAAAAGTGGACCTCAGAATTTACTCATGGTGATGATTGGGGGAGAGATATGAAAAGAATAGCCCATATTTAAGGAAAGGATAGATAACATTAAGTCATTTAATTCTCATAACAGCCCTATGAGATGAGTACTATCATCTTCATCCCCGTCTTACATATGAGGGAACTGAGGCCTAATAGGAAGGGTGGACAGTTTAGGTATTTTGACCAAGAGCATGTGGCAAACCAGGGTTAGGGAAGGAATTTGAACCTGGCCATCTGGCTCCAATTCTGTATTTCTCATTGCTGTGCTATACCTACCTGTTATAATCACGATGCCATAGCTATTGGTAACTTCTAGTAAATTTACATAAAACCTGGGTTTATCACAACTGGTAATTGACATATGAAAATAACTCTGGTGAATATAGTAAAATTTTATAATAGAAATCTTATACAATAATTTCTTACAAAATAAATCTTGAAAGTATTTCTTATTTGTTTTAACATTTTCTTTGAACAGTATATTCAGTATACATTTAAAATTACAGTATTTTCTAGCTCAAAGGGAAGTTATTGATCATCCAATTATAGAATCATGGAAAACCACCCTAGCCGCATTTAAATGCTAAGTACTTGCATAGATTATTCTTGATTAGATGTTCAGCATCTATTGAAGATGCCTTTCCATTTTTCTCAAGTTTTGATTTTTTTTTTAAATTTAAGATTTTGTTTTAAGTCAGTTTTACTAATTGTAGAAAAGCTTGTTTATGGTATAGAAGAAACATCAGAATGAAGAGGTTTAATGACTTGTCAGATCTCACACAGACATGAAGGCCCCAAGTCTTCAGTCACACAGTAAATATGTGAGAGTCTACAGTGAACTCCTTATTGTTCTAGGCACTGAGCACATAGGTAAACAAAGCAGATGTAGTCCCTCTCCCTGTGTACCTTACACCTTAATGGTCACAGAAACAAATATTACAAGTAAGTACACAGTATGTTGGATATTCATGAGCGCTATACAAATATAGCTTGAAAAGAGTCAGGAGAATGACGGAGTGGGAAGAGGGTATGGGGTGATATTTTACAAAATGTTAAGGTAACATTTTACCAGACATGATTGAAACGAGGGGCAGGCCCTACAGATAAATGATGAAAGGGCATTCAAGGTGGAGCAGTAAGTGCAAAGGTCCTGAGGCAGGAGCAGGGTTAGCATGTTGTGGGAACAGCAAGGAGCCTGGTGTAGCTGGAGCAGTTTGGGAGGTGAGCAGAGTGCTGGGAGGGTGGTCAGAAATGAGATCACAGAGGACCATGTCGGCCACGGTAAGGGCTTTAATTCTGAATAAGAAGAAAAGCCACTGTCCTGTTCTGAAGAGTGATGTGATGTGTGCCATCTAATATTTTTAAGGGCCCTCTGTATTTAAAGCACCGTTCTAGAAACTGCCAAGATATTAGTAAGATAATGTCCTTGCTTTCTGGAATCATGATAGCTAATGAAGATGAATTGTAAACAAGTAATTATAATAAAAGCCTAAGTGAAATTGGTGCTATTATGTAAGTGTGAGCAGAGCTCCATGAGTGGAAGAGGAGTCCGCAGTTGTAATCAGAGAAGTGAGTGAACAGCTGCAGGATACTGGTCCCAGGAAATCCACTGACAATCCCTTTCCATGTGAAAAGTGAGTGAGCTTGTTAAGCAGCCTCACCTCTTTTACAGAGCTGTTTTAACTCAGCCACGTCACCCTTGAAAGGCTCTAATGGAGTAGGAACAAGGAGGCAGGGTCTTAGATTTTTCTTTGTTACTGTTCTTAAAATATAATTATAAACATGTTAATAATAGTATAGGAATATATTAATAGCACTTTAGTTCTTCCAACATGCCCTTTATAAAGAGCATAACATGCTTCTAAATTAAGTATGTTATTACTAAAAGCAGTTTAAACCATCCTTCTGCTTGTAGGAATGAAGGAAAAAAAAAAAACCCAAAACTAATTTTTTTCAAGTCCTTGAAAAACTATGTGGTATTGCAATTTTGAAATATTTGTCTTTGGATTGTATGTATTTTCATCGTCTAACTTAGTAAACTGTGAGAAAATTATGACTAAGGGTGTTTTTAAGTACTCTATAAGATGAGACTATTTTATGCCTTTAAGATCACTACAGATGATATTTGCAAACTTCATTACTTTGTTAGTCTTAATGTACAGGTTAATTTATATAGTGTACTTTGAAATATAAATGTGTTGTTTGTGTAAAACTTAGTTAACAAAATGGTTGTGTAACCTGTATCTCAGAGATGTAGTTGCTAGAGACAAGACAGTACCAAGTTATGGGAATGGTGCACTTCTCTTGAGGGGAGGGCCCTCCGCTGGACAGCTCTGTGTCTCCATTCTCCTCCTGCAAGCTTCCGTCGTGCATTGGTAGAGTCCCTGAGTTGTTGCCGCTTCTCCAAAGACCACTCAGCAGCCAGCTCCCCTGCCTAGGCTGATCTCTCTTGGGCTTGTATCTAAGTCATAGCATTCTTCCTTAGATGTCTTATTGGTGGGAAACTCCAAGAATTCCCTCATGACCTGAGCCCACAGATTGTAATCAGCTATCAGGTTTGATTCCCTTCCCAAGTCTTTATTTGCTTTTGCTAACTTAGAAGTGATCATTGTATTGCCTCACCTTTTTTTTTCCCCCTAAAGAATACTTAGTGGATCCCTTATTTTTTGTAATGCAAATCCAAAAATAGAGTACTTAAATTATTTTTTACTGAGATATAATTCAAATATCATAAAAATCACACTTTAGAAGTATGCAAGTCAGTGGTTTGTAGTATATTCACAGAGTTTTGCAACCGTCACACTATCTAATTCTAAAACATTTTCATCAGCCGAAAAGAAACCCTGTACTGCTGTCACTCCCCATTCTCCCCTCCCCCCAACCCCTATCTACTACTAGTCTGCTTTCTGTGCTTGTGAATTTTTCTATTCTGGATATTTTGTATAAATGGAATCATACAATGTATGTCCTTTTATGTCTGGCGTCTTTTATTTAGCATAATGTTTTCAAGGTTTAGCCATGTTGTAGCATATATCAGTACTTCGTTCTTTTTTATGGCTGAGTAATATTTCATTGTGAGGCTGTACCACATTTTGTTTTTCTGTTCATCAGTTGATGGACATTTGGATTGTTTCTACTCTTTGGCTATTGTGAATTATGCTGCTGTAAACATTTATGTGCAAGTTTTTGTGTGGATATGTGCTTCAATTTGCCTCACCTCTTGAATACTTTTTTGTTTACTTTGGAAGCTCAGCTTCTGTCCATGCCTACAGAGGAACGCTCCAAACTTTTAGCAATATCATCATTCTCATGATCTTACTGTTTCTCAATAGAACTGGACATGACTTTTCCAAGAACCCACTTGGAAGTAATGTGACTGCTTAGAGGAAGTAGGGAGGACTAGTAAAATTCCCTGGACTGTTGTTGGATTTAAGTCCCAGGAAAAGATCTGTTTACCTCTCCTATAATGTATGTAATTGTGAAACCTTTGGGTTGGGGACAGCTTTCACTGCCAAATCCTTGCTCTGCTAAGCAAAGTTGCATTTCCTTCCACTACAGTGGAAGGACAATCGAGATCCCTGCGTTGAGTTGGTAAGTAAAATAATAGTGGTAATAATGATAGCTATGTGAGGTTTGGTCTTTGGGTTGGAGTTTTTCCCTACAGCAGTTGTTGCCTATTACTGAGGTAGACTTCTGGGATGTGTTTAGCAAATACTTGAATAATTGAATATAACATAGGAATAAACACATTTTCTAACCCTCAGGATAATATTTTGCTGGTCAAGTGACTGAGAATGCAAAAGTGAGAGCAGGTATAGATTAGACATGGTCTGTTCAAGCTTTGAATCATTCTGTACAGCAAGTGCTATCTCATCTCATTAAAGTTCCATAAAAGAGTACCAAGAGGCCCATTTTCAATGGTTTAATAATAGCTTACTTTATTTTCTACCTACTTTGAACTATCAATTCACAAATCTAATGCTTCTGGCAGGAAGTGCATAACACACTTGGCAATCACGAATACCTACTTCACCGTGATCCCGTTTTGCAGATGAAGTAATTGAGAAGCTAGTAGGCCTGCTTGAATGTTGCTTTGATTTCTTCACTTTTTAAGACATTTACTTTCTATGCTTTTAGAGTAAATTGCCAAATTAGCTTGTAAATTGTTAACGTAAATGGAAAAATAAATTGCTTGAGAAAATGAAATTCTCTGAAGAATTTCTTTTTATTTATTAACAATGTAAACCAAACCTTGTGAGATTAATTCTACTCTGTATATGTTTACACTTTAAATCTTCTTATTTTAGAATTATGAAGAATAAAATCTGGAGCTTGTTTTAATACTTCATAATTTTGTTTTGTTTTAGTGAAAAGTGTAAGGCTAGAGGATTTACCGTGATCGTGGATGGCAGAAAATCACAGTGGAATGTGGTGAAAACAGTAGTCTTAATGCTACAGGTAATTTTATTTTTGTCTTTCAGGAAATGGTTTTTATTTTATAGCAACATATCATGGTGAAAATGGCAAATGCATTTCATTTATTGGACTATGTCAGGCTTCTCAGCAGTGACTGAGTTCTGAAAATGCATGTATCACTATCAGATTGTTCAACTTCAATTTTTGTAGGTTTGAATTTAAGTAGTAAAATAAATCTCAACCCTATTCTGAAGGTTTGTAATTACTTGAAAATAATATGTCATGTTTAAGTAATTTAAGCAAGGAGGTCAGTGATTTTAAAAGTGTCGGGGCAAACATTATCAGACTCACCTGGGAGCTTTTGCACTGTGTGGTGTCTGTATCAGTCTTCCCCTTGCACCCCATTCTGATACTACAGGTAGGTAGCGAGATTGAGTAAGTCTGGTTTGAAGAAGCTTCTCAGGTGATTCTGGTGTGTCTTTCCCTTCTAGTCTCCTATTTCCTCCATGAAGCGTCAATATTTATAATGTTCTTATTACTTATTTATAACCCAGAAGAAATTACTTAACAGCTGTGTCCTTGGAGATTTTAGCAGCTCCCAATTAGCATTTAATGAACACCTATTACAAAGTCCTTGAGCTCTGATGGCAGTCTTTTGTTTTATATTTCCTTGTATTCCTCAAAGAAAGTTTCTGTGCTCCCTGGCATGTAGTAGATGCGCAGTAAACATTTGTTGATTTATTTTTAGGGTATTGAAGATATTATGATTTACAATGAAAAAATAAAACATTTGAGTGATTGGGGGGGCAGATTATTCTCACAAACTTGGCTTTCCTTAGAAGGGCTTCTAGAGAAGGTAAAATTTGAGTTAAATAAAAAAGGTTATCTAATTTAAGTGAAAGGAATTGAAAAGGGCATTCCTGGCGGGGACTCTTAGTTATTGCTCAAAAATGAAGCAAATATAATGAAAGGAGTTGATGGCAGGCCAGTTTGGGGGAAATGTAAGTTGACAGTAACATGGGATAGTGAACATTCAGTTAGGTGAATGTCAATGATATTAAAAGAAAGATCAAGAATTTTAAATGAATTTGAGAAATGTAATTGGCAGCTGCTTTAGGGTTCTATGGAAAGGAATGTAATTAAAAAATTTAAATTATAAGTAAAGAGAATGATTCTTAATGTTTTATCATTTATATAGGATAATTGGGAAAAAGGACTTCAGGGGTGGGAACAAAGTACTAATTTTAGTTTTTAGTTTTAGTGCTTAATATGGTTCAGATACTGTGCTAAGTAAGCTTGCTGTATAAATTATCTCATTTAATTTTAGCCTTACAACCTTGCACATCGGGTTCTGTTATCCCTAAAGGTCAACTGAGGTGCCAGGATTGTAGATAATTTAAAATTGGAACTTGGCACAACTTAAGCCCCAGGCCTTGGCTTTATCCATTACAAGGTGTATATATACCAGTGACTTGTGTTTGAGGTGGTCCCCAATTGTCTACCCATTGCTTCATTCTTCTTAAATGTTTGACCTAAACTTTCCATATTGGAATCACTCTTATGTGTTAGAAGCATAAGAGCCTCAGGAGGATCAATTTTTAAGGGAGCACAAATTGCCATTCCATAATAACTTTTTCTGTCAAAAAATGTTTCCAGCACTTTTATATTACAATCCTGAAGATTAACTCTTCTCTGTGAAAGTTGTTAAAAGAACTATTAGGTGAAAAATCCATTAATTGTGACCTTGTGTTCTTCCTTTCATCCTGTCACTCAACTGTGTCACAGATGAGCTGTTTGGGACTTGCTGTTTGAACTGGACTTTGATCAATGGCAGTTTTGAAGAACAGTCAATGGATGATTTAATCCCCTCTTGCGATTTCTTTTCTGATAGGTATTTTAACAACTTTTGGATATATTAATAGTTAACATTTTCAGGAGTTGCAGTGGCCTGTTTATTCCTAGTCAGACAGTTTCTATATATGAAGTCATTCATTGCTTTTATCTCAAAAGGGACTGGTACCAGTTGTTTGGGAGCCCAGATGTCAGTACTGCCTCTGCCTATAACTAGTGTTTTCTAAAATGAGGGACTTGGTTTCTCTTGTTTCTCACAGCTTTCGTATTCAATGATTTTGAGATAATAATCTTCCACAAGACAATATATGAATAAACTTCAAATCTACATTAAATTTTCCAGCCCCTCTGATAAGAATTTTGACAACATAGAATTTATTTTACTTACCTTAGTCATAGCCCAGTCATTGTAGGGGGAACTAGATTTCTCATGTGCCCAATGACATGTTTACGTTGAAAGGTTTTCTATTTTCTCCTTAAAAAAGTGATTATTCAGTGCTGTTGTTAATAGTCTAGTACAGAGGTTGGGCCATTGAGTTGATAAATAAAGTTTTATTAGAACTCAACCGGGCCCATTCATTTATATATTGTCTATGACTGCTTTCACACTGCCTCAACAGAATTGAATAGTTGTGACAGAGACTTTATGGCCTGCAAAGTCTAAAGTATTTATTTTCAGGACCTTTCAGAAGGAATTTACTGACCCCTGGTCTAGAACATATGAATTAGTGTGGTGGAACTTTAGAGTCAAACAGACCTGATTTTTGTTCTAGCTTCATGACTTTTTTAACTCTGTTGCCTTAGACAAGTTACTTTAGTTCTCTGAAGCTCAAATTACTCTTCTGTCAAATTGGGAGAATGGGATCTGCTTGTTAATGAGGATTTATTTATTCAACAAATTTTTACAGAGTGTGTTTTATATGTCAGACACTATCATAGGTACTGGAAATATAGGGGTGATGTGATAGATAAGGTACCTGCCATTGGGAAGCTTATATTCTACTTGAGGAGTCAGACAATAAGCAATTAAGCAAATTAATAAACAGTGTAATATCAGATGGTGATAATTGCTGTGAAGAAAAATGCAGCAGCAAAAGGAAACTGAGTCAGATGGTGCCATTTTAGATAGGGTGGACAGGGAAGGTCTCTCTAAAGAAGGAATATTTGAAATAAACTGAGGCAGCACTCCTAAGTATAATGCAAAGGACGTTCCAGATAGAGAAAGTGGCCTGGGTAAAGAGCTGGGGTGGGAACAGACTTATCATATTCCAGCAGGAGGGAGAAGGTCAGTGTGGCCACAGTAGAGTAATGAGCTAGGAGAGGAGAGGTGTGGGGTGAGGTCTGAGAGGTCAACAGGGACCTTCTAGACCTTGGGAGTTTGAATTTTATTCTGAGCATGAGACAATGTCAAGCAGGGAGACCTGTTATGAGGATATTTTAGAAAGCTGGCTAGTTAGGGGATATTAACAATGCAGGTGGTAGAAATGGTTAGATTTAAGGTGTATTTTAAAGTTAAACTCTATGAGACTTGCTGATAAAATATATGTGGAATACTTATTAATTCAATAAATGTTACTTTCCGTTCTTCTTTAGGTAATATGAATAACCATATCTAGTAAATGTGAAATTGTATTTGTCAAAGATTAGCTCTTTGTCTTCTTCTTCAAGTTAATAATCATGAGAAAATTTTGGACAAAATTTATTTTACATCTTTTGAAGAAATTCTCCAAGATGATTGTGCTAGAAATTTTTTTCTCATATCCTAGAAAAATCAAATTTAATAATTTCCCAACTAAAAATTAAGTCTTGCAGTTTAATCTAAACATATTCCTAGTACAGAGATTCAATAAAACTGTGTACTTTGTTTATTTTTTATTTTTTTGAGACAGGGTCTCACTCTGTTACCCGGTCTAGAGTGCAGTGGTGTCATCATAGCTCACTGCAACCTCAAACTCTTAGGCTCAAGTGATTCTCTCACCTCAGCGAGGAAGAGAGAATAACCTTCCGAGTAGCTAGGATTACAGGTGTGCACCACCACGCCTGGCTAATTTTTAAAATTAAAAAAAAAATTTTGTAGAAACGAGGTCTTGCTATGTTGCTCAGGCTGGTCTCAAACTCCTGGCCTCAAGGAATCCACCCACCTTGGTCTCCCAAAGTGTTATGATTAGAGGCATGAGCTACTGCACCCAGCCTGTACTTTTTGCATCGATATAAAATAATTCACATATACTATCTATATTATATTATTTGAAATCTTTTCTGATTTGGCTTTCTTTCAAGTACTTCTTTATTGCTATGTATGTTTCAAAGTTTGGAGAATTTCTTCTACTATATTTTAATTCTTTTCCAAAGGTCTCTTACTTAGCCTAATTATGAATATCTAGTAATTTATAAATTTAGTAAATTGTCCATTTTACGTGTGTAATTTGTAATTTTTTTTTGTATTTTATAGAATGTTGTTCCAGCTGAGGTGTCCCTTGTTTGTGTAGTGAAGCCAGATGAATTCTGGGATAAGAAAGTAACACATTTCTGTTTTTGGAAAGAAAAGGATAGACTTGGCTTTGAGGTAAATATAATCTATAAAAAAGAACAGAAGTAAAAATAGGATTTACTGGTATTATTTTGTTCATCATTAGTTACTAAGCGATGCTTTAAGCAATGCTTCATTAGTGCTTAAGTAATAATTAGTATATAGTCAGCACTCAGATACTTATTGAATGAATTCTGGTTAAAGACCACAAAACCTTTCTTGTTTTCATTTGTATCACTATTTGTTAACTCCTTTGAATAAGTAGAACCTTTTGTATTTATTAATAAAGTTTTTTTATTGCATTTCCAAAAGAAAAGCTAAGGAATACTAGGAAGTCCTAGACGTTTGGGAATAGAAGTTAGTGTCGATTTTCTATGATATGTCATAATTATTTTTTAGTATCTGGCTTGGTTTGGATACATGAAGACAGTTATCTGTTCTTTACTACTGACTTTCCTCTCTCTCTTTCTCTTTTACTTTTCTTATGTGAAAGTACATCTTATTATAGGTTAGAAAGAAGCCCTCAAAAGGAATATAAATATAAACAATTTGCTATATTTTCCCTTTCATACCTATTAATTGCCAATTTCCCAGTAGGAGAGTTGATAGATACCAAACTTTACAGTGTTTAAATTAAGTATGGAAACTTTGAAGGGTACAAAGTCTAACCCCAACCCAGTAGAATATAGACTTATAGACCTTTGGAATGCTTACAAAGAGTCAGACAATAAAGATTGTCACTTTGGACTTTGTCATACTATATAGTCATTTTTATGAAGTCAATGTCAATATATTTTTGGTATGGAGGAAACATCATCAATGTATATTAGATAGAAAGATTTAAGAAAGCTTAGTTTATTCTTTTTTCAGATACATTATATTTGTACATATTTATAGGGTACATGTGAAATTTTGTTACATGCATAGACTATGTAATGATCAAGTCAGGGTATTTATTATCCTAGTTTATTTTTAAATGAGTTAGCTTGAAGTGTCTTAAGAATGTATAATTTTTTTTCTTCACTTTAAAAAAATTTAAGCTATAATTTATGCACAGTGAAATTCATCCACTTTCATGTACAGTTCTGAGAGTTCTGACAAACACAGTTACGAAACTCCTACCATAATCAAGAAATCAGGAAATATCTCATCACCCCCAAAATTCCTCCATACACTTTTGCAGTCAACTCCTTCTCCATCTTCAGCCTCTGCTTGGTAGTAGAGGAAAACTGTTTCTCTGCTCACAGATTGGGGATTCCCGCAACTCCCTCCTCAGGTTTAATAGTTTGCTATATCAGCTCACAGAACTCAGGGAAACACTTTACTTACATTTACCGGTTTATTATAAGGGATATTATAAATACAAATGAACAACCAGATGAAGAGATACATAGGGCAAGGTCTGGAATGGCCCAGAGCTCAGGAGCTTCTGTCCCCAGGGAATTGGGGTACAACACCCTCCTGGTCTATGGATATGTTCACCAACCCAGAAGCTCTCGAAATTTTATACTGTAGGAGTTTTTATGGAGGCTTCATTTAAAAGGCATGATTGATTAAATCATTGCCTGTTGGTTATTAACTCTATCTCTCCCCCTTCTTCCTTCCCTGGAGGTAGGAGGGTGGGGCTCAAAGTTCCAACTCTGTAATCATTCCTTGGTCTTTCTGGTGACCAGCCCTTATCTTGAAGCTGTACGGGGGACTCCAGCTACCTGTCATCTCTTTAGCATACAAAAAGACACTCTTATCACTCCAGAGATTCCAGGAGTCTTAGAAGTTCTTGAGTCAGGAAATGGGGACTAAGACCAAGTATTAAAAATAATGCCATTATCACCTAGCAATTATCAGGGTTTCAGGAGCTCTGTGCCAGGAACCTGGGACAAAAAGCAAATATGTAGTTCTTATATCACAATAACACAGACGGTTTCTGTTCTTTTGCTTTTTTTTTTTTAAAAATAGGCCTTTTGTTTTCTTGTTATTGAATTTTAAGGGTTTTTATGTATTTTGGATAGAAGTCATTGGATACATGATTTACAAATATTGCATCCCAACTTACTGTTTGCATTTTCATTTTTTTAACATTTTTCTAGAAGTGTTTTTAACTTTGTGAAGTCCAGTTTTTCAGTTTTCTTTTATGAATCAGACTTTTGTTGTCATATCTGAGAAATCTTTGCCTATCCCAAGGTCGCAAAGATTTTCTCTCATGTTTTTTTTTAGAAGTCATATAATTTTAGGTTTTAAATTTACATCTATGATCCATTTTGAGTTAAGGTTTGTGAGCTATGGTCAAGAATAGGTATTTCATGATTTTAGTCATTTTAAATGTGGTAAAGTTTAATTTTTGGCCCACTATATGGTCTATCTTGGTGAATTCCTTGTGTACTTACAAGAATATGTATTCTGCTATGTTGGGTGGAATGTTCTGTAACCGTCCAAGATGATTCATAGTGTTGTTCAGGTCTTCTTTATCCTTGGTAATATTCTGTTTACTTGTTCTTTCAATTACTGGAGGAGGAATATTTCAGTCTGCACCTATAATTATGGATTTACTTCTCCTATCATTTCTGTCAGTTTTTGCTTCATGTATTTTGAAGCTTTGTTGTTTAATGCATAAAGATTTAGGATTATTAAATCTTCTTGGTGAGTGCAGATCACTTTATCATTATTGAAGGTCCCTTTTTATTCCTTATATTTGGTTCCGAAGTGTACATTGTCTGAAATTAATATAACTACTACAGCTTTAGTGTTTCTATATTGTATCTTTTTCCATTCTTTTACTTTTCTCTATTTATATTTAAAGTGGATTTTTTATAAATACCATATAGTTAGGTCTTGCTTTCATATCTAATTTGACAATCTCTGTCTTTTCATTGGTGAAAATTTATATTGGTGACCATTTATATTTAATGCCATTATTGATACGGTTGTATAGAATCTACCATCTGTTACATTTTATGTGGTTTTTTGGTTTTTTTCTACCTTTAGGATTGAGTATTTTTTATGATTACATCTTATCTCCATTATTAGCTTATAATTTTATCTCTTAATTTTTTAAATGGTTGCCCTAGGTTTTATAATATAGATCTTTAATTCCTCAGAGTCTTGCCTTCAGATAATATACCACTTCACAGCAAGTAGAAGGACCTTAAAACAGTATATATCCAACACTTCCCTCCTATTGTTGTCATACATTTTACTTTTACTATGCTATAAACACACAATACACTACAGCTATTTTTGCTATATATAGTCTGTTGTCTTTTACAGCAATTAAAATT
This sequence comes from Daubentonia madagascariensis, assembly GCA_023783475.1. Classification (NCBI taxonomy): domain Eukaryota; kingdom Metazoa; phylum Chordata; class Mammalia; order Primates; family Daubentoniidae; genus Daubentonia; species Daubentonia madagascariensis. The sequence continues at coordinate 29,601,879 of JAKFHU010002088.1, forward strand.
TAAAAAATGAATTTTATATTTACCTTCATTTATGCCATTTCTGGTGTTGTTCATTTCTTTTTGTAGATTCAACTTTTTGTCTGGTATCACATTCCTTCTGCCTAGAGTACTTCTTTTACTATATGTGCAGGGCAAATCTGTTGGCATTAAATTTTCTCAGCTTTTGTTTGCTTGAAAAAAAATCTTTTTTTCTGTTGCAGTTTTGAAAACTATTTTCAATGGGTATAGAATTTTGTTTCATAGATTTTTTTTTCTTTCAGTACTTTAAATATACAGTTGACCCTTGAACCATGTGGGGGTGTGGGGCACCAAACCCCCTGCACAGTCAAAAATCCAGATATAACTTTTGACTCCCCAAAAAGTTAACTACTGACTGTTGACCAGAAGCTTTACCAATAACATAAACAGTTGATTAACACATATTTTGTATATTATATGTATGGTATTCTTAAAATAAAGTCAGTTAGAGAAAAGAAAATGTTAAGAAAGTCATAAGGAAGAGAAAATATATTTACTATTTATTAAGTAGAAGTGGATCATCATAAAGGTCTTCATCCTCATCATCTTCATGATTAGCAGGCAGAGGAGGAGGAGGAAGTGGAGAGGTTGGTCTTGCTGTCTCAAGGGTAGCAGAGATGGGAGAAAATCTGCATATAAATGGTCTCACACAGTTTAAATCCATGTTGTTCAAGGGTCAGTGTATTTAAAAATGCCTTCTTTTTTTATTATTATTTTTTTATTTAAAAATTTTTTTAAAGACATGGGCTCTAATTATGTTGCCCAGGCTTGACTTGAACTTCTGGGTTCAAGCTGTTATTCTGCCTCAGCCTTCCAAGTAGCTGGGACTACAGGTGTGTACCACCACGCCTGGCTTAAAAATGCCTCTTGTTGCCTTGGCCTTCTCACTTTTCATAGTTTGTGACGAGAAGTCTGCTGTTACTTGTATCTTTTGTCCTCTTTGTTTGTTATATGTCTTTTTTCCCCTTTGGCTACTTCAGGATTTTTACTCTGATTTTGGTTTTCAGCAGTTTTATTTTGTTATGTGTACATGTGTTTTATTTGGTATTCTGTTTGGTGTTCTCTCTACTTCTTGGATCTTTGGTTTGATGTCTGCCATTATTTTTGGAAAATTCTTAGATGTTTACTTTTCAAATATTTCCTCTTTTTCTACTTCTTCTGGAATTCCAATTGAATGTATATTAGGCCTTTTGAAATTTTTTCACCATTTTTGGTTGGTCTTCTGTATTATTTTTTTCCCCCAAGTTTTTCTTTTTGTGTTTCAGTTTGGGTATTTACTGTTGATCCATTTTCAAGTTCATCATTTGTTTCCTTGGTTGTGTTGTTTATTGATGAGATCGTTAAAAAATTTCTTCATCTCTGTAACCATGTTTTTGGTTTGTAGCATTTCTATTTGATTCTTCCTTACAGTTTCTATCTCTTTTCTGAAATTCCACATCTGTTCTAGCATGTTATCTTGTGGTCCTATATCATAGTTATCTTAAATTTCCTACTTGATAGTTCTACCATCTGGGTCTGTCTTACTCTGGCTATGTTGTTTGCTTTGTTTCTTGACAGTGGGTTGTTTTCTTTCTTGGTTTTTTTTTATGTGCCTTGTTATTTTTTATTGAACGTTGCCACCTTGTTTAGGATGGTAGAAACTGAGGTAAGTATTAATATAATAGAATTCATGCCTGCACATGGGCCCATCTTGCCTTTTGCTAAGCTTTTAGTAGGTTAGGGGAAGGATTGAGTTATTCTACCCAGGGGTTGGGTTGGCTTTGGGTTTTGTTGTTGCTGTTATTTTCCTCAGTGCACCACAGGCTTCAAATTCCTCTAGTTACTTTGTGTTGAAGATGGAGGCTGGTTTGCCAGAGAGATTTTTTTCCCCATCATTTGTTCCACCCTCAGCTGTAGGTCTTTCCTTTGTGCCTGTGCCTTAGAGAAGGTCTTTGTCTCTGCACAACTGACCCTCCCCCAGCAATAGGTGGTTGTTACTTGTTACTCAGTATGTCAGAGAGGCGTTCTCTGTTCTGATTCAGCCTCAACGTTAGACTGGCTCTGTGTCCCTGGGCCTAGGGGCCCTCTTGGTGATGTTGCCCCTGCCCCTGCTGTAGAACACCTGTTATAGTTTGGGCTCATAATATATTCCTATCTCCATGCCCTCTCCTGGAATAGAGAGTTTTTCTTTCCCTTCCTCCAGCTGTGGTGGGACTTCAGTTGTGCCTTAAGGTTGGCAGGGTTTGCCACCCTTCTCTCAGCACCTTAAGGTTTTTTCTTCCATAGGGGAGAGAGAATCTGGGTCGTGCTTCATGCCTTTACAGTGGCGGCTGCTGTTCCGCTCACCCAGGCATATACTCTGAGAGGCTTTTTTCAGATCTCTTACCCTTCCTTTCCCCAGTCTTTCTCATGAATCCTCAGGAGGTCTGTAGAGAAGAACCTCCAAGTGAGTATGAATTCTTCTTGTGTCTTTATTTCTCAGGGGTTCTGTATTTTCACACTAACTTTTATTATACTTGACCTTTACTGATTCATTAAAAATTTTCGTTCAATTTTTCTTATCTGGCTTGTATGATGTCTGGCATTTTCGGCAGGTAAGCGAAGGCTCTAGTACCATCTCTCCTTGAAGGTGCAGGAGTTTACTTAGATTTCAGGTTAATTGGTTTTCCTGTGAACTTAGGTCTCCAATGGGTTCAGAAAAGTTGTAATTTTTCAGATTGATTTATATATATTTTTTGTCTTTGTTGTAAGGGTCGGAGCAATGTTCTTTCTAGCTTTCCACATCCTAAGTAGAAGCCAGGTCTTTTTCCCACTTTTATGTCGCAACTTTTGTCATTGGTAGACTTGACTATCATGTAGACTTAGTGGAAGGATGTGTGCCAGTAGCATAAAGGAGGATGGGCTGGGCTGCTGGATTACATTAGAAAGAGTGTTACCCTGATAGTTGTGTGGCAAACCACATCCCAGGGAAGAGAGACAAAGGTGTAGTAAGGGAAGGAAGGAAAAACTGAAGCCAGGAAGCTTAAAATTTGCCTTAAAAGTGAGGATCATGGTGAGGGAGGACTTCAGACAGGCAGTGAGGCCTGCAGTTCATGGCCGGGGGCATGCAGGAAATGTTGCTGTGAGAGAATACAAAGTGAACAGGGCTCAGTGGTTCAGAAAGTAAAGCTGTGAACACCGAGTAGGGGAGAAGATCCCTTTTATGAGGAGCCTGTCACATCCTGCTTAAGCATAGGCATCTGCTCAGAGGTGCTATGCCTAGTTGGATGTTATGGTATATAAATTAATAGTGACTGAATACCTTGCATCTTAGAGGATAAAATAAAAAACAGAATTCCCATCTGCTTTGGTATGATGTCATAGATTGTTGTTTTACAAAAGAAGTGTTAAAACTTCTTGTACCAATATATTTTCTTAGACATTGAAGCACTGGGCACTTAATAAAAGCCTGATGTCCTAAGGAGATGAGAGTAATTTCAAATGTTGGTTAATATGCTGCCAAACATATTCGACTTTATAGGGCAGTTCAACACCAGCCATTAAATGATATTTAGAGCTATATATAATTAAATTCAATATAGATGCTTGTTTAATTACAAATTATTTTCCCTGGTGTTATTTTGGATAATTTGGGCTATTGTAATTAAGCCTATGTTTTTGTGTATATTCTAAGTATTTTTAAAAGTGTATCTTTGTTATGAGTACTGGTGTTCCTATAAGCATGAATGTATGTTTGACTTTATAGAATTATCTATAACAAAAATTTATTATCATCTATCCACATTGTTCATCAAATAAACACCCAGTGGTCATTTTAGTGACATCCTATTCACACATGACTTCACATTTTCTTGCCCGTCATTCTTCCTAAATTTTTTCTTCTAGATGACCTCCCTCCTGTTTATTTCTCCACTGTTTTTCGTCAGCCATTAAATATTCATCTCTCATTGCCAACTTTAATATTTCTCCATGTATCCTTTCTATCTCTGAAATAGGTACCTACCTGTTCAGTTTCCTTTTTAGTAGCTCACACATTATATTCAAGTACTTTATGTCCTTCAGCGGCATTGTACCTGGTGACTTTGATAGATTTTGTTGGTTAGATGATAGTATCTATAGTCTATCTAATGACGAGATAAAATTGAAGTAATACCAGTATTAATCTTATCCTCAAATTTAGAGACTAATAATCGAAAGGATCTCCACCCTCCTATTCTTTATTGTCACTCATGACAGTAAAAGTGTTATTTATTGCTAATGGTAACCAGCCACCATTCTATAATAAATTGCTTTCTTCTCTTATCTCTTCTTAATACTGCATCTGATCCTGTCTTTTTTGAGATCATGCTAATGGTAGGATCCAGGAACAAAGACTTTCCTCATGTTCTTCTCTCAAGAACACCTCTGGCTCCATCTATTCTGATTCTTTCCAGTTTTTGTAGAAACTTATTTCTCTTAGTGAGAAAGATAGTCTCCAACAAACAGTTACAAGCAGGCATACACATCAAAATAGTATGTGTATGGACATGTGTGCACACATGAATGTTTGCTAAGTGCACAAATGTATATAAAGACATTTTTATTCTGGATCTTATGCACATTCTTAGCATAAGTGAAATAAAAATAAAACATATTAGTGCTTGCAGAATGAAAGTTTCAGTGTTAAGTTCCTTGGGAATGTTTTATTAGGAAAAGATAAATGTTCTAGTTACAGATGAAAGAATGAAGGTGAAGGAGAAACAAGCTTTGAGTCTTTCTATAAGTTAGACTCCAGAGTAAAGAAAACCTTCACAGATGTTTTGACTAAAGACCATATGGTAAATATCTTTCTCTTCAAACCTGTTGAATCATGGTATTTGCTAGTTAATATGATATCGTGGTTTAGTTATTTGATTTGTCTTGTCTTGACCTCTCTAACATATATGAAATAAAGGAAAAAGTACTACTTATGTAGGACTTTACTATTAAAATAATTTTTATGGTTTTTACTTCCTTTGAAAGAACTTGAAAAAAGTTTTAAATGCTTATGTAGGGTAGTGATCTTTTTTTTTTCTTTCTTCCTTTCTGTAGTTGTATTGTGTTATTCTGGTTCCCTTTGTCTGTGCTAGTTATTAAGTTTCAGATTTCTTTGGGGGTGAGGGATAGATCTGATACTGCTTAGTAAAATGATAGCTACTTAGAATATAACTAATAGCCTTTTTCTTCAAAAATGTAATGTTATCCATACATACAGAATATTCACGGAGATGAATATTTGAAAATAATTAATAATTATTTAGCAGTTAAATCAGAATATGACCCCCACCATATTCCTAAATTGATAAAGCATGTGTTAAAGTACAATTTTCCTAAAGGTAAAATCATGACTCTCATGCAGATATAAAATGAGCATAAGTCAAGTATATTATTCAACTCACTGATAAATGAGGTGATTTATAAGGTGTGGTTCAAAGAGCGTTTGAGGAATTTAGGGTTTTTATAGGCAGGTAAGATTGCCTAGTTAGATACAAAACGAGTTATTGTTCTACAGATAAGTTTTAAACTTTGAGGTAATCTCTCATTCCACTGGACAGAAATTTACCAATTTCACTAGAAAGATAGTATTTGCATTTCTTCTGGACAAATCTACAAGTTAATTTTTACCCCTACAGAGGTTGAAACCTGCTGGTCAGTCTATAGAAAATCAATCAAAGGTACAAGCTCAGCACTGCATGAAAGAACACCCAGTAATATCTTTTGTCTCTTTCCAAGATTTGGATAGTTTTTCTGACAGATGAATTATATTTTTTATATGAGGATATTTTGTAAAATTTTATGTTAGACATTAATAACCTACTGAACATTCTATTATTGCAAAATAATAGAAGGTACTTTCTGAAGTTTGATATTTTAGTTTTCTTATCAGTCTCTCTTTAAACTTTGTATTCCAATCTGAGGCCAGCATTATTTAGTGTTTTCCTGCATCATTTTCCAAATTCCAGAGGACTTATATCCTTAAAAGAGGAATTTTTTTTAAATTACCTTTTTAAAAAATATAAGCAACTTTTTTTCCACTTAAAATATATTAGTTTGAAAACTTTTAAATATTTATCAGCTAACTAGGTAGCAGGAGATCTGTCGGTTGCTCAGATTTATTACTCAGATAAAAATCATAATTCATATGGTGCTTTTATCTATTAAACAATTTCAAGTGAATCATTGGTCAATAACAAACCATAAGATTCACTGATATTTGCTATATAACAACTTAATAAGAAGCATAAAGGTGATAATAATCCTGTAAATTTGCCTCAAGACAATTATTCCAAGATGTGTAAATTTTACTCATTTCATCAAAATTGTTATATAACATATCATGATGTCTTTAGTACTCTAAGAATAATGGTAAAAAAGATAATATGTAGTGTGATTAAATCAAATTTGGTTCTTCATTTATGGAAAATAAAAGACTTTTTGTGTATTCAAAGAGTTATCTACCAGGTCAAGGTTGCCAACCTTTTCTTGTAGACAGTTGTTTAAAAAGAAATACAAAAATTACAAAAATAAGCCAGCTGGAGTTTTCTTAAGTATAAAAGTTAAAATTTCAAATATCAGGTTATAAATATAGTTCTCCCTCTACTTTTGGTGGCATGACACCATTTTTCATTGTAATTTATATGTAGTCTTAAAATCCAACATGAAAGTAGTCAATTTTATAAATTATTTATGATAAATCATTCTGTGTCTTACAACAACTATTTTTACATTAGCTAAAGATCATTAATGTCATTTGTTAAGTGGGCAAAATCAAAATTGGTTTTACTTTTTATCTTGGTAGAATATGTTATTTAAGATGGTATTATGAAGTTTGCTTTTTTTTGCAGTATTTTATAATATTAGTGATTCAGTAAATCCTTTTTAAAAAATGTTAAAACAAACTCATTGTATACTACTTTATTATGTTCTGTGAAAAATACTGTAGAATGACATGGAGAGTATTCATGAGATTTTCATAACTTTGGGAAATAGTGCTTTAGAGAGTCACAAAGGGCCAATCTAAAGAAACGCTGCATGCTTTTGGAAAATTTACTCTTTTAAATATTTTCTGAGAAATGAAAGTGTTGAGTGTGTGGTTCCATTTTCTCTATGGGTAAGGAATTACTTGATTTTTAAGAAGGTTTGCCTTTAAGCTAGAATGTGGTATTTCTATAAATGGAGTCACCTAGTTAAAATAGGTGACAATGTCAATAAATATTTGAAAGGAAGTTTTGTGGAAAATAATAAGGAACTGATCATATGCTTAAATTAATTAATATAGTTATATACATTTGTGGCTTTTTGTACTTTAATATTTTGCTCTAATTTACAATGTTATTTCTTATTAGTCACTTCACTGGAAGATTTTCAAAGCTTTTTTTGTAGCTCTGGAAAATATTTCTTTAGAAGTTTTAGCAAGTGGGTCATTATTTTTGTGTCTTCATATTTAGAATCATAGGATAAAAATAAATTATACATAATACACATGATATAAATGTGATTTTGGGTGGACCCTTATGTTCTTATTTTGGTTTTAATTTTATTGATGATTGCTCTTTGAGACAGACTTATAAAAAATCCGATTGTGTTTCTTTCTTTGTTTTTTCCCTCTCTTTGACAGGTAATAAAACATTCCCCGTAAGAGAAAAACAACTTCTGATTTGCATTGCTTTACATTTAAGCTTTCACACAGATTTGCTATACTAGTAGTCTTTTCAAGGACTGTAACAGAAATGAATATAAGAAGTCTTACTAGTATTGTCAGGTTTCTGTCAGGTTTCAGTCTGAAATGTCCATTCTTGGCACGCTCATGGTTGAAGAATGACCAGATGCACCAAAGTAAGGCAAGCCTGAAAATGAGGTTTATTGAGGAGAAAAAGATAGGATTATAGAGCAGGAGCAAGATAGAGATTTACAGAGTGTGATATATACACCACAGATGATGACTGGACCTATGGTTGCAGCAAGGGGAGAGCAAAAGGAAGGGCAAAAAGGGGTTGGTTATAGTCTCAGTCTGGTTTTATAGTGCATGGATTGGGACCTCCCTGTGGCTCAGATGTCACCATTTGATTGAACCACTTTGATTGGACAGTTGGGAGTTGCATAACCTGAGCCTTACTATGCGTGCGGGTTGTTGAGGGTCAATTTCCAGACTCTGTGGTACCTATGTGGCTTGGCCCGGGGGCTAGAGAGTCCTCTGCATTCTTTTGCAGCTGGTGTGCTAAGTTATGATTGGCAGATTCCTAGGGTATTCCCTCCTCCCCCAGGTATGGCAGTAGCTCAGGGCAGGATTAAGGTGGGGCAGGACCAAGATGGAGGCCTGGGGCCCACCCTTGTCCTTCTTCCCAGGTGGGGCAATTGCACCAAGGCAAGGCTCAAACTTTCGTCCCTAGGAGACCCGGAATCCCTTCCTAACTACCTAACAATTGGAGTAGAGTTGAATTGTCTGTTCATTCAAACTTGGTTTGTCCTCTGGGAGGCAGTTGTCTGTGATTTATATATTAAAATGTGGCACGTGGTGTCGTTTTCCAAAGGCAAGTGGATAGTTATCACTTTTGCAAACAGGGTGCATTTGCAGTGCTCTTAAGGGAGGGACTCTCTTTCCTCTTAGGGATACCACTCCTGACTCACTTCAAAGGGGATTCTTGGGTGTAGAGAATTTGCATAGAATAAGATTCTTTCCTACTATTGCAAACCTGTAAATGTTTTTCCCTTCATTCTTTTTATAAATGAATGGTTCTAATGATGTAGAAATGGTTATTGCTTTTCCGCCAGCCTCCTCTGCCCTTTCCCCTCACTTTCACTCTGTCAAACAAAGATGAGATTATTGCAGTGGGGATGGAGATATTTCATCACAGTAGATAGTTCTCTAAATTGTTAATTTGAAATGATCGTGATTTTGAGTCTGACAATTATTCAAACTATTGCTTCTTTCCACATACATTATTTAACTTTGAGATACCTTTTGTGTTGATACAGTTCTGTATATCTACATAGCAGATCCACTATTTTCAGTTTGAATAGCTACCAATGAATTTTATAAAAATGTGGATTTTATAAAATGTTTTATAATAATGGAGAAAATGAGTTTATATAACTCTTTATGATCTTCCCTTATTTACATCTGTTTTGCACAGGCGAAAATATAATAGCAGTAATCTTGGTCAACTTTTTTCTTTAAAAATTATTTTTATTAAGGGATATTATACTCTGAAATATATCTTATGTCATAAAAGAAAGTGAATCTGAACTATTTGCATTTAAAGTTGATTTTCGGAAAAATAACTTCTAGGAGAAATATTCAAATGGAAATAAACTTTTGTCACATATAACTTTTAATTACAAATTTTCTCTTTGGCTCATTAAACTTGAAACCTATTTATCAATGATTTAAATATATTTAGGAACTACGAAATGTATAAAAGAATGTATATGGTGAGATTAACCAGAGTGGGTAGAAAAATGGCAAGTGCTCTTCATTGGGCAAGACAGGTAATATATTGGAGAAAGTGGCCCAAATTAAATGTATAGGGTGATGACTCATTAAAATTATGTTCTTCTAGAACTTAAAAAAACATAGATAATTTAATGCAGCTGCCTTCTTTGACAGATTGTGGAAATAAGCATGGAGGGGTGAATTCCTTTAGGTTGTCTTCTACAAGGTTAGTGAATTTGTGGCAGGGCTAAGGCACAAACCTGGAATGATTCAATATCTTTCCAATTGTAAAATAATGGTGTTTTGCCTAGGAATGGGGTTTGGAAATTGTTTGGGATAATCTAGTAAAGCTTTTGGCCCTCTGTGCTATGACCAAAGGGGCAACATTTTGGGTACTTTCAATAAAGGCTTTAGGAACAAACCAGAAAACTTTAATCTGCTTCTTTTTGTAAAAGCATTACACACCTGTCTCTGGAATATTGCAGAGAAATGAATGAAAAGCTCATTTCCTTGGTAGAAGCCTATCTTATTCATCCTTATGTTCCCAGTACTAAAACATACAGCTTCTAATAAATAATGCTTCTAATAAATAAATTTAGCTTCCACTAAATAATTATTGAATGAATGAATAACATTCTGTTATATTCTGTTTTTTCTTGTGTCAATTTTGATAAATTATACTTTTTTATGGGAATATGTCCATTTCTTCTAAATGCTTATAGTTATTGGCACAAAATTGTTCTGTATCCTTATTATATATTTTTTTAAATCTACCCCAGATAGTACTTCACTTATTATCTTTTAAACCATTGCTGTCAGTGAAGTTGTATTCTCCTTTTCATTCTTACAGTTACTTATTTGTGCCTTTTTTTTCTTCTTGCTTTATCTTATGAGAACTTTGTTAATTTCATTAGTCTTTTCAGAAAATAAGTTTTGGCTTCTTTGAGCCTCTGTAATATTTTTATTTTATATTCCATTAATTTCTTATTTCTCACCTCCTTCCTTCTATTTCTTTGGATTTATTCTGTCTTTTTCCTCCGCTAACTTCTTAGGTAAGTCACTTAACTCATTATTCACTAGCCTTTCTTTCCTAATGTAAATATTTAAGGCTATTAATTTCCATTTCATGTATTGTTATCAATAGCAATTTGTTGTAAGCTCCAATTTGATAGAGTCCATTGTCTCTGAGAGTTTTATGAATTTTTCATATTGTTTTTGGTATATTCCTGAGGATGATTTTTTCTACCTGTTGGCAAAGCAGTCTTGGTAATTTTCCCTCATTTATTATTCAAATCCAGGCCAATATAAACTCCAAAGCTTTTACTCCTTCTATGATACCGTGTAATAACCCATTCAGCAGAATCCAAAAATAAATACCTGTGGCATAGACTGCCAGTTGTATTCCCCAGTATCCCTTTTTCCCTTATTCCTTAGTGATAGGACCCCTGTTTTTTATAGCTGGGCACATGGCTACCTAGGATAAAGACTTCCTTTCTTAATCTTCCTTGAAGCTAGGAATGGCCAAGTGGCTAAATCCTGAGCAGTGAAATATTATTATGTTATAACTTCTATATCGTACATCTATATAGTATGGATGTACCTAGTTTTGCATATTGGTTCTGTTTCTAAATTTTTCGTTTCCTCCTTTCTTTTTCTTTTAGTTCCTCTACAAGTCTTCCTTAAGTTGTTTTTCTTTCCTTTTTTTAAAATGTCAGTTTTCTTGAGACCAATTTATATAAAGTAAAATTCATACCTTACCATACAGTTTTATGGGATTTCACAAATACACAGTCATATAATCTTTGCCACAGTTAAGATACAGAAGAGTTCCAAAAAATATGCTCCTGTATTCTGTAGTTACCCCTTCTACCATTCGTGTCTGGCTTTTCTTCAACTTCAAACTGGTTGGTTTCCCTATGACCTCAGCTCTCTTAGGAGTTCCAAAAAAGTTATAATTTTGCAGGTTATTTGGCTTTTGTTGTCATTAGGGAGGGAATGCTGCTCTTTCCAGCTGGGCACGTTATTTTTCTTACCAAGTCATTTTTAGCAAATTCAAATTTCCATATATTGATTTGCATTCACACTACAATATGAATATCTCCCATAGATGTATTTTCTTTTATATTCAGATGTATCGTCATTGAAATTTTATTTAGTTCTACAATGGTCTCTTAGGTACTTACCTAATTTCTATTTGAAATCTTTTAGAGTTTAGTGTCAAAAGATTATTACTTTAATATGTAAGTTTCAAGTTTATGTATTCTCTTACCTTTTCCCCAATTTTTAGTTCTGATTTTCAAATTTAATATTAGCATATGTTATCCTGAGTTATACTCTGCAACTAGAGGACTTATTTTGTTCATATATAGTCAAAGGAATGTTAGGAAAACTTTAAAGTGTATAATTTTTTGATTGCCAGATTTATTATTCATTGTACTTACCATTTTAGTGTACCTAGCTAATTTAGAAGTGATATGAAAATTCTTTGCTCATTACATCATCGTATTAAGGAATTGATTTTTATTACCAAGAAATTGTTAATATTGATAAAATATATTTTGAAAATAATTTAAGTGAGCTGCTAGTATCTCTTGTTTTTTAAAATATGGTATTATAGTGTTCGATAGATTATTTTTTAGCAGATATCTACAACTTATTGAATTGATTTTAAATGTTATATTAACTAAATAATGTGTCATCATGTTGGAAATAATATTGTTTATTTTCACCTAATTTTACCCAGTCATTGCATTCATGGACTTTAAGAGTGGTTTACTAAATATGATGTTTTCTTTCTCTTTTTACAGGTTATTTTAGTGTCTGCCAATAAGTTGACTCGTTATATAGAACCATGCCAGTTAACAGAAGATTTTGGTGGGAGTCTAACCTATGATCACATGGACTGGTTAAATAAGAGGCTGGTTGGTATATTACAATGAGATAAAATGTTATTGCATTTCAATAAGATATTTTGATAACTTTTATCATTGTAATCAATTAAAAGTGTAGATCACTGCCCTTTTTACAAAAATGGGGAAATATAGTACCTACCACATCATAGCTTATAGACAAGTACAGTGGAGTTGGACTTGTTAATACTTGATCAGAATCCTGGTGCCAGTTGCTAGGTATATGACCTTCAGCAACATGTTGAATCTCTCCTTCCTTGGTTTCTGCATCTCTAATATGGTGATAATAGTACCTGCCTTGTGGGACCATGGGGAAAATGAAATTGATATACATATAAAGCACTTAGAACAGCACCATGTAAGTGTTAGCTATTACTGTTGTCATTAGCAGCATTAGTAAAAGTTGTAAATTTTTTCAGTAAAATAGCAGAGTAGCATAATTTCTTGAGAGGCCATCTAGTTGATATACCATTTTCAGAGGATATTTAAACATCAACTAGAATTATCAACTTGAAGAGCAATTTGACAGATTAAATTTTTTCATTTCTGAAAATGTATTTCTTTGTCAGTCCCGACTTTTGAAATCGGCTACTCTGTATAATTCAATGTTGTTTTACTGAACTGCTAGAAGAACAAACTTCAAATTAACTCAGTTTAGATTATACGCTGACTTTATTGGAGAATAGTAAACTTTTGGTTTTCTCTGAATGGATAATCATTTCTATTTCCACTGTATTTGAAAAGTGTTATCAGACGAGTGATTGTCTACTTTATTACATATAAATAAGACTTGCCCAAATACCTTTTTAGAAATATTTGAAGAAATCCTATTAAAACTGTAGCTAATTTATTTTTATGCTGCGTACTTGTATATAAAACTGTTAACAATTACAAGTAAGCAACATGGCTTGGTGATAGAATAACAAAAAGAAATGTTCTGTAACTGGTATTAGGCTTAGAACTTGTCTAAATAACATTCATGTAGTTACGACTGTTATTGGTGCAAATGTTTCTCAAAGAACACAGGAATAAAAATAAAACTGTCACAATGGAGAATAAAAATAATTTCTTTATGTATTTAAATTTTTAAAATTCCTTATCCATTTAAACTAGTTATTGTTTTAGGAAGCAGTTTTGTCTTCTCTTGCATACAGTGTTGTGCTTTGGTGGTTGAATTGCACTGACCTCCAGGAAAGCAAAGGGATTCCTGGCTGGCTAATTCTATTGCTCTTAACTGATGATCTATGTTACATATTAATTTTTAAGATTATTCTTAGTATGTTAATGAAATCTCATATTGTAGGTTTTTGAGAAGTTTACAAAGGAATCTACATCATTATTAGATGAACTTGCTTTGATTAACAATGGAAGTGATAAAGGAAATCAGCAAGAGAAAGAAAGGTCGGTGGCTAGTGGTGTGCAATTATATCCTTGCAAAGCTATGATTAATCTGATAAAAGATAATCTCTGTTAATGTAAGCTAAAAAAACTACAGTAAACAAGTCTGCATTCTATCAAAATTGACATACAATATTCATGAGAATTTACATGTAAAACTTACTGATTCGAACCAGTTTCTTTACAAAAGCCATTTTTTGATGAATAGTAATGTATTTACCTTTTTTAGACATTGTAAAATGTTCAGTTACAAGAATATGTTTTCAAAATGACACAATTTTCTACCTTTTTAGAGTTATGCTCTTTGCTAGTGAAGAATATGAAAAAGGTTACAGCTTGAAATAAAATTATTATAACCTTATTTAAATACATTAGCACTTAAATGTCTAGCTTGTAGAACTTTCTCTGTCCTTATAAAATATGTGATATTCATGAATTCAATTTGGGAAATTTAGTGTTTTATGACATGGAATGAAGTACTAGTTGAGTTGTATTATCTCAATGTAACTACATGGATTTATCATTTTAACAGATTTCCATTGAACTTTACAACCTTGTCAGGTTTCATTTTTCTGTTAGTACACCAAGTTCCTCTCCCTAGGTAAAAAGTACTTTCGGAAGCAAATTACCTCTTCTCTTGAGTAGTACTGGTTACTAGAACAGTAATTTTTCATTAAGCAATTTGAAAGAATCAACAATCATCCTTGTCTATCTATCTCCTTTGAATCTGACCTTGAAAATACAGTGGGACCTTGGTAAAATGCTTCCTGTTATTCCATGAATCTAAATATAGTCACATATTAATTAACTGAGATAATAAGGCAAGAGAGATGCAAGAAGGTCATAGTTTTAACACCAAATCTTGATTAAAACAAAGTTAAAATGTGAAAAAAAAATGGTTTGAAAGTAAATCTAGTTAAAGTTAACCATAGCAGTTAGGAACATTACTATCCTATAGGTGCCATATAAAAATGTAAAATTATAAAATTTTGCATATATGTATTAATATAAATATGTGACTGTGTATGTAGGTATCACACACACATACGTGCTGTGGTTTAGGAATTGAAAATGTCACACTAGTTACTTAATAACAATTAGCTGAACTTCTTTGCTTTCTGATTAGTCCATCAGATTAAGTTTGATGTTTCTTATTTATATTCCCCAGGAAAGACATCCTAACAGGGTGCCTGTAGAAAATGAGCTCATGGTCAAAGAGTTTAATGCAATTGACTATTTCTCTCCCTGAGAATGACTGTGAGCATTGCAGATTACAGGTTCTGAGGAAGCACTGCAGAAAAGAAACCTGTTGAATTGCTTCCTTAAAACTTCTCATACTTATATGGCAATGGGACCCTCTTCTTCACCTAATAATACTGTTTTGTATTTTGGGAAACACTTTGGAAAATGCTGGTTTGCAAGACTACATGAAGTATTAAATGAAATCTTGTAGTTGCCAATCCTTCCTCAAGGAACTTAAGTATTATTGCTTAGTTTCTTTTAAACCCCAGATAATAAAAGTTCCTCCTCTTACAAATTTTTGTCAACCTTTTTTATGTCAATTCTCAGGAAGCATCTAGCTATACAAGATGTGAGGGCCTGTCAGCTGACAAAAAGTGAAAAATTTAGCTCAAGACCAGTGAGTTACCGCTACATGGTCCTTGGCTTTGACTTGCCATGTTCCCTATCTTTCCTTCATCTTCTCTTTCCAATATGTGTTTAAGAAAATAAAGACAGAAGTCCAACTGCAGAAGAAACATAAATAGAATAGGAAAGAGAGTACAACTGCTAGGATAAACACACACACACACACATACACACACACACACACACCCCCCAGGAATATCAGAGAGAATATTTGCAGCTATCAGAGGTTGCTGTAGGTAAGTAAAGTTTTGATTGGAGGATAGCGCCATACATTTTTAATGTTGCATTTCTGGGTTACTATGTAATTACAAATTTCATTTCAAAACCAATATTCAGTGGATAAATACTAAATGGATCACTCTGATACATTTGAAATAATACTATAATTAATAACAATAAACTATATTTTTCCAAGTAGTATATTTTACGATTTATCACATTGGTATTTCTCTGGCTACTAGTATTTGATTTTCTCTAATGGACTTCCTTATCCTTAAGAGAAATTAGCATGGTGGCATAATATGCTTCAGATTTTCATATTTGTGTGCCTCTGTTTTGATACGTATGTATAAAGGAATTTAAGTTATATGGATAGAAAGATAACTTTAAAAATTACTCTTTTGGTGCTTGCCAGGTCTGTGGATTTAAACTTTCTTCCATCAGTTGATCCTGAAACAGTTCTTCAGACAGGTAAGATGAAAAAAACATATTTATTAGTGATCCTAATCCAATAAACCAATTGGATTGATTGGTTCGTTAAATAAATATTAATTCCACATGTATAGTGGTACATGTGGTAGAAACTTGGGGAAATTTTTCAAACTGCTTTCTGGTTTAACCTGAAAGTGTGTTAATATACTTTATGATATTTAAAAAATGTAATAATGATAAATTATTTGGATTATTTCCTTATCTGTAAAATGAAGATAAAAATTTCTATTTCATTGGGTTGCTATAAGAATTATTGAATACTTATTATGTGCCAGGAATTGCATTTTTATGTATTTTCCCCTTTTCATTCTTCTAGCAACCCTTTGAGATAATTAGTATTCTTTTCTCTATTTTGTACTTGAGGAAGCCAAGGCATAGAGATATAAAATAATTTGCTCAAGATCAAGCTATCAAACTATTAAGCTGTATCACCATAGCTCAAAACAAGTCTAAATTCAAAGCCATTAGCTAAACTGTTCTACAGTCATCTATGTAAAAGTATTTAGCACCTTGTCATGCCCTTGCACATAGTGAGTGCTCAGTGCTGCCTGATATGTATATTCCAGCCCAAATATCTCTAGTAGTGGTTTCACAAATTCTAGGAAAACAAATTGGAATTATTTCCAATGGAAATAGCTTAATTTTATTTCTAATCAATTTTTTGTGGTAGCTCATAATTCTAATGCTACTGTGTACCAGGCACTGTTCCAAGCACTTTACATATGTTAACTCATTTCTTCACCACAATCCTGTGAAGTAGATACTGTTATCATCCCGATTTTAAGATGGGGAAACTAAAGCATAAAAAGGTTGAGTAACTTATGTAGGTTATACAGCTAGTAAATACTTGAGTTGGGACTTGAACCCAGGCAGTTTGGTGTCAAAGTGTGCTCTTTGAAATCATTATATTGTGCCATTTCTCTAATGGAAATGGTATCCACAAGGAAAACGTTAAGGTAATAGCTGTCAAAGTAGAAAAAAAAAATGTATCCTGATATTAATGGCTTTTACGAATATATATAAAAAGACTTTGTGCAAACAGGTGTTTAAAACAGGTGTTTTTCCAATTATAAAATGTAATAAAGAGTAAAGAAATAAATTCTGAATATCTTTGTTGTATTGATTTAGTTGTCCTGTGTTTTTCCAGTATGATATAAATCTTATTTCCTTAGATAACAGAGAAATACTTGTAATCTCTGACTTATTATAGGTTTAAAAGGTATAGTAGACTGTTAGTAAAAATGCTGCTCTAGATTTAAAACTTAATTCCACGTATATATTTAACATTTTAAAAGCTTCTTATTTTAAGCCATTGAATTAAGAAGCTTTTAACATTAGCTTTATATGCTACTAGATACTGTTTTATATGCTATTAACTCTTAAAGTAGGGATTGAAAGAGAGTATAAAATAGAGAGGTTTAGAATAATCTTGGATATTTTTTAGAAATTGGTAATACTTCCAAACCATAATAAAAGTTCTGTTTCTCTATATTGAAAGCCATTTAAATTTAGGGTATTTTTCTAAATAAAGATAAAGAGAATTTAAATATCTGTATATTATTTTAGTATGTAAATATTAATCAGAATAGTTTCATCCTGGAAAACAATTTTACCTTTTTACTTTTAAAATTGTTCAATAACTATAGCTTTAGATGTTCCACATTCACAATTTTAATTTCTCATTTTTGAGTGGATTTTCTACATGAGTTTGATGTAATTGAATCACATTCAGTGCAGTTCTAACGCTAGTATGGCCCATTATGATTCACAATCAATGTGTTGTGGAGATTCTTATAAACAGAGATTATTTAAATATTATTTTGTACCAGTAATAAAAATTTTCCCTTTACTCTAATCATACATGTGTTACAACTTTTTCTTTAAGTGCTGTGAATGAGAATATGTATTAATACTGATATATTACAACATATTGCTTGGATTAATACCATCAGACGGAAGTCCTGGAGTGTAATTTTGCTCTACAGGGAAATAGGATTGATTGGCACAGTATCCTGAGTAATGAATCCACCCATAACAAGAATGTGATAGATAAGTAGAAAAAATATATACATCATATATGTACTATATTTACTGTGTAGTATAGCATATATATGGTATATATATTTATGACATAGCATTTTAATATACTAATTTATATAGTATATATGTGCACATATATATACACACACATATATGTAGTTTTTCTGTTTATTGTGATATATAAATTTTTAAATTGCATTTCAGTGCTTATGACCTGTTAGGTAGGTAGGTAGATAGATAGGTTTCAAAAACAAGCGACTAGAATTGAGAAGATTGAGAAGTAAGAATTTTATTTCTTTATAGGTATTAATTACAAGTATCTTTTATTTGTCGAGGGCATGAATTGTTATCCGAATTACAGCAGCGTCGATTTAATGGCTCAGATGGAGGGGTCTCATGGTCTCCTATGGATGATGAACTGCTTGCACAGCCGCAGGTTATGAAATTATTAGATTCACTCCGAGAGCAATATACCCGCTACCAGGAAGTTTGTAGGCAACGTAGTAAGCGTACACAGTTAGAAGAGATTCAACAGAAGGTGATGCAGGTAGGTGGCTGATTTGAATATATTTAACTCTTTTTAATTCTAAATTTTTTTTCCTGAGAATTTCTACTATGTGACTGACTTTTTACTAAGCTTTATTTATACTATACAGAAAACCTTAGACATATCAAACTGGATTCTGAAACTATTTTTAATTATGTATCTTTTTACAAATAGGGTTTGCATTAAAATTATTTCTACAGTAATGACTTTTAGCATTCAGCTCACTCTAACAGAATGAACTTCTGAAATAACTAGTTATTGGAAACATCATTAGTGGTCTCAGTGTATTCTTTCAATAAATTAACGGTTAAATATTGAGATTTGATTTATTCTTAATTTTCAGTAACTTGTTAGTCTTTTTGTTTATTTGGCATTATGAAGAGTTTTTCTATCCTAGCAAAATAGTACATGTAATGCAAGTAATTTTAATATTAAATTTATTTTTTATGATACTGATAGAAAATATTAAACGTATTTCTTATGAATTTTTAGTTTCTTTTAAAATTGATTTTTATAAGAAAAGTAGGCTAAAATACTAAAAATCAACACTAAAGGAAGACTTTTGTGTTACTTAGATTATACTCTGGATTTTTATCTGTGGAATAATTAAGAAAATAAATCTTTAAAATGTTTTATTTAAAAAAGTACAACTTAGAAATGTCCTGATGTTTTTATCTAGATTCATTCATTCACTAGATAAATATTAAGTATTTATTATGTGGATGGCATTGTGTTAGGCTTTATACAGTATATAAAGGTAGACTTGGCTTTTACTATCAATAAGTTTAAGGAGAGAAAGTGTTAAGTGTCACTGAAGTGCTATGGGCATTTAGAGGAGATTATTTCTGTGGCTGCAGGCAATGTGGGAAGACTAAGTGGGGGAAGTAGCACTTGAGCTTGTCCTCCAAGAATGTTCGTGATTTCACCACGCAGTGATAGGTTTTTAAAGAATTGGCATTTTGTGGAGGATAAAGAATAGCATGAGTAAACAATAGCAGCATGAAATCCCAAACTGTGTTGAAGAAAAGGAAGCAGTAGGCACAGTAGGAAGTTTTATGGCCTTTTTGAGTCATAGAGCGTGATCAAAGAGCATGACCTCAACCCCAGTTACTCCCACTTACTGGCTGTGGGATCATAGTCACATTCCTTTACCTACCTGAGCCTTGCTTGATCTGTCTTCTGTATTTCCTCTCTTCCTCTCTTTCTTTCCCTTTCTTGCGTCTTTCCTTAATTGAAACAGGGAACACAATTACGAGTATCTTTTATTTGTAAAGAGCAGGACTTGTTGTACCTCTTTTGAAAGGCTAATACTCAGAAAGAACCCAGCCATCAATTAATGGTAGCTATTATATTTATTTCTACTGAACTAGACTCTACTTTAAAGGTCTAGTTCAGTTGTTAGCAAACGTTTTCTGTAAAAGGACAGATATTTAGGCTGTTATAGTCAAGAGCAGACATAGACATTATATAAATAAATGTGCATGGCTGTTGTTCAATAAAACTTTATTTACAAAAACAGGTAGTGAGTCAGAATTGGCCTGCAGAATTGGTCTAGTTCATGACTTCTGAACTAGACCATCAGGATGTCATGGGAAAAAAGACGTGAAAGGAAGGAAGGAGTTGGGTCATGGAAGATGTTAAATTCCAGGCAAAAAGATTTAGGCTTTATTCCATGATAACCACATATAAACTGGAAATTTCTGAGCATACATTATGTGTGACTTTTCTTGTATAAGTTAAAGACAGTTTATATTAAACTCAGGTAAGCTTTAGCCAATTAGCTTGAGATTATCTCAGAAAACCAGAAAGAGGGAGTAGCATAGTGGTACAAAATTCAGACTCTGAACCTAGGTAATCTGGGTCCACCCTCTTCTACCCCTTATAAGCTGCTTGACCTTTGGAACAGAGTCCTAGTTTCTTCCCATGTTCTAGTTTCCTCCTCAGTAAACAGAGGATATTAATAACAAAAACAATAATACCACCTACTTAATTGGACTGTTACAAGGATTAAAGAAGATAATTTTTACAAAATGTTTAGTGTGTGGAATATAATGAGTCCTCTATTAATAATTATATTAGTTCACTCATTCAAAACGAATGTCTACAATAGTGTGACATTGTGTTAGGCTCAGGAATGTAACGGTAAGTAAAAATAGGGTTCTCACCTTTATGGTACATAATTACATGATGACACACAGAGTTGTGAAATTACAACTGTACCAAGTGCCAAAAAAGTGCCAAAAAAGAGAGTGATGGGAGTAGGGTTAGGATAAGTAAGAAGATATCAGGGATGAATCGTGTTCTGACATGTAAGACTTAGTGTCTTGGCTTGTAAGATGATGGTGTTGTCCAGTTAGGGGACACTGGGTGCAATTTGGGTTTGAGTGTGGATGGAAGAGGGTGTGGAGAATCATGAGTTTGTTTCAGACATATTAAATTTGAGGTGACTTTTGTGACATCTAAGAGAAGATGTAGAAGGGTAGTCCAGAAAAAGTCCAGAAATCGAAGAAGTCTGGGCTGGGACGTATTTGTTTGTCATCTGTGTATGAATGATAGTTAAAAGCATTGATGTGGATGAGAATCTCAAAGAAAAGGTTGAGAGTACTTAAGGAGAGGGCTTTTTAACTGAACTTTAAAATTCCAACATTTAAGGACAAGGTAGAGGAGCGTACACCTGAAAAAAAGGCAGTGAAAGACCGGCCAGAAAGGAGAAAAGTGTGAAGAGTCCTGTGTCACGGAAACCGAGGGAAGAAGGCACGTGAGGGAAGGGGTTGGAAACCCTGTCCGGTACTGCGGAAAGGTTGAATAAGAGGAGGACCTAAAAGGTCTGCTGGAAAGCACAAGATTGAGGTCCTTGGTACCCCTAGAGCATGGAAAGGCAAGGCCAGAGCAACACTGGGGTGAATTCAAGAACGAGAGGGAGGCGTGGGGAAGGACACAATGGGTACGGACAACTGGCTGAGAATTTGTCTTTGAAGGAATGACGAGAAATAGAGTGATGGCTATAAACGGTGGAAGAGGAGTTGTATTAGTTTGCTAGGGCTGCCCAAACAAACAGACTATGTGGCTTAACAATATAAATTTACTTTCTCATAGTTTTGTAGGCTAAAGGTCTGAGATCAGGGTGTCAGCAGCGTTGGTTCCTTCTTTGGGCTGTGAGGGAAGGCTCTGTTCAGGCCTCTCTCCCGGACCTGACGATGGCCGTCTCCTCCCCGTCTTCACAGTGTCTTCCCTCTGCACATGTCTCTGTCCACATGTCCTGTCCTTATAAGGACACCAGTCATATTGGAGTAGGGCCCCCCTAAATATTTCATTTTAATTTAATTACGCGTTTAAAGACCCTGTCTCCAGTAAGTGTGGTGGCATTCTGAGGTACTAGGGGTCAGAACTTCAGCACGTGTGTTTTTTGGTGGGAAACACAATTCAACCTACAACAAGGGCCAGATTATAGTTGTTTTTTCTTTTTTCTTTTTTAAATAATGTGGGAAACAAGAAGTTTAAAGGCCACTGGGGAGTATCTATTTAGAGGCAGAAGTTGAATATATAAGCAAGAAGGAATAATTAATACTATCAGGTTCCTGAAGAGGTGGAAGTAAATGGAATCCAAAGCATAATCCAAAGGATTAGCTTTAGAACGGAAAAGGGAGAACTCCTCTGTTGTAACAGAAGGCAGGATGGCTAGGGTGAATCCAGAGGTGCCTCCGTGGGCAAATCAGGCATTGGGAAGTTGAAGGAGTTACTGTGTGATGTGTTCTTTTTTTTGCATGAGAGAAAAAGGCCATGCTTGGTGGTATGAGTTGGAGGGTAGTTAAAGAGGATCAGAGGTTTGAATGGAGTGGAGGTGATTCAAAATTTTCTTTGTCGGGAATGGAAGAGTGAAATTATCACTGTCAACCTAAACAATCAGAAAGAAACTCTAAAAGAAAATGATATTTATTTGGGAATAGAGCATTGCAATGGGAATACGGGTGCCATAGTAAACTATGTGCGTATTCAGGGAGGTAAAGGAAGATAAAGGTTTTTAAAGGAAAAAAAATGAGGAAGATCACATAATTGTTTTGGAATAATTATCCTTGGCTACAAAGATCAGTAACAAGGGTGATGCCAGTCTGCAGTTAGACAGGCAGTTTCTGGGCAGATGTCCTTGTAGAAGTATTTTTTGTGTAAAGTTGTGATAGCTTCTGTGCAAGGTTGTGGTTTTTGTAGTCTTTTGTGATAGTTTTTGTTGTCAGGCGTACAAGCATGAGAACCCTCTCTTCATGGCCCTCCCTGGCTCTATTTGTCAGGGGTTTTTTGTTTGTTTGTTTGTTTTTAAACATTAGTGACTTCATTTTGATTCTGACAACTTTCATATCATAGAAATGTAGCTGTATTTTGGGGTAGTGTTGATCTTCAATTTATGGTGGAACTTTTCTGGCTTTTTAGGTGACCCTATCTGACAATTTGTGGCTGGCTGTTGAGGTACAGGCACAGAGACAGAATTCATCCAGCATGTGTGCATTTGCTAAATGGGGTAAATGAGTATGACAGAAAGACAGAGGGGCAAAGGAGTTAATGTACTGGCAAACGCATTTTTGAAATGGTGGGCAGCTCAATTGGATAAGGAAGAGAAAAGAGAAAGGAGATGACGGTTATATTTATAATGATGGGTGGTGATGGCAATGAGATTATTATTAAAAACAAGTAAACTTCATTACAATTCAATTTTCTTTATGCAGATTACAAGTGAATTGGTTAGAACATTAATATTCACCATGTAATGTTTCCTGCACTCTGTTTTTCACAGGTCACATTCTAAGGAAATATTTCCCTTGCCAAAATGATTACTATATTGTAACATATATTGAACTATCTAGTAATATATATTTAACTATATGATAAACATATTGATCATATGTTTATCACACAGAGCATGAACTGTATTGTTTTCAGTCTTGCAAATTTGAGGAAAACGTAAAAAAATTTTTTGCTTCTATAGACATAATTATAAATTGAATATCTCTATTTATGTTAAATCAGTGAAAATTGAATTGTTCCAAATTTCTTTTTTTACTGACTTATCACTGAAAACATAATGCAAGAGAAATTGCTAGCTCTGGTAGATTAACTATATGATAAGTAATAACTATGATCATTATCAGTTACTTATTCCCCACGGTTCAAATTGGTAACACCAGACTTCATGTGGTATGCAAAGGTTCTCCACAATACTGCCGCTGTTACAGTTAAAAATTAGATTTCACATGCTTCTGGGTAGGAGACAATGCCACTTCACTGAAATGTGCTGTCGTTATTCTCTTTATTTATTATGGCAGTAATTACTGCCAGCATTGCAAATGTTATTTCTAGAATCATACATGTGCGTTTCTTCCATTGTAGAGAGAAATCATAGATGCCAAAGAGGATACATTCAGAGTTGCATAAGTATACAGCTGGAGGCTATGTTCTCAATTCCTCATGCTCTTTCTCCAGGTCACGTGCTTGACATTTGCTTGACATGTCCTCCTGCCGGTTTGACCTTGCGTACTTCCAGATATTCTCTCATACAGCCTTTAGAAATCAGCCTGGCTGTGAAAGAAGGGTGGATAGTCACAAGCATTTTTGGCCTGTGCAAGTATTTGTCATGGTAGATTTTAAGAGCACATCTCCAAGGTTATACTTTGCATATAAATGTAACCATTCGAGGGGTCACGTTGATATGGATTGGGCATAGAACTGTTTTTACCGTAAGTTAATATTCAGATTGATTGAGCAAGATGTCCTGATTGAAATTACGTTTTATAACCTAGTTTGGCAAACCGCCATTATTAATGCATTTAAATAGACTTGTTTACCGGGGCATCAACCTCAATTTGCATCATTTTTATTAGAAATAGTCATACATTTACTATGTCTGCATTACTGATGTTGCATACTAAGGGGAATTACTTTCAGCATACATTAAAGCTATATATACACACACTTGACTGTATAACTGTTTTTTTGCGGCAAGGAGATGTCTTTGCTTTATTTAAAATTTAATTTTAAATTTATGGCTCTTAGAAAATTCCATGCTAATGAATTGATTTTTTTCCTCAGCTTTCATGATTTTATTAACCTGCTTCTTTTGTTTCTAGAGTATTCTAAAATCAAAGTCTAAATGTTTGAATGGTGTTGTCTTAAATTTCTAAAAACAATATAAACAATATAATAATACATTATTAATTAGTTTAAAAATTTAAGATGCCTTTGTCCCACTATTTTTAGAATTTAGATAGTTCTAGTGAAATAATTAATTATGTTAATTATTTAAAATACTTAAAAGTAATTTTATCTCAGTGTTTCTATATCCACATTTGTAACACATAATAATAAATGAGAAGTAATTGATTCCCAAGAAGGAAATGGAAAATTGTTTCAAAATGTTTACTTAAGTTTCCTTAAAATTTATTCTTTTTATTTCCATTTTTTAAGTGTTGAATACAACAGTTAGTTCAGGTACTTGCTTAAGAAACTCAGAGTTCTTATTGTAAAATGCAGATGTGAGAGACTTTATAAAGAGTGAGTGGACAGAAGGAACTAGGCTACAGAAAAAGTGGAAAAACATTTATTAGTATGAATGACTGTGCTGAGTGTCTTACATGTAATGACTGGTATAGTCCTGATAACAACCCTGTGTGGTAGGTAACAGTAACACCATTTTAGAGATGAGGAACCAAAGTCTTTCAACTAGCAGGAGCAGAGCCAGAATTCAGACTCATGCATGGTGCTTTCTCCATATAGCACTGCTCATCTGTCTCTTTGTGAAAGAGTGATACTTCCCACAGGCTAACAGGGAGAAACCGATTCCTAGTGCCCTGCCCTTCCAAAGGTAGCTCAAACAAAAGATTAAAGCAGAAAAAGAGGAGATGTTGAGGAACAAACCACTGCATTCTAAAGAGCACCTGACAGTAGAATTTTGCAGATGAACTCAGCACTCTGAAATCTGAGTTTAGCCAAAAGTAAGTTAAAGCACTTAGGGATAGTCCACTGAATCAGCAATAATACTTTGACTTTTTTTTGAGTTTTGCTCTCTACTATTAAACCTTTTAAGAAGAGGTGGAAGTTGGACGTTAATATATTAATGCTTAAGACTCTAGAACATTAAGTGGACAAAGAACATGAAGAGATAAATCATAAAAGAAGATCATATACCTTGAATAAGTGAACATTTGCAATATATTCAATCTCACTGATATTTAAAAAATACATGGAGAGATTTCTGTTTTTTCAATTGGCAGAAGTATTTTAAAAACAATAATCAGTTTGTGTACCTTGCGGAGGTTATTTTATAGATAAAACTATCATTACTTGAGTGTTTTTGGATAGAAACAACTGTTTTAGAGAGCAAGTTTATAATGTATACTAACAGCCATTACAGTTACATCATCATTGGACCTAAGAAGATCTCTACTGGAAACCTTTCCTAGGAAGATGAAACAGAATTAGAGAAAAATGTTATATGTAACTGCTATATATATGTTCATATAGAATTACTTAGACTTGATGGAAATTGGAAACATTCTACATGCCCAACAATGGAGAATGTTTTGAAAGCAGGTATAATAGTTATTTGAGGTAGTATTAATACATTACTTAGCTCTTAATAAGGGTGGATTGATTGGACATATGAGAGAGAGTGAGGCAGGCCGGCAAGGGGTTGGGCTTCTTAAAAAAGGGTTTGCAAGACCATTGAAAATTATGATTATAATAACTATAGCCACATGGAAAATCATTACAGTATTATAATTCAATGTTAAGTGAAAAACACAGGATAGAAATTACTTATATTCTATGAATTGGCTATAGCACCTGAATCTGGAGTAGCATATGAAAACTCTTATGCATGTGAAACATTAATGGAAGGAAACACAATATAGTTGTCCCTTGGTATCCACGGGGAATTGGGTCCAGGACCCCCTGCAGATACCAAAATCCAAGGATGCTCAAGTCTCTTATATAAAATGGCATAGTATTTTCATATAACCTATGCATATCCTCCCATATACTTTAAATCATCTGCAGATTACTTATAATATCTAAAGCAATGTAAATGTTATGTAAATAGCTTATATATTGCATTGGGGTTTTTATTGTTGTATTGTTATTTTTATTGGTTTTTTTCCCCCAAATATTTTTGATCTGTTGTTTGAATCTGAGGATGTGGAATCCCTGGATACAGAGGGCTGACTATATACATGATTTTTCCTTATGATGTGGTACTTTTATATGATTATAAAAAATTAGGATATGTGAACTGTTAGATTTAAAAATGAATATATTTTAACCCTGGTAATAGCAGAAATGCACTGTTCTGTTGTAAAGTTCAAGGTAAGCCTATCTACTGGGTTTATAATATTATGCTGCAGAGACATCCTCAGTCACTTCTTGGGAACTATCCTAAGTTTAGATTTAGGGTGTAGCCATTCTGTTCTTGAGTTCCTTCTTCTAATTTAGCAACAGATAAAGCTTGGTAATATTATATTTTCTGTTAAAATCATTTAACAGTGTGTATGTCGTTTCAGAGAGTATATACGATTGTGGTGAAGAGTTTACAAAATCCTCTTTCCTTCTGCATGACAATTTGATCTTTGC
Organism: Daubentonia madagascariensis; assembly: GCA_023783475.1. Classification (NCBI taxonomy): domain Eukaryota; kingdom Metazoa; phylum Chordata; class Mammalia; order Primates; family Daubentoniidae; genus Daubentonia; species Daubentonia madagascariensis. The sequence goes on from JAKFHU010002088.1 coordinate 29,629,192, forward strand.
TTAACTGTCTAGCTCTGTTTCCCTAAAGACTTGATAAAAATTGGAAAGTCAGCTATATTACTAGGCCAATATTGCTTATAGTAAACATTATTGCAGATCTGAACTAGGAGAACTATTAATATTTTATGGAAGACATAACGCTGGGTGTCCTTGAGTCTAGTGACTCTTATAATGGGCATGGCCCTGTGGGCTATGAAGTTTTAGTGCCAGAGTGTCTCCCATACCTGCCCCATTCAGATCTCCTCTCCTTACACTTGCTTCAGGCTCAACAGAAGAGGAACTCCTGATGCTGTTGTCCTGGTAAATTGTAGTCCCCTCCCTATATCCTGTCTGATGCCAGTGAAGCCTCTTGTGGGTTTGAATGTTTAGTTGATCCTAAGAAGACCCGTAGAGGGTAGTACAGTAGTATAATTGTACAGTTAGTTTTTAATTTTCTTTTCAAAGTGAGAAAGTAGTATTTTTACTTTATAAAGTATTTTACTTTATATAAACTTAGTTAATTCATTCATTCAGTTTTATCAATGCTTTGGGAAGAACATTAGATTACGAGTCAGGACACATGGCTTTTAATCCTAGTTTTTCAATAATGGGTTACCTTGGACAAGTCACTTAATCTCTTTGAAACTCAGTTTTTTTAAGTGTTAGATAAGAACATTGACTGATGTCATTTCTGGTGTTTCTTCCAACTCTAAATCCTATAGTTCTCTGATTCTCTTATCATCATGAGTTAATTTTTAATCGTCTTTTATAGAAGCATTCCAGATTTCTTTTAGCCTGGTAGATGATCAGGTAGCTGAAAGGCTAAGGTGCTACAGTGTACATTTTTCCAAATTAAGGTTTTAGAAATGTTGTCCCATTATAGCTGTGTAGTTCCAAAAGAAACAGTTACAGCCTATGCAATAGAATTTAAAGAATTTAAATTAAAAATACTTAAGGAACTTTGGAAGGGAAAAAACAATTAGAATGAAAGTTTGGAAAGCTTTTGATTATTTAAACATTTTATCTCAACTTCCATTTATAGGTTGTGAACTGGCTTGAAGGACCTGGATCAGAACAACTAAGAGCCCAGTGGGGGATTGGCGACTCAATTAGGGCTTCCCAGGCCCTACAGCAGAAGCATGAAGAGATTGAGAGCCAGCACAGTGTGAGAGGCTTTTTCCTCTGCAAGTTACAATGCTATTATGAATGTGCATACTTAGTAGCATATGTGGTACTAAGTGATAAGTTGCTATAAATTTTGGTTTAGGGGCATAAACTATAGTATGTTAAATGCTTAGAGGTCATAAAGTACATTTGACCACTTAGTAAATATTCATTAGAAGGTTGATTTTGGTTTTATTACCAATACAGTTTAATTATATTTTTATAGAAGCATAATTTGTAAGAAATTTTTAAAAGCTACAGTAACAGAAAAAAAGACTTAACACAAGATTTGGAGTCATCTAAAAATAGTACATATATAGTTCTTGTAATTTTTCTAATTAGTAATTGTAAAAGACTTAAAAATGAAATGTCATAATTGAAAATGTATACATTTTATGCATTTCACAAGTTCCAACATAGTAGTTATTTTATGCTAAAAAAATCATATTTAATAATTTATATTTAACTTACAAACCCTGTTCCTGAGGATATAATCTTTTAATTCTCTTGGTACTTTTTAAATAACTTAATGCTGTTTGTTTGTTTCTTTCTTTATTTTCCACATAGATTGTAATTAATTTGAACCTGGTGGATTGTTCTGGAGCATGTTACTATAGTATAGTTAGATTCTATAATTTGTTTCTCTGTTTAGTTCCTGAAAACAGTATTTGTGTAAGAACATTCTAGACTTCACCTAGGAGAGGATTTTGTTGTGAAAGTATCCCAAAAGTTCTTTTAGTAAGGGTGCATGACATGTGAGGATCCTAAAGACAATATTTATATTTTATTACTTGTAAATGATGCTAAGAGAAATAATTGTAGTTAGAAATTGGATTATATACATACTATACTATATATATATTCACAAAAGGAATCAAAAAGTATTTATATTGCATATAGTATGGATGAAATTACAGATGGTGTATACATAGAGATTCCTGTGTTTAGATGTTTGTTTTTGTGTTTTTAATATATTTATAAGGTTTTAAAATCAGCTTAAAGAAACAAATTGTTTATGGGTGGCCCTTTCCATGTGCTTAAGCATACTTATAATGTGGAATTTTTTAATTGGAAAGGACCTTACAGATTATTGTAACCCACCACCTTATTTTATCAGTGAAGAAACTGGGACACTACATTTTTTATCAATGAGTAGTTGGACTAAGGTTAAAACACAGATCTCTTGTTACCTGGTGGGATCCTTTCTCTCTGGCCATCTTAGAGAACCCTATTGAATTTCACGGATATGCTTAAGATATAGCTTTTTTTTTTCATTCTTATAATCTTAATACCTGAGGACATATACACGTCTGTTGACACCTGCATTCATGGACATGCTCTCCAAAGAAAAGAAACATTGATGGCTTATCACGGACTTCATTTCTTTAAATCTTATGTGATATTTGGGGCTTGTTTCAAAATTGGGAGGTAGGGACAGTATAGATGAAACAGGATTAGCCATGAGTTGATAATTATTGAAGCTGGATGATACATGGGGGTTCATTATGCTATTCTTTCCACTCTTGAATAGGTTAGAAATTTTCCACCCTAAAAGGTTTAAAAAAGAGAATTGTACTGTTTTAACCAATAGATGGCACTGCATTGTTACCTTGAGGATAGGTTGGTTGATGCTGAATGAATGTAATAACTTATGATGTTTAAGATATTCTAATATTTCATTTAAAGCTTTCTTTTCCCTTTGTAAATAGAAGTCAACAGTTTAAAGCATTTATTGAAATTGTTCAAGTCTTGTGAAATTATAATGACAAATTTCTAGTATTTACAGCTAATTAAGGGTTGAATTGGGGAAAACTTTTAACATACCATTTTGCATTAAAGCACAATGTCAAATATTAAATTTTAGGTCTACATAAAAGTATAATGCAGACAGAAAGCTAAAAAACCCAAATTTGTTAGGATGTTGAGTACTAATATAAAGGAAAATGAAAATTCTACTAATATATAGGTTTTGGTCAAGGATTAGAAGTTCATTTGGTTTTTGAATACAACACAACAGAAAAAATATTAAGGTACATGGAAATGATTATAGTAGGTGACAAGTAATTTAAAAGTATTTTAGTTCAATAATACATCTAATTTTATCTTTTTGGTGGAAGGAAGTATGTTTTAGGAGAAGCATGTGATAGGAACGTGCAGGAGCATAAATCTCTGAAGCCATTTCAGAGTTTTGTCAGTATCCCACTATCCCACAGTGCTGACTTCTGGTCTCCAAAGACACCACATGATGGTGTATTGTGCCTAATAGTGAGCAGCAGAACAGATCTAGTTGATGAATCAAGACCCATTTCTCCCTGATATGTAGTCTAAATATAATCAAATGAGTTGATTGCCTAAGTGAGTTGGCAATGTTTTCTCCTAAATAGGGATTCCTATTTCGTGGTATAATATAAAGTATAAATACCCATCGTTTTACCGAGTATATATCACCACCAATTTACATATGATTGCAGCGTCAGTCCTGACTGCTTCTGTCCTAAATGTGAACTTTCAAACTCATTTCTTACTTACATCTTAATCCAAATCCCAAATCTTGGTGTTGATTTTTTATTTTGCTATAAAATAATCATTTTCTACACAGTTAAATATATGTAAGAGGTAGACCAGAGAATGGCCATAAGTGAATTGATGCAGCCTGTTCGCCTAAGGTTCTATATACATTCTATTTTCCTCTATTTTCTAGGAAGAAACATTTTGATGAATTTTAAATATATACATATATATAACCCAGATTCCCCCACCCCCCACATCCCAGAGAGACTAATTATTTCTTTATGACAACCTCAATCAGTAATATCAGTGTCTCTAATTTCAGGTGTTAATTTCCTGAGACAAACTAGTCCTTACATTGTATTTACATCCCTGGTCAGGTTGCTAGAGCCTTTATTTTATAAATTCAATCCAGCAAAGAAATCAACAATGAGAATTAAGAATCCACAATGATGGTTCTTAAACCTTAGTGGCATAAGAGTCATCAGAGGTGCTTTTAAAATGTATATCCAGGACCCCACCCTCAGAGACTCTGATTTAGTAGGTCAGAGTTGAAGCTTAGGCATTTTTAATAAGTACCCCAGGTGGTCTGATGCGAGTAATTCTCACTGAGAAATGCTATCCTAGGACTCTAATCCTTTAGTTTACTGCTTTTCGTAGAATCATTGCTATTCTTCAAAAAATTGAGCCTATTTATTTAGAGCCTTAACAATTTATAAGTACTATAAATAAGGCAGTGAAATCCTTTTCTATTTCAGAACACGACAATGACAATTTTTTTCAGGTAATATTTTCTCCTTTAAAAGTCGTCATTAACCATTATAATAACTGTATAGTGTTAAAAGTATTTTTTATATATGATCTAATTAAATCTATACGGTAACCAATAAAGTAGGTAAGACAGATATCGTCATCACCATTGGACAGAGCAGGATCTCTCAACCTCAGCACTATTGCCATTTTGGGCCAGATAAGTCTTTGTTATACAGGCTGTTCTATGCATTTTACAGTATCACTGGCCTCTACTTACTAGATGCAGTGGCATTTCTCCCCAGTTATGATGACCAAAAATGTATCCAGACATTGCCAAATGTTTCCTGGAGGGCAAAATCACCCCATTGCCTACTTAATGTAACATCAATAAATCTACAATGCCTGATATGTTTTATGTATTCATTCAACACGTGAATTGAGCACACACTGATGTTACATGTTGCTCTAGGGTTTTACAGCGTAGTACTGTCTTACCACATAGAATTGGCATTCAAGTCAGGGAGACAGGGAGTGGAGAGCAATATATGTATGGCTTTTAGGAAAGGCCTCTCCGAGGATATGACATTTAATCAGAAACCTTGAAATGATGTGAAGGAGTAATCCAAGCAAAGGACAATGCAGATAGAGGACACAGCAGTAGAAACACCCAAGGCAGATTGAGGAACAAGAAGAATATCAGTATTGCTGGAGGGAGCAAGGGAGAGCCACAGAAGATAAAGTGGAAAGGGAGTCAGCGACCAAGACAGGTGATGTCTTTTTAGCCCATGAACAGGAGCTTGAGGTTTATTTTAAATATTACGTGAAGTCATTGGAGGGGTGTCTGAACAGAGAATTGATTTATGTTTTAAGAAGATCACTGGCCGTTGTGAGAATATGGAGTGGGGATAAGCAGTGAGAGTGGAAGGCAGGAGGCTGACAGAAGGAGGCAGTAGAAGGAATGAAAACTGATAGATGCTCACAAGGCTCAGCCAGTGAGACTTGCTCATAGAAGAATCAGGCTTTTGGCCTTAGTGACTATGAAGATGGAGAAGGCTGGAGAGAAGCAGGTTGGCAGGATGGAGAATCAGTTATTTTGGGGAGCAGATTAAACTTTATTAATAGATATCTAATAGTTATCCAAGTGAAGATGGCTAGTAGGCAGCTGGGTATTAGTATCTGGGGTTCAGGGGAGGGGTCAAGGTCGAGAATATAAACTTAGTAATTATTAGCCTATTGTGGTTATTTAAAGGCACAGGACTAGATAAAGTCATCCAAACCCACTGAGTATCAATTTAGAAGAAAAGAGAGCCTCTGAAAAACTGAACCCTGGTACAACGTACATGTAAAGGGCAAGAAGAGGAAGGCTAAAAGGAGTTATTGTGTCCCAGAAAACAAGAGAAAAGGGCATTTCAAGTGCTCACTTGTGCCAAATGCAGCTGAGAGGTCCAATGAGATGCAGACTGAGAATTGACCATTGGATTTGGCAAGATGGAATTTTTTGGTGAACTTGTAAAAATTGGTTTCACAGTGTAGGAAGGACAAAATCCAGATTAAAGTGGATTAAAAAGAGAATGGGAAATAAGAAAAGAATGAATACAGAGAACTCCTTTAAGAGAGGTATTGTTTTCTTTAAATTGAGGTTTAATTTCAACATAATAAAATGCACAGAGCTTAAGTGTATATCTTGTTGTTTAATATATTATATCTTTTTATATGCTGGTAAAAATAATCCAGTTGAGAAAGAAGAATTGATGGGAGAGAGAGAAGATAAATGCAAGAGCAAAGCTTTGTGTAGGCAGCGGAAGATAGGATATCATGCACAGTGGAGGAGTTGGCCTTACAAGTAGGGACAGGCCACCCATCATTACATGGTGAGGACAGAGCGTAGGGGTAGAGAAGAAGGGAAGGTCGTACATTTGTTGGTGGGAAGACGAGAGTTCTCTTCTGATTGCTTCCCAGTGAATTAAGAAATAAGATCTTTGGCTGAGAGTGAAGATATGAAAAGGGAGTTGGAGATTTAAGGAATGAAAAAAACATGAATAATCACAAGAATGAGAAAGTGGATGGACTAAAGAAATATAAAAGGATTGCCAAAGACCCATTTGAGTTTATTTAGTCATAAGTTTAAAGAGACCTGTCCACACAGTTGTTTTTATCTAGCCATGTTCAGCTCTCTGGTATTGGCACACATTAGGCAGAGAAACCAAGTTTGAGGTTTTGACAGGTGAGTCTGATGGAAGGAAGGCAAGCAGGGCATGTGCACAGGTAGTATGCTTGGAGATTGTTATAGCCTTTGACCAAGGATGGAAGTGAGGACATGAGGCTCCCACATGCTGGACGGTAAAGCATGCTGAGGTCAGTAGATTGGTGGACTCCATGGGGTTGTAGGTATAAGCGTATTCACAAAAGTGAGTTGAAGAATCAGTACCTGGTGGTCAGAGAATGGGATTCATGAAATTGAGATTTTTAGAGCTGTATAGTAGTATGTGATGACAAATTTTTATGACCCATGGCATAGGTAGCTGAGGTCGTGTGAGGACAAGATAGTTGAAAGTGAAGGAGGGAGCCAAGGAACTGAAAGTTCAGGGTGTTGGTGGATGCCTACATGGAGGAGACAGTAACAAGGGTGGTGCTGAGAGGAAGGCGGTGAGCTTTGCTAAACCCGTCTGTGGATGAGGGGATGCAACAGGGAAAGCTGGAAGAACGTAATCCAACAGCATGCACTTCAAAGGAGATGTTGTATTTGAGAGAAGAGGGAGAGGAAATGGTCTGGAAGTACTGATGCATAGTGAGGTGACCGTCAAACCCACCTTCACCTTGCCATATGTCAGGTGTGGAAACAAAAACAGTAATCAGTTGAGAGGGCTGCAGTTCTGTTTTCTCTGAGGATTGACAAGTTTCACTTAGAACAAGAAAGAAAAGGGAACATTTCGAGACCAGGTGGGATATAGGAGATTTTGCTGTTGGCAGGCAGTGAGGTGCAGGGATTGCAGTGGAAGGATTTGGGGGTTGGGGACTTTTCATCCTAAATTTAAATAATTCTTCCCTAGAAAAAGTGTTCATGTGTGTTCCTTAGTTTATCTGGAGGAATTATAAAATGTAATATCCTCCAGGAAATAATTTGATCCTTCATTTACTTTGCAACATCTTGATTACAGGAATGGTTTGCAGTATATGTGGAGCTCAATCAGCAAATTGCAGCACTCTTGAATGCTGGGGATGAGGAAGATCTTGTGGAACTCAAGTCGCTGCAGCAACAGCTTAGTGATGTTTGTTATCGACAGGCCAGCCAGCTGGAATTTAGGCAAAATCTCTTACAGGCAGCTCTTGAATTTCATGGTGTTGCCCAAGATGTAAGTGTCTGCTCTGATTGTTTTTCTTTTCTTCAAATTATCTGAATACTTATCTACATGTAATTTTTGCAGGTTTGCATGCCTCCTAATTATATTTCTGGAACAATAAAATAATTTTCTGGGGGGCTAATGATATAAAATCTTTGATTTTTTTAAAAACAAATTTTATTTTTAAGTCACTCTGCATGCAATTAAATCTTTTATTGTCTAACTAGAGTGTTCTAAACTGGTAGATATATTTTGTTTTCACAGTTTCTCAGTGTTTACGCTTCATGACATAGATGGAAATGGAAGCATTAATAATTTTTTGTATTCCACTGGCCTGAATGTACTTCTTTGTCTTCCTGGTGCATGCATCTGTGTATTCTGTCTTCCAGATAACATGTATCCTAATTATTTGTCCTTGTCTTTTAACAGCATAGTCTTTTCAAGTATAATTGTGATAACCTCATTAGATATAAACCTCATTAATCATTAAACACTTTAGATGCTGATTACATCAGGGTTATCTCTTTGGTGTCCCTCTGCTTTAGTTGTCTCAGCAGTTGGATGGCTTATTAGGGATGTTGTGCGTAGATGTAGCACCAGCTGATGGAGCATCGATTCAGCAAACTTTAAAACTGCTTGAAGAGAAGCTGAAAAGTGTTGGTAAGCAGATTTTAAAAATGCTGAAACATAAGGGTTTTTTTTTTTGTAAAATATCATAACCATGTTAGACAATTAAGTCAACTTACACTGAACTAACTAAAATTATTTGCAGGAAACACAGGAAAAAATAGTATAAAAGAGGTTTTATTCCTTTGAAGGGGTATAATTTGTGCTGAAAATTTTATTTTTCATTGTTGGTTAGTCACTCCTCCCTTCACTGGGCCTTTACCCTTTCTTGTTTACCCAGCTATATCTACAGGTGCTATGTCTTGCATATACTATGAACAGTTATTTGTAGTGCATGCATAAACTGTAATTAGCTGTGAAGTGTTCTGTGGTGAACCCTGTATGCCCCAAATTGTGTTTTATGCAATGATTTTTGTTGTTGCTATATCCTAACTTTGTGAAAAAATAGTTGATTTGGTTCTGTGCATTTGTTTCTCCAAACTGGGAATATTACCACGTTACATGCTCTCCAAGGAGAGAAGGGTCCAATTATATTAAGCTAGTTCTGTCATTCAGCATCAAGGCCTTTAAAATTTTTCTACAGTAGGAAATACAGTGAACTTCCCTGGGTCAGCATATGAAAATGGGAAGAAGAGGGGTCATATTAAGAGGGACAGGAGGGCAAAAGGAAAAATGGAGGAGAGGAAGCAGGAACGTAAGGCCAAGGATTTGTAGAAAGTGGTGATACATGATTAAACCAAATTAACTATTGAAAACAACTTGAGGGAATTGGTTTGAAAAATCATGTTTGTATTGACACTTTACTTGCTTACAGCCTTTGTTATTTTAACAGATTATATGCGTAATGCATATTTAGTATTTAATATGCCAAATGAAATTTATTTTAAAATGTCAGAAGTTTTCTTGAGCCACACTTTTCCTTGAAAAAGAGAAAAGAATTCCTATAAACATATCTAATTTGGAGCATTATAAACATATCCTAAATGTTCCTTCCCGTGGTGTATAAGCTGGACTGTACATTTACTCACAATGTTCAGCATCCTTTTACATTGATAATGTATTATTTGAGTATTTTCAGATCTTGTAAATCTTACATGTTTTTTGAACAAAATATTAATATTTGCTTTGTTCTCCTAAGAGTTGGACTACATGAAAGCAGAAAGAGAAAAATATAGAAAAATTTTATTTTTCGAAATAGAAATTCTCACACTTTTTTCCTGCTTTCAGTTTTTAAAAGTAATTATTATGTATGGAAATTCATGTTTTGAAAATTCCCCTTAGAATTTGGCATGAGAGAGAGCTCTAGTTCGAGCCACATTTAAAGGGGTTTTATTGCTTGAAATGTTTTTAGGACTCCATCCCAAGATGGTTTAATGTACAAAGCTGTTACACTTGGAATCCAAGAACAGTATCTACTGAGAGGATTTATTTGAGTCAGGGAAAGCACCTTAGTTGTTTAAAAGACTAAATCTAGTCACTTTTATTGTAGATGTGGGATTGCAAGGTTTGCGTGAAAAAGGTCAAGGTCTCCTGGATCAGATCTCCAATCAGGCATCCTGGGCTTATGGAAAGGATGTAACCATTGAAAATAAAGAAAATGTGGACCACATACAAGGAGTGATGGAAGATATGCAACTTAGGAAGCAAAGGCAAAGTTTGACTGTTAATGTTAATTTTTACCAAGATAACATAATATAAAATTAAAATGAAAAGTTACATAATTTATATTTTAGATACAAAGCAAAAGTTCTTACCTGTTAAATAGTAGGCATGTAGTAGGTTTTTGGTGAATGTAATAATTATTATATATGATTGTACTAACAAATAATGAGAATTTGTTCAATTAATGAGTACCTTTTCCCTTTTTACTTGGTAGTAAAATTTCAGTTAATACTCAAGTACTTCACATTCCATACCCATACTGTAGCCTATGACTCTGCTCTACTTTAAGAAAACTTTTTTGGAGAATTTTGCTTTTCCATCTTCAGTAATTTGAGAGTTGCTCTTCTGTCATCTACATTGATCTGTTTCTTCATTTAAACTTCTTATATAATGTCACACATCCATTGTTCTTATATTTGCTGTAGAAGGATTAGACAATGGACTAATGATGGTGTTTAGTTTCATCTGATGTAGGACTAGGAATTTAAAATATACTTTGAAAACTCGGTTTGCCATAGCTAATACTGTGAAGTATTAGAAAATAGAGGATTAAAATTATCTGTGCAAGTATGCACAATCTAGCATGGCTATATAATATTTTGCACACTTAGAAATTTTAAAATCATCAACAAAACTTCACAGAAATTCTCCCCCTACATCACAAAGAAAGTGGTCATGAGGCAGAAATTCCTTCTATATCCTGCTCTCATAACTTATCCATTTCATTATTTATTCTCCCCGCAGAGGATGACAGAGCTCTCCTCTTATCAAAGCTGATCCTTCCGTGTAGGCTCTGATTCCAATCACACTCTTGTCTCCTCACTCCATCACCTCCCATTCTCTGCTGTCATTCCTGCCCCTCACTTAAATGCTTAAATCAGTCCTGTTTTTTTTTTTAATTCACACACATGCATGTACCTTCCTCTTCAACCCTTTGTCTTTTGTGTTAGAGCTCTCCTTCCCCACAGCTAAGTTGTGGAAAGTCTACCCTCCCTTCATGCTACTTCCCACCACCTCCAATTTACTTTGAGCCCTCTTTAGTCTGACTTCTGCCTTCCCCGTATTTCATCTCGTTTGCTCTATGGTATAACACAATAACTTTGTAAATGCGGAGTATTAATACTAGAGCTTGCTACAATATCCTGATTACTTTAGTCCTGACTTGCTTTACTGACTTTTTCTTTCTTCTTGAAGGTCCCGGACAACCTTGTCTTCCTTGAAAACACCCTCATGATTCTTCTCCTGGCACTCTGTTTCTTCTTGGTCTTCTTCACTGATTTCTTGGCCTCTAGCCAAGGTCACTGCTTCCAGGGTTAGTTCAGAGACCAAACTCTCTTCTTTATATGTTCTCCCTGGACAATCTCACCACTTTAATGGCATTCTTTAATATGATCATGGTTTAGTAGTTACGGCTTTTACCAAGACCCCTCTCCTTTACTCTAGACCCATAATTCCAGTTGCCTATGGAGTGTTTCCTGCTGGATGCCCCATATACTCCTCAAACCTAGTATGTCCAGATTGGAATCATTTTTCCCCCAAAACTTGCTCTTCTCTTTTAATTTTCTACCTAGGTTAAAGTTACCATCACCTACCAAACTTGGGATTTATCCTAAAATCCTTCATCTTTCTTATCCCTTACAGCCTAATCAAATGTTCAAATTCTGCTGTCTCTGAATCTCAAAACATTTCTTTGTTCAAGATCTTATCTCTTCTCTGCCTCTGGCCTTGCTCCTCTCCAGCTGTTGTATATGATAATCTTCGTGTAAAGGGCAAAGATTGTATAAAACCTCTTCGAGTGACTTCCTGTTTTCTCAGATGAAGTTCAATCTCTTTGGAATAATGTAGGAGACCTTTCCTAATCCAATCCTGCATAATCTTACCTTCTATAACTTTCTCACAAAATCACATAATAATTTTTATTTTCCTGAAGGTATCGTACTCTTTCACATGTCTACAGCTAAGAATACTTCTTTCCTCATTTTCTGTTTAGTGGATTCCTACTTACTCTTCAAGATTCATGGATGCTTATCTTAGGAAGCCTTTTTGGATTTCTAAGGCAAGTTAGTCACTTGCTCCTCCCTACTCCTGTAAAACCTTTTACATAGTTCCATAATAGCACTTATTACATTGTTTATTTAAAAGTCCATCTCCCAAAATGAGAGCATCTTGATAGTAGAGACCGTGTCTTATTTTTTCCCCAGCACATTATCCAATACCTGAAACATGATGTATTGATTACAGTATATGTGTGATATCATCTTTATCATTAAAATGTCTTACATTGTTTTTTTGTTTCAGATTTTAAAAATAATTATCATTATTACTTCCCTTCAGTCCAGTGTAGAATTACTTTAACCAAGTTGCATTTTAACATTAAGTTATGACTTTTATTGAGACCATCTTTATTTAAAAAATGCCTTGTGATAACTACTTCTGTATTGTTATTAAGCTTTATTTAAGGACATTAACTGTAGTAGAGCCCAGTGCCTGTTGGGGAACTTGTTACTTACATTTGGGACTGCAGCGGGAGTCCCTCCATCTACCTGCAGTACATGGAATTGCATAGGAATGAAGGAAATGGACCAGAGAGCTGAGTTAGGTCAAGTCACCTTAAAAATTTAATCTATGTATTATCCAAGCAGAACACAGTGAGATTAAAAAATTGTGTTTCTCTATACCCAGAGATCATTGGAGGCTATTTTCCCTTAAGAACATAGGTGGAATTTTTTTTTAAATTCAGAATAAAATATTATTGTAGGTAATATAATGAAAAGTATTAGCTTATAAAAATTTCCTTGAAATATCATCCTCTAAATTAGTATTTGAGAAACTTTACATTTGTATCTTTGAAACTTGTTTAATGCTTATTGGCAACGAAGATTTCTTTGGGTTTTAGTGTACTGTTTGCGTTTATGCTTTGCTTCAATATTTTGCAGAATCCATGCTATCCTCAAGAGGGTTTGTCATTCAGTATCATTCAGGTATTTTGAGGTTTTGATGTAACATAGATATAGATATCCTTAAAATTCTTACAAATCAATACAAAATAGTTGCTATCTCTGTAGTATAGGACTAAGTATTTTAGTATACTATGAAATGTGTGCCAGATGATGTTATAATAGTAATCAACAAAACTGAAATGATGAATTAAATTTATGTTTGGGTTTATTAGATGTGAAGATATGGTAGATGTGCGAAGGTTAAAGATGCTTCAGATGGTGCAGTTATTTAAATGTGAAGAAGATGCTGCCCAGGTAAGGACCAGTCAGCCACATTATGTAGTTATCTTTTCTTAGAAGATTGATTTCATTTGACTGTAAACAAAAGTGTACTTTTCATGGTCCTAAGAAAGCAAATTCATTAAGTCAGATTCTAGTTTATCCTGTTGAAGAATAAATTTGGTACTGCCAGCTAGCTTACTGATCTCATTCGACTTAATCCTCTCGATGAAATTCTCTGTTGAGCTAGAGATTGGGATTATTTATTATTGTTAACTAGGCTGTCAGTTAAATCCCAGGATAAAGGCTGGTGTAGCACATCGCTTTTTAACCCACAAGAGAATTTTCAGTGCCAGATAAACAACTTGACATCTTTATGTAGTTAGCATCAGAGAATATCAGTTCAGCTCAATAAAGAGGAAATTTGTGATTTTAAATAGTAAAACAAATCTAATGAGATCCCAATAGATCTATGTTATAGAAATATAATATAGATAATGATCTTCTATTATGTGATATTAATTTTTAAAAAGTGCTTATCTTTAGTAGGTTTTGCCTTTAAATTTAAATTTTAAGGAGTAATAGAGGTCATAATTCATTTTAACTTGGCATCGAATGAATAAGCTATTAAGAACTTAAGTATTAATTAATGGATTGATTATTCACATGATAGCAATCTTTGTATAAATATGAAGTTTTGATATAATAAGTGAAGAATTATGAATCCAGCTTTATTGTTATGTATATTCATTTAGGCTGTGGAATGGCTAAGTGAACTTCTGGATGCTCTGCTTAAGACCCACATCAGATTGGGCGATGATTCTCAAGAAACGAAAGTTTTGCTGGAAAAGCATAGAAAATTTGTTGATGTTGCACAGGTGCAAAACTGGTTATCTTCTTTTTCTACAAGCTCAGTGTTTGAATAGCTTTCTGCATGATTATAATGTAACTTTACCCTCCAAGTCCAAGAAGGTTAGTTTTGTTATTCCAGGAATATCACAGAATTAAGAAAATGTCAGCTGGTGCATCAAAACTAACCTGCATAAACTTAAGAGGGTTTATGTTTCCCCAAATATAGGTTCTGTATGCTCCCTCTGCTTCATGTTATATATTATAGCATTTTTTAGACAGTCTAACTGTTCATTCACAGAAGTTAATATCAGTAAATTAGAAACCCCACTTTCTGCATCTTACTAGTGTTAGCTTAATACAGAAATTTTTTATGGTGAAAAGTATCTTAACTTATTTTACCTAATAATAGAGTTCATATTATAATGGTTGTGGTTTCCTATATGGAATATAAAGTGCCTAATTTCACTCTCTTGTTTTGATTAATTAGTGAACAGACATTCTTTTTGGCCAGTGAAATTGAGCAGACTGAGATAGGGAAAATAGAATAAGAGGGGGAAGCCTAACAAGAAAGAAACTTATTATAAACTAACTAAAAGTATTGCTTCCCCTTTATTATTTATGCATGCAGATAATTTGTAGTAATAAGTGCCCCTGGATTTATTCAGTATTGATTTCTAGTAGCGTCACTCAATTGCAACCACAGTGCTCCTGCACACCTTCCCCATCCTCTCTTTAGAATTCTCTTACTATAACTTCATGTTTACTTTTTCTTTTTTAGAGCACTTATGACTATGGTAGGCAGTTGCTACAGGCCACAGTCGTGTTGTGCCAATCTTTGCGCTGCACTTCTCGATCATCCGGGGATACACTTCCTCGACTGAACAGAGTATGGAAACAGTTTACAATAGCATCCGAAGAGAGAGTACATAGGTTGGAAATGGCTATTGCATTTCACTCTAATGCTGAAAAGGTTTGCTTTTTTTTTTTGAAATGTATTTTAAATGGTATTTATTACATATGTTTGAAATGTGTTCATTTTAATAATATAATTATATCACTAATCTACTTTTCAATATTTATATTAGTTCCATTGTTAAAGTTTGTTTAGATATAATATATTATCTTAAAGAGTTCAAATTAAATTTGCTTAATCCATACCAGTGCTGGAGTACTGTCACTGGGGAAGTCCAGAACCACCTGGTAGTCCTCTCTTTGTACTACTTCTGTCCTAGCCAAACCTAATGTCTGGAATGTGCCTTCTATTCTTTAGAGTATCATGACTTTAATATTTTCATTATGCCAGGAAAAGAAACTTTGCTTTCGTACCTACTACTAATTGTCACAAATTTTTAAAAAGACACTTTGTGATTTTATACTTTAGAGACATAAAAAAATGACAATTATGTGTTATCTTTAAAGATTCATTCTAGAATTTTTTAATGAATTCAAGTCATTAATTCCAGAAACCAAAAGTAAAATATGCAGTGTTATTTGGGCAAATTTTTAATAGGACCTTTTTTTTTACTCTGCGCAGTAAAAATTTATTGCACCCAAGCCTTACATTTCCATTCAGAAGAGGAACTTTATTATGTAGCTTTGTTTTGATCTCTTATAATGAAAGTTTATATGTAGGATGTGCTCAATATACTTTAAGATACAGCAAACCTAAGTTGTAAATATGATAGCTTGGTCTGTAGAACAGAACAGATGTTCTAAGGAACCTCGATAATTAAGCAAATTTCTGTCTGTATTATGAAATACATCTTTTGGGAAGTGTCCATAGTTAACTGTTTCTCAGCTAGTCACTAAACTCTACAGATCAGTGTTGGTTAAAATGGGCCTAGTAACGATGAATGAAAGTGTGCAAAATGGCATAATTTGTTTATCTACTGATTGTTTCAATAAAATTTTCTTATTATAAAATATACTATTAACATAGAAAAGTGTACTGACCATAAGTGTTCTGCCTGGTGAAATTATACAGGTAAAAGTGAACACCTGTGTAATCAGTGTGCTGTTTACCCAACAAAATATTACCAGCACCGCAGAAACTTCCCCCACTCTCTTGTAGTCATAATACTGCTCCTTCCCATCATCGAAGGGTTACCATTGGCCTGATTTCTAGCACCACTGGTAACTTTTTAGGACGCTACTTTTAAAATGTGTCCGCAAGAACATCTGAGAATCTAGAACTCTTTAATAGGTTGTATCAGAATGAATATGGTTGAGAGTCTTTAATAGAAAATTAATGTTTCTGTTTTTTCCTGCTGCCTAGCCTTTTCTTGCTTACATATAATAAATTTTATTTAAGTTTATTTTACTGTGCAAACCTATATAAAGCCCTTTGTTATCAGATATTATTTTCCTCATGACTGTGTTCTGTTTTATACCAGTAAGCTTAAGTATAACCATACCTATAAGCAAATTGTGTGGTATAATGATTGGGAAAATATCTAAATTAAATCTTCAGTTTTAACATATAGCTGAAGTTTTACATGTAACATATAAAAATGTCCATTTATGAGCAGTGCTGAAATAAACATGACTGGATTAGGTCAAGTGTAATGCAAAAAAAAAATTGCAAAAATAAATACTTTTTCTTTTCCCTCTCCCAAATTTTACAATTCTTTCTTGTAGTTAAATTTAAATGGTAATAGTTGGGCGAAAAAAAAAGAATAGTATCTTATCAAGAACTGTAGAGCTTCCTATATTTGAATTATAACCTGATCATTTTACATCAGTTAACTCAAGTCAGCAGATTAGTTGTTAAATACAGTGTTTAGCTAGGTCTTCACATCAGTTACATGTTTGTACTCTTAAGTATATGTTGTTTTTTATTTACATTTCCTTTCATTTTTGATGTCTATAAGCCCTTGAGACAGAGTCTATACTTCATTCACATTTCAAGCTGCTTAGCTAAATATGTAGTAAAGTGTTCAATAAATGGTTACTTAATGAATGAAAGAATACTTTAATTGAACTTATTTTCCAAATAGAAGTCTAGTATTATTTTTTTCTTGGAAATCACCATAGACCTTTTTGTACTGTAATTATATATATTGTTAGGGATGTTGTATTTCATTTTATTGTTTGAATTTCTTGAGCCAACTTTGCCAATAATGAACCAATCATCCACAATGGTATACATAAAGATGCTAAGAACAAAACAAAAAAAACCTTCATTCTACTAAATTTACATATTCTTAATTCTATTTCTGTGTCTCTTGATGGTGATGTCCTTTTATTTGTTGCAGATTTTGCAAGACTGTCCAGAAGAGCCTGAAGCTATTAATGATGAGGAGCAGTTTGATGAAATTGAAGCAGTTGGGAAATCACTTTTGGATAGATTAACTGTTCCTGTCATTTATCCTGATGGGTATGGTGCATGTTCTTATGATTTTATGTTTTTATCTGTGTAGTCTTAAAGTGAAATCATTAAGACAGGAAATCTTTTCTTTAAAAAGCCAGGTAAATTAGCTTTGGTCCACATCTTTAATTTCTACAACAAATTGGTTTAAAATGAAAAGAAATCCAAACAGCTCTTAGTAACAGTAACAGTTGGTACTTGTTGACATCAAAATGTGTTGCTTCTTGACAGCCTGTTGTAGAAGAATGATCACTGAATAGATTGAAACACTTGGTTATAGCCTTGGCTATGATGATAAGGAGTGACTTGGGGCTTCATTAAAGCAAAGGGAAGGGGAAAGAAGGGGGTAATGTTTAGTGAGCTCATATTATATGCCACGAACCTTCAATTACTTTTGACCAGGAAGGACCAGGCCAGTATGATTACTCCTGATTTACAAATGAAGAAACTGAGGCTCAGAAAGATTAAGTAAGGCGCTTAGGATTTTATAGCTTCTACATGTTAGAGTTAGGATACAATCTCAGGTTTGTTTGGCTCCAAACTCATTCTCTTTCACTGTGCTAGATGGCATCCTAATTTCTTCATGTGTTAAAGAATGGGGTCCTGGATTATCTTGTTCCTTTCCATTTCAAATAGTCAATTATAAAAATATGAAATAATCTAATGCAAAATAAATAGATCAGTAAAAGAATCAGAAGGAGCTTTATCCCTGGTGATCTAGACCTTCTTGGTGAAAATAATTTAGAGGTAATCCAGAAGATATTGACTTTGAAACCAAACCATTGAATAAAAATACAAGTATCCTGACATTGTGGTATACTGTGATAGATGTGAGTGTGGACTCTGGAGCCACATGTCTCAGCTCCACCTTGGGCAAGCCACTTAACCTCTCTATGTGACTTCCTGCATCTAAAAACAGAGATGTATAATCATAGTCATACCTCCTCAGGTTACAGGTGTGGGGGAATTACCTGAGCTAAAAGTATGCAAAGTGCTTAAAACAGATCTGACACATAATAAGCGTTACTACCACTGTGTCATGAACTTCCAGTAATTGTTTGGGGTTGATATTGAAAAGATAGCACTTTGTTTCCTTGAAGAACATTATTCATAGTCTGTACTTAGGTAATCTCAAGTCATGCCTAAATGTGAACAGTCAGAAACAGCCTAAAGTCATATACATCTGTGATAAAAGAGAACAAAATTCAGTTAGTAACAGTATTATAGGGGTGCTTCTGATTGTTCTATTCCAGGATCCCTTAAGTCCCCTCACCCCCCCTTGGCTGTATTTCACAGCCAATTGTCACACAGTCAGTCTCCCATTCTACTCAGGTCAGACTAGTAGCATCTATCCCTGGTATTTCTGCTTGGGCTTCTCTTTCAGTGTCCCACACATAGTCCACTTCTCATTTCCTCATCCTTTTAAGATAAAAGAATAAGTACTGTATATTCAAATTTCACAAACACCCTCCTTTAATATTTGGAATTGTTATTTTATTCCATTTTATATTCATATTGAAATTTATGTATATCTGTTTTAGGTATTTTGCTAAATTAAATATTTCTGAAAGGTGTGTATAATGTTTCCATAATTATTAGTATAATGATAATCTGTTTATACCATATAAAGTTTGTTTGACAAGTTATAGAGATTTACCTTTCTCGTGGTAAAATAAAATAAATTAATGGTCTCTCTGGATTCACTGCTTAAAGACCCAAGTTCAAGTCTTGGTTTTTCTACTATGTGACCATGCTTAAGTCATTTAACTTTCTAGGCCTTAGTTTTCTGATCTAAAAAGTGAAGAGGTTAACCAGATAATTTCCAAGAACTCTTCCAGCTCTAAAAGATTCTATGAGTCTGAATATAGTATCTTTGAAAGTGGAATAAAATAAAATTATTTGATCCATTAATATACCAAATGGTATTTTAATATTGAAAAGGATATGTATTTTACTTGGCCAGCTCTACTAGGCAGTTGGTGTAGCCCTTAGCACTCAAGTACACGTACAAATTTTGTGTATGCTTGTAGACCCCAAACTGAAAAGCAGAATATCTCTAATGTTGCATTATTTGGTTTATGAGATTACCATAAGAACACATGATATGACGTTTACACCACTAATATATTTCTCATCATGTCTTAACATATTTTATGCCATTTAAAAAAATATTTTTCCTACTGAATTGCTACTCAAAGATAAATCGTATGGTCTGCAAATGAACTAATTTTTACACGTAGACCATCTCAAATAGGTGCTTCTTTATGGTAATTTTTACTTCCATTTACATTCGATGCAGATAATGGATTTGTATTAATCTGGGGTTTTTCTGTGTGTTTTGATTTTAGAACCGAGCAATATTTTGGGAGTCCAAGTGACATGGCTTCTACCGCAGAACACATCAGAGACAGGATGAAACTAGTTAGTCTCAAAAGGCAGCAGCTGAGACATCCTGAAATGGTGACCTCAGAGAGCTAATAGCTACCAGCTTCCCACAGATCTGCAGTTCATAATCCCGCATGTCGTCGGCATACTACAGCATTAGCCACAATACATTAAGATGCACTTCACAGCCAGGATGAGCCTCATTTCTTTTCATGACACATTGCTCTCTACATGTTAACACCTTGCAACCACCAAGGCATAATTATTTAACATGCTTTGAGACGATAGACTCCCAAGTATCTTAAAAGAAGGAACTATAAACATTGCACTGAAAACTTGCATTAAAGCTTTACCTGACCTGTCAGTTTGTAGATGAACAACTGATAATAAGCTTTGAATGGTGCTAATAAGAGTTTAGGAATTCTCTATATAAAAAAATGGTTGCCCTTCTTCCCCAGGTGATGTGGTAAATTTAGACTGTAGTTAAACTGTTATTAGTTTAGACAGTGGTGTCCTCCACATTTTACTTTGTAATTTTCCTTCAAAATTGATTGTTTTTATTGTGTCAATATGGGGAAAACCCTTCAGATCTTTGATATATCATATTCATTAAAAGACATTTTCCTATTTGTATTGATAATGTATTAAAAGTTGTCTGTACTTAATAAAAGGCTTCTTTAAACATTTTATTTAATTTGGTAGTTATATCCTATTTCTAAACATGAGTGCCTTATTTAAATAAGGGCATTCTTAGAATTGTGAGGATGGTTTAATGTTTGTTTTTTCATGGTGGTTGCATGTATTTTAGCCAAGAAATTCATATGTAAGCATGTGTATATAATAAATAAGCATGTTTTATTAAGAAAAATAATTGTGAAGAATAATTTAGATCTTTAAGAACTTATTAATAATGGAATACTATTTCTAATTTTTCTCTTCAACTTGAAAAATATTATCAAAATTATTAACTACCCTGAAGATATTTTGTCTTTGGGGGAGGACGGCTGAGGAAGAAGGCATATATAATTACTTCAGTGTGATCCTTTATATCAGAGTAATCTTTCTGGAACTAAAATAGTAATTGTTAATAAAATTTAATTTCTCATGATAGACTAGAAGTAAAATAAATTCTGAAGTAGTCCAATAACAAGAACTGTATGACTCCTTTAGAAATAAAATTCATCATAAAATGTTAGTGCTTTTAAGTTTGTATTAAGTTTAAATGGTAACATGCATATAGTTTAATTTTTGTGTATTTTTATTTCAGAAAAAATTTTTAAAAGATTAAAACTAATTTTTTAGGCTTGTGATCAGTACAAAATTATGCAAAGAATTGTATGATGTGTTCCTTTTCTTGGTTCGTGTATCTATCCTCCAATGCAAAAAAAAACTCCCTCTGGACCTGCTGGTTTCTCCAGCCTTCTTCACTGCCAGACTTCTTGGAGAAATCCACATCTGTTGCCCCTACATCCACATCACTCACTGGTCAGCACCTTACAATCTGGTTTTACACAGCACTGTAATGACAGAGTTCTTTTGAAAGTCAACAGTGGGCTCCCCATTACACAACTGAATGTTTTTTTTTCTCTATCTGCATCCCTTTCTCTTTTCTCTGCAACATTTCCACCATTGAGCAGCCTTTCCTAGACAGCACCTCCTCCCTTGAAGATGCTACCCTCTGCCATAACTGTGAGTACGGTCGCATAACTCTTATTTAAAATGTTTCTACTAAACACATGCTCTCTCAGATTCTGTCCTCAGAATGCTTCTGGTTCTTCTGTGGGTATCTCATCCTTAGAGTTTCTATTTTATCCCAGTGTCCTTCATTACATATCTGATCCAGAATTCTAGACCTGTACTTTTTTTTAACTGCCTACTCGACATTTCAGCCTAGATGAAGGATTTACCATATTTACCACCTTTATCCTCCTGAAGCAATTTTGGTTAATGGTGCAGCCTTTTTTTCTAGTCAAACATGCCAGAAAATCTGGGGCAAAGTTCAACTGCTCCCTTTTGTCTTATGCTGCCACTGCTTCCTAGAGCATCCAGGAAGTTCTTTCTATACTTGATAATCCTCTCAGTCCTTTAGGGCTTTACTCCTATGAGTGTGAACTTTTGTGATTCTTCATTTCGCTTTTCATGATGGTGCTAGCCACATTCTATAGTTGTTTTTGTCTGTAGCTGTTACGTTATAAGCCTTTTTGAGGGAAGGGATCTTGTCCTACTTCTCCTGTTCCCAGTCTTTTGCTCATGCCTAATAGATGCTCAGTTCTCCTAAGTGTGAATGGTCTATTTTAGGCATTAGCAATAATCTCTCTTATATTGCAGTCTGAAGTGTGTTTTAAACATATTTATTTTCTACAGTTGAGACTGACTTATGAGTGAATCTACTCATAAAGAATTCATTTAGTATTTTAGATACTTAGATGCTGACTACTTTAGATATTTAGTTCTTATGCTCAATATCTATTTCTTTTTCTGAATTTCAGAGTAGTTAGAATATTTTCATTAAGACTTTGCTAGAAAGGAACTGGTTTGTTAGTAATTCTGCCATCAACTCATGGACTTATAATTGCCAAATGAGTTAATTTTCATATACCTTAAGCTATCCTGCCTACAAAAAAGTAAAATAAGGCAGGATCCATAAATATTATTTGGAATTTGAGTGTTTGCTGCTACTTTCTATATGTGTGTCTGTATACACACAGAGTTATGAATGAAAACTCAAACATGCCCTAATGTGACATTTGTTCATAGGGTCATAATTCATTGTGTGAAAAAGTGACTAGAGTCTGTTTGAAATCACAAGCTGTTTGTCACAAATTAACATTGGCCTTCAAACATAACTGAGAAAGAGCCACTCATTTCTAATTGGTATATGCCACAATTTTCCACATTACATTAGCCCCTCTCAGGGAATTATTGAAGTGTTAGTTGGGCTAGTTTTGTTTTGTTTTTATTTTTTCAGTTTGAAGGATTTATTTTTTCCTTTCCCCTTCTTATCATGTTTTTGCTTCTGTATAAGCTCAATATATAATGGCAGTTTTGGCATCTGTTCTTCATACGTCTAACCCAGCAGAGTTATAGTACAAAGATGATAACTTCATTTTAAATCATATTGGCTTTGTTCCCAGTCCTCATTGTTGGTGACCTTATTCTGCTAGGGTGACTCATTGGTGATGTTGATGAAACTGCTCAGCTTGCCAGCTGGGATATTGATGGCAGGTCTAGGCTTCATTGCTAGAAAGAAAATTGGATACTTCACTCACTTTATAGGGATTTAAATTGGTTATTGCTCCTGTGTTACCTAGTCTTAATGTGTTTGTTGTTTTATTACCTCATCAGTTGACATATGGTGTAATAGTTAGTTTATTATCATTAGTATTATTAGTGTCATACTCCTTACTATGAATGTGACAGTTAAGTTACTTTACTGATAGTGCTGAGTAAACCGTACTCTCATCTTAACCCACTGTAACCAATGGTGTTATTGTGAGGTTAGCTGAATCTATCTCACTGTGCAGTCTACAATTGGAGAAAGAATTCAGAGTTCTACTATATTGTAAGTTACTTGCCAATAGAGATTGGATATTAATGTGTACTTCTCACATCCTACCCAAAGTATGTAGGGCCATAGTAAAATACTATGGCTACTAAAAACTAACATACAATGGCTGCTATCACCTTCCACATCTTGGGCCTGTAGAGAATGGTACAGGCAGAAACAAACACCAGTAAATATATTTTTATCAATGACAAGACTTGTATGGTTAGGATATCTTTGCTTAAGCCCCCCAAAGGAAAAAATTCTCTAGGATTGAAAAGATCAGCTGAAACGTCACTGAACAGTTAACCTAATTAGTAAAGTTACCAGTGTTAACTTTCAGCCCTAAAAACAAGAACCTTCAGTTGGGAGTAGAACATACACTGTGGGTATGTAGGGCAACACATTCCCTAATGAGGCAAAATGAAGTAGAGGCTCACCATTTGACATTATTTGACTTTAGTGTATGCTACAGAAAAGTCTAGCTTTAGCTAAGAAGCTTAAATAATGGCAAGAATTGTAGAGGAAAGATCATAAAAGCTAAAATAAGAACTGTAGTGAATATAATGGAAAGAGTTTGGAGTTTGAATACTTGGCTTCAAAATCTAGCTTTGCCATTTACTGTGACCTTGGTTTTAAAAAAAACACCAGTGAATTTTTCTGGGACTATAAAATAGAGAAATAAAATAACTTCAAGAATGAAATATAGTCATGGAAAAAAGTGTTGAAAACCAAAATGTTATATAAAATAGAAGGAATCATTGCTTAATTATCTTTTAAGAATAGAAAATAGACTATTCTTTAATCTTTCTCTTACCTCAGATGACAACCATGGGGTGGTGGGGGAGATGGTACATTGCTTATATTCATCCCCCAGCTCCATCTCCCCTTCTACCTTCATCCCCAATTCACTCGTGTATGAGGAAAATGTACATTCAGAGTTATATACAGAAAATGCTAAGGGTGGAGTTGGTGAGCTCCTCAGTACAAGGCTTTGAAATCTGACAAATTAGCTGTTTTTAATGGGAAGATGATAAACCAGCAAGACGGAAGGCAAGTGATGAGTATCACCTATTTTGAGGTTGACAGGGCATGACACAACTCCATTAATAAACACAAGTAAAAGAGTCATACTTGAAGTGGGTATTAATGAGTCAGCACCAACCTGTAGAACAACAAAAGCATAAATCTGTTAAGATATTTATAAAGTATCCCCAAAATGAGATTAAAAAAAAGAAAAAAAAAACCCCATGACTTGAGACCACCATTAGTGCTGGTTATGGTTAAAAGAAGAGCAATTTCTTCTCCATAACCCCCAGGCAGTGATGATAAACAGGAGAAAAGTGGCCATGTAATAGAGGTATAGAACTAAGGATGCTCTGTGAGATAGCATAAGTACAGGAGAGCCTTTAAGACTGAAAAAGGTTTATGGATATGATGCTGAATATGACTTAACAATACTGCAACATTTTAAAGAAAACTTGAAAGCTGGAGAATAAAACTGGTACTTCCAGAAAAAGCAGAACCTGTACTAGAACATAAACTTAGAGATCAAAAGAAAGCCACAGCTATGACTAAATATTTTGAAAGTGAGTAAATTTTTCATCAAGATTATTTTTGTTAGAGAACTCTTTATGAGGCAATATATATATAATTCCTATATGTAATTATATAGGAATTCTTAACGAATAACTAAAAAATAGTTAACTGCTGGAAGTCAGGAGCAGTGTTGTTACGGGTTTCAAGTCAGGCATGTGGAAAACTATTTCTGACAGAAGGGCTGAAGTCCCTAACAACACCAAAGCCAGTTCCTAGTGGATCTCGAGGAGACGCTTTAGAAGTATGTACAAGTTGAATGCCATGTCTTCAGGGTGTCCCCATGCGTCTCCTTGGAGGGGGATGGGAGATGACAGATACCCTTCCACTCAGAGCACAGTGGCCATTCACCGCGTGTAATCAACCCCACGTCTTTTCTATTATAGTTACCCTGGATCTTCTTTCAGTTTAAAAGTTGGAGTAAATACAATTTCTATGCTTGACTTTTATCTTAGGAATGTTTCTTCATCTGAGCTCTTACGTGTCTTCACAGCCAACAAATTTGCTCAGAATGTATCATCAAAATATATGTATTGTATTTTGTAAAGGTGTGAGAGGATTGAAATGTGACTTTGGCAGTTATGAACCAGAGTGGATTTAAGAACTGACTGCTCACCTCACACTTAGCAATATTCTTTCACAAGCCCTTAAGAGAAACTTAAGTTTCTAAATTGACATTTATCAGAAGAATTGGATGATTATACTCTCATGAGATCAATAATGAAATTCTCAGCAGCATTATTTTGTAAATGTTGCACCCAATAATGTTCCCAACAATTTATTATACAGATTTTCAAACACGTAAAAAAGTCAAAACAGCACACTCCTCACCTAGATACTAGTTAGCGTTAACTCTTCTTGCTTTGTCACATATCTATCCATCAATTCATCAATCCAGATTATTTTTTAATGTATTTTAAGTTGCAGACATCTGTGCACTTCCTACTAAATACTTCAGCATGTGTATTATTAGCTAGAATTCAATGTTGGCTTATATTGTTCTTTCAATGTAAAATTTGCACATAGTGAAATGCATAAAACTCAAGTGAACATTCATTTAGTTTTGGCAAATTGCGAACAGTGCTATCGTGATACAAAATATGACCACCACCCTAGAAAGTTCCCACATGGCCTTTTCCAGTCAATCCCTGTCCCCATCTAACCCTCAAAGGCAACCACTGTTCTTTTTTCTACCATAAGTTAGATCTGTTCTAGAACTTTGGATAATTAGAATCATACAACATGTACTCTTTTCTACAAGGCTTCTTCACCACCATAACATTTTGGAGATTTATCCATGTAGTTGGGTGTATTAGAAGTTCATTTTTTTTATTGCTGAGTAGTATTTCATTATATGACAGTAAACAGTTTGTTTATCCACTTTTCTATTGATGGATACTTGGGCTATTTCCAGGATTGGCAATTACAAATAAAGCTGCTATGATAATTCCTGCATAAGTCTATGAGAACATAGGTTTTCATTTCTCTTGGGTAAATACCTAGGGTTAGAATTGCTGGGTCATAGGGTGGTTTTAAAAGAAACTGCCATACATTTTTGCAATGCGGTTGTACTGCGCCCTGGGTTTTATATTTTGTATGTGTAGAAAGATGTAAACTATTTTTATGATCCATACTGAAGTATTAGAAGAAGTGGGTTTGGGGTAAAAATGGCATTGTTTATGGTTGTGGATGGCAGTTGGTGTTATTTGAGGGAAGCAAAGATCTGTCTGCCCCAAAACAGCTCTTCAAAGGGTTTCCTATGCATTAGTTCCACTCCTTGAGAAGTTAAAGACCAAGCATGGTGATATATTAGCTAGAAGAAACAGCACTGGTTTGTTTATGTTACTGACTTTTGCCACACATTTTCAGTAGATAAAATAAGACTGATGATTGAATAGAAAAGACTATTTTGTGATGGGGGTGGAGGGGGTAGCAAAAACCATATACTACTGGTCAGTCCCAGACACAGCAATGTGAGAGAAAGCCACCTGGACAGGGAAGTCCTCCAAATGGTGGTCAAGAAAATAGAAAGCGGGGTGGGAAGAATTCTACCTCACAGTTTTGCATAGGGGCTAGCTATGCTTTTGCAGGACATTTTAGCCTTTAAAAAACATACTTCCTCTTTCTTTTTAATTTTTTGTTTTTAAATTAATCCCATGACAGATTATAAAAAACATATTTTCAATGTTGTCTTTTTATTCAGTACCACCCAGCTGTAGTTGTTTTATATTCTGGTGGTTTTCTTATCTACTCTTTTTGCCCTTCCCTCCTGTTGTATTACATAGAGCATTCACCTGTATTAGTCTATAAAATTATAATCCCATGATTGTGTCTAATGCTCATGTTCAAAGATATTTATGTATGATTTATCCAATCTTTCCCATTAGATTTTTAAGGGCTGGGAAATTTGGCTTCTACTGTAACTCTTTATAATGTTCCACACATTGTAAATATGCAATAAAAATGTTAAAAACTATAATGGCAGCAGATTTTGATGTGTATTTCTTTGATAAGTTGTCACTTTGGATAATAAGTGTGATTTCTGTTAATAAAGATTGCTCATAAAATCTAGGGAGGATTAAGTCATACTGTTTCTTTAACATAATCTGATGAATTCTGCATCTTTGCATCTATCCAAATTATTTTTTGTAAAACTTTAAATTTTTTCTAACAATATTATCTAAAATCTTTGATTAAAACAAAAATGTAACTTCCTTATTCTGAAATTATCTGGACTCGTAGAAGACAGAGGCTTCTCCTTATCTCTCCAATGGCCCCAAACCCACCTTCCCACAGGCTTGGCACAGAGATTCAGTGCTTTGTCTAGGTCTTGTGTTGTCATAAATGGTTAGGTTCTCACCATAGCAGGTAGTGGTTAAATTTCCCTTGTTCCTACCAAAAAGTCCATTTTAAGGACGTAAAATATGACCGTATATTTGAAGATGAAGGAAGCATATTAGAGCAAAGTCAACTTTATTTAAAATAACAAAGTTATCATATTATGCTATAAAAGCAATTCCAGAATGGCTACCAGGAATCTTGGATTGCCAGAGTTTGGAAACTGGCAACCCTTATACCTTGTCTAGTGAAGTTAAGTACATTTCAGTGACAGTTCAACATACAAGCAAAATATTTATACAAAAAAGAATGTGCATTTGTTAATAGATATTTTTATTTTACAAGTTAGAGTATTCACCCCATCTGTAGATTTTCCATTAGAAACTTGATGTATCCACAAACCTGTTCCAAACCCCTGAAGATAAGTAATCTTACCAATGTCTATGCTTGGTCAAAATGAAGACCAGGAGAAAATGTGAATGAGTCAGTGCAACCCTTGACATTCCTGTCTTTCTAATCCATTTTATTCTTACATTTAGAACATTCTCAGAATAGGACTATCAGCTTTGCTAATTGTCTACACAAACACAAACTGTTGCATCCATGGAGAAGTCCTATATTGATGGCAGAACCATGCTTTCCTAATCTGTAAGAACTGGAAACACATTTTCCCATCAAAAACAATGATTAAAATGGAATTAGTCCTCTTCTTCAACTACATTATGGATTAAGCAAGCTACTATAGGATAACCTAGAAATCTAGCTAGCCTTAATAATTTTACCGTGTGTTGCAAGTTGTTTTTAAGAACATATCCCATTCATTAGTGGGAAGCTGCTTTTGTTCTAAGAAAATGCTTAGAGCTCATAGACCATAAAGATATCTCTGGTACTTAGGACACGAACGTAGATTAATGTTCAAAGGAGGACCATAGTTACATTATAGACATGTAGTTAGATCTAAAACATGTGTTCTAGACTAGTGATTATCAAAACTGAATGTGCCTATAAATCAAATGGAGACCTTATTAAAATGCAGATGCTGATCAGTAAGTCTGGGGTAGGACCTGAGGTTTTGCATTTTCAGCAAGTTCCCAGGTGTTGCTGATACTGCCAGTCTGCAGACCACACTTTTAATTGCAAGGTTCTAGAATATCTTCTATAAAAAACTTCAGTATATGAACTTTTCAGAGACGCTGATCATCTTCTTGCAAATTATCTAATTTCTGTAATTAGAAATAGAAGAATGCAGAGATGGCATTTTGGGAATTATGTTATAAACTTCCAGGGACCTCAGAAATCAAATATATTTATGAAATTACCAGTTTCTGGAAGACAAGCACATCTCATCACACTCTTTCCAGCATGAAGTGTTATTTTTAAAAAAGTCTTTGCAACTCTTAGACAAAACCAGTTTATTTTACATTCCTTAACTGCCAGTGAGGCTGAAAAAATTTTAATGATTTATTATTATCCATTGTGTTTCCTTTTTGGTGACTCGTCTGTTACTATTTTTATACACTTTTCCTTTGGAGTCTCAACATTTTTTCTTATTTGAAGAAGTTTCTTTATGTAATAAGGATAATAATCCATCATATTTTTAGCAAACTAGTATTTTTCCCAGTTTGTTATTTATTCTATCTTTATGAAGTTTGGTGATGTTAGCACGCTCATTTTTATGATGAAATCTATTAAGCAACCTTCTTTTTGGTTTTTTACATTGCCTTAATGCTTAGAAAATCCTCCTTCTTCAGCTTACATTTTGTTCCTCTTGTGCAGTTTAAATTTTTTTACTTTGAACTCTTACATCCAGAAGCAATTTTGGTGCCTTGTGTGAGGAGATGACATAGTATGATAGATTTTTCCAAATATCAAATGTTCTCAGCATCATTTATTGAATAATTCATCCCTCCTATTGATTTCCGATACTCCCTTGAAAATATCTTGAGTTCTTAAGTCTCTTGGGCCTGCTTCTGGGCTAGCCATTCTGTTCTGTTGATCAGTGTGTTTATTCTTTTGCCAGTATCACACCGCTTTTAGTACTGCTTCAAAATAAAACAAAAAATCAAAAGCGCTTTTTAGTAACATTGCATAGAAACAGCTCTTTCCTACTGAAAGAATTTTTTTGGTGGCATAAGTAAAGAAAAACTCCATGGATGAGTAAAGAAAAAAGGTTAGAGACAAGAGGTTTAAGACAAAAGAAGAAGGGAAGGGAAGGGAAGAAGCAGTAGATGGAGAGCGGAGAGAGAGGACAAGCCCATGCAGAATGCAGACAGCAAAAAGTACAAGAGAACCAACAGCGGGGAAAACAACACAAAAATGGAAGGGAAAGAGAAAATGGAGAAACAACTGAAGATTTGTGAGAAGAAGGAAATAATGATTGTAGCGTTACATTCACTGAATATATTTACAAAGTATATTTACAATAGTATATTTGCATATAAAATGCAAAACACACTCAACAAGGCCTGACCCATGAGATCAACAAAGAGATACAAAACCAGAATGATGTATCAACGCTAATAACAGAAGAAATGGGCTGAGACAGAAACCCAGGTCCTCACACTAACAGAGTCTCTGTTTTGGTCGGGTTGATGATCAGAAAAATTCACAAGTGTAGGGTTTACCTGGACATTCCTGAAATTAGTAATACATGTTTAATTTTTTAGTTTGGTAAATTTGTTTATGATTGGTCTATACCTATGCAAAATCAGATTTGCTTTAGACAGTGTGACACAGAAAACAGAACATAGGCTTTGGGGTTACATGCTTCAGAGGCAGTGGTTAAGAATCTTGTTTTTAGGCCAGGCACAGGGGCTCATGCCTGTAATTCTAGCACTCTGGGAGGTAAAGGCAGGAGGATTGCTTGAGCTCAGAAGTTCAAGACCAGCCTGAGCAACAGCGAGAGCCCCGACTGTACAAAAAATAGAAAAATTAGCTGGGCACGGGGGCATGTGCCTGTAGTCCCAGCTACTCGGGAAGCTGAGGCCGGAGGATCGCTTGAGCCCAGGAGTTTGAGGTTGCAGTGAGCTATGATGATGCTACTGCACTCTATTCAGGGCAACAGAGTGAGACTTTGTCTCAAAAAAAAAAAAAAAGAATCTTGATTTTGGCGTCAGGTTGACATGAATGAAGCCATATTAACCTTGTGATTTTAGATAAGTTATTGAATGTATCTAGGCCAATTTCCTCAATAAAATGAGATTAATATAGAAAACACCTGTGTTCCTCTGGTAATTAAATGACTTAGTTTGTAAAATCTTCAGCTGGTTCTGTGAGCTTACTAGACAGCGAGCTCCCTGAGGGCGGGGACCCGGGGTGTGTTTTCTTCCCTGGTTTTCTCAGGGCTTAAATCAATGCTTGACATCAGAAGTAGCTCAATGAGTATTTGTTGTAAAAGAAAATGAATATTTGCATGGCATATAAAATGCCATCAAATTTTTGCTATGTTTTACTTTTAGCCCATTTGACCCTTTCAGGGGCCTCTTCCTGAAAGGATACAAGTGTGAGGGTCAAAAAGGAGGGAGTGGACCAGACTCAGAAGTTTGCTTTTGGGGGCCCAGTCCCCTAATGTAAAAACTCCCTCTCTTCTTGCCAAGAATCCCCTTTAAATGCAACTTCCTCTGGAAGGGGCCAGACTTTAAGTCAGTGTCCACCAACACATTAGGTCACATGACAGCCCCTCAGTGGGGTCTGGTTAAGGAGCGCAGGAGTGGTGGGACTGAGGGCAGGGGCCGCAGCAGGCTATGTGTGCCCTGGAAAAGGGACAGGAGGGGGCTCTGGGAGAGCACAAGAGCAGACCTCCTCCACCATGCAATTCTCTACGAACTGGTGCTGTTTCACCCTGCAAAATTTGCAAATCCAAATATAGTTATGAGATGGAATTCTATGGAGAGGTTCTAAATAAAGTACACAATATTCATGATCCTGGAGGGTACATTCTAAATCAAAGAGCTTCCTTTCAGTTCCTTGATCCCAAGGTTTAGTTTTTAAAGACACAAGTTTTAGTTCATCCTTAAGTTTGACTGAAATGTGACTTTGTCTTAGCCATTGTACCTCCCAGCCCTCCAAACATCTATGAAGGGAAAAATTAAGAAAACTGTCCAAATAGTTCTATAACCCAGATGTCCTCAAGCCTGTGGGAAGAGGGGGCCTCGTGGTACAGTAATAGCTCAGATTTCCTGTTGCCTTTATTATTCATTCATATATCTTGGCACCTGTTTCACCTGGCCTGTTGGGTCTGCTCAGCCAAGTCCACCTGCAACCTTCAAATGACTGATAATAGCCAAAGCACCCTCACATCCTGTCCGTGTACCGACCAACCAAGGTAGCAAAGATGATTTTAAAGGTAGGAAGAAGTACTATGACACAAACCCAAAGCTGTTTTATTATAACTGCTCGTTTACATTCATGTATAAAACTGTTCTTATGATTACTCACATCAATTTGGGAAATTCTTTAAGAGGGTTCTCATTTGACATTTCAGCTTGGAATATTTCCCAGATGTTGTTATAGTGCCTTCTTGTCAAAGTGCTATGTTTTGTCTTCTCCAACGGGGGGCCACTGAGGACAGAGATGGAGTTTTGTGCTTCTTCTGTTGTCTTTTAAGGGTTTTGGTGTAGTGTTCTGACCGAGAGGGCTTTGCCCAGGCAGTCTTCGACTGTGTGGACTAACTGAGTGACAGGTGTTTATGGACATCTGTACAATTTTTGATCTAGCATTAAGAGGGTAGAACTTCTCCCTGTGAGACAGAAGCAAAGACTGAGAAGGAAGTGGCTGTGGTCTTGACTTATCAATTCGTGAACTTGGACGAGCCACTTAACTTCTCTTGCCTCAGCTTTCCAACTCAGATGACAGAGGTAACAGTCAAGGATATACGCCTAGAGTACGAAGTTGTTGAGAGGCCCAACTAGATTAAGTGGCTACATGTTTTACAAGTGTAAAAGGATCTGTTGAGGATGGAGTTGATAAAAGGAATCAGGGCCTTGTGCACAGTGGGCGCTCAGCAAACATTTATGGCGAGGCTGTTGGCTCTCTCTGCTAATAGGAGCTCAAAGCAGGGATATGCCAGAACAGAATGTAAACTCTCCATAACATAGATTGACTTTGCTTTTGAAGTCCTTCCTTTATGAGAGTGGAATTTGTGATAGGAAACTGGCTTGCTTGGGGTGGTGTGAGTTGTGTGGGGTGGGGCGCAGATGACCTGCTATGTTTGTTTCCATTTTTGAGTTCCAGGTTTCTGTGAGTTTCTCTCATCTTGTTTCCTGTTTTTCCTAAAAGCCTGAATATATGAATATCTTTTTTCCTGCAGGTGTTACTAACTTCTTTATCCTTCCGGACAGTCTCAGCAATCATTTGCCTTTCATGTGGGTTCTATGACCCGGGTGAGTGATGTATTAATAAAAACAAAGATTCCCATGCAAGGGACAATTCTGTGAACACTGGTGTGAAACATTCTTATTTGGAATAAGGATATGATCTCAAAAACCATATAGTAAAATTTCTAAAACTCAAATTTTTAAAAATAATTTACAGTAGAATTTATTAAAACACGTCTTTGTCATTAAACTGATGTGAATAAACTGTCAGTGGACCATGAAACATTACCCCTGTACAATTGAGAAAGCCCATTATAACATTACTTCAAACAGCTACATATATAACATATATATCTGCACACCCATATATACATTAATTTCTTTAATTATGTTTTGATGTTTCTTCATAAAATCTCATATTTTAAAAACTTTTCTCTTTTTAACTCTTTACATACTTCCTGCTTAGAATCCAGGGATAATAACCATGCCATTTAGGGTATCTGATTTTTATGTTCTTGGATTTTACATTAGATTATTCTTCTTTCCTTGCCAGATGTTATAACTGCTTGCAGAAGTGGGAGCTCACCCTCCGTGTCATTGCTGGCTTCCCAAGAAGCTGGAATGACTGTTGCTCTCAAGGCCTCCCTGGGGATCACTCTGAGATGGAAAATTCTCAGCCTCAACTGGAGTTTAGCAACAGTGAGGGAAAACAAAGGAAATGCAATTTCCCAAGATCAAGTTGACTAAGACTCCTCCTATCTCCTCATACACTCGCCTTGCCTTCTGGAGGCTAACTCTCAGGACACTTCATTACGTACAGAGGAATTGTATCAGAGAGAGAACCCCCGCTACGTTGGAACCTAAGTGCACAGCTCAGCACAGGTAGGAAGTCATGTGACCTAAAGTTTTAAAGATAAACTTCTCACATGAAAGATTTTCGGTGATTTTTAAAAATTTTTTTCTGGTTTGAAGTACTGTGTACATCTTTCCCATTCAGAAAGGCATTTGCCCACATCAACAGTAGCCATATGTTTACTGTTCATTTTAACTTTACACATATATTTGACAGTTTTCTAGATCATGCATTGCTCTAGAGATTTTTCAAGAAAAATGTATACAATAATTTAACAAGTATTGATAGCAAGCCCCTCACACATCATTTTTGGTAAACCATTGCTTAAAACTATAATAAATACAGCCATCTTGGTCTTTTGACCAAGTTAAGTATTCTTTAAATTTGCCCAAGTTTTGTTTTGTTTTCTTTACACATATACAAGAGAAATTTGCTGGATATAGAAGTTGCTTGTTTATAATTATTCTACAAGATCTTATGGAGAAGCTAAGGATTTACATGCCATCAAATATGTTTAATTATAAGGGAAATCTATGGAAGTCAATACATAGAATAAAATTGTCACAAGGAGTATATTTTGGACATGTCTTTCTCCTTAAGTAAAACTTAAGTGTCCATAAAGAAACATCCCAAAGCAGCATCATGTTGGCATTTGTAGATTGGGTGCTGTGGGATTTATTCTGCCTCCTGCTTTCACTCCTGACTCTGAGTCTGTTCTTCACAAAGGGTTTCTTTAACAATGTTAAGTCAAACGATGCCATTCCTTGAGTGAAAACCCTGCAGTAGTTTCCCATCTCACTCCAAATGAAATCTAAAGTCCTTACCTAGGTTTACCAGTTAGGTTATGACATAATTTATCATCCAAACAAAACTCTTGTAAATGAAAAGGACCTTAGGAACAATTACACCAGGGCGACAGGTGTAAATCAGGGTTGGTGCCGAGCAAACCAGGACTTGGAGGCACCTACCTAGAAGGCCCTACATGAACTAGCCACCCCTCCCTCGAGGATCTCATGTTCTATCACTGTCACTGTCTCTCTGTCCTCACTTAGCTCCAGCCACACCTACCCCCAGGATGATTTTCAAATATAACAAGCATGCCTCAGTGGCCTAGAATGTTCTTCCCCAAGATATCTGCAGGTCTTGCTCTTTTCACTTAATCCACGTCTCTATTCAAATCTCATCTATTAGAGAGATTTTTTCTGACTCCCTCTTAAAATAGTATCCCTCTTCACCTGTTCCCTCTCTCCAGCTTACCCTGGCTGATTTTTCTTCATAATATTTACTACATCCTGACATATTATATATGTACTTTTTGTTTACTTTCTAGTTGGTTATGTCTCCTCCACCAGAAAGCAAACTTCATCAGTGGATGAGCCTTGTTTTGTTTATTGCTGTTTGCCTGGCATCTAGAACAGTGCCTGGCACTTGGTAGGTATTTAATCACACTTGCTGAATGAACAAATGAGAACATGCATGGAAGAATAAGTTGCTGTCTAGAATTATGGACAATTTTAAGGAAAAAGAGCAACTTCCATTTACTTTTGGATGGCAATTAAGTGAGAATGTTTGTAGTCTAAGAAATAAGTGAGAGGTGCCAGGAAGAGCATTATATGATATAAAGAATGAGTTGGGGAAATTTTTGGCTAATGTAAATAGAAAAGAAGGTACAATATTCTAGAAATGATGACTCACTGAAGTATTTTTACATCTGATTACAGTGAAATAACTGACTCCCTAGTAATGCATATTTTATGTCTTTCTAACATGTTTAATCCATTCAGGTTACTTATCATGTGTTTTAATTCAACTTAAATTTAAAAATTTGTTTCAAATTTTGTGTCATCCACTAGATTTAGGAAATGCCTTAACGGGTATTGTTGTCATCTTAGAAATAAGAGTATATAACTATCAGAACATCACCTATGTTCTAGGCATTATCGTGTTTTTGAGTTTTATCTCCTTTAATCCTCCTAACAAACCTATATGGTGTAGGCATTCCCATTATCCCCAATTTACAGTGAGAAAACCGGAGCGTAGGAGTTAAGGCAGTCTGATATCAGAGCCAATGGTCCATCACCTTTGCCATACTGTGTGATTAGTTTGTTTTTATTATTGTTCTGTTATAATCACTATCTGTTTATTATTCTTATTAATTTCTATATTCCAATAGAAACACTTTGATAGAATTCTCTGATTTCTCCGGCAAATTCCAAATGTAACTTTTTGTGATTCAATCTACTTAAACCACTACCAGTTGTTTTTCTCTTACCTTTTATCACAGTGTGTTTTTATCTTGGTTATTTATTTCGTTGTTTATGGTCTATCGTTTCTCACTGAAATGTCAGCTTCTAGAGGGCAGGAACCTCTTCATTTTGCTCACTGCTATATTCCTAATGCATAAGTGCCTGGTATATATATGCTCAATAACTATGGGCTGCATGAATAAATACTGAATGAATGAGTTATATTAATGAGTTGTATCTTTTTTTCTATATGACTCATGTTATTCAGTCAACTAATATTTATAAGCACCAATTCTGTGCCTAGTTCTGTGCCATGGTTCATATATAGTATTAATACTTACTAAATGCGAGGTCCTCTTCTAAGCACTTTATGTAAAGTAACTCTTAATCTCAACAATAACTCTATGAGATGATCTGCAAAGATCCAAAAAATGTTAGGACATGGCTCCTTTCTATAAAGAGCTTCAAATATGGTTGAAAAATAATACTAATGGAAGTGAAATAATTAGAAAATAATGTAAGTTTATAATACAAGC
Organism: Daubentonia madagascariensis; assembly: GCA_023783475.1. Taxonomy (NCBI): domain Eukaryota; kingdom Metazoa; phylum Chordata; class Mammalia; order Primates; family Daubentoniidae; genus Daubentonia; species Daubentonia madagascariensis. The sequence goes on from JAKFHU010002088.1 coordinate 29,665,976, forward strand.
ATGTAATTATTAAATTTTGAGTTATAATTAAATTTTGAGGGAAGAAGAACACAGGTAGATAATTCAAATTTTAAAAGGAGTTGATATTTCATCTTGGCCTTAAGTGACAGGAGGAATTTGGATAGATGAAGGGACAAAGGGGATAATATTCCTGGATAGAAGAACTGAATTAAGGTGTAGAACAAGAATAACTTTGGGGGTTTGGGAATAATTATATATATGATTGGGCAGGTAAAGAGAGACCAGCCATAGATAAGTTTGAAACCCAGGCAGAAAAATTTGGACCAGAGGTGGCCGGAATCAGTGAATCACAGTGTGAGAATGTATGTGTGTGTGTATCATTTGTAAAATCAAGAAAATAAGTCTTTCCAGCCTTATTATGTAGATCAAATGGGATAAAGAGTGTAAAGCACTTATCCTCGTTCCTGGCACATATTAAGTAGTCACCAAATGGTAGCTACTGCCATTGCATTAGTACTGCTGATAATGATAATAGCAGAGAATATTTTGCCTTGAGTTTTTAATCTGAGTAAATAGACTTATTCTGGGTTATTTATATCAGGTGTATCTAATTTGTCTGTATAAAGTCTTTATAAAGTTTAACCAATAATAGTATTGATTAAGACAAACACCAGGATCCCATAGAAAAATGAGCAGACCCCACATACACTCCAGCAAAGAACATGTGTTGTTTTAATGGCATAACCATGGACAGAGCTAAAAAATAATCACATGAAAAACTTTTCAGACTACTATCTATATTTCATTAAAAATGTGCTATTTGAAACTCTACAGAGTTTGGTTATAGCTTTACAATTCCCCATGGAGTATATTTCACTGAAACTCAGTTGTTATAAAAATAGGCATTTCCCAGAGGGATAAACAGAAGAGGCATAATAACCTCTGCAAGATCCTCTATAAACTTCAAAGGTATGAGAATGCCCATAAGGTTTTCATTTTGTTTTGTTTTAGGTTTTCTTGGTGATGATAGGGAAGGCAGAGTATAAATAAACTGTAACTCAAAAAGCTTTTAATACTTTAACATTTTTTTTAAAATCCATCTAAGTATAGTGTGCCGATTTCCTTTATACTAACTATTCTTCCAATTGTTTATGAAAGTTAATGATGCAGTTTATAATTTAATATTATTGTAAATGAAGAAAAGTAGGCCAAGGTTCTAAATAAGCCAGATGTTGATGGAGAGGTCTGAGCCATAGGGCTTCTGTAGAGGGGAGAACTAAAAAGTTTAGGAGGGAAAAAATGGGAACAGAAAACAAGGGAAGAGGAGAAAAAAAATGATTAAAGTCTTTTGAAGATTTTAAAGCCAAGAGTTTGAATTAAAAAAAAAAATTTGTCAGATGCCACTTAAATTCATATATGCAGTTGGCATTATTGCTCATGTCCATTGCAGAAAACATTTTCCTTATGCAACACCCTGGATCTGCTCCATCTAATTAACAGAAAGAAAGGTCATCTACACACACAAAAAGGCACTACCTTAGTTGCTGAATAGCTGGATTAATCTTTTAACGTCTTAAATATTTCTAATTCCCTTTACCCTTAAAACTTGTAATTAACCGGTCTTTCAGCCATGTGCTCTCTCCTCTTCATCTCCCTCTCCTTTTCCCTCTGTCTGGGCCTGCAATTCCAGACATTCCTTGCTGCCCTCCACACCCCTTACTCAATCATCCATCTTAAGTGGGGCTTTGTGGACAGAGCCACTCTTTACTTAGCCTGTGGTCTTTGTAGCCTGCTGCCAAAATGTCCCTTCCCTCCAAGGGCCTTCATGCAACTTGTGACACACGCAGAGTTTCTAGCAATAGGATTAACTCTGGGTGAAAGTGCATTGAGTATTTTGAGTGCAGGTCCCTGTTTGCTGTTCTAGTTTGGCAAAGTATACAATGACTTAAGCAATGTTCCTTGGGCATTTTAGTTTAGAGTGTGGATATTCTGTGGCACAGGTATCAATTCTTGCTTTGTCTTAAGGACAATTAACTAAAAACTGGTTGTGAACAGTGTGTTTTAGTTTGTTTGGACCAACTATTTGCTCAAGGGGAAGGAGTCTGCCTTCCACATTCTAGATCGGGTTGGCTCTCCGCAAACTCTCCAGCTCTGCCATAAAATAAAACCGTTTACACTATTTTCTACATCAGGGCATGCCTTGGCATCTGCTCTCCTGGGCTTGGTCCAACTGCTCCCTTCATGGCATCAGGTGACGTTTGTGTAGCATAGGAACTGGCGTCTAGGCATGGTTTCCATCTTGCTGGAGCAGCAGGCAGATGGTGAGAGCAGAGGACCTGGGTCACGGCTAAACAATTGCAGAGCAGCCATGACATGCTCTTGGAAACAAAAATAATTGTTAAACACTGAAGTATATATGAAAGCACTTTTCCTTGTTTGAATCAAGAATATTATTGTGAACCTTAGCAAAACAAAGCAATGGTGCTAAGTCTTCTGAACATCGGCCCTGAAACTGAATGTGCTTTTAAATTGAACTAAGTGGTTTTAGAGCAAGTGGACTCTTTAAAACTCTGTTTATTGCTATATTCTCCATTCCAGCTTTGTCCCAGAGATTTCTGATGGTTCCAGGAGCTTTCGAGTTAGTATCTCTGATGTGTTTTCATCTGACCTGTGACCTAAACTTCAGTGTTATTTTCAGCTGTTTTTTGACAGGGAATCCAACAGCTGCTGTTTAATACCACAGACAACTTGCAACATGGGCTGAGTTTCTAGCAATATGATTAATCTGCCGTTTTGGGGCTCTGGTCTGAAGCTGGCTGTAATTTTCCTGCACAGGGGGTGGGAGTGGGGAATAAAAACCAAGCCTGAAGTGTTATCCTTTTTTTTTTTTTAATTGTGACAAAATATACATAATGGTAGCCTTTAATCAAACAAAAGACATTTTCTTGCTGCAATTAAAAGGTAACAGCAAAGTGCGTTGCTTTCTAGTGGTTGTGATAACTGAATTTGTAAACGCTGTTCAATGGAGTAGGATAGTCACAAAGAAATCCTGAAATGATAGGTATCTATTGATAAATGCTGGTTGAAATATTTTAAAAATGTTTCCAAGAAATCTGAGGCTCTAAGAAAATGTAGCTTTTCCATATAAACTTTATTTGGCAAAGGGCAATACGTTTTAGAAAAGCAGATTAATCTAAAAATGCATTTCAAGCAATTTTGTGACTTAACCCCAAAAAACAAATACCAGACCTTTTTTTTAAAAGTACATTTTTTGGTGGTTTTCTTTGCATGAGAGAAACTTTGAAAATCTTTTAAAGATTGATATCCAGGTCAACGATTTGCTGGTTTCAAAGTCCGTGGTTACAAGTGCGTAGTTTTAATGGCAAAACTAATTTGGGTTGTCAGGATGTAATTTTTTTTTTTTCCATTTGCTATCAAACGTCAGCTGATAGGGAAAGAGCTCAAAGCTGTCCTCCACATTTGAGATAATGGCGAAAATAACAGGCGCTTAGTGTTACCATACTAGGGGTGTGGTGACTCTCTCCCATTCGCTCCTGTCTCTCTCTCTCCTGATAAACTCAATGGGGTTGTCTATTTTTAACCTCCTGTTCTTTCCTTTTGGCAGAGTAATCATTGCGAGCTGAGCTCCTTCCCTGAATGAATCCCAGTAACCCCAGTGGTTGCCTTCTGAAATGACCAGCGGACACGCCACCGTACAGAGGCTGCCCAAAGTATAAACTCTGAAAGTACAATGTCCAGCCAAGGAAGTCCTGGTGCAGAGTTTTCTACGACAACAGTCAGTTCAGTAGCTGTGCAGGCTGGGGACTCCAAAATCATTATAGCTGTCATAAAGGTAAGCTAACAAATTTCTTTTTTCTGTGTGACTGTGGCTTCTTGCTGTGTGTTGATAACCCTAAAGAACATTCCATGCAATCGTCAGGACACAGCGTATAGAAGATAACACAGAAAGTCCTTTTATTGCTTTCTTAAATCTGCAACTAAGAGAAACCTCTACTAAAGTTTCAGCCAGTTATCTGAGCTTCCCTTTCCTTTCAGTCAGCCAGAAAGCATCTACAGCAGCTTGATTTTAAAAAGAAAACTCTACCACATACTTTCAATTTGGTCTTTAAAAGCAAGGCATGAGTAATTAGATATTCGTGATGGCCAGGCTGAAGAGCCCGGAGGACCTGGGCAATACTTGTGATTTTTTCAGAGTGAATGTGATGGAGTTGGGAGGAGGCAGGTCCTGCAAATGGGGGTGGCCCTGTTTTGAGCACAGTGGGGCATAGGAAGCACCTAGAAAGAAGCTCCCCCATGTGCCCTCTGCAACTCTGGTCTTGACATGCTAAAGACACTATTAAATCCTTGTCACACTGTTGGGGAAGTGAAGACCCTGCCAGGGAAGGTGCAAAGGGCTTGTGTCAAATTTGCTCTTAACAGCAGGAAGTAGAAGCCAGTTGGGGCTTAAGATTACTGCATGTTTAATGTCAAGCAATTTGCCCATTTGCAAAGATGACCATGCATCTTTAGGTTGAAGAAGACATCCATGATTTTATTCTCTATAGAAATACCCTGCAAAAGTCTCTGAAGCATTAGGCTTGGGCTTTAGACAATTTACTACCTAAAGAATTCAGTGTTTAATGAAGGGAAACCTGACAAACAAGCAGCCAGTTACTTTCAGGACCCCACTAGGCTTAATTAAATGGCTTTTCTGGCCTTTTGCTAAAGCATGGACGAGGAGGCCTGTTTAATTTAACTTAATTGCTGTGAATTTTATGGTAATGTGAAAATTCATAGCAGGAAAACAGCATTTGACATTGAGCAAAACGATTCACTGTAGGACAAAATGCAAAGTGTTCCTACCAAGGATGATTTCCCAGTGTTGTTGAGACTTGTCGCCACATAAACAGAACCTCTGCTGACTCCCTCATCCCCTCCTCTTTTCAAAGTCAATGAGTAGAGAAGGAAGGAAGCCAAAGTAGAAGTAGCAAGAACTGATAATTTGCATGTGATTTAATGATGCTTTGAGTAACTGCAAATTTCAGCAGTAAGGGAAATGAGGCTAACTCACTATTTTTAAAAAAGTTAACAACTTTTCTTGTCCTCAAATATGAAACATTGTTAGAGTAGGATGAGAAATAATATACGGAATAAAATATAAGAGAATCAGAAGTAGATTGGATGCAAAAAAAAAAAAAAAAAAAACCTCTAAAATTACACTGGAAACTCTTATTTTGACTGAATTGTGTTTCTAAGAATGTTCCCTCACTGCCCCTCCCAAATGCCCTTCCCTTACTGCCATTTCCAGATGAAATACACCCCAAGATATTCAAAGTAGAAAGTCCATCTTGATGGAATAGAAGTGCCTGTGTCTGATCTATAGTGATTTCTTCCAAACTATCTCAGGGCACTAATTATATTCTATAACAGAAACACATTTTTCTCATTTCTCTTTAGTAATTCACATATCCACGTGCACGTGCCTGTTAGTGGTTTCTTTTGCTTAATCAGTTGTTGCTTCTTAGAAAAGCAATTCCTCAGGAAATGCAATGATGAATTATGTCTTAGAGCAGTGAAAATCCTGAGTGTGGAAAACACGGTGACTGCATTCAAATGGAAGTTGTCACAGGAGTCTAATTTTATTAATATTTTCCTACATGCTTTATTGAATACTCAACAACAATGGTTGGAAAATGTTATGTTTTATCTTTGAAATAAGATAAAAATCAATTGCTTCATCTGATGCTTATTCTTTCTGGTTGAATCAGCAAGGCCAATGTAAGGACACTAATCAACATAAATTGCATTTACAAAAACTTTCCTATATGAACTTTGTGTCCTACTTGCCCAAGTGGAATTTCATTATTTTATGGAGTTCAGTTTTGCAAACAAGAGCAGGGACAATTGTGTGAATTATTCTGTAATTTTGTAGTATTCAATAATACATAATCCATTGTACATGTTCCTCATTTGGGAATTTTTAATTCAAATCCAATATCCTAAGGGAATAATTTATCCTAAAATAATAAAAAAGGTAGGGCATGGATTTATATTAGATCTGTTATGTTTCAATTTAAGTTAGGTCCATCTCTATAAGAAGAATAAAGTGTTTACAGTATAACTCGAAATTTAAAATATATATAAAACAGGAGAAGGGTGAAGAGGAAGGAACAAGAAGAACTAAAAGTACATTTTATTTCATTTTTATTTTTAGTGTGGCAAATGGGTACAACTTCAACTGGCTGAATCACAGCCCAATCTTCTAGAAATTGGTAGCAGTCAAGATGAAACCAAAAAACTTCTTCATGATCATGAACTTCTTTTGGCTAAGCTCAAGGTAAGATATTAAGATGTGAAACAGAAACAAAATTAAAAAGAAATAAAAAGCTATTTCTTACACTTCTTGATTCCTCTGGTGTCACTAACCTATGGCCAGCTTAATATGGTGCCAGATAGATATGGAAAAACACTACAGTTATTGATGAGCAAACATTAGCACCAGAGAGAAGTAACAAGATTTTTTTAAACTTTCCCTAATGTGATAGAAAATATGGAGTGATAATATTTTCACTGTGGGGAAATAAGTAATTTTCTTTCTGGGCTGCCTCAGTGAGAAAATTCCATCATTTTTCCATTTCATGAAATATACTGTCAAGTCACAACAACAGATCCAAATTTTCTATTGCTAATGATACCTGCTAGTAAAAATAAGTTAGAGGATTTTTTCCCTGTTGAACTATTGAAAATACCTGATTTTGAGCTTTGTATTAAGAGTTCTTGAAACCAAATAATATTTTTATAAAAAAACTAGACTTATAATTCCATATATGTTGTGGTTATTTAGTTAAGAATCTAAAAACAACATTGGTTTAAATTGCCAGATAAGGGCCAGGTAAGGTCAGGGCCAACTACATAATTTGTGGGGCCCAGTGCAAAATGTGGGGCCCCTTGTTCAAAAAGCAGGAAAAAGCTTTATCTTGACTCATCATGGTGTTTTTAATTCGCTATTTAATGTCTGGGTCCTTCAGGCACAGGGATACGTGTGGTGTGAGCACAGACTCTCACAGGTGCCCGGCCTTGCCCAGGACCCAGTGCATCTGGCAGGGGCCTGACCTTACCCTTCTCAAGCTTGTCCCTGACCCCAGCTGGTACATGTGGCAAAGGTCACTGAGCCACTGAATGCGGTGGAGGAGCAGACAGGACAGCAGAACCTATACCCTGGAGGCAGGACCATATGTTTGATGAGGCTCCAATCCTGCAGCACTTATTTCATTGTCCTATTGGACACAAAATTATAGAACACAAATTCCAAGATAAAATTATCAAGAATTTCAAGGCAGGGACAGGTAGAGCATTAGACCCCAAGTGGTATTCCCATCTCAGAATGGAAAGCTGGGATGTAGCCAGCCCTGTTAGTAACAACCCTCTTAGGCAAATGAATGTCTTCACTAAGATCAAAGAGGTTTCATGAGGGTTCAGAGGCCTGCAATGACTAGAATGTTCTGTGTTTTTAGTATGTTAATATTACTGGCTTCTTTGAACATCTAGGCTGGAATTTATACTTACATTCTAGATTTAGAGACAGGTCTGATCTGCAAATGATGTATAGACAGTGGTTTTCTAATTGGATAGTGGTAAAAGTAATTGGGTAAACCAAACTGAGAAGTTGAAGAAAGAATTAGTACTGAAGAATGGAGCCGTTGTAATCCGGAATTTATTCTTCTGTATGACAGCTCCTTGCTATGGGTTCTGGGTTGTCTTTCAAGGCAGAAATCCCTGGTCATCAGGATGTTTTTTGCATATAGAAAAAAACCATTATGATGTGAAAGAGCATTGAACCAGTGATCAAAAGACCTATTGTTTAGCTGTAATTATGCCACAAGCTAATGCAATTCGGCTAACAACTCAAGATCTTCCTGCTATAGAAAAAGCTGTGTAAACTTGTCTTAAATACCCAATTCCATGAACTGTGGAAACCCAACACTTTCTTGCAATTCTTGACCATTCCCAGAGGTTTGCTTTTTCATGGTCCCCTGCGTCCCCAGCTCCTTTGAATGCATCTGCCAACTCTTTCTGCTGAAGCTAACCTGGATTTGAAATCACATCCCTTCCCAGGTTCCCAGCCAGCATTTTCCAGTCCATTGATGAAGTATGGGGTGGGGGGGCACAACAGTTTGGGTCTCTTGAGCTGCCTCTCTTCTCCCTTCCTCCCTATTCTGGTCAAGATTAAGACTCCAAGGAGAATGTCTTCTTAGGTGAGGCAATTCAGCACCACCAACCCCATGCTCAAATTTGCATACCTAAATCCATCCAGGAGCTCAGCTAACAGGATTTCCATTTAACAGGATTCATTTTCTTTAGAAGGCACTTGTGGTCCTAGATTCTGTCTTGTCCTTTCATTCCAGCCTTTGGGTTGTGGACTAGCCACTTAAGTCAGGCTTTTTATCTATAAAATGAGGGGATGGTACAGATCAAAGCTTCATATCTATTGTGGATCTTACCATAATGCACCATGGGATCATGGGACCATTCTCCCTCCCTGCATATGGGTCTAAAAAAAAATGAGGTCTCAAATAAAAGGGTCTTTTGGCTTTACCTGGGCCCCTCTTAATGTCCGTGTCTCATACTCTCCCCCACCCACCCACCACTATCAACCCAGCCACCCAGCTCCAAGAAATTTTAAGTAATAGTATAGTCTTCCAGATATAATTGATTCTAATGCTAGTAGTATAAAAAAAGAAAAAAAATTATCAGGGAGTTTGAAGTTTGAAGTCTATTTGCCGACGAAATACTTTCAAAAATAATAAAAATGTTAATTCCATCTTGCAAATGGATAGATCACTAATTCAACCAATTTACTAGTTATTATGCCGTCAGGGTAGGCACAACATTAACCTGAGGCAGAAAACTATTGGTTCCAAGTTGGTTTTAATAGGAGCTTTCGAAGGATGGGGGCATTAGTAGTTCAATAAGCCAATAATATTTAATATTTAATGTTCCTTCCAGTCCTTTTCCTATGTACAGTGTTCCACAATTTGTTCTAATTATAAGGAAAAATGCTGCATAAGTGGTATTGGAAGGGTGTAGGATTCAGTGGGTCCACTTTGATTTGGGCACAGCATTTAGCCTCTGGTCTCAGAGTCTTTTATGAAAAATTAGGGTAATAACAGTTACCTTCACACACCTAAAAAGGAAATTTGGGGGAGAAATGAAATGATATATGGAAGTGCATGCTGCCTTTCAAAGAAAAACTGGCATAATTATTATGTTAATGATGAATATATCAATTTAATTTGGTATGTTAAATGTTTATTTAATATAAAAGCTATTTTCTGCCTTCCGTTGAAAATTATCTCAAACCTTAGTAATTTAAACTAAAGGGAAAAATTCTGAAAACACAGAATTTTTTATGAGTGTTTCTAATGTTGGTAATATTTATGCCCTGGAGATCTTATTTTCCCTTCAGCAATATACTGAATCTCAGTGGAGTGTCCAGAGAAAAAATATTTCTCTATTTTCAGTGATGAAAGCATAATCATGTGGAAAAAAACTTTAACTCCCAAAAGGCATCTAGATTCCCAAGCCAGATTCAAATTATTTCTAATGAGAAAGAAGGCATTTGGGAAAGAGAAGAAAAAGTAGATTTAAGCCAGGTAAAGAAGACATGCCTGTGGCCACTATTGACATTACGCCCTCAGGTGAGACAAAGCAAAGTGGTTCCAGGAGAAAAAGAGGAGTTGGAAATACCTTAGGGATGTTGCTGAGAACATTCCTCTTCTCAACATCTGTCATTCTACTCCATCACTATTGTCCAAAAGAATTGTAATTATAGAAACCAAGAACACCTCCTGGACACTGGCTCCTGTATTTGCAGATATGTGATATTAGTATTCAGTGAACAATGACCCTTTAGAGTACAAAACACTGAAAAATTTCACCTGAAATTTGACTTTCATAAATCTATTGGTTTCCTGATTCTGACTAAATCTCTGACCCAATAAATGCTTATTTTTGTCCTATTTCTGTTTTCTGAGCAGAAATAAATGCACTATAAATAGTCAGAATATATTAGTAGCAAAACGAAATCTTATTAAAATTTACCTTAAGTAAGAGATAGTGAGGTTTTCTGCTGTTAATATGAAGTATTTACTAAAAATGCGTTTTTAAAATGCTTTTTATTATGGTAAAATATATGTAACATAAAATTTGCCACTTTAATCATTTTCAAGTGTACAATTCAGTAGCATTAATTACATTCACAATGTTGTGCAACCATTACCACTATTTCCAAAACTTTCTCATCACTCCAAACAGAAACTGTGTACGCATTTAACAATACTTCAATTATTACCTTCACTGGTAACCTCTAATCTACTTTCTATCTCTGTGAATTGACTCTTCCAGGTATCTCCTGTAAATGGAATCACAAAATAATTGTCCTTTTGTGTCTGGCTTATTTCACTTAGCATATGATTTCAAGGTTCACCCATATTATAGCATGTATCAAAACCTTATTACTTTTTTAATAAGGAATAATAATCCATTGTAATGATATGCTACATTTGTTTATCCGTTCATTGGTCGATGGACACTTGGGTTGTTTCCACTTTTTGGCTCTTGTGAATAATGCTACAATAAACATTGGTATATAAGTATCTGTTTGAATATCTGATTTCAGTTCTTTTGGATATATATCTAAGAGTGAAATTGCTGGGTCATATGGTATTTCTATGTTTAACTTTTTGAGGAAACACTGAAATGTTTTCCACAGCAGCTGTATCATTTGACTTTCTCACCAGCAATATACAAGTGTTCCAATTTCTCCACTTGTTATTTTCTATTTGTTCGTTTTTAAATTATAGTCATCCTTCTAGGTGTGAAGTGGTATCTCATTGTGGTTTTGATTTGTATTTCCCTAAAAATGGATCATGTTGTGCATCTTTTCATGAGCTTATTGGCCAATTGTATATCTTCTGGCAAAATGTCTACTCAAGTCCTTTGTCTACTTTTAAAGCAAGTTATTTCATTTTTGTTGTTGAGTTGTGGGAGTTCTTTGTATATTCGGGATATTAATCCCTTATCAAATATATGATTTGCAAATATTTTCTGCCATTCTGTAGGTTGCTTTTCACTTTCTTGATAATGTCCTTTAAGAATGTATTTTAAAGCTGTGTGACTTGAATTGCATATATTTACATATTAGAGAAAACGTTATAGCATGTGTGTTGTGCATGTGATGGAACCCTTTCAGACAGTGTTAGAAGACGACTAACCTATTTCACATTATCTGTGTCATAGTAGCGTTTTACTCTAAATAGGAATAAAATAGGAGATTCAATTTCTGTCTTTCACTGTGCTCATATAGACTCACAAGTTAGGGAATTCTACCCTCAGAAGTGTTGGGGAAGAGGCTTCCACCAACTCCTCTCACTTTCTCTTCCACACAGAAGTGAGGGGGACTGTGCCACCTGATTGGTGAGGCTGGGGGAAGGAGTGACCACCGTGGGGAAGCCACCTCAAGGTCCCTTTCCGCAGATCCACCTGCCCATGGGCTGCAGGGTCTCCTTTCTCTCTGCTTCTGCTGACCTGACTGGACGTCCCTGCCTGGCAGATGCAGGCCACAGTCCTACCTGGGGCAGCTAGATATGCACCTGTGCCTCAGATCCGCCTCTCTCCACAGGCAGGTCCCGAGGACTAGATTTTAGGGAGAAAATAAAAAAAGTAAAAATGCAAATCAACCCTATTTTCCAGTCCAACTTTACCAGTAGTAAAAGCAGGTCTTTCGATCCCTCTCTGACCCCGATGCCTATTTCTCAATCGATGCAGAGTCCTGAAAGGAGATGGGGGAGATCAGTGGGCACCTTCCAAGTTCCATCGCGTAGTTGATTTGTGGTTCAAATGGATCTGTGTTTTAGTGTCCTACATGTATAAAGCAAGTGCCTTATTTTCCACTGATCATTTCAAAGAAGGCAACTGAAATAAGGTAGCAACAATGCAGGAGCTCGGGGGCAGTGGGTATTAGTAGGCAGCTTAATTTCTCTTTTAGGCTTTTGAAAATGGAGGACTTTTCCCACTAAAAAATGAAAATGGAGTTTTCACAACTATGAAACAGCAAAACTTCGTAGTAGTTTTCCCTGCCTCACTTGGCATTTTCCTAGTTTATAGGGTGTTTCCTTTCCCAGACATTCATTTCCAGGGAATAGTAGAGAGTTGTGGAGTGATCCAAGGGGCTCAAATTCAAATAGCATTCTTTAGATTTGGAAAATGCCAGGGACAATCCTGTAAAATATTGTTTTTATAGGGGGAAATGAGAGATATTGGTTTAAGAGAGTCTATGGAGTCCATAACAATAAACATAACTTTTAGTCATAGAGTTAAGGCACATAATATTGCAAGTATCACAAATAATTTGTTACCAGTTCAGGCTAAGTGGGACTTTAGAGTATGACTATAACCAATGAAGTGTTGATGCAAGTTGATTTATTAGAGGGGCAGGAATTCTAGAAGGAGAAAATTTGTAGGCACAGAGACTGAAGAGTAAAAAAACTGGGAAAGGACACTCTTTATCTCAGCCCTGTCCTGGCTCAGCAATCAAGGTTGACTCAACAGAAGCTGACAGGCCTTTGGAAAAAATGAGGCACACACTATATTGCTTTGTGGCTGGGACACCAAGTAACACAGAGTGGGAAAGAAAGAGAGGCATCCTCCACATTTCTGCAAGGAACGGAGCATGGCTTGGTTATAGCAAATACTGACAACTCTTTTGAAAACTTCAAAAAGACCCAGTACACAGGAAGATTGTGGTAGATTAAAGATGGCTGTTAATTCTTTGGCACTCCTCCCACTAAGCAGTGGCATCTATGTCCCTCCCTTAAAATTGGAGACTCTATGATTGCTTTGACCAATAGAACACAGCATAGAGGATGCTGAGCCAGTTTCCATGCCCTGGCCTCAGGAGACTAGCTGCTTTTACTTCCTGCAATTTGGAACTGCAATCTTGGAACCTACTCAATTTGTGAGAAAGTCAAGCAGCACTGTAGAGAAGCTCATGTGGGGAACTGAGACTCCCAGGCAACAATTCTGGCTGAGATCCCAGCTAACAGCCAACCACCTTGCCAGCCATGTGAGGAAGCCACTGTGGAAGGAGATTCTGCAGCACCAGTTAAGCTTCCCAGCTGACTTGTGTGGAGCAGAGACAAGCCTTCCACACTGAGCCCTGCCCACATCAAGAATCATGAGCAAAATAAATTATTGTTGTTTTAGGCCACGAGAATTCAGGATGGTTTGTTACACAGCAATAGCTAGCTGGAGCAGAAGGCAGCAGCAATGGGGGCAGCCCCTAGGGACTCGTGAAGGAAAAGGCACAGGCAGAAGAAGACAAGAGTTTTCATGGGGAGATGGTGGAGAAGTGCAGCTCAGTTTCTCTAAAATGAAGGACCGCGTGATAGTTCTAATGACAGGCGAAAACAAAACTGTGCAGCTTGTGAGTGATTTACTCTTTGAAGAGTGAATGAAAGCAGGTTCCAAGTATATCTATTATACTCTTAGACCATTTGAGTTGCATTTTGATATGGCTTGTGGGTCGGGAGGAAAATGTTTGTAGTTATAATTCAGCAGACAGGGATATGCACAAAATATTAAGGGTGTGTTGTGGAAGTAATGACTAATTCTGCAAGGGAAACCAGGGGAAGCTTGACAGAAAAAGTGGTATTTGAGCTGTCCTGGAGATGGATATTAATTTTCCAGACACCATAGACCAATTTAAAGGACAAATAATGGATAAGGAGAAAAATATTTGCAATTTACATGGCAGTCCAAGGGTTATAATCCTTCATATTGATAAGAAATACAAATAAACCAATAAAATCAGCAAAAAATAGACAATTCACGAAAGAGATAAATCTCCAATAAGCATGTAGAAAGGTGACCAACATCAGTAATGGCTTGAGAAGTGAAATGGTGATAATAAAAAAGATATACCAGTATTTGCCTAATACACCACTAAGAATTCAAAATATCGACAACATCTAAACATGGTGAAAATGTGAGGAAAGACTGTCAGTGAGACTTTGGATTCACACAACCATTTGGAAAGTGGAAAGCACTCAAATGCAAAATGCTCATGTGCTGGGATCCAGCAGCTTCCCTTCTGGGAATCCATCCTTGGAAATGAAAGCACTAGTAGGGATATTGATATAAAGATGTTTTTGCTCTGATATTGAGCATTTTTTCACATGTTTGTAATAGAATAGCCTAACTGGAAACAAAACCGTATCCAATAAGAGGAGAATAAATTTATAAGTTGGTAATGCTTTTTTCATACTGTGGAATATTATACTGAGCCCCAGGCTTCTTGTTTGTGCCATAGATAAACTCTTAGGTGTTTAAACCAGTGTTGGTTGGGCTTTTTGTTATTTGTCACCAAATACACTCCTATTTGAAACCTGGATCACAGGCCAGGATCATAACTAGCATCTTTGGGATCATGGGCCTGTAGTCTCCAAGCTATTAATTGTTTATTTAGAAGATAGTCCTTCTTTAAAATATAAATCTACAACCAAAATTTTTTTCATGGAAAGTAGAACCCATAGTCGTTATTAGTAATGACAAAAAGGCTCTAGGTCTGAGATTTGGACTAACAGGACAGAACTCTGACAGCTCGAGAAACATAAATAAGGGGTGGCAGAGACAAGGTGGCACAGAGGATCCACCCACCCTGACTCCCAACCTTCAATACTGCTGAGTTAGATTACATGTTAAAAATATAATGATAAAAATTATACCTTTGAATTCTGCCTACAAGGTAACAGATCTTTCTACTCTAGAAAAGACATATAGTCATCCCTCAATATCTGTGTGGGAGATTGGTTCTGGGACCCCTGAGGATATGAAAACCTGTGGATTCTCAAGTCCCTTGTATAAAAAGGTGCAGTATTTGCATATAACCTACGCATGTCCTTCTCTATACTTTCAATCATCTCTAGATTACTTATAACGCCTAATACAATGTAAATGCTATATAAATAATTGTTATACTATATTGTTTTTTATTTGCATTATTTTTATTGTTATATTGTTATTTTTCATTCTTTTTTTCTGAATATTTTCGATCCATAGTTGGTTGAATCCATGGATCTGGAACTCACGGATACTTAGGACCAACTGTCCATATATATTGTATTTAGCCTAGAGTGGGGGGTTTTCTTTTGTTTGTGTGTTTTAAGTTCACTATGGCTCTTGCCTGATTAGCCTTAGCCAGAATGCATCTTTTCTAAGCAATAGACTTTTTCTTAGATATATAGTAATGTATAAATGTGTAAAACACTAGAGGTTTTCAACTGACATGGCTAGATCATTCTCATGATAAGTTCATCTAGCTATTAGTCTTCTGGAAAATAAAGCAAATTTATGAGTCTGTGGTTAACCCTGTCCTCCAAATTACGCATATTCTAGATTCTCCATCTCCTTCCTACCACATATTTGAAGATCAGACGCTTGAATGAGATTAGAACTTTTGTTTTTTCTACTGTTTCCAGTTCCAGGCAAGATAGAATTAATACCCTCCACCCTGTCTCCACTAACTGCAGCTATAAACTCGAGGTGGAATGTGTGTGCGATGAGGATGCTGAAGTGTAAGGGCTAGCAGGTAGATTAGGGCAAGAGAACAGAATTCTAAATACCACCAAACCAGCGGTGCTTTCATTTGTCCCCCCTCCAATATTTCCCAAGCTGGATTCAAAGGCTGAGCGACACCCTGATGTATGTACCAGGTGGGACAGAAAATGCTCTAGGAAAGCCCTTTCTTTCAGGTCTGAGCAGTAGGAAAGAGGACTTCCAAGGTCAGAGAGGAAGAGGGAGATCCCCAGCTTTTGTTTTTTGCTTTTTGTGTTTCTGTTGTCTCTGTCCTGGCCCAAGCCATCCGGAATGGCAGTGGCGATAGTGAAATTGGAGGCAGCAGGCAGATGCCTAAACCTCTGATAGATGGGAAAACACTCTGACCAGAGGAGTGATGGTCCCAGAGCTTGGGAGGAATTCCTGTGGCTTTTTCCTCCCTCTGTCCTCCCTGCTGCTTGGCCTTGCAGTGTGGGGAAGTGCATAGCAGAGTGAGGACTCTAAAGCCCCAGCTCTCAGGCTGCAGCACCAGTAAGGAGGGCTTCCATGGTACAAATTTTAGGCCCTTAGTAAAACCAGTGAAGTGAGAAGACAGAGAAGGTGAAAGCTCCATAACTCATACGGATGACTCTCTAATTTTCTTAAAATTACTCTGTCAGTAGACAGGGAACTCTGAAGAACCACAAACTCTCAAATTCAATTTCATAAGACATATTTTTCTCTTTAAGGTCCAACTCAAAGCCCATCCCAAGTTTTTCCATAATTGGAACTAGAGAAACCCAAACCACCCAAGGCTATTGCTGACTGTGTTGTGAGTGCCTGCGATTCTTCGGTTCAGTGATCCCATACGCTATTAAACTTTTATTAATGTGTTGAAAAGAAAGCACTTTGCTGTTGTGTTACACTTCTTTGAGCAGCAATAAATAGAAATATGTAATGCAAACCACAAATGCAAGCAATATATGTAATTTAAAATTTTTGGTAGCCCACATATATATTTTAGAGCATTAAATGTTTATATTAGAAAAGCATAAATATCTCAAGTTGATGATCTAAGCTTTTCCCTTAAGAAACTAGAAAAATAAGAGCAAATTAAAACCAAAAAAAGCTGAATGAAGGAAAAAATAAAGGTAAGAGAAAGAATCGATGAAATTGGGAACAGAGAAACAATAGAGAAAATCAATAAAACCAAAATCTGTTCTTTGAAAGGGTCAATAAAATTGGTAAGACTCTAGCCAGACTGAGAAATGAAAAAAAAGATTGAAGATAAAAATGACCAATATTAGGCATGAAAGATGGGCATCATTATAAACCCCACAGTGTTAAAAGTACAATAAGGGAGTGCTGTGAACAACTCTATGCACATAAATTCAACAACTTAGATGAAATGAACCAATTTCTTGAAAGCCATAGATTACTTAACTACTCAGGAAAAAAAGTAAAAAGAAACAAGGGAAAGTAATTTAATAATATGCTTAATTTACCCCAATATATAAAAAAAATTATTGCTTAGTATGTAATCTTTATAAAAATTATTAATGAGATATTTTAATCTTTTTTAGTACTAAGACTTCAAAGTCCAGTATATTCTTTATACTAACAGTATGTCACAATTGGAATGAGTCAGATTTCAAGTGGCTAGTGGCCCTCCCTATTGGACAGTGCAGATTTAGAGAATAAAGAAGACTAAATCTTCTGGGAATGAAAATGGTTTGTTTATTTTTGTAGCTCAGGGGAAGCCTGTTTATAACAAAGCCAATGTACACAGAGCCTGATAAGGAAAATGTGAGATGAGATTTTTTTCAGGGACAAGAAATGAATGAAAACCAGGCCAAATTATTTTTAAGAGCAAATTTTTGAAGGCAATTAATAAAGCATAATTATTAGACATTGTCATAGGAGAAGTATGAATATTTTTCCTAGTGTAATTTTTAAAAAATGTATGTGTATAAATGTATTTGTGCATGTGTTTGTTAACTATTGCATTACTTTTACTTGAAAAAGTAATTTCTTTAAAACAAGTGAATTACATAAGCATTTTGAAACGATGAAAAGAAGACCTTGCATTGATCCAGCTTGAAAGGCTGACAGTAGAAGGCAGTAATTAAATAGTGAATTGTCTCGATACAAATTCTGGAAGCAATATTGCACATTTCATTAATAATTTTGTATGTAATTAATTTGTTGTTCATTGTTCATCCATTGCTCAAATATTGCTTGGTGGAATTTTTATGATTATGTTGGTTAATAATGATAATAGCATGGGAGGCCAAATGCAATTCAGATTCTACAAATAGCTGAAAGGATTGTGTTAATGTGCCTTGGTTAATTTTACTTAATGTTGGTTAACAGATCATTAAGGATCATATATTTTGTTACTTGTGCGATGAATGTATAACACAAAGCAAGAATCTGCTTTCCATTAGCATAATTTGAAAAGTGAACTAACTTAAGAATTTTGGGGGGTATTGCTTGATTTATTTATAAATATTTCACATATGACTAGTTTTCATTTATGAATGTACATGATGGCCTAAGTTCTGCATAATAAACCAAAGGGGATATGTAAATATTATTGAAAAAATATGGTATCTAATCACTTGAATGTCCCATCAATTTTCATTGTCATTTAAAATTTTGTGCTTGGAGAAGAGAGAATCAGGGTCTGGATATTATATGTATAAATGGAATTAATATTTAAATCATTGGTAAAACCTGCTTTCCAGGACTAAGCCAGCTGCCTGGAAAAAGTGTTGGATAATTAATCAAGATGAGGAAGACAAGGAATTAAAAATTCTGGATTCTCTTTTTCTTCCAAGAACAAAAAAGCTTTCTACATTACCTCAAACTTACAACTGGCCTGCAAAAAATGTTAGTTAAACTCAAGGATACCAAACAACATTTCCAATCCTGAAATTCCTATCTTGGCCAATTCATTAGTCATCAGGAGAGATTCCTTTTGGTAGACCAGGTTTATATTTCTACAAAAAAACCCAGCTTAATTTGCAAACAAGATTCTGCTATAGTTACCAGAATTTTCATGATTCACTTATAAACCCAATATATACCGGTGGGACCCCCTCTGTGTACACAGCTCAGAATTGGTGCACAAAGGGATGTGGACATGAAACATTACAAAATAAAGTTTCTAACCCTTGAAAAGCCTGTAGAAGCAGTAATGGTTACTATCTACTGATCATTTGCTACGTGCCAGCCATCATACTAGATGCATTAGATATTTAATTCTCAAGTCAACCTTGTGAGGTAGGAAGTGTTTACATTTAACAGACGATTAAACAAGTTCCAAAGTGGCTATGCCCAAATCCCACAATGTCTTATGCCAGGATAAGTCACTGCCACTCCAATTTATTTAAGGAAGTATTATAAGTATTTAAAATATAGCCATTGCAAGACAATATATGAAAAACTGTATACAAAGTGCTGGATCTCAAAATAAGTGGTGGGTAAAGATTAGGAGTGAGAAAGACCTTCCAGATTAGAGGACGGGGTAGCAAAGCCGCTGGGACAAGTATAAGCAAGATGCGCCTGGGCCATGGACAGCCCTGTCCGGAAGGATCAAGCGGTGAGGCTAGGCTTGTATGGAGAGTAAGGGCTGGGCTAGAAGGCAGCACACACTGGGATACACAGTTAGAGCTGATGGCGGCCAAGAATGGGTTCTGAAAGCAGGGGATAGATTTGATGAAACAGAGTTCTATGTAGGTTACCTTTATGACTATAAGCAGGGTGGGCTTGAATGGGAAATTTTTGGAGTTAAAAGATGTATATGGAGGCTATTTAATAGATTGGAATTTAGGCTAGGATTCTGAATGAGAGAGTAGAAAAGATTCAATTTAAAAGTCTTTGTTATAGCAGTTAGCACAGTGTATGTACATAATAGAAACATATTTTTGATGAATTAATGAATTATAAAGCAGATATTTTAGATTCAATTTATTTTACATAGAGAGCAAAGAAAAAATCAAAGATAATCCCAAACCTTAAAGCCTGTAAGATAAGAAAAACAGATGTCCCACCAGTATTATGTAACTTTCAGAGGGGCACCATTTTGAATCAGAATGCCCTTTATATTTGGCAGATTAGAGGTCACTGACATCATTTGCTGGAGTAGCTTTAGGGGGCTGGTGATGCTGGACACCAAGTTGCAGCTGATGAATAACAAACGTGAAGGGAACAATCAGGAATAGCCCGAGTTCACCAGTCCTCCAAGAAATCTGAAGCAAGAGGATGGTGCTGATTGAGAAGTTTTGTTAGTGGGAGAGACAGAAGTTCAGGGGAATGAGCAGCTTTTGCTGAAGAGGTGGAGTGTGAGAACTAGGGAACAGTTTGCTGTGAATCTGAATTTCCATGAGATACAGCTGTGGAGCTTGGGAGGCAGGGAAGCAGTGAGAGGAAATTATGAAGCAGAAGGGTCTTACTCGGGTGAGCAAGGACTGGAGGAATGTCCAGTAAGGGGGAGCTTTCCAGCCTTGAGATTCCAAATGGTCATGGTAGAATTGATCTCACGGTTTCCTGGGCAGGGAAGTCTGGGATGGTGACTTCCTGCTCCAGTGTTCTCAGTCTGATGGCTGTTTCTAGGCAGTTCAGTAAACCAGTGAGAGGGAATGTGAAAATGAACATCTCTCCAAGGAGCAGTTAGAAGCAAGGAAAGCAGTTAGAAGGAGGAAGGTGGCTCTCAACCTGGCTGGCATCGGAGTCAGCTGGGGGTTAAAAAAGAAGACATAGGATTCATAAACCCAAAGAGTCAAGGGAAGTCCAGGGTGCCTATATGTTTTTAAAAAAGTTTTTGCAGTAATTCTGATGCATAATAAGGAGTAAGAAGCTCTGGCCAAAACTGGAAGAAATATCCCTATTGAACAACGACATTTAAGTGCCAGCAATGGAACTGGAGAAGGGACAAATGCAAAGTTAGAGGTAAAAATATTCAGAGTCCCCTCACAAAAGTTTGGGGAAGAGAAATTTCAAGGAGTATCGAATAGTGTTGGAAACAGCAGTGTGTTTGAGGAAGCTGCCATCAGATTTGACAGCGAGGAAATTATTGTTGCTCTCTAAAACCTTTCTGGAATGCTCCCTACTTATGCTATTGACCATGTCCTCCTCTGAGCACCTTTCATAACCGGCAGCCTACCTACTTCTAGTATAGTATGTGTTTCGTGAAAGACCCAACTTAGTTTCATTTTCATCTTCTTCGCTAGACTGTGAAAGTATTTCTATTCCTAGGGCCTAGCACTGTGCTTGGACAATATGTTCAATAAATGTTTGTGGAATGAATGAATAAATGAGGGAGTGAATGAATGAATGCATGTGTCTATTGCATAATCACAGGAGCAGTTAATCTCTGTGGAATAGCAAAAGAAACATGCAAAAAAGGAGTGTGGGTAAAGAAACAAAATGGCAATGATTTAAATGGTATTCACATACCTTACTCTTCTTGCTCACAATAGTTCTGAGGATTTTAAGACAACTCAATTATTAATGTATAGAACATTTGGGCTCCTAAGAGAACATGGTGGAACTGATAAATTATTAATACTATTAGTTTTTCTGATTTGTGTCATTTTTCTTCTCTTAGCTGAGCCACAGGAGGAGTTTCCAAGTAAATTATTGATGTCCTTATTTTAGAATGCTACCTCGGCCTCCTCAGCTCGGGTCCCACCTTGGCCAGGCCCACCTTTCTCCCCGTGCTTCCTCTGGGCTTCACAACCAACACCTCATTAGACATAGTATAGTGTCACATGAATGCAGTACTTAGACAAGTGTGGCCTGTATGATGTGGTTTATGAAGTATTTACATCAGCATCACCTGAGTACCTGTTAAAGGGCAACTCTCCAGACCCCCATGAGATGTTCTGTGGGTAGAGCAAGGCCATCTGCACTTGGCACCTGCGGCTAGCTCTAAGGCTCTTCCTCATCATTTAGCATCACTTTTAATATTGGTTTGCTTAAATATTTACATATGTATACATCTCTCATAAGAGTGTAAGCTCTCCTCTGGGCAGAGATTGTGTTGGTGCTTATTAGGTTATTATCTGGATAATTTTTGTCTAAATTAGTAGTAGGAGTTTTGGAGCCCAAATCATAATATATGTATAAACATAATAGAATGGGCTTTTATTAAGTGCTTGCATGTGCCAACCACTTAGACAAATTTAGTATTTAATTCCTATTCTTTAAAAAATTTTTTTAGAGATGGAGTCTTGCTGTGTTGTCCAGGCTGAATTTGAACTCCTGAGCCCAAACAGTCCTCTCGCCTCAGCCTCCCAAGTAGCTGGGACTACGGCATGCACCACCATGCCTAGTTAATTTCAAATACGAGATACACTTAAATGTTTTAAATGAGTTAATTCATTTAATCCTTAAAATAACCATATGAGGTAAATTTTATAAGAGGCAATGTACCATAGCCGTTGAGCGTGTACTACCTGCCTGCCTGGATACTAGTTCCAAAGTAGCTGCGTAGTTGTGTAACTCTGGGCAAGTTACTTATCCTCTCTGTCTCAGTTTCCTCATCTGTAAAATGGGAGTAGTAATAGCGCCTACCTCATAAACTGGGTGGGAGGATTCAATGAGTTGAAACATTTAAAGAATTTAGAACAAGGCTTCACACATAGTAAGTGCTGAATGATTATTACCTCTTATTATTTTTAATCCCATTTTACAAATGAGGAAGCTAATACACACACTAGTCGAGTTTTTTGCCCTGGCCATACAGCTAGGAAGCAGTGGAGCTGGGGCTCCAACTCCAGTGGTGTGCCTTTGTGCTCTCCCCGTGCCCGGCATGCCGTGTGCCCTTCGATCATGAGCGCTACTGTGAGATCCCTCTCGGTCGGGAGAGGTGTGAGGATGGTATGTGTCACTTCTCAGCGGACTGAAAAGGAACACTCAAGAATTTCTTGTCAACGTTGCAACCGTGGATTTCACAGGATTTGCAGGAACCACATCGCAGGAACATCAGGATGGCTTTGCTCTACCAGGCTAGATTCCCTGTCTGCCATGTGCCTGCTCTGTGCTTGGCATTGGAAGGCACACGACAGAAACGTAAAAGACATTCTTGGCCTCCAGAAATGTGTAACGTATAATGTATAGAGAGAAAAATGACCCTGGTAGACTCGTGAAGCAATTAAATAAGAGTGAAATCACAACATCAAGGCACTAGCTGGTTAATTAAGTCCCCAGATGAAAGGTGTTGATAGTGAAAGTACCATAGACAAGTTCAGGGGAAAAGAGAAATCAATTTAGCCGGAGTGGTTTCATGAAGAAGGTGGAATTTAAGGTCAGCCTTGATGTATGGGGTTGTGGGGGTACGTGGTATGAGAGAGGAAAGTTCTGTGGGGAGGGAAGAGAGCAAACTCCTCGAGTCAGAACCAGCTGTCTCTTTCCTCTACTTTGGCTTCATCCTGTGAACAGATGCTAGTTCAGGACTTGTATTTATTTGTCTTTCTGTTTGGTACAAAAACTTCCTAATGTTCTAGCTTTCATCAAGTCTTAGGGAATGTGTCATGCTCTTTGTTGTTATTTTTGTTTTTTGTTCAAGTATGGTAGAATTCAGGTTCCCCAGTAAAACACACAATGGCATTCTTGACAAGCTTCCAGGACTCTGTTTTTTCAGTCACATAAAAGGCCACAGAACTCTTAAGAGAAAGGTAGTGAAATCTAAACAAATCCAACGGTACAGACAACTCTCTCAAACAGCAGAAATCACTATTAATAATCTAATCCATACACCTGTAGATTATTACTAATTACATTTACTTCATTTCACAGAGCATACATGCAAGTGTCATTTATATGCAAATATCCAAAAGAAAAATTAAGAAAATGCATTTATGAGAAGTAATGTTGTAGAGCTTTTTGAAAGCAACTGAAATCTGTTTTAAAAATTCCATCTTTTATTGGGCCTGTACAAAAGAAATATTTCTTTAACAACAATTGTTTTGCAGTAAATTGAGAAGAAAATATCTGATTCTATTTACATGTAATTATAAAGGGACTAAATTGTAGCTTTGAAAGGTAAAGGTTGTTCTGGCATTTCCATTATGAACAGATTTTATAGTCCTTTTATATAAATGGTTCTGGCTTGAAAAGTGACCAAAAAAAAAAAAACACCTTATTTTTTTAATTAAAATTGACTGGACCTGGCAAAGTCCACAGATTCAATACGATGTCAGAATTTTCCAAGTTGGTTTTCTTAATTTTGTCTCTTTCTGTAATTGTTTATGTTACTGACATTTCCTAGTGAAAACAAAATCATTTGATATTATAAAAACTTGGTTTTAGCACAGGAACCCCTGAAAGTTAAAGAGTTGATGCTCGAATTCTTAATTAACACACTGACTGCTACACTAGAGAAAAAAATTTTTTCCTTCTGGCCATGGTGTTTTATTACGAAAATAGAATAAAAACTTCGAAAACAAAACGATCCTTTCTAATTTAATGAAAAACAAAATTTATTGACTTCTGTTCATTTAATCCACATTTTTAGAATTAATTTGTCAATGTTAATTGTAACAAAAAGAGCATCAACAAGTAAGATTTTCACAGACCAACTGCAGGGTTTTGCCCAGGTTTTGCTTCGTGAGGCCCTGGGCTCAAAACTAGTGTGAGTTAAATACAACTCACATGGCAGTTAATGTGTGAAATGAGGCCTGTGGTCTAGCTTTCAGTTAGAGGCTATTTCCACTTAGGAAGCTGTGGCCCTCAGGGTTTTCAGCAGTCCCATTAGCTGTAGCTCCTATTTGAGACTGGAGATGGACCAGAAATCTAGTTCTGTCATTTGTATGCCAGTCTGGATTAGGGGCAGCCCGTAAAAATAGGGCAGGGTAATGACACCGTGAAACAGGCATGTGCAATTAGGCCAGAACTAAGTGGCAGTGTGTTCATTTCTCTTTCATCAGAAAAATATTTGAAGCCAGAAATTCATTGTGCCTGCCTGCATATAGTATGTGTAAACTCAAAATTAAATTAACTAAGTAGGGTTCACAAAGGAAAGTATAACCTATGTTGATAGTGAAATAAAGGCATAAAATTCTTGCAAAAGGAAGTATGTACTATCTAAAGTACTTACTCTATTATCTTACAATTATCTTATACTTTGGTTAGTATTAATAATGATGATTATGCTAATAGTTAGTCACTTTTATGGAAGACTGAACAGCGGCCAGGTGATGTGCTGAGCACTTTACACGCATCATCTCATTGCATCTTCATAACAATATTATGAGGAAAGTTCTCTTATTGTGCCTGTGTTCTAGAAAACTCAGACTCAGTGGTTGCATACAACTCCATAGTTAGTAAGCGGCCTAGCCTACTGATGATGTGATTTTGGGTGGCACTTAGAATGTCCTCTTGCCCTCACACAGACATGCCTTTCCCTTTCAGGCAGTTGCTGATGCCACAAATTCCACCATTAGAGAATCATTCTTTAAAATTATCAAGAAATTGTCTTTATTCAAATACAAATAGTGGAACAAGCACTTTCCATCCTGCTACATTTTGCCTCCAGGACCTACTTTCTTCCTACTCTACCTTCCTTGGCCCTAAAAGCTTTCTGGTCCTTGGTTTATACCAACGCTGGATGCTTCCTAAAAGTATAGGGATAATAATATGAATATTTTTAAAGAAATAAGTCCTTAAGTTAAAATAAATATTCTCTGCTAATAAATTTGTTGGTTTTAGCCAGCATGTGATAAAGGATTTATCATGAACATCAGGGTTTTCCTCACATCCCTGAAACCACATCACATATTCGCTTATATATTCCATCGACATTTGCAGCTAATTCTAGCTGCCATCAGAAAACGTCAATGCCTGTAGAAATATAAAACAAGCACTGCATGTAACTGGGTTGTACCATTGAAATATCTTCATAAAATAGCGGTACAATAATCAGGTCATAATAATCAACATTACATAAATATGTAGCACACGTGTTTACTTTACAGACTGCTTTCATATACATTCTCTCATTTTAGCTTGCATAATAACCTTTTCACAGGTCAGGGAGCTGAGTCTCAGAGAGGTTAAAGCACTTTCTCAGATCTAGTAAGTGGCTAAGCTGGGACTCACGCTCTGATTAAAATCTGGTTTGTCGTGATCTTTCCACTATGTTGTATCCCGTGGCTTTCTGGCACAAACTGAGCACTGACGCCTATCTGGAAGTGTGCACCTGATCCCGCAAAGAGTGCTGTCACTTCACAGCAATAGCGGTCCAAGTGGAAGTTTGGCCCAGTGCCAGCACGGAGGATTCTGGTGTGCAGATCCTTAACTCCCCTGGGGGGTGGTGGTGTGATTGGCCCAGAGGAGCACTGTGGCACCCTGCAGGAGAGGAGTGGGGGCCACATAAGCGACAGAAAGGGTGAGGACAAATTTAGGTAAAAAGATGCTTTTGGGTTTTAGCTCTAAAGTTCCTTATATGGCTGAATGGGAGAACAAAACACATACATGCAAACCCTTTCTATGGAACTTTTCAGATTCTAAGTGATAGTTATAACAAGAAAGTCTTTACTGCTAATGAATATGAAACTATTTTATCTATTTAAAAGATCTCCCCATCACTGTGAAATAGACTAAGAGCTATACTGATGTATTTGTGCTATATTATTTCAACTTTTAAAGTCAACATTAATTATTAAAGCTTAGTCTACTATAAAATAAGCATTTTACTTTTGATATGAGACAAGGTGTGAAGTAAAGAGGATAGAAAGAGAAAGAAAAGATATAATGGTTATGAGTAGGTTTGCCTATATGAACACTGCTAAAAGCTTTTCTATATGAAATAAATATTATGTAGTTAAACAGGAATTACTGACACATGAAAAAAGAAATGTGCAGTACTGAGCAATCTAAGTGTACAGCAGTGAGGCCCTGGTGTTGATAGATCTTTAGAATGAGTGCTTCTCTGGCATCATTAATGTTCTGCACCTATGAAGGAAAGGTTATGGGAGTCATTTTTTTTTTTTAAATGTGAAGGTGCTCTGCTTATCGGGAGTATAGACCGTGAATATATTTTATTGATTACTGGAGTGTCCAGGAGATCTATCAGATGATAGAAGTATTTGGGACATATATTAAGTATTTGGGTTCGTATTAAGTATTGGGATACAAGAGATTTTCCCTTATAATGTAATGTTGGCTGTGTGGACAGAGTTATGTTTTTGAATCATCAAATGGTGGTTAGCACTTGACAAAGTGCAATGCTGTGAACTTGGAGCTGTGGGAAGCCAGAGAAGAAGCCATGATCTGGCTCCTAGGAAATTATAATTGAATGGAAGTTGGATTTTTATTTTTTGTTTTTAAAAATTTGTTTTTAAGAAATTATCTGAAAAAAATTTGGATGACCCATCTTCTCAGAGTATGAATTTTAAAGCACTGATTTGTACCTTTTTTGCTCTTTACCTTTTGCAGTAAGTTCATCTTACTTTTTTTCTTAAAAAAAGAAATATTCCATTGTCCTATCAGAAATACAAAAATGAGTAAGACAGTCTTTGCTCTCACTTAGCTTATAATCTACAGAATTTAAAACTTGGTTGCTCACAGTTGTACTATTATTCAGTGAAACATAACAACCACATTAGAAAGGTGGAAAGAAAGTAAGAAAGGAGTTCACAGGAAGGAGAAATTGCTTTCGGCTGGGGTGGACAGAAGAGTTTCACGGAGGAGGCAGCAATGGAATTGGGACTTGAAGGTTAACAGTTTCTGGGTGGATAGACATGATAGTGTCAAGTATTCTAGTTAAAAAAAGCTAAAACAAATCCTTGATACTGTCTACAAGAGACTGACAAAAATAATAGAGCTTAAACATTTACTGTTCTCAGAATTTTCCAAAATTTTTATTCTTTGCTTTCAAGTGTCTTAAATTAATTACCTTCAGTTTAATGGTAAAACTAAGGTTATTTCTATAAACTAGAGACTCTACCTGTATCCCACAGTTTATGTTACAGATAGACTCTAGTGTCAGGAAAACATATGCAGGATATGCCACATATATTTGCTCTTTTAGAAAATTGCTATTCAGGGAACCATTTAATCCTCCACTGAAGAGAAAGTCCATAATCCTTTTTGTGCTCTGCATGGCAGTTGAGGTGGTGCAATGTCCATAAAATATGCTACCCTTAAAAGCAGTGATTTCAAATCCACACTTAAGAAGACAGAGTGCATTTTTCAAGTATCACCAGTCTTGGTTTCCTACTATCCTTTTGGAACCAAAAGGGAAAGTAGTGCCTTTTATCATCTCTTTAAATAACCAGCTTTATGGTGTTGGCCAGAATGTCTTTTTCTCATATCCAATTCCAAAATACTTTGCTGAGTTTAATGACTAGCCAAGTGGGAGAGGGAAACTTAAATTAAGCTGGCCTTGACCGAGTCTTGAGGCAAGCCGTTTTTCATGGGCTGCTCGTCTTAAAAGCCCCATGTCTCATTGTCAACACAAAGTCTGCTTACACTGTAAACTGGGTATTCTGTTTTTTCTTTTAAACGACTAGCTTTAAAAAAACAAAGATCTTATTACTCCTGCTGTCAATGAATCTAAGTGTCTTATTTGGTGACTGCCCTTAGGTTCCTTCAACCTGAGAATGGATTTTTTTATCTGAGAATATGTCTTTTCTTCCAAAGTAAAGACAAAAATGGATTTCTTTATAGATTTTGAAAATAGATGAAGTATTTTTTTGCACCTCAGACAGTGTCTAATTTTTCTTTATATTTTGTGTAACCCAACTGCCAATTTCTTCCAGTTTAAAGATGGCACCAAAGTGAAGAGAGAGCTTTATTGACACTCTAACACAAGTGACAGGAAATGAAGGTCCAAGGAGGGGCACAGAGCATACTGGAGAGGTGGGGACCCAGTGTGCTTAATTCCCAAGAACAGAAGGGAGAGGTTACCACCCACCTCACTCACACCCTTAAGAAGCATCTTTCCCCCAAATTAAGACGAAAGTAGAAAGCTCATTTGTAAGATGAGTTTCTCTGGTTTACAACAGAATGATGTGGTTCCTTAACCCAGGTATCTCTCTCAAAAGACAACTAGAGTTAATTTTTCTTTTTTGCAAAAGTCAACTGTTATTCAGATGCAGATAAAAAAATAAGATATGGAGAAAGTTGGACTAATCGGTCACTGGTATGCTCTTCCTTTTGTTGTAAGTAATTATTAAAAAGTTCAAAATATCTTGATAAAATATAAAGTTTGATAATTATAATTTCCAAGTATTTCTCTTGTGTGAAGATGGAAATTCCAAATGAATAGATTGATACATCTTTACGTGTGTGCAAAATCTCCCCCTGCCCCTAGTAAAAAAAAAAAAAAGAAAGAAAGAAAGAAAGAAAGAAAAGAAGAGAAAAAGGAAAAGAAAAAGAGAATTCTCAAAACATGAGAGCCAACATAGGGAATATATTTTGGATACATAGTTTACCTGGGGACCAATTAACCCAAACTTCACCATATCTAGCACCTCCTACCCTTTAGAAATGTGGAGTCTCAGCAGCTTATAAAGCCCAGCCTGCTGCAGTCCTGACTTTCCATCATGATGCCAAGTCTCACCTTCCACCTTCGGCCAGAATTCCACCTGGTTCCCACTAGGTAAAATTTAATTGGTGGGAATAAGAAATAAGTTCATTCTTAAAAAAAAAAAAAGTTCATTCTTGCTCATGCATCGAAAGATATCAAGATGTTAACATGTCATTCCTCCCACTCATGGATTCATTCAGTAGTTAATGAAAGCATACTAAAGGTGTGTGTCAGGTACTGGATTAGATGCGGGCAATATGACATAATTCCTGTACTCCGCCCGAAGCCTATATGTAGAGGGGCCATTCTTTTAAACTTTCTATTTTGAAAATTTCAACCTATAGAAAATTTTCACCAAGATTTATTAATTGTTAACATTGTTCCATATTTTCTTTCTCTTTCCAACCTCTAAATGTGTGCATACATTTTTAGGGGGGAGGAAAATTATTTAAAAGTAAGTTTCAGACATCAAAGGATACCATTTAAACAAGTAAGTTCAATAAGCTTGTAGGGGCTTCAGCAGAAACCCATATAAAACACAGTTATAGGGAAAAGAAGGGTATGGGAGGAAATCCAGAAAGTCTTCATAAAAGATTACTTGCCAGGTATATAAGAGGTGAGATGACAGCTTGAGCAATAGGAAAAGCACATATCAAAGTCCCAGGACTGATCCAGTGTGTGGCAATGGGAGAGCAGTAGGTAGTTTTGCACGTTGGACCATGAACTAGAAGGGGAATGGGAAGAGGGTCATGAGAAAGATAGGACAGACAAGGAGGCAGTGGCTGGAACCTGGAAGGCCTGGCTACAGAAAGGAGGTTTCTCTTTATCATATGCTTGATGAATAATCATTGACAAGTGTTAGGCAGGGGAAGGACCTGATTTGTGCTCTGTTATCAGAACTTTATAAAGAAAATGCCTAAAACTAAAAGAACAACTATAAAGGGGGAAATTTTCAGGTACCCTGATATGCCATGGAGAGAGCTATTTTGGGAACTTGTGGGCTTTTAAATGCCCTAATATTTCACCCAAAAGTTTGTGCCCTGTTTTCCACTCTGAGAAGAATAAATATGTGAAGCGGTGCTTCCAAAACATTGTTGTGTATTACATTAGAATCAAGTGAGGAGTTTTCAAAGAAACAGAGATTCCCAGTTTTTACTCCAAACCTATTGAGTCAGAATTCTCCGAAGTGGGACCTGGAAATCTGCATTTTTCCAAAATCTCCTCTAGGTGGCACTGGTGCAGCCAGTTCATGGCCTAAGGTTTGGGCGCATTGAGCTGTAGAGGCAGGATAGGAAAGAGTTGCAGAGGTCTTTGCAAAGGGCTCAGAACTGGTCAGTACCCACCCAGGACAACTGAACATGTTTATCATATCAGCTTGCATGGCTCAAGCCGCCATGTCAAATGTTTCTCTGTGTCCTTGGAAAGTCTTGCAAAATCAAGCACATGGTATGGTCTCCTCAAATATTTGATAAACAAATGAGCATGGCTTAACCCTAAAGTTAGCAAAGCCTAGTACGGCTAGCAGTATGGTTGTGTATTCGTGTTTGGCCAAAACACTCTAGAAATACCAATTTATTAAAATAAATGATACATATAGCCTAAAGCCCAGCTGTTTATTCAGACTTATGGGCAATTCTGTTAATTTTAATTTTTTAATTGTGGCCGAGACATTTTGACAGACTGTCTGCTCTAAAGAAGATAACAGAGTATAGAAGATGACATCAGTTACCTTGTGAACACTGTCATGCTGAGATTTTATGGGCTAAACTAAGAAAGTGTATTCTCTGGTACTCCTTCTGAATCGATTATCATCACTGTGTGATTGTGACAGATAATCTAAGTGATGACAGGTAGGGGTAATAATGGTAGTTAATCCAGACATATATTAAATAATGGAGATAGGAAAAAATCATTCAAAGCTAAATTTGACAGTCATCCCATGATGTTTATTTCGAAAGTGTTTTGAAATATTTTATCTTCTTGCTTGGTAAAAGAAGAGATGGTATTACTGCATAATCATTAGTTGACATTTCATTACCAATGTTGAAACCAAGATTTTTATTAGATATTAAAAAAATTTTTAAGTCATTTATTTCTGACCCTCAACTACTTCTAATAAAAGTCTTATTCAGACATTTGAGCTGCTGAATGTGTAGTCATAAAGTCGGGGAAACAGAGCTGACCTTCAGGGATTGACAGATCACTGTGTTCAGAAACCACATTCCAGGGTAGCATGCATTTTAAAGCAGCTCTATAATGATGTTCATGACACGCAGTTCTTTTGCTAACCCTCCAGTTATAAACAGAGGTGATTTTAAGATTTTGTTTCACGTATTTATTAAGAAATTTCAGTTTGGAGAAACTATGAAAGACGTGGGTTAGATCCCTGAATGTGTTTATTTGCATAAGCAGGAGCATCAGGTGTAAGTAGGCTAGACCCAGGAATACTAGTAATGTTAAGGCTCTGTCTGTCCAGCTCTCGAACAAGCTCTCTACACATGGCTGGTAGGATGGCCAATTAGCTACACCAGGCTCACATCTTACATACTTAGTAACTCTGTTGA
Source organism: Daubentonia madagascariensis (assembly GCA_023783475.1). Taxonomy (NCBI): domain Eukaryota; kingdom Metazoa; phylum Chordata; class Mammalia; order Primates; family Daubentoniidae; genus Daubentonia; species Daubentonia madagascariensis. The sequence continues at coordinate 29,697,629 of JAKFHU010002088.1, forward strand.
GTAGAGTCTTTCCAGATATCCTCAGTGGAAAAGATTCTGTAGAATCTGATTTTCCAGGCTTTGATCATTTTCCATCCTTGAATCAATCATGTTTTCATCCTTGAACCAATCAACTCATCTACAATAGGAATGGGCAGCTCTTATGGACTAGCCTGATGTCATTGCCTTTCCCTGTCAGTGGGTGAGGGGGCAGGTTGCCCCTTCCCAAAGTCATGTGTTGTGAATTTCCTACATGGAAGAGGGGTTCTATTGACAGAGAAGAAAAAGTGAAAAGAATTCATTATACTGGTGACAAGAAAAGAAAAAAATCAACAAGCCCACCATAGTGGCTTGATTTTCCCATTAGTGTTTACATGCTTAAGAAAGGAAGAAAAATCACAGTCTTCAATGGCAAAAACAAATTATGCCCTATCAAGCGAGTTAAAGTTGCATTTCTTCAACAGTATAAACAATGGTTTTATTCTTGTATTTTAGTCATTTCAGTAAGGTATTAGATGTCATTAATGTAAGCCTCTTGCCAACCCCAGATCTAAGTTTAAACCCTTGTATGAAATGTGGTAGACAAAAGTTAAACATTTCACATACAAATTTTCTAGATTTCAGCTATTCCTTATACCTTGTAAATGGTAGCTACTCAATAAGTGTTGAGTAAATTAATGAATTATTGTATCACTGAACCATGAAGTTAGATGGAACCTTAGAAGGCATCTAGTTAATCTCCTGGATGGATGCAGATATTCCCTACCATAGCTTGCAGGGTGGTTGTTGAACCACTACTTGAACACTTTCATATGAAAACTCTGACTGTTTTTCTCTGGGAGTAGGGGGTGGGGTTGTTTTACATCTACCAACATCTTATGAAGTAATCAGAAGCTGGTAACATTAAACAAAGGAACATTCACATGGTTTGCTCAATTTCTTTTCTTTCTCCCCACCCCCCATGCTTGTAAAGTGCAATTAACAATTACTACTGAGTGATATCTCAAGCAATATTATCTGCCAATGAAACTCAAACCAACAACTGGCATTTGTTCAGGGGAATTTGGGGGAGAATTCCAGCCAGGTGACTGATTGAAGGGAGACAGAGAACGAGGTCATGGGCCATCATTTCAGGTAAAGGCCCCTCAAAGGCAGAGCTGCCCGAGAGGAAGGCTGCAGGAATGGCGATGCTGGGTTGTTGGTACCTGAACCAATAGCTAGTGTGGCTTCCTTGTGGCTGATGGAGGTGTGTCTTCACTGGGATGACAGGGAAGAGGGAAATGGGGTGCTGCCTCATCCAGAAGGTAGAAAGGTACAAAGTATCCCAGGGAGGTAGCTTGTATTAAGAAATACACACAGTATTGAAGCAGGGAGAGGGATGGTGAAACCTACGTCCCACATCTCTTGTATTATTTGTCACCTCTGATAACAAATGTTCTTTATGATGCAATAGGTTTGTTTATTGCAACATTACTTTTTCCTTGTTATTTTTTCCATAAATAAATCACACATATGGACAATCTTAAATGCTTCCATCTTTGGATTAACTTGCTCTGTCTTTTCCTCCTGTAATGTGTCTATTTTCTATCATATATTTTTGAATCATTTAAATGATGTCAGTCTGTTATGCTGTTTAATAATTTTGTAACCCTCTTATGTTTAAAAAAATTCCTCAAATCATGTTCATAAATATAGGAAAATCTATGAATAACTTCTTATGGAATAGTTTAGATCCATTTACTTGATTAAAAGAGGGAAGGGAATACTTTTCTTTATTACAGATAGTCAAATTTGAGAGAAATCACTGACTCATTATTACAAAATTACACATTAACCATGTGTAATTGAAGATATTTAAAGAAATTTGTTCCTACTAGATTTGAATAGAACATTCCTAAAATATTTTCTAAATTGTAAGTTTGGTAATTTAAAAACTCTCAAGAAGCCAAAAAAAAAAAAATTCGTGGCTTTTAAGAGTTTAGTTTTGTATGCTCTTCTTTACTTAGGATGTATTTTAGATTGCCTGAGAGAGAGGACAAGACATAAAACTTCAGAAAATCGATACCCAGATCTCATCTGTAAAATAGAAATTTCAGATGACATCTTCATCCTGACTCTGAAATGTAATAATTAGTAACAGAAATGCTTGGCAGTAGAATTAGAATCAAATTGACAGTAAACTAAAGTATTTATTGATTCAAAGACTGTTATACCTACAGATAACAGTTCCATAACAATTCCCACACATAATTCACCTATCAGCAAATGGCTATTATTCTTAACAATTGGTTATTTTTATGCATTGTATGATGGGCTTTGAAACAAATTTATTAGCACAGCTCTTAGCCTTAGAAGAAATAGCAGAAGATCACTACAAACATTGATTTAGAATACATTTTGTATCAGTGTTGGCAACATAGTTGCAACAATGACAGCACATGTTTGCTTTCACATATGTTCACTTAGTTTTAGTGAGGGATGCCCCAGGGATGCATGAGAAAGAATGTGCCAATACCTTCCTAGTCATTAGTACCGTCTTTAGCCCACGGGAACTACAAATCCCAGAATGCAATGTTTCATTCTTACTTAAACATGGATTTCAGAAACTGATGACCAAATTTGATAAGGCAGTTGGATTTACCATGAAGCCCAAAACGCTTAGACTTGAACTTTATACAACATAGACTTTTGTCAAGTTTGCTACATTTTTACATTCAATTTTAAGTAGTGAATGTTTGTACTATCCATCTCATCATCAGCGTATGTGATACAATTGTTTTCATACATAAAAAGTAATTATTTTATCAGAGAGAATTAGTGCAAAGTTTAAGGACAAAATGAGTGAGAGTTTTTTTGAAAAAAATTATTTTAAAATATATTCTAACATACATATTTCTTGAAAGTAGGTCATTGTTATTTGGGCTCAGATTAAAATACCTTACATTGTGAACTTCCATCATCTCTGAAATTGTTATTGCAGGCTGTAGTGATTGGCATTTCATATAGATGCTTCAAATCAGATATAGATTTTTGTTTCCTATTATGGATATGGTGTCATTCACTTTATTCCTACTAGGACCTCAATATGTTCTCCATCAGTGGTTTTATAAATGCACAATAATAATAGTAGTAAGAGAGTACACATAAAGATGAACATAATTAAAATAATAGCTAACTTTATTGAATGCCTACTATACACCAGGTACTTTGCTAAAAGCTTCCATGGGTTACTTCATGTAATCTTCACAAAATCTTATAAGGTAGGTATTATTATTGTTCCTATTTTGTAATAGGCTGTGACTTACTGAAAAACAGTAACTTGTAAAATGTGCAGAGCTACTAAGTAGTGAAGCCAGAATGTGGACCCCACAGTCTTGTTCTTAATCACTATGTTATACTGCACATCATGCATCAAAAAGCAGATTTATTTTACAATGTGGCCACTCAAGCCAAATTCATTTCCACCACCACTGGAAAAACAACTCAATGTGCATGACCTTTTGTTGGTTAGAAAATATCATCTTTATGCATGAAAGACAGGATATTACTTCAACATTTTCTTCATGAGCAAACTGTCTACTCTTTATGAGAAGAAAAATTTTAAATTTCATCAAGAAATGTTAAAATAGGTGAAAATATCAGGGTAATTCCATCTAAAAACAAGCACTGAGAAAAATAGATCTTTATCCCATTTTCCAGATTGACTGAATACATCAGATTATCTGAGTAATTGTTTGTCTGTTATTACTTATGTTTTATGACAGCATCTACTTCATATCTATTGTGATTCCACAAAAAGAATATCAAGTCCTACTCTGTGCATTTGTGAGGTGTATCATTTTGATGTGTTTGTGGTTCTTCCTGTGAGCTTTACCTCATTCATTATAGTGTCCTTTCTTTCTTTTTTTTTTTTTCCCTGATTTTTTTGTAGAGATGGGGTCTTGCTGTGTTACTCAGGCTGGTCTCAAACTCCTGGCCTCAAGCCATCTTCCCTGCTAGGTCTCCGAAAGTGCTGGGATTACAGGGCATGAGCCACCGTGCCCAGCTCTACACTGTCCTTTCTGGTTTCAACCTCATTACATCAAACTTTGGAATGACCTGTGGCTTCCAGGCTCTTAATCCCACCATTTTTGCCTGTGTTCCCCAGTTTTCCCATTTCTAGATGTTCTGCCATCCAGGACATCCCTCCATCTCTTAGTACCTCCTTCTCCCATCTTTTCAGTTAAACCATATGATTTTTTCCCACCTCAAGCTGCTACCCTCTTCTTACCTTCTACAAGTGGTGCAACCACAAGCCTAGAAAGGCAGCGTGGTTTCTTGTCAGTCGGGATAATTGATAGCACAGCTCATCAGCATAGAGCCTCGCTGGCGCGCTTGCTGACACTGCAGCTGCACGTTGGCACAGTTGGGCATCGCCTCACCCGGCAGGCTTCGCTCATCTGCTCCTTTTCTCTATCCCGTTGGTTCTCACACTGTGCTTCTCAGATCCCTGGGAGTTCACAAATATAGTCTCAGAGATCCACAAGTGCCTAAAATAATTTCAAATTTTTGATGATTATCTTAAAATATCTGAACATATGCTGCCAAATTTCAATGCTTACACTTGTGTTCGTGTTTTCATTTTATTGATGCCAAAGGAATGGCAGAATTTGACTCTTTGGGTGATTTTTCTCAAACAGTGGTTCCACACCATGTTCTCTGAGTTCCCAATTTCTCAAGATTGAGAAACACTGTTCTACAGTGCTGGGAATGGACCTGGGCAAATGAACAATGACCTAGGCCTGGCTATTCATTCCTCATACATGTATTGTGTACTCCTATGAGCCTCACACCATGCTGCACACTGGGAATAAAAGAAAAAGTCCCTATCCTCAAGGGTTAGTGGGAAAGTCAGTAAGTAAACAGACAATTTTAATATACTGTGGTAGTGCTAGTCAATTGGTATAAACTTTCTGAAGAACAACTTAGCAATTGCATCAAGAGCCTTGAAAATGTGGAAAACACTTGATCCAACCATTTTACTTTTAGGAATTTATTTTGTGGAAATGATACAGGTCTACAAAGATTTTTATGAAGGGATCAAGTTAAATGAAATGAAGAATATTAGAATTTACTCAGGCCTATATTACAATAGTTAAAAATGGAAACCAGATTTAAAATTTAGCAAAAGTGCAATAATTAAATAAATTATAGCATCCATGTGATGAGATATTTGATAGCCACTAAAGATAAAATTGCTACAAAATACTAAAAAAAAAAAAGGACATAATATGATGATAAGCAGAATAACAACACACAGCTTTCTCTACCAGAAGTCAGTAAACTTTTTCTGTTAAAGGATCATATGGTAAATATTTTCAGGCTATTTTACCTAAATTTTAAAATGTTTAGGTAAATATTTTAGGGTTATATTACTTTATGAGTTGCAACTATTCAAACTCTGCTGTTGCAGTGTGAAAACAACTGCAGACAATACATAAACAAATGGAAATGGTTATGTTCCAATAAAACTTCAGTTATGGATGCTGAAATTTGAATTTCATATAATTTTCATGTGTCATGAAGTAGTATTTTTTAAATTTTGTTTTCAATACTTAAAAATGTAAAAGTTATTCTTAGCTCACAGTGCATAAAACAACAGATGACAGGTCAGATTTGGACCATAGGCAATAGTTTGCTGATCCCTGATCTATACTATATGATTCTAATTGTGTGTGCGTGTGTGTGTGTGTGTGTGTGTAAAACCACATGAATGTTAATGGTGGGTATCCCTGGGTAGTGGGATTATGGGTAATTTTTATTTTTTATAATTACTTTGGTATTTTTTATTTTAAATATGAAATTACATTAATTTTATAATCAGAAAAGTAGAAAATATATGCACTATAATAATTGATATAATGGTGGAAGACACTTTAAGGGAGCAAGTACTCCTGAGTAGGAGTGGAGGATGAAGGTCAGGGAAGGCTTGCTGAAAGAGACAACTCCTGAAGGGTGTTTCGAGGGATGATGAAGAGTTGTTCAGGTATAGGCGAGTCATTTGAGGGAGAGGAAGAGTGGGAGGTCAGAAGGAAGAGTATTCTAGGCTGAGACATGGATGATAGTCCATAGGAGAGTTAGGGCACCACGAGTGTGTCCGAAGGCTAGAGAACTGTGTGGGGAAGTAAGCCAAGAGGTAAGACTAGAAAGGAAGTTAAACATCGAGGATCTTATTTACTATGCTTGGACTTTGAATGTTATCTTAAAATCAGCTGGAAGCATGGAAACATTTATGAGTTGCTGAGGGTTGTATTTCTGATTTAGAAAGGTCTGCGTGGCATCAGAACAGAGAATGGATTGGGTGAGGGTGAGCCTGGAGGTGGGAGGACAAGTTGAATGCCTGGTACAGGAATTTGGGTGAGAACGGTTGGGAGGCCAAACTGAGGTGCAGGGATAGAGATAGAGAAGGGGGAGGGTTTGAATGGCATGCGGGAGGTTAGACCTTGGAGTTGAAGGTGATGTTGGGTGAAGGGTGAAGGTGGTCTTCTGTGTTCTCTTCCTGACAGCCAGGTGAGTTGCAGACTGGGTGAGGATGGCATGATCCATTTTTGACGTTTTGAGTTTGAGGTAGTTGTTAAATGTTTGGGTGGAGATTTTCAGCAGAGTTCAAAAATCAGGAGAAAAGAATTATGTACACAGAGGTTGTAGTTGTAAGAGCTAATATATTCACTTTGAAAGAGGGTATTGAACAGCGACTGTTATGCTTTCTTCTCCACCCCACCTTGAATTGTACAGAGACACAGTCCAATCAACACTAGTGGCTTGTCGTGATAATACATCCAAACTTTGGAGTTACTTGCCCTCTGCCCATCAGGACCACATCGACAATTCTGGAGGAAGTTGAGTGTCATTTGAAAAAACTGCCCAGATGATTTTGATAGAGGCCCTCCAGCCCCATCCCTGACACCTACTTGTGTGAGAGGAAAAGAGCAAAGACTACGGCATCCTGGAACACCTACATGTTTAAAAATAGACAGAAAAAGTAAATTTGTAAAAGAGGGCAGAAGCACAAAAGGAAAATCAGAGTGCACAATAGCCAGGGGAAGAAAAAATATTTTAACAGAGCACACAACAGTATTAATTACAAAGACGTGATTAAATAAAGATTGTTGGCATTGATTGATGTGGGGTCATGTGGACCTACACAAGAATATTCAATAGGATGGTGGTGACAGAAACTAATCAAGAATGAGTTGAGAGGTGGATGGGTATTAAGAAAAAGCTGAAGCGTGGAGGAAAGGAAAACAACACGACAATAACTAGATCCTCTCTCAATCTCTTGTACCTGTTACCAGGGTCTGTACTACTTAAGAGGTGCTTGAAAAATGCTTGCTGAATGCATGAGAGGATGGAGTGATACACTCATGAATAACTTCAGGTTCCATTAAGTATTATCTTCTCTGAACTGTAAGAGTCATTGAGAGTACCACTGTATTGGAACAAGTGACGGTTTGGTTTTAGCTTTAAAAGAAGATAAAGAACACTCTTTCTATTCAAGTGAAATACCTTCTACAGATCCCCGGTAATTGAGAATGTTATAAGTACTGTAGGGATGATATATAAATTTTTAAACTATAAAGCACTATACAAACATTTTCATTTATATTGCAGTATTATTACTGAATTGATTGATAAAGACATGCCAAAATGAGATTTCTCCTCCTTTTAAGTGTGTTTTCAGATACTGTGGTTTTTGATGGTCTTCTCCCTTGAAGAGCTGCTTCTCTGCTTGTCTCCATTTAGACAGCATCTGCGTCTCCATCTGCAGCCAGCAGCGACAAAGAGGGGCAACTTGAGGAGAAGGGTGAAGGCGGGAGCACCAGGCTCGCTTCAAGTGTTCAACGTTATATCCTCAAGTTTGCCTGGTTGAAATTTCTGTAGTACACAAATCCTGTAATATTTCTAAAAGAACTCTTCAAGTCTAAATAAGAAATGAGAGAGACAGAAGACTTGGAGGATGGTGTCAGGGGTTTCTCCCAAGATGGAAGGCTGGGAATCGTGGCAGTCTGGGGGATGAGGAGGCAGATTTTGGTCCAGTCGAAGAAAACTTCTAATAGTCATGGAAGAATCTGTTCCCAAAGTAAGAGGGCCCCGCTGCTCTAGAATTGGTGCTGTGTGGCGGTTTTGTTAGAGGCGTCCTAAAATTGATGTCAGATTGAAACAACTGGCTTCTAACATCTCCTGCAGCTCTAACAGCTTGTGAGAGAAAGTGCAATGATGGTCAAGAGAAAGTGAAAGAAACCTCTTAGATCTTTCCCACACATTCCACCACCAACATTTTTTGAGCCTCTGGTATATGCAGGGCATTCCGTGTTTCTCAGCAGGGATGCTATTTGGTGGGACAATCCTTCATCAACACCGCCACACACAGGCACACACATTGTGACAATTAAAAATGCCCAACATAATCTGAGAACCAGTGACAGGTGCTGGAGCTAGAAATACAAGTAAGACAGAACTTAGGTCTCTGTGTCTCCTTCACAAACTTGAAATCGTTGTCACTGGTATGCGTAGGCTATTACGCCCTCTAGCCCTCTCCGTTAGTATATCACTAGCATTTGTGTTTCAGCCTGCCTGACTGATACACCCTGCTCCTGGAGGGGAGGAGAAAATAAAGGGGTTATCTCCATGGGGGCTCAGCAATGGATGTTAAAATAAAATAGTATTTCCTGAGTGCTGGCAGCATATGAGTGATCACCAGATTCAGAAGGGAAGGCCTGGCTTACAGGATGACATGGCACGTGGGCACATGTAGAAAGCTGGGGACCACTAGAAGAACCACATGGCCTTCCCAACAACACCTTTACCAAGGTGGAGGAAGTGGTGTCACAGAGACACTCTCTTCATTCAAGTGAAATAGCTTCTACAGATGCTGTGGCGGTGGATTCTGGCTTTGGGTTCAGATTATGCTCTATTTCCAGAAACTCAGAGGACACACACTTTAACTGGTCATTGCCCTGAGATTTTGGATTGGCTGAGAAATACCCCTGTTTATGAAGCCTGCCTAGTTCACTCTGTTTGTGTCCCTGTTTCCTCCAGTATTTCAGATGGTGTTTGACAGGCCCTGGGCAGCACTGGACTCTGATCCCAGCACCCCAAGAGTGATCTAAAATTCTGAGAGAATTTGCAGTGAATAATTTTCTGCAGATTCCCAAAGCCGAATGTCTATTGGCTTTCTTGGAGAAAATCCCAAGTGTATCTTGTACCAAATTAAATCCAGAGGATTCTGTAAGAATGTTCTGGCCTTGGGTCTGCAATGAATAGAACATTTTGTGGTTCACACCAGAGATCATGAGAGAGTCCCCGGGAAATATTGGAAGCCAGAATTGTAGTTCTTCAAGCTGCTTGTATATAAAACCTCTATATCACTGATTTGTAAAGTGCCATTTCAGTGGGAAAAGAACAGTATGAAGAGGAGCTATTTTATATTTGTTTAATAAGGCCAAGAGGACTCTGTAAAAAATACTTCTAAAGGCAACCCCTATTAGACATAGTAATAGCCAGTTTTCAGATTTATCTAATCACCTTTGTGTCGAATCTGAGAAATATCACTGGGAAGGTAAATTTTTATCTGCTTTTCTCTAGAATCAATTCATTCCATTATTTCTTATTCTCCCCTGCATCACTGCTATGCAATTACCAAATTCTCTTTGTTTCAGTTCTTACTACATTCTTTGTCATATGAGTGAATTATCTTAGAATTTAGAACTGTTACTATTTTTCTTCTCCTTATGTATTCTTTTTTGCATTTTTTTATTTAAATAGATTTAGGGGGTACAAGTGGCTTTTTGTTACATGGCTGAATGGCATAGTGAAGTCTAGGCTTTTAATATACCCATCACCTGAATAGTGTATGTTGTACCCAATAGATAATTTTTTATCCTGCACCCCCTTCCCACCCTCCCCCTTCTGAGTCTCTAATATCCATTAAGTAACTCTGTATAACCATGCATACCCATTGCTTAGCTCCCATTTATAAGTGAGAACATGTGGTAGTTGGTTTTTTGTTTCTGGGTTACTTCACTTAGAATAATGACCACCAGTTCCATCCAAGTTGCCGCAAAAGACATTATTTCATTGTTTTTGATGGCTGAGTGGTACTCCATGTTGTATATACCATGTTTTCTTTATCCACTCATCTGTTGGTGGGTACTTAGGTTGGTTCCTTATCTTTGCCATTGTGACGTGTACTGCGATAAACATATGAACGCAGGTGCCTTTTTTATAAAATGACTTCTTTTCCTTTGGGTAAGTCCCCAATAGTAGGATTGCTGGATCGAATGGTAGGTCTACTTTTAGTTTTTTGAGAAATCTCCAAACCGTTTTCCATAGAGGTTGCACTAAGTTACTTTCCCACCAACAGGTATAGCATTCCCTTTTTACCACATCCACACCAGCATCTATTGTTTTTTGACTTTTTAAATAATGGCCATTGTGACAGGGTAAGATAGTATCTCATTGTGGTTTTAATTTGCATTTCCCTAATGATTAGTGATGTTGAGCATTTTTTCATATATTTGCTGGCCATTTGTTTCTCTTCCTGTTCTTGCTGATTTGTTTGAATTCCTTATAGATTCTGGATATTAGGCCTTTGTCAGATGTATAGCTTGCAAATGTTTTCTTGCATTCCATAGGTTATCTGTTTACTCTGTTGATTATCTCTTTTGCCCTGCAGAAGCTTTTTAGTTTAATTAAGTCCCATTTGTTTATTTTTGTTTTTGTTTTATTTGCATTTGGGGTCTTAGTCATAAATTCTTCACCTAGGCCAATATTGAGTATAGTTTTTCCTAGATTTTCTTCTAATATTTTTATGATTTAAGGTCTTACAATTAAGTTAATCCATCTCGAGTTCATTTTTGTGTATGGTGAGAGATAGGGATCCAGTTTCATTCTTCTGCATGAAGCTATCCAATTTTCCTAGCACCATTTATTGAATAGGTTGTCCTTTCCCCAGTGTATTCTTTTGTCTGCTTTGTTGAAAATCAGTTGGTTGTAGGTATTTGGCTTTATTTCTGGGTTACGATCACCTTACCGTATGATTTGAAGTCCAGTAATGAGATGCCTCCAGACTGGTTCTTTTTGCTTAGGATTGCTTTGGCTGTTGGTTCTCTTTTTTGGTTCCTTATGAATTTTACGGTTGTTTTTTCTAATTCTGTGAAAAATGTTGCTGGTATTTTGATAGGAATTGTATTGAATCTGTAGATTACTTTGGGCAGTATGGCCATTTTAATACTGGTTCTTCTAATCCATGAGCATGGGATGCTTTTCCATTTGTTTGTGTCATCTACAATTTCTTTCATCAGTGTTTTGTAGTTCTCCTTGTAGAGATCTTTCACCTCCTTGGTTAAGTGTATTCCAAGGAATTGTTTTCCTTAATTTTCTTTTCAGATTGTTAATCTCTGGTGAATAGAAACACAAATGATTTTTGTATGTTGAACTTATTCCCTGTAACTTTGCTGAATTTGTTCATTAGCTTTAGTATCATTTCTTCTTTAAATATCTGGTAAAATTCACCAGTGAAACCATTTAGGTCTGGTATTTTCTTGTATGGAAGGTTATTAATTGTTGATTTAATTTCTTTAATAGATACAAGCCTCTTCAGATTATCTGTTTTCCCTTGTGTGAGTTTTGGTACATTGTATCTTTCAAGGAATTTGGCGGTTTCATCTAAGTTATCAAATTTGTGGGCATAGAGTCATTTATAATATTTCTTTTTATCCTTTTAATGTCCATAGGATCAGTAGTTATGCCCACTTTTTCATTTCCAATATTAGTAATTTATTTCTTTTCTCTCTTGGTTACCCTGGCTAAAGGTTTATCAATTTTATTGATTTTTTCTTAGAACCAGCTTTTGGTTTCATTAATTTTCTCTATTGTTTTCATTTCATTGATTTCTCCTGTAATTCTTATTATTTTTTTTCTTCCGCTCACTTGAGATTTAATTTGCTCTCTTTCTCTAATTTCCCAAGGTGGAAACTCAGACTATTGATTTTAGATCTTTCTTCTTTTCATATATCCAGTGTATCCAATGGTGTAAATTTTCCTTTAAACACTGCTTTTGCAGCATCCCACAAATTTTGATAAGTTGTATTTTCATTTTCATTTAATTCAAAATATTTTTCATTTCCCTGGAGACTCCTTCTTTGACCCATGTGTTATTTAAAAATGTGTTGTTTAATCTCCAAATATTTTTGTATTTTTCAGCTGCCTTTCTGTTATTAGTTTTTAGTTTAATTCTATTGTGGTGTGAGAGCATACTTCGTATGATTTATAGTCTTTTAAATTTGTTAAGATATGTTTTATGGCCCAGGATATGGTCTATTTTGGGGAATATTCCATGGGAACTTAAGAAGAATGTATATTCTGCTGTTGTTGGAGGAATCATTCTATAAATGTTAATTAGATCTAGTTGATTGATGGTGTGTTCAATTCATCTATACCCTTAATAATATTAAAAGAAGACAAAAATTAAGGGGGATAAATTGATTAAATACAAATTCAGAAATTAGCAAATTAGAGAAAAATATCAGAATTGATTTTTTAAAATAATTGATTCACTGAAAAGCCAATGAAATATAAGAATATCTGACAGATGTCAATAAAAATGGCAGAGGAGAGAGCTCTCAGGGCCCATCCCTCTATAGAAATATCAAAAAGCAAGCAAAAACTATCTTAGTCAACTTTTTCAGAATTCTGGAAAGTAGTCAAAGGTGTACAGTACCCAAGTAAATAATAATATATTTTGGATATATTTATGACTGACAGAGAGATGTTAAAGTTTCCTAATATTATAGCAGATTTGTCTATTTCTCCTTGAGGTTCTATCAGTTTTTGCCTCATGTATTTTTGACTCTTTGTTATTAGGCTCATACATATTTAGGATTGTTATGTGTTCTTGGAGATTGAGCCCATTATCATTATGTAATTACCATCTTAATCCCCAATAACATTCCTTGTTCTAAAATATTCTCTGTCTAGAATTATTATAGATACTCTGGCTTTCTTTCAATTAGTGTTAGGCATAGTATATCTTTCTCCATCCATTTACTTTTTTTCCCCTCCAGCTTTATTGTGGTATGACTGACAAATAAAAATTGTATCTATTTACCGTATACAATGTGATGTTTTGGTATATGTATACATTGTGAAATAATTATTGCATGTTATATTAATCAAGCTAATTAACATATCAACCACCTCACATAGTTATCCCAATTTATTTACTTTTAATCTACCACTTCCTTTATATTTAAAGTGGGCTTCTTGTAGACAACTTAGAGTTGAATCTTAATATTCTTATCTACTCTAATAGCCTCGGCTGAACCCAGGAGGGAGTGCGCAAGGGCAAGTAAAAATACCTCAAAGCTTTTCTACCATTTTTAAGTTGCCTTTTTCTTGCTTCAGCATTTGCTTGGGTACTGTTAACATTTGATTACTTTCCAGAATTCTGAAAAAGTTGATTAAGACAGTTTTTGCTTGCTTTTTTGATGTTTCTATAGAGGGATGGGCCCTGGGAGCTATCCATTTTGCCATTTTTATTGACATCTGTTGATATTTTTATATTTCATTGGCTTTTCAATGAACCAATTATTTTAAAAAATCAATTCTGATATTTTTCTCTAATTCGCTAATTTCTGATTTTATATTTAATCAATATATCCCCCTTAATTTTTGTTTTATTTTATTATCATTTTCTATAATTTAGACTTAAATGTTTAATTAATTAATTTTCTCTTTCTTTAAAAACAAAGTTGTCTAATGCTACATATTTTAACTGAGCTGTATATTTAGTTTTAATTAGTACTATTATTTTTAAGCTATGTAGTGTGTTTCTTTTTAATTTTAGTGTTTTTTTTTAATTTTTAGTGTTGTTATTAATCTGAGCTTTTGTTATTTTTTCTAATTTTATGTGTATTTCTGACTGGTTGTATCTTTTAGAATATTTCATGTCAAAAGGGTTGAGTGCTTTATTTTACTGTGGATATACTAGTATCATATAAAATGCATTTTGCCTATTTTTTTATTTGATTTCTATATAGTTTATTGATATTAATATTCTAGTTACTTTCTTTTTGTTTCATGCCGCTAGGTAATATCTATCTCTTATTTCAAAGTATTTTCTTATTAGTGAGGAATTGTGCTTTTTTTTACCTCATTATGTTTGTTTTTGTTGAAAGTTAATTACACTTTTTGGTGTCATCTGATATTAATTATACGTTTTGTTTTGTGCGCAGTATGTGTCTCCTGATTAAAGTGTCTATTTCTTTGTTGTTTGTGTATTTTGCTTTGTCACTTTTTTGTTCCTGTTTTTGTATTTTAGGTTTGCATAAATATTTTAAACCTACTAATTTTTTAAAATTGTGCTTTTTATTTTGTGCGCACTTCAGATGAATGGACTGTATTGAAGCTCTTCTATCCCTAAATGAGCATTGTGAGCACGCGTTTCCTTCATTTCATATTTTTGTCGAACCATATGTTAAGTTGGTTGCAGATATTCTAATTTTTATATTATGAATATTCTCTTTTAAGAATGTATTCTTATATTTTAGTTCACAGACATTCAATAATGAAATTATTAGAATAACCATAGTTTTACTGGGCATTTTGACACTGTTTTTCACTTCACTCTTGGAAGTGGTACTATTTATTTTTTGGAAATGATGATTAAAGAATGTTCTATACCCCTTGGAACATGTGTCTTTGGTAAATCTCTACGGTGTTTGAACAATGTTTAACGTGAATGCCTTTAGCCTAGCCATGCTTCCTGGTTCACCACAATCTCTATTGCTCCCTCCTGCCTGCTTGGTGTGCCTGCCTGCATAACAGTTTGTGTTTACAAATTCTCTTCTAGGCCTTCTTGGACTACATACAGTTTCAAACATCCAAGTGTTTAAAATGTGATCCTGTGTTCTTACATTAAATAACACTCTGCTTTATGCTTTTTTTCTCTTGAACTTAGGCTTTGGAAGACCAAGTATGGGAACTCTTACAGGAAGCAGACAGGACAGCTGAAGAGAACAAGGATCAGAGTCAGGTCTACGATGCCATGGCCAAGACTCTGGGTGAAGCGTGGGCAGCCCTGGTCTGTATGCTTGAAAGAAGAAGGGAGCTACTTAGGTTGACCTCTGAATTTTTTGAAAATGCCTTAGAGGTTTGTATTTTTAAAAACTCCCTTCTCCACACCAGAGCAAATGAATAGCACTCCTGAAATATTTTATTTCCACAAATAGGCATTGCAATAGTTCAAAAAATGGCAGAATAACCAAGACATACACAATACATTTAATTTTTAATTATCAAAAAATAAAATTGTTAATATTTTAAGTGTAGGTCTTCAAACAAAAACACAGTATAGCTAACTAAAATTAAGTAAAACATTAAATAAAAATGGGAACTCTAACTCAAAAGTCATTAGGATTTATTTCCCTCTTTAGAAGATAGCCATGCAGTTACTAAATCAAACAATTACCCTGATTATACGATTACTGGGGAATACTGGTCTAGAGTGTTCTTGTTGGCTAAAAGCTGGAGGATAAAATCTCTTCTGTTGCTTATTTTTTTAAAAGAGCGATTACAGACTATTCCATAGGATGTTTGACTTGTACTTAGAGTATTTTACAGAGTACTTTTCTAAGGCATATAGTTGATTTCCCATAGTTTGAACTCATTAAAATACAAGGAAAGGAAAAAGCCCTAGATCCAAGATGGTCATTTCTCCCTGTGATTTTTCTTGAATTCTGTGATTTTTTTGAGGTTCCCAATTTCAAAATGTGAGATTCAAAGAACATTATCAAAAGAGGTGTTATATTTGGTATAAGGCAGTTATTGAAAATTTCACTTTTAGCTTCTCTGTCAAGTAGGAGCACATTCATTTTGATGTGAGAGCACTGCTTCATTATGATAAAGCACTAGCTTTGAAAAATATGACATTTTTAAACTGAAAATTTGGGACTTAAATCCAAAATAATGAAGGAAAGAAGATTAGTAATAGAACATAAAAATTGAGGTAGACAATCTCATGCATCATGAACTCATTTAAAAGCAAAAAGGGAAGAGCAAAAACTTTATTGTAACTTCCAAGGTTTGTTTTCTACAATTTGAACACTGAAGTCCAGCTCACAGTTCATTTTAGAGACCATCATGGGAAAAGTTCCATATGCAATCTTTTTTTCCTGAAAAGAAATAAAATAGCTGAAATACACCAACAGAAGCCAAATCATAGACACATCTGATTCATTCCATCTTAGCAAGTGGGGGGTAGGTGTCAACTGTCCTTGGAACTTGGCTCTTTTGAACATAGAAAATTATCTTTTTTCTAACATTAGCCACAATATTTGTTTCTCACTGTGTTTTAGTGTTAGTGCTAGCTTATTTTCTCCATGATGAGCAAATTACTTTCAGAGATTGCATGAAGTAGAAGAAAATACTAAATCAAACCATAAAACCATAATTCAGCCCAGCACTCTTATTCTTACACTTCAGTGAGCTTTTATTGGATCTAGTGAAAAGGCTAATTGTTTCTTGTATTATCCTGCTTCCAATTTTGTGGACCATTTCATACTAAGCTGAAGACAAGCTTCTACATAATCTTCATGCCCCTTTTGCATGCCAAAGCAATTTTCATTAGTGATAAAAAGGAAGAGGATGAAATTAACTCTAGGGTCTTCGAAAAGTGTTCCCCTGTTGCCACTTCTACCCTACACAAGCTGCAGAAAAAAGAAAAGTGTAACTTTTAGGTGGGGAAAAGAAAATATCAGTAAGATGAAAGTTAACAGAACTTTAGCAAAGCTTTTTCTGAATAAAGCATTGTTTGCTTATTGGTCTATTTATTTTTAATTTTAAATAAGAAGCTGAAATATAGATATAAGATATACAGTGACTCAAAAACTTGTTGTAATGTTTTACAGGGAAAAAACAAATCACCTATGTAGGAGTGGTTTTTTCCTCTCTTTGAGGTCCTCTTTAAAGACTATCTTTAAAATCGGTTATTAGAAATCGAGTGAATTAGAGATGTAAATGATGTGTGGATATGATCCTCTTAATGGACTATGTGCATGCAGGAGTTCTGTAGAAGTGCGAAATGACTTCTTATTGCATAATGGATTATTATTACAGCTTGATGTCAGGCTCACAGACTTACCTGTCACGTAGGTTATTCTCTTCTCAAACACTGTGCTGCGATTTCGGAGCACTGCCCCTAAGTGACAGAGGCAGATGTCTATCAGGCTGTTCTAAGAGGATGGCAGAGGCCTTCTCTGCATTTCTACGGTGTGACTGCCTGCTCATCAGTCTCTCTGTCACCATTCCCTTCCATTTATAATTGGATTTTACGTGGCTGTTGTAATAATCAAAATGCAGTAGATTGTGTTAATCAAATAGTTTCATAAAAACATTAAAAATCACCAAATTCAAAGATGATAGTTTGGAGAAGACTTGAAAAAGAGGACAAGCACTTTGGTAGGCTACTATGTCTTTCATATTGATACTTTTCCTTAATTAGTCTATTCTAAACCTAATCTAAAGGTGAACATATTGATTAACATGCTCTTAGAGGAATACTACTCAGCCATAAAAAAGAATGAATTAATGCCTTTTGCAACAATTTGGATGGAACTGGAGACCACTATCCTAAGTGAAGTATCTAAAGAATTGAAAAACAAACACCATGTGTACTCACAATTAAATTGGAACTAACTGATGAACACACATGTGCGTAGAGGGAAGTAAAAGTCAGTGGAAATCAAGCAGGGGGAAGGAGGGAGGAGGGTGTGGATGAAAACCTACCTAACAGGTACAGTGAACACTATTTGGGTGATGGGCATACTTACAGCCCTGACTGATGCATTACAAAAGCAGTCCATGTAACCAAAAACATTTGTACCCCCATAATATTTTGAAATAAAAAAATGCTCTTATAAACTATAATAATTACCATTGACTCTGTGCTAAAGCAAACCAGCTATTTGTCTACATAGACATACTGTGATAGCATAACCAAATATATTTTACCCTTTTCTAAAATTTTTGTCTAAGATTATTTCACTGAGAATTTGAACTCACTGTAAGCGCTCTCTCCCCCTCCTGTTTTCCCCACGGAGAAACACAAAAAGGGAGACCAGTCACATTCCTCCCCACTTAGGGTGTCAAGTTACTGTGCATTTTCCTTGAAATAGAGGGGTAACTTTCCATTTGTCACTCTTGCTCTATCTACCTCATTTTTATTTATATAAATATGCACAAAAATTATTGATAAAATGCAAACAAAATTACAAATTGTGGTTTCAAAACTAAAAGTTTACCTCCTCTCACCCGTCATTAATCCCATTTCTTCTTATTAAGGTTGTCATTCGGTGTATATCTTTTGAGACCACTTTCTGTATGAATATATATATTTTTTGCTTTGTATAAAAACTGAGATTAGACTATTTATTATTCTGGAACTTGCATATTTCACTTCTAAGTTCAATCATAGAGGAAAAAATAACTGTATTTCAACCTTCTAAGCGAGTTCTTAAGTTAAAATTACTTGTAATTATGTAGGTTACTTGTTAGCCAGCCTTTTGTTGGTTTCCTTTGGCAAACTTTTTGCTTATTCCTTAACCAACTGCCTCAGAATGTTGAAGGTGACTATATTCATTACATAGAACACAGTAGTTTTGTTTGAAAAATTTAACAGACATTTGCACAGTAAGCAAGTTGGCTTATTTCAGCAAACATATTTCCAGATATGAAAGCAATTCAAGGGAAGGAGAAGAAAGTTCTTACCGTGACACTTTGTAAATTGGCTACATGCAAACACATACCCTCACAGAAACACCCTAAGCCAACACACACACAAACACATCATCACACAAACACACACACACACACTTGCACAAACACATGCACAGTCAGGCCATTAATTTATGAAAAACATCTACAAATAATGAAAAGTGGCACATCAATTTTTTTCAAATGTCTTTCCTTTGTATTTCTGTTGTAGTTTGCTATTAAAATAGACCAAGCTGAAGATTTTCTCCAGAATACTCATGAATTTGAGAGTGCTGAGTCCTTAAAATCACTTCTTCAGCTTCATGAACATCATACTAAAGGCAAGAAATATGTTTATTTCTCATGGAAGCTTTTAAATGTTTTTAAAGGTGATAATATGAGAATGCTTATGTTTGAAAGTGTATTTTTAATTTATCTATTCAGGCATACATCAACTTGTTCCAAGAAAGGTTAAATAAAGCTTTGGTTTTGGTCATCTTCTGAAATAAAGAACTACTTGTAAATTTTTCTAAGGGGATGGTAGAGGAAGCATCCCCCAAGAGAGTCAGTTATTTAGTCTGCTAGGTTTTAGTTCCCAAGGACAGAGGCCATTTCCACCTTGTTCATCATTTTATCCTCAGCATCTAGCAAGGTGCCCAGCACATGGTGGAGCCTCAGGAAGTATTTTTTGGTTGAATAAATGGTTGAATTCAGTGACTGTTCCTTCTAAGAGTCAACAAATGAAGGTCATCCTTTAAATAACAGTTCTGAATAAAGAAAATTCCTCTTTCACTATTACAGTTAAAAAAAGAAATAGTGAAGTTTTCCAAGATAAAAATCTAATAAAACACTATACAAAAAAGATTTTCAATTCCCTCTGCACAACTATAAAGATAATCTAATTGTTAACCAACAATTTGTATGCCAGGCCCTTCCACTAGAATTTAGGGCAGGCCAGAACTAGAACAGGAAAGGCATTTGTGGAAGAGTGGTGGTTACCTGACATCTTTTGCTTTAAGAGTAGGTTAGATAAATAGGTAGGAGCAATCACTTCTTTTCTTCCTAAAGTATCTTCTAATTTTACTGCCAGATAGAACTAGGTCTGAGTGGAATGGCTTTCTGAATTCGTCACAGTTCTAACTTGACTTCTAGCTCTGCAAGTCTGTCATATTGGACGGGGCAAAAGGTGTTTTTAAAGTCACAAGTAGATTTTGTGTTTATATCACCTTTCAAAGGGCCCTAGATAATAGATCATTATGATTAATTACTTATCACAACTTTTTCAAAACTCAAAAATTAAAGGACTCAATCTTTCCTGTGTAAATTTTTATGAGATCCTACCAAATACATACATGTAGTTTTAATTGATTATTGGTCTGTAGGACCTGTCACTAACAGGGATTAGAAACAGCATCAAAAGATTCTGCATTAAAGCAGTGGCTGCACATTTTTATACGGCAGCAGTGATCTCTCTGGGTCCTAAGGGGATGAGCAGAATCACACGAAATTCCTCCTAGAAGACTGGGAGGTGAATGGAGTACAAGTAACAGGTGGGTTCTGTGGTCTCAATGTATGAAAGCATATTCCACCCACCATGATCATCACACAGCAGTTTTACCTCCAGAAACCTGACAGTGACTGATGCTTTTGTCAAAGAGGCTCATTACTGAGGCAATCCAATGAAAACATTTTCCAGAGGGATTGGGAGATTGTGGAAGTAGGGACTTTTCCATAAATGTTTGGGGATGGAGCTGGCAGGGGAAGTAGACTTAATGCTGTTTTGTGGTTGTTGATGCTGCTATTGGGTCCTTCAAAGTCACTAGGATCTGCAGCACAGTGAACCAATTTACATGGGGTACATAATGCTTTGTTTGGAGGCCTTAGGCTGCACAGCCCTGGCATCCAGTAGGTATCAAAACCACTGTCTTGCTTTTCAGGGATATAGCCTTCGAGAGTCCATTGGGCTTCCTCTCAGTTGGAAGAGATGGATAAAAATACTAGCTGAAGACAGGAAACAGTTTATTTTGTGATGACAAAATATTCTCCTTTCCTGATGGCATGTTTATCATGAAATTTTTGTGCCCCTCTATGTGATACTTGAAGCACAGGGATTGCAGAGGACTCTCTGGTCAGGATACCTGGCTCCCAATTCAAATGCCCAGTAGTATTTCATAAAATGTTTTCATGAAACCAAAAAGTGGGAGTTGATGAAATTTATTAATCAACTAATCCAGTGAGATATGATTAAGATTAGCTGATTTGAAATGTGTACTCAAGGATGAAACTCTGATTTTTAGTTAAGGGCTTCATATCTATTATCTTTATATGTAAGGAAATAAAATATAAGTGCAGCTGGCAGTTCTAATAAGTTTCTGAGATATTGATCAGTTGAGTAGTACAAAAGGTGAGTGTTAGGATGACAAAAGCTGGAAAAACTATAATCAAACTTATCCCCTAATAGTCACTTTATTTCAATTAGCTTCACCCATGCTTTTTCCTTATTCAGCAATGCACACAAGAAGCTTAAATTCTGTAACACTGCAGAAGTCAGGACCAGGATGATTGGGTTGAAGTTTCTGCCCTCTGGAATGTTTCAGAATAAGTTGCTTCCCTCCTCCACATGACAATCTTTGAAGTATTTGAAGACTAACATACCCTCTTGTCTTTTTTCCTTTGGGTTAAACATGCCTAAAGTCCTTTCCAGCAAACATGATTTGCAGACTACTTACCAGCCTACTTGCCCTCAATCCAACAAGACACTATTAAACATTTTCTGAACCCATACCTGGTGAGAAACCCACAGCCATGAGTCAGGGAAGTACATGGCCCTTGTCCTCAGGAAGCTTGCTATTTAGTAGGGCATGTACACCCTTGTTGGTGACTTCCCTCTGTCCTTCCTATGGGGACCTCTGTTACACCACCCCACCCACTATGTAGTAATAATTAATTTTCTTATTTGTTTCCATCCCCAGATTATAAGACCCTGGATCTCCAAAGCTTAGAATAGTGTCCAACTCAAAGTATGTTTATTGAGTGTTCTTTCTATATAATTCCAATGTAAGATGTGGTAGAATGATGCAAAAATGAGCAATAAACAAGGTTCTACAGGGATGTTAGGAGAAGAAAATGTACTCTAAGCTCTGAAGAATCACAATTTCACCCTCCAATTTTCCAACGGCCTTCTTAGAATGGACTTAAGACCTCAGAAGCTGCGTTACAGGAAGACTCATATTATTGCTTCCTTTTCTTAGATGTTTTATATGTCTTAAACATAGCTGGGATGTGAGTTCACGGGGGTCCATTTTACTATTATCTCTACTTTTGTTTATATTTGAAAATGCCCATTAATAAGTTTAAGAAAAAACATCCCACTGAGGAACATATAGAATATTTAAAAATGAATTAAGAAGAAATATCATCCATGATCTCAGTACCAAGACTGTGGCCTTCATACGTTTTAGAAAGTACTCATTTGGGAAGGTTGTTTAATAAGCTATGAACCTACCTAACTTGTGTACACCTATCTTCAATTGGTTATTTATACTTAAATTATGGCTTAAATTATGGTTTATTCCATCTTCAATTGGCTATTTATACTTAGGTTATGGCAAACTGATATTAGCATAAAACGTACTTTCATATTAATTTTTAGATACAATGAAAATTAACCAAAACGATTAAATAATAAAAATTTATTGAAAATCTACTAGCTTCACATCACAAGGTGTTAGGTCAGTGGGGTTCTGTATGTGTGGAAACATGCAATCTTTAAATTAAGTTAATTTATTAATTGTAGAGATTTTGTATTCTTGAAGGTCACAATATATCTAGACAGTTTACCCTTGAGGAAAAATACATCACTTTGTATGACCAACTGATGGAATAAATAGCTAGGAAGATGTAAACCGTAAAAAAGTAAGATGTAAGAAACCGACAGAGGAAGACTAAGGGACTTGGCAGAAGGAACCTAGGGGATTATTCGTCTGTTTTAACGACCATCGTGGTAGCAGGTAACAGACTGATCTCAGCTCACTTTGGCTTGGGACGCTGTGTGCCTGGCAGCACTGTGTTAGTGGTTATACTATTTTGGCAGAAGCTGAAACAGAAAACCAGAAAAAGAATGCAAATTGAAGTTTTAGCTAATTATACATGTTCTTATAGGGGCCAGAACAGGTTAACCTGGTCTACTGTCAGTCTGCAATACCCTGAGCACCTACAGGTACCTAAAGTTGTGCTTTCCTCTCTCACTTGAAAAGTCTCATCATAAGAGCTAGTTATAGGAAGGAAGAAAAGAAATGCCCTGTGGAAACCCTGCTGCCATCCCACACTTCCCGTGTGTGTGTGTGTGTGTGTGTGTGTGTGTGTAGCCGTTCATAATATAGTAAGTTCTTCAATGCAAAGGGGAAAAAAACGCTTTCCCGCACTCTCTGTCTCTATATATATAAAAGGAGAATCAATCATACTCATTGCTACTTTAAGGCTGTATAAATCACCACTCTTCTGTCTGATGGGCAAGGCCCCCTCTAAGCTGCTGTTGCCTTGTTTCTCCAGGTGTTTCCTGCACATCCCCATAAGAACTTGTTCTAGATAGATAGCTCTTCTTCTGTGCTCTCCTCCCCACCCCCATCTTGCTCATGTTTGTTTCCATTTCTTTTCTTCAAGGAATTTACTCTAATTATGATGTTCTCCCTGACTTTTCTGATCCCATTTAAATTCTCCCATCCTTCTGTCCTGGTTCAAGTCCATGGTTGTTTTTGTTGTTAGATGCTACCGTCTAATATTCTACTGGACAGATCTAGATCATGTGGTATAAACCACTTCACATTACTTCCTTTTCATCTCAAAACATCTCTTTATAGTATATTCACTTATGTCATTCTGTCTTCCAGCTCTCACAAAAAGGTGTCAGTTGAAAGAGACAACTGGCCCAACTACCTGCAGCCTGATTCACTGCTGTGTAATTAACTGCCGACAGTGAGAATGGTAAAGGAGAGCACAGCCTGCAGTGGAAGCAGCACTGAGATACTGAACACGAGACTTGGAGTTTAGCTCTGGTTCAGTACGTTTTTAGTAGCGCCAAGCTTGGTGAGGTCCTTGCTCTCTGGGTTTTCTTCACAGTTCTCCCCAGCCTAAAAATTAAAAACATAGTATATTCATCCCCGCTATTCTCTTGAGATACTATCCCAGCATTTTCTTTTCTTCTAACAACAAATGTGTCAAAGATTGTCCTGCCTTATTATCTTCACATCATCACCGCCTTTCCACTTCTCAGCTTGGTGAGTTGGCTCTGGTTTCCATCACAAAATCCCAAGTCTTCTTCTCAGCTTCTTCTCTGCTTTACATGTCTGGAAGACTGCTAATCTGTAGCCTCCATGGCTCCCAATTCTCCCCCTGATTTTAATGCATTTGCTCTTACTCCAGCATTCTGTAAAAATTATTGAACTCCTTCCCTGTGCCAGTCACTGTGCGAAGTGCTGGGATGCAGTCCTGGTCCCTATCCTTTTATTACATTGAAGCCTAGTGGCAAAGACAGATGTTGCTCAAATAACCCCACGGGTAAGTGTAAAGTTATAGCCATCATAAGAGCTGTGAATGAGAGGAACATTGTGCTGGGAGAACACTTAATAGGAGGATTTGGTCTAGTCTGGTTTGTCCTTGAGGAATTGACAGTGGGCTGATACCCAAAGTATGAGTAGAATAAAGGTAGAGAAGGAGGGGGTTGAGGAGAATGGTGTCCCTGTTAGAGGAAATAGTGAAAAGTTCACGGGCAGAAGGGAGTCTAGCACATGTGAAGCATTTAAAGAAGGTAGGGATGAAAGGTAGAGAGATTGAGACAGTCTGAAAAGGAAGATAGAGACTGGACCATGCCAGGCCTGACAATCCGTAGGAAGGGGTCTGTTTTTAAATTTTAAGTCAATGGGAAGCCATTGTATTAAGTGTGTGTGGGGGGTGAGCGTGTGGGTGTCTGAGTGAGACACGTACGTTTAGAAAAGATCTCTGTGGCTAAGTGTGAAGGATGGGGGAATGGATTGGAGAGGGGATGCTAGTAAGAGAAGCCTGCACACATCCAGGAGACAGGTGATGCTCTGCATGGCGGGGATGGAGAGAAGCAGCAGGCAGATGCGGGAGATGGGGGATGAAACTGGCAGGCAGGTCCTGATGGTGGCAGGATGAGGGAGAGGGATGTTTTGTGTGTAGCTCCTAGGCTTCTGGCTGATGGGGTGTGGCCAGTTCCCAGCTGCTTCTCCCCTTGATCCCCAAGTACGGGTTTTGCTCACTATGTTCTTCTCCACTCCTGCCATCTACGCTCTCGCCCTTGGTGCTTCTTCAATTTTCAGGCTTAAAATCCCAATTCTACAAGATGTCACCCAAACCTACCATACTGTTTACTCCAGAGATCACAAACTGGTGGCCCATTTGGCAGATATGTATGCTTTGTTTATCCTGTGGTGTTTCTTTAATTAAAGAAGTAGGAATTACAGAAGATTTAAAAATCAGAAGCTGTCCCATAAAAATCTCTACTTGGAAGCTCCATGAGCACTGGGCCCATATTCTCTCATGTCAGCAGCTGATCAGAACTGAGCGACAGCTGACCCTGTTAGACTAAGTAAGCATTTTCTACTGTGCTGTGGTCCTCAACATCTGGGCACCTGCACACCACGTTTATTGAGGTTTTGTTTGGTCTATAGGCATTAGTCTTTAAACTTCAGATTGAGTCCAATCACATCAGAATGTAGAACACTTAACCACCGCTGAAAACTGACTTGAGGCAGTGTCAAAATCCCACGATTTTCCCCCCTCCCCATACTGAATCACTGAAATTCAGCACCCTCTCGTTTGGCAGTTAGTGCTACCGCAATTGTTAGGCCAAGGTGTATGACCAGCTGTTTCTTTCAAGTATTGTAGGCAATTTATGTTTACACATGTAAATTCCTTGCAGTACAGCTCATTATTTATTAACATAAAAGTTATATATATTTTCAATTATTATGGAGAGTCCAAATATTACTATATAAAAAGCTTGCTCATATCATCCTTCCTTTTTCTTTGTAATTTTCTTCTAGAACTCTTAGAACGATCTCTAGCCCTTTTAAACAAAAGTCAACAACTCACGGACTTCATAGAAAACTTCAAGTGTGATGGACCTAACGTGAACCCCAAGTTGACTCAGGGAGCTCACAGCAGCTATCTGAAGATAGACAGCCTTCTTGAACTTCTGCAGGACAGGAGAAGGCGGCTAGACAAGCATCTGAAGCAACAGCGGCAAGAATTGGGTCAGGTTCTGCAGATATGTCAGTGGGACCAACAAGAAAACCAGGTAACCCAAAGGGGCATTGGATGGTGTCCTGGCCTCAGCTGATTGTTTATTATGTAGATTAGCCATGCCATGGGACTGTTTCTAAGTCTTCATGGTCAAAAAGCCTTTCATCCAAACTACCATGTTGTTTTCCCAATGTAAGTAATATTTTTAAAAGATTTTTATTTTCTTCCATTATAATATTGATTTTATAAGTGGGAGAAAACCCGTGGGTAGTTTTTGTATTTTTTCAAACAGGATATGGTATGTTTATTGGCTGGAATAAACCATTGTCTAATAACTATAAAAGAGATGATTTAATTATGAATACACACTAATATAAAGTTAAGAATAGAAACTTTTGGTACACATCTATCCTAAGAATTAACTGCAAAAATCTTACATAAAAAAGATGTATGCCCAAGATACATCTGCCAAAGTATTCTTATATTGTTGCAAATAAGAATATATTGGTATTTTCCTATTTTGGCAAACAGGCTAGACTTTATTTATTTATTTATTTTATTTTTTTATTTCAGCATATTACAGGGGTACAAACGCCCTGGTTACATAAATTGCCTCTGCAGCACCCAACAAGCGTGCCCATCCCCCAGGCAGTGTGCACCGCATCTGTTACGTCTGCATTTACCCATTCCCTCCTCCCCGCTACCCGCGGCCCAACACCCAGTGACCCGTGGGTAGTTTTGAAAATGACTGTGCTCTGTTGTTGGATTCTTATTTCCTTACAGCTCACTACTTTTAGACACGTTTCTTTAAAATTCTGAAATATTAATTGCAATTTTCTTGGAAGTCAGATAGGCACTATGGTGCTGAATTTTACTAGATTGCTGCTAACATCAGTTTAAAAAGTCTGTCAGCCCAAAATAGAGATAATGTTCCTAGAAGAGTGATCTGGTGCCACTGAAGAAATATGACCTTGGCCTATGGCTGAATGCTGAGTGGTCAGAGGGCTTGGGGGTTGATGAGTTTGCAGGCTCATTAGAGCTCATTACTCAGACAGCAGGCACAGCTCTCATCAGTTGTTAGTATACTTGCCATGCATTCCTTCCATTCCGATCATTTGCGGGTAAGAGCAGACAGAACTCTCTTTACAAACTTCCAACTCAAATAGATGGGATATTTATTGCAACATTTCTGATTGCCATAATCCCATGCTCAAATCTATACCGATTAAGTGGAAGAAATTTTTAGGAAGAGATGATGCGGAGAGAGGTCTCCTGGTATTGTACCTCTATGGGTTTGGATAAATGTATAATGACATGTATCCATCATTATGGAATCATAAAGACTGTTTTCACTGCCCTAAAAACCCTCTGTGCTCTGCCTAGTCATTGCTCCCTCCCCCAACCCCTGGCAACCACTGAACTTTTCACTGTCTCCATAGTTTTGCCTTTTCCAGAATGCCATATAATTAGAATCATGCAGTAGGTGGCCTTTTCAGATTGGCATTTCTCACTTAGTAATATGCATTTAAGTTTTCTTCATGTTGTTTCATGGCTTGATAGCTCTTTTCTGTTTGGTGCTGAGTAATAGTCCATCGTCTGGATGTACCATAGTTTATTCATTCATTCACCTACCGAAAGATATCTTGGTTGCTTCCAAATTTTGACAATTATGAATAAAGCTGTTATAAATATCCATGATTAGCTTTTTGTATAGACATAAGTTTTCAATTTATTTGGGCAAATACCAGGGAGCATGATTGCTAGATTGCACGGTAAGAATATGTTTAGTTTTGTAAAGAAACTGCTGAACTGTCTTCAGAAGTGGCTGTGCCATTTTGTATTCCCACCAGCAAAGAATGAGATTTCCTATTGCTCCACATCTTCACCAGCATTTGACGTTGTCAGTGTTCTGGATTTTGGCCACTTTAGTAGGTGTATAGTGGTATCTCATTGTTGTATTAATGGGCCTCATCTTTAAATTGGGAATAATACTTAACTCAGAGAGTTGTTCTAAGGATTAAATGAAATATGTGTAAAATATGTAGGCACAATGCCTAGCACTTTAAAAGGTGCTTAATAAATTTAGTTTCCTTACCCTCCCTCTCCTTGGTTAAGCCTCACAATCTATGAACTCTTTCTCATCCAACCCAGATTCTTCCCCCTGGGTATAGCTTACTGTTGTTGTACATGTTGAGGTCTCTCAATGCTGTTTAGTTGTCAGAGGCCGTCAGAGGCATAGTAAGGCTTTAAGATGTACATTCATGGTTAGGAGAACTAGGCTTTCATTTAGACTCCATTCCTACCAGTCCTTGAACCAAACTTAATTTAGTTATAATAACAAGAATAAATATTATTTTAAATATAATCAGTCAATAGGTAAGATAGTCATTTCCCTAAATATAAAATATAGATTCTTTTTTTTTTTTTTTTTATTTATTTTTTTAATTTCAGAATATCATGGGGGTACAACACTTTGGCCCTGTTCTGCCCGTGTCAGAGCCACAATCGTGGTCGTCTCCCAAACTGTGCTCCCCACATCCATTCAGTGAGAGTTTCTCCCATCCCTTCCACCCCCCTCCCGCCCGCCCGCCCTCAGATGAATGTTGTTGCCCTGTGTGATGTAAGTGTTCATCAGTTAGTACCAGTTTGATGGTGAGTACCAGTGGTGCTTGTTTTTCCAATCCTGTGACACTTCGCTTCGAAGAATGGGTTCTAGCTCCAACCAGGATAATACCAGATGTGTTAATTCACTGTTGTTCCTTATTGCTGAGTAATACTCCATGGTATACATATACCACATTTTATTGATCCACTCGTGTATTGATGGGCACCTGGGTTGTTTCCACAAGTTTGCAATTGTGAATTGTGCTGCTATGAACATTCGAGAGCAGATGTCTTTATTATCAAAAAATCCCCAAATAACAAATGTTGGCGGGGATGTGGACAGGTAGGAACACTCATACACTGCTGGTGGGACTGCAAATTAGTACAACCTCTATGGAAAAGAATATGGAGATATCTCAAAGAATTAAAAGTAGAATTACCATTTGACCCAGCAATCCCACTACTGGGTATTTATCCAAAAGAAAAAAAATATAGATTCTTAATCTTAAAGCACCCATGTTACATTTTCTCTTGTTTGCAGCAGTGACAGTGGCTGGAATAACTAATACAGGTAACTGTTGTCTCTTCATGCTTGTAAGAGCACGGATTTTGGGGCCATGCTGTTGGCTGGGTTCAAATCCTGGCTCTACCACTTACCAGCTGAGTAACCGAGAAATTATTTAACCTTCCTGAGATTCAGTTTTCTGTAAAAATGTGGATAATAATAGTACTTACCTCAAAGTGTTGTTAGGGTGATCAGATGGGTTATTATATGTCAAGTGCCTGGAGCAGTCCCCGGCACAGAGTAACTGCTATGTTCATATTAGCTATTGTTATCACGTTTGGAAGGACAGGGAAGGCTCAACATATTACATACTCTCCCACTCCTAGCCCCTCCACCATCATGCTCAAGTGAAGACTGGTCTTGGATTGAAGGCCAATTTCACCAATTATTTTGAGTTCACAGGGTGTGATCAAATAAAAGTCACTTTTATAACCTTAACAGCCGTCCTTGTTCAATGGGCACTAAGTTAATAGTTTAAAACAAAAAGATAGTAGTATTTTTTCCTGCTTGTGACTTAATAATGCTCATTGGTTAAAAATGTAGAGATCGCTATCCATGCAGATGATGCTATTAGCATTTTGGCATACTGCCACCTTCTAGACTTATACAAACATGAGCATAGTCACAGGCATACCCATGTTTACTAAAGAAACAACTAAATAAACAAACAAAAACTAATGGAATTAACTTATATTTCCTATATTATAACCTGGTTTTTATTAAGGTTAATAAATCATAGAAATATTCTTATGTCAAAAGTAGAATAAGTAATTTTAATGGGTATATAGTATTCTGCTATTTGAATATAACACAATTAAAACAGTTATCTTCATGAGGAAGTAGAATCTCTTCAATTTCTTAATATTATAAACAATAATTAATGCTTACTATGTTGATAGTTATGTGAACAAGGAAATATCTTAAAATCCAGGTAGGTACAAACATAAATTACCTTACCTGAGTTCTTTAAGTTTTTCTGAGTGTTCTATTCTAAAGTTTTGTGGATGCTATAATGGTGAAGAAGGAACATCACACTGAGTGTGACTCAGTTAGTAATTTGGGTTTTATGATGATCCTGTAACTGGATGATCTACCTGACAATCCTAGGTAGACAAAACATTGTGGAACCACGTTTTATTGGAGGGCAAAGATTTTTTTCAGTTCTGTACTTACTTTAAGGGAACATAGGAGCTGCCAAGCTTTACTTAATAAAATATCAGCTTTGTCAATCATGTTAACTACTTAAGAAAAAGGGAAATTAAGTGGAGAATTAGAACAAAGATTACTGATGAATAATAATGTGGATGTCTGAATAGCTGATGTTTCTTCTCTCGTAAGGGCCACTTAAAAGATATATTTAGTGCTTCTCTATTTCTAAGTGCTTATGGCCTAATGCTTTTGAACTATAATAGTTCAGCTAATTCTCCTTTGGAAAGGAAATCAAGCATGGTGGCGACTTAAGATTCCCATCAATTGCAGAAAAAGAATAAATAAAAACCACATACTTTTCTATCTCAACTGGGATGTGATAGTCTCGTAAACATAATCATAGCATGTTCTTTCTTTATCATTGTTTTTCAGATGTAAAAATGTGCACTTGTTTTAAAGATGAGCAGCTGACCTTTCTTTTCAGCTCTAGCAGCATCTTATTTTGCAGATAATCTGCTTCATTAATGAAAATCAGAAGCAGCTTGGAGTATTTCGTGCATAATTAATTATCTTGGCAAGAAGATTTATGAATGTAATTTTTCTCAATTGCTCCAATCAGGCATAAGTGAGACAAACAAATATATTAAAACTAAGTTATTCATGGTTTCTTTATACAAGACAATGTCAAGGATGTCTAGGAGAATTAAGACATGAGGGCAGACAATCTCTTTTTGCTACCCACATCACATATACTTATAAGATATGCATCTTTGGGGGGCGGATAATAGAATTCATATTTGGAAGGTTTTGTGGTTTTATAATTTTAGTACAATGTATATCATAATCATGCAGTCTATTCCTTGTCAGTAGGCAATTAAAATGATATCAGAGATGACTTATATAAGCACAGCCTCTGGGCACCACTCTTGTGTCTGGTAGTCATCTGTAAAACTGTATGTGTGCAAATGGACACATTCATGTTTATTTTTTGTATATAATGCCACCTTCTAACTAGGATTTAGAGCTTGGATGGTTGACCAGCTTAAATTAATGTGAGATAACATACAAAGTGGTAAGGGTTTAGAAAAAAATCTTTTTTGAATGTAGCTTTCAAACATTGGCTGGTAGAAGACGAAAATAAGGGTTGAATTATCTTGGTGATACTGGTATCCAATAGTTTGGTCCAGTAACAGACATAAATGACTATTTACCCACTTGTAGATTAAAATTTATCACAGAATTTCATTTTAGCGTGTAGGCTCTAGGCTGTCTCTCTAGAATTCTCTTTAAGGCATGCCAGCAGTAAATGCAAAGTGTTTTAAAGTGTTTGTGGACGAAGCACGTGATTTTGAAAGCAATAGAAACCTCTTCTAATTGGAATGCATGCTAATCACTATTGCTTTCAATGGCACTGTAGGTCAAAGGTAGTAACAGAGGGACTCTGGTGCAGATGGCGTGGGTATCAATTTATTAGCTATGTGACTTTGGGCCAGTTATTTGGCCTCAGTGCCTCAGTTTCCCTTTTTGTAAAATGAGGATAATAATAATATCTACCTATACATTTGTTATCAAAATAAACAAGATTATATATTTTAAAGTGCTTAGAGCACACCTTGGCTCTAATAATGTTCAAATAAATGTTCACCATATCACTACATATTTGGGTGGTCATTTTCTGAGCTTTACTAGATAATCACTAGCATATAAAATCTTACATATTGGCCAGATCCCATACCAATTCTCTAAACCACTAAATAATCTTAGCTTTCTAAAATGTTCTCAGGGGGAATAAATGTCATTTCATGGCTTGGTATCCAGCCTAGTGTATTCAAAAGGTCAGCTTTATCTGCAAGATTAAGTTAAAAATCAGTTTTTCTCTCCTCTACCCTTTAGCTATTTCTTTAGCTCATTTATACTTATTATAGTTGATCACATTTTCATTAAATTTGGTTTGTCACTTCTGTGTACTGTTCCATTGAACTGATGGTTTAACAACATTTTGATTACTTAAGTCCCCAAATCAGTTGGTGAGAGGGATGTGGGACATATTCTGTGATCAAATTCATTCTCAGAAGCGATGTGTGTGTGCGCTCCCTGGGGAAGGCTCTGCATTGCTCCCAACACTCACACCCATTGTGTGACAAATTAGCTGCTGCTGCCTGAGGTATCTGCTAAACCCTGGGGCTGCCTGTGTATCTCCTTCCACCTCTCTGAGCTCTTTTTCTTCTTCCCTGCCCCTGGTGTTGGAGATTGTTGGATTTCCTTTTCTCCTCAGCACTGCTACCATCCCAAGCTGGCCAGGAGTGGGACTCATTCTCTACTCTTCCCTCATTCTCATGGTCTCCAAAGACTAGCCAAAAGGCCCAATTAATTTTAATGCATTTTATAGGGAGACTCATAAGCAAGCAAAATGAATGGCATACTTTAAAAGGATTTAAGCATCCTTTAAAATTTAGCAGTCATGTATCCCATCAATATGATAGTTTCTGACTTATTTTGCCCACACAGGGGTTTAGGCCAAAATTTCTGTATGAAATCCACTAAGCTACATGAACTAGGACCTGGTATGGTAATGTGAAAATGTTCAATTTTGGTCCTACTCCCAAGTACCCTTGTGTTTCCTCTCTTTCTTTCTCATCTCTCACATACAGTGAATATAACTGGCTTCAGATCACTTAGGGTGACACTCTAAGTTATACTGGGAAAACCATGGCTTAGATACCTTTGATGGGGATGCGCATTGCCAAGACACTGGGCTCTGTTTCCTTTCTTGAAAAAAGACTTCCTCCCACTGCTGGGAGAGTTCCCCCCAGTGAGTCAGAGGGAATGCTGTAAATAAAATTGAGGTCCAGAGACTTCCACCATACTGATTTTGTCCACTGGACTATACAACTTTCCTCCATTAAGTAGTTGGAAGTAAAGAGTCTACCTAAACACAAATGAGAGTTGGCAGCAATGTTGGACATGGAAGTCCTTATGCCATTTTTCTTGAAATGTAGATGTGAGAGGAGAAACTGTATGTTAAAGTAAGTCACAATAATTAAATACATAAAATTATAATTCTAGACAGGGAGAAAGATTATATGTGAAGCTGTTTATAAAGTAACAAATTTTGCCTCATGACAACATATGTTAGCTTTCCTACGACCCACCAAAAGAGAATCCTGGGATTCAAAAATTTGTTAAGGAGATACTAATACCTTCCAGTTGACTCCAGTAATTCACAAAGGGCTCCCAAATTATACAAAAGAAAATTGTGAACATTGTCTTCCTAGAATCTCTGAGACTAAGTCCGAATAATCACAGGCTAGTAACTAGATCAGTACCAGAATACATCTAAAAATAGAAACCCAATCCATGTGTTTAGCAGTAATTCTTCTTTCTTCCCCTACCCAAGTCCTCAGGTATAAATACAAACATCAGCATCCACAATATGGCTTTAGTGTCTTTTCTGATATACATTATCACCTAATAGATCAAATGGATATTTGAAATCTGGT
Source organism: Daubentonia madagascariensis (assembly GCA_023783475.1). Lineage (NCBI taxonomy): Eukaryota > Metazoa > Chordata > Mammalia > Primates > Daubentoniidae > Daubentonia > Daubentonia madagascariensis. The sequence continues at coordinate 29,731,478 of JAKFHU010002088.1, forward strand.
TATTGCCTAGTTAAGTACACAGCACATTTGGCTGGATTGTCTGATACAAAATAAAGACAATTGGTTTCCCTACTGTATAAAAGAAAAAAACCAAAACAAAACCCTTTTGTAAGCATGCCTTCAAAATCAAAGTACACAACAGAACTGTCACCTGTGGCCATCAATTATAATTGAGAGCATTTCTGTATATGTGTGTGTTTTTGCTAAGTGGAAGAGAGTCTGTCAAAAAGTCTTGGGTTAAAGAAGATAAATAACTCATGCCTTATTTCCTCCTTTATCAGTTTTTTGTCTCTAACAGTACCTGGTTGTTCGGCAAGAGCTATTGTGCACATGGAAAAGAAAATGAAAGTAATTTGTTGAGATTTTCATCTACCCTTAAGCATTTCTATTAAGGCGGTTTGAATTGGTTATTGCTAGCTTGCCTTCTCCAGCATATCTTTAAATAAAGATGAAAAAATAAGATCCAATCTCAGATTGTAGAACAAATTGTAGAAAAAGAAACTGCAGTGGTTGATGGCATTTTGATGCATGGCTTTGGGCTGCAGCAGCAGTTCACCTTCTTGTCACCTGACTTATTTATCCTTGACCATCAGGGAACATTTTCTACTGCTCACGTTCCCCATCTTTCAGTCCTGTCTTTGGCACAGATTGTTTGGGAATGGGAATTCTCAGCCTGTGCTTGTCGTCACCTCTGGGCACAGCTGGCCGCCTCCTCTCAGCCACTCCTCCTGACTGGCCGGACCCACGCATCTGTTTTCCTCTCTAATGCAATATTTCCATTGTCTCACCCACTGTGTGATTGTACACAGGACCTATTTCCATGTTAGGGTTATGTTCTATAACCACAGCCCTGCATTTTGGTCTTCATTTTAAGAATGTTCATAATCATAGCCTAATAAGAACTACTTCTCTTCTCCAGAATCCTTTGTTTCTGCAGATGGATATGATGAGAAATAAAAATACTGGATAGAAAAGCACAAATTCTGATGGTGGCATTTCTGGCACCACCTGTGGGACTTTCCACGCATTGATTGTGTGAACTTAGGCAAGTTACTTCACCTCTGTGGATCTCAGTTTTCTCAACTGTTGAAAAAAACAAATATCTCCATCAGGGGAGGGGTGTAAAGATTAGCTGAGGTAACGTTGTAACCTGCCTAGAGTAGCACCTGATAACTCTCTGGAGGCTGGTTCTCTTCTCTTACTGTCTTCCTTCTTATCTACCAGTAGGGGTTCAAGGTGGGGATGGGATGTCCAACAAGCAAAAACTAGTTTTTCCTTGTCTGAGGCGAAATACCTTCAACAGTTCTCTATTCCAACCTTCCCATTTTCTGGTACATTCCTGTATCAGCTCTCCTCCGTGCATCTTCGGTTCCCTGTGTCTGCCAAGAAATGCTGAAGTCTCATCTAATCAAAAGGGGAAAAAAAAGTTGGGTGAAGCCTCTTTGTTACCTCTCCTTTCCCTGAAGCTATCATCATTTACTTAGCCAATAAATTAAGCCAACAAACTTCTTTGAAAGTGTCAGTAGTTCCATTTCCTCCCCCCCTCCACTCAGTGGCCATAAATACTTACTAACTGGTATCTCATTCTGCTAATCTCCTGACTCCACTATTTTAAATTGCCCTTAGTTAAAACTCAGTCCCTAAATCTACATTTAACAAATAAAGATGCTCTGAATACCCCTGAATTGTGGAACGATCCAGTAATAATATAATGCAACGCACATATGTGATTTTGAATTTTCTGGTAGCCACATTAAAAAAGTAAAAAGGAAATATTTAAAAAGTAAAAAGCCACATAAAAGTGAAAAGTGATAATATTTTTTATTTAACCCAACATAGCTAAAATATTATTTCAATAGGTAATCAATATTAACATTCTTAATGAGATATTTTCGTTGTTTTTTATACTAAGTCAATGAAATCTGCTGTGTACTTTACACATAGAGCATGTCTCAGTTTGAACTAGTCACATTCCAAGTACTAGATAGCCATGTGTGGTTAGTGGCTACCACATTGAACAGTGCAGTTCTACACCATTTTTGGTATACGCTTTCCTGTCATTCCTTTTTAACCTTCAAGGCAGCTCTTGGTGTCCATTGAACATCCTTGATTGCTCCTTCTTTGCTGACATTCCTTTTTCTCTAACTCTTGTCACTCTGCAAAATGTGCTACTTCACCCCTCCTCCCCCCACCCCCCAGCAAAAAGATCTGCCTCACTTCTTCTGTGCCTTAGTTCTACCTCCTCTGGGCACTGAGCGCCTAGCATGTCATGCCAAATCGCTGGGATGACCATGAACACATTGCTTTGGTCAAGCTGAAAGGTAGAAACTGGGAAGAGAGAGCAAAAGTCTTCTAATTTTCCCCTTTAATCCATCTCATTGCCCAGAACCAATTTCCAGTGCATACTTTGAATGCTTTTTGTTCTTCCTTCCTTTCCTCATCCCCTCAACCCGCGGCTCATGTGTTCATACTTTTGCAGGGACCATATTCTACAGAAGCGTCTTGATGCATCATTTACTGTACTTATCACTCAGGCTTTTGGACAGCAGCTGATATAATTTAAAAGCTTATAAAAAGTGCACTTGGAATATCTGTGCAGCCGTCTGCAGTGGCTACTTGAAGGACACAATGACTGATTTACTAGGTGGCAGAACATTATGGTTGACATGCTCTTGGTTATTTAGGGTGTCTTATTTTAGCATCAGAAGGACTCAGAGCCTATTTTGTGTACACCCCACAGCATACATGGCAAATGTGATCTAAGAGGCTGCTCATGTGTGTGAATACCTCATAATGAGAATAACACACTCATGATGATCTACTCACTTCTGAGTTTTGTGCCAACTTGTTTTTATGTTTCTTTCCGGAGTGCATCCGGTAGTAAGAATGTGTAGCTCTAGAGAGTCAGCATGCTTTAACAGGCAGATATGTGAACAGGATATATTGAATATTGCCATAGTTCTTTAACTCCTTTCTCTTAAAGGGAATAGTACTGCCTTATAGGAATAGTCTCCTTTAGGAGTTGAAATAGTACTTGCTAAATCTAGGGGATGAGGTCAGTAGATACTGTTTAAAAATCAAAACAACTCACTCCTTCCTGACTTTCATCACTGTTGGCATGTGTTAGATGACAAGTCTTCGACTCACAACGTTTAATAGGATCTGAGGGTTCAGGCTTCTCACCTGTTTTTAGAGATTAGTGACACCTGTTTGTACCCATCTTTCATCCACTCACATTCTATATTAACTGTCCCCATTAAAGCATTCTTGAAATTTCTAGGTCCCTCCCACTTTAGCTAAGAATAAATAAAACTCACTCCCACTACTCAATAAAATAAATATCTCTGAAAGTTAGTTATATTCATGATCCACTTTACTTTGAGGAAACCGTTACATCGTTCCTCTAGTTGAGTTTTTATAAGGCTCACTGCATTTTTGTGAAAACTTATTTTGTTTAATAAAATAAAGTAAATTAATGAATAAATTTTATAGCTCTTGATAAAATACTTTCTGTGTGTTCTAATATGCATATTGTACATATCATCTACTTCTAATTAGGATATGAGAAAAACAGACTGTCTTCAAGTAATTGTAAATACATAAGCATAAAACTTTAAATATGGGCACTTGCTAGATAATGTGTAAATTATGCATGGATTACCAAATATTCTGAAGAAAACGAGGTGCAGTTCACATGAAAACTGCTATAAGGTCACCAGTATTCTTTTCTTTGCACCCACGATGGGCTAAAATGCTGGTTAACAAAGATTTCCAATTAGCAAAGAGCTGGGGAAATTTTCCTGCACCCTATATTACTGCCTATTCCATGCTAGAAAATGCTAAAAGTTGGTGCAGACCTTTTGATCTCATAATCAGCTTTGTGATAGCAGGTCTATGATGGTCCTGGGGTGTCTGATTCTAGGTGAGCCTCTAACTGACAATGTGTATGTGGTGTGTGTACATTTATTGTGGGAAATTGCAGACTTAACGTAGCTTTCTCCTTGGCCATCTTGAGGCTGTTGCAGGAAAGACAACTTGGTTGGAGAAAAGACATAGTATCAGGCTTGGGATATGGCCCATTATTTTGAATGGGCTGCCAGTATTCATTTTTCAGGTTTGAAGTCATTCCCCCTGATGACAGGGCTGTGAGACTTTAGGTTACTCAAGCGGAGTAGCAAGGCACAGTGGAAAGAGCATGGACTTTAAGACCTGTAGACTTGTGGACAAATCCTGTCTCTGCTACGTACTATGTGGCCCTGGATAAGCTGCTTAACCTCTCAAAAACTCAGTTACCTCATGTCTACAATGATGATATCATACCTATTATAAATTGTTGAGAAAAATAGAGATGACACCCCCAAATCAACTAGCAAACTGTCTAGCTTGTAGCAGTCACTTAAGAATCAGAGGCTATGATGTGCTCATAAGGATAAAGCTGTACAGGATCTGAGAATAAAAATCAAAGTCTCCCTTAATTGGGATAAGGAATTTGCATCCAGGAGTCCCATGTCAAGTTATGGCATCATTTTAAAATGTATGAGCTTCTTTCAAGTTCTTTGCTATTTGTTGTTTTAACACTGTATATGGTGTATATTGTAAACCAAGTCTACATGAATGTCAGTCATGCCCTTAGCCACCTGTAATGTCAATGGAATTTTAATAACTTCTGCATTTATTTTCTGGATACATATTTCCAGCAATTGCAGCAAACTAAATATTTTTGCACTGTCTTTTTTATAGCAGAAAATATAAGTCTACATATGCTATTTAGTATCTTCCTATGGGTTTGTGTGACTATACTCAGATTCATATTCACATTCAGGAAGGAATTCATATTTTAAAAGAATGCATGATTTGTGCACTGAATGGGAATCTAATTTGGTTCTTCTTTGCTAGGAGATTTTGAATTCTTCATGCCATGTGATCTACTGAACTGACAAGTCATTTTCATGCTTTTCTGGGATTATTTTGTTTTTTTCTCTTAAGCATGTAAAGGTTGAAATGAAGAATAAATAAAAAACTCAATCATTTTAATTTAACACATGAGATTAGTTTATATAAAGAGAAATTATTTTAAGTTTTGAAAGGTTGAGAAATTATTTCTGAATTTTTACTCACTTATTCTGATTATTTGAATTTTGATCATTCTTTATTACTTCTTACCTAGGTTACTTGCTGGTTTCAGAAAACTATAAGAGATTTACAAGAACAAAGTCTAGGTTCAACTCTTTCAGACAACGAGGAGCTAATTTGTAAGCATGAGGAACTGATGATAAAAGCAAAGGTAAGAGACATATTAGACCCATTAGAAAATAATCAAAAAATACATGAACTTCTCTTGAATATGCTTCTGTGAGTCATTTAGAGGAGAACTAAACAACTCTTTTTGAATAATCTACTGTCTACATTAAATCAAAATCTTTTGATTTTGATCACATTAGCTAATGCCACTCTGCATTGATTGGCCTTCTAGAATAATAATAAACAAAACAATAGCTCCTACAACAAGAACTATATTTTTTTGAGTAGTTACTATGTGCCGGGCACTGTACTAAAGTATATGAGATACATTATCTAAATTATCACAAACACTTAAGAGGTAGGTATTATTTCCCCCATTTTATGGATCAAAACAAATAAACAAAACACAGAGGCTTAGAGATGCAAAGTAACTTGACCAATGTAGTAAGTCTGGTTAGTGGCAGGGTTGAAATTCAATTCCAGGTTTTGCCTAATTCCAGGGTCCAAGCTCTTAAATATTACACTTTATTAGATTTCTAAAAAATTTTATTTTTACACTGAGGGCTTGCTATACTATCCCTTTTATGATTTCCAGGTATAGTTTGATTGTTGTTCCCATTTAAATTTCCCTAGTTCCTCAACTTGCTTCAAATTTCTCAGTTTTGCAATAAGTAATAGCTACCAGACAGGCAACCACTTGTAGGTGTGTGGAATGTGCAAAAATGGAACCATGAAGTGCTGAAAGCAAAATGCGCAAAGCAGCTGTGTTCTAGTTGCTTCTCTCCCCATTGTGTCTTGTTATTGGGAAATCTATGCATTTGCACATGTGGGGGTCTATAAATACTTTCCAGAAGTTTTTCAGGCACTCCATATTGATCTGCAAGAAAACAAATGTCTATCATAGCAGATGGAGTGAGAACAGTGAATAATTAATATCAAGATTTAGAGAAATTTATATTATTAATATCTTAGGTGGTTGATAGTTGTAGGTATAGCTAAGTCATAAAGCTCTGGAAAACAATGGGCCAACACTACTAGACAATGGTTGAAAATAGGGAAGACAGTACGCACATGTCTGGTAGGAGAGGAGTTATCAGGGTGGGGGTGAAGGAAGTAAATTGCATCTATTAGACTTAAATCTCCTCATAGTGATCATAACACTTTGTTTTGTTTTAGTTTCTTGCTTCTGTTTGAACACTGCAGTGTATTGTGGGTATTCAAAGTGTTTTGTTTGAATATTTGACTGCTTGATAAAAGGTGCAGTTACAGAACACTGTTGATTGGTAATGACTGATCATTTTTTGAGTTCTTTAAAATTTTTCAGCATTTGGTGTATATGTTTAGGAAGTTAAAAGCTATTAACTTTTAGAGTGGTGTATCTGTTACAATCAATGAACATACACGGACCCATCATTATCACTCAAAGTCCATAGTTTACATGAGGGTTCATTCTTGGTATTGTACATTCTGTGGGTTTGGATAAATGTATAGTGACATGCATCCATCATTATGGAATCATACAGACTGTTTTCACAGCCCTAAGAACCCTCTGTGCTCTGCCTATTCATTGCTCCCTCCCCAATGCCTGGCAACCTCTGATCTTTCCACTGTCTCCATAGTTTTGCCTTTTCCACAATGTCATATAGTTTCAATCATACAGTATGTAACCTTTTCAGATCGGCATTTTTCACTTCATAATATGCATTCAAGTTTCCTCTGTGTCTTTTCATGGCTTGATACCTCATTTCTGTTTAGAGCTAAATAATATTCTATTGTCTGGATGTACCACAGTTTATTTATCCATTCACCTACTGAAAGATATCCTGTTTGCTTCCAAATTTTGACAATTATGAATAAAGTTGTTATAAATATTCATGTGCAAGTTTTTGCATGGACTTAAGTTTTCAGTTCTTTTGGGTATATACCAAGGGGCATGATTGCTGGATTATATGGTAAGAGTATGTTTAGCTTTGTTAAAAATTGCAAATTCTCTTCCAAAGTTTCTGTACCATTTTGCATTTCCACTAGCAATGAATGAGATTTCCTGTTGTTCCACATTATTGCCACCATTTGGTATTGTCAGTATTCTGGATTTTGGCCATTCTAATAGTTGTGTACTGGTATCTCATTGTTGTTTTAATTTGTATTTCCCTAATTACATATGGTGTGGAACATCTTTTATAAGCTTATTTGCCTGTATATCTTCTTTGGTGACAGATCTGTTAGTCTTTGGCTTATTTTTTAATCAGGCTATTTATTTTCTTATTGTTGAGTAGAAATAAATTTTTAATAACATATTTTATTATATAAAGTGCATGATAGAAAATTTCAAAACTATAAGGAAAATAATTGTTAATCCTCCAACCCAAAGATAATCATTATTAATATTTTGTTCAGTCTCTTTCAGTATTTTTACCCACAACCCTAGAAACACACAGCCTTCGAGTCATGCTATTTTTCCCATTTAAAAGTTTATCATAAGTATTTCCCAGTGTAACCTAATATCCTTTAGCTGAAAAGCATTCTATCATATGGATGAAATCAAATTACAGGATTACATATTTTATTATGTAAGCTATATGAATATCCAAGCAAATATTGTAAAAAGGGTTCTAATTCCTGATAAACACCATTATGTTCCAGACAAACCTAATGTCTTTCCTTATGTCTTAAGGTATACTTTATTCATACGTTAAATTTTTGGTCCGTCCAGTGCATTAACGTTCTGGGAGCAATGCAATACCTTGAAGTTAACTGCAATGCTATAATGGGTTGCACTTACATGGAGAAAAACAAGATTGGATACCTACGTCACTGACTGTGTAAACGTGGGTATACTTGATCTCTCTGAGCCTCACTTTCCTCACCTGTAGGGAGGAGCCTTGAAAATTCAATTAGAAAATATTTGTGAAAGCACCACATTTTGGTACTGCCTCCAAAAGTGTTTTCTTCCCCATTCACAGTGTAAACTTTCAAATCGTTTTCATCTGTGGTTTTACAACAATCTCATTTCTTCTTCTTGGAGAAGAAATCCAATTTTATATGTCCTTAAATAGTAAGCAGCATATTACATTTTGAACTTTTGTTTGGGTGTGGGTATGAGGAGAGCAATGGGGAATGTTCCTTTCAAAGATTTAACATAGAAACAAGGCATCAAGCTGGGGACTCATTAGTGAAACTCAAATAAATTACCTGGTAACACAGAGAAAGCAGGTGTTTCAGCTACCCACAGTTAAACTGAACAGCAGGGAGCTGGTGTATATGGCTTGTTAGTCTATTCAGCAAGTTCTTCCTAAATAAACTTTGAAAATGTCTCTATCATTTCTTACTGGAATAAATTCAAAATGAAAAATACAGCAACTTTCAAAGCTCTTAATACATGAAGTACTTGATTCAGAATGTGTTGAAATGATTGAACTAAAGGATTTTTTAATACAACCTTTGACTGTGGGTAATTGTTTAAAATAATACTTTGTTGAATATGAAAAATTATTTTTCTTTTATATGTGTAACAGATAAAGAAATAGCAGACATAGATGATTATAAATCATCCTTTGGTTAAGAACCTTAAATACTCTTAAATTGTATTATAAACAAATTTGATGCCCCAAGGCTTGAATTCAACCTTTGAAGCCCAGAATTAGTTATAGGATATATTGAAACAATATACAAACAAATACTTGCTTATTAAGTCCTCTGAGGGGGCATAATCATTCATTTTCTTACATATCAGAAATAATGTTTATGGAAGAACAGCCTTTAGGAACCAACCTGTACTAATATAGCTTTAGCCTTTGGTTCACTTCAGGCCCTTTGTAGTTGGTGCCATAGGGGAGTGTTTGGATTAGTGCTTCTCAACTCTGGCTTCACACTAGAGTCACCTGGGGAGCACTGAAAAAATAGTGGTCTAGATCTCATTCCCAGAGGTTCTGTGTAGGTCTTGGCTGGCATCGGGCTTTTTAAAAAAAAAATTATTGTCAATCCTGAACTAGGAAGAAATAGAACTCCTGATCAGACCAATAACAAGTAGCGATATTGAATCAGTAACAAAAAATCTCCCAACCAAAAAAAACCCAAGGCCAGATGTATTCACAACTGAATTCTACCAATCACACAAAGAAGAACTAATACCAATTTTCCCAAAACTGTTAAAAAAAATCAAGGAGGAGGGAATTCTCCCTAATTCATTCTACAAGTCTAGTATCACCCTGATATCTAAACTAGACAAGGACACAACAAAAAAAGAAAACTACAGATCAATATACCTGATGAAATCCTCAACAAATGTTAAAATCCTCAACAAAATACTAGCAAATCATATCCAATGGCACATCAAAAGGATAATTCACCATGATCAAGTGGGTTTTATACCAGGGATGCAAGAATAGTTCAACATATACAAATCAATAAGTGTAATACATCACAAAGTAGAATTAAGGACGAAAACTATATGATCATGTCAATAGACACAGAAAAAACATTCAGTAAAATTCAGCATCCTTTCATGATAAGAATCCTCAATAGACTAGGCATAGAAGGAACATACCTTAAAACAATAAAGGCTGCATACAACAAACCCACAGCCAACATCATACTTAATGGGGAAAAGTTGAAAGCATTCCCCCTAAGAACTGGAACAAGAAAAGGATGCTCACTTGCACCACTCTTATTCAACATAGTACTGGAAGTCCTTGCCAGAGCAATCAGGCAAGAAAAAAATAAATAAATAAAAGGCATCTAAATTGGAAAAGAGGAAGTCAAATTATCCCTGTTCACTGATGATATGACCTTATATCTAGAAAACCCTAAAGACTCCACCAAAAAATTCTTAGATTTGATAAATGAATTTAGTAAAGTTTCAGGATACAAAATCAATGTACAGAAATCAGTAGCATTTCTGTACACCAAAAACGATCTAGCTGAGAACTAAATCAAGAAGGCAGTCTCATTTACAATAGCTACAAAAAATATAGAATACCTAGGAATATATTTATCCAAGGACAGTAAAGATCTCTACAAGGAAAAAATTGAAGATGACACAAACAAATGGAAAAACATCCCATGCTCTTGGACCTGAAAAATAAATATTGTTAAAATGATCATAATGCCCAAAGCAATCTATAAGTTCAATGCAATCCCTATCAAAATACCAACATCATTTTCTGCAGAATTGGAAAAAAATGACTCTGAAGTTTGTATGGAACCAAAAAAGAGCCTGAATAGCCAGAGCAATCTTGAGGGGAAAAAAACCCCACAAAGCTGGAGGCATAACATTGCCTGAATTCAAATTATACTATGAGGCTACAGTAACCAAAAGAACATGGTACTGGTATAAAAATAGACACAGATCAGTTGAACAGAATAGAGAACCCAGAAATAAAGCCACATACTTACAGCCAAATGATCTTTGACAAAGTTGACAAAAGCATACACTGTGGTAGGGCCCCCCTTTTCAATAAATGGTGCTGGGAAAATTGGATTGCCATATGCAGAAAAATGAAACTGGACCCTTGTCTCTCACTTACACCAAAATCAACTTAAGATGGATTAAGGACTTGAATGCAAGACCTAAAACTATAATAATACCAGAAGAAAACCTAGGAAAACACTTCTGCACATTGGTCTAGGCAAAGAATTCATGACTAAGACCTCAAAAGCAGTAGCAACAAAACAAAAATAGACAAATGGGACTTAATTAAACTACAAAGCTTGTTGTGCACAACAAAATAAATAATCAACAGAGTGAACAGACAACCTATGGAATGGGAGAAAATATATGAAAACTGCATATGGGACAGGGGACTAATATTCAGAATTTACAAGGAATTTAAACAACACAACAAAAAACCCCCAAATAACCCCATTAAAAAGTGGGCTAAGGACGTGAATAGACATTTTCAAAAGAAGACAAACAAATGGTCAACAAGCATATGAAAAAAAAGGTTCAACATCACTAATCATCAGGGCAATGCAAATTCAAACCAAAATGAGATACTGTCTTACACCAATCAGAATGGACATTATTGAAAAGACGAAAGGAAAAAAAAAGATGTTGGCTAGGATGCAGAAAAAAGGGAACTCATATACTGTCGGTGGGAATGTAAATTATTGCAACTTCTATGGAAAACAGTATGGAGATTTCTTGAAGAACCAAAAATAGAACAACCCAGCAATCCCAAAGCAAAAGAAATCAGTATATAAAGAAGATACCTGCACTTGTATGCATATCACAGCACTAGTCACAATAACAAAGCTATGGAATCAACCTAAGGGCCCATCAATGGAGGATAGATTGGATAAAGAAAATGTGGTACATATCTGAAAAAATGGCGGTCTGATGGAGTCCTCCCACCGCACCGCTCCCAGGGAAGGAGGTGAAAAACGCCAGCGGCTACCTGCAAGCACGGACGGCTCGCTCCGAAAACAGCATTGTGAATTAAAGAGAAACAACGCGGAACGCCTAGCCCAAGAAAGCAGGTACAAAATTTTCACAAAGATCAGAGAGGGCACGGAGCACAATAGAGCCCAGAGCGCGGGAAGGACGCGCTCACCAGGTCCGCACAGCGCGACCTGCCCCCCAAGCAGTTACATGCCTCCCCAGCCACTCAGGCAGGGACAAGCCCAGAGTTGGGGAGAAGCGGTTGCGCGAGGCAGCAGACCCTGTGGCGAGAAAGCAATTGCGAGAGCCAAACACAACTCGCAGCTGCAATATAGAGAGACTGCTGAGGGCTGGGGAGGAACTGGGCAGGGACTGAGCGGAGATACAGCTTCCCGGGACAGTGCGCGGGAACCCGCAGGACGGCACCGCGCCACTAGAAGTCAGCGGGACTGGGCCCAGGAGTTTAACAGAGAGCGGGACACACCCTTAGAGGTTGCAAGCAACTGCCAGCGGAGGAAAGCTGCGCTCCGGGCGCGATCGGAGCCCAGATGTGCGCCAGGCTGGCGGCGGCCGCCATCTTTAAAGCCACCGGCGCGGAGCTGTGAGCCGCGTCTCTAGCTCCGCCCCAGCCCGGCCCGGGGCTCTTCCGCTGGTGCAAGACAGGCTTTGCCTTTGGTGGCCAGGGACAGCTGCATCCGTGGGTTCCAGGTGGGACAGGATCCTGGAACTGTAGCGGCAGGACCTTTGTATATTGGAAACAGTTTGCAGCTCATCCATCTAGTCCTGCTACCCCGGCTCTGGCCTCCGACAAGTCCACTATGTGCTGGTCCTAGTGCCCGTCCTTCAGGTCCCAGCCCTCCTGGACCCCAGAGATCGGTCATTTTGAAGGTTGCTGGCTATAGGGACTCATTTGGTATAACTGCTGGTTCTCATGACAACCAAATACCTCAAGAGCCACAGGCTGAACCAGAGCAGCTCCCCATAACCCTGCCCACTTCATTAGGGAATTTTGCACCATCCAAGAACGCTTCCAGTGGCCACTATTCCACCCTCCCTGTGGGAACATCCCCCCCCGGTGGAGACTGCTGGGGATAGAGACTACCACCTGCCTTGCCTGGGGGGTTTAGTGGTGGAAAAGGGGTGCAAAATTGGAGATCCCCCTATCAACCAGTATCACGTGGAGATGCACATCAGAAGGGCAGAGACACGTGCCTAGATAAGCAACTTCTGAGCTGTGTAGAATTTTCCCAATTCAGCTCTCACACTGCAGCCAAAAGAAATTGTGTTTCTACCTACACCTCAGGAGGAGCAGGGTCAAAGTAGCCCCTAGGAGCTACAAGGCCCCTCCCAAAGCATGGGGCTTTTGCATACCCCAACTGGGGGATCAGAGTCTGCCACAGACATAACAGAATACCTAGCTAATAGGGAGCTGTGCACTCATATCCTCAAGTACAATTCACTAGCTCAGAGCCCAAGCTGGGAGGTCATTCTCACCACACTCCACCTGGAAGAGGAGAAGACAACAGGCCAGAGATAACTCAAGATCCATCAAACTTGCTAAAATACACCTAAGGCAATACAGGCCACTACTTCTCTCTCTGGCTCTGCCAAGGAACGAAAACTGTGGGCCTGGAGACAGGGCCATAAACTAGCCCTAACACCCCCAGTTCTCGACCAAGAGGCCAGATGAGAAAAAACCAGCAAAAGAACTCAGGGAACATGAAAAATCAGAGTGAAAAGTCACCCCCAAAAGAAACCATCAGTTCCTCAGCAATGGATACCAACTCAAATGAAATGGGTAGAAAGACAGAAGAGGAATTTTGTTTATGGATTATAAGAAAGCTCAATGAAATTCAAGAGAAAATTGAATCCCAGCACAAAGAAACCACAAGACAAATGCAAGAAATGAATGAAAAATTCTCCAAAGAAATAGAAATATTACAGAAAAATCAAATAGAAATCCTAGAAATGAAAGAAGCATTCAAGGATCTACAAAACACAGTGGAAAGCCTTAAGAATAGGCTGGACCATGCAGAGGAAAGAATTCAGAGCTAGAAGACAACTCCTATGCACTAAATAAATCAGTCGAAGAGAAAGAACACAAAAACAAGAGGCATGAAAAAAGCATACAAGAAATGTGGGATTATGTAAAGAGGCCAAACATAAGGATCATAGGCATCCCTGAGGAAGAGGAAGAAAATTCATGTGGGCTGGAAAATCTATTTGAAGGAATAATAGTGGAAAATTTCCATGGCTTAGCCAGAAATCTCAATATCCAAGTACAAGAAGCACACAGGACTCCTGGGAGACTCAACGTGAAAAGGCATTCACCATGCCACGTAATTATTAGACTGACCAAAGTAAACACAAAAGAGGCACTCCTCAGAGCTGTAAGACGAAAACAGCAGGTAACCTATAAAGGGAAACCGATCAGATTAACTGCAGATTTCTCAGCTGAAACCTTACAAGCCAGAAGGGAATGGGGAGCCATCATCAGTCTCCTAAAACAAAACAAAGGGCAACCCAGAATTCTGTATCCTGCCAAACTAAGCTTCTTATATGAGGGAGAAATAAAGACTTTTCCAGATAAGCAATCACTGATAGAATTTGCGAAATCCAGACCGGCCTTGCAAGAAGTGCTTAGACCTGCATTATACACTAACCAGCGCAACAGACACCCACTTATGTAAAACTATGCAAAAGCTTAAAGCCCAGAAACCAGATACCACAATGATGCAAGAGGTAAAACAAAAGACACCACCCAATAATCAGAAATTTACCCCAAATATCAATTCTCTCATTAAATATAAATGGCTTGAATTGCCCCTTGAAGAGACATAAGCTGGCTGAATGGATTAAAAAATACAAGCCAAGTATCTGTTGTCTTCAGGAAACACACCTTACACACAAAGACGCATTCAGACTCAAGGTGAAAGGATGGAATACAATTTTCTAGGCTAATGGAAACCAAAAGAAATCCAGAGTAGCCATCCTTATTTCAGATGATATAAACTTTAAAGCAACAAAAGTAAAGATGACACTATAAAGTAAAATGGACACTATATAGTGGTGAAGGGAAAAATCTTACAAGAGGATTTAACAATCCTAAACATTTATGCACCCAACACAGGAGCGCCCAGGTACATAAAGCAAATACTGCCAGATCTAGACAACATAATAAACAGCAATGCCATAATAGCAGGGGACTTCAACACCCCACTGACGGAACTGGACAGATCCTCCAAACAAAAAATAAATGAAGAAACAAAGAACCTAAACAGGACTCTAGAACATTTGGGCCTAACAGATATCTACAGAACACTCCACCTAAATAACACTGAATATACATTCTTCTCATCAGCTCATGGAACTTTCTCTAAAATTGACCACATCCCAGGCCACAAAACAGATCTAAACAAATTCAAAAAAATAGAAATCATACCATGTATCTTTTCAGACCACAGCTGAATAAAATTAGAAATCAATTCCAACAGAAACTCACATCTTCCTCCAAAAACTTGGAAACTAAACAATCT
Organism: Daubentonia madagascariensis; assembly: GCA_023783475.1. Taxonomy (NCBI): domain Eukaryota; kingdom Metazoa; phylum Chordata; class Mammalia; order Primates; family Daubentoniidae; genus Daubentonia; species Daubentonia madagascariensis. The sequence goes on from JAKFHU010002088.1 coordinate 29,746,634, forward strand.
ATTGCTGAAAGACTATTGGGTCAAGGAGGAGATTCAAATGGAAATCAAAAGATTCTTCGAACTAAACAATAATGGGGACACAAGTTATCAAAATCTGTGGGATACAGCAAAAGCAGTCCTGAGAGGAAAACTTATCACCTTATTCCCACATCCAAAAGACAGAAAGGTCACAAATCAGCAAGCTAATGAATCATCTTAAGGAAATGGAAAAGGAAGAGCAAAGCAATCCCAAAGCCAGCAGAAGAAAAGAAATAACCAAAATCAGAGCAGAATTAAATGAAATCGAGAACAAAAGAACAATACAGAAGATTAATAAAACAAAAAGTTGGTTCTTTGAAAAGATAAACAAAATAGACAGGCCACTTGCCAGGTTGACCAGAAGCAGAAAGGGAAGGACTCTAATAAGCTCAATTAGAAATGAAAAAGGAGAGGTCACAACTGATACCATGGAAATACAAAACATCATCTTCGAATACTACAAAAATCTCTATGCCCACATACACGAAAACGTGGAGGAAATAGACAAATTCTTAGAAACAAACTACCTCCCTAGGCTCAACCAGGAAGAAATAGAATTTCTAAACAGACCAATAACAAGCACCGAAATCGAAGCAGTAATAAAAAATCTTCCCACAAAAAAAAGTCCCGGACCAGATGGGTTCACACCTGAATTCTACCAAGCCTACAAAGAAGAACTGGTGCCTATACTGCAGAAATTATTTGAAAATATCCAGAAGGATGGAATCCTCCCAAACTCATTCTACGAAGCCAATATCACCTTGATACCAAAGCCAGGAAAGGACACAACAAAAAAAGAAAACTACAGACCAATATCCCTTATGAATATAGATGCAAAAATTCTCAATAAAATCCTTGCAAACCGAATTCAAATGTACATCAAAAAAATAATTCATCATGACCAGGTGGGCTTCATTCCCGAGATGCAGGGATGGTTCAACATATGGAAATCTATAAATGTAATTCACCACATAAATAAAAGCAAGAACAAAGATTATATGATCCTTTCAATAGATGCAGAAAAGGCTTTTGACAAAATCCAGCATCCTTTTATGATAAGAACTCTTCACAATATAGGCATAGATGGCTCATACCTCGAAACTATTAAAGCCATATACGATAAACCCACAGCCAATATCATACTGAATGGGGAAAAATTGAAAGCATTCCCCCTTAAAACAGGAACTAGACAAGGGTGCCCACTATCTCCACTTCTTTTCAACATAGTGCTGGAAGCCCTGGCCAGAGCAATCAGACAAGACAGAGGAATCAGGGGCGTCCAGATGGGGGCAGAAGAGGTCAATCTTTCACTATTTGCAGACGATATGATATTATACATAGAAACCCCAAAGATTCAACCAAGAGATTACTGGAATTGATAAATGAATTCAGCAAAGTCTCAGGATACAAAATTAATACACACAAATCCATAGCCTTCATATATGCTAATAACAATCAAGCCGAGAAACAAATTAAAGATGCAATACCTTTCACAACAGCACCAAAGAAAATTAAATATTTAGGAACATATCTAACTAAGGAGGTCAAAGACCTATATAGAGAGAATTATGAAACACTGAGAAAAGAAATTGCAGAGGATGTAAACAGATGGAAAACCCCACCATGCTCTTGGATAGGCAGAGTCAACATAGTAAAAATGGCTTTGCTATCTAAATTGATTTACAGAGTCAATGCAGTCCCTACCAAAATACCAACATCATTTTTTGCCGATCTAGAAAAAATAATTCTACGCTTCGTGTGGAACCAGAGAAGACCCCGTCTAGCCAAAGCAATCTTAAGCAAAAAGAACAAATTGGGAGGCATCTGTCTACCAGACTTCAAACTATACTACAAGGCTATAGTAACCAAAACTGCATGGTATTGGCACAAGAACAGAGACATAGACCAATGGAACAGGACTGAGAACCCAAATATAAAACCAACGTCATACAGTCACTTGATCTTTGACAAATTCCAGAAAAACATACACTGGGGAAAAGATTCCCTATTCAACAAATGGTGCTGGGAAAACTGGATGGCCATATGTGGAAGACTGAAACTGGACCCACACCTCTCACCTCTCACAAAAATCACCTCACAATGGATAACAGATCTAAACCTAAGACATGAAACCATAAGAATTCTCGAAGAAAACGTTGGAAAAACTCTTACAGATATTGGCCTAGGCAAAGAATTTATGAAGAAGACCCCCAAAGCAATCACAGCAGCAACAAATATAAATACATGGGACCTGATCAAATTGAAAAGCTTCTGCACAGCCAAGGAAACTATCACTAGAGTGAACAGACAACCTACAGAATGGGAGAAAATATTTGCATGCTACACCTCTGATAAAGGGCTGATAACCAGAATCTATACAGAACTTAGGAAAATCAACAAGAAAAAATCAAACAACCCTATTAAAAAATGGGCAAAGGACATGAACAGAAACTTTTTCAAAGAAGACAGAATAATGGCCAGCAAACATATAAAAAAGTGCTCAACTTCTCTAATCATCAGGGAAATGCAAATCAAAACCACAATGAGATATCACTTAACTCCAGTGAGATTGGCTCATATCAAAAAATCCCCAAACAACAAATGTTGGCGGGGATGTGGACAGATAGGAACACTCATACACTGCTGGTGGGACTGCAAATTAGTACAACCTCTATGGAAAGTAATATGGAGATACCTCAAAGAATTAAAAGTAGAATTACCATTTGGCCCAGCAATCCCACTACTGGGTATTTACCCAAAGGAAAAAAAGACAGTTTATAATAAAGATATCTGCTCATGAATGTTTATAGCAGCACAATTCACAATTGCAAAGATGTGGAAACAACCCAGGTGCCCATCAATACACGAGTGGATTAATAAAATGTGGTATATGTATACCATGGAGTATTACTCAGCAATAAAAAACAACAGTGGATTAACACATCTGGTATTATCCTGGTTGGTGCTAGAACCCATTCTTCGAAGCAAAGTGTCACAGGAATGGAAAAACAAGCACCACTTGTACTCACCATCAAATTGGTACTAACTGATCAATAGTTACATCACACAGGGCAATAACATTCATCTGAGGGCGGGCGGGTGGGAGGAGGGTGGAGGGGATGGGAAAAACTCTCATTGAATGGATGTGGGGAGCACAGTTTGGGGGATGACCACGATTGTAGCTCTGACACGGGCAGTGCATGGGCAATATGTATAGCCAAAGTGTTGTACCCCCATAATATTCTGAAATTTAAAAAAAAGTGGTATATATACACAATGGAATACAATTCAACCATAAAAAGAATGGAATCATGTCTTTTGCAGCAATATGGATGGAAGTGGAGGCCATTCCCTTTAGTGAAACAACTCAGACACAGGAAGACAAATACCATATGTTCTCACTTATAAGTGGGGGCTAAATAACATGTACACATGGAAGCAGAGTGTGCGATGATGGACAATGGAGACTCAGAGGGGTGTGTGGGGTGGGGGGGGATGATGGGAGGTTGCTTGGTGTGTACAGTATGTGCTGCTCCAGTGGTGGATTCACTGAAGGCTCTGACTTCACCACAATGCAGTACATCAATGTAGCAAAATTGCACTTGTACCCCATGAATATACATAAACAAAAAATAAATTTAAAAAATGTACTGTTAATCTTAGAATGTTGGAATTTTTATAAAAAAAGAAATCCAGATTTCCTGTTCCTTCTAAAAAACTGGAAGATCTGGCTTATCAGGTTCACCTTCCCACATAGACATAGTACCCTTGGCTGGAGCCCCGGAATACTTGTGTCCTCTAGAAAAGGCATCTGCACTCCGGTTTGCCACAGTCCCCACCATTCCTCATTACCTCTCTCCTTCCCACTCTTGCTTCATGCACTCATATTATTCGTCTGGTCCCTTGTAAGCATTTGGATTTGACCCCTGATGGGCAATGAGGTATCATCCAAGCAAAATAGTAGCTTAAACTGATCTGCATGTTGGAAAATTGCCTTGGAAACAGTGTGAGTGATAGTAATGGGAGAGAGTGAGGTTGAAGACAGGAAAATCACTTAAGAAACGATTGTCGTCTGAATGGGAATGACTTTAGGTAGGGCACGCTCTCTTTTGAGATAGACGTCATTAAACTCCGTCTTCAAGGCTTAGAGACAACTTACAGCCTTGTTATTCAAGGTGTGACTCCCAGAGAGCAGCAGTAGCATCTGAGGGTTGTTGGAAATGTAGAATCTCAGATTCTACCTGTCAAACCTATTTCGTCAGACTCTGTGTTTTAACAAATTCCCCAGGAAGATTTATATTCACACTAAAATTTAAGAGGCACTGACTTGAGGTTCTTCCCTTGTGTTTCATGTATGTGCATGTTCTCCTTAATTTCCATAGATGACTATATATTGTTTGTAAAGTCCTTGATTAACAATAATCTTTAAAGTTCTGGGAAAGAAGCACACAGAAAACGGTGTATAGAAACATCATCTTCAATGTTTTAATATAGCAGCGTTTACGTTCCTCAGGTTCAAGATTAAAACCATCTTCCGTGATTCATCATCTAATCCGATTTTCCAAGTGATTGAAGATATTTTTCAGTTGTTGCTGAGTGATTTCATAAATTGGATTTGTGATCTTGGCCCCAAGTTCCTTCAAATAATATTATTTGGAGATCATTAAAAAATACCAATGCTTAGGTCCCACGGAAACTTTACTCAAAGGAAAAAGTCAAGTTTAAAGTTACAAAATATTTATAAATATGAGATAAGGAAGTGAAGTAGAATCTCTTGAAAGCTTATTTGAATATTTTAAATGCATAATTATCAATAAAGCCAGTATAAGAAAGTGACTCTTTAAAAATCGGTTTATTGCTTTATTTTTCTGATTACATTGTATCTTCTCATTTTGGAAAAATTAGAAAATACATAAAACTAAATGAAAGAAAATTAAAATCATACGTAGTACCTGAGTGTATATGGAAATAGAAAGGAAATATAAAACATATACATATGAGTATTACAAAATTGTGTGATTGTGTATGTGTCCATGTATACATTATGTACGTGTGTGTTTATGTACAAGATTGTGTATATGTTGTTTTGCAATGTGATTTTTCCAATTAGTGTTATATCATAAGCATTTCCCCATTCTAACACATAGTTTAAATATGTTTTTTAAGGATCGCATGTTACCAAACTGTATAGATACACCATATATTATTTGAGGCAGCAATACATACTGTCTTAGAGTATGGCACTGGAGTGAATGGTACACTCATGAATTACCTGGAGATTTTAAAAGGCAGATTGTGATTCATCAGGTTTGGGGTGGGGCCTTATTGTCTGCATTTCTAACAAGCTCCAGTGTAATGTGGGTGCTGGTCTCTGCACCACCCTTTGGGTAACAAAGGGTATGAAGGAAAGAACTGCAGAATGAAAGCGTGTAAGTGACAGAGCTAAAATACTGGGTCATTGTTAGAACTCAGAAGATATAGGTCTAGGTAAATCTTTGAGTCTTTTAAGGTGTAGACGTGACTGTTTAAACTTAAAACTTAATTTCTTTTGCTGTTTATATTTATTCTTAGACCCATTACTCAGCTAATTGAAGATCAAAAGACAAATATTTAAATTTTCTAATTGTTCCTTTTTAAAAATAAGAATATTCCCTCAGAAGTAGCCCTTATGGGAAATATTTAGTACAAAAGGAACTACTTGTATGTCTCTTGGGTGGTTCAAGAGGTATGTGGCAATATCCAGAGTTTGTATATCATAGTTTCCAGGTTATTCAAATATTTTCCAAGTGTTTCACGTGCATTGTTGAGCAATTTTCTTCTCATTGCTGCACATATTAACCTGTATAAAGAAGCCGACTATTCTGCTATTTGAACTTTCATTACATCCCCAAATTCCTTCACTTAGGATATGTGAAAAAATCGTAAAATCACCATAAAACATAGTGCTTCAGTAAATCAACTCACATCATATATGATGATTACAAAGAAAATCTATAAAATGACACAGAGTCTGTTTCTCTTATAATGTTTCATCTAATTAAAAAATAAAGTGGGATCTGAATCTGAAATGTCTCAAGGCAGAAATTAAGTGAGTTCTCCAAACAGTAAGACACCTGCATTAATGCATTTCAATTCCTCTGTCTTCATTTTAGTGAATAATTTGTTTTACTTGTCTGATTTTTTTAATGAACTTCCCAATTAAAAGCAGATGCCATTTTTCACAGAACATAAATTCGAAACAATTTTACTGCTAACATACAAAATACATATAAATAGTATTGAATTCGCCAGCAAGCGTCAGGAAAGTCCACAAAATGATGGGATTTTTAACACTGGTACTGCTATTCTAGCCTTAACTTGCAGGTCAATTTAAAGCTTAGTAGCTTAGTAAACCATATGCTTTCATTTCCAAGGGAAATTTTAATTTAGAAAGTCCTTCAGAAATATTTATGCCCATCTGAGAAGGGGCTGAGTGGAGAAAGCAAATGAAGAATATTGCACTGTGGTCACTATGTTTAAAACTACCTGCTGTCACTTTGCTTACGGAATGTTTACCAGCTCGTTAAGTTTAAATGCTTAGAAAAAGTATTCTTAGTTTTGACTTTTACAAAAATTCTTCATACTTTTTTTTTTGGACATTTGTCAGCCCTTAAATAAAAATTCCCACAGAGCATGGCTTTTTACAGTTACTACTATTATAATAGTATTATAGCATATATATAATATGCTATTAATATAAGGCATGATAATGAAATAATATTGCTATCATCATAATGATAGTGAAATTGAGTTTAAGTGGACACCTGAGAAGGCATTTTCTTATGGTTTAACTCAGTCTTGCCTTCCTGTGCTAATTTAGCATCCATTTAGTGACTTATTCAATGCCCTGGCCTTGGCTTTCCTTACCTTCTTTACTCTAAAGGCCTTTATTTTCAGCTCCCTTCAGCTTCCCCCTCCTGTAGCTGCCACACTTTGTCTTATGGCATCACCCAAAACTTCTGTCATCACAGCCTCCTTTCTTTCTCTTTTTTCCTGGCCTAGGTCCTGGTGCCACTCAGCCTGGACCACAAGGACTGTTGTGAATTAATCTGATCACCCAGTTTCTCTGTTTCTTCCTAATTCTGAGAGATGAGACAATTAGCATAACAGTTCTGGTTCGTTCTATTTAAAATGCAATTTATTTATTATCAGTTAGCCTTACAAATTCCTTTATTTATCACCTGTTAATTCCCTACCCCATCCTCCATAACTAGTCCAAAACCTTCACGCCCTTTTAAATTTTCAATCACGAACAGTGTGTAAGTGTTCCTTTCTCTCCACATCCACACCAGCATCTATTGTTTTGGGACTTTTTGATAAAAGCCATTCTCACTGGGGTTAGGTGATATCTCATTGTGGTTTTGATTTGCATTTCTCTGATGATTAGTGTCATTGAGCATTTTTTCATATGTTTGTTGGCCATTTGTCTATCTTCTTTTGAAAAACTTCTATTCATGTCTTTTGCCTACTTTTTAATGGGGTTGCTTGATTTTTTTATTGCTGATTTGCTTGAGTTCTTTATAGGTTCTGGTTATTAGCCCTTTATCGGATATATAGCCTGCAAATATTTTCTCCCATTCTGTAGGTTGTTTATTTGCTCTGTTGATTGTTTCCTTGGCTGTGCAGAAGCCTTTTAATTTAATTAAGGTCCATTTATTTATTTTTGTTGTTGCATGATTGCCCTTGGGGTCTTCTTCATAAATTCTTTGCCTAGGCCAATATTTAGAAGAGTTTTTCTAACATTTTCTTCCAGAATTCTTATGGTTTCATGTCTTAGATTTAAGTCTGTAAGCCATCCTGAATTAATATTAGTGAGTGGTGGGAGATAGGATCCAGTTTCAATCTTCTACATGTGGCTATCCAATTTTCCCAGCACCATTTCTTGAATAGGGATCCTTTTCTCCAGTGTATATTACTGTCTACTTTGTCAAAGATCAGATGGCAATATGTGGATGGTTTTATATCTGGGTTCTCTGTTCTGTTCCATTGGTCTATCTCTCTGTTTTTGTGCCAGTACCATGCTGTTTTGGTTACTACAGTCTTTTAGTATAGTTTCAAGTCTGCTATGGAAAATAATATGGAGATTTCTCAAATAACTAAAAGTAGACCTACCATTTGATCCAGAAATCCCACTACTGGGTATTTACCCAAAGGAAAAAATGTCCTTTTATCAAAAAGACACTTGCACTAGAATGTTTATTGCAGCAAATTCACAATTGCAAAGATGTGGAATCAACCCAAGTGCCCAACAATTCATGAGTGGATTAATAAAATGCAGTATATGTATACCATGGAGTACTATTCAGCCATAAAAGATTAATTAATAGCTTTTGCAACAATCTGGATGGAGCTGGAGACCATTCTCCTAAGTGAAGCATCACAAGAATGGAAAACAAACACCACATGTACTCACTGTTAAACTGGAACTAACCGATCAGCACTCATGGGCACAGATGGAAGTAAAACTCAACGGAAATCACGCAGGTGGGAGGGGGGAGAAGGGGATGGGTGAAATCACACCTAACGGGTACAATGTGCACTATCTGGGTAATGGGCATGTTTATAACTTTGACTCAAGCAGTACAAAAGCAATCCATGTAACTGAAACATTTGTACCCCTGTAATACTCTGAAATTAAAAAATAAAAAATAAATAAAAATAAATTCTCAACCATGGAGGAGTGCCAGGCTTTACCGAACCTCAAAGTCGCTTAGTCATACACAGTGAAATTTCTTGTTCTTTTCTCCTCTGCCCTGAGTTTTTGTCTCTTCCTCCTGGCTTCTCCCCCTTTTTTCTGCTTCCCCTCATTTCCAGGGGAAATGGATCCTCGTCTAGATCCCAATGGTCCCATCCCCTCCTCACTTGTATGTTTTCACTCTTAACATCTCATTTTTCAGTTTTCCTTCACCCTCCACCCGCCCCCATTCCTCTTGGCCCAGGGAACTCCCATCCATTTGTTTGCGGTCTCAGCTCAGACATTACTTCCTATGAGAAACTCTTACTAATTCCCCAGACTGGGTTAGCTCCATTTCTCTCAGGATCCAGAATCAGCCTCCGTGTCTCCTGGCTGACCCCGACACCCTTGCCTCGGTGCTCTGGCTCCCTGTCTCTCCCACTTGGGTGGCCCCCCTTGCTTTCTCCCCAGCCCACCTCTCTGCTCACCAGTTGAAACTCCTGCCCATTTTTAAGATCCTATAATAGGACTTCTCAGATTCACCAAATCAGAACTGATTTCACTTTCTCTAAACACTTGTTTTGTTTTCCATCTGAGCTTGTGCTCTTAAGAGGTACTGAATAATGCTTTTTAGATTGTTCCACATTCAATGTCAGAGAGTTATAGAATGCCCATCCTGGTATCATTTGCTGCTGGTTCACAGTATTGAGTATGGAATGAGAGACCTGTGCATGTATTTAGTGATAAGCTGAAAACTAGAGCCTGCAAAAAAGGGAGATGCATTGAAGAAATTCTAGCCTTGACTAGATTTTGTTAAAAGACAAGTGATTTCTTCCATATCATTAGAGGTAAGATTTTTTTCCTATAATAAAGATAGAACATATAACTATTAAAAATATAGTTATAAAAATTTTACAATGAGAGTTAAAAATAACCCTATGGGTTTACAAAAAAATTTGAGAAAGAAAAACCTGATCAGATTTGCAGGGTTGTTTTTTTTTTTTTTTACTCTCTGTTTCACTTTTAAATCAGTGGCCCTTTTGTCTGAGACAATGATGTGAAGAAAGTAGAAAGTAGAAAGAAACGCTTTGGCTTCTTTATGAATTAAGACTAATGATATCCAACATTGCACCAGGGCTATCTAAACTCATGATGGATTGGTGTATTAATCATTCAAGGAGTGTGATGGCAAGGATTTTGTTTATTTGTCATTGTATCTTCCACAGCCCAGCTCAGTACTTACTGAGTAAATGAATTTGTAAATTTAAAGTTAAATTTTAGGTTTAGAAGTCATTAATACAATAATATAATTTTCACAGAGTAAAACTAGTTGCAAGTTTTAAGGTTAAAACTACTATTATTATATAATCCATCCTCCACTTATCGGTATGATTATACATAAACTTTCCTAGGTAAATTGTTACCTGTTCATTAAATATCTTAAGATATTCTGGATCAATGGTTCCAAAATTTGACTGGTTATAAGTATTATTTCCTTGCTCCTGATTTCAAATAAAATGCTTCAGATTTTAAAAAATATGTATTTTTTCACTCTACCAAGAGAAATTATGATCCAGTAAATATGGAGTGAACCTGGAAGTATGTGCGTTTAAAACTTTCCCAGGAGGTGCTAACAGTCAGCCAGATTGAAAAGCCGTTGTTTTAGTCTGTATTTGATGGTCACTGTGGATAAGACATTATAAATAGACCCTCCTTTCTATTAATAGGGAAATCTCCACAAGAGGTGAACATCACAACCTAATAATTTCCCCCACAGTTGAATTATATATGTTGAGATCCTGAAAATGTCTCCAACAGATTGTGTAGAAAATGAAAAAGTAGGTCCTTTGAGGACATTAATATAAACTGGGACCACCTAGTCATCCCATGGCACAATCTGATTGTAGGCAAATTGTGTTAGATGAAAATATTTGAGAAGCTAGACTTTTATTAAATTTAATTGAAAATGGAAACACCACTCAGGCTCTGCTCCTTACTTAATCAACTGGAAGACAATGTGATTAAGAGGAACAAGAAATCTAAGGAAAACAAGGACAAGACACTAAAGAAAAAATAATGGTTCTTGGAAAACACAAATCTTGGGAATATTTCCCCTCAACTTCTCATGTAATTAAATTTTCATCTAAAGACTATGTTGAACTAAGGAAGAGAAAATAAATACATTTCTGTTGCAATCACTATTTTGAAGATTTGCTTATGAGCATAGTTTGTTGCAATTTTATTTAATTTTCAAACTTTATTTTGCCACACATCCATTTGCTTCAGTATTACAATGGATTCAGTATCCATTTGCTTCAGCAGTACAAGCACCCTGCTTTGTGCTGCTGAACTGTGGGCTCCACTCAGTGGCCAAACATTGAAGAGAATAAGGGAAATAGACTTCCAAGCCATGGGTTTTTTCCCTGCAACTTTAAAAATATTTTGATGACCTAAGAGTGAAAAAAAATCATCAGCTAATAGTCAGAAATTAATTTGGTGATATCTGTCATTTCTATTATAGACTGTCAGGCCCAATCCAGGTAAGGTTAATTTATGGATAATATGGCCAATAACCCAAATTTGGGAAGGGACTAAAATCTAACAATTTGAAGCACAGCCAATTTGTCACTGAATTAAATGAGTCACTAGAGATGAGTCACTAGAGAAGCAAAAGTATGTATGTACCAAGTGGAGGTGACTGTCATTGCACTGCAGGGAAAGTAAGGTTCAAAAAGCAAAGTGCTCTGCCTGAAGCTACTTAATGAGTCTGGAATAAAAAGGGTACTTCTAGCTCCAGTTCTCTGTTCTTACCAGCTCTCCCTCATTCAGTAGCTGTGATTCTCTACCTTATGGCTGGGAGGTGAAACAGCACGCTTCTTTTATCTCTAGGTGAGACACAAAATCACAGTTCTTCCTGTTGGCAATCTGTGCCTTTGCTGGGATGCATCACAGTGAGGGCAAAGTTCAAATGGCCAGCAGGCACGGAACTCTGCATGCATTGGAGAGAGAGGCGAGACACTTCTCTCCAGGATGACCTTGCACCTGTAGAGGTCAGCATAGAAATGCCGGGAGGGGAGCGTGAGGAGAAGAAATTGCAATCCAACTTGACGTCATCAGAGAATTTCAGCTTTTTAAGGGCTCATTGCCACTCTTCAAATGCATAAACACTTCTTTAAAAAAAATGTCTGCTCAAAGCAGACTTTCAAATATTCTCTGATTAAAATTGCCAGGTTTATTTTGTTTGTACCATCTGCTAATGCAATCATGTAAAATTCTATGATTTTGTGTCAATGAGTTAATTCTCCTTGCGCTGAACCAAATGGGATTGTAGATTTAGGGATTAAATAAGAAATGGGCTGTATCTAATGAGATGGCCTAGGAATTAGCCATGCTTCGGGAACTATATGTAAACTCAACACATGCTTATGCCAGATCTGATTTTGGTCAGTAATCTCCACAATTGATATTTCTTAGTAATTTACAAATACATCCCCTATTGCTTCTTGTCCATCTTTCCTCCACTTAAAAATTACATTCTTAAGTCAAGCTCATAATGAAAATTTACTACATGTGTTGGATCATTAAATCTCCTCGTATACAGGGAAGTTTTTGTGTGAATAAAAGCTTACTAATATACCGTGATTATTATTTTTTTTCTTTTCAATTGGAGTAGCTAACATTTTACTTTTTGAATCTACTTGCTGGATAATTTTTATGCCAATCTATAACTTCATTTAAAGAGCTAACCTGGGACTGAAAAAAAAAAAAGGAAAGAAGAAATCTTTTTCGCCTTCTTGTCTATCAGCACTAATCCTCTTAAAAGTACCCTTTCAATCAAGGGATCCAAGAGATGCTCAATTTCCTCAGCAAATGGAATACTGAAAGGTGCAGTTAAAAAGGTTCCTACTGTGAGTGAAAAATGAAAATAATGGAGCGACCTATGGAGACCCCCTGAGCCCAGGAACACACAGTGCCACGTGTCTTTATTGGGTCAGAGATATGCACACGTCTCTGTCAAATTGAAAAGCCAAGGAAATGGCAGGCTTTGGCTTTCTGCTGTGGGGACAAGTACTGGAAATATTTTATTGCAAAGTGACTGAAACCCTGTTAGAAGTTTAACACTTAGCAGTCAGGCAGCAATGGCTTCGAGAAAACAGACCAAGATATTCTCCAGTGGGCTCCTCTAGCCTTGACAAGGATGACAACTATATTTTTTAAATACTGTGATGGATTCAGATGACTCTGGAAAGTTTTATCTTAAAAATAAAATAGTGGAAGCATCCTCTATGAAAAAGGGCTGGGGAAATACATCATCAGAATGATATAGAAATGCATCAGAAACTGCCTATAGATTGCCCAAAGAAAACAGAACCAATCTTCTGAGAAGATTGAATAGAAATATGGAATGGACCCAGCTTCATTTAATACCCGCAGAGTTCATGTGAAAATGTAATTAAGAAGACTGGGGATGGAGAACAGAGAAAAGATAAGAGGCACAAAATGGTCCTTTACAGCTTCTTTGGAAGGTCACAGCCCACTTTTCATAGCGTGATGTGAAGCACAAGGTTAAAGTGGGTTTTCAAAGGCTTGGCTGTACTCCAAAAGTCTCTCTCTCATGTTGTTTGTAAAATTTATACTAAAGGCAGATTTATGAACATTGTTAGAGAACAGGTATTTCTCTTCTTATTCATAGAAAAGTGCTTTATTATTTTTATCCAGTGGCTGAGCAAAATAAGTCTGAGTTTGGGCTGTAAATTTTCAATCATGTCTGTAATAGCATTGTGTTTATTTTGAAATTGTGAGGCTTCTGATTTCAAATCAGAAAATCCCAGGGTCATATAAAACTTTTATCATCTCTAAGGCCTTATTTGGGGCATGTGGAAGTTTTACCTAAACTAATATAGTTAATCTTTCTGTGATGGGAAAAACAATATATCACTCTACAAACAGCTAGGGCTGGGGTACTGGGTAAGGGAGGAGGTAGTAGAGTCAAACTCCCTGAGTGTGAATTTCAGCTCTTTGCCTTACTAATGTTGAGACCTTGGGCAAGTTAGTAATCCCTCTGAGTGCCAGTTACTCCTCTGTAAGATGAAGATAATAATGGTTCCTAGCTTGTAGGGATACGGTGAAGATTAAATGAAATAACACATGAAAAGCATTTAGCACAGCGCTAACATACAGGAAAAAAAAATCTACCTTACGGTCCTGCAATTAAGACAACATCCTAGCACTTAGTGTTGTCAGGTTGAGCACACAATGTCTAAAACCCATTTCTCCGTATCCTAACTTCTTTCACATCTTCTTTGCCTATCTTTCTAGCCCCACCCCCTCCCTCCCCACCCCTGTTCTCTATATTTGTTAAATGGTGTTCCCCTAATAAGCATAGAAGGTTCTGGCTAATGCCAATTTATTTTAAAAAGAATTATCTGCTTTATTCTGTGTCTTTACATGTTAAGCATTTCTCCACCTGAGTTCATTGAGGATTAATGACCCACAGATATTAACAGACAGTAGAATGAATGGTACAAAGAGAGGAAATGGACTAATTGAGTAGCTAGAGGGATAGGGAAAAAATAAAACAGGAAAGAAACAGAAAGACTTGTGAAAGCAGGTGAACCTAGTAGGTGATTCCACTGCTCTTAGACGGAAATGGTTTTTCCCAACGTTGTTCCAACTGGAGCATTAGTCCCCTAGATGATTAGCAAACAGTTTCTTGGTCAAAAATTTTTGTCCAAAATATTTCACATCACATTTCCCTCTAAAAGAGTCTCAATGCACATTAGCAAATTAAAGATTCTAAGAAGTACTGCAGTAAAGAGATTTTTTTTACTTTGTTAATCTCATAATACTGATCAATACATAACACTAATCAATAACATTTTGGGAAACATTTTGCTACCATTATTTTAAAACTGGGAAACAGAAATACCATGAGTAAAGAACAAATGTTGGGGGGCTATTGAACCATAAAAAAACTGATGGGAAGAAAAGTAGGACTAACATTTAGTGAGTGCCTATTATAAGTGCCAGAAATTGTGCTGTTTTAAAAATATTTGCTATTCCCAATAAGTTAAAGTAATTGTTTTTAAGCATATGTGTGTGTGTGGGGGGGGTGTTACAGTGCTTTATGAAAGAACATCACAGTACATTATTAGTTTTCCTTAACAGGAGACCTAAGCTCTTTTAAAAATGAGGGATCTTAAGAACTCACGTAGCATATCCATGCCTGAGAGTACAGCTTTTGCACTCACTGAAGATTTTGGAGATTTTGGAGCCTATTTTCAATTTTCCGGAAGGTAGCATGGTATACAGACCTTTGCACCAGTTCTGCTACTGGCACTTATGGGATATGTAAAGTACTCTTCTGATCCTATGTAAATATTGAAAAAATAATATTTAATTTAAGTGTTTTTGAGGATTATAGCCACAACTCACAATTTTATAACAGCTACTCTAAAACAAGCCAAATCCTTTAATCAACATTACTTACTCCAGTAACCATTGATCAAAATATTTTTCTCTTGCACAAATGCTAGAACAGGTTCTATAAGCACCACAAAATAATATGTACAATTTCTCCCTTTAACACCCACTAATTGTTGTTTAAAATACTACCATACTGTGTTTGTGTGCATGTTTATAGAACCAGCATTTATTTCATATGTTTCATAAAGTAAGTACATATGAAAGTTATATAAAATAACAGTTTATGTGTTGTTAAAGGAAAGAACTACATTTTACTCTTTCTTTATATTCCCCTAGACATCTATCCTAGCACAGTGCCAAGTACATAGTGCTTAGTATATCTTGTGAAATGAATGAATGGGAACAGTAATGGTAAATTGCACTAAAATTGTACTTATTTTGTATGATGTAGTATAGATGTACTATAATAAATGTAACTTAATAATAGGATACTTTGCACTGAGGGAACAAAGCAGGATGGAGTCAGACTGAGATGTTTAAAATCTGGTGCTCTTTCCCATGCTTTAACAAATAGTCTATGCTTATCATTCAATCTCAGTTGAGATGGGTACCAGAAGATTCACTAACAAGAGGGCCATGTTAGAAACAATCATTATTTTGTGAAACTGGATAAGGCTTCAGTCCTTTTGTAAGAAACTTGAATTTTCCTTCAAATAAATTGAATGTTAATATGTTTGGTTTACTCCAGCTCTTATTTTCTTTCTTCTCTACTTATGTTTTTTCATCCTTATGAACATTAAGTAAAAGACTACCTCTTTTCATTTTCTGAAATGTTTATATACCATTAAGAGTGAAGCCTTGAGAGGCAGAACTGAGGTCAGGAAGGAGGGAATACTGAACAATAACAGCTATTAATTTTCTGATGAATAACAGGACTTAATTTCAGTTTTAAGTGTAGGCAGACACAAAAACAACAGCCATAAGGTATATGATTTCTCTTCCTTTCTTGTACACATTTGCCTACACTGACCATGAGGCTGAATTGTGGGAGAGATAACTTTTTATATTTATGTGAATAAAAACAGGACAAAATGAGTTTTTAAAAATGCCATTGACTGTATTTGAGGTGTGTTTCCAGGTAGAGTTAACAGAAATGGAAGTGACCTGTGTTCTGGTCAGCTGGGTGCTCTGTCAGTCATTCATCTCAACTCCCTGCCTCTTTCTTCTATCACCTTCTCTTCTTTTCTTTCTTTTTTTGCCTTTTTTCTGCATCTTTTCCTATTATATAAACATCTTGGTACTCAAACCTGTAGTGTAGCATTTACTGCTACAGTATTTATTATACTTTCACGATTTGAAAATCTGACAGATTTCTGATACATTCAACCCATCTAAATGTTCTCTGAATCTTATCGGAGATTACAAAGGAGGGTGTCTTAGTCAGTTTGAGCTGCTATAACAAAGTAACACAGACTGGGCAGCCTATAAACAATAGACATTTATTTCTCACTGTTCTGGAGATGAAGAGTCCAAGATCAGGGTGTCAGCAAGGTTGGATTGCGGTGAGGGTCCTCTTCTGAGTTGCAGACTGCTAACTTCTCATGTGTCCTCACGTGGTTGAAGGGGCAAGCAGCTCTCTCAGGCTTGTTTCGTAAGGGAACGAATCCCATGTGACCATAAGGGCACTAATCACCTCTCAGAGGCCCTACCTCCTAATACCATCACATTGGAAGTTAGATTTCAACATGGGAATTTGAGGAGGACACAAACATTCACTCCATAACAGGAGAGATGTGTGAAATAAACTAAAGGATGATCTCTTGTAGGAATGGGACTCTGCAGTGGAGAAGCTGAAGAGTGAGGCCCTGGGGATCCTGCTGTCAAAGGACCATGTGGAGAAAGAACAGCTACAACTCTCTAACCAGAAACTGAACCGGCTTCAGAAAGAATTTGGCCGACTCATGGTGGAAAGGAATACCTGGTTAAAAAAGGCAAATGACTTTTTTAACAGTGCTAACAAGGTCAGTGCGAGGTCAAGTTGATAATTTAGGTAATCAGGTGGACCAGTAGAGGCCCCTTACTTCAACAGGCGGGAGCATGTCACAGATGTCAAAACTCCACGTAGAATTTCAAAATTGACAGCAGCAAAGAAAAGCTTTTAAAATATATTCCTGTTGTGGCTATTATTTGGTTCTCAAAACTAAGAGACTCTGTGCTTTCACGTGTAAAGGATTACTTTAAAAAAAAATCCCATGAGGGTTTTATCTTAGGGTTGCCATTAGTCTATTTGGGGGTGACCCTTGTGACTATGTTGCAGTATTTCTCATGGAGGAAGGGAATTATAAATATATCAAGGTTTAAAAAAACTTTAAAATTTTAATGAAAAGGCTTTTGTTCTTTTCGTAAGTCCTCTTTCATTTATCAGGTAAAAATAAATGAATATTGCGAGCCTCCTGCACGCAAACCATAAGGCTAGAAACAGTGCCTTAGCCTGATCGCTCTGCCTTGGTCTTTCCTTTATAAGTCTGCATAAGGGAAATCTTGCTTTGGACGATCTCCAGGTCTTCTTGAGTTCAAGAAGTTCTCTGCTTCTCCTTGTTGATTCATTAAATATTGATTGTAGCAGGTGGTTCCCAATGAGTGGTAATGTTCACCTGTTCACATCACTTGAGTAGTGCTCAGTATATGAGGCTGGCGATCTTATTTGAAATTTTTTTCACTTTTCTCAATATAATATGCACCTTCAAACTGCCTTATTGGAGTTGTTTAATACTTTAAATTTTACTGATGTTTTTAAAAATGGACAATGTGACAGGAAATGAATGGGGAAACCCCTGAAACTAGGTATATTGTGACCTAAAATCACGACATCAACACTCTGAATACAATGTCCTGGTATATATCAAAATAGTGACTTAATTTTCAACTTATTTACTAATAAGAACCTTTTTGAAAAGGATGAATAGTAAAATTTCAAAATAGAGGTGCTAGAATTACGGTAAAAAAAATATAAGGAAATACTCACTGTTAAATTATTTGTTGTTTGGATTTCTTTATTTTAAGAGAGGAAACGGATATAGCATATTACTGGAGTTATTGAACTAATTAGATGTTAGGTGCTAGTTAATTTTCTCTTCAGCAGTTCTGTTTTTGAATAAGAGATTTTTAAATTTACATGACATGTTCATTTTACAAAATGAGTAGGTCATCATGCAATTCAATTAATATTGTTTCTAAGGAAAACAGTTATAGACATGTTGCTATAAAACAATGCTTCTAGTAAAAACCCTGTAGTTTATAGCCTTGCAAAATGTAGAGTTTCTTGCATTGTCATTTTCTTACTCTTGCTTTCTCTGCTCTCATTATTTGGTACTTTGCCAGGGAGATTTTTCTTCCAACATTATTCCCGAGCCTTGAGAAATATCTCTTGCAAAAGTAAAAAGAAAAATAAAAAAAAGGAGAAGAGAAACAGAGTGGTTCCTTTTTTTTCTCAAATTCATACAGTAATTCAGGTCAGATCTTGAGAAGAGAATTCATGTTTCTTTACCCCAAAGACTTCTGATTTCTAGGTTCCCTGTTTCATTGTTGAATGCGATGGCATGCTAACTATCCAAATTAGAATAAGCTCAGCTAGGATTCATCCACACTATAGCACTTTCTAAGCTAAGTGATACTCAGAAAGGTGTTTGAATTCTTTTTCCTTTTTCAGAGCATGAAGGAAATAATTTCAAACTCCAAATCTAAGAAGTCAATGTGAAAGATGATGGATACTTTTACCTCAGCAAAAATAGAAGCTAGAGTTTGGAAAGTAGAAGTTGATTCATGACTCTTGAAATGAATTCTTGGCTATATTATAATATTAAGAAGCAATAAATTGTGAAATTATGTAGTGGGTAAATCGGTTTAAATTAAAGAAGGAAATTCCTCTTATGACTTATAAATGATATTTTTCTTTTTGATTTATATTGTAGAATTTTCAAATTTTACAAAAATCTCACCACTTTACCCAATCTTTGGCATAGCAGTCATAAATAACCCTAGTTTAAATAAAGGAATGGATTTTAAAAATTAATATAATTTCAAAATCCCTTAAAATGTATTTTTTTCTAGTCTAAAAATTCTGTTTATGCTGGTGAAAGGGTATTTTCAATTTGCATCACTTACTTATTTCCAAAGCACTGCATTTTCCTTTTGAAAATTTACTTTGTTCTTGAGTGCACTGGGGTCCCCCAATTGTGAACTTTTCCATTCTTAGATGAAATCAGGCTCCCAAGAACTGTCAGGAGTCTGAGATTTTACCCTACTTTCAAGCTAACATGTTAACTGATCACAGTTTCATGGATGCTAACGGAAGACGCAAGACTTTTGGGTCAGGGTTGAAAGGCTTTATTTTAGCGAAAGCAGTAGCCACAGTGTCAACATGCCACATCAGCAGTAGCCACAGTGTCAGCATGCCACATCAATTTCCGCAGCCCCAATTCCCACAGGGGTGATGTGAATGGGCCAAGATGGATGTCTGCACCTGCAGCAGGTGGTGTGCAGAAGAAAAATCCTAAGCTTGAGAAATCTGCTGTTTGATAGCAAGCAGTAAGCAAGCCTGTACTTTGTCTCAGAGGGAGGCATTACCTCAACCCTAAAGGTTGTTAATTGCAGACCCAACACTGAGAAATGGTCCAGATAAAGAGGAGTCAGGGTCTTGCATTCTTCACATACCAGTTAAAGATGTGTAGGAACACCAGAGACTCATGGAGAACTTTCTCTCCCAACACATGCAGATCTGGATATTAGCACTGTGGGACTAAAGATGAAGTTGGCCCTTTAAAAAAAGATACTTTCCTCAAAAACCAGTTCTACTCTTGATAAGTGGAATTATTTTTTCAGCAAAAAACCTCTTGTTCCAAATTTGTTGAAGCTAGATCAATATTCTTTTTCAACTTCTGTGCCAAATACTAGTGTAAAAACAAATGTTAGTATCATGGGTAATATATAAATAAGTGAGTGGGAAAGCTTGAATGTCTGCTTAGTAAAAAGTGAGATATATGATTTTAAAAATACACTTTTTACTTTTTTTGAATTTTGGTAAAATAAAAAGGAATGAATGCCAAAATTAATTTGCAGAATGGACTGCTTTTAGTAAGTCTTCCATATCATATATATTTCTTTTCTCATCCATATTTTTATCATGTTTCTCGTTAAAATCATCAAGAAATCCCTCTTTCCTCCCATTTTACTATCATTTTCATTCATTTCTTGCTCTACCAATTCTAGATAGG
This sequence comes from Daubentonia madagascariensis, assembly GCA_023783475.1. NCBI lineage: Eukaryota > Metazoa > Chordata > Mammalia > Primates > Daubentoniidae > Daubentonia > Daubentonia madagascariensis. The sequence goes on from JAKFHU010002088.1 coordinate 29,767,064, forward strand.
GGTATTATTATTTACTAGAAAAAAGTCACAATAATTCCTTTTATTGAAGTCATTAAATAGTGTGGTGAATTCATGAGAATAATCACGCTTCTTCTTTAAGTATTTACTTAATTCATAAATATTTATTGAGCAACTGCTATGTGTCAGGCACTGTTCTAAATGCTGGGGATACAGCAGAGAACAAAACATACAAAAAAATCCATAAGTGAATATATTTTCCAATTTGTGAAATTCAATAAAATATAATTATTGCCTAATTGCCGACATTGGCAACAGTTCCCCCACTGCCTTTGCCCTGTGGCTCCAGAAGTGCGAGCGATTATCTTTTAATTCTGCTAGGGTTTGATCATTACCCAAGGCTCAGGAATATATTTCTCACCCAGAGGAGTGTCTGCAGCTAGAGATGGACATTGGAACGTGGAGTGAGCAGTAGATGGCAATGTTGAGACACAAGCATTAGGAAATTTGCTACTGCCATAAACCAGCCACTGGATTCAGGTGGAGATTGAGCCATATAACTCGAAAACCTGAGATACTTCCTTTTCTTTTTAGAGTTTCCTACTCTGTTTGGTGAACCTATTTGTTAAATCGCTTGACAATAAGTACAAGTAAGGGTCGACTGTCAACATTGGATAATAACTGATTGGAGAAGAGTTCCTCTAATTAAAAGATGTTGCTAAGAGTTATGAGGACATGGCATGAAATATGAACATAGTAGCTATTACAGTAACTCATCTTGATCCCCCAAATTTTCATCCTTCAGGATTATAGATTATCATATTTATTATATTTCTAGGATGTTCACAAAAAAGAAGCTCTGGTTAATATTTATTGATCACCCAAAATGTATTTATCATTGTTTAGCGTACATGATTTAAATCAAACAGAGATAAATATATAATATGTCTCAAAAACATAACAGCATGACCCTGTATTTATGCAACAGCTATGATTGAACCCAACTCTATAAAACATGGCTGATAGGTCACAAAGTTTCATATCCCAAGGCTTCCGTTCACAGGCACATGATTTAATTGGGAAAGCAAAAAGAGGAGGCTAAGCCCAAATCCATTTTATGAACATGGTCTGATTTTTGGGGGGTCAGCCTGAAAGCAAAGGTGAAGCAAAAGTTGGGGCAGCCAAAGAAATGTCCAAAGATTAGTTTGAAGTGTAATGATTGTCATAGCTTCCATTGCTTCTGTCATTGCTGTTGAAAATTTAATGTCTTTTGAAAAGATGATACTGCTTTTCCAAGATATTTACAGTGATGCAAAACACTAATGCCTATAGCAACATCATTGTTTCAGATGAAAGCAAAATAATTAAGCATGGAGATTGGTACTTTTTTCATTTATATATAGATAGCATTTTATCATTTTCAAAATAAATACATTTTAGGTCCAGATGTGGGAAACAATTAATTAAAATGGTCCAGTTGTTGTACAAATTGAAAGAAGAAACCTGTCCAAGTAGAGTACCTAAAAAAATATTATCCTGAAGGAATTTTTTGAGGTGACGCAAATAAATTCAAGAAATTAGGCTAATTGCTATTAGATATCAAGGAAAATGTAATTACTTTTAGTTTCATAATTCTTCAGGAGCCTGTCTCAGATTCCTCTTTTCCAAAGCAACTTCCCATTCCCTTAGAAACAAATAAAGCAACTTGCTTTCCTTCCCTCCCTTCTTCCATATTTGCATTAAACTAATATGTTGTATTCCTATTGTTCCCATGCATCAGTGGGCGCTAAGCTAAAGCAATGAAAGATATAATCCCTGCCTTCCATACCATCTTAGTTAAGTTTAAAGGAGAGGCAACGTGACAGAAGGGCTCTGTGCTGTGGGACAGCCATGCTGGAGTAAGCTCAGAGCATTAGGGAACACAGAGCAGAGACCCTTAACCTGGCCTAGGGAAGAAGTATCAAGAAAGGCTGCTCAGAGGAGGTGACCTCTGAGTGAAGTTTGGAAGGATGGGCTAAAAAGGCCTTGGGGGAGGGCTGGATGGTACAAAGTCATGCCGTGTTGGGGGAACCTAAGGTAATTCATATTGCTAGGAGTGTGGGGTGTAAGCCCAGGGTGATGAGAGACAAAAGCAATATTTGTAGGCAGGGGGTCAAGAAGGATTTTGAACAGCATGCTAAAGAGTTTCTATTTTATGCTGAAAATGCCCTTAAATGTGCAGAAATATTTAAGAACTTGAAAAAGTCATGATAAGGCAAACCTCACCACAAGAAACAGATGATGTCTTAATTTGTGATCCTCCTGTATTCTATCTGAGAGAATGATTACTGTAGGGTTTAAAAACCTTTGATTTTAGAGCTCAGAGGTCAGGCTATTTAAACACAGCAAATATTTGATAAATACGGCTAAGCTATCATCATAAAATTATTAAAACAGATATATAATAGAAAAAATTATAGAAGAAAAGGAAATATCTTACATTTCTCATGACAGCTCACAACTTAGTCCATATTTAATAGTCTGATAATAAATACATTCAATTTTTTTTATTTTTGAGACAAAGTATCACTCTGTTGCCCAGGCTAGAATGCAGGGGCATCATCATAGCTCACTGCAACCTCAAACTCCTGGGCTCAAGTGATCCTCCTGCCTCAACCTCCTAAGAAGCTGGGTCTACAGACACGTGCCACCATGCCCAGCTAATTTTTTAAATATATATTTTGTAGAGATGGGGGTCTTGTGATGTTGCTCCAGCTAGTCTCAAACTCCTGGCCTCAAGAGATCCTTCTACCTCGGCCTCCCGAAGTGCTAGGATTACAGGTGTGAACCACCGTGCCCAGCCTAAGACATTCAATTTTATTGTTACTCGCTCATGAATATCTTTCACAATTAAGCGATCAATGGACTTCTAAGTCATGAGTGTATTCACTGGTTTCTCTTCCATGCATAATGTCAGACTGTTGCATTTCTCTATTGTCAGTAAACATATTCTGTCTTGTATTATAGTTATTTCTGGGTAGATTTTCTTTCTTTTGCTAAATTAAAATTTCTTGAGGGTAAGAAACATGTCCTTTTCCCTTCATGTTCACCGGAACACCTAAAACAGTGCCTTCTAGTTAGTGGATGCTCAATAATTATTTGAGCGACTGAAAGCAGTGAAATATTATAAACTGTGGATGTTCAAGGCCGACTACAGAACACTGCTCATGAGAGATTATGTTGATCCAGGGCAACTGGGATGGGACCGTTTTGAAAGAGGAGAGCCTAATTGCTTTAATACACAAGGCACACACATTTCAAGCTCAATCTCTGTGTCATATCTGAGAAGGCGAGTAGTGCTGTGCAAAGGGCTCGTCATCACACATAGCACCTCTTCTGAGGAATTTCTAGGCAGCATTGACTTATTTCTTACTACTTCCAGAATATTTCTCTGTGCTCCTTAGAGAGAAATTATGTCTTCATCTTTGTATGCCACCCATGTTCAAATAACTTTTGTTGGATGAATGAATAAATGACTGACCATGTGACAAATCAATTTACATTTTGAGCTTGAGCTTTCCCTTTTCTAAAATGATTTAATAGTGCTTATCTACTTCAGAGAGCATCATTCGATAATAAAAGTTCTTATAATTGGTGATAAATTTTACAAAATCTTTTTAGGGTAGAGTTGGAATGTAAAATAAATGGAATTGTAGGGTTTTAAGTGAAAATTTAGAAACGTTTACTAGCATGACACTTTGCTAAAATAACAGTAGATTTTGGAGCCAGGCTGCCTAGGTACGAATCTGATCGCAGACATTTATTAGCTCTATGACCTTGGCAGTTACTTAACTTCCCTGTGCATCTGGCTATTTTATCTGTAAAGTAGAAGTACTAACTACAGGTACCTCACAGGGTCCTTGTGCTGCCTAAATAAGTTAATATACAGCTAGTGCATAGAATAGCTAAGTACTCACTAAGTGCTAGCCATTATTTTGTCATTATGTGTACATTTAATATTGCACTAGCTACTCTAATGTGATTTAATGCTTTTGTTCATTTTCATATCCCCAGCACGTAGCTGAGTACATGGACCATAAATTTCAATAAATATTTTTTGAATAAGTGAAAAAAATAAATGCTTTACACATTGTAAATGGATATTTTCAATATTAATATTCCCCAGATCATCTTAAAATCATTTAGGTCAATTTAGATAAAAGAAATTAAACATTATAAATAGTGACTAGCTGCCTAAAGTTCTACTTAATGGGTCTAGTTGTATTTCTAAGGTGGATTTGCCTAAGAACAAGTAAGAGACAGTCAATACATAAACTTCTCCTTTCCTTGTTGATAAAATGCTTCAGATACATGCCACCTTCAATCCTAAACGCCTTCTTTTCCAATGTTTTTTTAGCTTTTCAAATTGTGAGGCCAAAACCTGCCTTAGGAGCTAATGGTTTTAAACGCCTCTCATTAACACCACTAATCCAGACTGGAACAAGGAGGGAGTTCTGGAGTCCAGCACCAACAACTTTTGACAGGCAAAGAGTAGGCCGTAAGGGGCAGCAAATATTGGAAGCTTGAAAGTCACATAACTGTTATGCCTGGGCTTCATGGCATTTGACCACTTTGGCAGATTTGGGAGGGACCTGAATTAAGAATCAGCTCCCCAGACTGGCAGCCACCAAAATTTATCTCAGATGATGTTTAGGAAAGAAAACTGAAGCTTTTGGTCTTTATAAACACTGAACCTAAGGGAAGTTCGAATGTCCACGTGTAGTGGAATGCAGCACTCTAATTAGAAGTTGAGTTGACTTTTGTGTCTTGGTAGTTATAAAGTTTCCAACCAAACTCATTCTCCAGCCTCTACACTCAGGAAAGGAAATTTTCAAGGTTCTGCAGTTTTGTTTTGTTCTGTGGTTGTTGTTTAGTGTAGATTCTCTTTAAATTAATTGGTTAAGAAGCAAACGACATTACTTATTAAACATCTTTGTGAAACAGCATGACAAAAGAATTATGCTGGATGACTCATGGTTCTTGCTTAAACTATTAGTCTCATAGATATTTTAAAAAGTATAAAATGTGCCACGTCCTGATACAATCTCTATTTGATTTGGTGCAGCCTGCCTTGGATCCTCTACTTAACAAGGGAAAAAGGAAAAGTCTTTTTTAGCATCTTAAAGAACAAAAAGCAAGCAACTCCTTAGTCTTTTTCAAAACAGGGCCAAAAAGAGCTGATTCATCTCCTCCTTATCGGCCTAAAAACTGAGCAGTAATACCATATAAAATAGGCAAGAAAAGCTAGACTCCAGGGGATAAAATATTACCCTGTGCCTATATCCCTTTTTCCCAATCCAATAATAATAGATTTATTTGAACTGCACATTCAAAGTTTGAAGAAAGAGGGGGGATGAAAAAGAAAAAAACTAAAGGGGAAACATTAATTCCAAAGGAGTTTATATGGGGATCACAATGTTCCTATTGCCAGAAATATCCTGTTCTGTGCTGTGTGTGCAACAAAGAGATTCTTTCCAGGCTGTATCCAGTATATCAGGTTCCTTATGGATATGGTAAATAGAAAAGCACTCAGTTCTATTTTGGGGGTAGATTAAGGGAGAGCAATGATACTTAGATCATTTCTGGAATTGGTACATGGATTTCTCATCAAATTCTACATGGGAATATGAGAAATGAGTTTTGCATATAATTCAGACAATAACAGAGAATATAATCTTCTTGAAAGAGGCTTCCTCTTAAAGAAGTCCAGAAGTTTAACTGTTATTTCTGTGTCTACAGATTATTTCCATTAGGGTTCAGTTAGGATTAAGGTTAGGGAATAAGCTCTCTTACAGCACCTCGCCCACCTCACTTAGAGGTATTCTACAAATGTGCTTGTTGAGTGAATGAAGGGATAAAAATCACTTACCTCCTTTCTACTGCTATAGTTCTATTAAGTGGATACATAGAGCAATTCATAAGTAAATGTTTTCCTAACACTTTGATCTTTTTGAGAAAAAGCTCTGGAAGAAAATTTGGATATTCTGATTCAAAGCTATGGGTTATCTTTGTCCTTGATATATTGTCTCTTCCAGCTAGTGAATGTTCAGCCCTTCAATCAATTTCCATTCTAATAGGAAATAAAACTTCTATTACATCATTCAGGAAGAGGTGGAGTGATATCACACATGCATTTAATGACCTTGTAGTGTTAGCATCTAACTCGACCAGTGCCTGAGGACATGAGAATGGCAGCTACTCAGCGGGGCTACGAGAGGAAAGGTCCACATAGGATGAATGACAGGCAGCAGGTGGCCATGCTCTTCCCAGTGACTTTTTAAAGATGTGTTCCATCCATCAAGATTTAGAATAATAGCCAGCAAGTATTTTCTGAGTGCTTACTACATGCCCGCCATCATGCCTAGTTACTTTCATATATTTTTCTTCTTTAATTCTCAAAACAACAAACATGACATGTATTAAGGTTATAATGGCTTAATATTAAAACAGAATGGAGTTAAACCTGTAGGCAAGAAACACACTTTGCCATTCTCCATCCTTGCCTCATTCACACTAGGAACTTGAGAATTATCTAAAAGGAAGAAAGGAGAGAACATCCTGACATTTACGTATAGACGTTCCCTTTATTTTTTCCTTTAGTGTAGCTCAGGGGTTTTCAATTCTAAATGTGAATATGTATTACTATAAGCACTAGTTCACATGTATAAAATTTTAAGAGTGATTTAAAGACATTCAAGGTAATTTTGAGCACATCAGATTTTTGCTTTAAGCATTGACTAGCCGTCAATTAACAAGAGATTCTGCTTTATTCAAAATAAGCAATAAAAATTTTAAAATATGAAACAAAATTCCAGAAATAGTGGTTATTGCCAAGTGATGTTTCAATGAGTTAGGAAAGGATCAAGAAAGTCATCAAATCATCTAACATCAAGATCTTGTCTCATTTGGCTCCATTGCCAACTACAGGACAGAAAAAGGATCAGATAAGGAAGAGTTCTTCAAGTTCAAAGTTTCTTTAACAGGGCCTCCTTTCTTTTACAGTCCTATAGCATAAGACAAATCTCTCAACCTTTCTCTGTATCTCTTCTCACCTGTGAGAAGGAAAGGCAGACACTTATTTACAAAAAGTAAGTTTTAAAATCTCACCTTTTCTACCCAAGATTACAACCTTCTCTGAAATAGCCCTTCTTTCTTAAGACTTTCCTTTGTCATATGGCATCATAACCCAGGGTTTAAGAGCACGGCCCTCAGGGCCAGACAAATTGGGTATAAATCCCAAATCTGCCACTTAGTAAAAGTGTCACTTTGTGACACTTACTTGAGTGTCTTACTTGAGTAAGAGAGGTAACTTACTTAACCTCTCTGAAACTCGGTTTTCCCAGTTATACAAAGGGGATCATTTCTTGCTCCTTCCCAAGACTGTTAAGGACAATGTACCTGGGAACTCAGCAGGCATTCAGTAGTATTTGTTGACTGAATAAGAATTGTGCAACACACAGTATAGAAGCAAGCACATAGTCCGGTCTCATTAAACTGTAGTTACTATTATTGGTATTAAATACTCCCTCTCAGCTGCTAAATAAATGAGAACGATTTTGTTTTAAACATTGTAAGTAAATAGAAAGAGCAAACTTGGGAGACATGAGGACATTGGAGAGAGAACAGAATACCAACATATAAGTAATAAGACACTGTTTGAGAGATTTCATTTGTAAATTCCAAGTTTGTCCAGTTCCAAATCTGCCACTAAAATTCATTCCCTGAGGTGGAAGGGACCTGTGTGCACTTAACACACCTCCATAACGGTGGCCTCTACATTTGACTGCACTGTGTTACCTCAGCATCAGCTCAGCCTTGCTCCCCCAGCCTCCCTCAGGTCTCAGTAGTACTGAACTCATGAGCGCATCTGTTCTCATTTCTCACAGTCTGGGATTCTCCCCCAGAACCTTCTGTGAGGTCTTCCTCCTATACTCTGGTCAGCTCCTGCCAAGATCACTGGCTTCCAACTCAGCAACCCAAAAAGGCTAGACTTCAAGGCCCCTGCCTGACCATGCAGCACGGCCACGCTTACTGTGATAGGACTGTTCTCCAGATTAGTATAGAACATTCCATAAGGTGGTTTTTCCCAATAGTGCCAAAGGGCAACATGAGAAGAGCTCCCTTGCAGTTCAGCTTTTCTTCAATTTCGGCTCTCTAGGCTGAAATTCAGAAGTGAGATATTAGGAGACCTATGAAGACCACTGCACTCTGCTTTCGCTTTTTCCTCATATTGCCACAGTCTTCTTTTGCTGCCTTTATATCATATACTCCTCCTCCTTAATGCCAACTAAGCCTTAATGGCCAAATGGATAGCTCCTCTCTACTTTATGTTAATTCTATAAGCTTAATCTGGCATGCTGGGTTGTTGATCTGCTAATAAAGGAGGACACTAAAGGAATTTAAAAATCTCCTCTCAAGATAATATCTTGGTTTGCAAGGCTGTGTTTTTTCTGCATAATCCTATTTTGCACGTCAGAAGCTAAATATTACCTTGGTCTTACTCTTTCCGCTGCTCCAGAACAAAATTCTAATCTCGTGGGAAGATAGACGGATGCCTTGGATGGAGTAGGCTGAACGTCTCATATTTGAAAAGGCAATGGAGAAAAGCACATTAGTAATTTCTTGAATATTTCCATATAGTGTTTCAGGTTCAAAGTAGAATTTATTGGGAAATTTCTTTTTAAGAATATTACAGAGACATTCAAGTCATAAAAGGCTGCATAACATTTAAAAAATAGCTCATCTATTGTTTGTATACAGTATAAAATGTGCAAAAAATAAACCAGACTCTCCAAATTCTATATAGTTATAACTATTTGTATTGTATAGATACATTCTCACTGTAAACTATTTTGGTAATTTTATGTTGTTGGCATTTATTTATGCTTAACTAAACTATGATCATTTTCTCTAAATGGAGCCTTAAAACTATACAGCTGTTTTCCAAGACTAGGATTGTTGTTTTTTGTTATGATCAAACTAATAAATTGAATGGCCTGGTTTAATCGTTAGTGTTTTGTGTGCACATTGATGTACATTTTAAACTAGAAAAGCAGAAAATGAAAGTATGTTTTCTTTGGCAGGCATTTGATGTACTTGGAAGAGTTGAAGCTTACCTTAAGCTCCTTAAATCAGAGGGTTTAAGTCTGCCCGTCTTGGCAGCGAGACATGCGGAATTACACAGAGAAATTAAAGACTGCACAGCTGATGCTTTGCAAAAGGGACAAACCTTAATCAGCCAACTAGACTCCTGCAGGTGAGTAAAGTCTATTTCTTCTTCAGTGTAACAAGCTTTTTCACAGTTTCTACAACCTGTTAAAAAATAAGTTGCATGATTTTTTTCCTGCTTCTAATGTTTTGCTGTATTATGATATGGCTTAAAAGGATCTATTGAATTTTGGTCAACAGCGTTTCTGAACACAGTGTTGCTCATCCAAAAGTAAGGCCATATTCTGAGCCTGAAGACTTAAAGATGCTAAAGCTTTCTGTTTACGTGTTTCTGAGGAGAGAAGAGAGAATGGACAAAATACAAAAGAGAGTTTTGGTTCCCAAGGCTTTTCAGATCCTAGCATGTTCATTGAGGGTCGTCTTCTCTTTAGTTCATGAGCCTTGAGTCTATCCTGTCTCTTTACTCCTTTCTAGAAAAAAATAAAGTATCAGAATTTCCTTTCACTTATGACCCTAGTGGCTCACCAAGCAAAACCCCAAGTAAAAGGTGATAATTTAAATCCAACTGTATGGGTTCCAAACCCCACGCTCTTAAACAGTGTGGTAAGAGGGTCATTTTTATAAGTACTTTTGGTAAATGCATCAGTGTGATCTAAGATTGGGTGGGCATGAAGACAGAGATGGACCTTGAGAAACAGAGAGAGAATGCAGTGAGGAAGTATGGGAAAGGATAAGGATTGGAAGACAAAGGTGAGATGACAGAGCAGGTGGTGGAACAGATGTTGACTAGAAAGAAATGAAAGCAGGGCTTACATTTTGACAGAGAGAGACAAAAGAGATTTTCAAATGGGTTAAACCCGGTTTTTCATCTTCCATATCTACAATCTCCTTGAAACCCAAAGGCATTCGATTTAAAGAACAATAAAATAGGTGGAATGTGGTAAAATCATTTTTTTTTTCTGTTTAAACTCTTGTTCTGCTCTATTTTAGATGTGTTTAAAAGTGTTGATTTGGTAAGTGTGGGTTTGGCGAATGTTCTTTCCAGAAGACAGCCTGAATCTGGAAAGAGATCCAAGGCTTGTGATGGTTGCTACGGAACCATGCACAACTAACATTAGAAATAATCCAAGATCTTCCAGCAAGAGCCAAAAAGTTGAGGGTATGAGGACAAACAATTCTCCCCCTTGAAAAACTAACAATAACAACTGTAGCTACTAAGTTCCTTTACTTAACTCCGAGCCATGCATCAAGTAATTATGGTGTTCATAGGCTTCAGGAGTTTCAATGTGTCCCCATATGGGCCCAAAGTATAGGTACAGGAGCTCCTCCTTCCCCTCCCCTGCTACAGGTCAGCTTTTCCAGAAATGTGTAAATGTCTTGAGCCATGCAAAAGATATCCTATGAGGTGGAATAGGCATTTATTGTGCCTGAACTCAGGGTACATGTTGGACATTGATCTGAGTCATATGTTGATTGGATTAAGTAATGAGATCTCCAGGTATAATTGGGGAACGATCTGATCTCAGTTTAGCAAATGGATCTCAAAGCACAGACAGATGTTATTTCTCTGGTCACGCTAGTCTTTGCTTGTGGTGTGTTTTCTGGCTTTGAGAAGGTTCCTTTCACACATGGGGAGACCAGAATGCAGCCAAAGACACCTCCCCAGATCTCTGGAGTTCTGTTTGTGTGTTGCTCCTTTCTATCTGGTACCCTGCCCTGCATGTTCTAGGTGCCTTGACTTCCCCAAAGTCTGATCCCTGACTTCCCAGCTCAGCTAGAACTTCCTTTGGGCTCTATTTGGGTTCCATCTCTCTGAGTTTTGGTCTGGAAACTACCTCTCAGGCAGGAAGCCGGTGCAGTCATAAAGCTCAGCTTACTTGTTTTCTTTCTCCAAGGGATCACTGTCCTATGCTACCTGTTGTTCAGTGTCTGAAAACCATTGTTTCATTTATTTGTCTGTTTTTCTAGTTGTTTAAAGCATGAGGGTAAATCCAATCACTGCTTCTTGGCCAGAAACTGAAGTTCTCTTTTCAGATTTGATGCTTAACTCCTGGAGTTAGAAAGGGGGTCACAATGTTTTATTGCAAACTTTATCCTGTTTGCTCTAATTAGTAATGCTTTATTTTCAATACTTAAATATAAGAGGTAAGCTGCTTTTATTTTATATGCATTCTACCTTTGAGGTTTTATTGACCATTTTTAGCCACCCATTTTGTAGTGGTCAACATGTTTATTTATTTAGCTATTAATAGTTTCATTCTTTTTGCCTCTTTTGTTCTTTCATGTCTTAATCTCTACATATATATTATTTTTAAAAGGAACATCTGCAATCCTGTTCTTCAGGATGCAGCCTGGGTTTCAACAGAAGAAGAAATAATTAGGGACCATTTCAAAAAACCTGAAATAATGGTTAGGTAAATGGATTTTAAAAAATAATTAGCAGTATGGTTTCTGTCAACATCTTAGATACCTAAACTTTCACAGAAGTTCTAAGGTAGTTGGTTTCCCTGAGATTTCATAATATTTTGTAAATCAATACTGTTTCTATTTTGCAGAAGGAACTGAAGGTAAAATGAAATTGTTTCTTGGCAAAGGACATTTTTGATTCAGAAGGTAGATGTAGAATAAAAATCCATTAAAAATTGAATTGAAATGCATTAGAATCTCAGTTGCAAACTAGAGCCATGCATGACTACTGACCTCGATTCCATGCGTTCTGTTTGGGACTTGCTTTCCTTCCTCATTTAATGATTCATTTGCTCAATGACCTGAGTCACCTTCATAGGAAAGAAGCAGAACCTAAGAATAAGATTTCGAGTACAGCCACTGCTGGAGTTTAGAATGGTGGCAATGGAAATAAATGTCAATTTCAACAGAGAAGAGTACATACTGTTGAACATCACAGTGGCTTCTAAATGCCAGCCACACTTCTAGGACACAAGATACTAAGGTTCCTATTACCAGACATTGAAAAACTGACACGGATAAGAAACTTAAGACTTAGCGCCAAAGGAGTTTTATTTCATAGATTCTGAGAGCCAAAACAGTGCCATGACTTTTAAGGTTAATTTCTGTGAACCTGTTTCCTCTCTGTAAAATGTGGATATACATTTCATAGGTTTTTTTAATTGAATGAGATAGCATTCAATTAAATGTGCTCTCTTGGCACATTGACAGTGTCCAATAAACGATTACAGTCACGCGTCACTTAATGACCGGGATACGTTTTGAGAAACGCACCGTTAGGTGATTTGGTTCTTGCACAAATATCAGAGTGTACTCACACAAACCTAGATGGTATAGTCTACTGTACACCTAGGCTTTGTGGTATAGCCTCTTGCTCCCAGGCTACAAACCTGTACAGCATGTTATGGTACTAAATACTGTAGGCAATTGTAACACAATACAGATAGTATTTGTGTATCTAAACATATCTAAACATAGAAAAGGTACAGTAAAAATATGGTATTATAATCTTATGGGACTACGGTCATTGACTGAACCATTGTTATGCTGTGCATGACTATACTTCTTTTTTACTTTTTATATAAAGAGCTTTAAAAACAAAATACTGAGAGTCACATGATTGTTTCAAATGATGATTACAACAGAGTCAGCTGCACCAAATTGTTGTATTCATTTTCACTAACTGAAATAACTTTTTGAAATAAAGAAGATAAGCATTTATGTTAAGGTAATAAAAGGCTTAATTTAGTATTGGGGCGGGTAGGAATTTCAAAGGCCCTTTGATCTGATTTTTTTTTTTCCTGTTAGTAAAAAAACTCCAGGAACTTAGAAGTTCACATGAAGCTTCCTCAGTAATTCTGAGACGTTTTCATTATTGTTACTACTAATTACTACTTTATTAGAAATAGACCCACAGTGTTTTTCTATCCTGGAATTAAATACATTTAAAGTTTGAGCAGCCTCACAAAACAAATTTTTGTGGTTATTTGTTTCCTTGCCTGTTCTATTTCCTGCCTATAATCTGATGATAATTCTGAGTCATTGTTAAGTAGTTTTTATCTTTTTGGGGTATAATATCTGTCACATAACCTAAATGTACTTTAATTTTAAAGGCATTTTACTGCATTCTTTTGCACTTAGTTACAGTGCAAGTTACCTATAATAGTACAAGATAATGCTTCTCTTAGTCTGTTTTCTGTTGCTATATAACAGAAGGGCCAAGACTGGGTGGTCAGCTTATGGTAAGGATGTAATGCTGTGTCATAACATGGCAGAAAGACAGAAGGGCAATGGGATATGTGTGTAAAAAGGGTAAAACGTGAGAGGCAACCTCACTTTATAACACCCTGCTCTTGTGGGAACTGATCCAGCCCCAAGATAACTAACCCAGTCTACAGAGAAAGACCTCACTCCATCTTAACAACATAATCACCTCTTAAAGGCACCACTTCCCAACATTTAAAGGCAACACTTCCAGCCCCTTTAGAAGTCAAACCTCAACATGAGTCATGGTAGAAACAAACCATATCAAACCATGGAAATGGTCAAACTTAGACTTACAGTGAAGTTGAAAGCCCCAGGCTTCCATCCCTCCTCATCTCTTCCTAGGCATCATCCTTGACCAAGTCTAAGGAAAGACTAAAGATGGCTCACTATCAAGAGAATTCTGCATTTAGTAAGCTACAGGAAGCTGTGGTGATTGGAAATGCTGGGTCCAGGACCTGGTGTGAGAGTAAAGTTTTCCATAATGGTACAAAAATGAGGGACCTCTTTTTTTTTTCCTCAGTGTAGCTTCCAATGCAAAGTTCAAAAACACAAAACCCCAGCAAGACCAGGCTACTTTGTGGAAGTGTTCATTTTCCTTTTCTGTTAGCTAAAATTAACTTAGAATTTACAAGTAAACTTGCTTCAGAGTTAACTCTATTTCTATCCCTGCACAAAAGACTATACCCATTTTCATTCTACTGTCACAGTGGATTTAATTTTATAAACCTCATCCTTACTAAATAGTTTGCTTTGGTATAACTTTAAGTATTTTAATCTGTTTTAATCCACCACTTAGTACTTTCTTAATATAGATTCTTCGTATTTTCATATTTTACAAGGAAATAAAGCAGGAGTTAATTGGATTTTGCTTTCTTTTCCCACAATTTTCATTTATGTTGGCTACCATTACTTCCTTTGGTTGATTTTTGTGGATGGTAATGAACTTTAGACAGAGCACGGTCCATTCATTTATTCATTTATTCATTCCAAAAATATTTATTGAGTGTCTTTTGTAAATCAGATGCTCCCAAGCTTCTAATGTGATGGGTGAAGTGTCTATCCTCATGCTGCTTATACTATTCTGGTAGTAAGAAATAGTCGACCAACAAAAAAATAAGATGTTCTTACATAGCAATGAATGCTATGAAAAAAATATAAAAGTGAAATGGGATAGAGTGACTTTGAAGAGGGGACCGTTTCAGACATTGTTGTCAGGGAAGAACTCTCTAAGGAAAAGATGCTACCATGTACATATTTGGGAGATGAGTGGACCAGGCAGAGCAACAGCAAGAAGGACAGTGTGGCTGGAGGAGCAGGTGGCAAGGGGAGAAGGGCATAAGGCAAAGCCAAAGTGTTCGGTGGGAATTAGACTACATTCAAAAGCTCATTAGCAATAATGACAAACACTTGTATGCTTTAGATACATTAATGATTTTTTAAAATTTATTTCATGATATTATGGGGGTAAAACACTTTGGTTATATATATTGCCTATGCACTGCCCAAGTCAGAGCTACAATAGTGGACATCCCCCAAACTGTGTGCCCTGTACCCATTCGGTGGGAGTTTTCCCATCCCCTCCACCCACATTAATGATTTTAATCCTTAAAACTATCCTGTGATATGGTTACTACTATTACCCTTGTCCCTGTTCTGCAGATGAAAAAACTGGGGCACAAAGCAGTTCAATAACTTGCCCTATGGCCTGTCACACAGCAGTAAGAGGTGGAGTGACTACTGGAACGCTGGTCCGAATCGCTTTGTTCAGTTCCTAGCTCTCTGTCTTTCTCTTCTTTTCATTGAACTTTAATCAATAACAAGGAGCCTGGTCACTTAGTGAACACGGATTCTTTTTTTATTCTAGTGCACCTAAAATGTACTCCATCCATATTCTGGTTTCAAATCAAGTCCCACCTTCTTTGTAAAGTTTTTCTTTCTTTCAGTTCATTTCAAAAATGAATGAGTGTACTTACAAGCATCTTAGATGACCTACCAGCACCAGGCCTCAAGGACAGTCAAAGACATATAAAATGACTCCTAGTCTCCAGAACCTTTCTGGTGTCCAGTCAGGGAGTGTGCTCCAGGAATGAGGGAGCTGTGGGCCCAGGGGTGTTGGGGTCACTTATTCAGAGAAGGGAAACACAATCCTAAATTCTGCGATCAGGACAGGCCAAGTGAAGGGGTGAGATTTGAGAAGTCCGTGAGTGGTTGTTGAGTTTGATAGACTGAGATGGGTGAAGAGTCCACATCTTCAAGCCAAGATGGACAGAATCAATATGCACTGCATAATATTTTCTTTAAATTCCTTTGTATTCATCACATCTATCTCGTGGCTTCACTTTTCATCCTGTGTTGGGCTGAATCATTCCTTAGTTGTTTATTTTGTGACAGTATCACCTCCTCATCCAGACCATCATATCACCTTGAGGGCTGAAACTACTCAGGAAACTTGTTTTACCTTCCTTAGCCTTAATATTATATTACATTAGTATTTCATACTAGTAGACTTGATTTGAAATGTTAAGGGGCTGGCATGACATTAAAGGAAAGCCCTTATCATAGTGAAAATATTTTAAAAGATCTTAAGTGGGAAACAAACAAAAAAACAATCTCCATTCTCCAACAAAACAAACAAATTTCGCTTGCCTAATAGATTCATCTATGATTGCATTTTATAAGAAGTGTACCAAACATTTAAGAACTTAAAAATAACTGGTTTTAAAAGGGTTCAATGATGCATTTAGATGGTAAATGTCAGATACTGAAATTTAGGAAATTACAAAGTTGAGTTCTTATGACAGTCTTAACTCAGGCACTTTGCAAATATTTTCATGTCTATATTAAGCTGTTCTTTTTAGAGGTTGTGTAAATGTCATAACCGCTATCTGGGCCTGTTAACACTGTTAAGATTTTTATCATTCTGAAACTCTTAGTGTGGAAGGTGCCAAAAGTCCACACTTCCCATTAAACCTAGGATTCACTATATTAGGTTCATGTAGAATATCTATATCACTGCAATATGAATCTTTTCATTTATGATGCTGATTCTGCGAAGTGAAGTAGCAAGCATCCCTGAGTGAAAAAATCTGGACACGCAGAGCCTGCAGAGGAAGGCTGACTCAAAAGGCAGAAATCTTTGCCCTGGACAACCAAGGAGGAGTTCTCTCAGGTTAGAGAGTTTAGGGAGAAGAGAGCACAGAAAAGAGGGAGGGAGAGAAGTGAGTGGACATGCTGATGAACAAGATGGTCATCACAGTGCTATTTGTAATAGTTCAAACCTGAAAACTGCCTAAATATTCCCAGAAAATAAGGAACTGTTTTAATAGTTTAAGGGCAAGCACATAATGGAATATCCTAAGCACATATCAAAATGGTCTTTTCAAAGAATATTTAAAGACATAGAATAGCCTCTCAATATAATGTCAAGTGGGTACAAGTGGGACCCAAATTATAAATATGGCAGAATGCTAACTTTGTGTGTGTGTGTGTTGGGGGCGAGGGGAGGACTGAAAAAAAGAAAACCTTTTTTGAAGGAAATACATTAAAATGTATTTTTATATTTTCCAAACAATCTCAAATGAGTGTATTCATCTATTTAGCTCTCACTGTACCCTTTTTATCTGAGTACTTAATGTCATAAATCATGAGAAATTTTGCAATTATCTTTTAAAATAATGCTTTCCTGCCATTCCCTTTCTCCTCGTCTCTTATACCTTCTATTAGAAGTCTCAGCCTGCCTTTCGGTGCTCCTAACTGTCTTTCATATTTTATTTCTTTAGCTCTTTGTGTTGCATTCTCAGTGCACCCTCAGACTAATTTTCTCCTTTGTTAATTTTCCCTTTGTTTTCAGTCATTGATTTTTTTTTTTTTAGTTTCAGTAAATATATTGTTTTTTCTTTCTAGGATTTCTAATTAATTCTTTCATATCCAATTTTGTTTTATTTCTGACTTTTTGTTTCAAAGTTTCTTGTTCTTTTATTATTGGTGTTGAATTTTCCTGTATCTCTCCGATGATCTCAGATGTGTTTATTTTAAAGTCATTTTCAGATGGCTCTCCTTCTCTTCATTTCAACTAGAGTACAGTGATCTCTTGATCATTGAGTGTCATAGGTTTGCTTTTCCTCGTGTGGTTTGAAATTTTGGATGGCACTGTTACTTGGGGTGGTAGAGGCTTGTTCTTTGGCTTTGTTTTGCTTGCTTTCTTGTCTCTTCTTTGCTCTTTCATGCCTAACAGCTTTGCGATGACTCCCACCTAGATTCACAAGGCCTCCAGTCCAGAATCAGTCTTCTGTTGTTTGATAAGGGTCACACAGCTCCCATGGAGATATTGTGGCTCTCAGAGATGCAATCAGGAAACCAGGAGAGGGTTTGGGTGGTTCCTGACTGCCCTGCTATATCTGATTCTATGGACCCCAGTAGCAGTTGGCTGCAGTATCTTCCAACCTCCTTTCACAAGGGGGGAGAATCCCATCCCTGTTACTGATTTCAGGTAGAATCCTAGCTTCCTAGCTATGGTACCCTTCACGTAGGACACAGATGTTGGTCTCTATGGCCTCAGAGGACTTTTAATTTCTGGCCATCTCTACATGCATCTGGACCAGAGCCCAGGAGCCCTGTAGCTTCAGTACCACTTACTGCTTTCTGTGTGTGTTTGTGTGTGTATGATATGCATTTGGTGGGGAGAGATTCTCAACGTATATAACTTGAATCAGGAAAAAATTTTGTTGTAAAAACATATGCATTTCACTTCTACAGTACAAATGGCACTTTTTCAAAGTAGGGATGAAAACTAGAGAGCAGCAGTTGTTTCCTCCAAAATAAAGACAATCATAAACATGGAAAGACACTGTTGGGGTTCCTGTTAAAAGAAGCAGCAAGCTAAAGATAAGGAAGATTTATTTTTCCATAAGACAAAAAGAAAAATATGGTCAGCTGATCCCTTCTGATGAGATAGAGTAAGCTGTCAAGTACTTACCATCTGGTTCTGCTCCTAATCCAGATGGGCTGCCAATAGTAATTTATGAAAGGTTTGAAAGCAACTTGCCATTCTCGGAAAAGAATCATTAGAACACATTGACATTCGGATTTGCTCCCCTCCCCCAGCCTGATTTGCAGTAAACCCAAAGACAGAGCAAATGCTTCCATACAGTAAATAGAACATTCTATTCTTGAACCAGAAGTCAATCTCTCTGCTCCTTGAGGAAAAAAAAAGCAATAATTTTTTCATCCCCCTTCCCTCCCCTCTATTGGCTCAATGAATAAGGGAGAAATGTTCCCATTATGGAGTTTCTAACAAATGCCTGAAGAAGCCTTCAGTGTCTGTCATTTCTGAGTATCTGTGATGCTTGGAAAAGTCAAGTCAACATCAGTAATAATCTGATGTACCACATGCTCACACCACAGACAGGCACTGTCTAATCCATTCCTACTGAGAAAGCCCAAAGGTCAATCAATATTTCCAGTGCAAATCAGAGCCACAGATTGTTAGAGCTAGAAGTTTATCCCATCGTTACTCCTCTCCCACCCAATCGGGCTGTGCGGGAGCAGTGTTGCTTTAGAATCAGAACAAAATGAAGGGACGCTACATTTTGGTTCAACCAAGTTTCTGTTACCAACCATCAGTTCCCATCATTGATTTCATATGACTGTGGAGTAACAGGACTCATTCCTGGGTGACAGATGAAATGCTATTAATTTATTTTCAGTTCATTTAAGAATTGCCAGCAAAGAGTGGGGTCATAACTTTCCTTTGATTGTACTACCTGCTGTTCAGGTGCCAAGGAAATTGTCAATAGGCATGCTATACATGTTTTTAAATGTTTTAGAATGTTCAAAAGAACAGTATGGGATCATTGTATAAAGTTTCTCAATGAAAATGATGGAATCAGGGCTAGTTGTAACCTGTAGATTAGGGTTTCACTAAGAAGGAATAGAAAAGGACAGGAGCAGCCCTGGTACTAGGAGGGTGGCAGATACATTCCAGTTGGGAATTGGGGAAAGGGAAGCGCTTACTGCCCAGTCAGAGATGACCTAGTCCATGACATAGAGAGGGAAATAGAAACTAGCTAGGGTAACCCAGATGATTGGGAACTTCTCTTACCCAGAAGGGGTCTAAGCCACAAGTGCAAGTGGGCACGCACTGGACGGACAGTGATGCAAAGCAAAGCAAGTCAGCCCGTCCCTCTAAGGCTGTAAGTAGAGGAGGGAAGTATCAGCTGAACCAAACTATCCATGATAAACTTGGTTTAACCTAACTACAAATGCTAAAGCATACTGAAGAGGAAAGTGGGCAGTCTTTGGATAGCCTAAAACTTCTATGAATGGCCAAAAGTGCAAAGTCATCATTGTTTAAAAACTACTGGACACTGTCATTATGACATTTTAAATATGGTAACTGTATATATGCTTTTTTTAATCTTTAAATCTATGTGTTCTCTTCCCTTCAATATTGATTAGAGAGTATTTTATCTAATTTGAAAATGTGCATTGATCTCCTGCTACTTATAAGGCTATGTGTTCAGGGCTGCAAGGGATATAAGAATGAATAGGACACCATCCATTTCCTTAAAGAACTTACAATGCAATAGATATGCTTGACAAGGCACAAATCACCACCAAATGAAACAAAATCTCCTAGGTCGTTGGAAAAAAAAAACCAGAAACAAAAACAGATCCTATTTGGTTGGTTGCGATTCATCTAAATTAAAATTGTAGGTTGCTAAAAAGCAATATTTTTATGGAAGGAATGCTTAATTTGGTTCTGTTTCCCTATTTTCCATTTTCTGTGCTGGAG
This sequence comes from Daubentonia madagascariensis, assembly GCA_023783475.1. Lineage (NCBI taxonomy): Eukaryota > Metazoa > Chordata > Mammalia > Primates > Daubentoniidae > Daubentonia > Daubentonia madagascariensis. The sequence goes on from JAKFHU010002088.1 coordinate 29,787,255, forward strand.
GGACCCTCAAGACATGTATTAACAGCAATTTGAACAAGTTATTATACCATATCCCTCTAGTGGCCACTTTGTAAACTGCAGCAGACATCGCATTACCTAGAGAAGCCTGCCAATTTCAAAAGAGCACTTCAGCCAGGGCTAACTCTGTTTCTGTGAAAGCCAACAACACTCAACTCAAGAGAAAGTGAAATTTTAGAGGAAAAAAAATCCCCTACCCCATTTCATGTGTCACAGACCCAGAAAAGGTACTAAGAGGTGGTAAAGATGTAGACTCTGAGACCAAATGAACAGATTCAAATCCTGGCTCTGCCATTCTGCAGATGAGCAGACTGAGGATAACAATTGTTCCCAGCTCAAATGGTTATAAGAATTAGAAAGCGACTACTTAAAACATTAAGAATGGTGCCTTATCACAGTAAGAACTCAATAATTATTTTTATTAGTTGTTGTTACAGTATTTTATGGTAAAAACTAAACCAGTGTTGTCTGAATTTCCTTAAATTTCCTGAAAGTAAAATTTAAAAGTAATCATTAATTCAATAAAAATTATTAAATATGGTAAGTTTATATATTTGGGTATCAAAGAGACGTGACTTTAAATCTGGTCTTCGCTATATACTAGTTGTGTCTCTCTAGGGCAAGTTATCTCATCACTGGAGCCTTAGTTTCATTGGCTGAAAATTGGAGTTATTGATAACTTTTTGATTCCTCACAGAGTTATTTTAAGGATTCTACAAATTAATGCATGCAATGCACTTAACAAAGTGACATGTTTGTTGCAAGAATTTATTAAATAATAGCTATTATTAAGGTTGTAGGCAAAGCTATAAGAAGTGGGAATCCATAATCCATATTTTCCATGGCACCATACAATTGAGTGATGTCGTTTTAGAGGAAATTAAATTTCAGATTTGAATGGCCAAAGAGGAGGCTAGATTCAGTGTGAGTGTTGAATTAGAGCATCATAATTAAAACAAAATAGGGATTCAAGTGGGAAATTTGGGAGGGGGTGGGGATGCTAGAACAAGTTCAGGTCAGAGTCAGAGAGTAGGTCTGAGCCCTGGTACCTGTGACATCATAGCTGGGACTTATGTATAAGCCCAAGAAGCTGGCTGACAGCCATATTTTTTGGAAAAGATCAAGAAATAAAAAAAAAGTAGTGTGAATAGGAACCAAGAGGTTTGGCTGGACCTGGTTACTGAGGACAAATTTCCCCCAGGGAGCAGCTTACTCAAAATTTGTACTCCCCTCCCCACTACACCTTCTTGGGATCAGGGAGGCCCCTAGTCTAAGTCTGGTTGGTAAAATAGCCTCTGACTGCAATGGATACAGAAGGTGTTCTGGGTGGGACCACACAAGGTAACTCAGGTGGGAGTAAGCATCTTTCATCTTGGTCTATACAGTTCTTTGTCAAATTCTACTTTCTGAATTTTATTAATCATTTCCAAATTCCTCTTATTTTATCAATGGCATTTTCTGCCATTTTCAGCTATATTTCTTTTCCATGTGTTTGCCCATTTCCTTTCACGAGTTTTGTACTCTGTAACTTCTTTCCATAGGGCCACATAATCAATTTATATTTCTCATTCCAGATTTCCATATTCTGCCAAAAACTTGGAACCTGTAGTATATAGGATGACAGTGCTTTTAAGTGCCTTTTTAGCATATAATATCACAAAGTCTAAAACCTAGTCAAAATATAATATGATTAGTATTACCAATACACTGCTTTTATAGAATTTGTAGATTTAAGTATTATTAAGAATTATTTCTCAATGATACATGAGAAAAATCTCCAGATGTCTTGATTATACTCTTCACTATCTGAGTATTAAAATGCAAAATTTATCATTTTAAATGTAACATCAGTGGAACATTATGTGCCAGGAATAAGATTTCTCATAGTGGTTTCATAGTGTTCCCCAAAGAAATTTATCTGGGACTCCTGTAGTACCCACAGGACACAAGTGAGTGTTTCTCACCTCCTTAGTAGGCTCACTGTCATTCCAGGGAGGTGACATTACCTCTCAGCCATTTGGGATTTTGTCCTCATTTCGTTACTAATTAAATTCATTTTTACAGAGTCATAAATTAATTATTTGAGGTAAAATTACTAAAATCTGTACTTCGTTCCAAGATCTTTTTTAACCCTGGGTAATTAAATTTAAGAGTTATCATGTTAATCTTTATCAGTACAGTATGGGAAGGAAATGATGGAGGGGAGATGAAAGACACCCGCTTTTTAAATAGTAGGACAGGCTCTGTCGTAGGGATGGGTTGGAAAATTAAAGCGTGCCCATTCTATCAACAACGTTCTCTCAGTGTTCTGCAGTTCCAGCAAGCTAACCCGGCCTGGTTAGGAAATTTGTTAAGATACCTTCAGACTATAGCAACAGGGGTCCAACCCAAAGATCATTCATTGTTTCAAAGGCATTGTCATTTTATCATCTCTCGTATCACTTTTTTTTTCCTCATGAGGCCAGCACAGGTAAAAAATGATCATGTCAGACTTAGTTTCTTTTTTATGAACAAGTATATTTGATTCCTAATTGTTGGTGATGACTTGGTTTTCATCTAATGAATACAGCCTTGAGCATTCATAATCATGGAGAACAAGGACCTTAGTGTTATATAAATATTTTACCCTATTGGATTAGTAAATGCTTTGTTAATTGGCTGATCCCCATTTTTATTCAAAGAGCATCTTTAGATAAATGAAGCTTTTAAATAACACCCTCAGGAAAACTCTTGGCAAACATACTGTGCATTCTGCCGTAAGGTTCTCAAGATATCTTAGAGAAATATTAAAAAGTAAACCTTTAGAGAAGAAGATTAGGCCTTGTTGCAAAAACCCATAACTCATCTTTTCCCTCAGGACTGACTGACAAAACAAAGAAACATAATTTGGTTTTGCTGTCTGCTATGCTAGGATGATAACTACTTAACTTCTGTTATCCTGCAGCTGATAACTTTGACCAACTCCTACCTAACATGAGAGCAGATCTGTTTTCAAATGTTCCCTGTTCCTGGGGCTTCTATATTGGAGTAGAGCGAATTAACAGCTGACTTGTTCCGTTCAGCTCTCAGGTGGCCGGCGTCCATGAGATGATGGGATGCATTAAGAGACGAGTGGATCATCTGACCCAGCAGTGTTCAGCGCACAAGGAGTTTGCTCTTAAGAAACAACAATTAACAGCTTCAGTGGAGGGTTCTCTAAGGAAGGTAGTTTCCCAAAATAAAACCTAAACTTCTAATTTGGCGGTAATAGATGGTATGGCAACTGCAGTATGTAGGCATGGTGGGAGGATGGGGCTGTGTCTCCTTAGACTTCTCTTATATTCACATTAGGTCCTATCATTGAGTTGTAATTCACTATTGCTCATCAAGCATCCCTGCCCCAGCTTGCCAAAACTACATATCTAATCCTATCTGCCACCTCAGGCCTGAACAAATACACATAAAGGCAGTTCTCGCTTTGCACAGTACTGTGTCAACTGATCCATGTGCATATTAGAATAAGGTCCTTGATTTACATGGTTCTGGGCATGGTTCTGATATACACAAGTTTCGGTTGACATGGTACCATACAACAGGAAGACTGCAGTTAGATGGATACCAAAAATTATGAGTTTTGGGTTTTTCTGGTAATAAATTGCCATTATTATACTTTATTGAACTAGACCAATGCAAGAGGACACAGTCATTCTGCATAAAATCATACATGTGAAAATCCTCTGTGCAGAGTAAATAAGACGGCCTGGTATCAGAGAATTTTATTTCCTATGTTGAAAGGGGAATAAAAGCAGGGAGCTACATGATTCAACTAAATAAAAAATTCCTTATCTATAGGTGGGATATATAACAAAAATTAGTAGTATTTCAATGATCTTAATGCTAATGAGCCTTGCTGCAGAAGCTGGGTCTCAATTTTTCAATTATATTTTCATTTGATACAATGGACTTATGTGCCTGAACTTACATGAGTAGAGTTAGTAGACAACACTGGAGAGGACATTAAATATCAATGTCTATTTAATTGGCTTCCCCACCTGTTATTGATCCAGAAACTTGGGAATTTGAGCCTTGTTCTGATGGCTGGGTCCAGGGAGATTCCAAGTGTGGTGGGCAGCTGTGGTGCTGCATTCCCTAGACCTGGAGACTCCAGCTAATTTAGTAGTGGTGGGAAACACAGTGGGAACTCAAACAGCTGTTGCTACTTGTCTTATCACCAATTCAGAGCCAATTTGACTCTAGGGAGTATGGACTCTAGTTGGAGCAAGAGGATGAAGGATGTAACTTGAATGGAATAGAATCCTGCAAGGGTCCTTTTATTCACTGATTCATGTGTACTGAAGATGAGATTATAGTCCCCCAAGTTCATCAATTAAATGACCTAAGTATGTTCCTGTGTTTTACTATTACATATACAGAGTTTGGTGCTTCCCTAGAGTCCCTCAGCCCTAAATATAGCAACTAGTAGGGTGACCTAATAACTGGACTTCTGCTTCAAAATGTGCCTGTGAATTGGGTCCCATTCAACTTACAGATCCATTCATCTCTGCTGATGTGTTAGCAAGTTCACTATCCTTTGTAGGTAATATAGATAATGAGTTTTTAGAGGATGTGGACGATTGCTTATATCTCATTGCTGTTAGTAAAAGAAATGTCTTTAACATATACCCTCTGTCGGTAAGTCACTAGTATTGCCTCATATGAAGAGCAGCATTATTAAAATGTGAAATTCTGAAACATTTAAAACCATTTTAGATTAAAATTGATATTATATATTTAAAGTACATTGAAAATACATAGAGTAATATTTATCTTCTTTATACGTATGCATACATATGTGTAAAAATATATTGCTAAGACTGCAATATATTCTTTATTCCTAAAGGTGGAAATGTCAATTCAGAAAATCAGTCCAGTACTTTCTAATGCAATGGATGTTGGTTCCAGCCTTTCTGATTCAGAGAAGATTTTGAATGAATATCTGGAATTAGATACCCAAGTTAAGGTAAATAAAGTAATATGGCTATGATTTTGGAAATATGATTTTTTTATATTCAATAGCTATAAAACTTAATCCTAGCTCCCTTGAGGGTTGCAATTTTAAATTAGTATGTAGCAAATAATGACTTAAGAACTCATACTATTATGTGCCTAAATTATTTATATTTATATGTGTATTTATTAGTGTGTTTGAGCTCACTGAAACTCAGCATTACAGCCTGGTATTAAACACTCATTTGGCTCCTTTTCTTTGCCTGGGCAGTGTTAGCAACTCCTTTTTGGGGTGCCAGAGGAAGGCACTATGCTTCTCTAAGACTATTTGTGATTTCTGCTAGAGCAAGTTACTAAAAAAAAATTACTAGAAGCAACATATATTATTGCAAGATTCCAAGAAGGCAAATAAAAACACAACCTTGTTTGCATACTCAAAGTTCAGAAACAGAAAGTGCCCCCCCCCCACCCTCCAGCACCTTCTCTAGGTTCCTCCTACCCCTTTCACTTGAGACTTAGGTTCAAAGATTCCTGCTAGCAGCTCCAAACCTGCACTGAAGTCCCTGCCTGCCCCAACAGGGTTTAGGAAGGTGAGTCAAGTGCCCACCCCTGGCTCTCCCAGGTAGGCAAGAAAAACACTGTCACTCCAGTTTTCAGCAGAAGAGACTCCTTCACAGACTGCGCCCCACTGGAAACTCACAGATGCACCAATTTTTTTTAAATGGGGTGCTTTTTATTCATTATTTAAAATGTTTAAAACTTAAACTCAACTTCATTTTTTATTTTAACAATTTTAGAAATGGGGAGGAGATTGCAGGAGAAGAAATTCCCTGCTTCTCTCCTTCCCAGAGTGCCATCAGGAAGCAGAGCTTGTAAATTAAAATTACCGTCATTCAGTAAGAGCACTTGGGAAGCATACTAAACACGAGTAGGGAAACAAGCCCTGCTTGCTGCAAATGAGAGTGAAGATTTTTTCCTTCATTTTGTTTGATTTCCACCTTGGCCTCACATGAAATTTTACATGGCTCTTTCTATGACAATTATATATGTTATACCTACATTCCCTACTCATCCATTTAATCAGTGGTTAGAGTTCACATGCCGGAAATTGCACTCAGAAAAAAATGTAGGCAAGCACCCCTAAGCAAGTCAAATTTGCTGACTTTTTAGGATATTTAGGCCTGATATGTAACATTTCCCCTACACGTGTTTAAAAACCCTTCTAGATAGAGATTAAATAACTGATATGTTATCTTTTTGTAAATTAAACACCAATGAACAAGTTTTGTAAATTTGTCATCTCTTACATAACAAACTTAGTATAAGAATTTGCTAGACCTATTGTTAAATTTCATAAAGCAATTCTTATGAATAATTAATTTATTTAAATTATTTAAAACATTTCTGCCATTTTGTTTTACAATCTTTCATACCAAACAACCTTGCTTCTTTTGTGATACAGAAAATAGGATGCTCTAAATTAGAAGTGTAGCTGATCAAGCCAAAGAATAATTTGAGATGGTTTGTCATTTTAAAATGCCTTTTTTTCTTTTTAGAAATTTGAAAGTTGTACCTTTCTTTTATTGAGGAGATTCTTAGTACAAGTTCAATTAATAATCGTAATAGATGGATGTGCAGAGTGTAATGAAATGTGAATGTTCACGATTCCCCTGTCAGCTTGTGACCTCTTGCGCTTTGCTTTTATAGGAGACATCACATGAATTAGAAGCAGCTGCAAAAATCATGACGGAGAAAAATGAATTTGAACCTGATGAAGTGGCATCACTTTCTTCTAAAGTTAAATGGTTAGAGGAAGAATTAAACATACTTGGCCAAAGTATCAGCTCCAGGTCACGAGTCCTGCACACCTGTGTGGCATTTCTAAAGTCATCAGAAGAGGTACGGTACTATGTGCTAACCCTCTTCAGCAGGGGACCCTGCCCATCTTCCTGCTTTCCATGGGGATATAATCTCTGCCCTGGTGGGTAGTTCCAAATCCTCTACCCCAGTACATGGACTCACTTTATAGGCCCTTTATTCTTTAAGGCACCATACAAAGGCCCAAAGAGTAAATTGTTTTACTAAAAAAAATATACATATGTGTATATGTAGATAGGTGTATGCAAAAATAAACAAAGTGGTTGTACTGGAGCACTTTTTACTATGTCCTAGAAATATTTACAATATCCTAAACATAGAACAAATTATTTCAAAATAGTCATCTCCTAAACCATAGCTCTCTTTGAATACCTAAGCAATCAGTGTGGTTCATTTGAGATACAGAGAATTGGAAATTACGGGCTTTGGTTCAGGCTCCTATCTGTCTTCTGTGATGGCTTTTAACAGGTACTTCTCAGAGCTTCTTCTGAGGCCTTATTTTTCCAGGTTATACTAGATAATCTCTGATATTCCCTCTAATACACTAGGATTCCATCTCCCAAAGGCCACAGTTTCTTGAAGCTGGTGTCAGTAATGGAAAAGTGCTAGGGTCCCACTTCATATAACCATGGTCCCAGTGGACCCCATGCAAATGCAGATCACTCTGTTGTTCCAGGAGATGGGTGCTGGTTAGTGGGAGGCAGAGCTAGCAGGTCCACTCAGGGGGGAAGCCAACTCAAGATAAGTAGTGTGCTCGATTTCCATTTTCTCACCTCCACCCTCCCAACACCCTCACCCTTACCTCCCACCACCACCATCCTGCCTACCCACTTCTCTGTCTGATCTTCATAATATTCTCAATTCTTACCACTCTGGAGAAGCCTATGCCCAATGCTGGAAATCTCAGGTAACCACTGTGTCCTTTTCTACATCTTTACTTGACTGTCATTTCTGACTTCTTTTTAGTTCTTGGCCCTGAACTCTCGTGGTTCAGCAGAGGTATTACAACTGATGGGATTATCCTGTTGATGAAAATTTTATGCAGGACTAGAAATGACAGAGAAGCTACAAAGAAGTGCTTGCTTTCTGCATCTTCCTTGCCAAAATCGTACCTTCTTGGCTTCTAGTTAGGCATCCACTTCCATGGCCTTTGGGACCGTGAGCCTCTTGAAAGCTTAAGCATTAGCTTTGCAAACAACACTTTAATCAGAAGAACATTTTAGCTCCCTGCTTTCACTAAATCTATTTTCTTACCTGGCAGAGCCTTCCATCAGTCCCATGCTGGCAGTGCTCCCAGTCTATTACTCCCTTCACCCCAGGCTTTCCTCACCAGCTCATGGCTACTGGTTTCCATGCCACTATCCGTCCCTTCAACTCCCTGCCTTCCCCGCCGACTAGCCCTGCCAGCTCCCGATACTAGATGAGTCCAACACTCTGTTTACTCAGCTATTCTTTCCAAGCTTCCAGACGCTCCTGCGGAAAATCATACAACTGCGCTACTGGCACTGTTACAAATCTGTGTGTCTCTGTCTCAGCTAGGTCCCCCGCATGCTCCTTAGTTGGCTCCTGTTCGGTAGCAATTCTCAAGCATCCCACCCCAGTTTCTATCCCTAAGTCCCACTGGATGTCCTCACCTCGTATGCCACTGAAGAAAAGCAAGGCCATTGACTCCTTCCACTTCACCCATCCTCCACGGCTCCCTAAGGTGAGTGCCCACTCCTGTCCAGCACGAGCCCAGAAGCAGCCCCTCCCTGGACTCGCCTACATCCTTCGGAATCCAGCTCCAGCAATCATCCCGTAATTTTTAAATTTGCCTTTTCGATTGCTTCCTTCCCCTTGCTCTACAGTTACGTCCAAACAATATCTACCTCTCCATCGTTTTCCTTCCCTCCAAAGGTAGACTCTTGGGATGGGAAGAAGACGTCCCTTACCTCTACTTGCCCATCCTCCCCGGTCCTCATCCCACTGCAATTCGGTTTCTTCCCTTCTCCACCCTGCCATTGGCCACCCCTTCACTCCGTTGAAAAGCTTCCTGTAAGCTACTTACTGGATGACATATGAAATGGTGTCTTTTCAGTCTCCATCCTGCTGAATCTCTCTGCAGCATTTATTTGACCCAATTACCCACTCCCACCTCTTTTGGATTTTTTTAAAACAGATTTATGGAGGTCTAATTTACATAGCATAAAATTTACCTATTTTATAGCACAACGATTTTTAGTATATTTATACAGCTGTGCAACCACCTCAGCACTCCAGTTTTAGTATGTGTCCACCACCCCAAAAAGAGCCCTGGGACATACTTTTAGTCAATCCCGGCTCCCACCCCCAGCTTAAGGCAAGCACTGATCTGCTCTCTGTCGCTATATATTTGCCTTTTGTGGATATTTCACATAAGTGGAATCATCCTGTCTACCTCTTTATCGGTTCCATCTCCTGATTCCTAACTCATTTCTCTTTTGTGTTCTTGAAGTATGGTGGTCACAGAGTTCTTGCCTGAGTTCCTCTCTTTTGCACCATGCACCCACTTTCCCTACAAAAATTGCATTCCTGCCTTTGGTTTCAATTTACCAATAACTCAAAAGTGATTCCTCAGCCCCAACTCTCCTGAGCTCCAAATCAATGCTTTAAATCACCTATATATCTTACATGTCTTGAGTTCTAAAAAAGAAAAAAAATTTTAAAAATAAAAAATAAATTACTTATATAACCCCTCAAGCTCAACAAAACACAGGTAGTATCTTTTCCTCAAACATGTTTTTCCTTCTGTATTTTGGTACCAGGTTAATGACTCCACCATCCTTTCAGAAATCCTATGTAGAAGCTTCAATGTCTTCTCCAATTGCTCTCTCAATGAGCACTTATTTTACACCAGGCGCTGTGCTTTTCATTCCCGATTTCATTTAATCCTTACAACACCTCTGTGTTTTAGTTACTATTAGCCTTATTGTACAAATGAGGGAAACCGAGGCTCTGAGAAGTGAGGTATGCAAGATCAAGCAGCTGGTAAACATCAAAGATGAAGTTTAATTCCTAATCCCCTCCCCTTTATTTTTTCTATTTCAAAGGCCATGCTATTATGTGTCTGTCTGTTGAGCTAACCTAAAAGATTTCTGAGCTCCTCCTCCCTCTCCATTTGTGCCATCACTTCCTCGGTGCGGGACCTCATCATCTCTCACCTCACTTAAAGAAGTTGTCTTCTGCTTGATCAATCTGCCTCCTATAATTCCCCCCTTCACCCTCTCCTCCTTTCTGTGCAAAAAAAAAGTCATTCTACGGCAAATTTGACCATGTTACCTCCTAAAATTCAAGTAATCTGACAAGTGTAACTTAGTGAAGCAAGTTGCAATTCACTTTTACCAAAAAGGGATAAAATATTAAATTTTATCATTAACTTGCTTAAAAAATACACTAGTACAGATTCAAGGGAATTCCTTTAATGACAGCATTCTCATTTGCATTCAACAAGGCTTTTTTGAGCAGCTGGAAAAGGAAGGTGAATTAAAGTTGATGCTTTGAGAATTGCACATAACTGACTGGCCATGATGTTGACACCCAGCCTGCAGTGTGTGACTCTAGTGGAGCACTGATGGTCGTCATACTGATTCTGAGTCATTGTGGTCACTATCAGTTGCTTCAAACTAATGAGAATGTGCTGCATACAGTGGAAAACAAGTTGAAACCTGCTGGCCTGCTGTATCCCAGCACAACCATCCCTCTGGCTCTTTCTTACCACTCAGCTTGTGCAACCTGAACTTCTTTCACACTAAGATCATTTATTGTCCTCTGAACCAGCCAGTGTTTTCACACTTGTGCTTTTACACATGTTATTCCTTCCATCTGAGATCCCCTTCTACTCCCTCTCACTCTGGACAATTCCACAAGACACAGATCAAACGTCACTTCCTTTGGGAAGCTCTTCCCTATTTACTCTATATGGAGTTGGTGGTTCCTCCTCAGTGTGCCCGTAGCATTGTATGTACACACGGCTTGGTAAGGACTTGCTTATGGTTCTCTTTCCAGTAGAGCTATTTTTGGGTACCCAGAGAAATAAATGATTAATGCTTACTAGGGAATCCTAGAAGGCACCACAGAGGAAGTGGCATTTTGACTAGTACATGAAGGGTAAGTAGGAGAAGAAAACTGAGGAAAGATTATTGTGGGTGGAGGGAACAAACACCAGCAAAACATAAAGGCACAACAAATGGGACATGGAAATGAGGGGGAAACTCCTGTTTCTGACAGCTATTTGTAGGTTCTCCTATCAAGTTCATTTAAATTAAGAATGATGTTTAAATCTTTAAAATGTAGTGACTAACCATTGCCTGAAATATTTTACCATGTTTCAATTGCTTTTGGTAGTTAACGAACTCTTTAAATTTTGTCCTATCATCCATTAATATTATTGAAAATGCATAAAAACTCATGCCAAATAATTTCTATTACTTCTACATCACCCAATTACAGGTTAATCTATAGCTGTACAGATGCATGTGATTTTATATAAACTCTGCTCATGGAGAGTAGTAATTTAAAATAATCTAGTACTGCTTACATTGGTTAGCCAATGAGAAAATACAATTTTAGGTAGGCAAAGTAATATATCTTAATAAGATCAGCTCATGAAGGCAATTTAATATTAATACTTATACAGAAAATTAGTAATTATTTGTGTTCTTTTATTCTGGTTTATCACTGATTAGAAGTAAATTGTGATTCACTAATTACTAATAATCTTTCACTGACTTGCATTTCTTACTGATTTGTAGTCCCCGATTTTATACATGTATCTTTCTTCTGAATTATAAAACTCAACTTTAAATGAAACCACACTGGTCTTTGACATAGATTGTCCCAAATTGCAAAATATATATACAAGTATATAATTCATAAATATGATTTTGGCTACAATAAGTAGTTCTTATGTGCAATAAACTTGTCAACCCAATCTGCTACCCAGTAGTAGTCCTGTCTGTTAATAATCTAAATAGATTCTTATGTCTTTTCAGTAAGTTGACAATATTCAATAATTATTTAAAGAATTCTGAAAATGTGGCTTTAATTTAATTTTTATATAGGCTTTTATTGGAATCTAGTATTCTTTTTCTTAAAAAAATGATTTTAAGTGTTCCTAATTCTCATTTATATTCTCCTTTTTTAGGTAGAAGTGCAGTTTCAGAGCCTAAAAGAGTTTTATCAAACTGAAATCCCTCGGAAGGAAGAGGATGATACTAAAGCCAAGCATCCTTCTGACTCGGCTGAGAAGCGGTGGCAGCTATTTTTAAAGAAGAGTTTTTTAACTCAAGACCTAGGGCTTGAATTCCTTAATTTAATAAATATGGTAAGAATAACATTAAATGAACCACACCTTCCGCAAGGATTACTCATCAAAGTCAAAATCATAAATTCAAAAGTTCGACTGTCTATTAATCGGCAGTGCTGGCCTTGTAAGTTCTTTTAGCTTCATCCAACCTAGACCAGTCCTGATGCCCAACATTTATATGCTTGCTTGGTCCTAGAACCCTTGTTCATTTATAACATGAAGGCTATTTTAACTGTTAAGAAGAAAGAGTGACTATAATCCAAATGCAATATTGTTTTTATTACATAGGGTTCTCAGAAGTCTACCCCAAAGTTCTGGGTTATGTTAAGAGCATGCAACAAGGTCCTTAGAAAATTTCAAGTTCCCAAAGACAACTTCTAGGATGATTCTTCTTTTGAAGTATTTCTTACCATAGGAGATTTTTTTATAGTGAAGGTCCATAGCATTCAGAAATATACCCTAACCTTTGGTCATCCTGAGTTATATCTGTAAAATATTCTAGGATCATTTTATTCACTTCTGACCCATATAAAGTGCCCTTTAAAATTCTTAAAAGATGGTTAATCCACCTCTCTTTCAATGCCCTGAGTATCTTCCTAATGAAACTGCTCATTTCACTGTTGGAAAATGTCAACTGCCAGGAAACTTTTTTTTTTAAGTGAATTTTTCTTCATATCTGCCCCTAACCCTCTGTAGCTACACAGGGACAAAAAAGAATTCATATTTAAGTTCTCTTACACATGAAAGCCCTTCCAACATTAAAAATAGTTGATGTGTCTAATATGACTTTTTTCTGCAGCCTGACACCCATGAATTCTTTCTATCATTTATGAGGTAGCTTCATTTTTCTCTCTATCCTAATCTTCCCTTCTCAGGATTGTCTATGGTTCATCAAAATCATTCATAAAATGTAACCCAAAAGTGAAGTACAGTTGCAGCACAGAACACAATAAACTGGAATGTATTCTTTACTAATGAGACCTAAGATTTTGCTAACATTTTTAGCAATAATGTCACTTTGCTGGTTCATATGAAGTTTATGATAGAGTACACTCTTGTAATGTTTTTATTGAAGCTTCTGCCAAGCCAGGTGTCACCCATATTATATCTGTGCCAGCTATTTATCTTTTTCCTACGAATGTGGGTATATTTATTCTTATTTAATTTTATTAATATTTTGTTAGTCTTCACCCATGATTCCATCTTGCTGAACTAATTTGAACCTATCTACTATATTAGCCATCTCTGCTGGGTTTAATCCTGTGGATTTGACAAAGTAGGCTTCTATGGCTGCAATTAGCTCTTTAATCAAAATGTCTAATGCGAAGATTGACGCCTCAATTTCTGAAGCAATCTACTATTTAACCAGTCTTTGAAAAAATCATGAGTGCTCTCCATAGTACTTTAATTCAACCACAACTTCATAATCTTTTTATTAAGTCTATCATGGGAGACGTTCTCAAATAAACTGCTCAAAAGAAGTTCTACCTACTGTCCTATCAATGACATAAACATAACTTGACACAAATCAGATTGACTCCTAGTGATCGAGGCATTCTTTCCAAAATGCTCCCGAAGTGCTTGATAGGTGATGAACTTACTGCACTGGTTTTCAATGTAAAGCTTGCCAATCTGTAAATTGTGTAGTCTGTCCTTTCCCCCTTTTGAAAATCAGGGCATTTTCCTTTCTCTAATTTTATGGCCCTCTAGTTTCCATAGATTTTCGAAGATAACTAACTGTTGCAGTTTTCTCAGTACCTGGGATGTGATTAATCTCAGTCTGGCACCTGAATTCATTTGGAAGACTTAGATTCTAACTATCCTTAATCTACTTTGAACTACAATTTTTTCTTTATCTTCTTTGTTTTAACTTTTGTTGTTTGAAGACCATTCTTATTAAAACTGTGTGGAAATAAAATATGCATTAAATAGTTCTAATTTATCTGACACTATCCTTAAGCATCAGAGAAAACTTGCTGAGAAATGTGCCCATGTTCCTGTGTTATACAGGTGTGTTATTGAAAAAAAAGCAATCAAATTATTTTTCATTTGGAACATTTGGAATGTATATTATCTATCTATCTATTTATCTATTATCTATCTTTTATGTTTTTACTTGGTTCAATATATCTTCTTCCATTTCTTGATTTTGCATATTTCTAATTTATACTCACAAGGGAATTCAAATATTTTCAAACTACATTTTTTTAATCTATCCTTTTTATTACTAACTTCATTTCAGAAATTTTTTTTTTCAGTTCTGGAATTTAAAGTTGGTTCTTTTATTTATTAGAGTTAAATTACTGATGAAATTCTTCTCTTTCTCTATCATTCTTATACTTTCTAGAGCCATATTAATCCTAGGTGTTTAAAGTGCTTGTCAGCTAACTCCAAAATTTGTATCTGGAGCTGTTTCTTTTGTCTACTTTTTCTCTTGGTTTCCAGTCATGTAACCCTGTCTTTTGGCAGGACTAGTGAATATTTATCAAATGCCAGACATTAGGTATAAAAAATTGGAGGGTCTCCGGATGGTGTTTTCTTCTTCTAGAAAGGTTCACCCTTCTTTCTCTAGGCAGGCCTTGGTGGGCAATCACTTAAGCCGTTCATAAGCTGGCAGCTTTGAGTCTGCAGTGTAATCCCGCCAAGGCTCAGTCTACTCTGTTTCTCTAAGATTTCAGAGTTTCCAACCGAGAGCTGGGTGCTTTCTCTGAAGTTTTTACTCCACCCCCATCCCCCACCCCCTGCAGGTCCCAATCTCCAATCTTTCTTTGGGGAGACTGCTAAAAAATTCTACTTTGCTTTTCAGAGGCCTTTTGCTTAGGTTTTTGAATCCACTGCCCTGTACAGCCCCAGTATTTTCTCAATGTCCTTAGAAGAAGATCATCAGAGTGCCTGAAGCCCTCCAAGTGTCTGCCAAATCTCTACTGGTTTCTCTGTTCCAGGAAAGCCTCAATTATCAGCCTTCTGTCCACACAGAACTGGGAAACTGCCCTGGGGTAGACATGGTGATAGGTGAGCTCACCATGCTCAGGTTCTTCCCTTTCTGGAGTCTTGGCCTCTCTAGTTCTTGTTGCCACAGCAGCTCTTTGCTGCCTTCAATTAGATGCTTTCTGTATTTTATCCAGCTTTTCTAGGTGTTCTAAGCAGAAGCACTGCTCTGTCACCAGCTGCTCCATCTACTCAGAAGTCCTTCATTGCTTATGTAAAATGTTTAAGATTGTCCAGTCAAGATCTTCCATTTTGTAAGATCTGCAGCAACAACCCATTCAAAATTACATTTTTTATCTGTGTTGAAATAAACTTAGGCTATCATGATATTAAAAGGCCTGTTTAGAGTTCCCAGAAATAGTGTGTATTTTACTACTAAGCTTTGGTAGTCTTTTATCTCGATATCATAAACACAGTCACTTTACCCCAAGGTCTTTACCACCTTCATATGATAAATAAGTTCCTCCTTATTGATAAAAATTAAAGCTCACATTAATTGTTAACTTTATTGGTTTATCAACATTCTGAGATATGAAATTGTTGGTAAATCAAGTAAAACACATTTTTTTAGTTCTCATCATATCTTTTGGACCATTAGGCTTTTAAATAAACATTACTGAAATGTGGTGACTAGTTTGGTTGTTAAGAAGGAAGAGGCCAGATGGCATATTCACTTGAGTGTTCTGCTCTTGATTGAGTTGCCATGGCTCATATTTTCAAGCTTGAAATTGAAAGTGTTTTCAGTTCATCTAAAAATCATCAAGATCAGAGAAACTGATTCAGGCCAAAATTCTGGCAGACATCTTGTTGAAAGTGCCAATTTATTAATTTATAGTGGTGAATACTAAGAATGCTATCTGGATACAGCTTTCCTGTTATCAAGGTATCTGGAAAGCAAGACATCAGAAAACCATTCACTGTATGTGAATCTAAATGAAAAATGGATAATTTAGTGGCCTATTTAGACTGGGTTATGGCAAAATTTTCCATGCCCTACACAGAAGTAAAATGAGTACTGTGTTTACTAACTAGACTTCAGGCAAATTATTTAATCTTCCTGAGTGGCCAAAATACTTAAGTCTGCCAAATACATGATCACTTTTCATAGATCCTGCTAGCCAGACATCAGCAAATCCTACTATAGCTCTCCTTTTCCTAGACCTCACTCAGACCACCATACCCTTCTGATTGTAGTTGTCATTGACATGCTGCAATTTCCAAGTTTATATTAAATTATATAATATACTACATTTGGGTTAATAGTTTCTCAATAATATGTGAAAGACACCTTAACTTTATTTATAGCATAGATAAAAAATATAATTTGGGGTGGGTCCTGCTGTAGTTGTCTAATATCTTTCATAATCTATTGTATTTTGTTAATCATAATTACAGAATATATCATTTCATACTAGATTCTCAAATTCATGGGGGAAATCTCATTTAGGGCCTGCAATTATATATTTTTTGCAATTAATTGCTACTTTATAATGTCAAAAACAATATAAAAATATAAATGTGCAATATTAATATCATTTAAATAATTTAAAAATAAAACGGTCTATATCTAAAATATCCTGTTAAATATGATACATCAATCACTATCATTAAGATTATAGAAATCCATTAGAAATTTGAAGAATTATTGAGAAAGGCTGGCCATCAAAGTAAAAAAAAAATTGTTTTGCCAAATAAATGTTCCTCTGCTTTTTTTAAATGTTTCTACAGAAATAAAGCACATGGTCTCACTCTTTACCTCTCACCCTTTTGCCTCCAGTTGAATTTCCCCTTGTTTAAAACCATTGTTTAAAGGATTGAAAACCAGTCAGCCAGAACATGTGAAAGTTGGGAAGTAAAGTCTTTGAACTTAGATATTGTGCTTCTGGTACATGATAGAGTTATGAATATAGAGAAATAGATACCCACTTCTGTTCTCACAAAATGGAGGAACTTTGAGAAACTACAAGAGAAATTTAACTATAATATGCACAATGGGATAGTTTAAAGAGAAAAACAGAGGTCCAGAACAATTAGTCCCCTCCTATTCCTTGATACTGATGTTTTGTCATTTTCTAATAAGCATATTAAAATAAAAGATGGAGTACTTTTCAAAACTTAGGCAGTAGAAAAATCTTGACTTCAAAAATTTGGATCTTCATGCTCATTAAATCACCCTTCAAACCCCAGAAAATAACCAGGCCCTAGGTAGGAATTCAAACACCACTTGGTCTTGAAGAACTCGGGACCTGATGCCCAATCTTAGAACATGGGTTCTGAGAGCCTAACTGTGCCTCTGCACAAGGAATTCACACTTGTCTGGATATCAGAACCATGCTCTGCTTTGGCGGTGATCAAGTGTTTGCCTTCTAAAATCGTCATATGCAAAAAAGTTCTATCTCTTGGGAAAGAAAAGCCATTATACGAATTATTAATTTAACAGGCAAAAGAAAATGAGATATTCAATGTGAAAAATGAAGTGCACATTATGGAGAACACTCTGGAAAACCAGAAGGCAGAAAGGGAAGAGCTTAGCCTCCTTCGGATGGCATGGCAACTTAAAGCCACTGAAAGCAAGCCTGCGAAACAGCAGTGGGGAGCATTCAAAGAGCAACTTAAAAAGGTGAGGAAACAAACAACAGGATGTTACCTAGCCTTAGAAAGGAATGAATTCTGATAATGCTACACCATGAATGAACCTTGACAACATTATGCTAAGTGAAATAAGCCAGACACCAAAAGGATAAATATTGTGTGATTCTACTTACGTGAAGTACCTCTAGTCAAATTCACAGAGACAGAAAGGAGACTAGAGGTTACCAGGGGCTGCGGGGAGCGGGGGAGGGAATGGGAAGTTGTTGTTTAAGAGGTACAGAGTTTCTGTTTGGGAAGATGAAAAAGTTCTGGAGATGGATGGTGGTGATGGTGATTGCACAACAGTGTGAATGTATTAATGCCTCTGACTGTGCACTTAAAAATGGTAAAAATGGTAAATTTTACTACATATACCCTTTACCACAATAAAGCCAAAAAAGGTAAGGGAAACCAAGGGTCTGTACTTTTATTGTTTGGTGTTTTCGAAACATGAACTCACTCAAGGTTGGGAATGTTTTCAGAGGGTTTGAAAAGTTTGATAATGCTGTGCTTCATTGCTAGAATGATCATAGCATATTTGCTGGAAGTGTCAGAGAAAACATATGCATAACTAGATATCTGATGTTTGTTTCAGACTACTCACAACTTAAAACTTCTTCAGGAAGTCCTTATGCCTGTGTCTGCACTTGACCTCGGAGGAAGCCTCCAGACCATTTTAGATCTACGGAAAAAATGGAACGAAATGAAGCCTCGATTCCAGGTGAAGAAATGGATGGATTTGGGTGAATGGAAAAAAACTTAAAAACTGCTTGGTTGCAGTTTACCTAATTTAATTTTAATAGACTGATGAATTTCTATTTTTTATACAAAAGCATTGCTTGCCTAAAAATCACTGGAGAGACACATTTTTCTTACTATTTTCCTGCACTCTTCCATATTCAATGATACACAAACATTTGGGCTACGAAATGTCCTAAATATAGCTTTACCTTAGATTATTTTAATTTATATTATTAATTAAATTATTAATATATTTATCATATATATTCACTCTAATTCTTTTTCTAGGGAGTACAGACGTGTTTTAAATTGAGACATCTCAGAACAAGGATGGGTAACCTCCAACCCAGAGGCTCTGCTGCCCTGGGTCCCTGAGGTGCCCACTGTGATGTCACTGTCCCAACCCACTGCACCCCAGGCTCCCACATCATGCCAGAAATCTTGCTGTGCTTTACACTCACCCTCTCAGAAAACCCTTAGGATATGAGAGATAAAACCAGGAGTCATGCTCCTGGCCCTTCACTGCTTAACACATTCCCTATTTCCCCACCTCCTGCTTCTGCTAAACTTGACACAACTGCCAAAAATGGTTGCCAGTTACAGTATCCTCCTGCCTGGAATGTTGTTATTTGCTGCAAAATTAAGATACCTGTGCTTCCATCTGTCACTACTTCCTAAGTGTGGGCTTTAAACAATCTCAGAATCAGAAGATTGAAGAGTCCTTCAGGGAATATCTAACTGCAGTTTCCTTTGAGACAAAACTGATGTAAAATATAACCACAACCCCTGCTACACACACACATACACCTCCACCCACCATTGTAACCCACAGCAAAACTCTCGGCAAGTGTGACTGGCCTATGTTAGGTGCTTTGATATACCCTGTATGTGCTTGTTTGCATTTCATTTGCCCACACATCTGCGTGTATATGTAAGTTCCTCTAAATCAGGAACCATTGCCATGCTTCCTTAGCTCTGTCACTGCGATATGCATATATTTGATGCTCATGTGCTTGATTTGAACTTGAAGACCCTTTTTAGGTCATTCTTCTGAAAATTATCTCCTTAGTCTTAATCATTTCCATTACTTTTACTTTTGGTACAAGATCCATCCCTGAAATTATGGTAGCATTCTCTTTAAGTTATCCCCCCTTTTCAAGTTCTACTTCAGCATCTGGGTACCATAAGGGATATCTGAACAATTCCGGATAAGAGGGAAGGCAGTTTATCCCTCCCTACATGTGATGGCTATTTGTAGATCATGGGATGTCTGCTTTTGACACAGTGTATCTGCTGTGCTGTTCAGCTGGTGGTTCATTCTCTTCATTCTTTTGCCATAGTGCATGAGTAATTCCCCTGATATATTTTTACACTTATCTTTTCTTGGTGCTGTTACCATACCACTTGATTCTAGTCTACATTAAATATCATAGATGGTCATGGGCTTCATCAAATATCTAAAATATGTTGACTTAACAGATGACAAGAATATTTGGCATGCCATTAGAAATACATGACTTCATTTCACCTCTTAACTTTGAAACACTTTCTTTGCATTGCTCATAATTTTTTAAATTAATAATTTCTGAGAAGATGTGATGGAATAATGTATCCCTAGCATCTAGCACAATGCCTGAATTCTGGGGGGGAGGGCGATCATAATAAGTATGTTTTTTTAATGACAGAATGATTCGTTATTTGTACCTTTATATTGTCAGTGACAAAGTAAAAAGCTCTCTAAAAGCTGGATTTCTTTTATTGCTTTCAATGTTTAGCAACTGAATGATGAGGTTCAGTACATTATGAAAGAATCAGAAGAGTTAAGTGGCAAAGGAGCACCTGTGAAAGAGAAGTCTCAACAACTGAAGGACCTTATTCACCTCCATCAAAAACAGAACGAGAGAATCCAAGATTATGAGGATATCCTGTACAAAGCGGTCCAGTTCCACCAAGTCAAGGAAGAGGTAAGACACATAATGGATGACTGAAAGACCCAGAGTTTTGAACTATGAAATTAAAAATTAATTATTGCATAATAAATAAGGCCAAATTGCTTATTCGGGTACTAGAAACTTACACAATTTGACCCCTAACTTATCTCTCACTGTGCCCCTGTCCTCCCTGTGTTCCAGCCAAACTGAGCTGTTTGTTCCTCAAAGATGGCACACACATTCCTAACCTCAAGCCTTGACTCTCAGGCTTCCATCACCTGACAGGTCTTTCTCTCTCTGCCCTATTATATAAACCCTATACCTCCTTCCATCAATCCTACATCACTTGGAGTGATTTCTCTCTCTTCTAAAGGCCTAGAACTCTCATTGTTTATTCCACACATCTTGCATTTTTAGTATCTTGATTCTTATTTACTTTTTAATAAATGCAGCTTTTTTCCCCCAATTCAAGTGTAAGCTCTTCAAGGGCAGAAACCAAGTTCAATTTTTTTGTATCTCAAGTACCTGACATCATGGAGTGCTCAGTAAATACATATTTGTTCGGTTGCTTTTTTTTTTACAAAAGCGTCATAGCTATTAGCCTCTATAAACACAAAATGGAAGTGTATTTACATCCCTTTAAAATAGTCTCTGAATTTATTCAGATCACAGGCCTAGATCTTGCTAAGGTTTTAGGTTGTGACCACAAAGAGTATTTTCTTCTTTAAAAGAACTGACAACGTTAGCTGCTCAATTTTACCCTATTGGATTTGCAGCATTCTAACATTTGTTTGGCTATGATGACAACAATTATGGATGGGCTTGGCAGCATTTTGAACAGCTAGTAAAATATGTTATAGAAAATGCTTTTAAAAAAAACCTGTCTTCATGTAAACTCCAGGTTAATTGTTAATGCACTAAATTGCAGCTGGGACATCTCATCAAATCAAGAGAACTGGAGTTTCTAGAGCAGCTGAAGGAACTGGGTGATGCTTATGATATCCAGATTCACCTCAGTCGCTCTCAGAAAAAGCAGGCACACGTGGACCATCTGTATAAACTGGCCCTTTCCTTAGGAGTGGACATCATCTCATCAGTGCAGCGGCCTGTAAGCATCTCAGAGCACCATCATTACACTTAATTCTGGGGCTTGGGCTATGACATGAAAGAAACAAGGCAGATTGCTTAGTATATGTTAAATTACAAAATACATTAAACCATTGAGGTAATTATTTGTGGTGAGCTTCTACCCTATGACAAAAGAAAACAATTTTAAATAGAAAATCTGAATATAAAAGTCTTGTTTAAAGCTTCTATTCTCATGCCAATTTTTTAAAAAAGAGTATTTATAGTGTAGATTTGTGTAATCCAGTGTGGCAGTCAGTTTTCTGCCTTTCAAATGTGCCTAATGCAACTAAAGAACTAAACTTTTAATTTTATTTAATTTGAATTTATTTAAATTTAAATTTTAAAACTGATTCTCAATATAGTTATTGGAAAATTTTTAATTATGCTGGGAACAACTTGGCTATGGGAATCAACTTTTGAAACTGTAAATTTTATGAAATTTAAATACAGGTCAAATATTTCTGACAGAAATTGAACAATTGAGATATACTGAAAGCATGAAATACACATCAAATTTCAAAGACTTAATATAGAGATCATATTAATATCATTTATATTGGTTACATGTTAAAATGGTGATACTTGTACATATTTGGTTAAAGTATAAAAATCAATTTCACCTATTTCTTACTTACTTTTTGATATGATGACTAGAAAATTTTAAATTATTTGTGTGGTTCGCGTTATGTTTCTGTTGGCCAGTGCTGCTGTATCGTTGCAGGTCTGGAAGACCTTCTAGATCTGAGAGCTCATTCAGGCCAGAAACCATGTTTTATAGATGAAGAATTTGAGGCCCAGAGAAGCTGGCTGCCTCATCCATAAAGGCCCATAGTGGAGGAGCCCAAGCCTCCTGGTTTTAGCCAGGGATCTGGGGACTAGTCATTGGGTCTGCTTTATGCCACTGGACAGACTTCAAAAGAGGAGGAAGGATTTCCAGATCAGAGTTTCATAAATAATACACTAGGCAGTGATTTTTTAAAAATCCTTCTCCAAATTCCTAATTTGAGGAGAGAAAAGATTATGTTTATTCTATCAATATTACAACATTGATGAAATCATAATGGCCAATTTTATTGTAAAGTACATTTAAGATATCCAGTACACTATATGAAATGCAGTGAACCTAAAGTGTATTTTTTTTAAACCAAAAGACATAGAAATACAAAGTATCTGTTGCTGTTAATAGAATCTACTTTTTGCCAGGAAAGAGCTTTCTTTAAAAAAGAGTTTTATTTTATTAGTAAATGTATTTTAAAAAGAAAACAGAAAGCAAGAAGTCTCAATTTGTGCAGATAATGTAAATTGTTCTCCAATCCTCCTCTGGCCTTGGCCCTAGCATCCCCTCGGTGCGGAGTGGAGATGGCAACACTTGCATCATGAACCTAAGGTTAAGCTTGAGTTGACAGGAAAATTATAGTGCAGAAGTCAAATGTTTCTAATGCATATTTTATGCCTTTTGAAGTAAAAATTATACCTTATAATGAATGGTGTCTCTGAGGAGTTGGGTGTGATGAGCAAATCTTCAGAACTAGAGATTCAAGACTGGAAATGTCTTTCCCGTAATGTTGGGTGTCTGGCTTCCTTCTGAAATAATTATATTCAAATGTGTGTAAGGTAAAATAAATCAGGAGCCTATTTCTTTTTTTAAAAAGCACTATCTGTGAGTTTCATAATGTAGGTAAATAGCATATTTGTCTCATTGCTGTTTCATCCATTACCCTTATTATTTCCACTTGCCTTTCATTCTTAGAGCTGCTCTAATGTTTCTGCAAAGAACCTACAGCAGCAGCTGGAGACCCTTGAGGAGGACAGCCTGAACTGGCGTGCCAAAGCTGGGGAATACGAACGGACCCTGTCCCGCAGCTTGGAGTACTGTGCCACAGGAGACAAGATAAACGAGGTGGGGATGTGAAAACCTACACATTGCCAAAAGCTGTTTGAACCTAAAACATGTGTCTCAGTGTCCATGCACATGCATGCTCGTGCACACACACAGTGAATCAGGAGACTTTCTTTTCACTCATGTCCTTTAATCCAATGGGGCAGTGGCCTCAGGGCTCTGAAAGTTTGAGTAAACTTTAAGCTCCCAAACTTCTTGAAGTCAGTATGTTGTCAATGCATAGAAAAACCTAGAATGCAGTCGTTTTTATGGTTGCTTTTGTTTGCTTTTTGGGGTTTGTTTTGTTTTGTTTTCCCCCCACTCAAAGCTGTATAGCAGTCATTTGCTAGAGTGGCTGTAGCTTTTTCAGGGCACAAAGGAAAGAGTGACACTGACCGGTGGCAGCCAGCTCCGGCCTGCTGAGATTCTATTTAAGTACCATTGACTCATGGTGAAAGGGGTGCTAAGGGCCAGGCTCTTTGCTTCAGAGACTACAAAGTATTATCACTAACATCAAGTGGCTGCTTTCATATTTACTCAAACTGAGTGGTTTTCCTGACAAAACAGCTCTTAGAGTAAAAAGAAATAGCAGATAAAAGTGAACCACCATATCCATGCACCCTCACATGCATAATTCCACTTCCACCCCCTCAACTGTAACCAATCTGCAACCCCCAGACACTCACTGAACCACAACTACCACCTGCCCCAGCCGAGCTTTCCATGGAAAGGCTTACTCCTTCCAGAGCGGGGGGACCCACAGTTACACACACATACACACACACACACACACACAAAGATTGGGATAGCAAGGCTTCTGATTTTTGACTGGGAATTGATAGCAGAACACAAGGGTACCCATAATTCTAGATTTATCTCTATTTAGAGCAAAATGTTCTGTGTCCATTAAACCCTAAGTCCATTAGGAAGGGGGTGGGGGAAAAGGAGGTGGCACACCTTCCTGAACTTTGTGCCCAGTTTACATAATCTAGGTCCAGCAAGTATCAAATATTATCAAACAGCATTAAAGCATGGGCTAAAGTATGAGTAACTAAGCTCTAATGACAGTTCAGTCTGAAGTGTCCCTCCTGCAGGCCACGCTTTTACAGACCACGGGCAGGTGCGGGAGGGGGCGTGGCTGGAAGGAAAACGAGAGGTGAAGACAGCAGGAGTGGCCACTTGGGAGGGTTCAACAGGAGGGGCAGGAACTGACATCTGATACGGATTTTCATTTCATTTTGGACTAAAGGACTGTGAAGTTTCAGCTCACGGTCTGTGTTCCAGGGAGTCAGTTTTGGCCAGAGACTCTTGGACTCATTCGGGGTGGGACGCATAGTGGAGCGGCCCTCCGC
Source organism: Daubentonia madagascariensis (assembly GCA_023783475.1). Taxonomy (NCBI): domain Eukaryota; kingdom Metazoa; phylum Chordata; class Mammalia; order Primates; family Daubentoniidae; genus Daubentonia; species Daubentonia madagascariensis. The sequence continues at coordinate 29,812,110 of JAKFHU010002088.1, forward strand.
ACGGTAGCACGGCTGCTTCCCGTTCCTGACCTGCGGCTTACACTCCCTCGGGCCTTGTTAAGGAAAACAATCAGAGCAAATTGGTCTCCCCAAAACTGCAAAATTTGGATTCGTGGCCATGGAAACGATTTTTAAAAAAATCTTTCCCCAAAATTATCTGCTTTCTTCTTCCTCCTTCTTCCTTCCTTCCCTCCCCCTTCCTCTGTCCCTCCTTCCCCCTTCTCTCCCTTCTCCTCCTCCTGCTTTTTGTGCACCTTAGTCTTTCCTCAATTCTCTGTCACTGCAGGGATGGCTCAGCTCCGTATTTACTAAAGCATAAGTGGAGCAGGCTAAGGTTGCTCCCAGCCCCCTCTGGCTCGGTTCCCACCTCCCTGAAGAGCTGTGGCATTTATGCAGCTGGGTCTCCCTGACCAGGCCCTTCCAGCAGGGGTTCTATTTACAGGTTCTGCCTCATGGTGAGTCTGTACTTGGAGCAGATGTCCCTTCCAGTCATGGCAGGGACGCCCCAGGATTGTCTGTACCGTATCAGGAATGAGCAACCAGATACATGTGGGTTCAATTTAGGAATCAGGTATCACTTTAGCATGCTCTTAAATATTAAGAGAAATATTCTTCCCATTTGCTTCCACTTCTAATCTAATTAATCCTTGATGTAAGTTACAGTTTCACATTTAAAGGACTTTTGAAAACCTTGGGTCCTTTTCGCCTTTCCTTCTTTTGTAGAGATATAGTAGACATCTTAGAGTGTAGCATCCACACCCTGGACTTTCCAACCACAATCCTAATGGGAAAATGATCAAAAGGAATATTTTCAGTGCCCCTTAGTAAAATAAAGATATGTGTGTCTAGTTTATATTGTTTATATCAGACCACTAACAGATGGCCAATTTCCACAGTGGTAATAATATTTGACATCCAGACACTATTACTTATTATCATTATTAGTCTTTGGGTTTAGGTACTTAAAACACTATGTAAAATTAAACGCCATATGGTCCACTAATTTTTTTCTGCATGAAAAAATACTATCAGATACCCTGCCAGAGAACTAGACCAAGCATAGCATTTGATTTTTTAAGTTGATTTTATTAACAAATTGTTTTGCTCCCAATGTGCTTAAAGTGCTTCTAGAACGTTCTGACTTACAATAGATTTTGGAGGATATCTAGTTCAAAATTTTCATTTTTCAGATGAGAAAACTGTGCATGATAGCAATGATAGGTGTTCATTTTAGCAATGTGCTGCTACAGGACTACAGAGTTTCTGCTCAGTGTTCCAGGGAGTCAACTTCAGACCACACAGTCATTTGTTGAGCACCAACATGCTTGTCATTTGCTAAACTCAGAATTCACCATTCACATAATGTTTTAATCCCTTTCAACCACCGCATGGTCTGATGTTAAATGTATCCTTTTTCTATGCTTTCCTCTTCTTTCCCTATTTTCTGGTATATCTGTTATGTTTGTATGATCTGATATAATAGTACAGTTGACTTGGTTATTTCAACAAAAATTTCTTTTTTGACTATGCTGTAGCTAACTTACATGGTCTTAACTGCACCAAAAGCCCTTAAGAGAAAACATGAAACCTCAAGGCAAAATAATGTAAGGTGCTCTGCATATAATTTTTTAAATGTTCCTTAAAGACAAAGAATGATGGTTTTGTTCCTTGATTATCTTTGGGTAAAAAATATTTTTTTTCCAATTTCATACTAAGACATAGGAAATTGTAAAACCTCATTTTCTCCATGTCTACCTGCTAGAAATATAACCTTCAGACTGTCAGATTCTGTGGAGTTCTTTTCCTACCCATTTCACACAAAGATACATTTGTATGCATGAATGTTGAATATCACTGTATAGTTTCTTGCCTGGTTATATTAATAAATTGTTCATACAAAAGTGCTGTAGACATATTCTCTACCATATTACATGACAGATGAACATCATTCTTTACACGTCTACATTTAGAAATGTAGTAAGTTCATGTTGAGCATGTTTTCTTCTTACAAGCTGACCAAAAAAATTACCTTTATATTTCCATGATGTTAATGGAAATTTGTAACTAATGGCTTATATTATGGGTCACAAACAATCACTTTGCTGAAAAGAATAGTAATGACAGAATGGGGTTGGTATTCATTTTCCCAAAAGAAATTTTCTACACAGAAGCTTTCAGATAATTAATTTACCTTACCCTGAAATTTTTCCACTGTGGCAACATCTTACCCATCAGGAAGAAAGCAGAAAAGGATTTAGTATATATATATATATATATATATATATTCCATATGTCAGTCCTGTGTTCCAGTGGCACAAACTCTTTTATCAATTTGAATAAATCAGTCATGTGAGTTCCATGGAACAGCACTATGCTATAGCACAGGCAGTAATTATCTTCCAGAACTGCAATCCAAATGCATCATTTTTTTAAAAAGATTACATTGTCTTCATTCAACAAATATCTTTAATGTAGTTTCTGTGTGCCAGACCATAAGAGTACAAATGTCCTTAAGAAACTGAGTCTGGGGAGAATTAAAACCCATGGGCTTCACAGTCTCAGCCATTGATCTGTTAGGCCCCATCCTGGGTCCATTTGGATGGTATGTGTGAGAAGATAGGAAAGATCACAATTTTTTTTGAAAATGTCTATCCCATAAGGTTAAAATTCTTTAGAATGTTGGTGTTTAACATCTGCAAAGTGACTCTGTGGGATCTTCCTGAAGAATATAGAGAACTGAAGTTTAAAATGTCCAGAAACTAAAAAAAATAAAACAACAAATATATTATGAAGACAAAAACATGCAGAATGGATAAAATATTTATTACTGAGACCTGCTGACACCTACTATTTAAGACAGAGCAATTGTCTTCTCTTTCCAAGTTGCCCCACTTTCTGCTGCTACAAGACTGGCCTCATGAACAAGAAGACAGAGGTGTGGTTGCCAAATGGAAGGAGGCCAAGAAAGTTTTGTCTTGAAATCTCTCCAGCACTGAGGCTGAATATTCTACCATAAATGATTGTAGCAAGTCATTTGGGTTGAATTTTGAGTCTTTGATATCTTGATTTCAAATGCAGCATCCCTGGGAGGTGATAACATTACAGCCTTCTGCTGCTGAAAATGAGCAGCAGAAAACTTTTCTTTGGAGGGGACAAAATGGTGGGCAAGAAATTACATTTGTGAAGTGGACATTAAAAAAAAATGAAAATTAACTGCTAATTTCATATTTTTGCTTCTGCCCAAACATGTGCCATAGTTCCAATGAAAGGCTTTCTTTTCAAATTCATTTCTTCTGTTTTAAAATGTCCCACATACCTTACACAAATGGGCCTTGCCGGCAACAGACTTACAAATAAACACATTTTTGTGCCAAAGCTGCCTCAACCAGCTTAGTCAAGACTAAGAATAGCAAGCCAGCCTCACTTGTCATCAGCTTCTTCCCGTCTGCTTTATCCCAAAGAAGCTTTGTTCATTCCCAACCCTGACATGGTTGGTGGGGGGGGGGTTATGGCTTGCTGGAAAATTTGGTGAAGTTGCTCATTCTGCTAATTTCAAAATAACTACAATTTTTAAATCTTAATAGTTTTTTCTGATTATGTTATTTTTGTTATGTTATTTTAATTATGTTAACTTAGTCTGCCTATTCTATGGTAAATATGGAGGAACTGAGCAAGGGGAAATATAGGGAAACCAAATTATTCATTAGAAAAAATATCTTTTCCCTAGTTTTCTTAAGAATTGCAGAAACTTTAATCTGAATTATAGCAGCATTTAAAGATTTCTAATAGGGTATAATTTTTCTCATCCCAAGCTCAAGGTGTTTTTCCTGCTTGTGCGCTCGAGTTGAGCAGTACCTCCACCATTCTCCATCGTGCACAAGCTAGCTAAAGTTAGGAACAGCTGCATGAACAATGACACCACAGCCCAGCAACCATGACACTCAGTTCCTTTAAAAAATATGATCACAGGTTATGTGGGGATTAGATGGGAAGTTAAATTTTCATATTGGAAAGTGCAGGTAAGAAAATTAAGTATGACTAGATTTTTCAATTGCTGAAGGTAGTTCATGCACACTATACCTTCCACTTGGATCTGTAATAGTCCTGAATTTGAGTTGGGAAGGGCACCGGGGTATAGATTTAAAATGGATTTCCAGTGAAACCAAAAGAGAAAGTGCCAGCAACTTTGTCAAGGGAGCTCATGTGTCAGAAAGATGCTGATCCGGTTTCACACACCCACAGTGTCGTGAACATTCTTTGGCCTCATAAATCATCTTCAGTGGAAGTGCACACAATCTGAAGCAATCAGAAATAAAATTACACTCATGGTTTATCAGGCTTAAATTTCTTCATCCAAAGTAGACTTAAAATCTCATAGTTTAGAATTAAAGTGTTAAGACTCAGCTTTTCTTCATTCACCATATAGTTTTCAAGTAGATATTGAACTGTCCCATTTCAACAAGCAGGTGTAACCCAATGGATATCAGGTTGATGACAGAGCCCCTTTTCCTTCCTCTAGACTAAGGTTTTATGATATATGTCATATTTCAGTAGAGAAAAATAAGAATATGAAATTTTCCATTGGATAAATGTTAGTGACAGGACATGTTTTTTCCCTTTATTTTTAATTGTGGTAAAATACACATTACATAAAATTTAACAGCTTATCCATTTTCAGTGCATAGGTTAGTGGTATTAAGTACTTTCACCTGGTTGTGTAATCATCAGCATTATCCATCTGTAAAACTTTTTCATCATCCTAGACAGAAACTCTGTACTCATTAAACAGTAACTCACTATTGAGGAGATGTTTTTTAAACAAGAATATCTGGTTTCCTCAGGTGTGGTACTTATTATATTTATAGTTTTGAATTATAACTTTAGCGGAAAAAATCTCCTGCCAAAGTTTTATGTGAATAACTAAGGATATAGTCCCTTTATATCTTAATCTCATAAAATTGACCTTATTTATCCTTTCCTGTTAAAATCAAACACATGCAATATTAAAATACTGAATGTCATAGAATGTAAATTTTTATTTGTTATTTCATAAATATACCAACTGAATATGATCTTTTAAATAATTCCTTGAATTCTAATAAAGAACTAATTTTCAAATTTTGAAGCTATAGCTCTTTTCACTTTTTCTAAACATTACTGATTTATCAGTTAAAGTGGTTTATGTGGTCTTTGCTTGGTTTATTTTGTAACTTAAAAGTAATGTTCAACAATTTCATTTACCACGTAAAATAAACAACACTGATTAAGTATAGGTGTATCAGATGCAAAAATTGCATCAGTAAATTAATTTTCATGTGCACAAGTTTGCTAGGGCTTTAAAGATGATGTCTTAAAGAAGTGTTAAAGATAAGATCAAGGTTTTATTTTCACAATATGCAGAATTTGAAATAAGCATTTTGAGAAAGCATGCATTTTCTAGGACAGGTATGTTTTTCTGCATTACAAGTCCAAAGGGTTTCTAGCATGTTCATGGCCTTTATCCCTCCCAAATAATTTGTTTGCTGTCATTGAAAAGATTTCTATTGTTTTTCTGACTTATCATAGCGCAAAATTTATCAACCATGACATTGTTCACTCTTGCTGTTGAGTGCCTCCATATAATCTGAGAAGGTTTATGTTTTCTCTATACTTCTCTTGGTTGATACTACAAAGAGAGAGTTGCCTGTCAACATACTCATCCTTCTTGATTATAGAGAAGGGACAGAAGGTGGTGCATTTAATGGAACTGGATGGTTTAGAATTTTGGTGCACTAGGATAGTTGAACTGTTCTTAAGACTGTCATAATCTCCACCCTATTCTCAATGTATAGCCATATTCTTTGTTTATACACAAGTTAGTATTACCATCATTGGCAACAACTCATTTTTTGTTTTTGAAGTATCTTTGAAGTCAGTGGCCTATATCTAAGAAGTAAAACTGTTTTGGAAACTGCTCATGAAAAATTATTTTTAGCTGGGCAAAAGAACTTCTTTTCCTAGTAAATCTCATATCGGATCTTCTCTTCCACCCCACGAATGTCCTAGGTGGTCTAAATATCAACCCTTTATTGACCCCTTCAACATGAATAGCTCCTTAGAGCCTTAATAAATTTATACATGATGGCTGTAAGAGAGAATAAGGAGGGGGAAGGATCTGGGACAGCATACAGAGAACAGAATGAATGGGGAAATGATACCAAATAAATACAAATAAGAAAATTACAGTAGTTGAAAGTCTACGTATGATATGTGAGAAAGTTTATTGCTTAGGGGCTAAAGGGATGTTTTATAACTATAATCCTAATTAAAAATTACAAATCAAAAAGTATTTTTAAACAATTTATGATTACTTATATTGGGGGGATATATTTAAATTCACATTCTATGTCCACTTAGCAGATTCATTTTCTGTAGAATATCACTCTGAATGCATTTGGAAAATTATGAATATTTTGGAGTGTTTATATGCTTTGATTTATTGCAAGTGAATATTAGTTTTCTTGTTTTAAGGAAATCACCTCTTTCCTTTTATTGAACTGCAGCTCAAAGAATCATTCAAAGATATCAAAAAGAAATTCAACAATTTGAAGTTTAATTACACTAAGAAAAATGAAAAAGCTCGGAATCTGAAGGCTCTTAAATATCAAATTCAACAAGTTGATATGTATGCTGAAAAAATGCAGGTAACAAGAAAGTATGGTGGGTGTATGTGTGCATGTGTGTGTGCTACCACAATTATTGCACATTTTGCATTTCAATTCTAGATGCCTAACTCTTGGGTTTTTGATAGCATTGGGACTAAAAGGATGGTTTTCCACTTTTATAACAATTGGGTTCTTACCTCTTGAGTCATTTCCAGAATGGTTTCTGCCAAACCTACCCAGCCTGTCTATTTCCATTCTTCCTCCCAACACATGCATATACCCTTCTACACCTCTCTTCCTTTGCACCTGCCTATATCAGGAGTTTCCTCCACTGCTCCCATATCCTCTTATTCCTACCTTGATTGTCACATGCACTGGAGAGATTATTTGAATGCTTCCCCAGGACACAGTGAGATTATTGAGGACAAGTATTTGATTTTATTATCATTGCCTTTTTTAAAAATCATATTATTACTCTCAAAATCTGGACTAGACCATGGTGTACAGTAAATTTTCTATATATTTGCTGAATGCTGAATTAATAAAATATTTGAAAAAAACATTCTTTACAAAATACATTTGTAATAATTATGATTTTGACATATCAAAATGGAGGAAGCTACAAAAGTTTTCTCAAGTTTTTCTCTTACTATTTAATCACCAGCATCATAAATAAAAATGGAATGCCATTTTTATAAGTTTTTTTTTTTGCACAGGCTTTGAAGAGGAAAATGGAAAAAGTTGATAATAAAACTTCTGATTCTTTCTTAAATTATCCAACTAATGAAGTAAATGTCCTTTTGGAAGCCATAAAGGATTTGCAAAAACATGTGGATGACTTTGACAAAGTTGTGACAGATTACAAGAAAAATTTGGACTTGACTGAACATCTCCAGGAGGTGATAGAAGAGGTATTTTCTTCTTCTTGTAATGGTACCCATGTTGTAATGTTGTTTTAAAAAATTATTTTGCTGCTTTAAAGCAATGCTGCGTGGCTATTATTGTCACTGCATCCATGTATCATGCTCCTTTCCATGATTTTTTTTACTCAGGATAATTTTTTAAAATAGAACTGCTAGACCAAAGAGTGTGAATGTTGTAAGGTTTTTGATTGTATTGGCCAATTGCTCTTCAGAAAGGTTTTACTAATTTACTCTTATAGACAACATATGAGGGTTCCTATTGCGCCATAACCTCATCAACTCAAGATGTTTAATCGTCATGAAATTATGTTCGCTGCTGCATATCAATGCTCAAAGTACTCAGAAAGGCTTATTTATTTCACAGAATTTGAAAATATTTATTTAAAAAGTGATATTGTGATTTTTCAGCTATAAAAAGTCGTTATTGGTGTTATTTTTGTTATTGTCCAGAGGGTATACATAAAATATGTGAAATTTGACAAGTTAGAGTTAGTATTTGCACACTTCATGTTGAAGAAACTCTACACTTGAAGTTCTTGAGTGTTCTTTGTCACCCATTATTCTGAGATACAAAGCATCATTCTTTACAGTTGAGTTTTTAGATTTAACACCAGATTAAGGAGGATCAAGATCTTCTACATCTGATATATAGGTTTGCTGTAACTTTGTGGCACTTATTTAAAACCAGCTCCTAACAGAGTCATGTGTTTCTATTTCTCACCCAGCACAAGTGCTTCTGGCCTGGGTCAGACATTCCTTCCATCACAGTTATTTATTTTTACTGAGAAACTGTCTCAATTCTCCACTGTGTTTTGAAAATATAACTGAGTATCTTCTACTCGAAAAAGGCGAAACGCTATTCTTTGGATGATATTCCCTCCATTCATAAACTCAATCTTGTTCTTAAAAGAGATGTATTTATTAGAATATTAATCAGACAATACTTTACCCATGTACTGTTAATGATATCAGTTCATTATGTTAGGTTTGACTATTTTGGCTCTTTTCTTGCCATTTAGCTGATATTTTGATTCTTTTTAGTGCCAAATGCTTTTTTTGCTGCCTGTTCTTGTAAGTCTGTGACATTCCTCTTAGGAATTATATTTTAGACAAACCAAGAAGGCAGGAGAATCAAATATACTTCCATACTTTTACTTTCTTATTTTATTTATATGTATTTTCATACTTAAACTTTCTTATTTCTGCCTCTAATATCTGGGTGCAAAAGTACATGATCATGTTTTGATATTTTCTTTATTGTGACTTAGAAAGTTCAAACCAATGTGAACATAAAGTCTGAAGAAATTAAAATTTGATACTTCACCAGTCAAAATTAAGGACTTTAAAAGGATGGTGTCTCTTTAATCTCTGCTTTATCCCATTTAAATTTAGTGTCACTTTTGGTATGAAGATGCAAGTGCCACAGTTGTAAGAGTTGGAAAATATTCCACAGAGTGCAAGACAAAGGAAGCTGTGAAAATTCTCCACCAGCAGTTCAACAAGTTTATTGAGCCATCAGTGCCTCAGCAAGAAGAAAGGATTCAGGAGGCCACTGACCTTGCTCAGCGCTTATATGGTGAGATCTCTTTTAAGATATTTAGTGATTTGCCATTGAACAAATCTATACTGAGGCTAATCCAGCAGAAAGCAAGAGTGCAGCAAACCCTCAGAGTCCTCACTACACCAACCTATCCAGGGAAAAGGCTCAAGATAAGAGCCCACATCCAGTGCAAATAAACAGTAGGGAATAGAGGGAGGAACTTCTGACAGCAGGAGATGAAGCCTGATGATTCTTAACTACTTTGTGCAAGCCTTCCTTTTCTATTCTCTTTTCTCCTCCATTCCTGTTGTTCATCTCTGGGGTGATAAAACCAGAACAATATTCAGCTTATATGGACAAAAAGAAAAAAATATCTAATTTCCACTAGAGTGATTCCTGGAAAACATGCACAACTCCAGTAATACTTTAAGCAGGCATGAAGCTAAGACTGACATCTTTAGCCTTCCTATTTCTCAGAGGTTTTGGTTCACGGATTCGAGAAAGAACTGGAAAATTCTCTTTTGCTTTCCTTTCACTTGTGGAAGAAATGAGAGAACTTAAATAATCATTTTCATAAGGTCTGCTTTCCTCTCCTCCATAACTAGGAGAGGTAATACCATTGTTAGGCTGAGAAGTCTTTCTTCCAAAAAGAGGCCCCCATTTAAGAAGTCCCTGGCTGATGACAGTCCGTGAGGGCTCTGAGGAATAAGTTCTATGAATTCCCTGATGTTGTTCCTATGAGACCATGAGAAATTCCCAGCGACCAAGCAAATGCAGCACAGAAAGAAGACAGCAACAGGTGGCAAAAAGGATGCCCATGGCTGCTGCCAGATATTTTCTCTTATAACATGAAGCGCTATCCATGGAGAGCCATAAAATTTGGTAGAATATAGACTGCATTAGCTAATATTAAATTATTGAGAATGAATTATTCATGATTTGCCAAAAGAAGAGGACAAAAGCATAAAAATAATAAAATACAGATTGAAAAATTAATGAAAACTAATGTGATGTCTCCTCCTTGCTGCAGTTACTGTAGAAATGCACTAAAAAATTTTGGAGTATTCTGCTCCCATAGCATTGTATACATTTCCCTCTATTGTACTTTTCACACTGTACTATAAACATCTGTTTTATTTCTCCATCTTCTCTACTGACCATAAGCTCCTTGAGGGCAAGGGGAGTATATTTTATCACTGTATTTGTGCCTGTATCAGTTACATCAGCATACTAACTGCTTAACAAATATTTGAGGAATCATTGAGTAAGTAATATGAATGAATAAATAAATGACATAAGTCTTCATCTATTCATAATGGAAGCTACAACTTTTTAAAATTTGCACCAAGTAAGATACTTTAGGAAGATTACATCAGCTCTTGAAAGCGACTCAAGCATTATTGAACCCCGAATTTTAATGCAAACAAATTTATCTCAAAAAAATTTTTGTATACCCATTGTATACTAAGAGCTGTGGTTGATATAAAGACAAATAAGACCTAGTTCCCATATTCAAGAAACCGCAGTCTAGGCCTTTACGTCAAGATATAATAAATGCAATGAGAAAGGTATAAAATGTGTATATTAGTTTACTAGGGCTGCCACAGCAAAATACCACAGACTGGGCGGCTAAACAACAGAAATTTATTTTCTCATGGTTCTGGAGACTGGAAGTCCAAGATCAAGGTGCCGGCAGGGTTGGTTTCCCCTGAGGCCTCTCTCCTTGGCTCGCAGATGGCCACCCTCTTCCTGCCACTTCACAAGGTCATCCTCTGCCCACTCACACCCCTGGTGTCTCTCCCTCTTCTTTAAGGGGACCAGTCATATTGGATTAGGGCCTCATCTTAATAGCCTCACTTTAATTTGATCACTTCATTAAAGACCTTATTTCCAAATACAGCTATATTCTGAAGAACTGGGAATTGGGACTTTGACATAGGAATTTGTGGGGGAAAGGGGGCACAATTCTGCCCATAACAAGGGGCAATATAGCTTGGCCTAGGCTGTAGGGTCAGAAAGGCCTGGGTTTAAATTCTTGTTCCTTGAATTGTCTGTGTCACTTGAAGAAGTTCTTTTGGGCATCAGATTCCTCATTTGTAAAATGTGGGTAGTATTAGAACCTACCCGAGGATTACATTAGATAATGCATGTAAAGTGCTTAGCCTAAGGCAAATAATAAGTACTCAGTACATGGTAGCTGTTTTTATTATTATTCCAATAGGGAAAAATAAAATCCAATTGGGGAAAATTAAGAACATTTTCACAGGACTGGGTGTAGTGGCTCATGCCTATAACCCTAGCACTTTGGGAGGCCAAGGTGAGAGGGTTACCTGAGGACAGGAGTTTGAGACCAGCCTGGGCAACATAGTAAGACCCCTATCTCTACAAAAAATTTAAAAATTAGCTGGGCATGGAGGCATGTGCCCATAGTCTTAGCTACTTGAGAGGCTGAGGTAGGAAGATTGCTTGAACTCGGGTGTTGGAGACCAGCCTGGGCAACTTAGCGAGGCCTGTTTCTACCAAAAAAAAAAGGAACAATTTCACAGAAATGTTGGCATTTGAGGTAGACCTTGAAGAGTAAGTAAGATTTTGACAACAGAAATGGGGAGTGGGGGGGAAGGTATTCCTGTATAGGAACGATTCCTCAATGGCTGTGAGGATTTTGAGGGAACAGTTGCTGGTTCAGTTTGGCCAGAGATTAAACACATGAGGGAATTAGGGTGACATATATTTGAGGGAGGCAGGTTGAAACCATATTATGGAGGGCCTTGAGTGCCATCCTGAGAAATTTATATTTTTCTAAGCAGTGAAGAACTATTGATTGTTCTGAATATGAGAAACTGATTAGAACTGAGCTTCGAGAATATAATATAGCAACATTATTTAAGTTACATAAAAGTAACATGGTATAGCAAATGTAATTATTTTTCTAGATACCTGGATTTTCAAAAAAGTGCCTTTATTCATTTATTATCTGTTCAGCAAATGTTTGTTAAGAACTTGCTAACTAATAGCCCTTTTACCAGCCACCAGGGAGATAAATTAACTCCTGGACTTTTTTTTCCTGCTAAGGATTTGACATTTAAAAATAGTTTTATCCTTTTTCCTCCCCAGGTTTGGAAGAAGGGCAGAAATATATTGAGAAAATAGTGGCAAAACACAAAGAGGTTCTTGAATCTATTACTGAATTATGTGGGTCTCTCACAGAGCTTGAAGAAAAACTGAAGGTAATTTCTTCTTCCCAGAACATGTATTTTCAAGTGATATAAATAAAAATGTGTTGATCAAATGTCTTCTGGTGCAAAGATGTTCTAATAGAAATTCTCAAGGGACATAATGTGCACATTTGTTTCACAGCTTTCTAACATAATTATCTGGGTGTTTCTGATAATTAATTCTATTTCTTTCCCATCACTGCAGAGAAAAATATTGCTGGGAATGAGGGCTAAACACAATTAAGGTGTCTCGTTTACATTTTCATGGATCATAGCCTAAAAAATAAATGTTTGCCATTAAAACCAAAGCAAAGTCTGTATTAAGTAGCCTATGGTCTTGTTCATAAATAATAGATGTCAGGGTTCTTTCCTCCAAATTGTGGCACCAGAGAAAATAAAACTATAATAATTTTCAGGTATTATCTTCATTGGACATTTTGCTTCATGGAAATAGTAAACTAATCATGATCACCTTTCACAGAATAAAAATTGATGGTAAAAAATATAGAGAATATGTTCATGTCTTGTATCTTGGCAAAAACCAGTTGAAAGAGAAATACATACGTCATTTTGTCTACATCATGTCAAAACTGGTTTGGTTAATGTTGTTTTTACAACTGGCTGAAAGAACCAGTTATTGAGGACGGGTAGAAGAGCAAGGTCATTACGAATACAGGCTCTATAACAAAACTGCCTTGGAATACCAACTCCCCAAATTATTGGGCTTGTGACCTTGAGTAAATTATTTAATCTCCCTGAATCTCAGTTTCCTGATCTACAAGATGGACCACAGGGTAGCACTGAGGATTGAATGTGAAGATGCCCAAGATCATTGTTGTGGTTACTGTTGTTATTGCAGCCCAGCGGTGGTCTTGCAGTTCAGAGCAGGATTATATTTATATCTAGCAACTATTTTTTCTGTTTGAATTTCCATGTCATAAATTTGTGTGCCTATTCCATTCACATCTTTTGGGAGTCTTTTAATTCAGCAGACGTCCAACCAAATTATCTTCTTCTCTTGGTTAAGAATCTAGCTTTTTCAACGTTTTTACCCTTTTAAATAATGCTACAGTGAACATCTTCGTGCATAGCTTTTTCTTTCTTTTCTATTATTACCTACCCATAAATTCTCCAAAGCAGATTTGAGAAAAATGAAATTTTTAATTATGAAATTGTTAATGTTTCTAACATAAGTGTTAAATCACTTTCCATAAATGTTTTACAATCACAGTGCCACCAGTAATGGATGAATGAAGCATGTATCTTAGGTTCTCTCTTTCAGCATTATCATTTCCTCCCCGCCTCCACCCCACCTCTGAGTATCTGCTGCTTCTCCTCACTTCCTATACACAGGCTGAGAATCGCTGCTTTTTCTGACTCTTTGCTCTGCATTGTCTACAACATCCCTCCCATTTCTGTTGTACATCTTCAAGTGAGATTCAACTTAGCAAAGTCTACTCTCTACAAGTTATATCTCTCTCCAGCTTTTTGCCTTCATGGCTATTCTCCCTGAAAGAGCTGTTTCCCCCTTACCCATTCGCCATTCCTTCCTCACGCCCTGCAATCGGGATTGTACCGTCTCTTTCTCGTGCTCAACCCGTCACTTGGATTCTTTTTTGCAGTAGTCAGGAGTCCCCTAATTATACACCCAGCTAGATTACCCTTCCTAAATACAGTTCTGCTAGTGTCATTTTCTTATTCAAAACACTTCACTACAAATTCTTCACTGCTTATCAAGTAAAGTTCAGACTCAAGGCCTTCCAATGTTCTGAATCTGATCACCTTTCCAAACCACTGTGCTTCTACATTCGTTGTTCCTGTCCCACTGGTCTACGACATTGCCTGGGGTTTCCTACTCCTAAACCTTTATTTCAAGTACGTGACCTTCTGTCTCTATTGAAATCTTAGCATCTCTCAAAGCTAAACCCAAATACTGCCTCCTCCATAGATCCTTCCTCACTGTGTCACTCCCTCTCTGATTTCCCATAGCACCTGTGTTCTTTCCTACCTGTCCTCATCTATTCAGGCTGCTATACCAACTGTAATAGACTGGCTGGCTTATAAACAACAGAAATTTATTTTTCACAGTCCTGGAAGGTCCTGGAGGCTGAGAAGTCCAAGATTAAGGTGCCGACAGACTTGGTGTCTAGTGAGGGCTCACTTCGTCATAGATAGTTATCTTCTCACTGTAACCTCACATGGTGGAAGAGCACAGAGTCTCTCTCAGGCCTTTTTGATGAGGGCACTAATCCCATTCATGAGGGCTCTACCCCCATGATCTAATCACTTCCCAAAGGCCCCACCTCCTAATACCATCACCTTGGGGGTGTGGATTTCAACATATAAATTCTGGGAGAACATAAACATTCAGACCATAGCATTGCCATAATCATCACATATAACTACTATTACAATCCCAACCACCCTACTTGATTATACTGAAGGAAACCCTCTGGCTCCACTCAGTTTAATGTTCCACACAACATTTAACGCCATGCATTGCCTTTTAAAGCAGGTTCTCCAGAAAAGGTTTTGGCATTTATAGTAAATGCCCAAAGGATTGGTACAGAGAAGAAGAATCATTCAGTAGCTTGAAAATGTTCGATTTGGGTGGATATAGAAATGAGAAAGGGCCTCTCTGGCAAGAGAAATAGGCATCAACATTACCCTTATGAGTTACAGCCACAAAAAAAGCTTGCCAAAGAATGCGTGCTAACACTTTACAGATGTTTGTATGAAAAGCATAAGTGTCTAGGTTTTATGTTTTTAAGGTTGATGCTATGGCTCTCTTTTCAGGGGTTATTAAAAAGCGTGCCCAGTAATCCCTGCCAAGGCTGAAATAGTGATAAAAAACCTTTCTAATGGATAGCAATTTGAGGTTATAAAGGACTTTCCTATATATCACCTCTAGTGATTCCCAAATAACCTTGAGATGGAAATAAGGCAAATGTTTTCTTTGTTTTAGAGGTGAAGGGACAAGTCCAGAGAGGGTAAAAGTGCTTTACGTGGGGCCCAGCTGTCAGTAGTGGTGGATCTGGAATTTGAACTTAGATCTAATTCAAAAACTAGCGTTCTTTCCACAACAGCTGACATTTTGGAATTAGATATCAAGTGCGTACCAAAGCAGAATGACTCATCCTGTAGCACAAACCAGTTTAGTTTTAGAGTTCAAACTAAAAGCAGAATCTCCCTGAATCCTCACGCCAGCATCACGCACGCATCTTGACAAGCATGCCTGTTGGGTTAAGGCCCATCTAATGACAGCATTCCAGGTGGAGTGGTCTTTTGTTGTGACGTAATCATTATCGCAAACTGGTGTGTTCTATCACTTGAGGTACCAGTGGCTCCTTTCACGTTCTCAGAGTCTTCTCAGCTGTCACATCGGCGCCACAGCAGTTTGCAAACCCCCACCACCTCCAGGACTAAAACTGAGCCCCGTGAAGTGCAGAAACAAAATAATCATCACCCATGTGAAGCATCCTGTGTTCTCAATTGCTGTTTTTCTTTACTGTACTCAGGGACGTTTCCTTCCTCTTTTCAACGGTCTCCCAAACATTTTGCTTGTGTAGATTCTCTGGAATTCCTACTCTCTTCACCAGAGAACTTTAATCATTTCTACCTCATTGCTGCTCCCCAGACTCTCCTAATGGTTTAAACTGCCATGCATAATGATTCCTTTCTCTAGAGACTGCTCCTGCAGGAGCATCCTATTATAACAATTACTTTTTTCCTGCTGGGCCTTTGAACTACCAATTTTTACTGGCAATGAAGTTTATCAAAGGAGTGAGGCAGAAGGGAAACTGTGAGCTTGGAGGGATAATTTTATAAATCACATCATGCGAGTACATCAGTCTCTGTGGAATACATTTGCTGAAAGGTTGCAAGTACTGTGTTTTCTTACAAGTAGTTTTAGAGTATGGCACTGTTCCTCCAATGTTCCTGGCCTCGCCTCTCACTAACCATTGCTTTGTACAGCAGGGAGACGTTTTAAAGATGAATCCACACTTGGAAGACTTCCATGACAATTGCATTGACTTACTAAAGAAACCAGCAAGAAATAAGCAGACAATATTCAGTGAAGAAAGGAATAAGGTAAAGAAAACTACTTAAGCTCAGCTATTCATGACTTTTGTTTTGAGGTTAGCTAGAGTCATTGTGCATTGCAAAATAAAAGTGAATTGAAGCCTTCCTATCTTTCCAGATAGAATCTCCCAGTGTAAATGCAATGTGAGTTTCCTCTTCCCTTACTTCCTGTCTACTGCTTACTTTGTCCTTCTTCTCTTTCCTATGTTATTTTCTCTGGGCCTCTTCTATTGAGTACTAAAACCATAGCATTTCACAGTGGCATTGGGGCAGCCACTTAAATGCCATAATGTCACCCCAAACCACTTCTATTTTCCCATCTCTAGCTGAATTTTCCATTGTCTGTTTTTGTTTTTTTTTTAAATAAAGATAAGGTCTTGCTCCCTCGCCCAGGCTAGAGTGGTACAGTGGCTTGATCATAGCTCACTGGAGCCTTGAACTCCTGGGCTCAAACAATCCTCCCTCCTCAGCCTCCTGAGTAGCTGGGACTACAGGCAAGCACCACCACACCTGGCTAATTTTTTGTTTGTTTTTAGAGATGGCATCTCACCATGTTGCCCGGGCTGGTCTTGAACTCCTGGCTTCAAGAGATCCTCCCACCTCAGCCTCCAAAAGTGCTAGGATTATAGGTGTGAGCTACCGAGCCTGGCCTCCATTGTCTTTTTATATTCAATCCAACTTGAAATTTTACTTCTCTCTGTTTATCATACCACCAAACCATGATTTTTATTGTTTGCTACTACCCATTAGAAAACTTCAGTACGTGAAATTAGGTTGTATCTTATTCCCATAGACTCTACCTCTAAGATGATATTTCCAGGCACATGTACTAAAACATAGAATCCAGCTGAAATATAAATACTGAAGTATTTAGAGGAGTGTTTAAATTACCTTAAAACCTATGCCTTTACTGATAAATTAAAGCATGTAGCAAACACTACAAATACTCACAAAATGCATATGTATTATATTTCGAAAGTATTATTTAAATCACAACATCACTATGGTTTTTCAGCAGAAGTTGCTCACTCTCTATTCATAGCTGTTGGACTATACTTAGCTCTTTACTTTTTGCTTTGCCATGTTGCCTACTCCCAGTGTTTCTCTCCCAAGGACTTGAGAAATAAGCAGAGTCAACATTATTCTCAATTGCCCTCAAATTAATAAAATATACTTGTGGTATGAGAGTCAAAACCAAACAAACAAAACCCTTCCTATTTGTTGCAGTTGTTTCATGGAGAAAGATTTATCTTTCCTTGAAGTCAATACAGCTTCTTTGTAGGTCCTTTTCCACAGATTAAATCTATGTCATGGTCCAGGGCAATTATACAACCACCAGGCAGCAAGTTCCATTAAGCAAGCTGGGGGGTTTTTTGTTTGTTTTGTGGTGCAGCCTTGAGCCACTTTCCTGAAGCAAAGGAAAGCTGTCAAATTTTGGTCATCTTGTTGGATCTTGTTATTATATCAAATGGTTTTGGTTACTCTGGTTGGTCTAAGTCAGGGTTTCTCAACTACAGCACTACTGTCATTTTTGTCAGAGAATTCTCTTTTGTAGGGGGCTGTGCTGTGTCTTGCAGGATGTTTAGAAGCATCCCTGGCCTTACCCAATGAATGCCAATACCATCTATTGTTGTGCTAAAATCATCCCAATTGAGAATGACTGGTTGCTATAATAAAGAATGCATTAAATGCACCACATTTTCTTAAATAAGTGTCTAAGAGTGACCAAATCCAACATCATATTATTTATTTTATTTAATTCTGCATGATTTCCTACATTGTGAACTAGGCACATTTACTAAGAACTCAGAAACTAAAGTTAATGCTAAAACAAACACAATAATTTATACTTAGTAAAAATGGGTTTTCATGTTTTTGTTTATTTTCTTATTATAAGAAACAGATTCCTTTAAATAAAAAAGCAAGATTTACTTTAATTGAAAAATCATTTTTATTCTAATATAAACTAAAAGACAGGATAGATCATCAGTCATTGAGGGTATAAGTGAAGGTCCACAATTACAGCTGTCAAGAATTCTTGTTGACATCATTTCACATTCTGGTGCAATTGGTGCAGACAGCAAAATGAAAGGGTGGCAGTAATCTTCACTTTTAAATAGCTCAATCACATTGACCCTCTTATTGTCTCTATTGTTTATATATAGATCAGATGTAATGATTCCCCAAAACATCATGTGGGCAGATAACAAGAAGCACCAAGTAAAAGCTTGTCCAGGAATTATTGCATTTAATTCTCACACCTTTAAACGTTGTTAGTCTTCCTCAGAAAATTATTTGAATCAGAATGAACAGTTCTACCAAACTATTACAGGAATATATTCATCACAGGAATTTTTTCCTGGAGATAGCAAAGTGCTTCTCATTTTTTCTGACCCCAAAATGTAGCAGGTGCAATTAGGCAATTCAGTAAATGCAATGCACATAGTACTGCTAACAGATTAGTAATGGTGTTTTATCCTCAAGGTGAGCACTGAAGCTAAATCCACAGTGATATCTGAAAATTCCTAAGGTTAAATAGAGACACACAGTATTAAGAGGCTCGCCTAAAGTTGTGGAACTATTCGATGGAAGATGAGGGTTTTTGATGCCAGCATTTAGAATTATAGAATTTTAGTGCTAGAAGGGATTTAACAATCATTTGATCAAATCTCATTTTACAGTTGAGGAAACTGAGGCCAAAAGAGATTAAATATTTTGCCCTCCAAAAATCACAGAAAGTGTGTCATAACTGGGCAGGCAGCCCAACTCTCCTGAATTTCAACCATGAACTTTTCCCACAAGACCAAGGGGGAGCTCCCAGGAATTGCTGCATCCAAGTAAGCTGTTTTGTAATGATACTGTAGATATTCATGCCAAACCTTTCCCCTCTTTCATCTGTTTATGTGATGATTAGTAAAGCAAAAGCATGGAAATATAATACTTTCATACCAAATAATTCAATGGAGTGCTCTTATCAGACTGGGTGAGGTCAGTTTGCTAATCCTGATCACCTGGCAGGTGGGGGAAGATGTTCTTGAGACACTTGCTTTGGAAAAACTTAGGAAGGGGCAAAGTGTTCTTCTTCACCGCCTTTCTGTTCTCTTCTCTTTTACCTTGCCTACCCCAAGTGCCCAAAGGTACCAAGTCACCCCTTGGCTGCCTAAAGCTCCCTATAAGGGCCTTCCTCAGAAATGTCTTTCATAGACCAAGCCCTATGCTCAATATCTTTCTTTGTCTATTTCTCACTTACCTTCATTAAATCTTATTTACCCTAAAGTAAGACTATCTGTTGTGGAGATATTTTGGAAGGTAAAGTGGTGTTCCTTTAAATTTACCCTATAGGTAGTTCCCTGCCCTAAGTACTTTGGGGATTTGTTCTGCCCATTTCATTGGCTGGATGTAGAATAATATCATTATATTGTCCCTTCCTGACACTTTGTCTGCCTATATAGCAATGATCGTAAACTTAAGTGATTATGTACATCAATGGAAATGCAAGTTCAGAAATCCTGACAGAGATAAGACCTGAAGCTATAGATTTGGGGTTAATTTAAAGCCACTTTCATTAGGTATGAAAATGGGTGAGATCTTTGAGGGGGAAAGTATATAGCGAGGATTAGAGAAATTTAAAGAAAAAACCATAGGTCATTCATGTATTTAGAAGGCAGGAAAAGAAAAAGGAATCAACAAAAAGACAAAGAGCAGCCTCTCAATTTGATATAAGAAAAACAAATTGAGAATTGAGCTATGTTTTGGTGAATTAAATCAGAGTTTCCAACTATTTTGCCAGAACTCATCAGACTGATGCAAATATGCCCTGTCTATACTGGGATACATAGATTTATTAATATTTACACCTATCTGGAAATACACACACACACACATTTTTTTTTTATAATAGCAAATATGGTTTTATGGTGGGGAAATACCAAAAAATAGTTGTTATGTGTAAATGTTTGGGTACCATTTTTATAAATGAAAACTAGATAGATCTAGGAAACTATAGCTTAGTGAGTTTTAAAATAAATTTCTGTAAAATTCCATAGTGACTTAAAAACTGAAAGCTTATTTGCATTTGAGAATAAAGGCAGAAATGCCAAGTGTCAAATGGCACTCA
Organism: Daubentonia madagascariensis; assembly: GCA_023783475.1. Classification (NCBI taxonomy): domain Eukaryota; kingdom Metazoa; phylum Chordata; class Mammalia; order Primates; family Daubentoniidae; genus Daubentonia; species Daubentonia madagascariensis. The sequence continues at coordinate 29,832,632 of JAKFHU010002088.1, forward strand.
GAAAAACATCTATATTAAACTCACCTTATTTTGCTTGCTGTGATGATTATTTAATGGGTAATTCTAGGTTAGCACCATAGGCCTAATTTATTGTGATTTCAAGAAGTCATTTGATAAACACATTCATGATACTCTCTTAAGATAAATGGAGAAATGTGAACTGAGTGAGAGTTTGGTCGGGTTATAATTGTACCCAAGTGTTAAGTTGTTCATCAATGTCAACCTGGGAGGCAGTGTGCTTTGGGTTTGTTCTGAACTCTACAGTGTCCAACATTTTTATCAATGGTATTAATGGACAGAAGAGGTAGGAAATTTTAGTTGACTAAAAATTCAGTATGAATCAATGGTCCTATGTGGTTCTTATAAAAACAAAAAATGACCTAATGCAATTACTTTAATAAAAACATATCATATAGTTCAAGGAGATGATGATTCCACTGATTACTTACCATCTGGAAAGTAAATAGATTATAGAAACAAACATATTTAATGGGAAGCATTAATTAATAAGTTGAAATGTTTCCAGAAAAAAACTTGAGAAAATTCTCTTCCTCTTATTGTTAGTAGAAATCATCTGTAGTGTTATTTTCTGTGGAAAGTACTTTTCTATTTTAGGAATTGTAAGAAGTGAAAAAATAATATCCTTGGATTCCCTTTTTGTGTTTGGCACCAGCTGAAACACAGGAGTCAGGAATCGGTAACCAGTAAAAGCTGGATTGGAGGACATGGCTTGGACTTTTCTAGTGGGTTTCCCAAAACTTCACACCTGATTTCAATAGACTTACCTATCTATCCAGTTGGGTGCACATCTAGACACCACGGGCTTCCTCTAGGGGATTTTCATGTCTTAGAGCCAACTGAACACGCCATGTGGTGGATGGCAAATCCAAAAGAGAGGGCCTCAGAGAGACAGAACTGAGCATACTCAGTTCCTTCTTCCATCCCTCAAATAGGTAAATAAATTCCTCCCCGGTAGGGATTGAGGAGTGGGGAGACTGGTCTGGACTTTTATTCAAGTTTCTCCCCTAATCTTGCTGTAAATTTTCAGACAATTTTAAAACATTATTCTTCTATGGAGAGGCATAGATTACCTGACAATGTCATTAAGAAGTTCTCTCTCTGCCCCTGGATGGCCCTCAGGTAAACAAATGTCCCTGTTCTCCTAGGAAGGAGCTTGTAGCTGGGCAGGAGTTGGACTTCCCAGAAAGTGACCAAAATGATGAAAGAGAGTTGAGGCAGAAGAAGTGGGCGTTTGGTACAAAGAAAGAGACTTAGAAACTGTGGGACTGATTCTCCAAATAGTCAAAGAGCTGTTAAAATTGGAGAGCAGTTGGACTTCAATGTAGCTCCAGGAGGCCAGTTCAGATCCATTGGTGGAAAATGCAGGAAGGCAGATCTTTGCTAAATATGTTGAGACATTCTTAACACAAGTAAGGCATAAGATTTTCAAAGAAAGTACCATTTCAAAAAAACAGTGTTCAAATAGAGGCTGCCAGAATGTTGTAGAGGAGATTTTTAGACTGAACAGGAGGTTGGATCAAAGTTCCTATGAGAAGGAAAATAAGTACTCTGTTTTCAGGAAGAGGTGGAGGGAGGGGCCGAGCTAAGCTGTGGCAGGGCAGCCAAAAGAGAGAGGGGCATTCCCTGCTGTGCATGTATTTATTTAGTAACGTTTTAAATGAGAGGAACTTCTAAGAACTCCTGAGTTTTAAAGGCAGAATTTAAACTTCTACTAAATGGCTGTAGGAAACCACTTTCTCTAAGCTGGGTTTATGCTTTCTCTGAGGGGAGATCATCTCTGTGGGATAGCAGAATGACCCATTGTTTTGCTTCTACTCTTCAACCTGAAATCGCATTTATTTTCTCAAAAATCACTTATAAAGTATATGTCAAGAGCAGGACTGTGGTCTAAAATGAAAGACTCAAAGTCAAGGCAAGACATGACTTTCCTATGTGCAATAGTTGCCATGGGAAAAAATCCAGTACATGCTAACTAAGTAAAAGTGCACCCAAAATGCTGAGGAAAGGCACGGAAAGTAGATATAAAACAGACAGGTTGGGATAGATGAGATCACTTTTCAGCTTCAATGTTCTTTTGAGTCTCTGCCACAAGGGACATTTGAGCCTCTTCTTAAACCAGAGATGGACATGGATCAGTGGGGAGAAAGACCGGGAAGTGTAAGCAGGGGCAGAAGCACTGCATTCACAGCTCCTATCAGGACCTACACTCCAATTGGGGCAGAGAGACAAGTGGCAGGTGCTCCCCCATTGTATCTTGGTTTGCTCCCTTGTGAAAGGCCACCACGTGATTATTCACTAACATCTACCTCCCTCGCTAGGCTGTTGTCTCCATGGGTGCAGAGACTGTGTCTACTTTTGCTCACTGAATTATTCCTCTAAATGCCCAGCATGGTACCTAATGTACAGGTACCATGGTGCTCAATAAGTATTTTTTCAATATGAGAGTAAAACTGAGGGGCTTTAAGAAAATAAAACCAGTCATTAAGAATGGCTTTCTCTAGATAAGTGAGGTACATAGACTCCAATTCATAGAGACAGAAAGTAGGATGGTGGCTGCCAGGAGCTGAGTCAGGGGGAAGGGGAGTGGGTGGGGAGTCAGTGTTTAATGAGTACAGAGTTTCAGTTTGGAAAGATGGCAAAGTTCTGGAGATGGATGGTGGTGATGGTTGCACAACATCGTGAATGCACTTAATGCCACTGAGCTGTATACTCAGAAATGGTTAAAATGGTACCTTTGTTTTCCCAAGTACAGTATATGACTTTCAAAAAATGGTACATTTTATGTTATGTACATTTTACTACAACTAAAAAAAAAAGAATGACTTTCTTGAGAGAGAAGAGGGGTTATTCTGGGAAGGTCCAAGGGATCACCTAATAAAGGGGTCTCTGTGGGTTCACATGGAGTGTAGACAAACCAGACCAAAGCAGAATTTGCTGGTTGAGGAGACTACTCAGATCATCGTTTGAAAGATATTGATTCAGTCCAACCCCTTCATTACAGACAAAAACTAGGCCTTTCTATCATTTCACAAGGTCTATTACATTTGACTCAGAGTCAGTTTAACGATTCCTTGGTCATGGGACAGGATTTTGCCCAGGTCAGACAAATGGTTCCACATGTGTAATCCTTGTTGTAGGCCCATAAGCTTTGACTCACTGTAGATTTTCTCAAGTTGTCTCCCTGAAGTTGAGTTTCACTCTAATTGAAACTGGTAAAAGAAAAGTGAACAACTAAGGAAGCTTTGGTTTTTCTCTTTTGAAGGGGCAGGTGCAAGTGGCAAATGTTTTGCCCATCAATGGAACAGGGGAAGATGGGCTTCCAGGGGACCTGAAACAGCTGTCTACTGCCAAAGAGGGTGGCGTCCAGGGCCCAGTCCCACCTGAAGACATGCTGTCCGAATATGAGTGTGTCTCACCTGATGACATCTCCTTGCCGCCACTCCCAGGAAGCCCTGAGTCCCCCCTGGCACAGTCTGACATGGAGGCGGAGGAGTCTCCCAGCTCCTCCCTTGGCCTTCTCATGAGCAGCCATGGGGGGCAGGCGGGGGCCAGCAGTCCAGACGAGGCCCAGCAATCTGTTCCTCCACCACCTGTTGCTTTTGCTGACGCATGCAATGATAAGAGAGAAACATTTTCAAGTCATTTTGACAGGCCTCACCCCCAATTCAAAGCTGAGCCCCCATTAACTTCTGGAGGATTTCTGGAAAAGAGTACTGCCTTGCACAAAATCAGTGCAAAACATCCAGAGAGCATGCCGAGTGAAGCGCATGAGAGAGCTTTACAGCAGCACCTTCAGGCTCAGGGCCATTTGCTAGAGACACGGGAGAAAATGCATGCTGATAGTAACTCCACTAAAACCCGGGCCAGGCTGCATGCTTCCCCCAATGCATACTCGGGCCTCAGGTTTCAATCAGGCACCAGCCGGGGCTATCAGAGGCAAATGGTTCCCCAAGAAGAGATTAAAAACACATCAGCAAAGAACAGCGTGGTCAGCATAGCTGACCAGGCACCTAATTTCTCCAGGCTCCTGTCTAATGTAACTGTTATGGAAGGTTCTCCAGTGACTTTGGAAGTTGAAGTAACAGGATTTCCAGAGCCTACACTGACATGGTGGGTAGCCTATAATGAGAAGCCATAAACAGAAACAAACTGAGTCATGGAGAAAATCATTCTGTGGGCACTAACTTAAAATTTTAGCGCTTGCTGATTAATATTCTACAATGCCGCAATTCTGCATGATTCAATCTCGTATCAACCCCCAACTCTCACTTTAGTAGCAGCATGGTTGATACCCTTAAAAAAAAAGTAACCATATAAAATAATAATTTAACAAACTCCAAAAGCACCAGGAAGTTGGTTGTGCTTGTTTTTGTTTTTCTTTCAGTTGAACATTCCACGTTTCTAAGGATCGTGGGTTGCCATCCTTTCACATTGTCTATTTCTACACAAGCATGAAATTTTCTTGAGTTTACTTCCCTTATGCAATTAAAAAACATAAGAATTTGGGTTTTCCCTTTTGTCTCACTTATCTGTTCCATCTTTTCCATCTTTCCGACAGAGTCACATGTGCCACTTTTATAATATTTGCTTGTTTTACTAAGATTTCTTTTTATACATTTCTTCAATGTGAGAGGAGGAATGACAATATTTCTTCCGCAGTTGCTCCAGGTGACAGGCAATAAACCCATTTTTGAAAGGTGGTATAATAACTGAGCTGTGAACAATATGATTTCACTCCAGAGATGACATTATCTTTTAGCCTATTTGTTTTAGTAAAAGTCAACTGTAGAAGACAGGTTTTGACTCACCTACTGTTGTTAACAACAGAAGCAGGTCTAACTTTCTCGATATGTGGGGCGCTTTTAAACATGTAGAAATTTTTCATCCTTAAGTAGATTTATTTGAGGACAAAGTGACAAATATGTGAGAGTGAGTTTGTACTTATAAACTAAGTAAAATAACATTTATTTGTCCTAATGTTTCAGTAGACATTAAATTAATAATTTCAGTTATTATGTGTGCCCACTGATGGTACTTGAAGTGTGAACTGGTTATCTAAAGAACTTATGAGAAAACTTTGGTTTCTCAAATTATTAAAAGAAACTGCACATCGGCTATAGTGCAGCCACTTGTGCTTTTTGTTTTATTTTATTGTTATAACAACTGCATGGTTTTTACAAATCAGGAATTTTCATATTTATGAATTTAAAAGATATTTAATTCATTATTAAATCTCAGCTCACCCCAAAGAAAAATGTTGTCTGAAGTGTCTCTTGTTTTTGTCCATACGATAAATAACTTGGTTAGTATATGTGGCTGAAGGACCACTGCAGCAATATATTGTTGAAGAACTATTGCAACATCATGAAAAAATATTTTGCCATCAGATTTACAACAATTTTGCTCAATTAACAACTGACAAACTATCAGGGAATCATATTTTCAGGACACGCAGAGAAATGCAAAATTGTCACTTAGGCAATGGGAACAGAAAATGATTCAGGTTTGTCGTCACTCCTTGTGTGGAAGAATGTGGGTAGAAATAAATGAACAAGAATCTTGAATATACAAAATAAACTATTTGCTCTATAAAAAGATGTAGTTAAGTACTCATGTTCATAGGAAACTTTTAGAAATATGTCATTAACAGTCATAATCCCACTGTGTACATACCTTTTAAAATTAGAAATCACTTTCTTCTTCTAACGAAATTAACTTACAAAAATTAAATGAACCCATTTAATCAGGAGATGATGCATAAGTACCATCCTCTAAAACAGCCCATCTGTCATGTGGGTCTTGTGGTGTGAATGTGATGGGTAGATGAGTCTCACTCCAGTACGAATTCCAAGAAGGAGTCACAGCGGCTGTTCCATAGTGACTAAAAGAATAAAGAAGGCCAAATATGAGGGTGCCATTTCACGACTCTAGGTAATCGCTGCCATGAGCAAATGGTGGCCCAGTGTGACCAGATGGTGTGGCTTTTAAAGAGTAGCTCAATATCTGAATTTTCATACATAGTATTCCAATTGTTAAAGATTGTCAAAAAATTCAATTTTTCAAAAACACGGCCTGAGCCGGTCAAAGCAATCCCCTGGCCACCAGTTGCCAACCTCTGCTTGAAAGATAAACAGCCCCACTGGAATTTGTTGTAGCTACAAAGTTCCTGCTGATTCTAGAGAATATTGCAATGGTAACGGGCCTATTTGCAATAGTTGTTAGAACTTGGAAATGATGCAAATAAAGAGCAATCCTGACTTTATAAACTGACTCTCTGCTTCAGGTACAAGAAGGGCCAGAAATTGTCCGCAGATGGGCACTTACAGGTTTTACACAAGGAGACAAGGCATTCGGTGTTCATTCCGAAGGTATGCAAGGCAGACGCAGGCTTCTATGTGGCTCGGGCCCAAAACTCTAGCGGCGCTCTCTCTTCCAATGTCATCCTCCACGTGACAGGTAACCGCAGGCCGCCAATCACAAGAATAAACTGGATAACGCTGTGTGTCATCTATGTTAGTGTGTCCCTAATGTACTGGCTACTCACACAATAACCGTGGTGTTGGCACCGACGGACGTCATTCTTACGCACCTAAAGGACAATGCAGTTGTTTATTTTCCTGCACCTTCTGCAAAGCGTCCCCCACCAAGTGTATCTTCAGCCTGGCCATCTTGCTTGTTGGCTAATACCACCTCTAGGTGAAATAGTCAAATTTTCTTTAGTGTTTAATATATCTGAGGAATTTGGTAAATTATTTGTAGTAGATAAGGTATATATTTTTGTACTCTAGAGATATGTTCTATATAATATGCAGAAAATTATACCATATTTATCCCCTGCCAATTTAAGGGCATGCAGATGAAAGCTGGCGTGACCATAGAGATGTGAGGTAAATTTCAAATCCAATTGTTTGATCATTTATTTTTAATTGTACCCATAGACATCTCTTTGTAGGGAATAACAGTAGGAGCATTGAACTGATGTTGTATTGTGCATTCGCTGTCCTTTAATTTTCTTTTTCATGTCTTGATCTCATTTATTGAAATACATTCTATGTAATTTCAACGTAGACTACATTCCTGAGTCTGAGGATGTCACTGTAAATAATCACTTCTCATGTCGAGCTGATGAGTTTGACATTGGAGAACAGACATGCCATCAACTTCAGATGGAGTTTCCATCTTCCATCAGCTCTGCAGGTCATACAGCAAGTTGGAACACAGGCTGCAGGGATGGACCAACATGATTCCTGTCATTCTGTTGATGTGCTTTGGGCAGCCATGTATACAACTGCAATCAGGCCCTTCTGCTTCTAATCTTGATTCTGCCACTGACCATTGTTATAGTCTGTGGCAAGGAATCTCATTGCCTTGGTTTTCCCTCTGGAAAATGAGTTCATTATCTACCTCCTGGGCAATTGAGAGTTTTCATTTTGTGTCTTGTAAAGATCTTGAAAATAAAAAGCTCGCTATGAGGACTAAGGGTAATTATATTGTTTAATGTAATTTGTCATCACACTGGCCTCCTGCCCACGATTTCTTTTTTTAGATGCTGTTACTTTAGAATATTAAATTAAAGGAGTGCTGTTAATATGTAATTTCCAACTATTCCCGTGGGGGAAAACAATGTTTTATGAATTGGAGCTTAAATTCCTTTCTAATTCTTAAGATTACATCCTTTCTAAAGACTTGAAATAAAACTCAGGAGGATGCATTTAGTATGTTCTGGGTGTGGGCGGAAGTGTGTAATAAGATGGTATAAGATGAATTCTATGTTTTTTATAATTATCACTGTAATATTAAAGAATGTTCTATGCCTTTCTAAAATACATTATTCAGAAAAGATAATTTTTTGCTTCCTTTTAAAAATAAACATGAATAAGAGAGGCATTTGTTTTTTAGATTTTAAATGTAGTCTTGTCATGCTAGGGTAAAATCTTTAGTTGAAAGAATAATTCATTACGGACTTTTGATGAAGGGAAGGAATTAATTATGTTGCTGGAAGACTGTCTACAAATAATCAAAATATTTAAATGTAATATATTCAAGTTGATATTAAAAATTACTGTTATCTGACAATGTGAAATGTGTAGTCAAGTAAAAAGTTGGCATATTCTTTCTTGTGCTGCATATTCAATTTAATTAAAAAATTAAATCTCTTCATTTTCTTCCAAATTTTGACAGACACCTATTAAAAGCATACTTACACAGCATCCTAGAGAACTCAATCTCTTAACTTTCCTATCCTTTTTGTCCAATTTCAAATATTTTGTATATCTTGCCTAACTGCTATTGCCTGTGTGAAACTCAAGAGTAAAACATATTCATGTCCAAAGAAAGCAGGCAGGACCAGGTAACAAATTCTCTCTCTTCTCACTTTCTCTTTCTTATTAGTTTGGCAGGATCTCCCTTCTCATTTTGTCAACTTGATTGAATTTGTGCCTTGGGGTCGTTAGGGCATGGGAATTGCTGGTTTGCTTTACCTGATGCATGCTAGTTAATGTTAATCCCTTGAGAAATAGAGTAGGATATACATACATCCAGATGTATGGCCAAAAAAGGCATGTAAAATCCTTTCTGTGTGTGTGTGTGTGTGTGTGTGTGTATGTGTGTACCTATACATACCTAGAGCTCAAATATTAGAGAAAAGTACCATGCTGATTTTCAAGATATAATTCAGATAGCTTTCTATATATCTCTCCATCTATCTATTCATCTGAACTATTGATTGACTGGTAATTCCCACAGCAGTGAAGAATAATTAGCTATTCATTTCTTCTTCTGGTTATACTTTAATTTCAAAAACTTAAGTGTGATTTTCCTTAATACTGGGATTTCTGTCTTGACCAAAGAATTCTCCTTATGAAAGTATGAACTGAAGTTACTGATTAAAAATGTAAAACCTAGGAAATTTGAAAGATGTTTCTATTTTAAGATATATACATGATTTATACTCATATACTTCTAGAGACAATTCTGGACAGATGGTATTATCAAAACATTTTCAACAAGAAAATTAAAATGAAAAGAAAGGTTAAAAATTACATGTCCTTGAAACCTTGAAGGACTACAAAACAAAATGCATCTTGAGCTTCCCATAAGACAAAATCATTGAGTTTTCTAGCTCTGATTTTCCAATAGAAGGATGTATAAACATCTGATGTGATAGTTTTTCACACTAAATTCCAGGAGAAATTTACTGTAGGAATCCTTACATTTGAATCTCTAAATATTCTATATGACCTAAAATATTTGAACAAGAAGCAGAAACAATTCAGCTATTTTGTTAAATAATGGTAACTGTCACTTATTATTAAGACACAGACTTAAAATAGATTCCTATAAGAACCCTCTAACCACTTCACTCAAGCTTAAATTTCCTCAAGTAGTACACAAGGCCCTACACTGGCCTCCCCTACCCAGCCTCTGTTCCAGTCTCCTCCCCGTTCCCCACCCCCCTGCCCTTGTCCCTACCAGAATGACGTATTACTTCAGGTTTTTAACCTATCATGCTCTTTTCTCCAGCCCTTTCTTCCTAGAATTCCCTTACTATATTCTACCCTATCTTCATGTGGCTTAACTGCTGCTTATCCTCCGGTTCCATTTGAGACACATCTTCTCCCGGGAAGCCTTCTGACCTGTCAAGTCCAGTGTAGAGCTGTCAGCACCTGAGCTGCCTGCCCATGCCATGTCCCTTAATACACAGCGTCAGAATCGCGTGTCTCCTCTGGCTAGTCAGCAGGACCCGTGACAGCCCTGTCGTGGTTGTATTCCCAGAACCTAAGACATAGCCACACTCAATAAATATTTTTTAAATTGAATTGCTGTCGGAGGTAAACAAAGATAAACCTAGCTTGTTCCCTCCCCCACTTTTTGGAGGGCAGAGGGGGAAAACATAAAAGAGCAAGATCATCCTTCCTTCTCATGGACATGAGCCAGTTCTAATCAGGCTCCAGCCGAGAAGCATGCATGAGACACTCTCACCGCATCTGCAAAACTTACATGAGAGCCCTCCAGACCCTCTGGGCCTGGTTGAGAATTTAAACTTCAAAATAGATGCTGGTTCCTGGGGTCAAGATAAAAGTGAGGGGGAAAGAGGAAAGGTGCAGGGTCTTTGTTCTACCATTTTACAGCAGATGGAATAAGGCATAAATCGTCACCAGGTGTAAGGGGGGAAGTGGGTGCCTCCACTCTCGGTGACTAAATCGAAACTGCCAAAACCAGATCTGATGTACTTCTATAGGACACCACACAAATTATCAATATTTAATTGTAGCTGGGGCTCAGTGATCTGGTCGTGAACAGGTCTTACATGAAACCAGCATTTCATACATACTTGTAAATGTAAAAGAAGCCAAATCCAGGAACTTAAGAGTATTTGATTTCCAAAGAAGGAAGGAAAAAATACCGCATTGTTCTGCTTTATGTTTGTCTTTATTCATGACCATTCCTTACTAAAAATTGTCATCAGAAGCTCTTGACATCCCTGTTGTATGTACAGCATTTTAAGTGTGGCCATGAAATAAGTTAGTTGAAACAAAATAAAATATTTCCTCCCAGTATGCTCTGATATTGTGCGTGTCAATGCAAATGCCAAAGCATGACAGACTATTTTCCATTTATAATAAACAGAATCTTGAGCTGCATCAAAAAGCTAAAAGATTTGCATTCACTAAATGAAACAGTGTCCTTCTTAAAGCAAAGACAATTCATTTTTCCTGCTCTCATCACAGGAGATGAGATTTGAATGTTATCAGCTGTGCGTGAATTCAACCTCAAAAACAGAAAGCACAAAGCTGCTAATTTGGCCTTAAAGCTGCTAATTTGGCCTTTTTCCGTGAATCTCCATACCACTGTTTTTTTGTGTTGGTGAGAGTTTATATAACATCGTGAACCACCCAAGCATCGGTGGTAAAGTTTGGAGGCATGATACCCCTCCTGGTGAACAAGTCTTTGTGTTTTGAGTTTGAGTGTTTGGCCCGTTCACTCTTCCTTCTGTTCAACATCAATTTCATTTGTATAAGCTAGGACATGTCAAGTCTGATTCATTGGATCCTCGTTTTTCTACCATAAAATTATCACTCTATTCTCCTTAAAGGACATGAAATCAAAGAATTGTATAGATAAGAATGTTTATGTGAGTATATTCCCAGTTAGCACAATAAAAACTGGGTGAAGTCAAAATGTATTTTAACCATAGGAGTAGATAGAAAAAATAGGTCAAATCTGAATTTTCTTTCAACCAGAACAATAACAATTACATAATTTGAGGTTTTCAATCTGTATTCTGATGGCTCCCTGCTGTAGCTCTTTTTCCATTTAGAACCCACTTAAATATCAATATTTGCAAAATAACAACTCCAGAGCAAGGTAATAAAATGAAATAAACTTTTCCCTTTGTCATTGAACAACAGTTCTTTTTCCAAGAACTTTATTGATCCAAACAACTACAAAATGATATTTTTATCTTATGTTAGCATTAAAAAATCATATAATAATGAAATCTTTTGAAGATAAAAATTCAATGAAATATAAAGGGACATACTTTACCTATGGCAAATTGTCTCCAACACATATTATTCTGATGATGCCAGAGAGCCACCTTTCTTTGTAATAAGTATTATGCACTCCCACATACATACAACCTGTTGGCAAACAGGGTCAGCTGGAAATGCAGACAAAGTAGGAAACCATTTACCTGGCAGGATCAGAAAGGCTAGCATGCCCATTTGCTCCAGAGTGCCTTCTCTAGCAGCTGTTCCCATGCTAACCTTGAGGCTGGCCTTTGATTCGAGTGAATGTAGCTCTAGAAGGTGCATCTTTAGTGCATATCTGTTTGTTTCTATTACTCCCAAAGGACTAATAGAATTTCTTATCACATTCTGGTCTGGGTTACCAGATTAAATTAGAATGTTTCCCTAGCCCCCAAATGATACCTTCTGGTGAGAAAATGTAGTCTATAGGAGCCTGAAAGATTTGTATGCTATGCTCAATTTAGGGTAGTGGTTGGGGAAATGTAGGACAGGAAGGCAAAAAATGGCCAAACAACAAGGTGAAGACACTGAGTGTCTGTTTTGGGTTTCATCTTCCCTCTCTGTGTGGATTTCCTAGGGATTCAGGAAATGCATGTGGGGAGCTCCCCAAGAGGAAGTTAGAGGCCACAATAAAATGTGTCTACATGACAAGTTTTGTTACCCAATTAGAGGACTGTACTGGGTTAAGGAGTGTCAGGGTGGACCCTGAGTCCAGTGCCTTTATCAGGAGGCCATGGCAGACACAGAGACACAGAGGACATACACGGGGGAGGGGAACTGTGACTATGGAGGCAGAGATTGGAGGGATGCAGCTGCTACAAACCAGTGAACACCAGAGATTACAACCACCAGAAGCCAAAAGAAGTGAGGAAGGATTCATCCCTAGAGACTTTGGAGAGAGCGTGTTTCTGCTGACTTGGACTTTGGACCTTTGAACTTCTAGCCTTCTGAATTATGGAAGAATAAATTTCTGTTGTTTTAAGCCACCAGTTTGTGGTTCTTTGTTACGACAGACTCAGGAAACTAATACAAAGACCATGTTTTAGAAGAGTCAATACAAGTCTTTCTCTGGTAATAAAATTACCAGAGACATTCATTATTAGACACCAATGAGCCTTTTGAACCAGCATTCTTGGGGTAAGCTGGAATACCTCAGTACTCTTCTTGACTTTGGGGGATCACCTTGGTACATTTAAGTCAATCGACAACTATTCATCTTCTATGTGAACATCACCCACTGAGTGCACCATGTTGCTAGGAGTTCTAGGGAAGCAGAAGTCCTTCAAGACAAAACCTCTAATAGGTTTAACACTTATTTGATTGTGATGCACATGCAAGACCAAAAAAAGAACAGAACAAGATAGTATATAATCAAAGTGAGAAAAAGTGGGCTCTGGAATAGGGGGAAGAAAGGAAGTTGTGGTTAGAAATATTACCAAAACAGGAGTGTACAGTGTGATACAGTAAAAAAAGGAGAGGAAAGAAGTTAAAGAAATGGGATTATTAACAGGCAGATATTAGGATATATATGACCTAAACAATACTATCAATCTACTTGATCTAATAGACTCATAAAATGTTCTATCCAACAACAGCAGAATACAAATTCTTCTCATACTCACAGAAAGCATTTACCAAGATAGACCATATTCTTGGCCATAAATCACACCTTAACAATTTAAAAGTATAATAATTATACAAAGCCTGTTCTCAGACCACAATGGAATTAAACAAGAAATCAGTAACAGAAAGACAGCTCAAAAATTCCCAAATATTTGGAGATTAAACAACACACTTTGAAATAACACATTGATCAAAAAATAAATCTCAAGAGACATTTTTAAATATTTTGAAGTAAATAAGAATAAAAATACAACTTAAAATTTTTGAGACACAACAAAAAACAGTGCTTAAAGGGAAAATTATATCACTAAATGCATGTATTAAGAAAGAAAAAAAATCTCCAATCTGTGACCTAAGCTTCTCCCTTGGGAAACTAGAAAAAGAAGAACTATTTAAGCCTATAGCAAGTGAAATAAAAGAAATTTTAAAAATTAGAGTGTAAATCAATGACATTGAAAACAGGAGAAAAATAGAGAAAATCAATGAAACCAAAAACTCATTCTCTGAGAAGATCAATAAAATGGATACACCTTTAGCCAGGCTAACCAAGAAAAAAGAAAAAACACAAATTGGCAATATCAGAAATGAAAGAAAAGGCCATTGCTACTTATCTGTGGCTATTAAAAGGATAATAAAGGATACTATAAGCAACTCTATACTCACAAATTTGATAATTGAAATGAAATAGATCAATTCCTTCAAGGACACAACTACCAAAACTCACACAAGCAGAAATAAGCAACCTGAATAGCCCTCTATTAAAGAAAATGAACAATTAATAACCTCCCAAAAAAGAAAGCGCAAGGCCCAGATGATTCCACTAACAAATCTACCAAACATTTAAGGAAAAATTAATACCAATTATCTACAATCTCTTCCAGGAAATAAAAACAGAGCAAACTCTTCTTAACTCATACTTTGAGGTCAGAATTACCCTAATACTAAAACCAGATAAAGGTATTACAAGAAAGGAGAACTAAAGACCAGTAGCTCTCATGAATATGAACACAAAAATCCTCAACACAATACTGACAAATCAAATCTAATAATAAATAAAAAGAATTATACATACAAAAAATGGGATTTGTTCAAAGTATACAAGACTCATTCAAAATTCAAAAATCAATCAATGAATCCACCACATCCACACGCAAAAGAATAAAAATCATGTGATTTTATCAATCGATACAGAAATAACATTGGACAAAATCCAATGCGTGTTCATGATAATTAAAAAAAAAGATCTCAGTAAACTAGTAACAGAGGAAACTTCCTCAACTTGATAAAGAACATCTACAAAAAACCTGTAGCTAATACCGTCCTTAATTGTGAGAGTCTGGGCATCTTCCCCCTAAGATTGGGAACAAAGCAGGGATGTCCTCTCTCACTACTCTTATTCAGTGTCAGACTGGAAACACTAGCTAATGGATATGACAAGAAAATAAAAGCTATAAAGATTAAAAAGAAGAAATAAAACTAACTTTATCCACAGATATCATGATTTTCTATGTAGCAAATCCTAACACTACAAAAAATTCTTGGAACTAATAAGAGTATAGCAAGGTCACCAAAAGTAGAAGACCTGCAACAGGAGAAATCCAGAGAGATGTCAATAAATTAATCACAGTGAATCGGGCATCTTCAGAGACCATGGCAAAGGCAGGCGACATGAAATTGCTCCTTTTCAATAAATTGGTTACAGACATTATGGATAGTGAAATCTACTTGTAGCACATCACACTTGCTTTTTCTTGCAGCATCCTGTGATAATTACTGGGGGCTTTGAGACAGGTAAATTATTTGAAGGAGACAATGCTCATCAGAGCAAAGGAATACTTGACGTGGAACATAAATAAAATTTGATCATTTGCTGGTCATTGTAATTATCAATAGAGCAAGAGAGAAAAATTAGTAATAAATTGTATTAATAGCACCATAGAACTGAGCTTTCTTCAACAATAACATAATAATAATAACAGAAGAAATGGAGTCCTTTTGGCTTCTAACATCACATCCTGGGGCGGATGATTTATGAATTGGTAGTCTGCTACACCGCAAGAATGAATGTAGCTCTCATGGATTTGTACTTTCCTGTCAGGAAGAATGGGCTCACGCTGCTAGTATTATTTGTAAGATTTCTTGTTAGAAACCTAAGCTAAATTATGTCAACCATTTTATTGTACTTTAAAAAGTAATATTTCATAAAGTCACATGTTGGTCTCTTAATTAATTAAAAGATAGAATACAAATGGCTACTTTGGCACTTACAGTTAATTGGAAGCTTTTCAAAGAACCTAATCATTTTGTGTTGTCTAAACGTTAAATATAAATGCTTTTTTATTTCCATTAAACATGTTATTGAAGGTAATTTTTGGTCTCATATGTCAATAGTCTAAAATAAAATGGCATTGTACTTTATCACTTAAACGAAAACTAACTGATGCACCACAAAAGCCATGTATTAAACTTGTATTTATCAAAGGCTTTATAAATACAATAGTATAAAGAGTGGAGCACTGTGAAGACCCCATCCAGGACTTATAAATGGGTATGCAAACAAAGTACTCATTATAGGTTTTGTTCAAACCTATGGCAGTACATTTTATAATTGCACAAATATTGATTTACTATTACAACCAAAAACAGTTTATGAACACCATGAAGAATGGCCCGGGCTTCACAGAATGTACATGTACAAGTCATGACCGCGGTCTAAGGTACAAGGCTGGTCCTCAGTTGTGGCTGACTTTTTCTTGTCATGTGAGTTTCATTCCCTTGTGCTATGACTCCAACCCATCATAAAAATTCAGGCAGTTAGAGGGATGGTGCCCTCTCACAGAGAATCTCAGAACTAGAAAAGTCTATATGGTTTCTTTAACTATAAGAAATTTTTATTGGTTGGCTTAATCACAATTATGTAGCAGAGCGTGTCACATGCCATTGGTATCATTGTGAATGAATTAAAATCATTTCAAGAGTTTCGGATCTTGGTGATAACATATGTGTGTGTGTGTGTACACTCATTTCTCAGTTTTTATCTGTATGAATTCAGTAATATATAAAAATGGCCAGGTGATGTGTGACATAAACACCTCATGCTAACGGCACCAGTGCCATGAACAACTGATGGCCAAGAGTTAATGAAAAAACAGGCTTCTCCTATTTAACAGTGGTATCATATAGAGAGTTATTTATATGCATGCCACAGATAATACTCATCACAACTCTAGTTTTAAAACAAATAATTAAAAACTTTATTTCAAACAAAATTTCCAGACAGCTGTTAGAAGGGGGGAAATATTGTTAAGATATATATACACATATATCAATGCTAATAACAATCAAGCCGAGAAACAAATTAAAGATGCAATACCTTTCGCAATAGCAACAAAGAAAATTAAATATTTAGGAACATATCTAACTAAGGAGGTCAAAGACCTATATAGAGAGAATTATGAAACACTGAGAAAAGAAATTGCAGAGGATGTAAATAGATGGAAAGCCCTACCATACTCTTGGATAGGCAGAGTCAACATAGTAAAAATGGCTTTGCTACCTAAATTAATTTACAGAATCAATGCAATCCCTATCAAAATACCAACATCATTTTTTGCCGATCTAGAAAAAATAATTCTACGCTTTGTGTGGAACCAGAGAAGACCCCGTCTAGCCAAAGCAATCTTAAGCAAAAAGAATAAATTGGGAGGCATCTGTCTACCAGACTTCAAACTATACTACAAGGCTATAGTAACCAAAACTGCATGGTATTGGCACAAGAACAGACACGTAGACCAATGGAACGGGACTGAGAACCCAAATATAAAACCAACCTCATACAGTCACTTGATCTTTGACAAATTCCAGAAAAACGTACACTGGGGAAAAGATTCCCTATTCAACAAATGGTGCTGGGAAAACTGGATGGCCATATGTAGAAGACTGAAACTGGACCCACACCTCTCACCTCTCACAAAAATCAATTCACAATGGATAACAGATCTAAACCTAAGACATGAAACCATAAGAATTCTCAAAGAAAATGTTGGAAAAACTCTTATGGACATTGGCCTAGGCAAAGAATTTATGAAGAAGACCCCCAAAGCAATCACAGCAGCAACAAAAATAAATACATGGGACCTGATCAAATTGAAAAGCTTCTGCACAGCCAAGGAAACTATCACTAGAGTGAACAGACAACCTACAGAATGGGAGAAAATATTTGCATGCTACACCTCTGATAAAGGGCTGATAACCAGAATCTATACAGAACTTAGGAAAATCAACAAGAAAAATCAAACAACCCTATTAAAAAATGGGCAAAGGACATGAACAGAAACTTTTCCAAAGAAGACAGAATAATGGCCAGCAAACATATAAAAAAGTGCTCAACTTCTCTAATCATCAGGGAAATGCAAATCAAAACCACAATGAGATATCACTTAACTCCAGTGAGATTGGCTTATATCAAAAAATCCCCAAATAACAAATGTTGGTGGGGATGTGGACAGATAGGAACACTCATACACTGCTGGTGGGACTGCAAATTAGTACAACCTCTATGGAAAAGAATATGGAGATACCTCAAAGAATTAAAAGTAGAATTGCCATTTGACCCAGCAATCCCACTACTGGGTATTTATCCAAAAGAAAAAAAGACATTTTATAATAAAGACATCTGCTCTCGAATGTTCATAGCAGCACAATTCACAATTGCAAACTTGTGGAAACAACCCAGGTGCCCATCAATACACGAGTGGATCAATAAAATGTGGTATATGTATACCATGGAGTATTACTCAGCAATAAGGAACAACAGTGAATTAACACATCTCGTATTATCCTGGTTGGAGCTAGAACCCATTCTTCAAAGCGAAGTGTCACAGGATTGGAAAAACAAGCACCACTGGTACTCACCATCAAACTGGTACTAACTGATGAACACTTACATCACACAGGGCAATAACATTCATCTGAAGGCGGGCGGGCGGGAGTGGGGTGGAAGGGATGGGAAAAACTCTCACTGAATGGATGTGGGGAGCACAGTTTGGGAGATGACCACGATTGTGGCTCTGACACGGGCAGAACAGGGGCAATGTGTATGGCCAAAGTGTTGTACCCCCATGATATTCTGAAATTTAAAAAATAAATTTAAAAAAAAAGATATATATACACATATATCAACTCTAAATATAAATCCATTTAAATCCCTCATTGATAGCAATCCCAAAAGAGTTAAAGAGAATTTAAATTACATGAAAATTAACCTCTAAACAGAACTTAGAGGTTACTTTAATTTTAATATAATAACATCATAAATCTTAGTTGAGAAGCAGCTATTGGTTTTTTTAATCCATTGGCTATTGTATTTGAATTTTCCATCAGAATTACTGAGTCTAGATCCTTAAAGATAGATTTTTTTAGCTCATATCTCAAGGTTATTAAAGTATATATGATTACTTCAAGAACAAATGTTTTGTGTGTTCATTTCTTTTTTCTTGCTAATGGTTTATATGCTGATAATAAAACATATATGATGTCCACTAAATACCTGGAAACAACAGAATTTCCTTGCCTGTTTCTTAGCTTTACTTGGAGTTCTTGAAAGTGTAATTTACATTAAGTTTCTGTAATGTAAAGGTAATAAACTTAAACTGATTATCTGATTCAATCTTTTGAAGGTAGGAGATGTTTACTCTTTAAATATTGACTCACAAATTTTCTTAATAAATGCAACTGCTCCAATTCCAGAGGGAAAAAGTTGTTTTAAAGAAATGGACTATTCTGTATTACTCATCTCACAATATTACTACTATTTTGAAGACCTAAATTCTAATCCTAGCTCACTACAGAAGAGCTCTGAGGATTTAGGCAGCTAAAATCTCTGACCCTTGTGTTCCTTGCCCGTGAAAACTGGTGTAAATTAGACCATCTCTAAATGTGCTTTGCTCTCACCAATCTCTAAAGGGTATTAAATACACAGTGCATTCTTGGTTTTCTCATTGGAATAGGCAGATGATATTGCCAACGACTTGGTCTTTGGGGTCAAATGATCAACGACCAGCCAAGTTTTAGAAAAAAATTTAAAGAGAATTTTCTGGGAAGCAGAAGGCAGATAAGAACTTTCTTTGTTGGGAATAGTATACTATTTGGCAGTCATAAAAATATTCTATTTATCAATAGAGGAAAAAAATGTATATTAATAATATAAAAATAGGGTCAGCTAAAAACCTGGTGTATCCAAACACAATCAGGCTCTTATCCACCCACAAATGTTCCAGCCTCAAAGCCCTTTAATGCAGAAATGCTGTGGACAGCCTGTGGCTCTGTTGAGTGAGGAAATAACTGAGAATGTAGCACATAATAGTTGATGAAAAATTATCCCTATGCTAGAAAAGAGAAAGTCAGTTGGCATAGATCTTGTCATTCTCTAGAGAAATACAACCCTGGTTGAACATTCATGAGTAATTATAAAAATGCACAGTGGTGTAAAAGAACAGAGAACATAAAAAGAGATTTGGACATGTTCAGCATGTGTAATCTTAAAGGACTTCATAGATAGGTGACATAAGACTGTGGCACTCTGAACAAGGCTATCAGTGTGTCCACCCACACAATATCTGCCTTAAAGAAAAGCTCAGTACCAGTTTCAGACAATTTAAAAATCTTAGCCTTTATTATGTTGAAATGAAGTCACATTATTTTTCTATTATGATCCCATTTGAAATGTTTTTACACATTTCTAATGCTTTCTTCTGAGTGATTTATAAAATTAATATTTTTTTAAAAAATATTCTTCGATTTCACTTTGATCAACTTTAGATCTCATTCTCAGGAAGAAAGAACTGTGGTTAAGTCACTTTTAAAAATGATATCTCCCTATTGCATCTATAGTAATTACAAATAGAATACATTCATAATTTTCTTCTAAATTAAACTTAAGCCTGGATAAAAATATTTTTAAATGCCCAACATATTCAGATATTATTTGCTATGTTTTTTTATTTTCAAAGGAAGAGATAATATGTTTAATTAAAAATACATATCTAAAAGGAAAATCTGATTTTGTAAAATTATAAATTCTGATTTTCAGAGTCAAGACAACCCTGAAAGTCTCGACTTTCACCCTGAAAGTGAAGGGATCAGAACTTTGTCCCAGTGACTACAATCCCTCCCCCAACTTTAAAAAACAAACCCCCTGCCCCCATTCTCCACCAGTGTGGCCAAACCAAGGGAAATGAGAAGCAGGAACATAGTTACACAGGTCAGGGCCAAATAAGAAGAGTAAAAATAGTATCTTGAGCTTTCAAAACCACAGATTTTCAAAGTGAGCCAGAGGGCAGAGCAACAGCTATATTTTCCAACAGAAGTAACTACATCTTTCTAATCAGCTGCCCTGTTATAGAATAAACTGCAGTAAATGATGGCTTAATGTCCTGTCATGTATCAGATAAGCAGAGCGAAGTATCATTAAGTGTGCTTTATTTGATGAATCATGCTTAATAAACATATGCGATAAATATATTTCATTTATGTGCTTTAATGAAGTAGAATGCTTTTTAAAAAATATTTAACTTGTTTGTACATTGATCAGAAAATGTACTACATGAAAACTATATTTTGCTTGGGTTTCAAGAAGCATGAACCTTCTGATTTTAGGAAATACTTCTGTCCTGAAAGTAATGAAATAGTAGAGATCTGTTGTTTCACCAACAGTAGTTTCAGCTAAACTCTTATATTTCAGGCCACATTCTCAGGTATACAATAAATAAGGGGATGGAATGCTCATCCACAAGGTAATATGTACCTTTTCTCTCAAAGGAAGAAACATGTGGCACATTTTGGACAAAAGCTAAACTCCTGTTGTCTTTTACCCAAAAGTACTAGAGCAAGAACCTGTTGTCCACTTAGCTAAAAGTCTCTTGTGGAGGTTACCATATTTCTCAGTATAAATCTTCATATATGCAACTACTCATAGCCCATACAAATACTGTATACCTTATTGTCCTTTTTATTTTTAGAGCTATTGCTCCAAAATCATAATTACACTAGACATTTCTAATACACAGATACAATATTTGAATGAATGACCCAAAGTTCTCATTCCTAATCTGTTTTAGGCCCATGTTCTAATCTCATTTTAGGAGGCTAGAATGTGAAAACCCATGATTTACCTAGGGAGTGAAACTGGTCTACCATCCAGGAGTCACGTCCAAAGTTATTACTATTTTCCCTCATTCTTTCTTCATTGTGGCATACATCCTAATTATCCCAAAGTACTTATTTTATTCTGGTCAAAAAAGGCTCAGAATATTCAACTATTAGAATGCCTAAAATCCAAAGCACTGAAACAGCCAAATCCTGGCAAGGATGTGGAGCAACGGGAACTCTCATTCATTGCTGGTGGGAAATGGTGCAGCCACTTTGAAAGACAGTTTGGCAGTTTCTTACAAAACTAAGGATACTCTTACCACATGATCCAGCAGTCACACCCCTTGGTATTTGCCCAAATGAGTTGAAAACTTTTGTCCACACAAACATCTGCACGTGGATGTTTATAGCAGCTTTATTTATAATTGCCAAAAATTAGAAGCAACCAAGATGTCCTTCAATAGGTGAATGGATAAACAAACTGTGTTATATCCATACACAAATTAGAAATATTAAGCAATCCATATTAAGCAATAAGAAATGAGCTATGGAGGCATGAAAAGAAACAAAGGAATCTTAAATGCATATCCCTAAGTGAAAGAAGCTAATCTGAAAAAGCTACACGCTGTATGATTCCAACTATGTGATGTTCTGGAAAAGGCAAAAGTATGGAGACAATAAAAAGATCATGGTTGGCAGAGGTGGGGGAGGGAAGGAGGAAGGAGATAAATAGGTGGTACACAGAGAATTTTTAGGGCAGTTGAAACTATTGAGTGTGATATTGTAATGGTGAATACCTGTCTTTATACATTTGTCCAAACCCATAGAATGTACAACATCCAGAGTGAACCCTCATGTATAAAATATGGGCTTTAATTAATAATGTATCAATATTTGCTCATTAATTGTAACAAATGTTCCAGCTGCTAGATGTCAGGGCCTGCTTTTTTCATTTGCAAAGGTTAGGGTTTTTAAAACTTATATAGGGTCTTATACTTGTTACTCTACTAAGCTCTAATGAATGTCCTCTCTGGTGGGTTAATAACACAGTCAGCTTTCTCTACCCACAGGTTCCCCAGCCTTGAATTCAATGAACTGTGGATCAAAAATGTTTGGAGGGGAAAAAAAACAATAAAAAATAACAACACAACAATAAAAAATAATACAAATAAAAAATATAGTCTAACAACTATTTACATAGCATTTATATTGTATTAGATATTATAAGTAATCTAGAGATGATTCAAAGTATACGAGGTGTGCCCAAGTTAAATGCAAATACTATGCTACTTTATTTAAAGGACTTGAGCATCCACAGATTTTGGTATCCTCAGGGCAGGGTGGGGATGGTGCCCTGGGACCAATCCCCTGGGGATACTGAGGGTTGGCCATACTGTTTTCCTCCCCTGAGCCGCCTATGAGCATCACCATCCCCACAACACAATCTGTCAACAGAGATGGAGGGAGATGAAGATTCTCATTATAGGGGATAAGTGTTCCTTCCTTTGACTAAAATGAAAAGAATTTTCTAAAGGTGAGACCCTTTACTGTTAATGTTTAATCTTTTTGAGTGGGACAGTACACATTAACACTTAGATCCAAAGTGAAGGCCAGCGATGAACAATCTTTTGCTATTGGGATATTGTAATAAGCAACCGGGAAGGCCTGTCCCCTCCAGCCTGCTCCACTCACATTTCCTTAAAACAAGCTTCAGGTAAAGTCAGCCACCAAGAGCTCAAATTGTTATCAATATGTTTCTCTGATAAAGTTGTTCACGCCTTGAAGATGCATTTTACTGAGCACTGCATTAGTTTGCTAGGGCTGCCATAACAGAGTAGTGCAGACTGGGTGACTCAAACAGCAGAGATTCATTTTCTCACAGTCCTGAAGACTAGAAGTCTGAGCTCAAGCTGTTGGCAGAATTGGTTTCTTCTGAGGCTTCTCTCCTTGGCTTATAGATGGCCATCTTCTTTCTCTCTTCACATGGCCTTTCCTTGGTGCCTGTGTTTGTTCTAATGTCTTGTTCTTATGAGGACACCAGTCATGTTGGATTAGGGCCCACCCTAAGGACCTCATTTTAATTTAATCACCTCTCTAAAGAACCTGTCTCCAAGTGCAGTCACAACATGAGGTACTAGGAGTTAGAATTTCAACACATGAATTTTGGAGAGAGGTCATGTTTTAACCCATAACAAGCACCTACTAAGTGTTAATCGTTGTTCCAGTCAGTGCTGCACCAGGCAATGGGCTGGAATCAAAACAGGGAGCCAGAAAGTCAGGAGTGGAGTATCACAGATTCAGTCAGTATCCCAGGTGATGTAGGTAGGGTTCCAGAGAATTGCTAAAGACTGAAATCAGGGAAATTATGTGAAACTTGTTTCATGAAGTGCTTATTGGGCTTTGGTGTGGAGTTTAGCTTGCAAGCGGACAAGAACAGTTAAGAGGGTAAATCCAATAGCACAGGAGAAATAAGGACCTGAAATAGCAGTAGCAATAGACAGGATTGCAAAAATTCAGGATGTATACAGGGGGTAGAATTGAAGAATTTATTGACATCTTAAAAGTAGATGATGATGAGGAAGGAAGAATTAGGAACAACTCCCAGAGCTCTAACTTGGGTGATTGACTAGATTGTGACATTATTAACTCAGATGAAAAAATCAAGAAGAGGAACAAACTTATAAAGAGTCCAGTCTGGGTGTTTTGAGTTTGAGATCTCTTGGCAATATCCAGGAGATAGTGAAATATGAGTCTGGAGCTCATGAGAGCCCCAGAGATCATCGTTTTGAAATCATCAGGATGTAGTTGAAGCCTTGAATGTGGAATAGCTTACCCAAGCAAGGAAATCACAGAGAGTAAGATGAAGTAGAACCTGAGCAAGATCAGTGCTTAAGGCAAGGCAGGAGGAAGAACTGCCCATGAACAAGTCGGAAATGCATGAGGAGAGTCCAGAGACGTTGGTGCTGTGGAATTCAAGTCTGGAGAGGGCTCTGAGAAGGAGGGAATACAAAAGTTAGTAGGTGAAGTGGTGAAAATGATGAGATGCTCAAAAATATTAATGTTCTTCATAGATATAATGTTTTCTTTAAAAATCTGAGGCCAAAGAAAGGCACAGGCTGAGAAAAGTTCAAGTTCAGTGCTGTGAATTCACTGAATTTTCAATCACTCAACATAAATAGTTTTCCTTTAAGTGAATTTATTTGATGTTCCCTAATACACCACTTATTATCATGCATTATAAAAAATACATTGTTTTTTAAATTATCCATTGCATTAATAATAAGTAACAACCACAAATGGTGCATAAAAGTAAAAAAAATGCCTATTGGTCTTGGAATTAAGAAAGGCATTAGAAAACATAATGTGAGTAGTATAAGAACAATGAGAAGAGAAGCTAGATGGGGGTTCAGAAATGAATAGATGTCTTAGTCCATTTGGGCTACTATAACAACTTACCTTAGCCTGGGTAATTTATGAGCAATAGAAATTTATTGCTCACAGTTCTGGAGGCTGAGAAGTCCAAGATCAAGCTGCCAGCAGATTCTGTGTCTGGTGATGGCCCTTTCCTCATAGATGATGGCTTCTTGCTGTGACCTCTCATGGCAGAAAAGCAAAAGGGGCTCCCTCAAGCCTCTTTTATCAGGGCATTAATTCCATTTGTGAGGGTGAAATTCTCATAACCTAATCACCTATCAAAGGCCCCACCTCTTAATTACCATCACCTTGGGGGATGGGTTCAATATGTGAATTTTGGAGAGAAACAAACATTTAGATCATAGTAATAAAAATTAAAAAATTAATATAGCAATAACCTCAGCTATAATTAAATGGAAAAAAATGTTATGTGTCAAGTAGAGTGGCTGGCACATAATAGGGAGAGATCGTCAATTAATGCAGATTGCTATTGTAGTTGGAGTGGTTATTGGAAGTGAAGAGATAACAGTGGTACCCAGAGGCAATGCACAGTCATGGGAAAGTTTATATCTTTTAATCTTTGTTGGTTTCTACTATGAGCAAGACTATGATATCTTTAACAGGTAAGGGGCAGAAGCTTCTAGAAAGGGGAAGTTAGCCATATAATATAGAATAGTGCATGTCTGGGCAGAGACAAGAGGGGAAGGATCCAGAATATTGGTCTAGCCTTGTAGAGGAATAGACACTTTCCCCTGAGACTGGAGGAAAACAGATAAGCATATATACGGTTACAGAGTTTATACAGGCCTAAACATTTAGGCCTTACCTGTGATAATGGTGATTATAAGAGATGTAGCTTTAACTTCTCTGTCGACAGTAGAAGAGAAGCAACTCCACAGAGAAAAGATCTGAAGAGGACAAGACCCAAAGTATAGTCATAGGGGTAGAGTGCTGGAGAGAGACAGAAGAAATCATGCCATTCAAGACCTGGAAGACAGGAACTGTGTAGCTAAGGTGTAGAAAAGGCCATCCAAATAATAGCAACCAGCACCAGCTGCCACACTGAGCATTTACTACTTACTGTGCTATTAAAAAAAAAAGTCTAATATCTAAAACCATTTGTAAAATTAAAAAATAAAATAAATTCTTACAAAATCTAATTAATAAAAAACAAAAGTTAAGGAGAATACTCACTGTGGAGAAGTGAGTATTCCCATTTACAAGGAAGAAACCAGTCTTCAATGATTAATCCAAGGTCATCTCACTGGTAACTGGCACATCAGGGACTTTACCTGAAGTCTGATTTAGAAGCTGTGCTATCCATCATTTTCCTCTACTGTGGTTCACATGGACATTGGCATCCCTCGGGGTGTTGGCAGGGCTGACAGAAGGGGTGCTGATGCTGAGAATGTTGAAGAATGACCTGAAAGTCTGGAGAGGAAGGGGAGAAAGTGGTGGCTAAAGAACTTTAGCTTCAAAGGAAGAATAGACTTTGTCCATGAGTAAAAAAAGTAAATGTCTAGAGGTGGTAACGGAAGTTAGAGAAAAACCAGCACTTGGCTGTGTGGACGCTAAGTGGTTTCTACCAGGTGAGGCTGCAAAGGGGAGACCCACATTCCAGCTAAGGCAAGGAGACGGCAGAAGCACTCTGGGAAAAGTCTGGAATGGAGGTTCTAGAGAGGTTGGGGAAGGTGAAGCCAAGTTCAAGGGAGGCAAACACAGCACTAATAGCAAAGAATGATTTTTCCAGAAGGCTCATTTCTTCCCCCAACGGTCATATTTATGTTGGTATAATTGTAACTGGCTTTTGTCTGTGTTTGAATTTTGTTTGCTTTTTATAAAAGTAATACATGCTCATTGCACCCAAATTACATAACTAATGCTTCAGTATTCTAGGCCTCTTTCCAGTAATTTCCCCCTTGTATGTACATGATTTTCCCTTTTTAGACCTCTTCTGCTTTTGGTCACTTTCATTCACAGAATAACACTTTGGGGGGAGGGCGATATCTTTCCTCTCATGGAGAAAGTTTTTTGTTTGATATTTATTTTTTATTAACTAGATTTTGCCAAGTTTTTGTTTTGTTTTTTAACTTCACAATTGGTTTTGGATACATTATCACAATAATTAGTCTTTTTTTAATGGAAAGCAATATATACTCATGGTAAAAATTTGAACACAGGTATAAGGTGAAAATTGCTTGAAGTTTCTCATCCTAGCCCTACATTTAACAATCTAAAGGAAGTCACTTTTAACAGTTTTTGTGTATCTTTCCAGATGTTTACTATGAATTTTCATTAAATAAATTTCATATTCATTCTAGTATAACACTATAACCAGGACCTGGAATTTTAAAGCTGAACTAGACAGATCTGGTTGCTTTCTTATTGGAGTTTATAGCCCAGTGGGAGAATCAGACAATAATGAAGAAAACAGCAAAACAAACAACAAGAAGCAAATAAGAACTATGACTGAAAGAAACAGATTGCTGTGATTGAGAATATTATGCATTGCATATCATTCTGCAACTTGCTTTTTCTCCTACTGCCATGAACATCTTTCTCGGGCAATATATGGGTCTAACTCATTATCCTTAATTGCTGGATGATATGCATATCATGGTTATACCATAAATCATTGGACCATTTCCCCATTGATTGACTTTCAGGTTGTCAATTTTTTTCACTTCAAACAATACTAAAATAAGCATCTTTATACTCATACCTTAATGTTTTGAGACATTTAACCCTTAACAGACATATGCACTGCAAATATTTTCTTCAAGTCTTTTGAATTTGACTATGGTAGATTGTGCCATTGAAAATTATATCTTTGGTAAATTGTTCAGTTTTTGCCTTATGGAATCTGAGTGTTCAGTGTCGCTTAAGATAGTTTCTCCCACCTCTGAGGTTCTACAAATATTTTCTTATATGTTGTTATGGTATTTTATTATGTTCTTTTTACTTTGGGGATTTATTTCACATGGTATAAGCTGCTGCCTTCTGAATAAATATCCAATTATGCCAGCACCATTATAAACTAAAACATCATAGATTAATTCCTCAGATTTTCTTGGATCTATTTCTGGACTCCCTACTCTGTTTAGTAATTTATTTTTATTTCGCTGTACCAATACCTTGCAGTTTCATTGCTGTAGTTTTATAGTAAGTTGTAATTTCCAGTAAGGCAAGTTTCTTTTCACTGTTATTTTATTTTTAAGGCTTCCTAATAGTCAATTGTGTCAATAGACACAATTGTCTATTGGTAGACAATTACATTGTTTCCAGTTTAAATTTCCTGTTACAAATTCCTAGAACAGATTTTTTTCATCATTTAATGTAATTCTATGTGGCACAAGTAGAGAACAAAAGCTACATTAACATGTTCCTGATCCACTATAGGCTCATTTATTAGGTAGAGGATTAGTTCTGGTACACAACTATATTATACACACAGTTCAGATTCCCACTTCCTCAAAATTAACTGCTATGACTCAATAGTGTTATTCACAACGTGTCAAACCTGCAAATGTTAAATCTTTAACATGTTAACTGCCATGTGATTTGTATTTAACTCACGCTAGTTTTGAGCCTGGGGCTTCATAAAGCATGTGTAATTCACAAGTCTCTTTACCTTGGGAGCCACGAGAACTATTTTTCAAGTTTCATATAACTCACACACAGAAAACAATAAAAAATAACAAATTTTTCATTAAGTTAGAAAGGACCATTTCGTTTTTAAAGTTTTTATTCTATTTTCACAATAAAACAGCATGGCCCCAAGGAAAAAAATTTTTTTCTAATGTGGCAGTCAATGTGTTAAATGTCAAGGATCTACTATGTAAACAATTTGCACCCCACTGGATTTATTTGATTGGTATGCCTAGACTTCTGGCCCTCGAAACCCTAAAGACCAAATGCTTAAACTGACTAATCCTCTGAATTTCTTTTTCTAGTGGTAATTCCTGCTCATACCCATTGCCAAATATTATCCCCTAAAGTCTTTAAGTGGAAGTCTTAGAAATACAGGCATGAAAGGTAGCCAACTTGGCTAGGCTGGTTCTAACATCGGTATATGACATGGCTTCCTCTTCAAAGCCTGTTTGTGTCATGAACTCACCGAAAATAATGTGTAGCTAGTGCCTTCAGCCTTCTTGTGCAGCAGCATGTTCTGACATTCAGGGGTATATACTTGCACTTCCACTGACCTTCCCCAGGGTGTTTGCCCACCTCTTTTACACATTAACAAAAGGCAAATCCACTCAAAATCTCTAAGGACCATTGTAACACCAATATTCCTTCACCAATATTCTACATTCCAAGAACACAATCATCAAACTGGAACCGGATTTGCTTTAAAAAATATAAATTACTTCATAAGTGTAAAGTCATGATTGTTGTTGGTAAGACCAGTGAGAAAATGTGTAAACCTTTATATTACAACAGGGAATGTGAGCTTTGTCAAAAACTCTCAAAGAAAATGTCAATCACTTCTCAATCAACCACACAGCCCGAAGATCCTAGCCAGAGTACAGGCTCAGATTTCAGTTTCAACTCCTATCGAATGAACACCTGAAAGAAGTAATAGTCACCAAAGATCATTTGGATTTTATAAATCCCACCCAAGGATCAGTCTGAAGTCTCACTCTGTCATTCTTAATCTTTTTAACTTGGACTATATTTCCTCAGCCATTCATTCAGTTGCATTTAGTGAGTTGCCTTTTAGTGTTATGCCCTTGACTTTTGTTAAAAACTTCTACCAAAAATATCAACATATCAATTAGCTCACTATATCTGCTACAGGTACATTGTTAAGGACTTTCTCCTCTACACATCCCTCAGTGCCTACTCTATAAAGTTGTACAAGATACATATTTAAGATTTAGCATTAAAAAAATTACCCTTCCTCAGGGAATTGGTATGCCTCCCTCTGTATATTGAGAATTAGGACTCTTTTTTCTTTAACTTTCAGGAAGCTCATTATCAAACCTGAAGATCAACTATAGCAAATAGAGTGGCCTTCTTGGATTGTGAACTTATTATGTTGTTCTTTGACAAGGTTTTAGTTTTCCACCTTGTTTCTATTTTCTCTGAAACTTATTCTTTATTTCTGTTTGTCTTTTATCATAATTTATGTGCTTTTGCTGAAATGCCTTAATTCTTTTGTGAAATGAAATGAAAACAGCCAACTCAAGTCATCCTCTCCATAAGGAGTTCTGCCTTTGTTTCACTCTACACTGCTCTCTGGCACCTCTGAACCTCTGAGAACTTAGTGTCTTTTATCCCTTTGGCTCTTGCCTTTTATTGTCTCTCCTTGCCTTGTTACACAGCTCCCTTGTCTTCCCAACTAATACCTAAGTGAAAGACCTTACATTTTCTGTATCCCTCATAGTTCTTGGTATATGGAAGACACAAAAATCACTTGAGAAGGAAAGAAAGGAGGGGAAGAAGATCAGAGAGAGGGAGGAAATCTGAACTTAATGTTATAAATACGTGCTGCCTGTAGTGAAGAAGGGGTAAGGAAGAAGTCTATTGGAAATTGAAACAATTACCTAACAATGAAGATAAGTACTTCACTTGGTTTAGTTTTATAGAGAGATGTTTTTACTGTTGTCTCTACGCAAGTAAGTCAGGTCATAATTGGGGCAGGAAGCACATGCAACTCAAAAATATAAAGGAAGAGAGTTTTATGAAGGGACTAATACAAAGTGTGGGCAGCGTCCATGAAAACTAACAGGGGATGCTGAAAAATCCTGGGATAGCAACAGTGCAAAGCCCTAGCTAAAAACACTGGGGAAAGGAGAAGTTCCTGGAACCAAAGAGAGTACCTGTGACAGAGGGGTCCCTGACAAGAGCAGGGCCACAAGTAGAGGAAGGCATGGTCATGCTACAGCCAGGCAGAGAGGGAGTGGAGGGATTAAATACCCCAAACACTCTCCTGTCAGCACTTACAATTCGCTGAGCCTTACCAGAAGCCAGACGGCCAGGGAGGACCCCTGCAGGAGTCAGCCTCCCAGAGGCACAGAGTAGGATGGAGAGAGGTGGGTAGAAAATGGGATGGGGTGGGGCCACCAGAGAATAGGACAGCACCCCATGCTTCACTTAGACACAGGAAAGGCTTGCTCAAAAAGGAGTTGATATTTATGATTAGGTGAGGACATGGGGGAAAGAGGAATTTAAAAATTTGAAATAGATGGGGTGAAACAGAGGCAAAAAGTCCCAAATCTCTTGAACAGATATACAAAAACTCAGAATTAGTTCCATATGAACATAAACTATGATTTAAAGGTACAAAGGGCCTTTAATATTTCAAAGCTTACCTTTGTTTTTTGAGACAGTGGAACTGCCTTTAGGGTCATTTTCAGATTTTTGTCCCACACAGGCTGTTTTATTTTTGGAGGATCCACCCCTGAGCATATAAATATATTAAAATATACTCACCTCAAATGCAGTTGATTAGTTGGCATGTCTTCTTTTGCAGGTATTGGATAAACATCCATTGTATTCATTTTTGCAGATTTCTTTTTGTATTTCAGAGAAAAACTTATTTTTCAGCTTCCAAATATATTTTTGGCCCAGCAAGAGCCCTTAATCCCTAGGTGCTGTGCCTGCAGAGGTTACTGGACAAAATGAGCCAGACTGCCTCCCTTTGGCATGTGTAAAGCTTATTATTTGACAGTAATATCACCTCCAGTGAGCATCTGCTTGTGGTTGGATCTGATGTGGTTTATGGTTTCCTGCCCCAGGCTTTCAGAAGTCCAGCTTATTTCTTCTTTAAGATTCCAGAATTTCTTGGGCTTTGCTTTAATCCACATATAAATGTCATATCACCTTGTGAGGTCCTTCAGGGAAGGACACAACATATGTTTCTTTCTATGAGCTCATTTTTGGGCTTCTCAAAGATTTCTCAGAAAACACTATCCTGGATATTCAACCAGGTAGCTAGAGATAATTAATCAAATCAATATCATTAAGCACAGAAATTATTTTCTTTGTGTCATTCTTGGCAGTAGCAAACAAACAAATGCCCACCATGTATCAGATTCTCACAGTCCTGGGCACTGTCACGTTCGTTCTTTCACTTAATCTTCCCAATAACCCTTTGAAGTGGATATTATAATCCCCAATTTGCAACTGACAAGTCTGAGACTCAGAGATTCAAGCCAGTCGCCTAAGCCCACATAGGGTAAGAGTAAATTCCCCATGCCCCTAAAGTCAGTGCTACTGAGAAATTGAAGACTTTAACTTTGCAATCTTTCTTATTTGAGTAAAAGTATCATACACATCTAGTATAATTTTTGGATTTAATGTGGCATTAATTGTGTTTGTAAATAGTTGTGGAAATCAGCTGATTTGACCTTGCTACTACAGCAATTGCAACTGGAGACAGAAAAAATGGGACAACAAGTCTTCTCTTGAATTTTCAGCGCAATTTCTTGCCTCCCATGTTCCCAGTGTAGTTTCTCCTGCCTTTATAACTCAAGGAACGCAGACAGTCATCCATTAGAACAGGTGGTTTGGGTCAGCACGTTCTTCCCTGTGCACTTCCTGAATTTACTTTTCCACTTCCTTGTGTAAAAATAGCTCCATGATGAGCCTATATTTCAGCTTTGTAGTATTTTATGAGTGGAAAGAAATTTACAGATATTATATTACTAGCTACTACTGTGCTAACTAAAATGTAGACTTTCAGAGAACAAAGATTTTTGTCTGTTGTATGCATTGCTATAATCCCAGTCCCTGAACTGTGTTTAACACAGTACAAAAACACACAAAACATTTAATGAATTATAAGAGACATTAATTTTACTCTTTTCTAAGACTCTTGCATTGGCCTTAAAAACTACCCATTTCCCAAATAACTCCCGGTAAGCCCTTCCTTTGGTGAATGGTTCTACATAGTGTGAACAAAATCTGACATCAACAACTATGTAGATGGAGTTACTGACTGAGTTTTACACATATCTTAGTCTCAGTCTCAGTCACATATTAATGTGCATTTATTAGGAGTTTATGTAGACTGTGATCTCCAAAAGCACAACCACCAGAGTGGTCTTCTCTTGGTCAGCACAGTCTCTCCATCATCTAGCACCATGCCCAGCACAAAGTCAACACCCAGTAGGTGTTTGTTGAATCAATAAATAATGACAGAATCCAGAGTCATAATAATTTAGCACCATGCTCAGCACTGAACATATGCTTAATAAATATTTATTGAATTACACTGAGAATTATGCTCAAAGAAAGAATCACACCATACATTCCAAAACTAAGTAGACATTATATTTGAATTATCAGCTGTTTTGGATTAACTATGAGGTTCCTCCCCACTGTTAGGATAGCAAGTTGAGATCTTACTGTATCAGCACACTCCCTAAATCTGAATAGTATTTGGTTTCCACTGGGCTTGTTGACTAATTCTAACTATGGCATATTTAATTTTAAAACTAATGCTTACCATAATATCACATACTGTCCATTACTGTTCACTAACTTAATAATAAGGCCTCTTTCCAGAGTAGTATATTACTTATTTACTAACTGGCCCCTTCCTTCCTTGTTTATTCTCTTCCTTTTCCTTTCTTTCTTCCTTCTTTCCTTATAAGAATGTCATATAAGGACATAAAGGCCGAAAGGCAAGGATCTTGACAATAATGCAAGGTCTAGAAAAGTCCAAGAACAGTGACTAGACAAACAGCTTAACAGGGCAAACTCTTGACTTTATGTTTATAACATATAGTCCATCCTCCTGGTTCTTGAGTAACCTGAATTGCAGCAGCTCAAGACGACACAAGCTTCAAGATTCTATTCATTTATGCCCTCTAGTTCCCATAAGAATTCAAGTGGTTTGACTTTAGTTCCAACAAACATAACTCAAGATTAGATTTGACCTTCACATTAGGTCAAATAAGTCTGAAAATACACATACACATGCACATTACACACACACACACACACACACACACTCTCAAGTATGTGCACAAATACATTTTAAATCTATAGCCAATTGGTAAACACCCCAAAACAGAAATATCACATAACATTTCCAGTCTTTCTTTGCCTTATGACTGGCAGGTTGCCTGTAACATAAGTCTGTCACTGGGAATAATTTTCAAAGTATATAACATAAAACCAGTTGTTTCCAAATAAAGCAATCAAATAGAGTTATGGCAGATGAAGTCTGTGGGGGGTGGGAGGGAATGATGCCACCAATACAGATATCACCATTTAAGTAAAGGAGACAAATGTTTAAATAAATACATGGTATTATATTGTCAATATAACTATACTGCATCAGTTGTCAGTAAATCTAAGCTTTGTTAAATGTTAACCAATTAATCACTATACAAATAATTAGAGGGTATGAAATACTCAGGAAGTTGAAAAGTCTAGCACATTGCCAAATTCTTCTGTAACAGGGAATATTTTTATTACAGACATAAAGAAATTTAACTTAAATTTTAAAATTTTAGTCTATTTTATTAATAAAAATCTCTTTCTATTATCAACAAAACAATTTTATTCCAAGTAGAGTTTTACAAATCTCTCAGCTGAGTCATTATAAAGATCTTTTGGTATGCTCTTTTGTATTTGAAATATTTCTTGCTTGAAATTAAATTCAGTCCTAAAATAGCAACTATATCATCTCCTAACCACTTCCCATTAGTAACAGCAAACTCCAGAGATTAGCAGACCAGCATTCATGTGCCCGGAAAAAGAACCTTATGGATGATTTAAGCATAAGGCTTGGCTACTTATTAAGGAGCAGTGCATGAATATTTGTAAATATTAATGCCAGGCAAAAATGAAATCTGACAAAACTGAAATCATTGTCCTGTACAGGCTAAATCTAAGCTGAGTTCAGATTTTGTCTTTCAACATCATTTTTTGCAGGGTTATATAAACACTTAGCTCATTAACATTGGTTTAATTGTCCCCAAAGTACAAGTGGATTTTGGAGAATGTAGATAGCACAAATGAGCTCTCTTCAACACTAAGGTTTATAGCAACAATTCTTCAAAGAATGAATCTTTTGCAGGAGATAAATCCCGTCATCTGCTGTCATGATTGACAGGTCCATTTGGTTGGTTTTATGGGGGTAAGGGGGGCAGGAGTGGGGCCAGACTCAGGGCAGAGACCTCAGGCTTGGGGCTATTTTATATAACTGCCCACAAGTGCTACCTATTGTCACATCTTTTCAGATCCCATTGTCAGATTTTAACATTGGCAACAAATGCTCTTCTCTGAGCCTCAACACGGCTATTCTTTAAATACAGTCTATTTCCTTGGTAAAGCCTCTTTAGAGGTACTAAATTTAACACTGCCAATCAGAAGAACAGGTGGTATGTGACACTCCCAAATAGGTCCTCTCCCATCATGCTTTCCTAAGACAGCCAATCACCCAGGGCCCTGCCTAGGGATGTGGGGCTGTCAGCAGATCTGGAGAATATAAGGGCAGGCCAGACCCTGGCTCTTGAGCAGTCGTGCATTCCCAGCCTCGCCTCGGGTGTAGGGATTGCATAGAAAAACAAAACTACACAGTCTTGACTGTGTAGTTTTGTTTTGAGGTTTAGAGGCTCACCGATTCATGTTGGAGATGGTCGGAAAAACCAACTCTACATAGGACGTCGTTTCAGAAGCAACTTTGGGCTTAGTCCCATCCTTTTTAGGCACTCTTGAGAAATCAGGTGAGTAGCGTCTTTTCTTACCTAAATAGTAGAGTTACCATCTTATTGATCTCTGGCTCCCGATTATTTTTGTGTGTTAAATGCCTGTGTAGCACTGTTTGTGTAGCTACTTGTTGCTGATGCTGATCCATTATTCGAATCTGCTTATTAAATTGTTTTAAAATGTGTGAACATTTTTTCTTTAAAAAGTTGAATGCTTTAGCATATCAGCTAAATGATTCAATGATTCGAATTGTTTAAATGCACCTACTATTCTAAAAGTTTAGGTCTGAAATGGTGGTAGAAATGTTTGCTTCTTTTGTAGACTCTTTTTTGTCTGTTGAGAATGTTCAAGGTTATATTACTCAGTGATAAAGTGAAGCACACCAAGAATAGCTCTGATAAAATGCATGTGGTATCAGCTACACCCTGATGACTTTTTAAGGGAATCAACTGCTGAGGTATCAGTTGCAGGACAGTGACACAACACTTGTCTGCTGTCAGTCAACAGGGGAGGGTTTATTTTAGGAGCATGACATTTTAGATGCATACCTTTAGCCCTAATTAGCCAAAGGCCTGTGAAAAGCAAATGCTAAATCAACAAAATTTACCTAGACAATAGGAATATAAGACCAATTTAGGCCAGCTAATTGCAACAGATTTAGAGAATTGGAATAAAGCTATATAATTGTTTTCTAAAATACTCAAAATCTCATCATGCATTTTAATTCAACTCATAATCCAATTATATGATATGAGATACATTGATGCTAAGAAGGATAAGAAACAATGTTTAAAGAGTTTTTATTTCTAAATACACTTTGATTTCCCATCTTCTTAGAATTAGGTTACTAATTGTAAATGCCTGTTAATACACAGATATATAAGGATGTATTTTATATCTAAGAAGAGAGCTATTCTTAGAAGATGCACTAGCTTGTAAACAGGAAAAGTTAGATGCAAAAAGTTGTTCATCCTAAAGATAATATGCTACAGAAAGGAATTCTTGATGAAAGTTTCACAAAAAACTTTTGAATACTATCTGAGTTTTCCAGATATAAATTTTATTGTCTGAGAGAATGCTGGTTTCATTTGCTTTAAAACTTAAGTAAAAAGTCATGATAAGATACAGAATTACCACTAGGAAGATTATTTCTCCATAAAGTTTTAGTAAACAGAGAATTTCATGAAAAATAGTAATGAAGCAATTGACAATTCAGAAATTGCCTTTTTATTTCAGAACAGTAGAATAGTCATGTTGAATAATTAGGTATTTATGTGTTAAAAAATTATTCACATAATCTCTCTGAAACTAATAGACAAAGTACCTCTTCCACTTAACAAAAGGACTTAACTGCAAATTTTATATTCATTTCTTTGATGTTGAATATTTTACGTTATAAAAGCAGAGGCCTTTTCACTACATCTACATTTTACACCAGTCTTGCATTATTCAAAGTTTGCAAATCGTTCCATATTAGGAACTCAAGCTAGCATTTTTCTTTCAGATCTATAATAAATTTTGGCCTGCTCACTTAAATCTAAATTTTTCTGAATATTTACTTCAGCAGTAGCAACATTTATTACACAGTTACAGTATGAAGAAATGTTAAGAAATGGAAAGGGCCGTATGCTGTCTACAAAACGTTTGCATATTTGATAAGACTTCCCAAAGCTTTTCAAGTCAGGAAAGGAATTGCAAAGTTCAAATTTTTAGTTCTGGTGACTATTTTAAGTAATCAGATAATGTCTGAATCAATGTCAACTTTATAAGTGTAAATACAGTGAGTGAAAAGTATTGGGGGAAAGGAAATTCTTAAAAAATATTTGTCTCTTACACATTAAGCTGGTGCAGAGATGCGTTTTACATTTGTCACGTCTGGTCTCTTTAATTACGCTTCACTACTCCTACCATTACTGTGATTTCCCTTTCTTCATCTCTCAACCTGATTTTCCACCATCGGTAAGACTAAACGTCCCCTCTTTGACCGCTAGGGTACATTCCTTGCTCTGTTTGGCTAGATTACTTTCCATTTCCCCTTAGACTTGCTACTTTATGTTAGGCTTCAAGTCACTAGAGGTCAACTACTGAAATTCGAGCCACAAAGGAGAAGGCCTGCCCATCACTCTAGGCCCACAGATGACCTATGGAGCAATCCATTTGGAGAAATGTGTGAATCTGCTATCTGCAAAGTAGCTCCAGAGTGGCCCTTAGCTGTGACATCCTAATTTATTTATTTTTTCCTTTCCAGAGTGCCTAAAAAGATGACAACTCAAGCACCGACGTTTAAGCAGCCGTTACAAAGCGTTGTGGTACTGGAGGGTAGTACCGCAACCTTTGAGGCTCACATTAGTGGTAAGCTCGCACAGTCACACTTTGCTTTGTTTCCTTCGCCTCCTTTCCAATAAGTTAACTTTGCTGCAGGACTTGATGCCAAATTTAAGCCCTACTTTCGCTTTGTAAAATCGGTCCTACGCTATGGAAGAGTCATTGTAAGGTTATATACTGTACACACAGTACTGACAAAATCTGACAATATAATGGCTTGAAAATGTTTTATTCATATTTATAATTTCACAAAGCAAAAATAATTAGCTTTGGATTAAAATTGCTGTCAGAATCCAGCAGCTAAGTAGGACCAAATTTAGTCATTCTATATTTGGGTTCAGCTGCAGAGCCAGACTGGAAGCCAAGAACTCAAGCCCAGTAGGGACCAGCCACGGAGCTGCTGCGTAGGTAGCCAGGGCTGACCGCTCTGTGCACCTGAACTTCAGTTGTTTTATATGGAAAATAACAATGCACCTGACTTTCTTCTGAGGCAGAGCTGTTCAGTGATAAGCTAACTCTTAATTATTTTATGCTTTTATTTTCAATCTTTTTTAAGTGATTCTATTGAAATAAAAGACTTTCTAGTCATTTGGAAATGACAACAAGAAATAATATATGCCACTCTGATCTCTATATTAAAGAGAGACAAACATTGACCTTAGAATTTAATTTAAAAGGAAGTTCATCTCTTTTTTTTTTTGCCTTCTTTCTCTTCTTCATAACTCAGTTTAGGGATGATTCAAGAAAACCCATGGCTTCTGGGATCTATCATCTTATAAAAAAATGGAGGGTACTCTTCGAACTATATCGTAAATAATTTCAAAATTATTTAATAAATATTGTCTCTTTCTGCAGTATTGTAACTAGCCATGTAAGATTATATGGATTAATTAAAAATCATGCTTGATCCTTAATGCAGCGCACCTCCGTGGTGCATTGCCCCTCTCTTCTTTTTATTTTATGGCTTTAATAAAGATGTAAAATAAGATTTCCTTTTTCTTTCTTTCTTTTTTTCCCTATTTTTACACACAATCTTATTCATAACTGGATAATACTTTATTTTACCTTGCACAAATATCATATAATCATTATTTATTTTCTATTGTATGTATATAGACCAATTCAATTCTCTTTATGCATGATAAACTCTCAGTGACATCCAAATAATTCACTTATTTATTTTGTAACACTCAGTAACTTCTGAATTGAGCAGAACGCATATGGCTTCAGTGGGAATTTGCCTGCTTGAGGAGTAGAAGAATCTGGCTACTTCGTAGCTTCTTGTTCCTTCACACTATGTGATAATAAATTCTTAGAAAAACACCACTGAAAACATTCTATGCCCGTGAAATAGTCTAATAAACTATTCAGTCAGCCATAGTGAGAGATTGGCTAATGTAAGGACAACAAAATAGGCTTATCTTTACTTCCCAGCTTAAGGAGATAAATCACCAGTGTTTATGACAAATGCAAAATAAACCATGCTGTGAACTTACCCTCATACCTTCTAAATGCACAGAGTTTTAATATATATAAAACATCAATCCATGGACATGTACTTCTTAGCTCTACAATGTAAGGCAGGTGAAGAGAATTTTGCTTTTCTGTCTACAATTCCAACCATCCATGTGGTTCTGAAAGACTAGGTTTGGCTTGGTCTCTTATTATTAGAAACTGCCTCTCCATGTTATGGTGTTTTTACTGATTGCACATCTGAAAGTGGGAGAGATCAGGACTACAGGGTCCCTGTGACCACAGAAGAAGGAGATGAGCCTGCCTCCTGGGCTTGTCAGGCAGAACCTGGCAATCCCTTTACTGCTTTTGCTCTTCACTTGTTTTCAGAGG
The DNA here is from genome assembly GCA_023783475.1 of Daubentonia madagascariensis. Taxonomy (NCBI): domain Eukaryota; kingdom Metazoa; phylum Chordata; class Mammalia; order Primates; family Daubentoniidae; genus Daubentonia; species Daubentonia madagascariensis. The sequence continues at coordinate 29,872,207 of JAKFHU010002088.1, forward strand.
ACAACAGTAACTTTTTATTTCATAGTTTCTTTGGTTCTTCACTTTTATAAATTCCTTTCATGATTTTAATAATGTCTATTAAATTGCATCACATAGGGCCCTGGGGCAGGAGGGCAGGATATGGAAATTCTAGTCCTCTGTGTGCCACTGTTAGGTGAGGGACCTTGGAAAAATCATTAAGCCTCTTTTGGCCTCAGTTTCCTCCCCTATAAAACGAAGGTACTGGCCTCTCTATGAACCCTCCACCTTCCTAATGGTCTGCGAGTTTACACTTTGATCATGCGACTGTCAGGTTTTCACTATCGTTAAATGTCATTCCACTCCAGAAAGCTTTTATGGGTTAGGGCAAGGCAGTGAACATAATGGGACACAGCAGAGGACTTTGTGATGCCCACTCAAACATAAAGATGCATTGTCCTTGCTCTTCAGGTTTCCCAGTTCCTGAGGTGAGCTGGTTTAGGGATGGCCAGGTGATTTCCACTTCCACGCTGCCCGGCGTGCAGATCTCCTTTAGCGATGGCCGCGCTAAACTGGTGATCCCCGCCGTGACTAAAGCCAACAGTGGACGATATTCCCTGAGAGCCACCAATGGATCTGGACAAGCGACTAGTACTGCTGAGCTTCTCGTGACAGGTAGGCTGGTGGGGACCTGCTAGTTCTCCACTCCCCCAGAGGACATCTCCAGCATGTGGGGAAGGGAGTCCAGAAAGAGCTATGAGCACAATGGATGCAGCTCCAAACCGAGAGAAGGGTCCATCAGAAGCTGAATTTATAACAAAGTTGTTTGCCTTCTGGAATTTAATTTTCCTCTCAAAATACAGCACAAAATTGGCTGTGAATCAGTTTCTGTACACATATTAAACACTCAAAAGTATGTTGAGAAATACTAAAAATCATGTTTCTCAGCACATAGAAAGGCTTGGAGCCTTGTTTGTAAGTCCACTGAGGAATAAGATATATATATATATATACATATATATCTATCTATCTTCAGGAATTCACACTTTAACAAGCACCCAGATGATTCTGATGCAGGTAGTGCATAGATCACCCATATAAGAAACATGGAAATATACTCAGAAAAAGGCAAATGCATGACAGTTTCCCCAGAAAAGTTATCACCAATCTTAGTGGCCTCTGTTGTTTTACTCCATCCTTTATTACCTAGTGAAACATTAATACACAGAACATTGCATGACTTTACATATTACATAACAACATCTTGCATGAGCTCCATAATGTTGCATATGCTTATCCAATAAACTACACCTTCAGCGATGTTCAATTATAGGGCTATAATTGACCTAAACAGAAAGCACATCAGTTAACATCAGGTATGAACTTTAACATGCATCCAGAAAATTCAGAAATGCAAAATGCACAAGGTTGGCAGCGTCTGCTGTTGCTTATTACTCAAAAACATGTCAAAGTTAATTCCATTCAATCTTCACATTTATCTTATAAAAAATTTCTTTCAACATAATAAAAACTCCCTTTCTGTAGGATAATTAACATGAAATCATGTCATTATTGGGATTAACATTTTAAATGCAAGTAAATATTTGGGTTATTTGAATACCTATCAAGTTGGAAAAGATTTGGGAGTTTTAAAATTACATTAGATATAATGATTCTGTAAGTCACAGGTGCACCCACTGTAGCAACCATTCTAATTCATTTTAATGCAACTTACTAAACTATGCAAGTTGCCTTAACATGTTAGTATAGTGCTAAATGTGAGGTTGGGGAAGAGTGCCAGAAAGATTCTCTAGAAATGTTATCAAAAGATCTAAACTTTTTCTTTAAAACACACAAAGAAACAAAAAGGTAGTGGCCTCCAACTGCTAAACAAAACAAAGCAAATGAAATGGAATATGGTGGCGAGATAGCCTTCTGCAATCTCCTGGCTCCATTCTTGCTGTCATCTGCTGGATGAGCTGGGTTCAAGGACAGTCAAGGATGTGGATCGGCGAGTCATCACCTGGTTTTGGAATTGGAGCTGTGATTGTTTAAAAATACCTTGTTGGGAGCGCCCTGGCTCCTAGTAGTCCTGACTTTCTTCTCTTCCCCCGGCAGCGGAGACAGCGCCACCCAACTTCGTTCAACGACTGCAGAGCATGACCGTGAGACAAGGAAGCCAAGTGAGACTCCAAGTGAGAGTGACTGGAATCCCTACACCTGTGGTGAAGTTCTACCGGGATGGAGCCGAAATCCAGAGCTCCCTTGATTTTCAAATTTCACAAGAAGGCGACCTCTACAGCTTACTGATTGCGGAAGCATACCCTGAAGATTCCGGGACCTATTCAGTAAATGCCACCAATAGCGTTGGAAGAGCTACTTCGACTGCCGAATTGCTGGTTCAAGGTATGTGCTGGAGGTTGAAGAACAGAGAGAAGAAAGAGAGCGAGCTGGCTTGGGACGAAGTGGGGCCAGGGGTCCACCTGCCTCCCCTAACGGCCCTAGGAAGGCTGTGAGCTGAAATCAAAGTTGGCTTTTCAACACCCATGAACAGAAAAGCCTCTGAGATTCTAGGCAGGAGCTCAGAATCGAAGCAATCTGTGGTTATATATTCCATTCCATTATTAACTGGAATGTGTTTCCATTAAGTGATCTGCATTTTTAAATTATTGGCAAATAATGGAATTTTTGAAAAATGGTTCTAAGTACATTTTTATCTAATAATGAACATTTTCTATTTTTAAACCTAATTTATATTCATACAAAACCAAAACTTTCTGCATTTTCCTCCACTGGGATAGCCAGAAAATCTTTTTGACTTTGTAGTCAGAATTAACAGAATCTCTTTAAAAATGGACCATTGTGCCGTGCCCCTCCTAAAGATTCGTCTTTCTCTTCCTACAGGTGAAGAAGTAGTACCCGCTAAAAGGACAAAGACAATTGTTTCGACTGCTCAGATTTCGGAAACAAGACAAACCCGAATTGAAAAGGTATTTTTCTATGCTGCCAGTTTTCAAGCCTTTCATGTTGTTGCTTCCCAGCTATTCCTCCTCGACATGGACTTTGTTTTAATCTTTTACAGAAGTTTGAAGCCCACTTTGATGCCAGATCAATTGAAACAGTTGAGATGGTCATGGATGGTGCCGCTGGGCAACAGCTGCCACATAAAACACCTCCCAGGATTCCTCCTAAGCCAAAATCAAGGTCCCCGACACCCCCATCCATTGCTGCCAAAGCACAGCTGGCTCGACAGCAGTCCCCATCACCGATAAGACACTCACCTTCCCCGGTCAGACATGTGCGGGCACCGACCCCATCTCCGGTCAGGTAAAGCTTCTTTAAAGAGAGCAGGTTATTATACATTTTTTAATTAGGTTGAATGCAACCAAAAATGTAGCAGGTGTAAAAGGAGGTAAACCAAGAAGTTACGGAATATGATTTTCTCACAGTCCACAGGTAAACTGAGGAACTTTATAAACTCTAATTCTGAATTCTTATTTGTATTCTATTTAATAAATATCTGCTGTAGGGGGCAGAAAACAGCACAGTGAAATAAGAAGAGCACAGAAGTTAGGGTTGAAAGCCCTAAGTTCAAATCAGCCCAATCACTTGCTAACAGTTTGATTTAAGGCAATAATTATAATGATAAAATAATAGTTACTATATATTGATCACTTCCTCTATGTCAGATATATGATTGATACTTCTACATACATTACCTCATTAAATATTCACAACTTCTCAGAATTGTTGTCCCCAATTTTATTGAAGTAACCAGAGCTAAAGAAGTTAAGTAATTTGCACAGGGTCTTAGTTGTGTCATCTGTAAATTAAAGAGGATCACAATCAGAGTGACCTCAAGGTATGTTGTGAGGATTCAAGGAGCTAATTAGTTGAAGGTGCCTTGTAGATAAATAAAAAATTATACAGATGTTCCTATACTCAGGTGATAAGTAAAACCTTCTAAATATTTTGCATATGCTTCTGTTATCTAGAAAATAAAATAGATTTCTATGCTTATGTAATATGGAGGTATTTTACAAGGTGAGCATTTATCACCAGGGCTCAGAAATTATATACTAAAGTGGAAATTATCCATAGCAGATTTGAAACTTTGGGATTTAGTTTAACAAAAACAAAAAAAGTTTTTTGATCAATTTAAATGAAATCGAAAAACATATAGAGAAAATTCCCCTGCCAAGAAAAATTTTTAAAGAAGAAGAATAAGGAGATAGTTGACCTAATAAAAAATTCAAACTTACTGTAAAGTTACTGTCATCAAAACATTATATTGGTACATGAATAGAAAAACACATCAGAGGAGCAGAACAGAGAGTCTGGAAATAGATCCAAATGTACAGGAAATTCAATTTTAAATCAAAGTGACATTTCAATTCACAAAGGGAAGGGGAGGATATTTTAATAAAGAGTGCTGGCTCAATTAGCTATCCATCTGAAAGAAAACAAACATAAAGCTCTACCTCATACCATTCACAAAATAAATCCCAGCTTGATTAAAGAGTTAAATTAAAAAATTAAAACCCTATGATTGTGGCACTGCACTCCAGCTGGGTGACAGAATGAGACCCTTGTCTCTACAAAACTAAAAATAAAAAAAAAATAAAAACCAAAAAAAAAAATGAGAAGAAAATTTGGGAAAACATATGTGGGGGAGAGCTTTTAAAAAGAGATCTACAGATTCAACTGCATAAAATCAAAATTTATATATGGCAAAAGCAAGGTCATTACTAAACCAAACGTGCATTTGTGAAAAAAAACGTTTTAAAGGTTCCCCTTCCTCAAGATACTTCATTGCCTCTTCCATAAAAGTATCATAATAAACATACGATGGCTACAATATGAACAATACCAGCCTAGAAACAGAGCCTAACCTATACAACTATACATGTGTATACTAGATAACCCCATAAATAAGCAACATGCAAGTAGTGGAACTGGGGGAATGTTCCCAACACTTAGAACAAAGAACTAATATACCAAATGTATTAAAAAGCATTCACAAATTGATTTTTAAAGGAAAAAGTACACAACACAAATGAAAACAATGGACAAAAGATACAAACAAATATTTCATATAACAGGCAATGTAAAAATCCAGTAAATATATGAAAAAATGCTGGATATTTTCTAATCTTTATTATTTTGGCCACTTCAAAAATTAAAGATATCAGCAAACACTAACATGAAACCTTGAACAAAAAGCTGAGCTTTAAAAACATGTCTAGCAATCAAATAAAAATGTGTTCAGTCTCAGGCTAACTCAAAGTTTGCACACCATGAAATCACAACACAGTCCAAATGCGATTTCTGGGGGAGATAACAACCTCACTGTATTTTTTCGATCCAAGCCTAAGGGTCAGTTAGAATTACGGAGTGTCCCCCGGATCCAGTGGAGCATTTTGACTATCTTAGCAGTTCCAGTTCTAAGGGTTCATTAATAACCATCCAAATTACTTAGCCCCCCAAATTTGCTTTAAAATAATTAAGAAATAAAATGCCAATTTGTGGAGAAAATAATGGTTATCCAAGATAGGCTACTTCTTAAATGTCTCATAGTTTAATTTTGACTTTTGTTGTGGATTAAGGCAAACACATTTCATTGAATAAGGTGCATTGTATCTAGCTGTGACCAGGTGATTATTTTTTATTATAAGTGCAGAAATAAGCACTTTCCTGTAATGACTGAAATTACATTGATTTTCACAGTTATGGGCCTACCTGCAGCCTGCTGCTAATCACTCATGTCATATTAATCATGTTTTTAACTCTTTTTGAATTAAACCCACTTTACTAGGTACAGAAAGAATAAAGCACAGGTTGAAACTAAATGTTCATGTCTCTGTTTTTCTTCAATTGGTGGAGACCCTACATTATTCTAACCTGGTCTTTGTTATATTTCTAAGGCAGTCATTTTGAGAATAGAGACATGTTCCCTAGATCTCTTTTTAGTTTGATTACAACTTCATTTTATAAAATGTAAACTGATTTTCACAAAAAAGCCCTTCTTCGAGAAAATGATTAAACATTTCTCCATGAAACTGGTTAATGTAATATGCTGTTAAGTTATTCTGCAATTTAGAGTGAATATCAACTGTACCTTGAGCTTAATTAGAATAATTATTTCATTTATGATCAGTGTAAGCTGAATGTCCTATATAGTGCTGAAATACATTTATAAACAACATTTTTCTGTATGAAGAATTAGTAAAAGGCAATGATAAGGCAATACTGCCACCTAGAGAGGAAAATGTAATAAAGCTTATTGATTAATAAATTAGTTTTGAAAAATTTTACCTTAAAATAGTGGACCAATCCCCAGATTGTTGATATAGATCAGAAACTCTCTGGCTATCAACACCAGCATTTAGTGCCCATAATCTTAAAGTGATGCTATTTGTACTTTGGATACACCTAAAAAGCAAACAATGAAAACTATTTTGGAAAAGGCCACTGTATCAATTTAACCGAAAACCAAAGAATCGTTAGTTTGCAAATCAACCAATTTCCACAGTAAAAGAAGTCCAGAGAGTAATACAAGAAGAGTGCGTGTAACAAATACAGAGGAAATTGAAAAAAGCTATCCACAAAACCTTTGACTAGAGTAGCAGTTTGCACCATGCATTGCACAGCCTATACCCAAAAACATTCTGTGAAAAGCTTTATGAGAACTCTTCCTCCTGGCCTGGAAAGTCACAAAGCATATTGACATAGGAAAGGCTGTAGGGAGTTGTGCAGGGGGGAAAAAATAAAATAAAACGCCTTAACTTGTTTCGCCTAGAGTGGCACAAGCATTTTGATTACAGAAACCTTTCTTTATATAATACCTGTTTGATATCCCCTCAGCCCCCAGAATTGGGAATACAGAGAAACATAAAGTATGATTACTGGATTTGCCATGTCCTTTCTTTGCATATTAAGGAAGCCCCTTCTTCTGTCTTGCTTTTTTTCTAATGTGAGAAGGTGCAGGATACAAAATCTTTAGCTTACTTAGAATTAAGTCTGATTCCCTTGCAGGGTTACAGCAGATAAGAATAAGGCTTATTGAGATTTAAAACAAATTACTTTCAAGTACATTATTTACCCTCTGAATAGGTTATCACGGCACACATTTTAAAACTCTTGTCTTAAAGCACTTCCAGATTTTCATCCTATTATTCAAATCCGATTGCCCTTACTGGAGTGTCTCACTTTGGTATTCGTGACCTCTGACTTTTGGTCTTCAGGTCTGTGTCTCCAGCAGCGAGGATCTCCACGTCCCCCATCAGATCTGTTAAGTCTCCGTTACTCACCCGTAAGACCCAGATATCTGCCATGGCCACGGGCTCGGAAGTGCCTCCGCCTTGGAAACAAGAGGCCTACGTGGCCTCCTCATCTGAGGCTGAGATGAGAGAGACAATGATGACAAGCTCGACTCAGATCAGGACAGGAGAGAGATGGGAAGGGAGATACGGTGTCCAGGAGCAAGTGACCATCAGTGGAGCCGCGGGCGCTGCCGCCAGCGGGTCGGCCAGTGCTGCCTTCTCGGCAGGGGCTGTCGATACTGGCGCTAAGGAGGTACTATCAGAACTGTTTTTTTTTTTTTTCCTTATTTCATGTTCTGGTTTCTCTGACCAGATTTCTGCCACGCAACTCAGTCTGTATAGGTTGGAGGAGAAAGGCACATGAACATAAAAGTATAACAGAAACTGAAGACCAAATTTGGTCACCATGCTTTTAAAGGCTTTTATAATTGGGACAAAAGCTCTAATCTGTGAGGTTTACATAAAATATAGGTTTTAATGACACAGACCCTATATTTCTTGGCAATAATAAATGCATATATATGCATATATTTTACTCTAGGAAGCTCAGTTTCCATTGTGCTTTTTTATTTCTACCAAGCATGTCATTTAAAAAAGTAATCTACTTGGTCATTTCCAACCCAGGTGAAACAAGAAACTGACAAAAGTGCAGCTGTTGCAACTGTCGTTGCTGCTGTTGATATGGCCAGAGTGAGAGAACCAGTTATCAGTGCTGTAGAGCAGACTGCTCAGAGGACAACTACAACCACGACTGCTGTGCACGTCCAACCTGCTCAAGAACAGGTATGTGTGAGGCCACCGGGGGTGCCTGCAGAGCCAGGGCCTTTGGTGCATATTCACTCACATACCATCCACTGAGCTTTGTGTGCAGAAATTGCACAGTGAACCAATGCTCAAATCATTTTGAAGGCAGCACTGAGCCCAGCATGGCCCAGACTTCTAGAACTTAATAAGCAAAAGGTCTGAGATACCAAAGGTGTTGAAGATGTAAATACTACAACAGCAGACCAGACCAGAAACACCTGGGCTATATCCAGCAGGAAAAAGTTACCTGTGGTATTCAAGGTATCAAGGGACTTACGGTTGAGAACGGAAAAGGGTGGCTGGAGACAGTCAGCTAAGCAAGAGACCTCTCAAATCCAGAGCTTAGCAACTTTACGAGCTGAGCATGGAAACCACTATTTCAGGGCAGACATTACATTTCTCTAAGCTTCCCCCAAAGGACCTTTGCTTTTACTTTCCTCAAAACAAATGTGACTCTTGATTCATAGCTGAGCAGTGTTATAAATCCAGGATAATTTCCCACCTTGTATTTGAATAGATTTCCTGTTATAGTTTAAAATCACTCTAGCTTTCTTCCTTATCCTCTCTTGTGTGACATTTATGTCTTAATCCAGATATATTATTGTAACTTTTAACATAAGATGCATTAAAGTGTTTCCTTCCTTTCCTCTATGAAAATCAGGTAAGAAAAGAGGCGGAGAAGACTGCTGTAACTAAGGTAGTAGTGGCCGCCGATAAAGCTAGGGAACAAGAATTAAAATCAAGAACCAGAGAAGTAATTACAACAAAGCAAGAGCAGATGCACGTAACTCATGAGCAGGTGAGAATGGTTTTTGATCTGAAATTCGTTGATGTTATTACATATGTCATCACAGATGAGAATCTTTACCATGAAGGGTCTTACTTCTTGGGCCACATGGTTGTTATCACACTAAAAAGAAACCCTTTTTATACGTGGGTATTTCTGGGTACTGGATCTCAAAGTCTCATAGGGTCACTGGATGCTCCCCTGTGTAGATGAAAGATACCTCTGTGGACACACACTAGGAGTAGAAACGGGTCTTACCTACATTGAACTGGGAGCCCACTAACTAAATGTGTGACTGTGGGGAGGGGACAGGAGGGTAAAACCAGGAGGGAGAAATGGATGCTGAGGTAGGAACGGGGAAGAGTGGAAGAGAACACTGAACACACTTCACTTTAAAAAGCTTGGCCACTGCTTGCTGGTTCCATGGGAGGAAATTTGCCCATGGGTTTGAAGTGGAATGCACAGCATGGCCTTAGGGGGCCAAACGACCAGAAAAGGTGAAAAGGATAGCCCCATGATTGGAAGCATTTGGGGACAGACTGGATAAGACCAGTTGGTAGGGCTGTTGGCCCGTGGAGCCAATTGTCAGCTGAGTGATTTGAGAAGATGAACTTTCAAGTCCCTTTCAGCCCTGGGATTCTGAGCTTCAGTGATGAGATATCTAAGAATGGCAAAGAGGCAAATGGGAAAACTGCCCCCTACATACACATACACCTCGGGCATCCAGACGGAAATGCAGCATCCTTAGGGAGTTAAGGATTTGGAAAAAATTTTGCCAAGGATATGTGCAAAAAAATTTCTCCCCATAATGTCTCGATTTTAGAAAAGTAAGTCTTGAGACTCACAATATTTAGGAAAATTTGTAAAACAAAAATATTGTATAAAAGTACATTATAAATTATCCATGCTTGGTTTCTCGTATATAAAATAGAAGGGTCAGACAAAATTACTCCTAAGGCCTTCCATTCTAATATCCTGTATGCTAAGATTATCTTTAGATGACAGAATTAGCATAGAATGATATTGCCATATATCCATTTATAAAAATTGGAAGTCTTTTTAAAGAAGACTGCAACTTTCCTGTTCAAAACAAACACTGTTGAATTCAACTTTTTTTCTCTAAGCAGCCTAATTTATGTTTTAGGCAGAAAAAGAGCATGGTCATATTAGTGAATATCAGATTATTTATTTTATTTAGTGACAGCTCCAAAAAAAGGGATTTTACTTCTTCAAATTCCTATTTTGTTATATTTAATAAACACCATGCCACTTCCATTGGAGATCAGGAAATAATAAAGTTTGGTTTTTATCATTGATTGCAGATAAGAAAAGAAACTGAAAAAACATTTGTACCAAAGGTAGTAATTTCCACAACTAAAGCCAAAGAACAAGAAACTAGAATTACTGGAGAAATTACTACAAAACAAGAACAAAAAGAAGTAACTCAAAAAACAGTAAGTCCAATTTTATAAACATCTTGTAGTTTGTTGATAAATACCATATTCCAGCCAGCTGCATGTACCTTCCTGTAACCAAAACCTCTAAATGGAGAAGTCCTGTTGTGTTTTCACTTTTTGTTGTTCATCTATGTCTAGTATTGAAACTCTTTCCGGATGGAAATTCTGTTCTTATTGCATTATTTTCCACTCACTTGATCAATTTTCAGGAGATATCTATCTACGAGCACAGTTTGGGGCACATCTATGAACTTTCTAGAGCATACCTAAGTGGAAGATAGACATCATCCCAGTCCACTTGCCCACTGGTATAGTCAGTTTTTTCATGAATAGTCTGAGCCCTCAGTCACTTAGATTGTAATATATAGTTGTAAGACATGCATGTGTATGCGCATGCACACACACATGCACATACACATACATCAGCCATAAATACTGTTAAATAGCAAGGAAATACTGACACCAGAGAAGTGAGGAAATGCTGGGCATCAGAGAAGACTGGTACTTCTTCAAGAATATGCCCTTAATTCCTGGTTGATAAACAGTGAACTAGAAGTGTTTGCTGCTGTTGTGCCCTAGAGACATGTAAGCGCAATCTCAATGTTACCAAAATCCACTTCTCTCCCGTCTATGAAATCAAGCCTTGAAGTGTCAGGAGAGAGGCATCTATTTTGAATTCTTCCATGTTCAGGGGGCACCTGTGCTCATCTCCCTTTATCAGCTCTTGGCTGATCTCAGAGCTACTTTCTTAAAAGGTCTAAATGAGAACGGCATATGTTTAAAAGGCTGGCCAGAGGCTGCCGGCTGAATTTCCCTCTCCTTATCATGAGCGAGAGACTTTGAATGCAGCAAGAACCCTACTTGGCATAATCGAGGGCATAAAAATCTACGTTACCATTGCAGTGCTGGTGACTGGCAAGCTCAGCCAGCCTGTAATTTTCCAGCCATTTGTCGGTAGCCACTCACTGGGTTCTTTCACGTGTCAACATGTCTCAAAGATGAGACCTTTTCAGTTCTAGGACAATTTGCTAAGGGGCAGCTAGGCAGAAAAGAAGCCCATTCTTCAGGAAAACAAAAATCTGTGTCTTTAGCACAAGTGTAGGCCCCTAAAACGGGAATGTGATATTTTCTCTTTCACCACTCAGCTTTCTGAATTCTGAATGTTGCAAGGCTATCTTGCCATTTCTTTTGTATCTTTTGAAACTCAAATCTTTATTTTACTCTAAAAATTAGATAAGACAGGAAACTGAGACAACTGCTGCATCCATGGTGGTAGTTGCCACTGCAAAGTCCACAAAACTAGAAACGGTCCTGGGAGCTCAAGAAGAAATTGCCACACAACAGGAGCAAATGCACCTAACTCATGAAAAGGTGATGACTTCCTGCTGATGTGAAAGTCACTCTTGCACCATTTCATTTGCAAGCCACCTACATTTTCATCGCGGATCTTAGTTACCACTTCTTCACCTCCTTCTCTTCTTATAACTCAAATAGAAAATTCCTTTTGCCATCCAGCTAGCTTTGACTGCTACCTCATTCCTAACTTTCAGATTTTCTTTTAATTGTTACTAATATAATACTATAAGTCACTTTAATATCTTCCTGTTGAAGTAGACTCCAGTATACAAGTTAATTGGTAATACAAAAAGTGATGTGCTATATATGGCTCTACTGGAATTTCCATCCATTATAGTAAGAATAATGTGAAAAAGATAATTAGCACTCCGTAGTCTTTTATTGCTAATCACATTTTTTTCTTTTAAGCTAGATTTCTTATTTTTACCAATGAAACTGTGTATATGATCAAAGTAACTCAAATGATATATTTAAGTGTAATTAAAATGTTCTTGAATAAGAAGAAATTTTGCCTCCTTTCTCAGTTTTGACTTACGTTTCTTTTATTAGAGGCTTATGAAATTAAATGACTATTTTATTACCTTTTTCTTTTTTTACTGTTTGATCAGCTAATGAAGGAAACTAGGAAAACAGTGGTACCTAAAGTCATAGTTGCCACACCCAAAGTCAAAGAACAAGATTTAGTATCAAGAACTAGAGAAGGCATCACTACCAAAAAAGAACAAGTTCAAATAACTCAGGAAAAGGTGAATACAGATATTTGAGATGTGAAAAGTTCATCTTTAAACTATTTTCTAGTAAACTATTAATATTAACTACTGTATGGTATGAATTATTAATCTGTATATTCCTTTTTAAATCCCTAATAACTAAAACAAAAATGGTAAATATGTGACTGATTACCTTTAATTTCATCTGCACATTTGATTTTCATCCACATGTGACATTTGTAATTCATTGTATTCACCATTATCCTTTGCATGAAGATTAGCATTTTTAGCTTAATTTTTAAAAAGTGCCGCCAGATGTGGCCTTGAGGCCACAGGTTCCCCACCCCTCATTTCTAAGTTTTGTGATTCTTAGGTGCAAGTTAATTTCTCTTGTGTATTTAACCCTGAATAACTTCATCTTGCATCCCTACTAGGAGGGGGGATGGGTCATATCATGTGTGTCTGAAGCCCTGTACAACTAAAATCTTGATTTTACTGTAATAATCAGATGAGAAAGGAAGCTGAGAAAACTGCCTTGTCTACAATAGCAGTTGCTACTGCTAAAGCCAAAGAACAAGAAACAATACTGAGAACTAGAGAAGGAATGGCTACTAGACAAGAACAAATCCAAGTTACCCATGGAAAGGTGACTATTGCTATTCCAAGTGTGAAGTCCCTTATTATAATACATTAATACCAAATCTCATGTGACATCCCCCTGTTGTAATACATTAATACCAAATCTCTGAATTTATGTATGAGACACTATTAACCAAATTTATTTTTTAGACAATTATGTAATTGGAAACTAAAAAACCAAATTATGTATTGTTATTAATATTATTACATATTCCTTTCCCCACTTATCTCTTCACCATTATTTTCAACTTTTTATTAACATCTGGAAATCCTCCAGAAGTTGATGATTTGAAATTGCATGCAGGCTAATTTTAAGAGACCCCATCAACATAAAAAAACAAAAACCCACAAAAGTTGTATAAGGAAATGATGAATCTTACTTACTGTCAAGAATATGTGTGTTTTGAGGGGTCATAAATTCAGCATATTTCATTACAAAGTATAGACTTCTTTCAGTAAATTACCCATAATTTTCTTCATGTAAAACTTTATTTTTTCTGCCCCTGTAAATATCAGATGAGAAAATAAGTTGAGAAAATTAGAGTGCCTGCTGTAGCAGCTCCCACTAAAGCTAAACAAGATGCAATATTAAAATCTAGAAAAGGAAGTCTCCAACCAGAACAATTACACATAAACCATGAAAAGGTTACTGTATCTATTTGTAGCTATGAAATTTCCATGAATTGAACTACTTCCCGTGCCTGTCATTTACCCTAAATGAGCTATTTACCTAATTTTATTCTTTATTGCTAATATATAGTATCTGGAAATTAGCAACTGAAGTTTTTCAGTTTCATTAGTATCACAGCCTGAGTCCTGTTTGTATTTCCCCCAATGTCATTTTCTAGCTCTACATCTTTGATTTATATTTTTCTACGTGATTTAAGATAAACTTTTTAAACCTTTACCCAAGTCTAATATTTAATAGCATATCAGCCTTTCAGAAGTCTTATAGATGACAGAAATTCCATTATGAAACATACTTCATGAGTGATTAATTTAAATTTTATTTCCATTCTAATTTTGTCATAAATTGACTATCTTATTTTTGTTGTTAAAAATTAGCTAAGGATGGAAGCTGAGAAAATGTCTATACCTAAGGTAATAGTCACTGCTGCAAAATCAACTGAACCAGCCACACTGCCAAGTACTAGAGAAGGATTTGCTGTTAAGCAAGAACAAATACATCTTTTTCGAGAGGAGATGAAAACTGATGCTGTGGAGGTGAAAAGCATCGTTTCCTTCCATTTCATCATCAGCTCTCATAACTTTCCATCCATCATGAGTTGTTGTGCTTCTGGTATTCCATCTAATTGCTTAACAGATCAACACAGCATTAGAAATGATTAGATTCAATCCAAGTTCTCCGGCTGAACAGTTAGCATTTCTGGTAGTGAGATGTCAGATGACATAACACTTTTCTTTGTGTCTCCTAAATTTATTCTCAGCATTTCACCCGTGTGAATTGGGGTCTCCTAGTCCAATTCATCTTCCTGCTTATCTGGGTTTCAAAATTATGAAGGATATTAGAGTCCACTAAGAAACAAAAGCTGCTGCCAATGTAGAGTACTTATTTATAGTTTTCCACCAAACAGCATGTGTATATGGATTTGACATATAATAATTCAACAAAAAAATAGATGCTTCCTCAATTTAAAATATCCTATCATAATTAAGATTTTTTTCATAAGTATTCAATTAAGAACAAGATTTATGTTTTTCAGTTGTGTGATATTTAGCCAAGTGATAATTTCTTAGAGCCCTAGTTTTATTATTGTTAAAATAAATAAAATTAAAACTTAACCTGCCTACTTCATATTGTAGACTGGTTCAAAGATTCAAATGAGATACAGTGCAAATGTAATCACTCTAAAAACAAAGTTATATATACATTTTATATACATATATATATTTAGTGTTATCTTTCAAAACATTTTAAAACATCTATAAAATTAAAGTCTACCAATTGCCTATATAGTTAAAAAAAGAAACAAATAACTGAACAAACTTAACTCACCTAAGCCTCATGTATATTTTATAATTTCTTCTAAGATGCAATCTAAAGTGAAGATGGTATTTGCAATCCCTCAAGGCAGATTAGATTGCTTGTGTCTTCCTAGAAGGAAGCACTGGATAAAGCCCCTGATCACTAGAGGCCCGATTCCATCTCAAAAAACCTCATTTATATCTTAATGCTTCAGAGAATAATTTTTAAAGATATACAGGTAGCATACTTGAAAAATATTTCAGATGCATTCTAGATTCTATTCACAGCAGCAAAGAACACTGAATAGTAATAATATATTTCAGCCTTACTTTTAAAGAGCACTGGATGAATGTGGCCATGTGATTTTCGTGATATGCTGTTTCCAAGTATTGCATAGAATCCTAATATGGAAGCCACATCACCTAGTTTGCTTTCTTTGAAAGAGAAATGCCTTTGCAAATTGTGTTCCCATTTAGGTTAATCTGATTCATAGAAATGAGGAAATACAATTTCTGTTTCCTTCTTCGCTCTAACTCCCAGTAATAATGAAAGTAAATTAAACTCCAGTGTGAAAGGTTGTTCTCTTGAATCCAAACATCACAACACTTTCATATTAATCACAATATTTTCATTCATGTGGTTTTTATTTCATTCGTGTGTTTTAGGAGAGATATTTTCTAATAGATTAAACAAATCTTATCCCTAGGGAATCATAAGTAAATTACTGTGCTCACTCTGTGTTCATGAGCTTTCATGTTATCTCAGATTTGCATGCAACCATATAAGTCTGTAGTAACTGATTTTTCTGGATGATGGTATTTGAGTGCACTTTTATCATTGCTGTCACTGCGTCAACACTGGACTAAATGATCAACAAGATGATAAAAAGAATCAGTGAAGATAACCAGCTCCAAAGTTCTGATTTCCCAATTGCTAATTGACTGTCTGCCTAGATAAATTACCAGAAAAAAAATCTTACAAGTTTATATTCATATTGTGGTTGTCCTATGTTTTGTCTATGTGATTTAATGTCTAATATAATCAAGCAGATATATAGAGAGTATATCTAAATAGATGTCTGTACAATATAATAATCAATGACATATTAAGTTCTTGAAAGCATTTCTGAGTTCCATTTCTGGACACATTAACATTGCTATATCACATGGGTGCCACCTACCTATCTATCATGCCTTTAGGCATTTGTTTGTTCTGAATGACTAGGAGGAGATGTCCCAGCCTAACCTTGACATTACTGTGTACTAATTCCGGAAACCTTGTCTCTAGGTGGACGTTGGAAAAAAGGCTGAAGCTGTAGCAACAGTTGTTGCTGCAGTAGACCAGGCCCGTGTTAGAGAGCCCAGGGAACCCAGGCATCTCGAGGAATCCTACGCTCAGCAGAGCACTTTGGAGTATGGATATAAGGAACACGTTTCTGCCGCAAAGGTAGCTGAGCACCCCCAGCGTCCATCCTCAGAACCACTCGTTGTCCCTAAAGCAGTCAAGCCTAGAGTGATCCAGGCTCCTTCTGAGACTCATATCAAAACTACTGATCAAATGGGAATGCACATATCGTCAGAGGTGAGTTTATAACTGTTGATTTTTCACCCTGTTCATGGTAAAGCAGCCTTAAATTAACTGCTGTGGTCATCTGGGGAACAGTAGTATCACTGAGTTTTTACTTCAATGCAGATCAAGAAAACTACAGATCTAACAACTGAAAGATTAGTCCATGTGGATAAACGCCCCCGCACAGCAAGCCCTCACTTTACCGTTTCAAAAATTTCTGTTCCTAAGACGGAACATGGATATGAGGTAAGCAGTTAAAGAGTATTATAAAGAAATGTTTAGCTCAAAGGAAATTGGTATCTAACCTGTGATGTAGAGTAGCTTTGGTGTAGGCCAATGTGGGTGTCTTTGGGGTGATGTATATTTGCATTCCTGGTGGAGTCAGATGGCCCTAACATTTGGTTTCTGACACTTGCCCAGCAGGGTGAGCCTAGAGTAGCTGGTGGGTATCTTACACCTCTGAGGAGACACAAATCCATACAAGCTTCTCTTTATTTCACATGTCAGGGAGAGCTCAAATTCAATTGTTTTGATTACTATGGTTCTAATGATTTTGTAAAAGGTAGTGTATTACACAGTGCAGTTTTCCTTATGCTGTGACATTTCAGAGTAACTTAACTGTATGTATTTCATTAAGAAAGACATTGAGAAATCATACATTCATATACTCAAATATAGCAAGATGCAGAGGTGGTAATGTGTGGTGGTTGGGTTGGATTGTGGAATCAAACAGAGCTGGATTAGTGTCCTATCTCTGGCCCTTATTAGCTCTGTGGTCAGGGGAAAGTAAAAATACATGTAAAATACAAGTAAAAATATAAGTAAATTATATGTAAAACCCTTAGTGAGCTGACAGCACAAAATAACCCTTAATATTAGTAATTATTGTTGTTATACACATCCAAGAAATAGAATCCAAACTTTCTATGCCTTCAAAGAATTGTAAGGTACATATAATGCCTGTATTTGGGATAGTCCCAAATTACTATTGAAACCAAATAACCATGGACAGCAACAGAACAGAAACAGTAAGGAAACCTTTAAAACATTTTTCTGAATGTCTCCATTTTCATTTTTCACACACATTTGTGGCTAAAACCCAAATGTGCTGTTTCAAAATTGTTCTTAGGAATTTACCAACTATTTTAATAATTTCTTGATTTTGAATTTCCCACTATGGTATTTTCAAAAGCAGCGTTCATTGGAATGGTTAAGTGAAAATTCATGACTGAGCTTTAGAAGAGCCTACCCTTTTATGATAAAAGCTGTAAAATAAGATGTTCTTAATACAACTCTTTTAAAAAGACATTTTAAAATATATTTTACAAATTAACAGGAATGACAAGGAGTTTTCTAATTGGCTTATCTCTAACTGACTTTTCATTAACTGTAAGAGTGATAAGGAGAGCATTAGAAAACGGACCATATAGATTCAAAAGCAGTCCAGGAATACTAGTGCAAAGCACTCCTGAATGATGACTCAGAGAACAGTTAAGTGACTTTATATTCTGACTTCCTTTCTACATAGGCATCAATAGCCGGTAGCGCTATTGCTACACTACAAAAAGAGTTGTCAGCCACAACTGCTGCTCAGAAGATCACCAAGTCGGTGAAAGCTCCTACTGTGAAGCCCAGTGAGGCCAGAGTAAGGGCAGAGCCCACCCCCTCGCCACAGTTCCCCTTCACCGATGCACCAGATACTTACAAGAGTCAAGCTGGCATTGAAGTGAGAAAGGAAGTTGGGGTGAGCATCACTGGTGCCACCGTCCGTGAAGAGCGCCTTGAAGTACGGCACAGGCACGAAGCCAAGGTTGGTCACTGGGTTACATGCTGTTTCTTGATCCACTTGCATGGAGCAGGGCCAGGCGCTCGGCCAGTTTGTACAGCAGAAATAGCCAGCCTGGAATCTTCCTTTCTCCTTTACCATGCTCACACTTAATTTTACTGAGCACGGTTTGGGTCAGTGGTCTTTTCCTCAAATTATTTTTATCATTCTGCATGTGCTAAGAGTTGAGGAGATTTTTCCCTAATTTCATGGACATTTTGTAACATCCTTTGTAAAAATTGTAGGTAACAGAAACAGCAAGAGTACCTGCACCTGTTGAAATTCCTGTTACTCCACCAACTTTGGTCTCGGTGAGTAAAGAAGTTGATTGTGTTGGACTCTATTCCTATCTGGTCAAACCATTTTAATACACATTTGCAAAGATCAGTTTCTCAAACTAATAGGAAAATGGCATTAGTGAGTTTACAAATGCCAATTTTAAGACCACACACTACTTGGCAAGGAAAAGGGAAATTCTGTGTGGTAACCATCATTCATGTATTCAAACAATCTAATATGTGTAAGGTATTATTGCAGGAACTATGGAGATAAAGACCAGTCCAGCCCTCTTTGAAATTTTTTCCTTGCTGTCAGAGAAGATGTACACAAATGAGCATAATAAAATATAGAAGGTGATAAGCACCACAACAGAAGGAGAATCCATGGGAAGGCTAGAGTCATTCCAATTGGAGATATCATGGCAAAGCTTTGTTGAATAGGTAGCATTTGCTGTTGAGCCTTCCAGCTTCATTAGGATCTGAATATGTGAGACTAACAGAGGGTGCAGAGTTTTCCTATCATGTGGTATTAATACAGTTGCACCTTAGAGACTTGGAAATGTCTTGCATGAATTTCAAATTGGGAATATTCCAATTTCAAAGGGAGTCTCTTTACTGATATTTCTGGAGTCCTAATTAAAAAGCCATTTTGTGGCAATTAAAATGTGCAAGTTCAAGCCCCACACTTGTTATAGCACATAGGGGTGATTAATGATACATGCACATATCATTATTTCCTTTTTCTTCTCTCTTCAGGGCTTAAAAAATGTGACTGTCATAGAAGGTGAATCGGTCACCTTGGAGTGCCACATCTCTGGATACCCATCCCCAACAGTGACATGGTACAGGGAAGACTACCAAATCGAAAGTTCCATTGACTTCCAGATAACCTTCCAGAGTGGAATTGCTCGCCTTATGATTCGCGAAGCCTTTGCAGAAGACAGCGGGCGATTTACTTGCACTGCCGTGAATGAGGCTGGAACCGTCAGCACATCCTGCTATCTGGCTGTGCAGGGTTAGTGGCCGTCCTCCCAAGGTCCCAATGCACGAGTCTTCGCTCTCATCCAACACTTTTCCACAATACCATTTCTGTACACCTCGTAATAGTGTCCCCTTTTGAAATTGGGGTGTAGATTATGGGGCCAATTTAACTGTCAGTGCTAAGCAGGGGTCACTAAATGCCTCACTTCAATGAAAAACTTTTGTCTTTTTTTTAGTGTCAGAAGAATTTGAAAAGGAAACAACAGCTGTGGCTGAGAAATTTACCACAGAAGAGAAACGGTAAAACATTCTTTTGCTAATTAGCTGCTGTTCTAGTACAATTTTGATTTTCAGTTTCTTCAGTGTTGGCAAATTGCAACCCAGAAGCTAATATGAAAGGAATTCTCTTCCCAGCTTTGTCGAGTCAAGAGATGTGGTAATGACTGATACTAGCATCACAGAGGAACAAGCAGGGCCCGGAGAACCGGCCGCGCCATTCTTCATTACAAAACCAGTGGTCCAGAAACTGGTGGAAGGTGGGAGCGTGGTGTTTGTATGCCAGGTTGGCGGCAACCCAAAGCCCCACGTCTACTGGAAAAAATCTGGTGTTCCTCTAACCACTGGATACAGGTATCTTGATGGCTGAATGATAGAGTTCTCTGTGTCTTGTACGAGTTATGTATGAAGCTTTGAGTGGAATTTACTTGCTCCACGAACCCTGAATGTAGGCTCTTTCACTGCGGAGCCTTCCTAGTTTGTTTTGAAGTATTTTCACGTCTTTGTGCAAAGTCTTAGTGAGAAATAAAGTTATGTGACAACAGTGGGTGGAAGGTATATTTCTTTACATTCTAGTTTAATTCATTGATAATGCTAGTAGGGAAAATTTTGTGGATTTTTAAACACACACACACACTCTCTCTCTGTCTTTCAGAAAGGCTTTGAGACAACTTTCAATAAAAACATGTAATCACTAACTCACTAAAAGATAAAAGAATAGGGGTCATGTTATGAAGAAGAAAGCTAGTTATGCATGGAAATCTATGCTAATAAATTTTCTGCAAATGAATATAAAATTTGACTCTGAATTTCCTGCAATTTAAGACAAAAAAGGGCAACCTGATAATCTAAAACTGTAGGTGTGGTGTCTTAATAATAATAAATATAATATACCAGAGAGTTAATCTTGATATATTTATGAGAATTTATTGTTTTGATTATTCATTCAGTCTTCAAAGGAAATAATGAACAAAACAGTGAACAGAGAGAAAATACCTATTGTTCAAATGACATCATTTGCTAACATGAACACTGAAGCCACTTATTTTTATGTCTGATTCTAGCAATATTATAGCCCATTATTTATATTAAGGAATACACATATTCTTTAAAATGAATATTTTAACTTATTTGGCCCTAATTATCATGTCTATGAATTTTCCCCATTTTCAGCAATCTTATAGTTATAATCTATGGTGGAGCTTAGTCATATGTTGAGGATCATTGAATTTTACGTCACAGATCCATTCACAATTCCTTTTATTCACATAAGGTTGTTTATGACCAATTTTTCTATTTTTCATTTCCATGAAGATACAAAGTGAGTTACAACAAACAAACCGGTGAATGCAAACTGGTGATTTCTATGACTTTTGCCGATGATGCCGGAGAATACACTATTGTTATTCGTAATAAGCATGGAGAAACTTCTGCATCTGCTTCCTTGCTTGAAGAAGGTAAGGGCAACTCTAAGTAGTTCCTGTGTGCATGATAAGAACTGAAATGCAGGGAAACAGCTGTGCTGTGTGTTTGCTGAAAGACCTGGTGCTGCATCCTGGTACACCTCCCTCTCTTGGTCCTGGCTGTATAGGAAATGTTTTAGACCACATGGCCTCAAAAGCCACACTGGCGCTAAAGTTCTGAGGTTCTAGCAAAAGTTTCTATTTGGTGCATTTGTTTCTCAGCGTATCACTCCTCTGAAAATGCAGGGATTCTAAGTCCAGTTACCTTCTAGGTCCAGGCAGGTAACATTAGCGAACGCGATGAGGACAATGGCAAGTCTGTGCCTTATCTCAAGGGGGCAGTAGCTCTCCCCTCTGATGTGTTGTGGCCAGGCACATACCAGCCTGTTACCAGGCTCAATGTTGCTAGAGCTTCCAATATTTTAAAGAAAAGCTAGAAATCAGAATTTTCAATGTTTGTAACTTGAAAAAAAGATGTAATAGCATTCATGCCAAACTGTTCACATTTACAGTGAACTCTCCCACATTCCATCTCATTTGATCTACACAACATTCCTTAGAGGAAATTATAATATTGTCTCCATCTAGCAGATAAAGCACTCAAGACTCAGGAAAGTAAATGAATTGCTAACAGTCACACAGCATATTAGGAAGACCTCTAGGGTAGATCCCAAAGGACTGACTGCTAATATAAAATTCTTTCTACAATAGTAATGGCTGGTTTGACTTGTCAGTGTAAGTTTGGTTTCAAAATTCACTCTAGTAAGTATTTATTGAGCACTTTGATAGTAGAAATTTGGAAAATATGGCTTTTGGTTATCAACCTTCCCCAGTATAGGGCCTGAATGAATAGTGGCCTGAATGCCTTTTAAATAAGAACATTAAAAATTAACTTATGTTCTTAACTCCTAGCTGACTATGAGTCACTGATGAAGTCTCAGCAAGAAATGCTTTACCAGACACAAGTGACTGCATTCGTTCAAGAACCCAAAGTTGGAGAAATAGCACCTGCATTTGCATACTCTGAGTATGAAAAAGAGTATGAAAAAGAACAGGCCTTAATTAGAAAGAAAATGGCCAAAGATACTGTAATGGTCAGAACTTTTGTAGAAGACCAGGTAAGTATAACAATAATGATGAACTAAACCATTTCATAAGTTATGCTTTCCTCCCCCAATGCCCCTTTTTGTTTTTGATATTTTCATTTCCAAGTGATGAAGTCATGGTGAGACAACTATTAGTAGGTCCAAGTTCACTGCTGACAAGTTTCCTTAATCTTCATGGTATGTTGCACTTGTGACTTTAGAAATAGGGATTACATGTATGCAACAAAAGATGACTTTAGAAGTGGGGATTATATATATTTAGAACAAGACAAATATTGGCATAACCAAGTTCATTAATGCCAATATTCCTTCACCTGTCTGATAAATATTCCAAATGTAACCCGTACTCTTGGAATACCATTTTACCCAAGATGCCACACATCAACTGGCAAAGATGACTGTAATGCAGATTAAAACAAACACAAACAAAGAAAAAAGCCTTCTAGATTCTTCTCCCAGTTAAAAACTTCAATAAGCCTTAGCTCTGAAACTAATACATGCCCTTAAAGAATTTCCCCCAGTGAGGCTCTATCTTTTTAACAAATCACCATCTTTTTACTGCATAGGAATTCCATATTTCTTCCTTTGAAGAGAGACTTATTAAAGAAATTGAATACAGAATAATAAAGACTACATTAGAAGAACTTCTCGAAGAAGATGGAGAAGAAAAGATGGCAGTTGACATTTCTGAATCTGAAGCTGTTGAATCAGGATTTGATTTAAGAATCAAGAATTATAGAATTCTTGAGGGGATGGGTGTCACTTTTCATTGCAAGATGTCTGGCTATCCATTACCCAAGGTAAAATATACACATTTATTGTACCTCTGTGCCGCAATAAAGATACAAATAGGTTACAATATAACTATTTTATGTAAAATTTATTCACATATGCATGGTGTTCTTTGCAGATTGCATGGTACAAAGATGGCAAGCGCATCAAACATGGAGAAAGATACCAAATGGACTTTCTACAGGATGGCAGAGCTAGTCTGCGTATACCTGTTGTTCTTCCAGAAGATGAAGGAATCTACACTGCATTTGCCAGCAATATTAAAGGAAACGCAATTTGCTCAGGGAAGTTGTATGTGGAGCCTGCTGCGCCGCTTGGAGCTCCGACTTACATACCCACACCAGAGCCAGTGAGCAGAATCAGGTAAAACTTGTAATAATTCACATTGTTTAGTATTTAAATTGTTTTAAAACACTAAATATGCAAGTAGCAAACTGCTATTGTTTGAAAAAATCGAGGGCTGAGATAGCACAGAAACTTACCATTGGCAACACCAGTGATCGCCAAGAGTTTTTATTTCTTGCCCTAATGTAAGATGAGCAAAGAATTTTCATTAGTGTATCATACTGTTCATTTTCCTAGTGCTATAGCTAATATAACAATAGCTCTCATTTCTTTAACACTTGATTTTTACATACATAAATTTATATGGCAACCCTGCAATAAATACATGACTATTACTATTTTGGAAATGGGAGCACTGAAGCTCTGGGAGCCTACAAAAATTACCTTAGTTCATCCATCCTGTAAGTGGTGGTGCCAGCATTCAAAATCCATGCCAGTCTGGCTGCAGTGTGTAGATAGGATTTTGTTTTGTTTTGTCTCCAAATATAATTCCTAAGGTTTTCCTCTCTTTAGACAAAAAAATATATTTTTATTTTTCCATAAATTTATTCATTGGCTTATTTAACCAACCAACATTTATTAAGATGTTTTGGTCGTTGAATCAAAAAGATGTGGTGACTAAATAAATCCAGGTGGTAAGGAAAAAGCACTGTTAAGAATTTTTCCAAGATTTTGAGCTTTGGTACCTGGATGTATTGAATGACTACTGACCAAGATTGAAAATATAGGAAAAACATAGCTTTGGGGGAATAGTAATATTTCCGTTTTGGATCCTAATGAGTTTGAGGTGCCTTTTAATACATGCAAGAAGTAAATTCTAAAATAACATTAACAAATAAAACAGAAAGAGGTTTGTTTTGCTGGATTTTCTTTATGCCTCTTGAAAAGACTCTGTTTGCCTTTGTTTTTCAGATCTATCTCTCCACGTTCAGTGAGCAGGTCTCCTATACGCATGTCTCCTGCAAGGATGTCCCCTGCAAGGATGTCCCCTGCAAGGATGTCCCCTGCACGTAGGCTGGAGGAAACAGATGAGTCACAACTTGAGAGACTGTACAAGCCAGTCTTTGTGTTAAAACCCACTTCATTCAAATGTTTAGAAGGGCAAACTGCCAGATTTGACTTAAAGGTTGTGGGTAGACCCATGCCAGAGACGCTCTGGTTTCATGATGGTAAATATAAGCTTTGTTCATGAATAACTAAACACAAAAACAAGCTATGTGTGTGTCTAACAATTTTAAAAACTATTTTAAAATCAGTTTTCATTTTTACTTTTTTTTTTTTTGACAGGCCAGCAAATTGTCAATGACTATACCCATAAAGTAGTCATTAAAGAAGATGGTACTCAGTCACTAATTATTGTCCCGGCAACACCCAGTGATTCTGGGGAATGGACTGTGGTTGCCCAAAACAGGGCAGGCAGATCTTCAATTTCAGTGATTTTAACTGTGGAAGGTAAAATAAAATTAAAATAAAGAAATTACCTTATAATTTGGGTTATAAATGGGTATTTCAGCCCTACTCACTCTAAATCATGACCTTTTTCTTTCAGCTGTGGAACATCAGATAAAACCAATGTTTGTGGAAAAACTGAAAAATGTCAATGTAAAGGAAGGTTCCCGACTTGAAATGAAAGTCAGAGCTACGGGGAACCCCAACCCTGACATTGTATGGTTGAAAAACAGTGACATCATTGTACCTCATAAATATCCCAAAATCAGGTAAGTGTGTTTGGAAATAATAAAACTAAGCTCATCATATGAATCCAATAACCAAGGAAGTAATACTACTTCTATACTGATGATTTATTTTTTCACTTTTTATAGAATTGAAGGAACCAAGGGAGAAGCTGCCCTTAAAATTGATTCCACTGTCAGCCAAGATTCTGCCTGGTATACTGCAACTGCTATTAATAAGGCTGGCCGGGACACCACAAGATGCAAAGTAAATGTTGAAGTTGAGTTTGCAGAGCCTGAACCAGAGAGAAAATTAATCATCCCACGAGGAACATACAGAGCAAAGGAGATTGCAGCTCCAGAACTGGAGCCCCTCCATTTGCGATATGGTCAAGAACAATGGGAGGAGGGTGATCTCTATGACAAAGAGAAACAGCAGAAACCATTTTTCAAGAAAAAACTCACTTCCTTAAGACTCAAACGCTTTGGGCCTGCCCACTTTGAATGCAGACTTACACCAATTGGCGACCCAACGATGGTGGTGGAATGGCTCCACGATGGGAAGCCACTGGAAGCAGCCAACAGGCTCCGTATGATCAATGAATTCGGGTACTGCAGCCTTGATTATGGAGTTGCATATTCTAGAGACAGTGGTATCATTACTTGCAGAGCCACTAACAAATATGGAACAGATCATACATCTGCCACCCTGATTGTCAAAGATGAGAAAAGTCTTGTGGAAGAATCTCAGTTGCCTGAGGGGAGAAAAGGCTTACAGAGAATTGAAGAATTAGAGAGAATGGCTCATGAAGGTGCACTGACAGGTGTAACAACAGATCAGAAAGAAAAGCAAAAGCCAGACATTGTCTTATTCCCAGAGCCAGTGAGAGTACTTGAAGGGGAGACCGCTAGGTTCCGCTGCCGAGTAACAGGCTACCCTCAGCCCAAAGTCAACTGGTACCTCAATGGACAGCTCATCCGCAAAAGCAAAAGGTTCAGAGTTCGCTATGATGGCATTCATTATCTGGACATCGTGGACTGCAAATCCTATGACACAGGTGAAGTGAAGGTCACTGCGGAAAATCCTGAAGGTGTGATAGAACATAAGGTGAAACTTGAGATCCAACAGAGGGAAGATTTTAGGTCTGTCCTTAGGCGAGCTCCTGAACCAAAGCCTGAATTTCATGTACACGAACCGGGAAAGCTTCAGTTTGAAGTGCAGAAAGTGGATAGACCTGTTGATACCACCGAAAAAGAAATTGTGAAGTTGAAAAGGGCTGAAAGAATTACCCATGAAAAAGTGCCTGAAGAGTCGGAAGAGCTGCGTAGCAAATTCAAGCGCAGAACAGAGGAGGGATATTACGAAGCCATTACTGCCGTGGAGCTCAAGTCTCGTAAGAAGGATGACTCCTATGAAGAACTCCTGAGGAAGACAAAAGATGAACTTCTTCACTGGACCAAAGAGTTAACCGAAGAGGAGAAGAAAGCCCTTGAGGAAGAAGGCAAAATCACTATTCCAACTTTTAAACCTGATAAAATTGAACTAAGTCCTAGTATGGAGGCCCCCAAAATCTTTGAAAGGATCCAAAGCCAAACAGTGGGTCAAGGATCTGATGCACACTTCCGGGTCAGAGTTGTGGGGAAACCAGACCCTGAATGTGAATGGTACAAAAATGGTGTAAAAATCGAACGGTCTGACCGAATCTACTGGTACTGGCCCGAGGACAATGTTTGTGAATTGGTCATAAGGGATGTGACTGCAGAGGACTCTGCCAGCATCATGGTAAAAGCCATCAACATTGCTGGGGAAACTTCAAGTCATGCATTTTTACTCGTCCAAGGTAATTTGAATGTCTTTCATTTGACAGACCTGTCTCTGTATCCATGAATCTCCATTAGTGCATTTCTTTTTCTTTTCCCATTGCTCAAATTGTGAATTTAATTTAATATAATGTGCTTTTCCCCCCTTTTCTCTTGTAGCCAAGCAATTGATCACTTTCACACAGGACTTACAAGATGTTGTTGCTAAGGAAAAAGATACCATGGCAACCTTTGAATGTGAAACTTCAGAGCCATTTGTGAAAGTGAAATGGTATAAAGATGGTATGGAGATTCATGCAGGAGATAAATACAGGATGCATTCAGACAGGAAGGTCCACTTCCTCTCTATACTGACCATTGACACATCTGACGCTGAAGACTACAGCTGTGTACTTGTGGAAGATGAAAATATCAAAACAACAGCTAAACTTATTGTTGAAGGTAGTAAAATGATGATTTCATTGTTTGCTTAAGTTTTAAAGTCACCTTTAGTATGTGATAAAATTAGCTATACAATTTTTCTTTCATAAAAACAATAATTTGGGAGCTGGATATAAGCTTCCTTGTCAGAATCATGAATTTACGTTCCCAATTAAGAATATTGACAATTGGACAATTTGGATTTTTACAGGTAATATTATTTTGATGTCTTGATTTTAAATTTTTTATTGAGTTATAATTCTCAGCTTTCAAAAATAATTTAAAAATCAAAATAACTCCTTTTTACTGAAAATTTATTTCTCAGTCCCTCAGCAGGTAGGTATTAAGAATATTCCTGATGGTATGGGGGAGATAAGAGATATACAAGGCATTGTCTCTATCCTAAGTCTAGATGCCTAACTCTCCAGGGAAATTAATTTCTCCTTATCTTTTACTTCAGGTGCAGTTGTTGAGTTTGTGAAAGAACTTCAGGACATAGAAGTTCCAGAATCATTTTCGGGAGAGTTGGAGTGTATTGTATCCCCAGAGAATATAGAAGGCAAATGGTATCATAATGGTGTGGAGCTTAAATCCAATGGCAAATACACAATTACGTCTCGCCGTGGACGTCAGAACCTCACAGTCAAGGACGTAACCAAAGAGGACCAGGGAGAATACAGCTTTGTCATTGATGGGAAAAAGACAACCTGTAAACTAAAGATGAAACGTAAGTCTTCCCGTTCCCGTCAGCCGGCAGTGAGCATCGTTACAGTTTGGTGATAAAAATGATTGTAACATTCTTTGTCTCCCCGTATTTCACAGCCCGCCCCATTGCTATCCTTCAAGGACTTAGTGATCAGAAAGTCTGCGAGGGTGACATTGTTCAGCTTGAAGTTAAAGTCTCCTTAGAAAATGTGGAAGGTGTCTGGATGAAAGACGGCCAAGAAGTGCAGCCCAGCGACAGGGTTCACGTTGTGATAGACAAACAATCTCACATGCTGCTTATTGAAGACATGACTAAGGAAGATGCTGGGAATTACTCCTTCACCATTCCAGCCCTTGGGCTCTCCACCAGTGGGCGCGTCTCTGTCTATAGTGAGTGTTACTTATACAGTTTCACGTTCACACCATCAAGTGAGGTAAAGCACTTTAATGAGGAGACATTTTAAACAAAATTCATATTTATAATTCTTTTACTTGCGTGTGTGTTTTTGCAGGTGTTGATGTGGTAACACCTCTAAAAGATGTTAATGTGATTGAGGGTACCAAGGCTGTGCTAGAATGTAAGGTCTCAGTCCCTGACGTGACTTCTGTTAAATGGTACTTAAATGATGAACAAATCAAGCCTGATGACCGCGTACATGCCATTGTCAAAGGCACTAAGCAGCGACTAGTGATTAACCGAACTCATGCCTCCGATGAGGGACCTTACAAGCTGATGGTTGGCAGAGTTGAAACTAGCTGTAATCTCTCTGTAGAAAGTAAGAATTGTTCCATTTAATTAATAATTATTTTCAAGCATTCCACTTTCCCATTGTAATAGTAACTAAGTGATTATTTTATTTTTTCCCCAGAAATTAAAATTATCAGAGGTCTTCATGACCTTACTTGTACAGAAACCCAAAATGTGGTCCTTGAGGTTGAGCTGTCCCACTCAGGAATTGATGTCTTGTGGAATTTTAAGGACAAGGAAATCCAACCCAGTTCTAAATATAAAATTGAAGCTCATGGAAAAATATATAAGTTGACAGTGCTAAATATGATGAAAGATGATGAAGGAAAATATACATTTTATGCTGGAGAAAATATGACGTCTGGAAAACTTACTGTGGCAGGTTGGTACATTTATCATTTAATCTAAGTTGTCAGGGGCGATTGTTTTAATTTAAGAAATTGTTGGCCATTTCCCCTCAAATTCGCATCAGTTTCCTGCTTCCATGCCTCTGCCTATGCTGTTCACTAAACCAATAGTACCCTCAACACTGTCCCCATCAGGCTAAATTACAAATGTTCTTACAGGCCTACGTCAAATGTCACCTCCTCCATGAAGCCTTCCCTTAATCTCCTCATTTGTATAGGATCTCATCCTCCTCCAACCCCAGGATCACCCCAGGATATGTGTGCCTCTTTCATTGCTCTTATATACTTGTCTTATTCTCCATTCCCTCTTTTCACACCAGAGTATAAATTCCTGAAATCTGTAATTGCTTCTTTTTCTTCATATACTCCAGTATTTTGCACATGATGGATCACTGATAAATGTTTGCTGAATTGAGCTTTATTCAAACTTTCCTCCTCTAAAGAGTTATTTCTTTTCTTAAGTACTCTTGCTTCTTGAACCTTTGTTTCTTTTACTTATTTCATACTTTTTAGTGAACCCAACGAATATTTTTTAACTACAAGTCAATGTAGCTATGTATCTCTTATGACTTACAATGAAGAATCAAACGTGTAAGCCAATTGTCAACAAAAAATGAGAAGTTATCATTAATTTACTTGGTTCATTACAATTTAAATATTGAGGAGTTGAGATATTACATTCAGATTAAATTGTGCTAGCTATGTCATATGGTATATAAGCAAGTCACATGATAATGGTGTGTCTTATTTGCTATGAAAGTTTCATGGTTTATACTTTATTACATTATAAGATTTCCTCAAAGATTTGACCATAAAAAGACTTCTAAAACAGAATTTTAGATTCTGCACTTTGATGCATGTAAGATAAGTTACATGTTTTTAAATGTGTGGAAACAAGAATAAACTATGAGCTTCTCTATGATTTCACCCAGCATAGGCCAGGCGCTGCTAGGAATTCAGGACACAAAAATAAATAAGGCATGATATTTTTTCTTGAGGAATTCACAATTTAGAGAGGGACAGATTCATAAGCAGCTAACTTGTTAAAGTGGCAGTTATTTCTGCAGTGGGTGACAGGAGGAGAGGCAGTGGGGGAAAGGTCATAGGAGAGATGACATTTGTCAACACTGATTTTTAGTATACAGGAATCTCTGTCTTATAGAGACATTGATGACCTGGACATTTTGCTTGGCAAAGCTTTTTCCAATCAAATATCAGACATAGTCCCAGGAAATAATCCTTAAAAGACCAAGTAGAATGCTTTTGAAGAAGAAGGAATTGAGTTAGAGGCTATCCATGTGGTATGCTGTGCATTATGGTTGTAAGAATTCCATATTAAGAGTTGCTCTTCCTTTGCAAAACTTTCCTGATTCCAGTATTTTCCCTGGTTATCAGTATTTTCCCTGGTTATCTAAGCATACTTAGAATAAGGGATTTCTGTGGTACCTTCTCAATATGGGTAATAATAATCTTATTAGACATTTCATAATGTTTAACATCATGTTTTTAAATTCGATGTTTTATATTTAAATTGTGCACTGATTTCTTTATTGTGTAAATATTTCTAAGGGACTAACACCATACTTCTCCTGTTCCAAAGGGGGGGCCATCTCCAAGCCACTCACAGATCAGACTGTAGCTGAATCACAGGAGGCTGTGTTTGAATGTGAAGTTGCCAACCCAGATTCTGAAGGCGAATGGCTGAGGGATGGCAAACACCTACCACTGAGTAACATCATCAGAAGTGAATCTGATGGCCGCAAAAGGAGACTTATCATTGCTGCCACCAAATTAGATGACATTGGAGAATACACCTACAAGGTGGCTACCTCCAAAACATCTGCCAAACTCAAAGTTGAAGGTCAGTGATATAAGATCTGTCCTTTTAAAATGATATTACATTCTTGACCATTATCATTTTAAACATCAAATGGTCTGGCCATTTTAGATACCATAAATTTTCATTTCATAAAATCATTGGTATGTGGCTATGCAAACTTTATCCCATTTGAGTATAGAAAAAACATTCAAGTGTAGAATGCACATGTCCAACTGGACCTCAAGTTTCCCTAAATAATCTCAGGTGTCTTTTAAAATAGAGGTGCTACATAACTGCAAAATGTCAGATAACCATTCTTGTGCAAGATGACTGGGCACTGATCTTGTTCAGGACTTCTTTTTCTTTATGATACCATCTATATTTTCTAAACCAATCATAAATTTGTCTTCAGCTGTCAAAATTAAGAAGACTCTGAAGAACCTTACAGTGACAGAAACACAAGATGCTGTCTTCACCGTTGAGCTCACACACCCTAATGTCAAAGGTGTCCAGTGGATCAAAAATGGGGTTGTGCTGCAATCCAACGACAAGTATGATATCTCAGTCAAAGGGACGGTCTATTCTCTGAGAATTAAAAACTGTGCCATTGTGGATGAGTCTGTTTATGGCTTCAGACTTGGAAGGCTAGGAGCCAGTGCCAGACTGCACGTTGAGAGTAAGTTGACTTAGAAACACTTTATAAGTAACCAACCCATGGTTACCATCAAGATAACCATCTCACTGAATTGCTCCAACTTTCCTCTTAGCTGTCAAGATCATAAAAAAGCCAAAGGATGTGACTGCCTTGGAAAATGCCACCGTTGCCTTTGAAGTTAGTGTTTCCCATGACACAGTTCCAGTAAAATGGTTCCATAAGAATGTGGAAATTAAGCCGAGTGAGAAACACAGACTGGTCTCAGAAAGGAAGGTCCACAAGCTGATGCTGCAGAATATTGCCCCCTCAGATGCTGGAGAATATACGGCTGTGGTGGGGCAACTGGAATGCAAAGCAAAGCTGTTTGTGGAGAGTAAGTATTAAGCAGCCCCCGGGACACTTCCCTGGAGGGTCCCTAGGTAGTCATTGGTTTGTTCTGCTTCATCTGTTTTTTAAATAAACTGTCTTAACCAAAGCGCTCTCTGATTTTCCCAAGCATTACATATTACAAAAACTATGAAAAACATCGAGGTGCCTGAGACCAAAACGGCCTCCTTTGAGTGTGAGGTGTCCCACTTCAACGTCCCTTCCACATGGCTGAAGAATGGCGTGGAGATTGAGATGAGCGAAAAGTTCAAGATAGTTGTGCAAGGAAAACTGCACCAGCTGGTCGTCATGAACACCAGCACAGAGGACTCAGCGGAATACACGTTTGTCTGCGGCAACGACCGAGTCAGCGCCACGCTGACAGTGACCCGTAAGTAAAAAAAAAAAAAGAAAGTATGTAGAGAGAATATTCATTAGGCTCACTTTTATCCCATCTCCTACACTTTCCTGAACATTTACTCTATTTACATCATATTTACGTCAAAAATCCTTGATGGAAACATCTACTGTGTGTTCACACTGAGTTAAGCACTAGCATCTCCACCTGGATAAAGTTTCCCAAGTCGAGTAGCATTGAAAGGGCCTAGAAAGATGTTCCAGTGTCTGTCACTTGATCTTTCTATTTCTCTGTCAGTTGGCATTGTCGCGTCCAGGAGCACATGGAAGGTGTCAGAGCTCATATCTCTGAACTGTAATCACCTCAACAGATGTACTAAAAAAATTCCAGGGTTTCATTCTGCACCTGTTATGAACCACATCATATTTACATTGTTTCCCTGGGTGTTTTTCCTGTTCCCATTTGCAGCAATCATGATTACGTCCATGTTGAAGGACATCAATGCTGAAGAAAAAGACACCATTACCTTTGAGGTGACAGTGAACTATGAAGGCATCTCTTACAAATGGTTAAAGAATGGTGTGGAAATCAAATCAACTGACAGGTGCCAGATGAGAACCAAAAAGCTCACACACTCACTGAACATCAGGAATGTTCACTTTGGGGATGCTGCTGATTATACCTTTGTTGCTGGAAAAGCTACATCGACAGCCACCCTTTATGTGGAAGGTATGCTTTCATAAATGTCATATCCATAGAAAAAATGTCAAACATCCTATATAAAATGTTAGTGCATCAATTGATGAATGGATAAACAAAATATGGCATATCTATACAATGAGATATTATTCAGCAATAAAAAGGAAGTATTAATACATGCTATAACATGGATGAACCTTGAAAACTTTATGCTAAGTGAAAGAAGCCAGTCACACAGACCACATATTGTATGATTCGTCATATGAAGTGTCCAGAACACAAATCTAGAGAGATATAGATTGGTGTCTAAGTCTAGAGGGGAGGCAATGGGAATATTCTAGAAGGTAATGTGTAAGGGAAGTGTGGTTTCTTTTTGGGAAAATAAGAATGTTCTAAAATTATGGTGGGGATGGTTGCATAACTCTGAATACACTGAAAGCCATTGAATTAGATACTTTAAATGGGTGAATTGTACAGTATGTGAATTATATCTCAATAAGGCTATTTTAGATGTTAATTTTTCACATGCTGTTTTCCAGCCCGCCATATAGAATTTAGAAAACATATTAAGGACATTAAGGTTCTCGAGAAGAAGCGAGCCATGTTTGAATGTGAAGTTTCTGAACCTGACATCACTGTACAGTGGATGAAAGATGGCCAAGAACTGCAGATCGAAGACAGGTCAGTTGCTTTGTCTTGCTGCATTCCAGTAATTCCCAGTTACCTCTGAGTCATCATACATTAAACTCCAATTTCCACTTCATCCATAGAATAAAGATTCAGAAGGAAAAATATGTCCACCGCCTTCTGATCCCGTCGACCCGAATGTCCGATGCCGGGCAGTACGCGGTGGTGGCAGGAGGCAACATGTCGACAGCTAACCTCTTTGTAGAGGGCAGAGATGTTCGCATCCGAAGTATTAAAAAGGAAGTTCAGGTATTGTCCATATACTGAATTTTTAAAAAATCATCAACAGTCCTGAATCTATAGTTCTATATTTTAATTTTTCACTTTGAAATTTTCTAACCACAGTCTTTCAAAGAATTAAATTAGCTCATCTTTACTTGGCTTAAACTCTCTTATGCTGACATCAATTCAGTCACAGTTTCCACTCACTTAGGAATAAGTGTGTCCTTAGCAGCTGTCTAAATACTTTAATTAAAGCAGCTGTAGAAACTTCACTGTCTAATAAATGGCTACTTGCCAAGCAGCACCAACCAGAAAAGAATTAAAATGTAAATTGTGATGTTCACACATCAGTTAGAACTGAGGAAACTTCGAATAAGGTGGCATTTTCTCAGAAGGTTACCATCTATGGAGAAGCAGGTGTGGAGGGACTCGGTGGCTGGACCCCTTCCTGTGAAGTCTAAGAGGAAGCCCAGTCTGGGCAATGCTAAATTCCTGGCAAGGACACTGTGCAAACACTTTTGTTGTCTGCTACATTTGCAGAGCTTGTCCTCATGGGTGCCTCTTCCCAAATGATGTAATGGAAGGACCATGTTCAGAGAAATACCATTTGAGTTCAGTTTCATCTTGCTCATCCAAAGAGAACTAGGCTTTTGAGGCCTTAGGCCATAATAAAAAAGTCTTCAATGAGGGCACAGATAACCTGGATGTGTCTGCCATCCTTTATTTTCTAATTCTGAGCCTCAGTTTTCTCACTTTTAAAATGAGGATAATAATTCCTACTTAGCCCACAAATTTGTTATTTATATAATATGAAATCAAATTGAATAGTAATTTAAAAGAGCTTTGTAGGTAATAAAAAGCCCCCAGATGTAAAGTGTCATTATTTCTAACATAAATAATTAATTATTAATTAAGAAGCAAGCATTTAAGGATGAAATAATTGTTTCTTTGGGGCAGCTTCCCTCCTCAGTGCAGGTATAAGCATGATCCTCTACAAAAGAGGTTCGGGTACCATTTGTCCAAGCCTAGACAGGAAAATTTAGAATGTACAACAGTCAGCTGATGTATTATATCATAATATATAGGTTTTGCATGCTCTTCATGTGAACAGTTTTAGAAATGGGTTAACCTAAAGGAAACCAGGGCTTCAACTTTCTTTTTATGCTGTTCCATCAATAGGTCATTGAGAAACAGCGTGCTGTCGTTGAGTTTGAGGTCAATGAAGATGATGTTGATGCCCACTGGTACAAAGATGGCATTGAAATCAATTTCCAAGTTCAGGAACGACACCAATATGTGGTGGAGAGAAGAATCCACCGGATGTTTATCTCTGAAACTAGACATAGTGATGCAGGCGAATACACCTTTGTGGCAGGAAGGAACAGGAGTTCTGTTACTCTCTATGTTAATGGTATGTAGGGAGAGATTTTCACATATTTTGTGGATTCATCTGAAATAATCCTCCCCTTTAAGTCACTAAACTCTGGTCGTTTCAGGGCAATTTCTAAAGAACTTACGGTTCTCACGTGGTTGCAACAACATTTATTTACACACTATACCTATGGATAAGGGAGGGCAGCTGTTAAAAGGACTATTGAGATGTCATTTCCAGAAGGCACCTAATGGCCAGAACCTCATTTAGTTGATCAGCACTACTGAACATCCACAGTGTATCAATTATAATATGCCCCAAATGAGTTTCTAGATACAGCAGTAAACTGCATTAGTTCTCTGCCCTCTGCCCCTGACTGCTTAAGTACTGCCAAGTGATATTGTCACTTCCAGCCTCTGATATAGAGTGCCTGGGAGAACCCACAGGTCCTCTTTGAGACCCTGGGGGGCCTAGAGAGCCACAGACAATGTGGAACTAGATCCTCTCTGCCCCAAACTCTAAGACCAGGCTCTTATTTTGGAGGGGGAATTCCACATGCTACCAAGCACTCCTGAGAAGCCTCATAACAGTCCCCAGGGGCATGCCATTAAATCTCTGCTTTCCTCATTAGAAACTTTAGAGCTGAATTCGAGGTTGGCCAAGATCTGAGCCTATTCTAGATACATAGAGAAAAATGGAACCTCCCTCTCTATCTTAGGCCGTCTCTCTCTGAAAAAAATATCTCTGAGGCAGATGCAGGAACACTAAGGATAATCTCAAGAGTCACAAAGATTAACCATATTGTAAACATTCCCTGAGTCCCTAGAGGACCAAATGGTCACAGCATTCAGTTATTATCATCTCTGTATTAGTAGTAGAGAAAGTGAGGCACAGAGAAGTAAAGGTCTCATAGAAGTCATTCCTCCCTATTTCTGGGTTCCATGAACTAGCCAGATCCCCTCGCTCATCACAACACTAAGAATATGCTTTTGTTAGCATAACAGAAAGATGAATTTTGTTAAATCTACCTAATTGCATTTAACTAGATCTGAAATAATATTCATTCATTCGTTCATTCAATACTTACCGATTGTGTTTCGCTGGCACCAGTATATAATAAAATGACTATGGTATATACACAAATACTTGCAAAACAAACAAACCTGAACAGGATGAGGCTCCTCACCACATGATTTGCCCAAATGACTTTTAAAAATAGGTAACCCATGGAAGTTATTCTAGAATTCTTTTAGGTATCCCTTCCTATGCCCCCACCTCAACCAGCAAATGGGGTAATCATGTCATAGTGAGGAACCCCACACTCTCAGCATGCCTCAAAATATCAAAATATCTTTCTGAAGCTATTCCCTCTTCTCGAGGACAAAATCCAAATGTTTTTTTCCTTCTTAGCATAAAGAATGTTTTAATATCCTGAGGCAACTTAGGATAGCGCAATTCCAAAGTTTCGTTTCTGGACACGTAACCACTTGGCAACAAATTATTGTAGAGTTTTGCGTGCTCTCCTGTGTTTTTACCCTTTTTCATGGGCTGTTTGTTGTCATTTACTCTTAGCTCCTGAACCGCCCCAAGTTCTGCAGGAGCTCCAGCCTGTTACTGTGCAGTCTGGCAAGCCCGCCCGCTTCTGTGCCGTGATATCTGGCAGACCACAGCCCAAAATTTCCTGGTACAAGGAAGAGCAGCTGCTTTCCACTGGCTTCAAGTGTAAATTTCTTCACGATGGGCAAGAGTACACGCTTTTGCTAATTGAAGCCTTCCCAGAGGATGCGGCTGTCTACACCTGTCAAGCCAAGAATGATTATGGAGTTGCCACGACATCAGCTTCACTTTCAGTGGAAGGTAGGAATGCCTTGCTGCTTCCCAGCTTCAAATAAAACCCAAGAAGCCAGCTTTTATGCTCTCCTGGTCCATTTAAAAACACAATTTGGAGCTCATCAAAGTAGATTGTTACCCAACTTGGAAGGCACTCCACTGTGAAATAAATTAAGATAAATCTACACGCTCCCTTCTGTGAGGTCTCTTTGGGGACTTAATCATGACAAATCTGTGGTCTCTTTCTTTAGTTCCAGAAGTTGTGTCTCCTGATCAGGAAATGCCAGTTTATCCTCCTGCCATCATCACCCCACTTCAGGACACTGTCACTTCCGAAGGACAGCCAGCCCGTTTTCAATGCAGAGTTTCTGGAACAGGTAGGTTTATGAGCAAAAGGTATCATTGCTAATATTTGTAAGGCATGATGTGGGGAAAATGTCCTGTCACCTTTCCCTCCATCACAAATATCTCAAGAATAATCTGAAGCTTAATGGGAATCTAGCAGGAGACTTACTTGAATTATTTAATTAAGATTTAGATCAGTATTTTCTACTATTTTTTTGTACAAATGGTTAAGGTAGTAAATTTTATGTTATGTATTTTTTATCACAATAAAAAATTAGATTGGTGTTTTCCACTAATCTCAAAAAATGTCATGCTCCCATTATGATTGTAGTTGCACTTTTATATTTTGATTGAGAAAATATGACAAAAACTGCACTTATTATTAGATTAATTATAATACCATCTACATAGGTTTCAAAAGAAGAGTCTATTTATACATGAGGCATTATTCAGTCTATGGGTAATGCTTGTGTGAAAGATATTTTTCTTTGGAAGGCAATATCCTGCAGTGGTCAAAAGTAGGGGCTTTATTGTCAAAGAGGTTGGATTTCAATCTTGGCTCCAATGTGTAACCTTAGGCAAATATATGATTTCTTTGGTTCTTTTTTTCTCATGAATACAGTGAGTATACTATTGCATTCAATCTTAGAATGTACATTTTTTGAGGCCAGGGATTCTGTTTTAGTACCTAGAAACTGGTGCCTGAAAAACAGTAGCTACTAGAAGGTAAGCTCTATGAAAGCAAGGGTGGAGCTTTGCCCTAGAATATGTACACACTTCATACTCAATAAGTAATTGTTGATTGGACAAATATATGA
Source organism: Daubentonia madagascariensis (assembly GCA_023783475.1). Taxonomy (NCBI): domain Eukaryota; kingdom Metazoa; phylum Chordata; class Mammalia; order Primates; family Daubentoniidae; genus Daubentonia; species Daubentonia madagascariensis. Next base: position 29,910,807 of record JAKFHU010002088.1, read on the forward strand.
TTGTTAAATGACTAATATCCATGATTATCAGGATTAAGTTAGATAACCCAAGTCAGCACATAGCCCAGTGCCTATCATGTAGTAATCACTCAATCAGAGTTAACTGCTACTATTTTTAATTAGAGCATGCTTCCCAAATACCACCAGCCCTTGCCCTCATCCCAGGAATCTGACCTTGGTAGGATGAGACGATACACGTAGAGCCATTTCAAGCCAATTATGATTGAAGATGGACCTCAGATAGGGAAAAGATAAATCAAATGAATAAATGATTCATTTGTCCTAACAATCACTCCTTCATTTTCTTGGCTTTTATATACCACCAACCAAAGAGAAATGTTCAAAGCTTGGGCATCTTACAGCACAGCACTCTTAATGAGTTTTATTGTTTTGTTTATTATGCTTCTCCCATTAGTTTATAACCCAATCTCTACTTTGCCAAGAGCTATTTTTCTTAACAGGTTAGTATTTGAGTTGGTCTTTCTGACCTAATGATTTTCTCCTCTGGGATGGAGATGATGATCTGAAAATCAAATGAACCTCTTTGATTTAGTAGCATAATTAAAGGGTGTAATGTATGTAAAGCACTTATAGGAGTGGCTGCCAAGTGACTGGTGGTCAATATGTTCATTTTACTATAGCCATAGAGAGGAATTATGTAAACATAAAAGTACAGCATTGGGTGACCAACATGGACAAATACCATAGACTTTGTGTACTTGAAGCATAGGGTTTGAGAAATACTAAATATCAATAAATGAGGACTGATTTGATAATATTCTACTAAAACAATGATAAAAAGCGTATTTTAAAATCAAATTCACTAAAGCTACACTAAATAATTTTTCCATTCATCTAAGTTTTAGAGTAAATTTTCATATAAATGTACATATATGTGCATCATCTAAAGTAGTAATAGTTGCCTTAACTATAATTGTATAGTGCTTTTTAGTCTATAACACCTTATAGTATTGCCTTTAAGGTGTTGCAAAAATACATTCGAAGTGCTCTACAAGACTCCAATTGAGGTAGAAAGAAAAAGAGAAAAATTCTCTATCTTTTCTGCATGACTGATGTCTTTAATGTTTGAATGGGCTTTATAAATTCACAAGATCATTAACTCCCTATGTGTGGTGATATTTATGCACCTATAGAGGTTTTAGCACCCTCTTTTAAACTTGTTTTCTATATGAGAGAAATTAAATTCATTAAATAAAATGCCCTTTCAAAAGCTTACTAAATCACATAGGTTCATGCCCCTGGGACTGAAAGTATTTACACAACTTCCTCTGACCAGGTATGAATGGCCTTAAGTCAGTAAGCTCAGCCCTGCCTTCCACAAACTGGAAAGAGATTATAAGTGTTCAAAAGCCCTGTTGCCGTGTTTTTTGGGACTCAGTACTTCCTGAAGCATGAAACATGGGCCTGAGCAATCAAGCAGTGCTTTTCTAACAGTGAAGATGTATCCGCTGAAGGTCTCCAGTGCCACCTACTGGTAGAAGAGCAATTTGGAAAATTAGAATTTTAAAATTTGTGATAAAGCTAGCTTTTTGCTAGTGTTTATTCTACAGACAATGAGTCAGTATCATTTGGAGGGTTACAGAGTGACAGTTAGCTAAACACAATAATGAATAATTAGTCTATCAGTGACGTATGTCCATTATTCATTTAAGCATCTATTCAATTTTTATTCTACCAACATTTATCGTGTGCCTGTTATTGAGACATTACACTAGGTGCTGGGGTTGCACAGACCTTGCTGTTGCCTTCAATGTGTAGGTGAGGAGATGTATGGGCACAACTAGATCCCAAGGTTGTAAGTGACATAACAGGCCCACATACTCATTGTTCTCTGTCTGGGAGAGAGTTGGAGAAAGTTGTATGAACAAAGCATTGAAGAATAAGTAGGATCATTGAGCACAATGGCATTCTAGGCAGAGAGAACAACATGTGCAGTCACAGAAACTTGCAGGAATACTTCATGTGCTGGAAATGATGAGTGGTTTAAGTATGGCTGGAAAGTGATGTCATGAGTGGGCGAGAAGGCTAGAAAACATGGCAAAGGCCAGGTGCTAAAGTGGTTGGTATTCTCTGCTGAGGATTTTGGAGTTTATCTTGTTTCCATTGAGGAGCCACTGACAGATTTTTAAGCCCTTGGGTACCACGACTAGGTTTGTTTTTAGAAACGATACTGTGATAGGGAAAGGAGGAAAGCACAGATATGGGAGGCAGGACTGCAGTAAGGAACTGGAGGCGAGGCTGTCACAACAGGCTGGGAGAGTGTTGACGAGGCCCTCCCTCAGGGGAGCCAGGAGAGAAGAAAGGGGTGGATTGGAGAAGTAATCAGAGGTAAGGTGAATAGGATTTGGGGACCAAATGCAACAGAGTGGTGAAGATGGGGAGCAGGGAAATGGGGCGGCCTCACAGAAACCATGAAAGGCCAATGACCAACATAGATAATGGCAGGCTAGCCAGAAGCACCAAGTGCATTACCAAGAGAGGTTTCGCCTTTTAGCTCATTTAGTGTTGGCAGTTTGTGTCCAGTGGCAGTTCATGTGTGTCCCGGTGCCTCATTCAGTTCACCAAAGGAAGACATTGTCAGTAAGAATCAGCAGAGAACCTTGTAAGGAAACACACTGACCTTGTCATTGATGATCAAACACACACAGATACACTCACACAAGCCAAATTGTTATAGGATGCCTGCGCAATTCCATGTGATGGTGTTGCCTATGACACCACATGGCCCTGTCTTTTGGCATGTTGTTGAAGACACTTTTCATCCCTTTTGTGATGTTAGACATTCTTGGTTTAATGACTGACTTGTGCCAGTGGTTTATAAAGCCCTTTTGTGTGTGTTGCGTCATTTAATTTTCACAGAAATTTTATGCAATGAATGGCCCATAAATTATTATGCATCTTATTTTACAAAGAAAAGACTGGTCTGGATTAAATGACATGTCCAAGGTCACACAACTGACAAATTGTAGTGTCAGGATTTTATTTTCTACGTTACCTTGCTATCTAAGGAACTGAAAAGATTTGTTACTTTAAAAGGACAATCTGTACTTTATAAACGACTACCATCATGGGAAGGAAGGTGACCTTCATAGGTGAATATTGGCACTAAAATGCAAACAGATGCTAGATTATTGGACATTGGAAGATCCTCATGGATGGTATTTAGATAAGGAAGTGGTATAGTGACCGTGCTCCAAACTCAAGATGGCTTTGATTTTGGCTGTTCAAATAATTATCTAAATATAAAGTGCACATCATCCTAAACTATGATAACATAATGACATGTTATTCTATCCTTAATGTTGGGTTTTTATTTTCTATTATTTTAAGATTGCTCAAATCCTTGTATGAAATATCTAGTCATATTACAATTTATTATAACTACTACTCTGAAAAAAAATACATCTAAGATGCCCAAATACCAGAATCTCTCTCTCAATTTAAAAGATTATTTTCTATACAATTATTTGTGCCATATACACTGCTATGCTGTAACCTTTTTTCATTGATAACAAAAAAATAGAGGTTTTTTTCTTCAGCTTTCAAGGACGTCTATTTTAGACTTTGTAGAATATTGATCTTCTCAGCTCTCGTTTTGATTGATCTTTCTGCAACCCAGGAGTGGAGATTTTCCTCACTTCCTATCCCAGAAGGCAACTACGATCTCAGATCAAACCCTTATGATTACTGTTTCTCAGGACTATCTTTTTCTCAAAGTCACTGAATATGTCAAAATCTTGTCCCTGCTTCCACCACCTGACATGCAAATGCCTAAAAATAATATAACTAAAATTCTATAATTTCAAACATTACAACCAATTCAACAATAGAACAAGCTATATTTTTCTAGAATCATGTTTCCTTACTGAAGATGAAAGGAAATCATATAATATGAGATGCAGCATGCTCAACATAAAAGTATAATGTTATTAAGACAAATAGGAAATGTAGTCACTAGTATAATTAACATTGTGTTTGCAGGTAAATTTTTAAAATTCACTAGTTTTTGTGATTTAAATGTCTTTTTTTCTTTTCTTTTGTGGTACAGATCTGAAAGTGTCTTGGTACAGCAAAGACAAGAAAATCAAGCCATCTCGGTTCTTTAGAATGACTCAGTTTGAAGACACTTACCAACTGGAAATTGCTGAAGCTTATCCAGAAGATGAAGGGACCTACACTTTTGTTGCTAATAATGCTGTAGGCCAAGTGTCAAGCACAGCCAACTTGAGACTAGAAGGTAGAGTAAGACAACTTTAAGAACTACATCTAAATGTAGATCTAATCTCACAATGTCAGTAACAATTACTAAAGATTTCATGTAAATCATCGTTCCTACCATTCTCTTTTAATTCAACTAATTATTTCCATGTTACATGTGATGTTCTTGCTTCTCATTTACCCCTTTTCGTGATGAGTCACAGACCATCATTTTCTATTTGGCCCTGCTCTTCCTCCATAACCTTTTGTGTCGTATTGCTACCACCACCAGCTTTCGTGCTTCCTGATCAGCATGAATCAGAATGGGGGAAATGCGCGGAAGAAGAAATGGATAGATTTGTTTTCTCGTTTGGCTAGGGTGGAAATCATATTTTTTTAAAAATCTAAGGGTGTTATCATCCTCCCATTGTGTTGACACAATTATGATTTCACAGAAGCTACAGTGACAATTTCAGGTCTCTATACCGGTAGATATATTCACCATCATTCCTAGAATGCCTGAGTGTTTGAGGGGTCCAGTCCTAAGGTGGTTTATCGTTTCTGTTAGTTGAGGCTCTTAAATTGTAATCAGAAACACTTCCTCAGTAGCAGGGGCACTTTAATTCAAAACAAAGATAGCAATATTTGTATACAGTCAGACTATTTTTCCTGAGCAAGTATAGTCTATGTAGTATTAAATATACATAAATACACAGGGCTTAGGGAAACTTCTGGGTTTTTCCTTAACTTTTTACACACTAACTGTAACTAGATGTTTTTATAATAATGAATTTCAAGTGGTTTACAAAACAGAAAATCTGATTTTACAACCAGAGGAAGGAAGAAAAGAATACTCAAACCCTGTTACCTACTACACTATTGCCTTCATGAACAATATAGTGAAGTTCCTTAGCCCATTTGTGCCTGAGAAATGGAAGTGAACTTGTGTGACTTCAAATTAATAGTGACATATAATGATAAGGCATTAGGATTAGACTGTATTCTAGTCTATCATTGAAATTTGTCACAGATCTGTAGACAACTCCAAATGAATTCTGGTTTCAGTGCAAGGTAAGACATTAAAAATTGGCATGCTTCTTTTCAGGATTTAGCAAATTTGAAGAAGTTACATCCAACTCCCAATGGCATATCTCTTCATCAGTTTCATTTAAGAAGGAGTCCCTTGGCCAAAAGCCCATCTTCATCCAGCCTCTATCAAGCCTCAGGGTGCTCAGCGGGGAGACAGTCAGATTTCATGCGAGGGTTTCTGGCATTCCCAAGCCAGAAGTCCAGTGGTTTCATAACCAGCAGCTAATTCTACCAACAAAAGATATAGTTTTCCATTTGGAGGAGTCCACAGGCATGGCTTTAATGCTTATAGTTGATGCTTACTCAGAGCATGCTGGGCAATACTCTTGCAAAGCAGCCAATAGTGCTGGGGAAGCCACTTGTGCAGCTACACTCACAGTGAGTCCAAAAGGTAAAGCCCTTCTTGCTTCAAAGACTTTGATTTGCTGCATACCTCCCGGTCCCACTGTTACTAATGAGTCTCTGCTGTTTGTTTCATTGCATACTGTGTTCAGTCCATAATTTACTAATAAAGTTACACCCAATAACTCCCCCCAAGTCCCTAATTATGGGTTAACCTATATTCTTTAAATCTCACCAATGTATGTGTTCTGTGCATTAGAGAACCAGTAATTATTTTATTAGGCACGAATTTTGCTTGGCTTTTTTACTTTTCTAAACAACATTGCATTGCTGCATCATTAAATGATCTATTTACTGTATATTGTTTATAAAGTATATGGTAGAGGGAAGGCAAATGGTATCCCAAATATAGTCACCTAGAGAGAGAGAAAGAGAGAGAGAGAGACTATGTCACCACGGATAGCTGCAGTGACAACAGAAGGAAGGAACCAGATACTATATGGCATCTGCATGAGCCTTCATCAGCCACTCATCACGGGATCACTGGGAATGAATTTTCCTTTGTATGATCCTGACATCCTAGAGCATACTGCATCTGGCATGCTGCTTCCAAGTGACAATGATGTCTTTCATCTTCATCTTCCATACCGTTTTATGTTACTAACCTGGTCAAGTGACAAAACTTAGATCTTAATATTCTCTTCTTTTTCTTGTCACTTGATTATACAGTGCAAGCCCTAGATAGGCAAAGTTCTGGGAAAGATGTAAGAGAGTCCACCAAGTCCCAGGGAGTGGCAGATTCCTCTTTCACAAAACAGGAGAGCAAAATATCCCAAAAGGAAATTAAGTCATTTCAAGGATCATCACATGAATATGAAGTGCAGGTTTTTGAACGTGTGTCTCAAAGTTCCACCCACACAGCTGCATCCGTTCGAGATATAGAGTTGCACCACACTGCATCCCTTTCACAAATTGCAGAAAGCACTGAGTTATTTGAGAAATGTGCTGAAGAGTCAATGGGTGAGGTGCCACGGATTCTCCTGCATCTTCAGGACCTCACTGTAAAGTGTGGCGACACTGCTCAATTCCTCTGTGTTTTAGAAGATGAATCTTTTGTTGATGTAACTTGGATTCGTGAAGGTGTAAAGATGGAGGAATCTGAGAGAGTGAAGCAATCACAAGATGGAAATATTCAGTTTCTTACCATATGTAACGTTCAGCTGGTAGACCAAGGACTATACAGCTGCATTGCACAAAATGACTTTGGAGAGACGACAACATCAGCAGTATTAAGCGTAGAAGGTGGTTATTTGACTTTTAGCTATGACTTGCTTCATTTCATTCTCATCGCTTCATGCAGCTTTTTTGTCATGCAAATTGAATCAATGAACATATTAATTAGAATACCTCTAAATTAGTGTTCTATTCATAAATGACTTACGAAAGTCAGCCAAGTCATTGGCCAAGCTGGTCCTGAAAATTTAACTTTTCAGTATAGATTCAGAAAGTTTAACTTTCAAATGTAGGTTCAGGAAGTTAAGGTTTATCTCATATGTGCTGCTTTTTCTAATATTTACCAATGCACTACCGAGGAAGTATACCAAAGAAAGTTAAAATGTTGTAGTACTCATTGACATTTATTATTGTGCCCAACACTGTGCTAAATTTAAATTTAATTGTTTTATACTAAGAGGCTCAATAATTATTATATCCCCTTTATTTGCAGATCTGAAGGTTCTAGTTGTTTATAAAGAGGCCATGAAAATAGAAAATTGGGCACTGAAAATAATAAAGCTCTGTCTGGACCAAAATTAGTAGTCTCTAGATATTTCTCAATAAATGATGCTGATGTTGAAACAACGGTCTTTCTTCTTGCTCAGTAGAAAGAATCTGGCTCATTAATTCATATAATGTGTCTCCAATAGTCACTCACCAAAAAGAGGCCGTTTTCTTTCTTAATCTGAGACCTTGTTCTATAGCTATTTTTAATTTTATTACCATAGCCTACAAGGGGAATATCTTAATTACTGAGGTCTAGATATGTAAATTAGGTGGAAAATTCCACCATCTAGAGAGTTGACCCTCAATTTCACTGTAGCTGCTGGCTAGCACAGTAATTACACAGAATGACTATTTATCTCGAGGTGTTGTCTACAAGTCATGTAGGTGACAGCTGTGACAGTTTCTGCAGCAATGTAATTGGGAGTTGGCTGTGTTGTGGAGGTGGGATAAAGGTAGATCTTTCAACTTGCTTCCTAAAGAACCTGGTGCCATAGTATAGCGTTTGAATGTCATATACCCGGAGTGGATTTGAGCTGAGAATTTTTGCCCAAGGATCTCCAGTTCACTCAGTTCCAATTGATTATATTATTAAAGTGTTCTTGAAGCAAGAGGATTTTTTGGGAAAGTCCAGACTGCCTTGCTTGCACTTAAAAAAGTTAAAAGATAAAACAGTTTTAGGTGTTTCAAGAGTGAAGGATCAGGCACAGTTGTCTAATTATTTGACATAAGGCCAGTCTTTATATGTTCCTCTTTTATTTTGGCCTAATAAGTTCATATCAGAGTTATCCACCATGATCAAGTAGGAATGTCAAACCCCTGGAAGTCCATTTGAATAGAGTTCTTATGCGCATAATAAACATAGATGCATCATATATTAGTTTTGGAACTAACATTCTGCCTTTCCTTCTCATCCTAATGACATTCCATCTTCTCTACATTCAGCGTATGTTTTATTCTTACAAACACAGCTAATTTATGCCTTTTCCTAACTTTATTCTTACCTAGCAAAAGAATCGCAAACCAGATCAGTTACAAAAATTACTCTTGGTTCAGACACTAAAAGTATTAAAACACTCAAAGAGTCACAAATTAAAACAACGCGTGAAGTAAAAAGAGAATCGTCAAAGAAAACATCAAGTCTGTCATTAACTTCACACCAAAGACCATAAGGAACTGGGAACAAGGGAGTCGAGTCTCCAGACATGATGCCACACGCACCGAAGGAGAGTGATACAAGGGAACCAGCCTTTCCCAAGAAGCTGCCCCAGAAACGATTGTGTCCAAAAAGCTGTGACTGTTCCTTATGTAATAAAAGCAATTTTGAGTTGAGGAGTCTTTGTTTTGCTCCTTGATATGTAATTAGATTTTGTATAGTTTAAAATTTGAAAGGTGGTTCAAACCAAAGGAGTGTTTACTAGCAAAAACGTTTAATTCTGCAGGAAAAACTGAGACTAGCCCTCAACTAAAGTGGCAACTTTGAAAATGCATGTTCCTTCTAAATGTGATTTCATCTCTTAGCAAGTGTTCAGTCAACAGGACGTTTAAAAAAAATATATCCCTTTAGTTTGTCAATTACTTTTCTGAATGCATGTAAAGGCATGGGTAATTATGGAACCAAAAATGAAAATTTCATAGAGAACCTAAAATAAAAATGTTTTAAATTTTTCTGTCAAGATTGTCATGTATCTTTATCAGCACATTGATTTTTTTGGCATGGACTTTTTGGTAAATTTGGGAATGTAGTTTTTGGTTATTATTAATATAATAAAGAGAAGACTTTAATCATATAAGTCATGAATTGATGCGGAAAGTATATGCAATTAATCACTAAAATCTCATTATATGTTTTTCTGTTTTAGCCCCTGAATCAATTTTGCAGGAGAGGATGGAAGAGCAGATTGAGATGGAATTGAAAGGTATTGTTATGATGGATTCGAGATTTAAGTAGAAATCCCTAAGGATTAACAGAATCCTTGAGTTGCCTTCTTTCTCTTGGTATTATCGAGAAAAATGACATAGATGTAAAAATATATCTCTTAGAGTATATATTACTATGTCGCATGCCTGGTTTAGTATGTTGATGGTTACGTGCGTTTCATAGTAATTTGTTGTATGGTAATTTAAAACCTGTATTTAAAATTTATCAGCCATATTCAACTTTATGTTTGCAGTCATTTTGAAAAGCGTGTATTATGAAAAGTTGTCATCTTAATGCATGAATTCATGAAGTAGAAGTTTGTTTTCAAAATCACAGTGAAGTAGATTGAACAATAGACAATAACCTAGTTGTCCTTCTCAGAATGCAATGTCATGAACGAATTACAATTGAAATGTTCCTTTATTTAGGATGTGTGAAAACATTACGTTCCCATCCTGGTTTACACTTCATGCACATATATCATTTTAACATTGATTTGTCTCTTACACTGGCTTGCAGATAGCTGCCTTATGTGATCCTTATTGCCTGCTTTTCTTTGCATAACATCGTGACCTAATGGCTGTATTAGTTCGAATAAACGCCTTCTCATTTTATTTTAGCTAATTATTTATGGTTATAGTTCTTGTATGTATTCTTTAAATACCTAATTCTCAAAAATATAATAATTTACTCCATAATCAAAAGGATCAGAAAGGGCGTTTATTCCACTCTCTGCAAGTCAGGTAAGATTTTCCTCTTAGCCATCAAAAGAACAAAGTTTTCCCACTCTCAAAACAAATATACACAGGAACATGTTATTTTGAAATGCATTTTTGCTTGTTCAAGAAGAAATTTCAACAGTTTGAAGAAAAGACCAGACAACGAACGATTTTCGTGTCAGAATCTTTTAAACAGAGCATGGTGTTGCGTTTATTCGAACAAATATGGTGAGTGAATTTTTTTATGGATTTGTGAGAATCTGTAGCATGCATTTTATTTCATTTCCTATCTTGCAATTTCATTTACTCAATTTTCAAATATTATGGAAAATAGTAAAATGCTTTATAATCTATTTTTTTTCCAGAATTATTCTCCGAGGGGGAATCTGAACATTCAGAAAGGGATACACGTGATGCCTTTTCCGATTCTGAAGACATAGACCACAGCTCCATGGCTGCTAAAAGATATGCAAGTAGAATATCATCTACAAGCTCCTGGCCTGAATATTTCAAGCCTTCTTTTACCAAAAAACTTATGTTTAGATATGTTTTAGAGGGTGAACCTGTTGTTTTTAGGTGTAGATTAATTGCTTGTCCAACTCCAGAAATGACTTGGTTTCATAACAATCGACCCATCCCAACAGGTCTTCGTCGGGTTATAAAAACTGAGAGTGATTTACATCATCACTCTTCCATCTTAGAGATTAAAAGGGTCCAAAACAGAGATTCGGGAAGTTATAGATTATTAGCAATTAATAGTGAAGGGTCAGCTGAATCAACTGCATCATTGCTTGTTATCCAAAAAGGGCAAGACAAGAAATATTTAGAATTTCTGAAAAGGGCAGAACAGACACATGAAAACATGGAAGCTTTAGTTGAAAGGGAAGAAGACAAGATAACGGTTGATCTGAGGTTTACTGGCTCTCCCTTTAACAAAAAACAAGGTGTGGAACAAAAGAGAATGATGCGAACTATACACTTTAAGACAGTAAGTCCTGGTAAGAAAACAGATTTTATGTATGATGAAGAATATTTGGAAAGTAAATCTGACATTAGAGGATGGCTTAATGTAGGTGAAAGTTTCCTGGATGAGGAGACCAAAATGAAGTTGCAACGTTTAAGAGAGGCTAGAAAAATGTTAATGGAGAAAAAGAAATTGTCTCTTTTAGATATGTCATCTGAAATAAGCTCAAGAACTTTGAGAAGTGAAGCTAGCAATAAAGATATTCTCTTCTCTAGAGAGGAAATGAAAATCAGGTCTGTGTCTGATCTAGCTGAAAATGGAGATGAGGTAGATAATTCAACTAAGGGTGTCATCCAAAATCCACGCACCCTTCATAGTCAAATGGAGCAAAATACAGAATCTGGAGAACTTCCCACAAGCTTTCAAACTGTTGTTGACGAAGAGATTCTCCAGACTGAAATAAGAATGAGCCAAGAGGCATTTCTAAAAGAAAATCTACCAAAAGACCATTTATATGGTGGGATTCCAGTAAATGAAAATACCCAGGCAAGAGAACAGTTTGAAGACATTGTGCCCAACACTGCAATTGGAGAGTCATCTAAATATATCATTAATTTATGTCAGGACAAGGAAGTATATGCGACTCCTGAAAAGGTGTCTCAAGTTAGTACACCATATGCCAGTGAATCTTTTGGTACACTTGTAAATATTGAAGAAAGTGAAGAAATAGCGAGAGAAAGAATAAGAAAGGATGACTTGAGAGAATTACAACACTCTGCTTCTACAAAAGTTGATGAATTCAAAACCGAGCAGAAGGAAAAAACCATGAGATTTTTTGAAAATTCTTCCCCAAAACGTCTACGTTGCCTACCTTTATTTCTTCAAGAAATTGAATCCCAAGAAGTTTATGAAGGTGACAGTTGTAATTTTGTGTGTCATTTTCAAGGCTATCCTCAACCTATAGTGACGTGGTATAACAATGACACACCAGTCCCACATAGTCAAGGCTTTATCATTCATACTTCAGAAAACTATTCAACATTAACTTTTTCTTCTGTTCATCCTCGAAATGAAGGCTCTATTACCTGTGTGTTGTTTAACCAATATGGAACAGTAAAAACAACAGGTATACTTAAAGTGAAGGCAAAGCAAAGATACAACGTGGAAGCACATAAAGTCCCAGTATTCCACGATTACTCTGATGAGGAGGAAGAGCTAGCACTGGTGTTTGACCAAGTGAGAGGCATCTGTCCTTTGAGTCAAGAGGGCCAAGCAAACCTTCATATGTTAAAAACTAACCCACCAGGTCCTCCCTCTGTAGACACAGAATTGCTTTCCTTTCCTGTAGAAATTCAGATAACAGCAGCTACTCCTACCCCAGAACAGGATAAAAAGTCAAAAGAAATGTTTCAACCTGAGCAGCTAGAACCTGACGCAACGCCTCGAGATCAAGCTACTCAGTCTCCAAAACACAAATTTGTATTTTTGTCTGATATTACTAATCAGCCGCCAAAAATGTTACAAGAATTGCCAAAGCATGCCAGGTGTAGAGAAAGGGATTCTATAATTCTTAAATGTTTAATATCTGGTGAGCCTCAACCAGTTGTAACATGGTTTCGAGATGGAGTCCTTTTAAAGCAGAACCAGAAGTTTCAGTTTGAAGAAGTTAATCGTAGCCATAGATTATATATTAATGATGTTAATTCTCAAGATTCTGGAAAATACAAATGTGTTGCTGAAAACAGTTCAGGAACAGTTGAGAGTGTTTTAGATCTAACAGTGGAACCTGCCACGTATAAGGAAAATAGTCAATTCGAAAATATTGGTGGAATTTATGCAAAATATTCCGAAGATCAACAAGAATCAATTCAGGGAGAATCTGTAAGGGTACATTTTTATGATTATCCAGCTGGTCCTTTTGCTCCCCAGTCGAATGTAAAAGAATATTATATAAGGGAATATTTTCAAAGCCTTGAGACCACTGAGCAGATAGAACAGAAAAACCAGGTGCATTGCGTACCTTCTAGAGAAAAACTACCCAGATTTATGTGGGGTGCTACTAGAGCCATAAAAATCAACAAGCCTATCATGGCTGAACTTACACAGTGTCAGGATGAAGGGAAAGTGAGACACATAAGTGAAAAATCAAAGGTGTACCAAGCAGAGGGTACTGTTTATCCATTTGCTGAAGATTTCAATGAAGTTAATATTAGGAAAGAGGGAAGAAATGATTTTGGAAAACTTGGTGGATCAGAACAGGAAAATGTACAAGAATGTGCCCAAAGTGACTATTCACCAAAAATCCACTTTGAGAGAATTTCTGATAGTTACAAAACAAAAGGTGCATCTATTATTATATCTGAAGAACCCCTTGGTGAAGAGACGTACTACCCAGGGAAAAAGGTGAAGCACAAAATCATTGCATTTGAAAAACTGGAACAGGTAGACAAAGGAGTTCTAGACAAAAGACCTACCAGGAAATCACTTGTTAATCCTACTCAAAGGAAGCGTGGTGACGTAGACTTTTCATTAAAGCAAAGAGAATCAAGATCGAGTAATCTAAATGTGAATATGCATCAGGCAGAGAAAATGTCTCCAAACGCTGAACCAGATTCATCTAACATTGCAATGAATTTAAAGTTGCTTTCCTCTCAAATACATAAGGAATTTGAAGTACAAGAGAGAGAACCGCAGAAAGAAATAGGTCTTATAGATCAATCTGCAGTTTCTGAAAGGGCTGAACATCAAGCACCTATTATGTTCGACTTAAAGCAGTTTCACTCTCAAATAGAAAATACAGATGTAAAATTCCAAGGATTAGATAGTAATCAAACAGAAGAAGCTTATTTTAAAATCCAACATCCTGCTTCTGAAACAACTGATAATGAGTACATTGTATTTGATCTAAAACAAATGTATTCTCATCTAGGAGATCCAGCTATGGTGTTCCAAGGGCCAGAAACCAGGGAACAGCAGGAAACACATTACAAAGAAGAAATTCCTAGCCCTATAACATTACAATCTGATACACAGAGTATCTCTAAAAACGTGCAAAATAACATACTTACCAATCAAGAAATTTCTTCCAGTCAGGAGTTTTCAAATGGCATTGTGGTGGAGAAAAGTAGTATTGATGAAAACACCTTTTATTTAGAAAAAGAAGTCCAACATGTACGAGAACAAAATTTAGAAATTTTAAAAACTGATCTTTCTCTTAAGTCCTTTTCTGAAGAAATCCACAGTGAATCATGTGCCATACTTCAAACCTCATCTGCAGATATAGGAGAAACTGATATTTCTGAGAAAAATAGTTCTCTAGAAAATGGAGACAGAAGTTTCATCTCACATCTGAAAAAAGCAGCAAGTGAGGAAAAGCTTTTGAAGGTTTGTGGAATGGAAGAAGAATATATTTTAGAACCAGAGTTGGCATCATTTCAAAAGCAGGATGGTGGGACAGAGGAACATACAGATGGTACTTTGGAAGACCACGCAGGTGATGTTCAGGAAGCACACACACTCCACAGACAGCTCTCTCTGAGTCAGTGCTTTCCATACTTGACAACTGAAGAACAGAATCCAAGTGAACAAATGAGTAAAAAAACTGATGCGTCTGGAGAAGAAAAATGTTATGAAGAAGTTCGAGCTCAAAATGAAAATTCTTTCTCCACTACACAAGGAGAAACGATAGAAACTTGTTTTTCTGAAAATCTTCCTAAATTGGATAAGGCACATGCAACTGAAGGAATGGAATCTGAGGCCTCCCTAACACAATATTTGCTTGCTGCTGGAAAGCATGAGGTTCCTACAACTAAAGACATCAAACACGAGGCAAAACTTGTCCAGAGTGAATCAGTCACTTCAATGGAAGTTGAAGAAGTAACTTTCAACACTGTATATGAATATTACAACCAAAAGCAGGAATCACTAGGTCGTCCATTTTCTCCTGAATCTGATATTTCAATTGATGTGGGAAGTACAACCAGTGAAGAAATCTCTGAGTTAGATCAGTTTTATACCCCACCATCATCTGTTGAACATTTTGAATCTCCAAAGTCACCTGAATTATATTCTAATCCTTCAGATACAACTAAACAATCCTCAACAAATTCAGGAGATGAGACTATTGAAAGATATTCTACGCCTTTAGAGGAAGTTGCTGAAAGATACTCAACACCTTCTGAAGGTGAGACAGCAGAAAGATACTCCACACCCCCAGGGGAGACACTAGAGAGATATTCCACACCCCCAGGGGAGACACTAGAGAGATATTCCACACCCCCAGGGGAGACACTAGAGAGATATTCTATTCCTAGTGGAGGACCAAACCCCACCAGAAGTTTTAAAATGGACCCATCAAAAATAGAAAGGGAAGATAGTACGCCAAGTGAGCATTTCCATACACCCACAGAAGACAGAAGTTCAGCTTGTGAAATATGGCGTTCTGATTCATTTGGCACACCCAGTGAAGCCATTGAACCAAAAGACAATGAAATGCCTCCGTCTTTTATTGAACCTCTGACCAAAAGGAAGATATATGAAAACACAACATTAGGCTTCATTGTTGAAGTTGTGGGCCTTCCAGTTCCTGGTGTGAAATGGTATCGAAATAAATCTTTGCTAGAGCCAGATGAAAGAATCAAAATGGAAAGGGTGGGTAATGTGTGTTCTTTGGAGATTTCTAACATTCGAAAAGGAGAGGGAGGAGAGTACTTGTGCCATGCTGTAAACATCATAGGGGAAGCAAAGAGCTTTGCAAATGTAGACATAAGGCCCCAAGAACAAAGAGTGGTGGCACTTGCACCTCCAGTAACACATCAGCACATCATGGAGTTTGATCTGGAAAATACCACGTCATCAAGAACGCCTTCTCCTCAAGAAATTGTCCTGGAAGTTGAATTAAGTGAAAAAGATGTTAAAGAATTTGAGAAGCAAGTGAAAATAGTCACAGTTCCCAAATTTACTCCTGATCATAAAAGCATGATTGTGAGTCTAGATGTTCTTCCATCGAATTTTGTAGATCCAAATATGGATGCAAGGAAAGGAGAAGACGGGGATTTAAAAATTGATTTAGAAGTATTTGAAATGCCTCCTCGCTTTATAATGCCTATTTGTGATTTTAAAATTCCAGAAAATTCAGATGCTGTATTCAAATGTTCAGTCATAGGCATCCCTACTCCTGAAGTTAAATGGTATAAAGAGTATATGTGTATTGAGCCAGATAATGTTAAATACGTGATTAGCGAGGAGAAGGGAAGTCACACCCTTAAAATTCAAAATGTCTGTCTTTCTGATAGTGCAACATACAGGTGCAGAGCCGTGAACCGTGTAGGAGAGGCTATCTGTCGGGGATTCCTCACCATGGGAGATTCTGAAATATTTGCTATGACAACAAAGAAAAGCAAAGTGACTTTAAGCAGTTTGAAGGAAGAATTAGTCTTAAAGAGCAATTACGCAGACAGCTTTTTTGAGTTTCAGGTGATGGAAGGGCCTCCCAGGTTTATCAAAGGTATTTCTGACTGTTATGCACCTTTAGGCACAGCTGCGTATTTCCAGTGTTTAGTCCGTGGCTCTCCAAGACCCACAGTTTACTGGTGCAAAGATGGGAAATTGGTTCAAGGAACAAGGTTCAGTGCTGAGGAAAGTGGCATAGGGTTCCACAACCTGTTTATAACAAGTTTAGTAAAAAGTGATGAAGGTGAGTACAGGTGTGTAGCTACGAACAAATCAGGAACAGCTGAGACCTGTGCGGCACTCATCTTAACTTAAATGCAATGTTTTAGTGCCTCGGTAATTATCAGAATTGATTTGAGTGCTTTCACATTTTCCAAATTATATGGATCTAATAAACTTCCAAATATGTCCACTCTATTTGAATGCATTACCTTGAAGCCCCCTGGGGAAGTATTCTCTCTGTGTAGAAATCTCATCTTTGTAATACTTGTAAATATTTTGTTATCTAAACTGTGGAATCAGCACTTGTGTCAATTAAGCTGTGTATCACCAGGCACCATTAAATATCTCCTTGGCTACCTGATTGTTTCTACTTCTACTTTACCCTCATTCCTCCTCCGCAGAGTGTTTCAGCAGAATGCATTCTCTTTTAGCAGATGAACTATATATGCAAACGTAGAATGTAAAATTGAAGACCGTGTCAGATGACCATGCAGACAAATTGGTAAGGGAAAATCTCCTCTCTGCTCCCGTTTATAAGTCATTTTTAGAATTGCAATCCTTTTGCATCCAAACCCATGTTGTATTTACTCCAACTTAGAACAGGCAAAACAAACAACAAAAACCTGCTTCTCCCAATCGGTAACTAACTCTGGAATCTGTTTTACATTTCCATCTTAATATATTAATCTCTTCTTAAAATATTTTCATTATTAATATCCCTCTCTTCTTAGGTGTTTTAATTCTTACGTGTTTTTGTTTTCACTGGTTTTGAAGGGACCAATTGTGCTCTTTTTGTGGATAGGGTTCAGCTAGACATTTGCAGAATAATCAAATGAAGATCTTTCCACTTTGGGAGGTGCCTTATTTTTCTCAATTTTTGAGATGACATCAGGTGTAAAAAAATGCAGCATTAATTTAACATAGGCCTGGGGGAAAAAGAGAAACTACCATACTGCATTTACATATAGATCTTAAACTGCATTTCAATTTCAGAATATTTAAAATTAGAAAAAAGAAGGTAGGATATTTTTAGAATTGAAGCAATATGGTAATTCGTATTTCAGATTATATACAAATAACAAGATAAAGTCTTTCCTGTCAGTTTCCCTGAATTTCATCTTTCAAACTAGTAGAAATTAATAAGCATTCAAATTTAATTAGATATTTATATATATTTGCAAAGTGACTCTTTAATTTTATTTCTCAAAATTAAAATTATAATAAAGTCACAAACTCCTTAATATTTTACCTGTATACAAATGTCGACCTAAATCTTCTCATATAAGATTTAACAAATATGAAGAAATTCAGTTTTCTTATCTGAAAATGAGGAGTTAGAACAAAAGACCTCAGAAGTGATCATTCAACAATACAATTCTGTGTTGTCCTAGTAGTCAATATTCTTAATATAATTTAGAATAAATTTTAGTTTTGCAACAGATGATGAGAGAAATAACAGCATATAGTAGTGAAATTATGCATCTTACCTCCCTCCATCTCTTAAATTGCTTACTGTTACCTACTGGCTATGTATGTTTGTTACCTGCATCAAGCAATATTTAATTACCATGATCATATTAAATATATTAATTTAAATTTAATTCTAAACATAAAATAATCATTTAATCTAAATTTAATTTTCAAAAGAATTCATGTATCCAATTATGTTTACTATGTTTCTTTTATCTATCAATTTTTTATTTCCACCATGGGAATTCCCTAACAGTCACCCAAATTAAAGCAGTATTAGAGAGAATGTGCAGAAAATAGGCAAAGCAGTCAGGCTTCCCCAGCCTTTCCCTCCAAAAAATTTTGATTTATTTGCTTTGAGTCACCATAACTCATCAAGATAGATACACTGTTGTGGAACAATCATTTCTGTTCCAACCAGAGAGCACACAATAGTTATAGATATAATGTAATATACCATAAATCCCTGAAATAATACTAATTCTATAGTTTAGCGACTTAAAGATTTATTCTACTCTTAGTCATATAATGGATGTTAAAATGAATTAGAAATTCAAATCATAAAAAACATGACAAGCACACTTTACTCAAACATTATACAGCATAGCCACAGTTCAAAACCTGTTTCTTAACCAAAAAAAGAAAGAAAAGAAAAGAATGTTTCAATGCCTTACTGGATTTCGAGAAGGGCTGAAAAATATACTTTTATTCCTATAAGAAAGAAGGTTTTATTTGATTTTTCTCATTAGAATTCTGTTACTCTCAAATGCATTGAACTTGGGGATATGCAGAATAACAAAGACTGAATAGAGAAAAATAAGCCTTGCCTACATTTGGCTTGCTTATTAATTGTTGAAGATAATTAAATGGACTTTTTTATTTTCTGACTGAATGGCACATAACTTAAAACCCCAAAATGTTAATTTCTGTGATGCTGGATAAAGAATTTATTGTATTACACATAGTTGAGTGTAGACAATTAATAGCTGCTACTACTACAGGTACTTTTAACTACACCTTTCATGTTTCAGCACATTTGAATTTCATTTACTGTTTTTTATGGTTAATATACCATGTTTTGAATTACGGGAAGACATTTGAAAATATTTCAATGTATTAGTGAGTAGAGGCATTTTAGCTATATTCACATTCATTTCCTTTAAGAATATTCTGGGAGTTCAAGTGAAGGGAAAGCTGACATGAGTTATATATATTATTATAGATGAAATGTAAGGTGGTCATCATTACGTATGTAAAATTAATCAATGGTTTTATGGTTTATTTGAGATAATAAATAACTAAGTATGCATTCTACATGCTATAGATAAATTTCTCCAGTATATGTATAGCCAACAGAGGCTTGGATCCTGTCTTCTAATACTTATACACTAGAACAGAAAGGAATTAAGGCATATGACTATTCCATGTGATGCAAGTGAAGTGAACTAATACAATAATGAAACCGCTTTTTGGTAAGGCAATAAAACTACTAGTAATAGGCTGTTCTACAGACCTAACAGATTTAATGAAAAATATAAATTTCCTTATTATGAAATTATATATCTTTCATCCTGTACTCTAGGATACTATTTAAAGAGTATCTGTTATTCACTGCTTTGTTTCCTGCTCAATAATGCTGTATAGGTTTTTCTTACACAATAAAATACAATCAAATTTTTAATATCGGAGTCGTTTTCTCTTATTTCTGATTCTTCTATTTTCTTGACTAATGCCTTATTATAAAAGCGTTGTTGAAGTAATATAACAATTTAAACAGGCAAAAGAACTGCATTTCTAGTAACTGAAAATAGTGGTTCTTTTACAAATCCAAATTAAACATTTCCTGTATCCCCTTATTTTTAATAATGGCTTTAGTTTAGAGGAGGTAACTAGAACACAGATGTTTTATTGTGGAAATAATCAGTCTTATTTCATGATTAAACAAGATTGTTCTTAAACTCAAGAAGATCCTAAATATAAATAACAATTTTGGATCTTTTTAGAAGTGGATTAAATAATCCTGGATTCATCCGTTGTTACTATTTAGTTAGAAGTTTTTCCAACTTCATTTTTTAACTTTTTTTTTCTTATTTTTTTTAGCCCTAAACCTTGGAATTTCCACCTTTAGAATTGGGATTATATCACAAGGAAAACTCATAAGAACATCTTTAAAATTTGTAAACTATAACACAAATGAAATGGATCAAAATTGCATTTGTACAGTATCTATAATGTTGTATAATTTTATACATTAAGCTAAGAAAAATTTAGAAATGTGCTTCTTGATAAATTAATCTCAAAATAATCTAATGATTCCAGGCATAAAGCAGAAGAAGGCTGTCAATTGGTGCCTAATATTTTTACTTCTATTTTTTATTAAATAAAATTTTATAGTAAAATAATAATCATTTTTCCCCATGCAGAGTTTTCTAGTTCTCTTCTGTCTGCTGAGGAAGAAGGACTTCAAACCTATAGCTCTGACCTTCAGTTATCTAATATAGAAGAAACACTTGAACTTTTGTCTGAACCTCCAGTTCGTTCAACTAAATTTGATTCCACAAAGGAAGGCAGTGGCCCAATTTTCATCAAAGAAGTGTCAAATGCTGAAATAAGCACGGGCAATGTAGCTACACTGTCTGTTACCGTCATTGGCATCCCCAAGCCCAAAATTCAGTGGTTCTTTAATGGAGTAATGTTAACCCCTTCTGCTGACTACAAATTTGTTTTTGATGGTGATGATCATAGCCTGATCATTCTGTTCACCAAACTTGAGGATGAGGGACAGTATACATGTATAGCCAGTAATGACTATGGAAAAACAATATGTAGTGCCTATCTGAAAATAAATTCCAAAGGAGAGGGACACAAAGTGACAGAAACGGAGTCAGCAGTGGAGAAATCTCTGGAAAAGCATGAAGGGCCTTGTCCTCCTTACTTCCTTAAGGAGTTAAAAACAATTCACTGTGCTCAAGGGCTCCCTGCCATCTTTGAATACACAGTAGTTGGAGAGCCTGCCCCTACTGTTTTGTGGTTCAAAGAAAACAAGCAGCTTTGCACCAATGTTTATTACACTATCATTTATAATCCTGATGGTTCTGGGACATTCATCGTCAATGACCCTCAGAGGGAAGATAGTGGCCTCTATGTTTGTAAAGCAGAGAATGTGTGGGGTGGGGCCACCTGTGCTGCAGAGCTGCTTGTGCTTCCAGAAGACATAGATATAACTGATGCCCCTTGCAAAACAAAGTCCACACCAGAGGCTGCTGAAGATTTTCCACAGATGTCATTAAAGGGTCCTGCAGTTGAGGCATTTGACTCAGAGCAAGAAATTGCAGCTTTTGTAAAAGACACCATTTTGAAAGCTGCTTTAATTGCAGAAGAAGAGCAGCAGCTTTCTTATGAGCATATTATTCAAACCAATGAATCGAGCAGTCAAGTCACTTTAAGAGCTCAGCAGTTGCAAGCCACAGTCATTCTGGAGCAGGACATGCCCACTCCTGAAAGCACCAGGGAACTTCTTTCCATTAATGGTGCTATTCATGTTCAGTCTATCAAGGAACCGTCTCCCAGTCTACAGCTGCAGATCATCCAGTCCCAGAAAACTCTCTCCAAAGAAGATATTCTAATACTTGAAGAGCCTGTGTCACAGGTGGTTCTATCTGATACTGAAAAAATCTTCCCAAGTGCTACGTCCACAGAACAAACTACTTCATTAACAACCGAGCCTCTGAAAACTTTATTAGCTGAACCTGAAGGGAGTTATTCACAGTCTTCAACAGAACCGCCAGCACATCCTTATCCAACCTCTGTGGCTGAGGAAGTACTTTTACCAAAAGAAAAGACAGTATCTGAAGCCAACAAAGAGCAAAGAGTGACTCTTCAAAAGCAAGATGCACAAAGTGCCCTCATACTAACTCTGAGCTTACCTGAGGGACACGTGGAAAGTTTCAAGGGTCCTGACATCGTGATCTCCAAGGTAAACTATGAGCCCCAGGTCCCTTCAGAACACACATGCACAGAAGAAGGTGAAATCTTGATGGAAAGTACAGATCAACTAGGTAGCGCAGGGCAAGATTTCGCAGTCAGAATTGAGGCAGGCAAGTCGTTAAGGTTTCCGCTAGTACTTGAGGAAAAGCGCGTACTGCTCAAAGAAGAACATTCTGACAACTTAGCAATTCCCACAAACCAAACCATTGAACCTACAAGAGAGCCCACAGCAATACATGGAGTGCAGCAGGTACAGGGAAGTGACATTCTTTCTAAGGAAAGTTTGTTTTCTGGTATTCCAGAAGAGCAGCGATTAAACCTGAAGACTCAGATCCGCAGGGCTTTGCAAGCAGCAGTGGCCAATGAGCAACCAGCTCTCTTCTCTGAGTGGTTAAGAAACATTGAAAAGGTACAGGTGAAGGCCATAAACCTCACCCAAGAGCCCAAACACATCAAGTGTACTTACCTTATCACCTTGGTGACGTCTCTAACAGAAGAACTAACCATTGCTATTGAGGGTATTGATCCTCAAATGGCTAACCTGAAAACTGAACTGAAGGATGCATTGTGCTCTATTATATGTGAGGAAATAAACATCTTAACAGCTGAGGGAACTAAAATTCAGCAAGGAGTGAAAACAGATTTGCAGGAAGAAATGGATCCTTTTTCAGACTCACAGAAGGTTGAAGCAATTCCTGAACCAGACATCGAACCTAAATATCTTATCTCAACAGAAGAGGTCAGTTATTTTACTGTGGAAAGTCAGGTTAAAGATGCAGATACCACAACTGTCACTGATGGAGTTGTTTGGGCTGCTATCTCTGATGAAAAACAGGATGAGATTCTGAAACCATCAGAGGATAAAGAGAAGTGCCCTGAAAGTGGTACTGAGGAGGTTGGTGCAGTAAAGATACAGGAAACTGAGGGTAGCTTAATCAAAGAGGATGGCCCCGTTATACATACACCCTTAATGGACACTACTTCTGATGAAGGTGACATCGTGTACCTCACATCATCCATATCAAATGCTAAAGAGGTGAATTGGTATTTTGAGAGTAAACTGGTGGCTTCAGATGAAAAGTTCAAGTGTTTACAAGATCAAAATACATACATGCTAGTAATCGACAAAGTAAATACCGAAGACCATGAAGGACAGTATGTCTGTGAGGCCTTGAATGACAACGGAAAAGCAGCAACTTCAGCAAAACTCACTGTAGTAAAAAGAGGTTGGATTTTAAGGATTAAATGAATCAAACTCTAACATGCACTAGCTTGTAATGATTTAGGTTTCATCACTCAATTTTCACTTATCTGCCACTTCCAGAATGCAATTTATGTAGAGTAAGAATGAAATCACAGACATAATCATGGTTATGAATTCACCTTTTCCCTTACTGCCTTGCTGGGTAGTATGTTATCCTATCTACAATACTACCTATTTTTAAAATAAAACATATTTTCACATTTCATAATACCAATACATTTGCTTTTTAGTTTATTTTTATATGACGATACTGTAATAATATGTAATAAAAAGATATCAGTGAACAACTAGTCCTTCTGACATCACCAGTTTCATCCCTAAATTCAAAATAACCATGATTAGTTGTTTATTTGTGTTTCTTGTTCCTATTTCTTTTTTGCTGTTGTTTCACTTCATCACGGTATATCATGTTTTTTCACATTATTTTTAGTGGTCCTAGTCAGCATGGTGTATTTAAAGAATATTTCATGTTATGCATGTAATACAATGGCATCACACTTTAATAATTTTTTTTCACAATTCACTGGAAAGTAATGACTGAACATGTTGAAAAATGTTTATTTTCTTTTTTTGCCTCCAATGATCTTTCTCATTTTCCAGTCACTTGTCTTAAACTACTACGATCCGTGTCAGCAATTTCAACTGCTTTACTTCACTAACAGTAACAAAAGTTAGAAGAAAAGGAAAAATGTGGCATGCCCGACAATGAGGCATGCTAATGGACTCTTCTTCCCTTTGCAGCTGCCCCAGTGATCAAGAGGAGAATTGAGCCTCTAGAAGTAGCGCTGGGCCACCTAGCCAAATTCACCTGTGAGATCCACACTGCCCCCAATGTCCGGTTCCAGTGGTTTAAAGCTGGCCGAGAAATTTATGAGAGTGACAAGTGTTCTATTCGATCTGCAAAGTATGTCTCCAGCCTGGAAATCCTGAGAACCCAGGTTGTTGACTGCGGCGAGTATACCTGCAAAGCTTCCAATGAGTATGGCAGTGTCAGCTGTACAGCCACACTCACTGTGACAGGTAAATGCTGTACATTGGCACTGATGTTGTCTCCTCATTTCATATCGTTGCCTATTTTGCTTTTTGTACACGTGCAGGAAGTGCTTGTCCTACCGACTGGAGAGACCAATAACCAAGATGGTAACATAGCAGCTAGATACTGCAGAGCCTATGTGGAACAAGAAATCACTATTTATAGTCATATTTCTAAGAGCAGCCAAAGAAGAAATTATTTATTATTTGAGAACAGTGTTAAGTAATCAAATGAGTTTGGCTTGGCCCTTAATATAAAACATTTCAGGACAGTTTAATGCTACTAAAAAAAAATGGTGTCTCAAAATATTTAATAATTTGGAATCAAATAACCAATTAAGAACAGGATTACAAACTGAAAAAAGTCAATACATAAAACTAAAATTAAACAAATCCTAATGTAACACAGGGAGCTAATACAGAACTGCAAATTAGGATTCTCGCCCTAGGCTTTATTACTAACTGAAAAATAAGAACAACTACACAAATATTCTGTTCTCAATTTCCTAATTGATACGTAGGGTGACCTTCAAATACTTACCACTCATTGAATACTTGAATTCCCTCATTAGCAGAAAAATTAGTAGCTATTTCCTTCTTTCTCTTTCTTTCTTCCTTACTTTCTTCCTCCCAAGAGAAAGTGTGAGTATGAACTATAGTATGAGGATAGGGTAGTAGCGCAGTCAAGCCATGCACTGACTGTTAGGAGGAGGCTGTCCCTTGGCCATCTGTCTCCATGAGAACATCAAAGGGAAGGGTAAAGGCAGTATATCTCTTTGACATGAAAAAAACGGGGCTCCCTATGGCTTCCTCTTCTCTATAGTCATTTTACACAATCCTAAGAAACACAGGCTAGTGATGACCCAACCAGCGGTTTTCACTCTGTGGTCAAAATGTCTCCATGCAACCAAGTACATGGCATTATTCTTAAGGACACTTTTGGAAGTTTCTTTATTCAAATTAGGCCAGTTCAGGAATGGGACTGATAGCTGAGCTTCAAGTAACAAGAGGGAAGGACAAAGAGGATGACTTTTTAAAAAACAGAAAAAGAGCTTCCTAAAGTCTTGCTTCAAAATGCAGAATGGAAGGGGGAAATTACTGCTATTAAATGTTTTTACAAGTTTCAAATGGCCTAGGGAATGCCTTCAAAGTTAAGCCATTTAAGAATTTCCAGGCACTTGATATGAGAGTTAGAAAGACTTTATAAAACTATTTCAATCTTCTGATCACTTAATATCCCTACTCTTCAGAAGAGTCAAATGCATTTTATCTTCCTTACATAGTCTTCTAATTTGCAGAATTAAAGTATCAGCTGAATTGCTTATCAAATAATTCAAACAATTAATCAGCTACTAAAATGGACAAATCTTTAGCAATGTTACTTAATAAAAGAACATTTGTCTTTCCTTTTATAGGGACAATCAAAGTGATGTCTTGCTCCTCTGTAAAGAACATTCTCATCCCTTTCCTTTGGCAAATCTTTTGTTCTTATTAATGTATTACCCTATTTTAAATTATGGTCTCTTGTCTATCTAAAGATATAATTTATCTTTTCTCTGTCTTGGAATATATAATGACAGCAAGAGCTTTGGTGAGGATAAACATAATGCTGGAAAATTTCTTTTGCAGAGGCATATCCACCAATCTTTCTCTCCAGACCTAAGCCCCTTACGACTTTTGTGGGTAAGGCCGCCAAGTTCCTCTGCACAGTGTCAGGGACTCCTGTGATCGAAACCATTTGGCAGAAAGATGGTGCTGCACTTTCACCTTTGCCTAACCGCAAGATTTCACATGCAGAAAACAAACACAGTATAGAACTCTCAAATCTTACCATTCAAGATAGAGGAATTTACTCTTGTAAGGCTTCTAACAAATTTGGAGCAGACATCTGCCAAGCTGAGTTGATCATAATCGACAAACCACATTTCATTAAAGAATTAGAGCCTGTGCAGTCAGCTATCAATAAGAAGGTCCACCTTGAGTGCCAAGTAGACGAAGACAGAAAAGTCACAGTTACCTGGAACAAAGATGGGCAAAAACTCCCCCCTGGGAAAGATTATAAGATCTATTTTGAAGATAAAATAGCGACACTTGAGATTCCTCTGGCCAAACTAAAAGATTCAGGGACCTATATCTGTACAGCTTCAAATGAGGCTGGAAGCAGCTCCTCTTCGGCCACAGTCACTGTCAGAGGTAAGAAACGTGAATATATTTTCACTTCCTTCTCTGAAAGGAAGGCTCAGTAAAAAAATGGTTGACAAACAATGCAGTCAGTGTACTTTGTTATTAAAACAATTTCATTCAGCAAATGTTTTGGCTTGGGAAAGTCCTGGCATTGTTTGATTTTATTTTTTTAATCTTCTTCAGAACTCATTTACTGTTATTCTTTTAATATTATGTCTGCTGTTAACAAAGCTTGCTTAAAATTTCTTCTATGAACTTCAAGTGTCTAGGCAATTCTTAACTATCTTCTTTTATATAATTGCTCTTTGTGTAGGTATAGTTTTTTTTTGTTGTTTTTTAAAAAATCAAGAGACTGGGAAAGAGACTTAGAATGATGGAAAACTATTGAATGGACCCACAGCTTTTTCAGAAATTTTGTGAAGATATTTTATGTGTGTGGACTCTTTTTGTTGTATATGTCTACTTTTCTCTTGTGGAGTTTATGTTTCAGATATCTTTTCCTTTTTCTGTTTTGTAAACTTCATGTAGAGCCACCATCCTTTGTGAAGAAGGTGGATCCCTCTTATTTAATGCTCCCAGGTGAATCAGCACGCCTCCATTGCAAGCTGAAAGGCTCACCTGTGATCCAGGTTACTTGGTTTAAAAATAACAAAGAACTTAGTGAAAGTAACACAGTCCGAATGTCTTTTGTCAATTCTGAGGCTATACTCGATATTACGGATGTGAAAGTTGAAGACAGTGGGAATTACTCATGTGAAGCAGTGAATGATGTTGGCAGTGATAGCTGCAGTACTGAAATAGTTATCAAAGGTCTGTTTACGGAGTTACCGTCCATTGTTTTTCTGAGAAAAGATTTCCTTTTTAATTGCTTGTAGCTCATTACTTACATAATGCTTTCGTGCTTTTGTAGAACCTCCTTCTTTCATCAAAACTCTTGAGCCTGCAGACATAGTGAGAGGAACAAATGCTCTACTTCAGTGTGAAATCGCAGGCACTGGACCATTTGAAATTAGCTGGTTCAAAGACAAGAAGCAAATTCGAAGTAGTAAAAAATACAGGTTGTTTTCTCAGAAGTCTCTTGTGTCTCTGGAGATCTTTTCTTTTAATAGTGCAGATGTTGGTGAATATGAGTGTGTTGTTGCTAATGAAGTTGGCAAGTGTGGCTGCGTCGCAACTCAGTTCTTAAAAGGTTAGTGCTTGGACAACTTATATATCTTTAATAAATTGTCAAAATAGCTTTCTTAACCCATGGAAGGAAAACTGGTACTTCTCCTCTTATCCTATCCTTTAAAATTTGTTTTGTCTTGGTTTGACCTGAGACCTGAGAGCAGTATAAACATTTATTATCTGATAACAAAAGGGAATTACATAAGCCATTTTGTCAGCTGATAAACATATCTTCTATGCCTCTGTCTCTTGGATGGAGTTGTAATTATTCTTAAATTTTATTTCTTCTTCTAATTAACCAACACTATGAAATAGCAGTATTAGACAAGATAAATGTAATCTTGATAAAATTCTTAAATATAGATGGTGCTAAAAGTGTTTGGGAATTGATAAGTTTTGTGTGTTCTCTTTCTTTAACTAGAACCACCAACCTTTGTAAAGAAAGTAGATGATTTTACTGCACTAGCAGGACAAACTGTTACCTTACAAGCTGCTGTGAGAGGGTCAGAACCCATTTCTGTCACATGGATAAAAGGACAAGAGGTCATTAAAGAAGATGGAAAAATCAAAATGAGTTTCTCCAATGGTGTTGCAGTCTTGATAATCCCCGATGTTCAGATTAGTTTTGGTGGTAAATACACGTGCCTGGCTGAAAATGAAGCCGGAAGCCAAACGTCTGTTGGGGAATTAATAGTTAAAGGTTTGTGTAGGAACACTTTAACCTTGAATTGCCATTTCTTTTTGAAGTGAAACCCTAATACACACTTAGGAATCCTAACTGTTTAATACCATTGAATACCATTGTAGAACCTGCCAAAATCATCGAGCGAGCAGAACTGATCCAGGTGACAGCAGGAGATCCAGCCACGCTAGAGTACACAGTCACAGGCACCCCAGAACTGAAGCCCAAATGGTACAAAGATGGGAGACCCTTGGTTGCCAGTAAGAAGTACCGAATAAGTTTTAAAAACAATGTTGCCCAACTCAAATTTTATTCAGCTGAACTGCACGACAGTGGCCAATACACATTTGAGATTTCCAATGAAGTGGGCAGCAGCTCCTGCGAGACAACCTTCACTGTATTAGGTTAGTATTTTTAGAAAACTACACTACATATTCATCTGAAACCCAACAAGTAGCCAAAAATAAATCACTGAGCACTTTTCTATATTGATCTTTTTTCCCTTCTTATACCATGAACAGATCGAGACATTGCTCCGTTTTTTACCAAACCCTTACGCAACGTGGATAGTGTTGTTAGTGGTACCTGCAGACTGGACTGCAAAATCGCTGGCTCCCTCCCCATGAGGGTGTCCTGGTTTAAGAATGGTAAAGAAATAGCTTCTTCTGACAGATACAGAATCGCATTTGTGGAAGGCACAGCCTCTCTGGAGATCAGCAGAGTAGACATGAATGATGCAGGGAATTTCACTTGCCGAGCCACAAATTCCGTGGGAAGCAAAGATAGCAGCGGAGCCCTGATTGTGCAAGGTTGGCTGGAGACTTTGCATTTCATCCTTACTATATATGATGTTCAAATTAAGTCTTCTTCCCTTAGAACCACACCTCTTAACTCTTTGAAATTCTTTCTCATACCCCTTCTTCAGAACCACCCAGTTTTGTAACTAAACCCGGATCAAAGGATGTTCTCCCTGGCTCAGCAGTCTGCCTGAAGAGCACTTTCCAAGGGTCTACTCCCCTCACGGTCAGATGGTTTAAGGGTGACAAAGAGTTGGTTTCTGGAGGAAACTGCTATATTACCAAAGAAACTTTAGAGAGTTCCCTGGAACTCTATACAGTGAAAACTTCCGATTCAGGCACTTACACGTGCAAAGTCAGCAATGTCGCCGGAGGCGTGGAGTGCAGTCTAAACTTGTTTGTAAAAGGTTTGCATTGTTTTCTTGACATCTTTGTGCAACCCTTGTTATAAATTCTTTCCTCTTTTTCATGTTTCTTAATAACTTCCTTCCTTCCGCAGAACCTGCCACATTTGTTGAAAAGTTAGAGCTATCACAGTTGTTAAAGAAGGGTGATGCCACCCAGCTAGCCTGCAAAGTGACTGGCACCCCTCCAATTAAAATAACATGGTTTGCAAATGATAGAGAAATTAAGGAGAGCAGCAAACACAAAATGTCTTTTGTGGAGTCCACTGCAGTTCTAAGACTTACAGATGTTGCCATCGAAGACAGTGGTGAATATATGTGTGAGGCTCAAAATGAGGCTGGCAGTGACCACTGCAGTGGCATTATAATAGTCAAAGGTTTGTGTTCACTATGCCCCTTGTATTACCATAGTTATGGCCCATAGTGCAGACCCTTCCCCTATTAACACAAATCATTCCTGTGTTACTATAGAGCCACCTTACTTTACCAAGGAATTTAAGCCAATTGAAGTGCTGAAGGAGTATGATGTCATGCTACTGGCCGAAGTGGCAGGCACACCTCCCTTTGAGATCACCTGGTTCAAAGACAACACCACCCTGCGAAGTGGTAGAAAGTATAAGACCTTCATTCAGGATCAGCTGGTCAGCCTGCAGATCCTCAAGTTTGTAGCTGCAGATGCTGGTGAATACCAGTGTCGGGTGACCAATGAGGTGGGCAGTAGCATCTGCACTGCCAGGGTGACTTTAAGAGGTTAGTGTCAGTTCCCATGATGGACTGGTTCTTCTGCAGAGTCAGTCCTTTTTAAAAAAAAAAAAAAAAGCCAGTTTTGCTAAGGAGTTGGTATTGATTGGGAATTCATTCTTCTGTTAGAACCCCCATCCTTTGTAAAGAAGATCGAGAGCACCAGCTCCCTCCAGGGAGGCACAGCTGCCTTCCAGGCCACTCTGAAGGGCTCCTTGCCTATCACAGTGACTTGGCTAAAAGACAATGATGAAATCACTGAAGATGATAACATAAGAATGACCTTTGAGAACAACGTGGCCAGTCTGTACCTCAGTGGCATTGAAGTCAAACATGATGGGAAATACGTCTGTCAGGCCAAAAATGATGCAGGAATACAAAGATGCTCTGCATTACTTTCAGTAAAAGGTTGGTTCAGCGAGTCTGCCTTGGGTTTGAGGAAGAAACGCAGACATAAGCCTTTCAGCAGAGCAATTCACAACCCACATCTATCCCTTTGTTTTCTACAGAACCTGCAACAATCATCGAGGAGGCTGTGTCTATAGATGTCACCCAGGGAGACCCAGCCACTTTGCAGGTTAAATTTTCGGGGACTAAGGAGATTACAGCCAAATGGTTTAAAGGTGGCCAAGAACTGACCCTGGGCCCAAAATACAAAATCAGTGTCACTGATACAGTCTCCATATTGAAGATTATTTCTACAGAAAAGAAAGACAGTGGAGAATATACTTTTGAGGTCCAAAATGATGTGGGGAGAAGCAGCTGCAAGGCTAGCATTAATGTACTAGGTTGGTATTGCTTTTCTATAGAAAGGAACTGGGAGTTTTTATGTTCCTTCCTCTCATACAGTTTAAGAGAAAATACAAATTGGTAAATTAACCTAATTTTTTTCTTTTTTACTTTTTCATTGGATAGATCTTATCATACCTCCCTCATTCACCAAAAAGCTGAAGAAAATGGACAGCATTAAAGGGTCTTTCATTGACTTAGAATGTATAGTGGCTGGGTCACATCCCATAAGCATCCAGTGGTTCAAAGATGACCAAGAAATATCAGCTAGTGAAAAATACAAATTCTCTTTTCATGACAATACTGCCTTCCTGGAAATCAGTCGGCTGGAAGGCATGGACAGTGGGACATACACTTGTTTTGCCACCAATAAGGCAGGGCACAACCAGTGCAGTGGTCATCTGACAGTCAAAGGTTGGCAATTTTTATCTCCACCTATCAAAAACCTGTTGCTCTTCATTTCTTGATTCTTACCTTTATTTCTCAGTTCTAAAATAAACCTTCCTCTCTCCTCTTGTTTTTTTTTTTCTTTCCTCCCAGAACCCCCTTACTTCGTGGAAAAGCCACAGTCACAAGATGTCAATCCCAATATGAGGGTGCAATTAAAGGCTCTTGTGGGTGGCACTGCACCTATGACAATAAAGTGGTTTAAAGATAACAAAGAGTTGCATTCAGGGGCAGCTCGCTCGGTTTGGAAAGATGACACCTCCACCATTCTAGAGCTCTTTTCAGCCAAAGCTACTGACTCTGGGACCTACATTTGCCAACTAAGCAATGATGTGGGCACAGCAACCAGTAAAGCCACTCTCTTTGTAAAAGGTCTGGTCTCTACATCTCCTCACTTTCTTGCTTGCCTAGATGTTCTTGGGGGAGGGAAGAGGCTTAAGAAAGCAATTCTGCTCATTGGCCTTTGTTTTAAAAAATATTCAACACCACATATTTTTTCTCATCTTTAGAACCTCCTCAATTCATTAAGAAGCCCAGTCCAGTGTTAGTGCTGAGGAACGGACAGTCAACAACATTTGAATGTCAAATAACAGGCACTCCCGAAATCAGAGTGTCTTGGTATCTGGATGGGAATGAAATAACAGCCATTAAGAAACATGGAATTTCCTTTATTGATGGTTTAGCCACTTTCCAAATTTCTGGTGCCAGGGTAGAAAACAGTGGGACTTATGTCTGTGAAGCTCGAAATGACGCAGGCACGGCAAGCTGCAGCATTGAACTAAAAGTCAAAGGTTCGTAATTGGAATCTATTTTCCATTTTGGCTGTGCTGTTTGATAGGCCTGGGGTCTTCCCTTGAGTAAGCGAGTCTCTGTCTTCCTTTTGAATCTTTAGAACCTCCCACCTTTATCAGGGAGCTGAAGCCCGTGGAGGTAGTGAAAGATAGTGATGTGGAGCTGGAGTGTGAAGTTACAGGAACACCTCCTTTTGAAGTCACTTGGCTGAAGAATAACAAGGAAATTCGAAGCAGCAAAAAATATACACTGACTGACAGAGTGTCAGTGTTTAACCTCCATATATCCAAGTGTGACCCGTCAGACACTGGAGAATACCAGTGCATTATATCCAATGAAGGCGGCAGCTGCTCTTGCAGTACTAGAGTGGCTCTGAAAGGTCAGCAGGCTACCAAATAAAAATTCTGTGATGCTCTTTAATTTTATAATTATAAGTAGAAGTTAAACTATATCTCGTCTTTTCAACTATCTCATTTAATCACAGAACCACCATCGTTCATTAAGAAGATAGAAAATACCACCACTGTTTTGAAAAGTTCTGCCATCTTTCAGAGTACCGTGGCAGGCTCTCCCCCAATTTCTATAACCTGGCTAAAGGATGATCAGATTCTTGATGAAGATGATAATGTTCATATTTCATTTGTGAACAATGTGGCCACACTTCAAATCAGAAGTGTGGATAATGGACACAGCGGGAGATATACGTGTCAAGCCAAGAATGAGTCTGGAGTTGAGAGGTGTTATGCTTTCCTCTTAGTGCAAGGTTTGTAAGCTGTTCTCTTTCAAAGCTAGTCTATGGAGACAATGTCATAAGCACACCTTGTAGCTAGTGGAATTATCAATGTAACCCATCCACATTCTTATTCCTACTACAGAACCTGCTCAAATCATAGAAAAAGCTAAATCAGTTGACGTTACCGAGAAAGACCCAGTGACCTTGGAATGTGTTGTGGCTGGAACACCAGAACTCAAAGTGAAATGGCTTAAAGATGGGAAACAAATTGTACCCAGCAGATATTTTTCTATGAGTTTTGAAAATAATGTGGCCAGTTTTAGGATTCAGTCAGTAATGAAGCAAGACAGTGGTCAGTATACTTTCAAGGTGGAAAATGACTTTGGAAGCAGTAGCTGTGATGCCTACCTGAGAGTGCTAGGTTTGTATCTTTGCCCAGTCAGCTTCACTTATTTATATTATGGCCTTTGTAAACATATAACAAGAGATTAATGGATGTGTTTTGCTGTTTGTGTTGGACAGATGAAAATATCCCTCCATCATTCACCAAAAAATTAACCAAAATGGATAAAGTTCTGGGCTCTTCTATTCATATGGAGTGCAAGGTTTCTGGCTCACTTCCTATTAGTGCTCAGTGGTTTAAGGATGGAAAAGAAATATCTACAAGTGCAAAATACAGACTTGTATGTCATGAGAACAGTGTGTCACTGGAAGTTAATAACCTGGAATTAGAAGATACTGCAAATTACACATGCAAAGTGTCAAATGTAGCAGGAGATGATGCATGCAGTGGCATCTTAACTGTGAAAGGTCAGAATTTCTTTACCTCTTCTTGATTCTTCTTTATGAATGCTTTAAAAATGTATCACTCTTGCCCTTGTATCCTTCAGAGCTAAAATCTCAATGATTCTTTAGACACAGAACGTTCACTGAGTTCAAGAACTATTCAGCCATTACTTCTTTTCAGGAGTGTTTTCTTATATGTCCATTCAACTGTCAAAATAAGTTGACTACAAGGAATTTAATTAGATATATCTCTTTTAAAACCTATAGAACCACCAAGCTTCCTAGTGAAACCTGAACGACAACAAGCCATACCTGATTCCACAGTGGAATTTAAGGCAGTACTAAAAGGAACACCACCATTTAAAATAAAATGGTTTAAGGATGATGTGGAACTGGCCTCTGGACCTAAATGTTTCATTGGCTTGGAAGGGTCAACTAGCTTCTTAAATCTCTACTCAGTGGATGCTTCCAAGACTGGACAATATACTTGCCAAGTCACCAATGATGTTGGTAGTGACTCTTGTACTACAACGTTGCTTGTGACAGGTGTGCAAGTTTGATTGTTTTCTGTTTCTGTCTGACCATTCCTCTGGTTCTTTCTGTACTCTGTTACAATGTATCTAGCTAATCAAGAAAGTACCATTCTTTCTAACACAGTAGACTATATTTGCCAGACATGGCTCCTGTTCATCTCTTTCCTACATACTACCTAATTTAACTTCTGTTATTCATTTCTGTTCCCTCATAATCTCCTCTTTCTTGACTCTCTAGAACCACCAAAGTTTGTAAAGAAATTAGAGGCATCCAAAATTGTGAAAGCAGGTGACTCTTCACGACTTGAATGCAAGATAACTGGATCCCCAGAAATCAGAGTTGTGTGGTACAGAAATGAACATGAACTTCCAGCCAGTGATAAATACAGAATGACTTTCATTGACTCAGTGGCTGTCATACAGATGAACAATCTTGGTACTGAGGACAGTGGAGATTTCATTTGTGAGGCTCAGAATCCTGCCGGCAGCACAAGCTGCAGTACCAAGGTTATAGTAAAAGGTAGAAGTCTTGTTCTTATGTTCCTCATTAACTGAAACCCACCTTCCTCTCTCCTAGGTATCACAGCTCTTTATTCTTCTACTGTCATTCTAGTTTCCATGTGAGATCATAGAATATTTTCCCAAGCTAATATTATTTCCCTTTTTAGATGTTTTTCTTCTTAAGTTTTGCTTACATGTAGCTAGTCATCCCGGGATATTTTACTTGTTATTCCAATGCCATAATTCTAATCACCTCAACACACTGGCCAAACATCAAATGTGATGTTTCAAAAATTCACCAAAAAAAAAAAAGAAGTAGACATTTTTAAACTAATCTTTTGCCTTCAGTCAACTTACAAATATATTATCATCCTCACTATAATCGATATCATTAATAACAGGGAATATTTACTACATATATACAAGGTATAAGCAATATAGGTTTTAACCTTACATTCAAAACAGTACAATTATATTTTTTCCTCTCTCTCAAGAATCAGTTCCTATCTTTTAAAAAGTATATGACTATACCTTGGTACAAATAGTACTTACATTTTCTGCTGCCATTTTCCAGTAATTTTTGTCACAAAGCCCAAGTTTGTCATGTTCTAAGGCAATTATTGCAATAACCATTCACTGAAATGAAAGACTTAGATCAAAGATGTTGTGACAAATTCCAGGTGTCTCAGTTTTAGCACAAATACAAAAAAAAAATTCATCCCTGAAGTCAGAATTCCACATTTCATGCAAATCATATTTATTAATATCCTTATTTGTTTATAATTTTTGTATCAATCAGTCTAAGATAAATTAGTAGGGTAGAGTAGACAGAATGTTGAACTGCTTAATCATGACATCTAGGATCTATCTGGATTCTCTACCCATATAGTTGATTATCTTGTAAAGGTTAACGGCCTCTCTGAGGCTGTGATTCCTTGATAGTGATAGTGTTGGGCACTACTTACCCATGATAGTATCTTAAACATTTCCTCCAATTTAAAAACAAAGAAATAAACAAAAACCTTTCATTCTATAAAATTAAATAGCCCAATTCATGAGAAATTCTTGTTTTTTGACAGAACCACCTGTTTTTAGCAGCTACCCTCCTGTAGTAGAAACCCTTAAAAATACTGAAGTTAGTCTTGAATGTGAACTTTCGGGAACACCACCATTTGAGGTGGTATGGTACAAAGACAAGCGGCAACTCCGAAGCAGCAAGAAATACAAGATTACATCCAAAAACTTTCATGCAAGTATTCACATTCTCAATGTTGAAACTTCAGACATTGGTGAATACCACTGCAAAGCACAGAATGAAGTGGGAAGTGATACTTGCATTTGTACTGTAAAATTAAAAGGTAAGCATATTTCCTGCATGTGGCAGAAATGTCAGGAATGTGCAAAACGCTAAAGTTTTTTTGTCTCTTCTGTTATCTGGACAATCTTTTCAAAAATTTCCGTCTATCTTTTCCTGTTCAGAACCACCAAGATTTGTCTCCAAACTGAACAGCCTCACCGTTGTAGCTGGTGAGCCTGCTGAGTTACAAGCATCCATAGAAGGCGCCCAGCCTATTTTTGTCCAGTGGCTTAAAGAGAAGGAAGAAGTGATTAGAGAAAGTGAAAACATCAGAATTACGTATGTGGAAAATGTTGCAACTCTACAGTTTTCAAAAGCAGAACCAGCTAATGCTGGAAAGTATATCTGCCAAATCAAGAATGATGGTGGAATGAGGGAGAACATGGCCACATTGACTGTCTTAGGTTGGTACAATAGTCACCTAATAGAAACTGGTGCCAAATGCTGGGACAAGTTACTAAGAGTTACTGGCAATCTCTCTTTTTCTGAATTTCTTCTAGAACTTTATTTATCCTCACCTATTTGGGAGGTTTAGGGAAAAACCTTAATTGATCTTTCTTTTCTGTTTCTATGATTCTAACAAAAATTAGCCATCTGTTTTATCGTTTACATACTACTTTTCTTGATGGAGTAGCAGCTATAATCGTGACCATCTTTTGTTTAAGCACGAAACAATTGGGAGCTGGGCATGTGTTACAAGGAAATTTTGTTTCCAAAGTGTAGTTGTTAAAGCTGACAAGAACGCCAAAGGTCAACATTTGATAGGAAAGACTTGCACTTCTGTCTTTGGATATATTAAATTTCAATTTAGCAATTGTTCGGATAACAATTTTCAAAAAGTTGTCTTCAGCACCTTAAGGTAGAGCAAAAAATACACCAAATAATTCACCATAACATGAAGCCTTTGCTCTAAACAGGGTCAAATGCAAATCAACACACATTGTCTAAAGTACGTTGTCTGAATTGTTTTGCAGTTGACTAGTGCACAAGCATATATTTCTTAATAATAACTGCTATAATTTTATGACTGCTTGTAACTATGGAATCACATTTTAAAGTGGAGAGAGATAGAGAGCCCTAACATAACCACCTCATTGGGAGAAACAATTTTAGTGAATTTGATAGTAGAGACATAGTAAAGGTCTCAGACTTTGACAGATGGATATCATGTTTTATTTCAGAGCCAGCAGTCATTGTCGAGAAGGCAGGACCAATGACAGTGACCGTAGGAGAAACATGCACTCTGGAGTGTAAGGTGGCTGGCACTCCAGAACTCTCAGTTGAATGGTACAAAGATGGAAAACTGTTAACCAGCAGCCAAAAACACAAGTTTAGCTTCTACAACAAAATCTCTTCCTTAAAGATTCTCTCTGTCGACAGGCAAGATGCAGGCACATACACTTTCCAGGTTCAAAATAATGTTGGAAAAAGCAGCTGCACAGCTGTGGTTGAAGTTTCAGGTTAGTTCTGATATTTTCCTCCGGTTGCTTATGCACATTCCTTTTACAAGTTTCCTTCTTTCAAGTCTCTTCTGTTCTTTCAAATCATGATGAGTCTCTTGCCTTTCCTCATACAGACCGAACGGTTCCTCCCTCTTTCACACGAAGACTGAAAAATACTGGTGGGGTGCTAGGTGCGTCTTGCATCTTGGAGTGTAAAGTAGCTGGATCATCACCTATCTCTGTTGCCTGGTTTCATGAGAAAACTAAGATTGTCAGTGGAGCAAAGTACCAAACCATGTTTTCAGACAATGTCTGCACATTGCAGTTGAATTCTCTGGATTTATCGGATATGGGAAATTACACATGCGTGGCTGCTAATGTTGCTGGGTCTGATGAATGTCGTGCGGTATTGACGGTACAAGGTCAGTGTTATACATTCAAATTCCTCTTTGGGTGAATATCCAGGTTGAAACACATTCAACGTGCTCTTATTTTTGATCCAAAATTGCAACTAAATTTAAAGCTTACAGGGTCTTTTAACTGTCCTCCATGTCTATGTAGAACCACCCTCTTTTGTGAAAGAACCTGAACCTTTGGAAGTACTACCAGGCAAGAATGTAACCTTCACCAGTGTTATCAGAGGAACCCCTCCATTCAAGGTCGGCTGGTTCAGAGGTGCCCGAGAACTGGTGAAAGGAGACCGGTGCAACATCTATTTTGAAGACACTGTGGCAGAACTGGAATTATTTAACATTGACATATCTCAGAGTGGGGAATATACCTGTGTGGTCTCTAACGATGCTGGCCGAACATCCTGCACTACTCGTCTCTTTGTGAAAGGTTTGCTCAAGTGCATTCACTCTTCCAACTTTCTGTATACTGACATCTTTGTGTTTCTATTGTGTTTAATCGCTGTGCTTTGTCACTTACCAGAAACAGCTGCATTTGTGAAGAAATTAAGTGATCACTCTGTAGAACCAGGGAAGTCCATAATTCTGGAGAGCACCTACACTGGAACACTTCCAATTTCAGTCACCTGGAAAAAGGATGGTGTTAACATAACTCCATCTGAAAAATGCAACATAGTCACAACAGAGAAAACTTGCATCCTGGAAATTCTGTATAGCACAAAAGGAGATGCAGGACAGTATTCCTGTGAGATTGAAAATGAGGCAGGAAGAGATGTTTGCGAAGCTCTGGTATCTACCTTAGGTGTGTTGTCTTATTCTCTCCTAAATGATTTGCATTCATCTAACATGTAGCATGGTTTGTTTGGTTTTCTTTGATTTTCTTTAATTCTGATTGTGAGCCTTTCTTCTTTAGAACCACCTTATTTTGTTACGGAACTGGAACCTTTGGAGGCATCAGTTGGAGATTCAGTTTCTTTACAATGCCAAGTTGCTGGGACACCAGAAATTACAGTGTCTTGGTACAAAGGAGACACCAAATTACGGCCAACTCCTGAATACAGGACCTACTTTACAAACAATGTGGCCACACTTGTTTTTAATAAAGTGAATATCAGTGACAGTGGAGAGTACACATGTAAAGCAGAAAATAGTATAGGAACTGCTTCTTCTAAGACTGTCTTCAGAATTCAAGGTGATGATATTTTATAAATTAAGAAATTTCTTTCTTCCTTATCTTAACTCTTTTATCTTTATGGGGTAATTTTCATTTCATCTTCTAATGCCTCTAGTATTACTTGTCTTCCTACAGAGCGTCAACTCCCGCCTTCCTTTGCAAGACAATTAAAGGACATTGAACAAACTGTTGGGTTACCAGTTACACTCACTTGTCGATTAAATGGTTCTGCACCCATCCAAGTGTGCTGGTATAGAGACGGAGTACTTTTAAGAGATGATGAAAATCTACAGACATCGTTCGTAGATAATGTGGCAACTTTAAAAATTTTGCAAACTGACTTGAGTCACTCTGGCCAGTACTCTTGCTCAGCTTCCAACCCACTTGGAACAGCATCTTCTAGTGCTAGACTCACAGCAAGAGGTTTGTTCACATGTCAATCTTTCTCTTTGCAAACCATGACTTTGTATTTCAATGTCAAAGTAGAAATGGCCAATGGAAAAAGAGCAAAACAATACACACTGCCTTTTCTTCTCCTTCTCCAGAACCTAAGAAATCTCCCTTCTTTGACATCAAGCCTGTATCTATAGATGTTATTGCTGGAGAAAGTGCTGATTTTGAGTGTCATGTTACTGGTGCTCAACCAATGAGAATCACTTGGTCAAAAGATAACAAGGAGATCCGTCCTGGGGGAAATTATACGATCACGTGTGTGGGAAACACTCCTCATTTGCGAATTCTTAAAGTGGGCAAAGGAGACTCTGGTCAATATACTTGCCAAGCAACAAACGATGTTGGCAAAGACATGTGCTCAGCTCAACTCAGTGTAAAAGGTATCATTATGTGGAATTTACCAATATGTATTCTTTACCACTTTTGCATAATTGTCTTACAAAAGTTTCTTTAATTTTTAAATGAGATAAACTAACTGGATTCTGTTACAATTTGTGTATTAGTGTGGGAGGCAACATTAATCAAAGTTCTCTTTTCTCTTTATATTGTTAAGTTAGGCTATCTCTAAGTGTAATCCTATCAAAGAGTACTATTTATTTTACCACAAAATTTTCAGAAAGTATTATCTTAATAAATAAGTTTAAATATGAACTTATGGGATCTTCAACTAGAAATATAAGCTATTTTAACATGTAAATATCCCTTACTGATCTTTTCCTTTGGTTTACTAGAACCTCCAAAGTTTGTTAAGAAATTAGAAGCTTCAAAAGTTGCAAAGCAGGGAGAATCCATTCAACTGGAATGTAAAATAAGTGGTTCCCCAGAAATCAAAGTTTTGTGGTTCCGAAATGACAGTGAACTTCATGAAAGCTGGAAATACAACATGTCGTTCATTAATTCCATGGCATTGCTTACCATCAATGAAGCCAGTGCCGAGGACAGTGGGGACTACATCTGTGAAGCTCACAATGGTGTTGGTGACACCAGCTGCAGCACAGCGCTCACAGTTAAAGGTTAGACACACTAAACTTCTTGCTTTCTTCCTTCTCCTCTGATTTGGATTCTTTTTCTCAGCAGTGCTATGAGCTCCAAAATTAAAAGGCTAGTTAAGATTATTTGCTTGCAATTCTTAAACTAGTTTTCATCAATTGTCATTTCTTGTGTCAGCATGTGTTATCATATGGTCACACCAGTCATTAATGCTTCTAGATTTTTATGTAAGCAAATGTTCTCATTGTTTATCTTCTTTTTTTTTTCTGGTAGCACCTCCTGTTTTCATCCAGAAGCCTCCTCCTTTAGGAGCCCTTAAAGGTTCTGATGTGATTCTCCAATGTGAGATTTCGGGAACGCCCCCATTTGAAGTAGTGTGGGTTAAAGATCGAAAGCAAGTTCGAAGCAGCAAGAAATTTAAAATCACTTCAAAAAATTTTGATACAAGTCTTCATATCCTTAATCTCGAGGCCTCCGATATCGGGGAATATCACTGCAAAGCTAGTAACGAGGTGGGAAGTGACACGTGTGTTTGCACTGTCAAGTTCAAAGGTTTGTATACATGGGCACAAAAATGTATGCCTCCTCCTTCCATCTTTTCTTGCTTGGCTAATAATTTGTGTATCTATGATTCTCACACTTTTTTCCTCTAACCACAAACTTCTTTCATTAGAACCTCCACGATTCGTGAAAAAGCTCAGTGACACCTCAACCCTCATTGGGGAGGCTATGGAGTTACGGGCTGTAGTGGAAGGCTTCCAGCCAATTTCTGTTGTGTGGCTGAAAGATAAAGGTGAAGTTATCAGAGAGAGTGAAAACACTAAGATTTCATTCGTTGATAACATTGCAACTCTCCAACTCAGGAGTCCAGAAGCATCTAATTCTGGAAAATATGTGTGCCAAATCAAAAATGATGCCGGAATGAGAGAATGCTCAGCAGTCTTGACTGTACTAGGTTAGTAGCAAAGGACAGCCTGAGAAAAAATCAAGTTAATCGACCCATGATCACCTTCCTCAAGTATTACTCTTATCCAATAATACAGTGATTACAGTCTGAGTTTGAAAGGTGACTTTGTTTTCAATGCAAAATACTTCTTCTTTTAGAACCGGCCAGAATCATAGAGAAG
Source organism: Daubentonia madagascariensis (assembly GCA_023783475.1). Lineage (NCBI taxonomy): Eukaryota > Metazoa > Chordata > Mammalia > Primates > Daubentoniidae > Daubentonia > Daubentonia madagascariensis. The sequence continues at coordinate 29,952,774 of JAKFHU010002088.1, forward strand.
CCCGAACCCATGACTGTCACCACTGGAAATCCTTTTGCATTAGAGTGTGTAGTGGCTGGAACACCAGAACTTTCAGCCAAGTGGTTCAAAGATGGAAAAGAATTGTCTGCAGACAGAAAACATCACATTACGTTCATCAATAAAGTGGCTTCCCTTAAAATCCCCTCTGCAGAAATGAGTGACAAGGGGTTATATAGCTTTGAAGTGAAAAACAGTGTTGGCAAAAGTAACTGTACTGTATCCGTCCATGTTTCGGGTGAGTAGAATGAGGTCTTTATACATCTACAGTTTTTCTTGGGGAAAAAAAATAAAGCTTCTCTTTAAACGGAAAACTACCCTTCTCTATGTAGATCGGGTCGTGCCTCCTTCCTTCATCCGCAAGCTGAAAGACGTGAACACCATCGTGGGGGGCTCGGTTGTTCTGGAGTGCCATGTCGCTGGCTCAGCCCCGATTTCAGTGGGCTGGTTTCTGGATGGAAATGAGATCATTAGTGGGCCCAGATGTCAGTCCAGCTTTTCGGAAAACGTCTGTACTTTGAATCTGAGCTTGTTGGAGCCCTCTGACACGGGCACTTACACGTGTGTGGCTGCCAACGTAGCCGGTTCCGAGGAATGCTCGGCGGTTCTGACTGTCCAAGGTCAGTGTGCAAGGACAGGGCTGCTGCTTCTCCAAAGCCTCTTCCACCCGACCTAATGCCAGCCTTGCCTGGAGTTTCTTTATTTTGTCTTGATTTTTAGTCTTAGTCCCCTTTCTTTTAAACAGCAACAGCACTTCTTACTTGCATTTCTTTTGTCTCTTAATCTCCCCTTCCCTTGGGGATATCTAGAACCACCATCTTTTGAACAAATCCCTGATTCTGTGGAAGTTTTGCCTGGAATGAGCCTCACGTTCACCAGTGTCATTAGAGGTACCCCTCCCTTCAAGGTCCAGTGGTTTAAAGGCAGCAGGGAGTTGGTGCCCGGAGAGTCATGTGACATCTCTCTGGAAGGCTCTGTCACAGAACTGGAGTTGTTTGAGGTGCAGCCATCGCAAAGTGGAGACTATTCTTGCCTCGTTGCTAATGATGCTGGCAGTGCTTCCTGTACCACGCATCTTTTTGTGAAAGGTTTGCTCTTTTCTCCAATGCATGCACCTTTAAAAATTTTTTTCCAAGTCTTCACTTAAAGATGTGAATTGTACTCTCCTGTTTTCTCCTTATAGAACCAGCCACCTTTGTGAAAAGATTGGCTGATTTCAATGTTGAGACAGGAAGCCCCATAGTTCTTGAGGCCACGTATACTGGCACACCTCCAATCTCAGTGAGCTGGATGAAGAACGAGTTTCCTCTTTCACAGTCTCAGAATTGCAGTATTACAATGACAGAAAAATCCACGATACTGGAAATTCTTGAGAGCACAGTAGAAGATTATGCACAATACAGTTGCCTGATAGAAAATGAGGCTGGTCAAGATATTTGTGAAGCTGTGGTGTATGTCTTAGGTGTGTTGTCTTTTTATTGCTCTCTTTTCTTTCTTTTAAGACAACTCTTTTAGTTAGCAAGACTGATTGATTGATCACTACCCTTTGTACCTTAGAACCACCTTACTTTATTGAACCTCTGGAACACGTGGAAGCAGCCATTGGAGAACCAACAACTTTACAGTGTAAAGTGGATGGAACCCCAGAAATTAGAATTTCTTGGTATAAAGAACACACAAAGCTACGATCAGCTCCTGCATATAAGATGCAATTCAAAAATAATGTTGCCTCCTTAGTTATCAACAAAGTGGATCACAGTGATGTGGGAGAGTACACGTGCAAAGCCGAAAACAGTGTGGGGGCAGTCGCTTCTTCAGCTGTGCTTGTTATCAAAGGTGATGATGGTTTTGTTTAACAAGTCTTGCTGTGTGTTGACAGATTCATTTTCTTAAAAACATCAAAATTTTAATGGATTGAAATATGTCGTGGATGTTTCCTCTCTTGTAAATAAGGATTATCTGTAACTTCTTTGCAGAGCGCAAACTTCCACCTTCCTTTGCAAGAAAATTGAAAGATGTCCATGAGACTCTTGGCTTCCCAGTTGCCTTTGAATGTCGCATCAATGGCTCAGAACCTCTTCAAGTGTCTTGGTACAAGGATGGGGTACTTTTAAAAGATGATTCTAATTTACAAACATCTTTTGTTCACAATGTAGCAACTCTTCAGATTTTGCAAACTGACCAGAGCCATGTTGGTCAGTACAATTGTTCAGCTTCTAATCCTCTTGGGACTGCTTCATCCAGTGCCAAGCTTATTCTCTCAGGTGAGTAGAACATTGCACCACACTCTTCATTATAAAGGAGGTTCACTGCTCCCAGCTGCCAAAGGGCTGATGCCATTTGGTTTCTGTTCCATGTCTGGGAACATGGAAACCAAAATCACCATGTTGGTCTTTGTTCTTTTCAGAGCACGAAGTGCCTCCTTTCTTTGATCTAAAGCCTGTATCAGTAGATGTTGCTCTTGGAGAAAGTGGTTCTTTTAAATGTCATGTAACTGGGACTGCACCAATCAAAATCACTTGGGCCAAAGATAACAGAGAAATTCGCCCTGGAGGCAACTACAAGATGACTTTGGTAGAAAATACTGCCACTCTGACAGTTCTCAAAGTAGCCAAAGGTGATGCTGGGCAATACACGTGCTACGCGAGCAACGTTGCTGGAAAAGACTCTTGTTCTGCTCAGCTGGGTGTACAAGGTACTTGTTGGAAAGAAGTAACAAGATCGCTTTTACATTTTCAATACCTTAAAATATAAGGGGGTGGGGTGGGTGCACTTGAGAGCTATGTTTAGGACCATGATCTAGTGATTAGAAATGATCAAGTGGATCAAGGGCCTTCCAAATGGGACAAATTGAAAACAGTTTTATTAAAAAAAAAAACTGGGAAAACATTCCCTGAAAGTCCATTTTCAAAGACTAAAAATAGATAGATACCAGGGAGAGAGAATGAACAAAAACTTTTCATAGAATTGCAAGAAAATCCTAGTTTGAAAGAAGTTATCAGGCCAGGCACAGTGGCTCACACCTGTAATCACTCCTGTAATCCTAGCACTCTGGGAGGCCAAGGCAGGAGGATTCCTTGAGGTCAGGAGTTCAAGACCAGCCTGAGCAAGAGTGAGACCCTGTCTCTACTAAAAAATTAGAAAAAATTAGTTGGGTGTGGTGGCACACATCTGTAGTACCAGCTACTCAGGAGGCTGAGGCAGGAGGATTGCTTGAGCCCAGGAGTTTGAGGTTGCAGTGAGCCATAATGATGCCACTTCACTCTAGCCAGGGCAACAGAGGGAGACAATGTCTCAAAAAAAAAAAAAAAAAAAAGAAAGAAAGAAAGGAAGACGTTATCATAGGACATAGGACAACTAAAGGAAGTTATCTCAAATGACTTGTTTTCCATAATACTTAGTAAATGAATGGATTTTCTCCCTCTAAGATATAGCAGAGCTCCAAACTATGAAGCCCTTCAAGAAGAATTCAGATGAGAATTATAAAGTCAACTTCTTTTCCTCCCCTGCCCCCACTTAAATAATAGTGGAAGATGGGGCTGGGGAGTAAATACATTAACATCTGATATTATGGAAGACAATCATGTGTTGACACCACATGTTTGTGGCTGCTATTGTCAGAAATTAAATACTTAACTAAATGGACTGCTGGTCTAACCCAGTAGAGCATTTTTAAGGGTTTTTGTGGTGGTAGTTTATAAATACCTTGAAATTAAAAAGGATGAGATTTAGCAGCCTATTTGCTCTATGACATAGAGCTAGTCATTTTTACTTCCTTATGCCTGAATTTTTTGCTTCAGTTAATGAAGAAAGCCTTGCTCTCACCCACTTCAAAGGGAAATTATGAAGATTGAAAAAGTATCTATTTAAGGCCTATAAGAGAAAATTGCACTTTAAAAATATTAAGATATCTGACCCACTTCACTACTCTGGCTCTTCATGCTACATAAGTGATATCTTTACAGCCTGAGGAAATGGTGCTCCACTGGTTCACATACAGGAGAGTAATGAAACTCTGTCATTCCCAGCGAACCTCATAGGGCTTCCACCAACAGATACATGCTGTTGTCTCTGATCTTGGCACTACAGAAGTGATTCTTTTGCTGAGAAAGGGTTGCACAACAGAGAGTAATATCTTTCCCCCCTCCTTCATTAATAATATTTGACATGGATGTTTACAAGAATAAATGTATTTTATTTTAGGAATTTTCTATATAGGTTTCACGTAACTGTTCTTCCTTGAACTACATCAAATGAATTTGTTTTCAAGAGCTAAAGACCTCTCTAGCAGAGATTCCTTTTCTCGCTTCATCTGGAATTATACGTGTCTTTTCCATCCCTTACCCTGTGTTTTTCCTCTTGGTTTCCTAGAACCGCCCAGGTTCATTAAGAAGCTAGAACCTTCAAGAATTGTGAAACAGGATGAATATACAAGATATGAATGCAAAATAGGCGGGTCTCCAGAAATCAAAGTTTTATGGTACAAAGACGAGACTGAAATTCAAGAAAGCAACAAATTCAGAATGTCATTCATTGACGGGGTGGCAGTGTTGGAAATGCACAATCTCAGTGTTGAAGACAGTGGAGACTACACGTGTGAGGCCCACAATGCAGCAGGCAGTGCAAGCAGCAGCACTTCCTTAAAAGTTAAAGGTCAGATCTTACTCTACCTTTCTGCTTTTCACATTAGCTTTCTCCCTGGTTGTCCTCTTAATTCTCTGTTTGACTCTCCATTGATGTTTTAAAATTGTCAAAGGATACAATAAAAAAGTGAAAGTGGTGGTTTTGCTCGCGCACTCTCGCTCTCTCTGTTGGAATGGAAATCTGATTCTTACTTTTAACTACATATTTACAAAATACATCCTAATTTTCCTTTTTTTCAATTTTAGAACCACCCATTTTCCTCAGAAAGCCTCATCCTGTTGAGACACTGAAAGGAGCTGATGTTCACCTTGAATGTGAGCTTCAGGGTACTCCCCCATTTCAAGTTTCTTGGCATAAGGACAAGAGAGAACTTAGGAGTGGCAGGAAGTACAAGATAATGTCTGAGAACTTCCTTACGAGTATCCACATCCTGAATGTTGATGCTGCAGACACTGGGGAATATCAGTGCAAAGCCACAAACGATGTGGGGAGCGACACTTGTGTTGGTTCTATCACCCTGAAAGGTTAGATTGACTGCATTTTCTTCTGCTTACTATTTCCTTTCCAATTGTAACACTCCGTTCATCCCTTAGCTACAGCCCCATCTTTGTCACCAGCAGTCTGTTTTACTTTTCCCTTTTTTCCCTTTCCAAATCCTTTTATGTTTGGTCCACTTTCCTTTTCTAAATCTTCCTAACTATCCTTTTAGACCAATTTGCCAATAGTTTTGATTGGATTTAGAAAGCTGGAAAAAATAAGATATTCAACGTTTTCCTACTTAATACAAACTCTAATGCATCCCTGTTCACAGCTACCAAAAATGCCTCCTAAGTGGAAATAACATATTATCACCAGTTCAATTCCTAGCATTCATGATTTCAGGGAAATATTCTCAGTCCCGCACATTTTAAAACCCTGATTTTCCTCTTTTTTCATCAGCACCACCAAGATTTGTGAAGAAGCTCAGTGACATTTCGACTGTTGTTGGTGAAGAAGTTCAGCTGCAGGCCACTATTGAAGGCGCTGAGCCCATTTCAGTGGTGTGGTTCAAAGATAGGGGAGAAATCGTTAGAGAAAGTGACAACATATGGATTTCTTATTCAGAAAACATTGCAACCCTACAGTTTTCAAGAGCAGAGCCAGCCAATGCTGGAAAATACACTTGTCAGATCAAAAATGACGCTGGGATGCAAGAGTGCTTCGCCACGGTCTCCGTTCTCGGTTAGTACAAAGATGATGCTGTCATGAATGCAAGGCACACATTTACCAGGATATGTGTTTTCTTTAGTTTTTCAATTTGATTTTAAAATGTGGATGGCATTTATATCTCATTGCAGAGCCTGCAACAATTGTAGAAAAGCCAGAATCCATAAAAGTGACCACAGGAGACACCTGTACCTTGGAGTGTACGGTAGCTGGCACCCCTGAACTCAGCACTAAGTGGTTTAAGGATGGAAAAGAGCTAACAAGTGATAGCAAATACAAAATAAGCTTCTTCAACAAAGTATCTGGCCTTAAGATCATCAATGTGGCACCCAGTGACAGTGGAGTGTACAGTTTTGAGGTGCAAAACCCTGTTGGCAAAGACAGCTGCACGGCTGCAGTGCAGGTTTCAGGTTGGTTGGTTTTTTGGGCTTTTCTTTCATCATTATAGTCATGTAGTTCCTGATTTCATACATGTTTTGTATATGGGAAGCTCCATCTTCTACAGCATAACATGGGTCTGATATCCTCTGAATTAGCAAATCCAGAGGCAACATACCTACAGAGTTAGAAGAAAACCATGTTCAAAAGTTGTATCCCTTTCTTTTGGAGGAATTTCCAAAAAGGTGGTAGGAGTAAAATATAGTCCCTGGATAAGGTTAAAATGGTCTTTTACTATCACTTATGCTACAGTGATTTATAGCAAAGAGAGACCAAAATCCCTAGCAAGTCAACTATCACATTCTGCCCACTGACTCTCCAGGCTTTTGATTGTGTGAACCCATAGAGGATTCTTTGATACCCTCACAAAAGAGCCAGATGGATCTAGGTATATTTCATCAAAAAGATAATTCTTTCTTCAAGTCATTTTGTAACTGTTGTCCCTTGTTTTGCTTGCTTTTTTATCATATTCAGACCGAATTGTTCCTCCTTCATTCACAAGAAAACTGAAAGAAACTAATGGTCTATCTGGTTCCTCGGTTGTAATGGAGTGCAAAGTTTATGGATCACCTCCAATCTCTGTTGCCTGGTTCCATGAAGGAAATGAGATCAGCAGTGGAAGGAAATACCAGACCACCCTGACAGATAACACATGTGCTTTAACTGTGACCATGCTAGAAGAATCAGACACTGGTGACTACACATGTATAGCTACTAATGTGGCTGGATCTGATAGATGTAGTGCTCCTTTGACTGTGAGAGGTCAGTTTAAAAAAAAGTAAAATAGAATTGCATTTCATGATTTATTAAGCATTTTTATCATAACAATTCACCAATATTAAACATCTTCTGGTATGTGTTTTTGTGTTTAGAGCCACCATCTTTTGTTCAGAAACCTGATCCCATGGATGTTTTAACTGGGACCAATGTAACTTTCACAAGCATCGTAAAAGGAACACCTCCTTTCAGTGTTAGCTGGTTCAAGGGTAGCAGTGAACTAGTACCAGGGGACAGATGTAATGTATCTTTGGAGGATTCAGTTGCTGAACTGGAGTTGTTTGATGTGGATACATCACAAAGTGGAGAATATACTTGCATAGTTAGTAATGAAGCTGGCAAGGCTTCTTGTACAACACTTCTCTACGTAAAAGGTTTGTTTACTACTATCCCACGCTTATACAATTAACATTCACATAGCAATCAGATGTGTCTATATCTCTGTGTGTACATGTTTGATTTCATATTTTCAATTTGTCTACTCCAGCCCCAGCCAAATTTGTGAAGAGGCTTAACGATTACAGCATAGAGAAAGGAAAACCCCTGATCCTAGAGGGTACCTTCACTGGAACTCCTCCCATTTCGGTTACATGGAAGAAAAATGGCATAAATATATCTCCTTCTCAGAGGTGTAACATAACTACAACGGAAAAATCAGCAATCCTGGAAATCCCAAGTAGCACAATAGAGGATGCAGGACAATACAACTGCTACATTGAAAATGCTTCTGGAAAAGATTCCTGTTCAGCACAAATATTGATCCTAGGTTTGTCACTGTTGCCCATTCATATCTTTGTATACAAACAATGATTCTGGCACGTCTCCTTCATGATTGATTCTCTCTCTTGGCTGCAGAACCACCATATTTTGTCAAGCAGTTGGAGCCTGTTAAGGTGACCGTCGGAGATTCTGCCTCTTTACAATGCCAACTCACTGGAACCCCTGAAATTGGGGTATCCTGGTATAAAGGAGATACAAAATTGAGACCCACTACTACGTACAAAATGCATTTTAGGAACAATGTTGCTACACTGGTTTTCAACCAGGTTGATATTAATGATAGCGGGGAATATATCTGCAGAGCTGAAAACAGTGTGGGAGAAGTTTCCTCATCAACTTTCCTTACTGTTCAAGGTGATTGCAATATTCTAAAAGTGAATGAATTTGTGTTTCTTTTGAACAAGATTTAAAGTATCTGGGGAGGGCTTTCTTTTTAGGAAAATCTTTCCAAATCCTAAATTTTCTGCTTAAGTAATTCCATCTACAGTTAGTTGGCTTATCCTTTTCTATAGCCTTTACAGAGAGAGATAAGATGACTAAATCTTCAGTTGGAAGGATCAGGCAATCATTTGCCTCTATAATTAAATCTTTAAGAAAAATAAATGACCATATATTTTTAAATTCCACCCCATGAGTGTCTCATTCAAATTGCAAGAAGGCAGTCTTTAAAAGCAAGGGAGTCTGCTGCTTGCTCAGAGACATGCCTTAAGCCAATCAATTTCTCTATTGGCCTATAGATTTTTTGCACCTGCTGTGCATTAGGGATGGCGTCAGAGTGAAACTTTTGCTCCAAAAGTCTACATACTTTTCTTTGTTTCCAGGTTAATTCAAGAGACGTTGATAATTCCTGATTATTATAGAAATCATATATATATATATATATATATATATATATATATATATACTGTGAGAAGAGTATTTAGTAAATTAAAAGTGTCCAAAGGTGTTCATTACTTTTATCCTGTTCCTACAGAGCAAAAACTTCCACCATCATTTTCTCAACAATTGAGAGATGTTCAAGAAACAGTTGGATTGCCAGTTGTTTTTGAATGTACCATAAGTGGATCAGAACCTATCTCAGTGTCTTGGTATAAAGATGGCAAGCCATTGAAAGACAGCCTAAATGTACAAACATCATTTTTAGACAATGTAGCCACTCTCAATATTTTTAAGACTGACCGGAGCCTTGCAGGCCAGTATTCTTGCACAGCTACAAATCCTATGGGCTCTGCTTCTTCCAGTGCCAGGCTCATTCTCACAGGTTTGTGGATTCTTAAACTTCTATTTCTATAATCAAATTTTGTAAGCAAAGATGAAATCAGGAAGAAATAATTACAATTTCTACAAACTGGGATGGTCCAGGTATCGAGCCTGAATCCTTTTAAAACTTTATATATCATTATTTCTGCTCTATTCTTAGAGGGGAGAAACCCCCCCTTCTTCGACATCCCCCTTGCCCCAGTGGACGCTGTGGTGGGAGAAAGTGCTGACTTTGAGTGCCACGTCATGGGCACACAACCAATAAAGGTCAGCTGGGCCAAAGATAACAGAGAGATACGAAGCGGTGGAAACTACCAGATTAGTTATCTGGAAAACAGTGCTCACCTGACGATCCTCAAAGTAGACAAAGGAGACTCTGGACAATATACCTGCTATGCTGTGAATGAAGTAGGAAAAGACTCTTGCACAGCTCAGCTTAATATAAAAGGTATCATTTATTTTGCATGTGGTCCAATAAAGTGTAATCATTTTATAGTATATCCTAAGGGTGCAGAATTTATTATGATAAGTGAAATTTAGGACATTTTAAAACAAATGACATGAAAATGTCTAAAAGGAAATAAATTTCTCTAGAGAAAATGTGATTTTTTTAATCTGTAGTTTTTTAAAAACTTTATATATCATACATAATGCTAAGACCACCCCTTTCTTTTTAGAAATTTCTGGGTTCTGTAAATGGCCATAAATTATTCTTATCATCCATACCATAAGTCAGAGAACAGTTTAGAATAAGTTTGTGGAAGGAGGCTTGAATGTTTAGGAACATAAACTGATATGCTGTATTTAGTTGGTTAGCCTTGATTTTTGACTGAAAACATGACTTCTTTTTCTTGAAAAGTCTCATATTAGTAACCTGCTTCCAGATTCCATTTGATATATCCTTGAAATTTCTTACAGAGCGGCTAATCCCACCAAGTTTCACCAAAAAACTCTCAGAGACAATAGAAGAAACAGAAGGAAATTCTTTCAAACTTGAGGGGCGTGTGGCTGGTTCCCAGCCTATAACTGTTGCTTGGTACAAAAATAATGTAGAGATACATCCGTCTTCTAACTGTGAAATAACATTCAAGAACAACGCACTACTGTTACATGTCAGGAAAGCAGGCATGGCCGACGCCGGTTTGTACATGTGCAAAGTGTCCAACGATGCAGGCTCTGCTCTGTGCACATCTTCGATTGTCATTAAAGGTCAGTTATTGCCACAGACCCCAGCCTGTTGTGTTTTTGTTCTCTGTCTGTTAGATAGTCATGTGATTTCTCCTGATATCTTGACCAAGTAAGGTATAACAGATATAAATACACATTATTTAACTGGCTTGCCATCACTCCACATGTTTACTAAAAACGTATATTAGTTGTAATTTAATTATGTGGCTCCCCAAAGTAGCTGTCACTTAACAAATGCACTAATATCTTAGGTTTCTAAATCACATCCCAAAATTTTCTCAGGTAGTTAGAAATCTCAGCCTACTTTGAAGTGTGTGCCTAAGTGACGTACATATTCTTATGAAGCACCTTTGTTTTGAAAATTTTTTAACTTGTTCTTCACTGAATATTGTACTAGCTTTGCTTATTATGAGTTATATGAGTTATATCACATTCTGAACCTTTCTCATTTCTAAGTATATTTCTAAAGGATTATTGTTTAATGTATATTGCCCAAAGCTTTTGACCTGTAAATGAATTTTAATCCCAGACAAAAGGGTAAAATTTGCCCAAAAAAGAAAGAAAAACAGGTGGAAAAATGTTTCATATCATTATGGAAGATGTATTCAAATAAACAATCATAGCTTGATACAAAGAAATGGACTATGTTGTTTAAGGACATCTTCTTTGTCTGATTGTCTGACCATGTCTTCCTGATAATTATGACACAGATACATCAAAATCACTTTACAAACTAACCTCCTAGAGCAGCTTGAAATTAATTTCCAATTCTGATGATCTGGTTGGCCATCTCAGAGCGCCCAGATAATAAGTTAATATCATTAATAGGTCAATATCACTAATAAGTTAATATCATTGAGTTGTCTTAACTTAAAATTCAAATTCATCACTCATTTAATGAAATTTAGATGCGTTTAGTTTTAAAACACATTTAGCAAAATGCAAAATGTATTTAGCAGTGGCTTGTATTCATGATTTACATTCATGATGGTTTTGCCATTGAGTAGATAAATGCTTTCTATGGACTTCTGAGGCTATTTATAAAATTCAAAGAAAAAGAGTAGATATAAGTTTTAGTCTTTGCAATCACAAAAAAAATCCTTATTCTTCTTGGGTATATGTCTCAGAACCATTGAATAAAATCATTACATAACAACAAGTTGCACATGGCCTTCCTTATCATTTTATTCATGTCTTCATCATTGGATTTGTGTTAAACACTGAGCTTCAACTGCTAATTCCTTTGGGCTAAGATTGGATTTTAAATGCTACCATAGCTGCATTTAATAGCTAACGATGAACGTCAGAGAAAATCACATATTAAGATGTAGGCTCATGTATTACTCAAATGTTGGCTTTCTTTACCAGAGGGTAGCACTCACTGCTGCTCTAGATAAGCAGAATTCCCAGATAAGCCCTTAGTTTTTAGGGTTCAGTAAAAATGCAGCTGTACACAGGTTCGAGAGAATCAACAGTGTGCTATATGGCACAGAAGTTTATAGTAACTGCCAACGTAATATTTGTGGTACTTAATCAGGACACAGATGCTGGAGTGATTTGTGAGCAGCATGGCATCTGTTCTTTGCTTGTTTCTAAACCTGTATCTTTTTTTAAAATCCAACAAATTTTAACTACTGCCTTTAGAGAGGAATAAACCAGGCACATAATTCTGTTCTGCCACAGCAGCCAGTGTTACCTGTTAGAAGCAAAACTATTTTGCTCTTTGCTTGTTTCTTTTGTGGAATTTAATACTTTTTTGCCTTTATGTTTCTTATGTTCCTCATGAAAATACCTTTTCAATTCCAGAACCTAAGAAGCCTCCCATATTTGATCAGCACCTTACCCCAGTAACAGCAAGTGAAGGAGAATTTGTGCAGCTCAGCTGCCACGTCCGGGGATCTGAGCCAATTAGGATCCAGTGGTTGAAGGCTGGCAGGGAAATAAAGCCTTCAGACAGATGCAGCTTCAGCTTTGCTAGTGGGACAGCTGTACTGGAACTCAAGGATGTGACTAAAGCAGATTCAGGAGATTATGTGTGTAAAGCTTCAAATGTGGCTGGAAGTGACACTTCCAAATCAAAAGTGACCATAAAAGGTAGAGACATCTCAAAAGTATTATGCAGATCAAGGCAACAACTGCTCACGTTTATTTGTTTATTACAATTTAAATAAAAATGGAATTTGATTTTTGGAAACATCAGTTATTGCTCATTTGCAGTATGTAGCTCCCTTATTATAACCAAAACATTAGGTAATTTAATGGAAATAGTTTCAGTACAAATTATTTGAAATTACTGCAAGTTCACTGCTCTATTTCTTGAACCCCTTTTCACTACACCCAGGAGGGTGCAATTAGTACACTTCCAAAAATGATGCCATAATAATGTGATATAAGGTAGTCTGATGTCATAGCCCTGGAGAAAATTTATAAAATAAGCCAAGCCTAGAAATATAAGATTTAATACTACTATGATTATATGTAACCTTCAATAGCTATCACTAGTATAAATGTTTATGAAACTGCTTTGTCTTCTGTTGCCGACCCTCATATTTATAGTGAGTCCTAGAGTACATACTTATGACACTGTCAAGCTTCTAAAGTTATTTTAAACAGGGGGATATTTATTACAATTTTGAGGTAATTGTAATAACAAAACACGTAAATGGGTTTTTCAGACAAACCAGCTGCGGCCCCAGCAGCTAAGAAAGCAGCAGTAGATGGAAGACTCTTTTTCGTATCAGAACCTCAGAGTATCAGAGTCGTAGAAAGTAAGTGTACTTACTTAGAAAAGTACATCTTCATCTATCTTGTCCCTTTTACTAATGATTTAATTTTGGAAGAACTGATTTTAGAAAACTAAATTTTTTATTGGTTTGTTTTTATTATTCCTTAGAAACCACTGCAATCTTCATTGCAAAAGTTGGAGGCGATCCAATCCCAAATGTTAAATGGACAAAAGGGAAGTGGAGACAACTGAACCAAGGAGGTCGCGTTTTTATCCACCAAAAAGGCGATGAAGCAAAACTGGAGATTAGAGACACCACAAAAACTGACTCTGGCTTATACCGATGTGTTGCATTTAACAAACATGGTGAAATTGAAAGTAATGTTAACCTACAGGTGGATGAAAGGAAGAAACAAGAGAAAATTGAAGGCGATCTTAGAGCAATGCTGAAAAAGTAAGTTCAGTAAAAACCACACTCACTACAGTTGGCCCTTCATATTGGCTGGTTCTGTATCCCTGAATTAACCGTGGATTGAAAATATTCGGAAACAAAAAAACAATATAAAAAATAATACCAATTTAAAAACCAATACAGTATAACAACTATTTGCATAGCATTTACATTGTATTAGATGTAAGTAATCTACAGATGATTTAAAGTATACAGGAGGATGTGCTTAAGTTATATGTAAATATTATACCATTTTATATAAGGGACTTCAGCATCCTCAGATTTTGGTGTCTGAGGGGGATCCTAGAACCAATACTCTGCAGATATCGAGGGATGACTATAATTTTCCATTCACCAAAAAAAATCACTCAAGAGGCATGGGTCATCCATTCCAAGATTTAGATTGTTAAAGAGAATAAGCATATAAACATTTTAACAGACGCAGATAAGCAAATACACTTTTTCCACACTTCTTTTCCGTAATATGTGATTTTTACCCATTTTAAAGTTTTCCATTGCTGTTATTATTTTTCCTGATATTGTAATTCTTTAATTCTTTAAACATTTTGATTGTAAAGTTTATAGATATGCTTCTATTATACTTTCCTTTCTTAAAATCATTGATCAAATTTCTATACTTTGTAACAAATGGTCCTAACCCATCTGGTCTTAATCTACTCCATCTCCAAATCCACATTATTTCTTGTTTCATAGCTAACATGATAAAATTAATATTTCTTGAGTAAAGAACACAAAACTGTTCCTTCGTGAGAAAAAAAATCTTAATGACATTCACAGTCTTCAAATGATGATGGACAATTCAAAATAAAGACAACACTGGTGATTTATATTTGTTTCTTATTTCATTTAGGACTCCAGCCTTAAAGAAAGGAGCTGGGGAAGAAGAGGAAATTGATATCATGGAACTTCTCAAAAATGTTGATCCTAAAGAATATGAAAAATATGCACGCATGTATGGAATCACTGACTTCCGGGGTCTTCTTCAAGCATTTGAACTGCTAAAGCAAAGTCAAGAAGAAGAGACACATAGATTGGTATGATCCTTTGTATATAGCATCATCCTAAAAAATTCACCTTTGAAACATCTACCATGTCCCCTTTGAATTACCAGACTCCTACAGGGTTCTCATACAGTTATATGAGATCATTTAATATAACCCAAACCGCATCAGGAATGGAAGTTGAATATGGTTATGCATCCTCTAATTCAAATTCTGTTTCACATGTAATCCTTACCATTTTTTTTCTCCTCAGGAAATTGAGGAAATAGAGAAGTCAGAGAGGGACGAAAAGGAATTTGAGGAACTTGTATCATTTATTCAGCAAAGGCTGACACAGACAGAGGTAAAATGAATTATGCTGATAATAAAGTGAACAAATTATTATTGGGAATTATAAATGAAGGAATAACTAATGCATTTTAATTCTTTATTTTTTTAGCCTGTCACTCTGATCAAGGATATTGAAAATCAGACAGTTTTGAAAGATAATGATGCCATCTTTGAAATTGACATTAAGATTAATTATCCAGAAATCAAGCTTTCATGGTACAAAGGTACTGAAAAACTGGAACCCAGTGATAAATTTGAAATAAGCATCGATGGTGACCGACATACCCTCCGAGTCAAAAACTGTCAGCTTAAAGATCAGGGCAATTATAGATTGGTTTGTGGTCCACACATCGCTAGTGCAAAACTAACTGTAATTGGTAAGTTAGAAAGGAGTTATAAAAGGTTTGTGAGATTAAATTATTGTTGAGTACATCTGCATGTGATATTGAACAAAATGTGTGTTGTACCATATGAACAGAGCCTGCTTGGGAACGGCATCTTCAGGATGTTACTCTGAAAGAAGGCCAGACTTGCACCATGACATGCCAATTTTCTGTGCCAAATGTAAAATCTGAATGGTTCAGAAATGGCAGAATCCTTAAGCCCCAAGGCAGACATAAAACTGAAGTGGAACACAAAGTCCATAAACTGACCATTGCAGATGTTCGAGCAGAAGACCAGGGTCAGTATACCTGCAAATATGAAGACCTTGAAACTTCAGCAGAGCTCAGAATTGAAGGTGGGTGAGAGACTACGGATGGAGTTATTGTGTACGGCATAGGTCAATGACAAAGGTGCAGGACCCCTGCAATCCTGCCATCAAACACACCCCAAGTGGCCATGTGTTCTCATTTCCCAACATACATACTCATAGCATTCACTCATATCTCAAAATTCATACAAAATCAAATGGGAAATATTCGAATAAGTGCCACTTCTTTTGCTAGTTCTTTCAGATTTTAATCTAGTCTAAAACATTATTTTTTAACAGTTACTTCTATTTAAAGTCTAAATTCCATAATTCTTATATCTATATATAAGATATAAGATTCTGATTCCTAAAAAGAAATCTTAGAAAGGACAAAATCTCATGGCTGTGAATCTAGAGGATCTGGTTAGGAAGTAATATTTTGTTTATAGGACTTAATCTGATATTATCTGTATAAAATTTTACAGATAAGATTAACAACATATGTGATGTGTGATTAGCAGCTATTTTTCAAAACTATTTATTTCATTCATGGCTCATATTCCAACCTTCAGAATCTCTGAAATTAAATGAAATTTCAGAATTTAGGAGCAAAAATATTCATTTCCTAATTGAGTGTATGCATTTTCCAGAGACATCTTTGAACTGTACTGAGAAAAATTTTAACTATGATAATAGCATCTACTCCCAGTTGTTGGTGCCTATTTTTAGTTGTTAAACACAACTACACAACATCTGATTTACATGAAGATTTCAACTTTTCTAACTTACCGTACAATGAATATCAATGCCTGGTTGTATCTTAAATAGTTTTCAAACTAAAGAGACTAGTTGAAAGTGTTAATCATTTTTAAAATAATTGGATATTTTTAATATAATTCTTTCGTAAAAAAGCTTACCAGACTACTATGATTTCTAAGATGTTCATGGTACTGTTATACATGTAATTCCATATATCCAGATATAATTTTGGAGAGGAACCTTCCACTCCAGCCCATTCTGCTGGAAAACACTTCTGACATCCACACACATCCTTTGTGTGTGCCCATATGGGCTTAGAAAGCAGATTTCAGAATTCCAGAAAATTTTTCTGAAATTTAGAAGTGCAGATTTCCTATTGAATTTGATATTATTTCACAGGGAAAGTTATACACATGAGAGAAACAATTCTAGATCCTGAATAGCAAAAATTATTTTACTGAGGCAAGAAAGAATTTCACAGAGGAATAAACTGTAGAGTGAAATTAAGTTTGTGTACCCTCAATTACGAACCCGCCGTTTCACTAACATTTTTAAAATCTAATTTGACTTTTGGATTATAAGCTCCCTTTAATATTTTCTTTATATAAATATTTTAAGGATTCTTCAGAATTTCTTTACACTTTCCTACATTGATCCTTGCAAGAATACACTTAAGAATTGGGATAATTATTTGTTACTTCAGCAAAAATAAGAGCATTTTCTTCTTGTTTTGCATTTTTTAACCTTTTCCATTTTACGATTGGATAAAAAGATGGAAATTTTAAATATCAGAGGGAAAAATACGGTAAAAGAGATTCCTCTTTATACAATCTAACTTTGAATTCTCTTTGTATTTGAACAGCGGAACCAATTCAGTTTACAAAGCGCATACAGAACATCGTGGTGAGTGAGCATCAATCTGCCACCTTCGAATGTGAAGTGTCCTTTGATGATGCCATTGTAACATGGTACAAAGGACCAACAGAACTGACCGAGAGCCAGAAATACAACTTTAGGAATGACGGTCGCTGCCATTATATGACCATCCACAATGTGACCCCAGATGATGAAGGTAATTTCATCGATAGTTTCCCAGTGAATATATAACTTAAGCCTTTTCTATTTTATATGTGTCTGCCCTTGCATATGCTTATACTCTGTAATTCTATAGAGAATTTTTTTAAAAGCCTACTATAAATAAACACATACATATGTTTAAATAAAGAAGTATTATTTTCAGCATATCAGAAAACAAAAGCTTGATGATTCTTCTTAGGTGTCTACTCAGTCATTGCTCGGCTGGAGCCAAGAGGTGAAGCAAGAAGCACAGCAGAGCTGTACTTAACAACCAAAGGTGAGGAAACACCAAATTAAAGCACATTGCAATCTTTGAACCAAGTAGCCTACTCAGACGATTCTCAATACAAAAATACAAAAATATCATTTTTTTTCTTTTCTAGAAATCAAACTTGAGCTGAAGCCTCCTGGTAAGTTTGGGTTTTTTTTTTTTTTTAAAACAATCCTTGCATACAATAAATTTAGCATGATTTTGTAAATAACAGAAGCCAACCTAAAATGTATAAAATATCATTTCACTTTTCCATAAAAATATTATTCAGTAAAATTATTTTTGGCAAAATAATAAAAGGTTAAACTTTGTGAGTTTGGGAAATTAGAGATAATAAGGTCTCATTCAGCGGATATTTGGATCACGCCAAATAGCGTGGCATGGAATGAAACAAATTTGGGCAGGGAATAAACTTGCCTATGAAGTTGCATACAAAAGAATACTAATATCATTTGGTCTGTGTGTTAGATTCTGCTGTTGGAAATGCCTGACAACCAAACACTTCTTAGTTGTCTAATAAATATCTGTGTTCTCAGTCACTCTATGCTTATCATTGCATGTCCCTTTCCAGATATTCCTGACTCCAGAGTTCCAATCCCAACCATGCCTATCAGAGCAGTCCCACCAGAAGGTAAGACCCAGCACCTTGACATCTGGGCTTGGAGCAGCAAATTCTACCACTAGGAAATTACCAACACCTAAAACCCAGCAGAGTCAGAGCAGACCCTTCCATGTTGTATTCTTCACTGTGTAATTAAAAATCAAAGTAAAAAGAGAAAGTAGTTCCAGTTATAAATATATGCTACTTTTATTTGTTCTGATTAATGAATTGGTACTATAATACCTTTGCTGTACTGAAAGAAATGCACGAGTCTTTTCATTGTACTTTATCCAAATTAGGAAGCTAAGACATGTTGCTGACAATGGCATTTATTTTCTTCAGAAATTCCTCCTACAGTTATTCCTCCTATTCCCCTTTTGCTACCAACACCTGAAGAAAAGAAGCCACCAGCAAAACGTATTGAAGGTATTATATGTCATCTACCTAAATGTCAAAATACAGAATTTCATTCTGGCTGACCAGGAAAATGTTGCTCCCTACAACAAATTGGCCCTCTAGTGGTCAAGAAGTTGAATTGCGTTTCAAAATGTAAATTATTTCCTCCAAGCATTAGTTGACTAAATGTGTAAGACGTATTTAAAACTCTGAAAACCATCAGAAACTAAACATTATGCTTAGTATTAAAATATTTTATTTTAATGGAATCAATTAAACATGACTGGAAAATTAATTTTATGTTTCTTGTTTTCCTAACCACCACTTACACCAACAACAAAAAATAGGAACCAATTTCTACTGCATGTTAGGGAAATAAACCATACTAGTTTATAGTCAAATTGCAAATTATAGCTTGTGTTTTTTTCTCAATTACAATGTTAACTACTCTTTAAAATTCACGATTTTGTTACAAAAAGTATGATTTAGAATATCTTGATATATTTGACTTTTTTTGTTCCTAAGGCATGAGCTCACTGATAAAGAGCTCTTAAGTGTTCTAGGGAATCTCCCTTCTCAAGTATTCAATAAAGAAATTGTACTATTTGTGCCCCAAAGCTGTTCAACTAAATCAGACAACTGATTTCCTAGGATTTCTTAGAGTTATGGGAAGTACAGAATTGCTGCCATAATTCTCCCAGCATGGTCAGAAAATATTCTGCATGTCAAAGCCACCACTACTGTAGCAGTTTCAAGGTTTGACATGTTAGTCCCCTAATACCCACTATAATTGACATCAAACCCTTGAGCTATTTTTCAGCCAGCCACAGAAGAAATTCAGTTAAAAACTTCCAGTTTTGTGACTAACACAATTTCAATAACAAAGGGAAGCATTTTCATAATTTATGTGAACATACTTAAATATATTATCATCTACCTGTGCTAGCAGGGAGGAAGAAGAATCAAAATCATAAATTAGATTTCCATTTGTATTTCTATTGTCAATAACAATAATTTATCTTAATGAATGATTTGTTCTTTGAATCAAGGGTCAACATGGCTAAGTTTGAGAACCCACTGTGAAACTTGAGAAGTTAAATCACATGTTAAAAATTAAAAGAGAGTATTATTTATTCATGAATACTAGAGGCCATAATCATGTATGATTAGGAACTGTAGTCAAGATATAACAGCAGCAACAACAAAAGAAAACTCCCACAATATATCATAAATAAGACTTTAATTTTACTAATCCACTTGTTATTCTTCCTCCTGACAAATTTACTGTTCATACCCAAGTGAAACAAAGTTGAAAATGTTCCTTTTCTATTTATGATATCACTAAGATTCACCCTCCGTTTTGAAAATTTTAACTCTTAGCAGGCATAAAATCAGTGAAGATGTAAGATCACAGTACATATTCTGTCTCCCCATAAAATAACTTTTTTGCATTGTAGTCCAAGATTTTTCTGAAACAAATATCTTGTAGTGATGTGCGGATCATTTTACTATCAACATATGAAGAAATAAAATGTTTCCTGAAAACATTTTAATCACTCACATCTGACATCTCTTTTTTTAGTGACCAAAAAGGCCGTGAAGAAAGATGCCAAAAAAGTTGTTGCCAAGCCCAAAGAAGAGGCACCTACAGGTATTGTAATTAAATTAATCAAAAAGCATTCTTAATGCTTTTTTCTTGGCTAAAAATTTTAAATCCTAAATGATGGAGGGTGGGGGAAGGGTAAGAGTTTGCAGTCACAGAGTGGTACCCGTCCCTGCACTCGCTCTCGTCCTCAATGTCATTCTGTCCTTCACAACTTCCTTTCTCTGCCTTTGTTCTCTTCCGTTCTCCTGTGCCCATGGCAGCACTAGCAACGCCGGAGTATTCTTGTTACCTCTGCATGGTTGTCTCTACAGGTGATTCCTGTAGTCCAACCACTGGTCTTTTTTTAATTATCATTACTGTAAATTGACAATTTATAATTGTATGTATTTATGGGTTTTTGCAAAGTGATGTGATAATATATGAATGCAAAATGGAAAAATCAAATCTAGCTGATTAACATATCTATCACCTCAAATATTTGTCATTTTTTGTGGTGAGAACATTTGAAATTTACTGTCAGCGATATTAAAATGTTCAATACACTATTATTAACTCTATCCACCATACTGTGCAATAGATCAAAAAGACCTTTTTCCTCCTGTCTGAGATTTTGTATCCTTCAACCAACATCTTCCCATTCCCCTCACCATTCTATTCTCTACTTTATGAGTTCAATTTTTTTTTAATTACACATATAAGTGAGAACATGCAGTATTTGTCTTTCTGTGTGTGGCTTATTTCAGTTAGCATAATGTTCTCCAATTCCATCTATGTTGCAAATAACAGAATTTCCTTTTTTTATAAGGCTGAATAGTAATCCATATATAGATAGATAAATAGATTATTTACCCAAATTTTCCTTATCCATGCATCTGTTGATGGATGCTGAGGTTGTTTCCATAACTTGGCTATTATGAATACTGCTGCATTGAACATGGCAGTGCCCAACACCTGGTCTTGATCAAGTCATATCAATAGAAGGTCGAGGGTTGGTGCTAATTTCAAGAGGTTGCTCCTGCCCAACTCAAGATCCTGCCTGGTTTACCTGATTTAAATGTCAATATTTGCAGAAAAAATACTTTTTGAAGGAGGATCAATTCAAATCAGTTTAATTTTTAGTATATCCTAAAAGGGTTTTAGGAAGACAATTGAATAACTAAATTTAAAACAAATGGTTTTAACCTATTTTACTAAGATTAGAGTACAGTAACCTCCTCAAAGAAGGAGAATATAAGAGCACAAGGCATTATTCATCATTCAGATTTTTCTGAGTGGACATCTGTGAAACATTATGGAGTAAGAGGAAACTCAAAAAGCATGAATATTTTATGAACTTTATAGTTAATAACTGAAAAATCAAATATGCATTATTTTTAACATTGGACATATTGAATATTCTCTTCATGTTTCATGTTAATTTAAATTATTTTAAATCAATCTGAACTTGAATCAAGCTTTGGCCTTTTGCATAGCATTTCTAATGAGCTATATTTGGAAATTATAAAAGCATTATGATGGTCCCTGGAAGAGGTGGCATGTTAGTAGCAGGCATAGATCACACAAATGACTAACAATGATGCACAGGATTAGTGAACATTAAACAATGCATGATCTAAAAATAAATACTCACTTTATGTTTTTAAAATTCCAGAGGTTGCCAAGAAGCCCCCACCTCCTACTGCCTTAATCCCAGCAAAAGGTAAATAATAATAAATTATTAAATATTTTTTTGTTTATTCCTGAGATTTATACTTCTGCTACTTATTCTTATTTTAAAATATTAAGTGTCCAACTTATTGTAAGGTTGTAGAGTGTCTTCTGCTATATTAAATCTAGCCTAGAAATGATGGCTATTTCATGTTGCTCCTATTCTGGCAAAGGAACCCAGGCAGACATTTACGCTGCCTCTGTGCAATGCCCACCAGGAAAGAAGCAGTGAGAACTAGAAAGGGAGGGACAGTCCCTTATTTTTTTAATTGTAGTTAACACAATTGTTAAGGATTGTATAAATAATTGGAATGCTAAAGAGCTTTTAATATCTGTTATAGAAAAATACTAATTGATTTGATTGCATAATTTTAAATGTTGTCTTTATTAAACTGACTAAAGGGCTCTATTCAATAGTTCAAAATGTACATTTAGAATTAGAAATGTGTTTGAAAGAATAATTGGAACTTTTAAAAAAGGATAACTGCATAAGCATTAAATATAAATTCCATAAAATTATCAGATATTAAAATATTCCATGGGAAGAAACTAGGGGTCCTGCAAACTAGAGCTCCCATAGAGCAATGGAAGGTGTGTCCATTTGATAACGTTTATTGAATCTGTTTTTTTCACACTGGAAAAATCCTCTAATCAAGAGTAGAATGCATCTTGATAGTCTTTCTGTGTTCCATAGTCAATAAAAATTTAAGTGGAAACAACACAAAGAAAAACATGACAAATTATCAATAAAATACTGAGATCTGAAACACTGATATTGTTTGACTACATAGATTTTTGTTTAGTGAAGCAGTTGGTTCATGTAATTAATATGCTAATATTTTATGTATATATGTATGTATTTATGTGTTTGTTTATTTATTTATTTTAGCTCCTGAAATCATTGATGTATCCTCTAAGGCTGAAGAAGTAAAAATAACAACCATAACCAGAAAGAAAGAGATTCAGAAAGAAAAAGAACCTGTGTATGAGAAAAAGCAAGTCTATGAGGAGAAGAGAGTCTTCATAGAAGCTTTTGAAGAGCCTTATGATGAACTGGAAGTAGAACCGTACACGGAGCCATATGAGGAACCTTATTATGAAGAACCAGATGAAGACTACGAGGAGACCAGGGTTGAAGCTAAAAGGGAAGTTCACGAGGAATGGGAAGAAGATTTTGAAGAAGGGCAAGAATACTATGAAAGGGAAGAAGGTTATGAGGAAGGGGAGGAAGACTGGGAGGAGACTTACCAAGAAAGGGAAGTAATTCAAGTTCAAAAGGAGGTTTATGAAGGTATGTACCAATTCGGTGACTTTTCCCTCTTTTTCTCATTTTTGCTCAGTTCATTGTATTTTTGATGTTATGAACCTGATTTGCAATTTATATGAAATAGATGAAATGATCTCAGATGTTTTAAGGTAAAAGAATATTTAAAAACTTAATCTTTAGAAGAGTCATTTTCTTCAGAGTTACTTTCATGCTCTGACTTTATAAGACAACTCATTTAGTCCTATTCCTAAGACGAAATTCCAAGTGCTATTTTCTATTGCAGAAGTTCAAGTTTTACGTTCACAGCCTCATTGCATCTCTGATCGATCCTGCTTCAAAACCAGGCACTAAGAACCATGTTAGAAATAATGATCCCAAATACAAGACTTCACACAATTATAGATTATCCTTAACTTACCTCATTTGCAATTACCACAACCTAAGAGAACTTACCTATTTAAGCACCCGTTCTTATTCCTGTGTTTTTAATTAAAGAATCACGTGAGAGAAAAGTTCCAGCCAAAGTGCCTGAAAAGAAAGAAGCACCTCCTAAAAGTAAGTAATTGGAATTATTTAACTAGGCTAGAGCATCGACATCATTATCATGGCTTGTTTGGCAAAGATGTATAAATCACCAGTTCAATCCAATAGGCACAACTTCTTCTCTAAGTTTTATTGTGTCAATTAATTTTTTTCCTTTAAATTTCTATCTAATTCATTTAATGAAAAAAAATACAAAGATGATAAAAAGATTGTTATGGTAAATTTAACATAAATACAACCAAAATATGTTAAGTACAGAAACTTGTGCTTAAAGTTCAAAGCACCACACTTGTCTCTCTTAAAAAAACAAAAGATATATGTGCATATATACATATATGTGTGTATAAACATATATATACACAGAAAGAGAGAGAATTTTAATAGAAATTCTAAAAGTACTGCAATTTCTTTAAAATGCTTGCAGTTACAAAGAAGCCAGTAATTGAAAAAATTGAAAAGACTTCCCGAAGAATGGTGGAAGAGCAAGTTGAAGTCACCAAAGGTATTATCATTTCAAATGTTTCTAGTACCATGTGCACAAGTAATCTGTTTATTGATATATACTCACATTAGTTATTTACATAATCATCTAAACTAAGATATTTTAAAATTTTGTGCAAAGCAATATTCTTCACAATACAAATATATTTGTACATATTTTTAAAGTACCTGAAGTTTCAAAGAAGATTGTTCCACAAAAACCTTCCCGGACTCCAGTACAGGAAGAAGTTATTGAAGTGAAAGGTATACATCTTTGTCTTTCAGCTACAAGTTTTAAACATTTTTATTTATGTGTATGGACATGTGTACATATATTGCTAAATAATTCACAAATCTAAAACCACCGAAAAAAGCACATTTTTATATAATACAAATTTTATGTTGAGTTGCACATATGTATAATTTAAGTAAATAATAACATTATCTATCTTTGTTTTTAGTTTTGCTTAAAATTACATAATTTTTTTTTATTTAAGGAAGGTTTTGTGTTTAATTGGTAGTTTTCTAACTTTACTATGCAATGCATTCCATTGCATATAATATTCCCCATCCTCTCATTTATATGAACAGACCCTAACAGATTTGGCAAAACACAACATTGTGTGTGAAGAAGTTGTGTCTATTTGATTCTCATTTAATAATGTTTGATGAAGGCTGCATGGGTTGTTTGTCCCTATAGATTAAAATGTGATTTGTTTTCTTGTCAGTGCTAACTTTGTTCTCAAGCTATCATATTGACCCACTCATTCTGTGTGTAAAGACTTAAATACAGTTTATAATCTATGTGCTTGATCTGATGTCTTGTCCTAGAAAATGAAATACTAATATGAAATACTCTCTTTAAAGTACCAGCTGTGCATACAAAGAAGATGGTTATTTCAGAAGAAAAGATGTTCTTTGCTTCTCACACAGAGGAGGAGGTGTCAGTCACAGGTATAAGGCAAACTAGAATTTGGGGGCTCAAATGGAAGGATTTTGGACTGATTTTTATACCTCTTCTTCTCATTTAATTTATGACCATGTAGGCATTTGTAGTTCTCTGTCATCTTTTTTATTTCATGTTTGTCTCTGTCTTAATTTTTATTTCATTATTCTTTGTAAGTCACAATTACCACCAACAACATGGCATATCAGTAATTAAAATGTACATTTTTTAAAGTCCCTGAGGTACAAAAGAAAACTGTTACCGAAGAGAAAATTCATGTTGCTGTTTCCAAAAAGGTTGAACCACCACCTAAAGGTATTAGTAATTCATTCTAAGTTTAAAATCTTTTAATAAAAGGTCATACAAATTCTAGAGTAAACATCTATGTTAATGTTAAATAATAGATTTAGTCACACAGTCAACAGACCCATAGCCAGCATGTACAAAGGACATGATGGGGGATGGGAAGACCATGAGGAAGGCACAAGAGAGAGGAATGAAAATTATTGGATGCTCTATTCCCTGTTTCAAGGAGCCTGCAATCTAGTAACCAGTCATTTGGAAATAGAATGTGCTGGAGCCAGTTCATACCAGCTCATCAGAGCCTATGGTTAAATTTTCAAGAATTTTGTCAACCAGTGGTTTAACACCACCATTATTAAAACTTAAATTATGTAAACTTACAATTAAATAAATTGTATTTTTTAAACATTAATAAATACTCAAAACTCTATTACCCCCTATTTTACTGCATTTTACTATTATCTGTGTTTCTGAAGCTGTTTCCCTCTACTGTATCTGTGTAGTGAGAGTACTGCATAATGTTGTGCTACCGCACATCACTTCCCAACTGCACGACAATGAAGTCATGTTGGTAGCCAGGGTGGGAAGATTTACGTCACCCACCTGGAACCATTATAGACCAAGGCTCTGCTCCCTCCCTCCAAGCCAAATTAACATTTAAGATACAAAAAAATCTAATGCAGTTGGTTTCATGCAACTGCCTTATAAAAGTAAAGTTACTAAAAAATTATCTCCAAAGTTACTGATGTTTGTAAAAAGCTGGTTTCTGAGAAATAGGCACTGGCACCTCTGAAGAAGGGGCGCTTCTACCTGTTCATGAGAAAGCGGAGGCTACTGCAGTTAAAGGTGATAACAATCACATTTTCTAATTAGCCATTCAGACATCTCCATTTACCCTTGTTTCTAATGCATACTTTTCTTGCATTCAATTGGCATAAAAAGGGATTTCTACTCTTCGTTTCAATTCTAAGTATTACAACATATGCCTTTCCGTCAAAATGTACACCTTCTCAAAAACAACACATTTCTTTTAAAGTCCCTGAGCCACCTAAGAAACCAGTTCCAGAAGAAGTGGTTCCTGTTCCCATTCCTAAAAAAGTGGAGCCCCCACCAGCCAAAGGTAGAATAATATTTTTGAAAAAACAATTCTTAGCATCTGTCGTCTTGTATCTTTTTCTACGGCATCTGTGTATTAACAAAATAGCATCTGTAAACCTTCTGTAATATATTTAATTCTATCTATGTTAATTTCATTAATTTGTGATAAGGTGTTATACAAGTATCAGTTACATTTTTAGACACCAGACCACACTAATTGGGTCTTTGTCTGCTTCATGTAATGTATGTAATGTCTATATGGTATTGAGGTATTTAGCATTCACTTCTATCACAAGTAGAACACGTTAAGTTACTCCCTAATTCTTGTACTCTTAGTGAAGATTTATGCTTTAATGTAATCTTAAATGTCTCAGAAGGAGACTAGAATATTCCACATTGTTCCAACAATGGTATCTTTAAAGTTCCTGAGGTTCCCAAGAAACCTGTGCCAGAGGAGAAAAAGCCAGTTCCTGTGCCTAAGAAGGAACCTGCCGCTCCCCCAAAAGGTACACCTGAACTGATGGTGGGGACACCCTTTGCTCCAAATGCCAGCCCTTTGCTTTAGGAGGTCGTTGTATGTACTACACTGTCTCTCTATTTTGTCTCTTCTACATGTTGCTGTGTTTTTTCCTGTCTGTTGGCTTTGGGGCTGTACTCATAACATTCATTATTTATGCTACTTAGTATTCCTAAAGCACCACCCAAAAGTGTTATTAAAAGAAGTAACTATGTCAAACTTCTATCTTAAAGTTTTTTTAATATCTTCCCTCTCAGCAGAAGAAATATTTGTGAAATTCGTCTTCTACAGACGTGTTTCTATAAAAAAACTTTCACCCCTCATAAATGTGACTTTTTCTTAATAAAAACACTTTAATGAGTTATGAAGAGATGGAGGCAGGCAATGACAACTGGAGATTGTTTGGCAGAACTGAAATGTTATCTAGACAAAGATGTGCACAATGCTGCCAGAAGCTGCGCTCTTCTTATAAGTCAAAACTGGCAAGTCTTCAACAGTGGGGAACATAATAGATTTGTGACATTTTCTTTTACCATGTTTCTAGAGACATTAATTGAACTTTGATATTTGTTATTAATGTTGCAATTTAGCTAGTCGGGGTACCTTTTATGTAGGTATGTTTGAGCTCAAATGTGTTGCTGTGGTATATCACTATTCCCTTGTTTTGGTTTTTTTGCTGTTTGGAATTTTTTTGGTGATAAAACACACCACTTTATTGAGGCAATGAAGCTCCACCTGCACACATGTGTTCAGTTATAGAGAGATTCAGCAAGAATTCAACATCATCCAATTTAGGAGAAACTAGACGTACTAAAATCCTGCATTTGAGTGGTGTTACCTTTTGCTTGATTTCCCAGTGTTTCTATTTTCTTCCTGAATCAAATCTGCTTCTCTCTTTCTCAAACTCTTGGCTCTTTCAGAATTCTTTTGATTATCTAATCATTAAATACAAATGTCATATTAGTAACACCAATACTAATACCAAAGCTATTTGATCACTCCTGAAGGAGACACAGAGGCATCTCTCATTTATCCACAAAAACAAATACACATGGTAGCATGTATATATGTATAAACACAGCATGTATATGTGACACATACATATATAAATGTACATCTATAAAATTACACCAAGATATTACAAATGTAAGTGTGGAGGTGCAGGCGTTCACAAAAGCTGCCAATATTTTATTTAAAATGAAAAAAATTATTGCCAATAATGATGCTGTTAAAATTTATCTTCTGATTAAAAAGTCAACATCATCAATGCTTAGAACAAATAAATTAAATCCACTGTAAACATTTTTTAAGTCAGAGACACTGTTGAAAACTATGGAGCCCCTTAGAGAAAAGCACATATACACATACCCACAAAATTTTGTACACGGAACTCCTCAAAGTCATTGACACATGGGTGTCAGATTGACAGACTTAGTCTAGAATAAGTGTTTTCTGAATTTTTAATACACTACAGGCACACCCAAAAAAATCAGAAGAGAAATGGGGGAAGGAAATTAAGTTATATAGGCACAACTATTCTAAGACTTCTTAGTCTTAGTCTTAGATAAATTAAACTCATTGTCATTGTGTACTCCATTTCTCAATACAAAGCATAAAGAAGTTTTTCTATATACTATATCCACATACTAGATTGTTTGTATAATCACTGACTCATTTGTTTTTAGTGAAAGCATACCAATATATAATTAAAGGATGAATTCTGCACACATCTTTCTGTTACATAACTCATTTTTAATTGCCGAGATGCCCCTAAAACATTATTTGTGACATTTATCACACTGTGACCTTTTCACATTATAGTTAGTTTAATTTTCTGCATTATTTTGCTGATGCATAGATAATCTATAATAATATTCATGAACTACATAAAGATTTATGTATGTGCCTATGTCCATTCATAAAAGTGACATGTGTCTGAACTAACATTCTATTTCAAAAACATTAAGTCCCAGAGGTGCCAAAGAAACCTGTCCCTGAAGAAAAGATTCCTGTTCCTGTTGCAAAGAAAAAGGAAGCTCCCCCAGCTAAAGGTACAGCGACTTGCTTATAAAGAAGCCCTCTTTTTATATCTTGAGTGCAGAATATTTTGTGTTTAATTATCTGTTAACTGAGTTAGTTGAATTCAAATGAATGTTTTATGATGAGTGAGAATTCAACAAAAGTGTTTGTCCACCTGTCTACTTTTTTACAAAATAACTGTCCATTAGCTACTTTGGAAACTATAAAGTGAATTCTAAAAATGTCTTTTCAAGTTCCTGAAGTACAGAAGAGAGTTGTCACAGAAGAAAAAATAACCATTATTACTCAAAGAGAGGAATCTCCACCACCAGCAGGTACTTAATCGCATCTCCATGAAATAACCTTGCCTTTCCTTCAAGCTTCTTTAATTGCATGTCTTCTTTAATGGGCCTGCTAGTTCTATGTTGCTCATTTATTTTGCCTTTCTGAGAATTTTAAAATTAAATACTATCCTTCAAGTGCCAGAAATCTCAAAGAAGAGAGTTCCTGAAGAAAAAAGACCTGTGCTTCGAAAAGAGGAAGAAGCTCCACCACCAAAAGGTATTGTCTCTCCATCTTCCCGAGAACCATCTTTATGTGCCACTGATTTTGTTAGTTCTGTGATATGAGTGCGTTGTGGATGTATATCTGTGTTTTGTGTTGGGTTTTAGTGAGATAACATTAAAGTTCTAAAAGTCCATCATGTTTCTAAAGTGCCAGCTCTTCCCAAGAAACCTGTCCCAGAGGAGAAAGTTCCAGTGCCAGTGCCTGTCGCTAAGAAAGCCCCTCCTCCCCGAGGTAGGATTTGTCTCAATCCTCTGACAAAAAATCTTTTGACATGTGAATTCTTGCTTTGTCTATCTGGTCTCCTCTTGTACTGAACCTTTGTCTTGCTTCTGATAGAAATTTTGTGTGTATATACTCGTGGTCTGTAACTTGTTTTCCCATTTTGCTAGTGAAACTGGTGTACTGTGCAAATCTTCCCCAAACTCTAGAAAGAGAATTGTTAAAATTCTTGACTTTAAATTTCAACTTTAATGCTTTTTTAAAGCTGAAGTTTCTAAGAAAACTGTTGTAGAAGAAAAAAGATTTGTTGCTGAAGAAAAACTATCCGTCGCAGTTCCTCAAAGAGTGGAAGTCACCCGGCACGAAGGTATATAATCAAAAGAGAAAGGAGAAATGAGTTGGTGTGTGTTTCCTTGAAGTCTCTTCTTTCAAGCTGTGATTGTTTACGGTAGAACTTGTCCTGATCCATTATTTCTCCTTATGTTAGTATTAGAATGTGTCTACCTGTTGTAGCCTTCTGGGACTAAGTCTTTTATGTGTACACTGGTCTTGAATCATTCTAAGAAAGTGGATGGGGTGCTGAAAATGTGATAATTTTGAAAGTGGCCACACTTGGACATAATTCGATTATCCTTCTCAGTCTTGGGCTGTACTTGCCCTCATCTTAAGTCAGCTTTCTGCTTCTTGTGCTGAGGAAGTACCGTGAAGCTACGCCCTACGCACATAGAAGAACTGTTATCCATCTGTAGCGAATACATGGCTACTATCAATATCTCAGCTTGCTGAACTTAAATTAAATCTTATCTTTTCAAATATCTACAGAGGAGGAATGGAGTTATTCAGAAGAAGAGGAAAGAGTGTCTGTTTCGGTTTATAGAGAGGAGGAAAGAGAGGAGGAAGAGGAGGAAGTGGAGGTTACAGAATATGAAGGTAAACAATGCAAATAAGCTAGAGATGATCTGGAGTCTTGATGAGATGTTTTCTGTCACAGGTTGTTTATCAGACTAACAAAAAGTGACACAAAAAAGTGCCACAAATTCAGCGAACATCTCCTGGCCTCATTAGATGTATCTTTTAATCAAAACACAAGATTCAGGAGCATCATACCAGATTAAACATCCGATGTATTTCTTGTCCATTCCTTCTTACTGGCCTACATGGAATAAAAGGCCCATATCTATAATCTTTATATGTAATTAGTGAGGGCAAGTATCTCCATATCCATACATCCCCTCATTAGGCAGCACTTGACTTCAGCATGGTGGGTGGGCATAAACCTCACCTTACTAGTCTAATGTCTAACCTGTGTTTCTCAAACATATTTTTTAACCACAATCCATAGACAAAAATATATTTTATATTATATTCCCACACACATGTGCAGAATAGAAAATTTTGATGTTTTCTATTCTATTTATTTTAAAAATGCAAGTTATAACCATTAAATTGATTGCACAAGTCACTAATGTGTCCTGACTCAGTTTAAAAATGAACCAGAAAATGCATTACTTCATTAAATTCCAGGAGTCAAGGCCTGAGTCTGAAACACTGAATACATAGGGCTTTCCTATATTTTACATATGGAGAAAACAATAATGTAATATCTGTGATCAGATTGACTTATTATTCAGATCTTCCCATATCTATAATGCTAGTTCTCTATTGTTTCTTAAGGATGAACCAACAAACTTTATTTCACTGGAATATTTTTTCAATGAATTAAGGCACCACTAGGTTTCTTGCTAAAATCTAGCATTCTGGCTAAACCTATATATCCAGAAGAACTTTCCTAAGAAATTTCTAATGTAGCTCTGCTTGTAAAGGGAAATTAACAAGCTCCTTAACAAATTAACTCTCTTCCCAATGAAAAGATGAGTAGAATTGTAGTACACTTAGATGCCCTTAAGTATATTTCTGGCTAATAAAAGGTGGGTTCCCCACACCCCCTTTCTTCACTTGGAAGAAAAGTCCTTGTGAAATTCAAGATGCACAATCTTAATGGAATGTCTTGGAATAGAGCAAGACAGGACATGACTCCCAAGAAGAAGCAGGAAGCCCACCAGATCTGCTGTGCTTTCTGGAAGCACATGATGTTGGGCATTAGTCAGGAATCTGGTGGATTTGAAGAAGACCCCATCTTTTCTAGAAATGTTTAGAAAACCAAACATAATATATACACAAGGAAAGTTCTCATTGCATGGGCCTGTTTTCAGTTTCTGACACTACTGTATGTTATAAATTTCCTTCAGCATCCCAGACTCTAGTTAAAAAGAGAGACACTCTATGATATTCTTGTTTTCATTAAACCCAATAGATTTAGCAAAAACAGGGGTGGCCTATTAGGTTTACTTTCAGAGTAAAGGGCAGATGTGTTTTTAACTAGACTTTTCTATTCTATAAGTAACTTTATATACATAGGCTCAAAAATCACGTAAAGTCTCCTGCCTCTTCTACCATACCTGCCCCACAAAACTGGGGAAAAAACATGAAATATTGTCTTGCAATCCTCTTTTAAAACCTCAGGTATATGTTTCTGCCCTGTAGCCTTCAAATCTAGAGTGTTCTGTTATTTGTGAAATTTATCTTCAAATTCTTGTGTTCTTATTAATTGAGCAACTAGAATTGGTTTTTGTCTTGTCCTTGTCCTGTTATTCCTGTGAATATAAGCATTATTATCTGTACAATCACTTGAAAATTAAATTAATGAAACATAGTTCCCATACTCTTTATTAAGGTATATGCTTTGATTAAAATGTTCATTGAGTATTTTAAATGGGAACAATCAGGGATTTGGCAAGTGTTAAACGTTTGCAATTTTAATTACTCTTTGAAGTAATAAGTTACAGCTAAAATTAAACATGAAAAAACACTGCAATTTATCTTCTTTAAAATTGATGTCTTTAAAGTGATGGAAGCACCTGAGGAATATGTTGTGGAAGAAAAGCTGCACATTATTTCTAAGAGAGTGGAAGCTGAACCAGCCGAAGGTACACCGACTCTCAAACTAGTTTTACCCCCCTGTGGCTTGTCCCATTCTTTATGTTCTCTTATAGCTAATCTATCATCTATATTACAAATGTCGATACATATTATGTCTAAGAAAAAGATTCCTTATATGTTTATTTAAAAGAAATCTGGACATTTCTACAAGAGTATTTTATAATTTTTTCAAGTGCTTGAGAAGCATGAGAAGAAAGTTGTCTTGAAACCGCAAATTCCTGCTAAAGTAGAGGAGCCTCCACCAGCTAAAGGTACAATTTCTTTCACAGAAATGAGATACCATTTGTCTTAATAGATATAATAATGCCTTTAGTTTGCATAACCATCTAAGTTTTTGTCAGCACATATATATGAACATTTTTACTAGGTATAGTCATTAATGTTTGTGTACGTGTGTTATCATTTCAAAAAGTGACTTCTAAGCCCCAAAACTGTATCACTCTTTGTGTAATGCAAACCAATGTTCTTAAACCTAATCTTTCTAAAGTCCCTGAAGCACCTAAGAAAACTGTGCCAGAAAAGAAAGTTCCTGTTGCAGTTCCTAAAAAGGAAAAGATGCCACCAGCTAAAGGTATACTGGATTTTACTTTATTCTTCAATTATGTCTGTCTTTTTTAAATCTTAAACTGATACATTCTTCAAATTTCTATAACAAGAAAATAAGTGTGTCTATGTATAGTGTTTTTCATATTGTACGTTTGACTGTGTTGCCTGATATCTTTTAAGTGCCAGAAGAGCCAAAGAAACCAGTTCCAGAAAAAAGGGTTCCTCCAAAAGTGGTTAAGATAGAAGAACCTCCCCCAGCCAAAGGTAAACAAAATCTTCCAGCACAAAAACTAGAAACGTATGTCTTGTTTTTCTTTGTCTCCACTGCTGTCTTTTGGGTCACACCTTTTATATGTAGGTTATTGGTCTATGTGGTGGCAATGGTGTCTTTGGGTGTGATGTTTATTTGTATGTGCTTTGTAAATTCTTCTATTCTAAAATCACAGTACTTTCTGGCTAATGTATTTTTTTAATAACCCCACTTTAAGTAATGTAACTCCCTAATCCTAAAATTATCTTTTAAGTGACTGAGAGGCACATGCAAATTATCCAGGAAGAAAAAGTTCTTGTTGCTGTAACTAAAAAAGAAGAGCCTCCAAGAGCAAGAGGTACATCAGCCCTTTCACTATGCAGAACATTGTACTTGTCTTATTCTCTTTACCAAATACACTGGTTACGGATGTTGGTTTTTGTGGTCATTGTTACAGTTGTTGTTTTATGTTTCAAATAATGTAAATGTCAAGTCTTTTATGTTTGGGTGACTACTATATGACTGCCTTTTTATGGTTTGAATGAGGAAAACAATTTTTTAAAGTGAAATCTGTCTTTAAAGTGCCAAAAGAACCTAAGAGAGCTGTCCCAGAAGAAAAAGTTCCAAAACTCAAACCTAAAAGAGAAGAGGAACCACCAGCTAAAGGTACACTGACTCTTTTAAAAAAAATCAAGATAAGCATCTAGATATTGAAACTAACCTAGTGTAATTGGGATCATTAGAGAAAATAATTTAAATACATATTATAAAGTAAGATAAGTATATTATTTCATGTCCCTTCAAAACTAAACATTTCTAATTACCAGAAAGTACTCTTTTTTCCTTAAAAAAAAGTAAAGCTTCCCCCAAACATATGTAGTTTTTCTTAAAATGTGTCTATTTGTCCATATACTAAACTCATCTGCCTAAATGCTTGTTTTATGTGGCAATCTTTGACGAAAATTTTAATTTTTTAAATCCTACATCTTCTACATTGTTCCATTAGAGCTTATGAAAATGTCTTAAAATGAAGGTGAAGAAAGTATTTATGTAACACAAGTTTCTGTCTAATACTTACATAAGTAGCTCAATAGTCATTGATTATACTGTCTAGTTGCCTTTTTAAACTCTCTTACAAATACTACTTGATCTTCCTAAAATTATTCAATGTCCTTGAAGCATTAAGTACCTTTAAAAAAGTCTTTATATGTATATTAGACCATGTTTATTTCCAAGTCAATTGATTTTTCTTATCATTTACATAGAAAGTTTAAACGGGCACCGTTATGGTTGTCTTTGTCCTTGGATTGTTTGTACAAAATTTCTTTTAACACATATATTTTCAGAATCCCGCAATTCACTTTTAATAATTACTCTTTTAAAGTGACAGAATTGAGAAAGAGATATGTAAAAAAAGGAAAAGTATCCACTGAAGTTCCAAAAAGAGAGCTAAAGGGAGATTGTGCTTTGATTTTTTTAATATGAAGCATGAAACTGTACAATTCTTTGCCTGCCAGTTCCCAATTTGACTCCTATACTTTATTGGCTTATTATTGACTAAAGGCAGGGAATCTAACATTTGAAATCACAATTACCAAATGTACACTCTATGATGCCTTGGCCAGCAAAGGACAGTCAGGGTCTCCCATAACCAGTGCATGAGACCATCACAAAGGAATAAAATCAAAGCACATTGTTACTATCATCTCTAACTGGGCTTCAGGTAAAATGTTGTTTGTTGTCAATATTATTTTAGAAGTGACTATAACAGAAGAGAAAGAATGGTCTTATACCCAAGAAGAAGAAGCTGTTTCAGTACAACGGGAAGAGGAATATGAGGAATATGAAGAATATGATTATAAAGAATTTGAGGAATATGAACCAACAGAAGAATATGACCAATATGAAGAATATGAAGAACGTGAGTTTGAACATTATGAAGAGCATAAAGAGCGTGAAGAATATATCACAGGTATGAGCAAAACTGCAAATGCAAAACCACATTAAATACACGCAAATTCCATTAGAAAAGATAAAAGTTTGGATGCCCAGAGAAATTTGGAAAGAACTTTGTTTCATTTGGCAAATGCAGAATTTTTTTCTTGAATAACATCTCGAAAAAAAATCTCTATAAATCCTAAGGTTATTGTTAGACTTTGGTTCTGGGAATAATCTATTTCCCCCCTCATTTTTGCTCATATGCAAAATAGCAAATGCCCCTAAGTGTCTTTCTCAAAAAGGTTAGGAGTTTACCTTCAAGCACCTATGATCATTCTAGTACATGGTCAAAATTTTTGGTACATCCCTTATTCTGAAACGTGCTATTATCAAGCACGGTAGGCTATTAAGAAAATATACCACCTTCAGGATTCCCATCATTGAAGCTTGATGACTACTTCAAAAGTAAAGACAGACAATAAGTATGACACACACATTTGTGTTTTACCTAATGAAGCCCAAATTTATAGGCATATAGTTTTTTGATTCCAAAGAACTTACTTATTTTACTCAAAGGATAAATTTCTATTGTAATTTTGAAATGAGTCAATGTTATTTTACTTATTCAGTTTCTGATGTTTCATAAGCCTAACTTTGGAAACATGCTATGAAGTTTTACAGATAGCATTATGAACCAATATTACAGAGAGAGGAAATTTAGCCCTGACTTTGTCTACCTGAAGTAAAACAAGAAATTTAATATGTAAGAGATATGTAAGAGAGAGTGACAATTACCTAATTGAAGTAAATAACAAGGAAGAAAGGGCAAGACAAGCTTGCTTAGGTTTTTAGAGCTTGTCCTATTCGGACCTTTGATTCTTACTCACCTCTGTAGGCTACAGCTATACTGTAGGCAAAAGAATTGATTCCATTTAAGAAATGTTTTAGGTTTATTTTCTAAAGTCTAACATTAAATAACTTGTATGTACTTTTAAAGAACCTGAGAAGCCTATCCCTGTAAAGCCTGTCCGAGAAGAACCAGTTCCCACAAAACCAAAGGCCCCACCCGCTAAAGGTAGAGTGAGAAAAATATCATCAGTTGTAAGAGACCTTTGTTTCCTACATGTCTGTCATACTATAAATATATGTTGACGTGGCAGTGTACAAATCATGTGTGTGTTTGGGAATATTATGTTGTATATTGTATTTCTTAAC
Source organism: Daubentonia madagascariensis (assembly GCA_023783475.1). Lineage (NCBI taxonomy): Eukaryota > Metazoa > Chordata > Mammalia > Primates > Daubentoniidae > Daubentonia > Daubentonia madagascariensis. The sequence continues at coordinate 29,989,629 of JAKFHU010002088.1, forward strand.
TTTTTGTTCTTACTGGTCTTGATAAATCTGGTTCAGGTTTTAAAATATCTTAATATTGATATTTTAAAGTGCTGAAGAAAGCTGTCCCTGAAGAAAAAGTACCAGTGCCCATTCCTAAGAAACTCAAACCTCCACCACCCAAAGGTACATTACAGAGTTATAACTACCAAAAACAACTTTGTTACCTATGTCCTGTGATCGTGTTTTACTCTCTCGTCTGATGTTCTCTATTTTTACCGAGTAGATTGTTATCGTCCTGCTTCTTACATGTCAGTTTCTTGTATGTATTTATTACACAGTATCCATGGGGTTGGTTTTAATGCCCTTTAACAATTAATATCTTTAAAGTGACTGAAGAATCAAAGAAAGTTGTCGAGGAAAAAATACATATTTCAATTACCAAACGTGAAAAAGAACAGGTGACTGAACCAGCTGCTAAAGGTATAATAATTTCCTTCCTAGAGTGTGATCTTTTATGATGTCTCTTTTGAAATTAATTTAGCTATGCTTTGCTTTATTTTGTTGTTTCATGTCTTTTAAATTAATTGTTACCCAAATGTTGGATGTAAAAATCTATAAATATAGGATAAGAAGATAATGATACCTTTAAAAGGAAAAATTATTTCAAAATATATCCACAGCCTCTTAGACAATGGCTGCGTACTGCCACATGGCTACCATACATGTAAAATAGTATGTTTGAATTTAAAATCAGTGACCATCTGGCATATTCCTGATTTACCTAGATTGATGTAATGATACGACAGTATTCACCCTTGATAACTGTTTATTCATTCTAAAATAATTTTGAAGATTTTTTTGAAAGCTAATTTAGTGTCCAATAATTTTTTTTTTCCTGCTTGATACTAAGTATGAAATAACTTCCCCACCATTTTAGGACCTATACCCACCCAGAAGTAAATTTAAATTTTCAAGAAAGGATGTTTCCTACAAGCAAAGATACTTGAACACTAACCATCCTTTCACATTTGGGCTCTGCTACTACACACTTACATGAGTACTTCTATATATTTATATTTCTATGAAGCTCAGAATCCTTTCCATTGAAAATATAAAGTTTCTCATAGATGAATAATTGCATATCTATCACATTAGAGGCAGCTCCAACATTATTCTATTTAGTTAAAGTACAAGAAAGCAAGCATTGACTGGATGGCTTGTTTCTGACAATAAAATTTCCTTATACTTAATATTTCAAGTGCCCATGAAGCCCAAGAGGGTTGTCCCTGAAGAAAAAGTACCTGTCCCTAAAAGAGAAGTAGCAGCACCTGTTAGAGGTACCTAATGCCACTCATTTTGATGTGTTGTTTGTCTTCTTTGATGTTAAAGTCATATTTAGTTCTGTGTGTGAAATTCTTTTGTGGGAAAGGTAAAGCCTGTTCTTTCTTCTGTTATAAATGGGCTCCTGTTCCTCACGTGTCTTTATTTTGCTGAGTAATTGGCAAATATCCAACTTAAAGATAATATCTTTAAAGTGCCAGAAGTGCCTAGAGAATTTGAACCAGAAGAGGTTACCTTTGAAGAGGAAACCTTTGAAGAGGAAGTTGTAACCCACATAGAGGAATATGTCGTAGAAGAAGAAGAGTATGAAGAGCACGAAGAAGAGGAGATCATAACTGAGGAGGAGGTGGTGCCAGTAACACCAGTCAAAGGTAGATGATGCCTCCTGCAAAGGGATATGCAGTAGCATCTTCGGAATTTGTGTGGCTGACTTGGTTAGATTCTGGGGGTTATTAGCACTAATGATGGCCAATTCTGCTTATTTAGAAGCAGACATTTTTAGATAGTGAAATATGATTTCTGCAGATGCTTTTCGCATTTTTTATCTTTTCTGCAACATTTCCAACATTCTTAATATCTTTAAAGTGCCTGAGGTACCCAAGAAACCTGTTCCAGAAGAGAAGAAACCTGTTCCTGTTCCCAAAAAGAAGGAAGCCCCACCAGCAAAAGGTATACCACTACTCATAATGATGGGTATAGAGAAGACTTAATCTGCCCATAAATAATTAACTATCTTCTGAGTACAAAACCTTGTGTGTGCTGCTGTTTTAAGAAATGTTAACTGTGCTTTATATGGATGTGTTGTTACTAGTAGTTAAAACATAACAATAAACAATATCTTTAAAGTGCCTGAGATTCCTAAGAAGCCAGAGGAGAAACTTCCTGTGCCTATTCCTAAAAAAGAGAAGGCTCTACCAGCTAAAGGTACATATCTTTATAATCCATCAGTAGGATAATATAATAATTCACCCATGTAGAATAACTTGGTGAGGCATAGCAGTCTTTTCCCCATCACGATATTAACAGTATTAATGCCAAGACAAGAACCACTCAACTGGCCACAGGAACAGTTTACCACACATTTATCTCTGAATTTTACCATCAAAGCATGCTTATGTTTAATGCTTGGCTCTTCCTCTTCACTGGAAAGTTCTTTTGTGTAAAATAAATTCTTTTTGCAGTATCAAAATTGACAAAACCATCATTTACCAGGCTTTGGTGTGTTGTCTTTATCACCAGTCCTTGTTTTTTCTTCTTTTGGTGTTTTTTATTTAAATTTTTGTATATTTTCTGACCTTTGTCTTGTGGCTATTATAATTTTTGATCTTAAAGTGAAATTATTAAAATATCTATGATGCTTCAATTAAGGCCTTAAATTGCTGGCCTTAAACTCTTATTTATGGGGGAAAAATGTGACACTAACTCTATTTGATATCTTTAAAGTTCCCGAAGTGCCCAAGAAACCTGTGCCAGAGGAGAAAGTACCAGTACCTGTTCCGAAAAAGGTGGAAGCTCCACCTGCCAAAGGTACATGAACTTTCAGTGTCGCAAATTTTTTTATTTCATAATTGCATATGATTAAAAAATTAATTGGTTCAATTCTGTGCTCTTCAGGGAGGCAACTCTTTAGGGAAAACAAAAGATTTTATTTTAAAAATAAAACGCTTCTTGGAATTTCTTTGTCATACTTTTATTACCTTATCCTAATCTTTTTGAAACTACTCTTGGAGTCAATATTTTTATGTTGTCTAAAATTTTTCTCTAAATCATTTCTTTAAAGTGCCAGAGGTTCCCAAGAAACCTGTGCCTGAGAAGAAGGTGCCAGTTCCTGCTCCTAAGAAAGTAGAGGCTCCACCTGCGAAAGGTATATCATTTCATCATTTAAAGTGCATGGGGGAAAAAGTCACATTTATATACATTCACATACAAATTCCCCCATAATATTAGGTATTTTTTGAAAGTGTCTGTCTTGTTATAAATATGTCAGGTATTTTGTGATTCTTTTTCATATCTATTACTCTAAGACATCATAAAAGAACACATTCCTAAAGACAAATAATATCTTTAAAGTGCCAGAGGTGCCCAAGAAGCTCATCCCAGAGGAAAAGAAACCAACACCTGTTCCGAAAAAAGTGGAAGCTCCACCACCCAAAGGTACATTAATCTCTAGCAGAACCAGGGTAAAAAGGAAAACTAACTGGTGTTGTGCAGCCTCACTAATTATTATCAATGCTTAATATTTATGTTGATAATTGTTTTATGATCACAGTATATTTGCTTTTTATGCTTTCTCATTGTTTTGAATATTTTATATAAAAGTGATGTTTGTACCATTGAATAAATATCTTTAAAGTGCCAAAGAAACGTGAACCAGTCCCAGTTCCTGTAGCTCTACCTCAGGAAGAGGAAGTTCCATTTGAAGAAGAAATTGCTCCTGAAGAGGAAGTTCCACCTGAGGAAGAGGAAGTTTCACCTGAGGAAGAGGAAATTCCACTTGAGGAAGAAGAAGTTCTTCCTGAAGAAGAGGAAATTCTACCTGAGGAAGAGGAAGTTCCTCCTGAGGAGGAAGAATTTGTACCTGAGGAAGAAGTTGTACCTGAAGAAGAAGTTCTTCCAGAAATTAAACCTAAGGTGCCAGTACCTGCACCAGGTATAGCAGCTCTTCTTGGAAACATCAAGGCCTCTTTTGTGTTGAATTCTGCTTTTTCATCTTTTTGTTCATCTCTAATTTTATCTATAATGCTTTAATCTCTATTGTCTACCATCTAAATCTTCCAGACATGTGTGTTCCTATTATCGTGTATCTACCTTGCATATCTGTCTATTGTAAATTATCTGAATGTCTTTTCAAATTTCCTCCTAGGAAATGTTATTTAGTTGTTTGTGGTCTTATTCTCATGTGTCTTTTTGTTATATGTACAACACTGTATATGTGGTTTTTTAATGTCTTAAAATGAAATGTTTTTAAGTGCCTGAAGTACCAAAGAAAACTGTACCAGAGAAGAAAGTCCCCGTTCCCGCTCCTAAAAAAGTGGAACCTCCACCACCACCCAAAGGTACACCTCCCAAAGTGAATACGCATTTTTCACCCATAGCTTCACCAGATAAACTATGGTGGAACTGAATTCTAGGAAAAATTGTGTTTATAAAATGGACAATTTCCTAGTTACATTTTTACTTCTAAAAATGTTCAAGAACATTGATATCTATTTCTTTTCATTGGATGCAAAGCAGTGTTCAAGAACAAAGATGAAAAGAAGTGTTGTCCCAAAACTGCCACAAAAGTTCTACCTGATTTCCTATAATTTTATCAAATATCATAATTTTCATGTGGATATTTTGCAAAACTAAATTATCTACAGAAAAAAAATTACCTGAAAAATATAATGAATAAATATTCTTAAATTTCGTTCTTCAGCCATTTATATTAAAGGCCTTTGTAACATCAAGCTGAAAAGAAAAAAAAGGGAGATGAATGTATTTATCAAAACACTGAGCAATAGTTTATATCTTCTGATCCATATTAGCCCAACCGACTTTGGTTTTAGCCTTGACTTTGTACCTTATTGTGTTGCCCTGAGCAGTCCTTTAACCAATCTGAGCCTCAAGCTCCTCTCCTAAGTTTGAAATGAGCATAATATCTCACATAATAATATCACTCCTAGTGGGATATCATTGTGAGGATAAAATAAAGATGTACAAGTACTCTATCATTGAATGAATAATATCCAGATTTAACATATTCTATCAGCTATAGTACAAGGCAGAATTAATATATTTATGCCTTAAAGCTCAATAACATTTTCTGCAAAAGGTGATGGCATCGCTACTTAAAATAAGCATAACCCTTCCATCAGGCTATATAGTCATATAATCAATGAAATGATAAAGCTGATCCTTTACTGGATTTCAAGGATTCAGAAATACTTTAAAAACAATGATTTCATAAATTACAAGTGAAATTTAAATGGGTGAAATAATAGCATCTGTCCTCTCATACTCAAATATGTTGCTGATCCCTTGTTCTACAAATACTAATTACATCATATTTGGGATCCCGACTTACATTACAGACCTGTCCTGAGCAACTGTTGCATGTTGGTCTTTCTGTGTGTGGGGACTTCTTGGTTTCTGTCTTTTTTTGTCCCTCAAAATAAGTTCTTATCATAAAATGATGTCTTTAAAGTGCCTGAGGTTAAGAAGAAAGTGCCAGAGAAGAAAGTGGTCATTCCCAAGAAAGAGGAGGCTCCTCCTGCCAAAGGTATTGCTCTTCCTGAGCCAATTAGATGATGTCGTTTCTTTCCTTCACCTGTAAAAGTCAAAACATCCTGTTTCAATATGTGTTAACACAGCTTATATTATCGTTATGTCTATTGTCTTTGTGTTTGTGAAACTGAAATTATAAAATAAAATAATATCTTTCAAGTGGTACTGAAGAAACCTGTGGTACCCAAGAAACCTGAACCAGAAAAGAAGGTGCCTCCTCCTGGTCTTAAGAAAGCAGTGGCTCCTCCTGCCAAAGGTACATCATCCCGTAACAGGGATGTGTTTGCTGCACTGATGTTGAACTGTGGTGCTATCCGCACAGGACGTTCAACATAATATGTGCATTGTATGGTCTGTCATTCACATTTGTCACTGTGACTCTGTTAAACTCATGGTTGTGTTATGTCAATTTTTCCACTTTGTATTGGTGTATTTTGTGTTGTCTCTCTATGTATGTTGTTTCTAAAAAATAAAAATATTGAAGTTATATATCTTTAAGAGCCAGAAGTAACTAAGAAACTAGTCCCTGAAGTACCCGTTACTTTTCCTAAAAAAAAAATAGAAGCTTCAGCAGTAAAAAATAGAATATCTCTTTAATAGACCCTTAATCTTAAACCAAATACCTCTTTTTATTCTTCTCTCATTAACTGGTCCTATGAAATGTCAATATTCTGTCTTGTGTATGTGCATTGTGATATTTACTCTCCAGTGTTGAAAATGGGAAGCTTGGTCTTTATGTATTCTTATTTGGTTCTTGCATTTTAAGTGCCTAAAACAACCAATATCTTTTAAGTTCCTGAGGTACCTAAGAAAGTGGAAGAAAAACACATCATTCTCCCTGAAGAAGAGGAAGTTCCACCAGTTGAAGGTAGATGACTTTCTAAGAAAATAGCATTTTAGAGTCTTATCATTGTCTAATATTTGAAGGAGGTAATTGTACATTTCACCTCAATAATAAGCATATTCAAACTCTAAAAGAAATTATTATTTACCTAATAGAAATTGGGCAGGCAAACTAATACCATTTGAATCTCCTTGTTGCATGTTCAGCCTGTTTGTTTGTTGTTTGTTTTATTTTAATGAGAATTTTTAAAGGGAAACTGTATTGGCTCTGGGAGATTTTCATCAGATGACTTGGTTGGCAATTATAAAATAAGCTTCTCCAGGAGAAATTCCAGTTAAGCCTGAGTAACTGGTGCAGAAAATGTAATTCTACTTCTAAGTGGCTGTTTGACTTCAAATAAGCCCACCTACATTTTAAAAAATAATAATAATTTTAACTTAATTCTCTGGGGTCCTTTCCAGGTCTAAAATACTGGGAAGGGCCTGACATATTTTGAAGACCCAATAGTTTTTTTTTTTTAAGAAATAGTTTCCACAAGCATTTGGAAGGCTGCGTAGTTTTCAGATATATCATTGTAGTCTAATATTCAAAAGAATTATACAAATAATTTACATAATAATAATCTTTTTAAAGTGTTTGAGGAGACTGAAGAGCCCATTCCAGAAGAAGAGGTCCCAGAAGAACCACCTAGCATAGAGGAGGTTGAGGAAGTGGCGCCACCTAGAGGTACAGCTGCTTTCATGAGTTAGACATTTAATATACTTGGTGTTCCAAATCTTTCTCAGAATTGTGTAAATCTAGTATTCACCAATATACTTTTCTGACATCATATCAATGATAAATTGAATATTAATTATTCCTGTCACGTGACGTTATGCGTCCGTTTTTTCCCCTTCTGCTGCTGCATCTGCAGTACAACTAAGAATGAGAGATTACTTTTCTGTTATTGGCAATTTAATTTTTTCCGGCCGTGCCCTACTATAATACGTCCTTCTAGATTTCAATCATTAATTTTGTTTTCAATATTAATGTGGGAGGAAATCTATTTCTTTGGTGAAAGTGTTCACTTTTTAGAATACTTAACTTATTATTCCTGAAGACTGTGATATTTATTTGCAGAATTGATAGTGTATTTGCTTATAGGATTTCTAAGTAACATCTTTCACACTTCTAGAGTCACTACTCCAAATATATTATTATAATTTAGATTGATAATATCTTTTTAGAGAAAATCAATGTTTTGTGTTGTTCATTTATTTTTTGGTATATGGGTGTTGTTGTTCTGTTCATTGCATGTCATTTTCAAAATGTCCATAAAATATCTCTTAAGTGCCCGAAGTGGTTAAGAAAGCAGTACCTGAAGCACCTACTCCTGTTCCTAAAAAAGTGGAGGCACCACCAGCTAAAGGTATAGCAAATCCTGATTAATATCTTTAAATTCACATTCATTTTCTTTCTAAAAAGCAAATGTGTCTTCTATCACTGCTTTCTTATAGTCAATTAATAGTCAATTAAATAGCAAACTGATTAAGGACTAGGAAAAATATAACTCATTCCATTTCTTTAACCTTTTCTGGAATGTTAATGGATGATTATGTGTGTATGTATTTGTGTGTGAATGATTCTAGAAGCTTCTTAAATAGCTGAAAATTTTAATGTGATAGTACATCTCTCTATATATATATGCATAACAATGGATCCCTCTTCCCCCATTCTATTTCTAGATTTTATTCCATTATATAAGTAGAGTTTTCTTATGTGTTACAATTATTTTTATTATATTTATTGTTTCATAGAAAAAAATCTGGTTTAATGCTTGGATAATAACTATTTTAAAGAGCTTCATGTCCCTTTTGTAAGATTTAGCCTAAGCATTCAAAGTTATTACAAAATGTCTACTTTTCATTGCTTCCTAATTCAGTTAATGCTCCAGATAGTGTTCTTAAGCAATTAGATTATGCTGTCCCTATTACAGTAAACTCGTCAGCAAATACAATAGTGCCCAAAATAACATGAGGCCTATGTCAGAGCTTAAGTACTCTATAATGGTAATCACTTCAAAAAAGTCTTCATCAACTTAAAAATAGTAGAAGTAGGCATAATATTGGTAATCCCTGCTATTAAAAAAAATAGAATATCCCAGGTTCTTTGTGGGCACATCTTCTTCTAAGGGTATGTTAGCACAAATGAGTGATTTGGGAAAGTATCTTTATTGCCTACAAAATTGTCCAATAGTCCAGAGTGATTTCTTAGACACTTTGATTATTGTAATGTTGATGTTGTTTCTGATGTTTTTACTTCATGTTTATTACTGAGCACTGTCAGCTAACTAAAATGCCTGATATCTTTAAAGTGTCAAAGAAGGTTCCTGAGGAGAAAGTACCTGTTCCTGTTGAGAAAAAAGCGGCACCCCCAGCCAAAGGTACATCTTCTCTTTTAAACCTGAACTTCCTCTTTTATCTTTCTTCATTAAAACTTTTATGTTTTGTTGTCTTAATTGTTTTTGATGTCTTTTGTGTATGAAACCTTGCTCTTGACTGTCCTAAATATTAAAACTGTATCTTTAAAGTGCCCGAAGTACAAAAGAAAGTCCCAGAAAAGAAAATCCCAGAAAAGAAAGTCCCTGTGCCTAAAAAAGAAGCTGTTCCCCCAGCTAAAGGTATTTTTGGAGAGACCTTGGATTTTCATGTGTTGTTGCATGCAAGCCTTTTTTCAGGTTTTTTAAAAATATATTTTGACTTTACATCTTTGATTCTTCTGTGTTTAAAAAAATAAAACTCTTAAAATAGATGCTCTTTCAGGGAGAACTGTCCTTGAAGAAAAAGTATCAGTTGCCTTCCACCACGAGGAAATAATAAAAGAAAGACTAGAATTAGAAGTAGTGGAAGCAAAAGTGGAAGAAGCTCTTGAAGAAGAAGAGTTCCATGAAGTTGAAGAATATTTTGAAGAAGAAGAGTTCCATGAAGTAGAAGAATTCATCAAAGTAGAAGAACCTAGAGTTGAAGAAGAACACAAAGTTGAAAAAGTTCATAGGGTAATAGAATTTTTAGAGGCTGAAGAAGTGGAAGTATATGAAAAACCCAAAGCTCCACCTAAAGGTACAGGGAATTTTGCAGATATTACAAATTCTTATGTCTTGCTCTAACTAACTTTCCTTTGAAAGTATATTTTGTGTTCAGTTAGGCACATTAGAAACCCCATGAAATATTTTAAGCATGAGTTTAAACTATTTGATACAAAGATTAATATCAAGTAGATCACTTAAAATTAACCACACAGTATAATTTTAATAGACAAGATAGTAATATTTGTTATCTACTTATCTAAGGAGATCATTGTATGAATTTAGGGATTCTTTTTAAAATCTGATTAAGAATGTTACATGATTGTTGCAGGTACCAAAATAACTGACCAGTGTCATCAGTTAAGTGAAAAAAGAAACTCCTCAGTTCACTGAAGAATTTACACGTTCAGGCAAAATAACCACTGGTTTGTTAACATTTCAGTTAACTGTTCACAAACTGATAGTTACTTATCAGAAGGTTTTGTCACTGTATGATACTTTCGTTAGAGAAATAACATTAAGGAAGTGAAGTGTTGGTAATGGTACCTGCATTCTAGTACATTCTGAGGATAAACCATAGCACAAATAAGTTCTCTTCAATACCCAAATTAATAATATGTGTGTAATGTGAAGGAATATGTGTGTATATATAGTAAATCTACAATATAGATGATATTTAGCAAAAGCAAATCTCTTTTGGAAGTAGGGGTATTATAAACTCAAAAACATTTTGTGAGCCCTCATTGTACTAACTTTAGTAGTAATGCTCCAAAATACTTCAACAGTTTACTCTAAACCAAAATGCTAATATCTTTGAAGGGCCTGAGATATCTGAGAAAATCATCCCTCCCAAAAAACCACCCACTAAAGTTGTTCCTCGAAAAGAGCCACCAGCTAAAGGTATCTTATTGGTGAAAAATTACTTACCTAACTTTACATTCAGTAGCTTTTTGGTTGCTTTACAAGTACAAGTTTTGCATTCCACTTGATGTTTTTCTTCTGTGTTTTGTGTTTTTGGAATTTCTAAAACAAACTAATATCTTTAAAAGTGGCTGAGGGTCCAAAGGAAATTCTACCAAAAAAAGACAGTCACTGTTGTTATACCTAAACAACCAAATCAAATATCCCAATTAACCAAATAGTGAACCCAGGTTTCCTTCTTTGGTGCTATTTGATTGTATATTCACTAACATGCTTATTGATAAACTTATGTTTTTCTATTTATTATTAATTACATTAATCTAGTAAATATAAATATATAGTGAATATGTGTTTAACGTCCTGCTTTGTTCATTTTTGTAAACCTCTTGAATTTCACAATAGAAATAAAAAACAGTATCTAATAAATAATATAAACTTACATCTCTAAAGTCTCTGAAACATGTAAGAAAGTTATCACTGAAGAGAAAGTACCAACTATTCTGTTTAGAGATGACACCAACTGAAGGTGTGTTGTTAATTTTTCCTATCAAGTTCTTACTATTTTAACAAGGGAAATTCCTCTGGATTTTTGTTGTCATATTTGTTTCAGAATTCAACTCATTTTAAATACTGTAATGTATTTTATAAAGTGATGTTTGTATTTTATATTGTGGCTATATTCTGTTCTGTGTTTATACATCTCTTATGCTCTGCTTGTTAAAATTCTTTGGGTTTACAACAATGTTTAAAAGTAAAAGAAATTATTGCTACTATCTTTAAAGTACCTGAGGTGCCCAAGAAAATTGTGGTAGAAGAAAAAGTACCTGTTCCTGAAGAACCCGAAGTTCCACCAGCTAAAGGTACCTGCCTTTGCCGATTCACCACCAAAATAAAATCCCTCTTTATTCACTTAGGACAGAGAAGAGAGAGACTATTCTCCCTCCAGTGCCACAAAATGGCTATGAATGACATAAGCTTCAATTTATGTTCTATAACATAATCTTCCCTTTTGTGGAGACCCTCTGAGAACAAAGACATAAGCCTAAAAGTTGTTATTGTTTGTATCGATCCTCTTCTTATTCAGTAACTAAACAATGTTGACCTCTTCTCTTTCAAAAATAGTTTATTTTGGAAGTTCTTGTGAAGTAGTTCTGAAAACAAATAAACATGTTCTAAATGGCAATAGAGCGAAGTGTTTCCAAAGAGCAAAGTGTTTCTAATATAACAAATCAAGAACTCATTGACAAGGCAATCCAGAGAAATGCATTAACTATGCATTTGACTTATAATTTGGGACTTTTTTACATTCTCCTTGTTAAATGTCTCTTTTTTGTCTTGATATTTTATACTCAATTATGATGTTCTTAAAAATAAGACAAATAAATATCTTTAAAGCACCTGAAGTACCCAAGAAAATTGTTCCAGAAGAAAAAGTTCGGGAAGCTGTTCCTAAAAAGCCTGAAGTTCCACCAACTAAAGGTATACAGTGATGCTAATCACAACATGAAATAACTCTTTGTTTAGTTTTTCATGATTTAAAGTGAATGTGTGTGATGTTAAATCCCTGTATTTTGTATCTTATATTTGTTTATAACAATTAATATACTAATATCTTTAAAGTTCCTGAGGTGCCTAAGAAAAGTATTCAAGAAGAAAAATCACCTATTGTTCTTCCTGAAGATACAGAGATATACAGTGAGTTTAGGAAAATTGGTGGTTCTTTTTGGTTTCATCTGTGTCCTTAAATTCACTGTGTTTGTCTTCGCAGCTTTAAATATAAAGTAAATATACTAATCTCTTGTAAAAGCCCAATAAGCCAAATTAAATAATTTTAATGGCTATCAGCCTCAGACAAGATATATTTCCTCACCAATTTAGAAAAGAAATACCATACTTATATAACATTGTCTGATTTTAGAAAAGTCATTTGTCCTGTTGAATTTTCCTAACCTGTTCTGTGTACAAGCATCTTTTGCTTTGAAGCAATTTATTTTCTCAGACCATGCAGTAACTTAACTTTAACTCCATAATAATATTTTAATTGGATTTTTGTAAAATCAAAATAATCCACCATTATTATTTTTTTGCTCTTCACAACTATAGTTGGAAACGTTTTGGCAATGCTGCTCAAAGGACCATAGGTTTACAAGGCCAATAGAACCTCAAAAGCATTATCAAGGCTTTTTTTTTTTTTTTTTGCTTTCATACAAAATTAGGATTAAATTATTTGAATAGTAAAATAATCTGAATAGTAAAATATTCTGGGTAGAATACTATTCAATAATCTGAATAGTAAAAATGCCAGTAGTCAGGATATTCTTCCTTTTTTTTTTTAAATCTAAAAACTCCCTGTTAAAGCTGAACTTTTTTCTTTTTTCTTCTCTTTTTTTTTTTTTGGGTCACCCTCTTATACTAGGTTGGGATAAAGTATGTGATCACTCTGATCACTCTCTCCTTTGAATACCCTTTCTATACATAAGTTTGGTTATTGTTATCAGCCAGTCTTCCTTTCTAAATACTGGAGAAATTCTTTATTGTCCTCATTTACCTTATTTTCTAAATATTTAGTCATTTTTATTTTTCTTTTCTGCTTGTAACCCCTAAATGGTTTTCTAATTCATATTAAACTGTGAAGCCATAAATTAGATGTGATTTGAAAATATAGATAACTAGGCTTCTAGGAAAGGAAAAGACAGCATGAATTACCAGTAAATCAAATATAGAAGGCTAATTCTCGATTTGCAATTCAATGTCTACCCTGTTCTTTATGCACAAATCTATTTAAAATAAGACCAATAGGACAATTTTACCAATAACTTTCTGCAGGCAAAATGGAGAATTATATAGTCTTTGGCTGGTGAATTTTTCAATTTTATTATCATGATCATAAGGAAGTGCTGAGTGTCCTATATCGTAAAACTGGGAATGAGGCTTATTCCTAGCCAATGCATTCTTGTCATTAATTTGCATCTATGTGCTACTGTTAATTTAGGTGATGGATGTGCATTATGTATTATGTTTTTCTTAATGCTGTATTTTACCCACTGTGAAACACTCCTAATTATATAAATACTAATATCTTTAGTTTATGAGGCATCTGAAGAATCAGTCCTGGAAGAAAAAGTGCTTGTGACTTATCCTCCAAAGACAAAAACCAGACTAGCAAAAGGTATATAACACCAATGATTCAGTCTGAATAGAGTTTATATTTTGGCTTATTTTAAAAGCTTGGTATTTTTCTTCACCATTTATAAATATAACTATACTCATATCTTTTAAGTGCCTGTGCCACCCAAGAAAGTTGCTCCAGAGGACAAAATATATGTGACTATTCCTAAAAAGAGAGAAACACCAGAAACTAAAGGTATATTTCAGATACATCAAACTTGGATGAATATCTTTGACTTTAAGACTCAAAAATTGCATATTATATAATTTACTGTTTTTACAACTTCTAAGTGTAAACCTACTAATATCTTTAAAGAGCCTGATACAATCAGAGAAGTTTTACCAGAGGTGGAGATACCTGAGGCTGTTCCTGAAATTCCAGAATATCCTCCAACTAAAGGTATAATTCTCTAGTTACGAAAAATCTAAAGAAGAAAATCTATCATCTAAAGTCTGCAAAATGTTTAGTGTTTAATGTACATTCTCACAACCTCTAAAGCTAAAATACTAATATCTTTAAAGCATCTGACATGCCCACGACAAGGAACAACCTACACCTTGCCCCCAAGAAGTCAAGTTCCACTCATATAATGTAGACAGATAAACTATTAGAACAAAAATAAAATGTCTAACTTAAAGCTACAGTATCTACTAATATGCCTAACTTTCTTAATATGTCTCTATACCTTTTCTCCATTAAAAAAATACTAATATCTTTAAAGAGTTTGAAGTCTTCAAGGAAGTGGTTCCAGAAGGAAAAACTCCTGTTGCTAAAAGAAGAAAAACACCACCAACAACAGGTACAAGTCAGAAGAAAGCTCTTTTATCTCATGTTTGTAGTTGTGGTTAACACATATAAAAATACTAATATCTTTAAAGCCCCAGTGGCTACCAAGGAAATCATTTCAGAGAGGTAGATCCCACAAAGCAGAAGCATGGCCAGATATATACATGTCCCAGTGAGTCATTCAAGAGAAAATAGAAAGAAAAAAATCTTTACCTTACATCCATTAAAGATGGTTGAGCTATACAGTTTATCTATGAGGACTGCAGAGGAAATATGTATACATATTATGACCAAATGTGACCCAGATGGATTCTTCAATAGGAAATAGCTATTACTGTTTCCTTTAAAAAGAAAAAGAAAAATCAGACTAGCTAGAAAAAAATCTACATGAGACCACTTATGAAATGTATAACCCTAGAACTATATTGAATAGGCTTAACACATTCCCTTTAAAGCAGGAATCAGTGCCACCAAATGACAGGGGTCAACTATCAGTCAGTATTTCAACCCTTCATGGGATTGGAATTCCAGGATATAATATATCAACCTGTTGAAATTATTTTTCTATTAAAATAAACTAACTGCTGAAAACAAGCATATGAAATAACTGATTACCCATAAGACTTAAATATCATAGAAATATTTTTAGAAAACCATGACTTAAAGAAAACAAAATATTTTCTTCAATGTGAAGTTGCATTACCTATATCATCTCTACCACGTTAGACCACCTGACAGCCTGCTAAAGCCAAGGCAAAAATAATTCCAGTTAAAGCTAGACTTTGCCTGAATACTCATTTGCTCCTCTTGTAATCTTTTGTTTTTCAAGCATCATACATTTTTTAATTTTTAATATTTTTAGATAAATGAGAAAATTTTAAAATTTTCAGAATAATAATTTCATCATAATGCCCATGATATTCTGTAATTTAAAGAATATCTGAATACTTTGGCATATTTTTCTCAGCCTGGAATCTTTTGGTTGTTCTCCTCTCTCCCAACCTTGAAAAACACTTTTTGACGTGTCTAAGGTGAGGGTGCAAAAAGAAGATAAGAAAGTGGCTATATTTTGTTCTATTCAAACTAATAGGTAAAGGTATACCATTAATTATAATCAATTTTTCCATTTTCCATGATCTAATTTTCTATACACCTACCATTCCAAGAAATAAAATTACTAATATTGATAGTGCCTGAGGTGACCAAGAAAACAGCTACTGATAACCAAGTATTCACACTGCTACCAAAGAATCAGATTCTGGGGACAAGGGAGTGGGAGAGGTCTCCCAGTTGTGACTAAAACTCTTCCTAACTCCAAAGTACAATGCATTCATGTCTTTAAAGTGCCTGAATCACCTCAAGAAGTTGTCCCTGTAAAGGAAACATCCATGGCTGTTCCCCCTGAGATTGAAATACCTCCTACTAAAGGTATTCATTCATCCTATCATTCCTTCCTTCATTTATTTGCAAACATTTAATCAGTGCTTATTATGAACAAGGTGCTAGGGAGCTGGGGAATAATAAACAAAGACACATTAGATTTAATTGCTCTCAAGATTTTATATCTCATTAAAAATTTTTTTTAAGACTAGTCAAGTGCAGTAGTGAGAAGGGGGAAACGTAATAGAACAAGGAGTTCAACCTGTAACTGACTGTGATCAATTGAGTAAGATAGCTCTCTACCTTCAGCCCAGCCTCCCATCAAATTCTTAAAGGAAGCACCTTTCTAGCCAGAAGAATCACTTTGGCTCAGTTCATGTGATTGATGTCTCCATGGATCCTTTAACCTCTAACTATAATATTAATATCTTCAAAGCACCAGAAGCTATGAAAGAAGTTGCTTCTGAAATGAAGGTATTTGAGGATGTTCCTAAAAGTCCAGAAACTCCACCTATGAAAAGTGCATGTCACCTCTGAACAGATGCAGAAGAAATTGTCTGTCCTCTGCTCTTAAAACTATGTTTTTTCTAACACTCTTCATAACTTCTAAATGTAAACATACTCATATCTTTAAAGTGCCTGAAGTTCCAGAAGATGTTTTCTCTAAAAACAAAATATGTATGGCTGTTCCTGCCAAAACAGAAAACCCTCCTACTAAAAATATTCATTCAACAAATGCTTGTTGAATAACGAGGGCGTAGAATGTCACATGAGCTCTGCTAGGCGCTAGAGGAGGGCGAACACCTCAAGGATCCCATTGACCCCTTTAGACTCAGTCTATTCGTAGAGCAAAGGGAGGACAGAGGGGAAGAGAAGAAAAGGTTGCTACATTTGCTAACTTACTGTGGTTACTGTTTTCATTAACCATCTTAACTCTTAAATGTGAAATACTAATATCTTTCAAGTGCCTGAAACTCCTCAAGAAGTTCTTCCTGCAAAGAGAGTTCCCTCCAAAAGAAGAGAACCTCCATCAGTTAAAGGTACAAGTCACCATGCCCTCAGGCTCAAGAACTAGCTCCTGTGGTTTTGAAAATATTTTGCTCTTCCTGTTGATCTTCATAACACTAAACACAAAAATACTAATTTCTTAAAGTGCCTGAAGCTCCTCAAGAAATTGCCCCTGAAAAGAAAACGCTTGTGGTTCCTCACAAAAAGCCTGAAGTCCCTCCTGATGAAGGTATATCTTCCTGGAAGCTTAGAGGGGTGGGAAAATGTCTTTTCCCGTATAAATGTGTTTTCTGTTTGTACTGATTCTTGCAACTCCTAAACGAAAAAATATTAATGTCTTTAAAGTGCCAGAGGCTCTCAAAGAAGTTGCCCCTGAAAAGAAAGTGTGTCCTCCCCAAATGCCTGATGATGTACCTACCAAAGGTACATTCTTAGCTGTCCCTTTATGGTGGGATAGTGAGGTGGGGACATAGAAAGAACCATCTTTCTAGCCTCGACAATGCTTTTGATGTGTAAATGTGACTCAAGTCTGTGTTGACTCTTCTTATGACTCAAATGTAAATTTACTAATATCTTCAAACTGCCAGAAGCTCCCAAAGAAGTGGCCACCAAAAAGAAAATACCAGAAGCTCTTCTCTGGAAGCCTAAAGCACCGCCTATGATGGGAATTTGTTACCACTGATCTCAGGCTGCTGGGTGGGGGGCGGGGTGGAAATAGCTCTTCTGTTCTTTGAAAGTGTTTCAGTGTATCTAGTCTTCTTTGTATTTTCTAAGTGTAAGAGTACTAATATCTCTTAAGTGCCAGAAGCTCCCAAAGAGGTTATGCCTGAAAAGAAAGTGCTGGTGGCTCCTCCTAAAAAGCCTGAAGTCCCACCTTTTAAAGGTATTTGTCAATGACCTTAGGTTTCCGAAGATTTAACTCTTCTGCTCTTGAGTATATTTTGTTCTAATTGTCTTCTCTCCTAAATGTAATTTCACTAATATCTTTTAAGTGCCAGAGGCTCCCAAAGAAGTTGTCCCTGAAAAGAAAGTGCCCATGGCTCCTCCTAAAAAACATGAAGTCCCACCTATTACAGGTATTTGTCACTGACCTTAGGTTTCAAAAGATCTAACTCTTCTGCTCTTGAAGGTACTTTGTCCGAGTGGTCTTCATCACTCCTAAATGTAATTTCACTAATATCTTTTAAGTGCCAGAGGCTCCCAAAGAAGTTGTTCCTGATAAGAAAGTGCCCATGGTTCCTCCTAAAAAGCCAGAAGTCCCACCACCTGTTAAAGGTATTTGTCACTAACCTTAGGTTTCAGAAGATCTAACTCTTCTGCTCTTGAATAAATTTTGTCCTAGAGGTCTTCATAACTTTTAAATGTAATTTCACTAATATCTTTTAAGTGCCAGAGGCTCCCAAAGAAGTTGTCCCTGAAAAGAAAGTGGCAGTGGCTCCTCCTAAAAAGCCAGAAGTCCCACCACCTGTTAAAGGTATTTGTCACTGACCTTAGGTTTCAGAAGATCTAACTCTTCTGCTCTTGAATATATTTTGTCCTAGTGGTCTTCATAACTCCTAAATGTAATTTCACTAATATCTTTTAAGTGCCAGAGGCTCCCAAAGAAGTTGTCCCTGAAAAGAAGGTGCCAGCGGCTCCTCCTAAAAAGCCTGAAGTCCCACCTTTAAAAGGTAGTCACCCTCATGTTGCTGTGTTTGATGCTGTTTGTTTGTCTTTACTTTGTCTAATCTTATGAAAATACTAATATCTTTAAAGTACCCGAGGTGCCAAAGCCAGCTGTCCCAGAAAAGAAGGTGCCTGAAGTTATTCCCCCCAAACCGGAAAGTCCTCCCCCTGAAGGTAATGCCAAAGCTATACAAACTAGGGAGAAAAATAACTGTTATGTTAACTAGAAAATTATATCTAAAAATTCTAATATATAAAAGGTGATACAATTCTAAAGAAAAAAATATCAGTAGCTATCTAGAATGTATCTTGTTATATGCTTATATGCTATAGACATCAATTATCTTCACCTTTTCTAAACACAAATTACAAATATCTTTGAAGTGCCTGAGGTGCCGCCACCAAAGGAAGCTATCCCTGAAAAGAAAGTACCAGTGGCTCCTCCAAAAAGGCCAGAAGCTCCACCTCCTAAAGGTATTTATTCTTATGTGTTGTCTGTCACCTGCTTCCGGGGTCTGGGGAAAGAGTGTATAGAAGTGTCTGCCAGTCTCACAAATTGTACTTGCTTGGGTAAATGTGTTGTTGATATTCCCCCTTTATAGTTTCTAACTAAAAGGTACTAATTTCTTCAAAGTCCCTGAAGCTCCTAAAGAAGTCATACCTGAAAAGAAAGTGTCTGTGGCAGTGCCCAAGAAACCAGAAGCCCCACCTACAAAAGGTATTTATTCTCACTCCTCTGTTAAGAAGAAATACTGCCTGTACTCCCCACAGTCATTGTAATAGATGCCTTCACTATTCATAAATTCTAAAAATACTAATATCTTCTAAGTGCCTGAAGCTGCTCATCAAGTTGTCCTAGAAAAGAAAATTCCCAAGACACCACCCAAAAAACCAGAAGCCCCCCCAGTTACAGGTACCTGTCAGCTCAGCTCAACCTTGCTCTGCAGAATAAGTATCTCTTCCATTCTTGAAAACTGTTTTAGTGCATTGCTCTTCATTAACCTAAGTGTAAAACTACTAATATCTTTCAAGTGCCTGAAGTTCCTCAAGAAGCTTCAGAAAAGAAAATTCTCAGCCCTGCCCAAAAAACCAGAAGCCCCAGTTGTCCTGGGTACATGTGAGCCCTTACTTCATTCTGCAGAAGAAACATCTTTTCTGCTACTGAAAACAATTTTAGTCCATTTCTCTTCATTAACCTAAGTGTAAAACTACTAATATCTTTCAAGTGCCTGAAGCTCCCCAAATTATCCCAGAAAAGAAAGTTCCCAAGGCCTTACCCAAAAAGCCAGAAGCCCCACTTGTCACAGGTATTTTTCACCCCTGTCCTTACTCTATGGAAGAAATGTCTCTTCTACTCTTAGAAACATTTTTAGTCCACTTATCTCATTAACCTAAGCTAAAAACTACTAATATCTTTTAAGTGTCTGAAGTTCCTCAAGAAATTGTCCCTGAAAAGAAAACAATGCTGGTGCCTCCTAAAAAGCCAGAAGTCCCACCTGTTACAGGTACTTGTCACCTGACCTGAGGCTTCAGAAGATCTAACTCTTCTGCTCTTGAAGATATTTTGTCCTAATGGTCTTCATAACTCCTAAATGTAATTTCACTAATATCTTTTAAGTGCCAGAGGCTCCCAAAGAAGTTGTCCCTGAAAAGAAAGTGCCCATGGCTACTCCTAAAACACCAGAAGTCCCACCACCTGTTAAAGGTATTTGTCACTGACGTTAGGTTTCAGAAGATCTAACTCTTCTGCTCTTGAAGATATTTTGTCCTAGTGGTCTTCATAACTCCTAAGTGTTTTCTCACTAATATCTTTTAAGTGCCAGAGGCTCCCAAAGAAGTAATCCCTGAAAAGAAAGTAGCAGTCACTCCTAAAAGGCCAGAAGTCCCACCTGTTACAGGTATTTGTCACTGACCTTAGGTTTCCGAAGATCTAACTCTACTGCTCTTGAGTGTATTTTGCTCTAATTGTCTTCATCACTCCTAAATATAATTTCACTAATATCTTTTAAGTGCCAGAGGCTCCCAAAGAAGTTGTTCCTGAAAAGAAAGTGCCCATGGCTCCTCCTAAAAAACCTGAAGTCCCACCTATTACAGGTATTTGTCACTGACCTTAGGTTTCAGAAGATCTAACTCTTCAGCTCTTGAAGATATTTCGTCCTAGTGGTCTTCCTAACTCCTAAATGTAATTTCACTAATATCTTTTAAGTGCCAGAGGCTCCCAAAGAAGTTGTCCCTGAAAAGAAAGTGCCCATGGCTCCTCCTAAAAAGCCTGAAGTCCCACCACCTGTTAAAGGTATTTGTCACTGACTTTAGGCTTTAGAAGATCTAACTCTTCCGCTCTTGAAGATATTTTGTCCTAGTGGTCTTCATCACTCCTAAATGTAATTTCACTAATATCTTTTAAGTGCCAGAGGCTCCCAAAGAAGTTGTCCCTGAAAAGAAGTGCCCAGGCTCCTCCTAAAAAGCCGAAGTCCCACCCTGTTAAAGGTATGTCACGACCTTAGGTTTGAGTCTAAGTTTATGCTCTTGAATATATTTTGTCTAGTGGTCTTCATACTCCTAATATAATTCACTAATCTTTAAGTGCCATGAGGCTGCCCAAAGAAGTTGTCCCTGAAAGAAGTGGCGTGGCTCCTCCTAAAAGCCGAAGTCCCACCACCTGAAAGGTATGCACTACCTTAGTTTCAAAATAACTTTCTCTCTTGATATATTTTGTCTAGGTCTTCAACTCTAAGTAATTTCACTAATATCTTTTAAGTTCAGAGCTCAAAGAGTTGCCCTGAAAAAGCCTCCAGAAGAAGTTGTGGAAGAGCCAGAGCCTATTGAGCCTCCAAAAGGTACCTGGCAAGCCAGCTGCTAGGCCGCCATAGCCACTTTTTCCCCTTCTTGCCCTGACAATTCTGGTCATTAGGAGTTTTTGCCTTGTTTCTCACTCATCTTCACTGCTTCTCAAACATAAATTCTAATATCTTTAGTGACTGTGCCACCTAAGAAACCTGTCCCAGAAAAGAAAGCACCTGCTGTCGTTGCCAAAAAACCAGAACCACCACCAGTGAAAGGTATTCCTCACTACCACTAACTTCCTACGGAAAAATGTCTTTAAATGTCTTTAAAATGTTATATTCTGCTGTCCTACTTTATGATTTTCATTTGTCATTGAAACTATGAGCTTAAAAATTACTAATATCTTTTAAAGTGCCCAAGGTGCCCAAGGAAGTTGTTCCTGAAAAGAAGGTGCCTCCTGTGGTTCCCAAAAAACCGGAAGTCCCACCTGCTAAAGGTACATGTAGCTATCCACTGTTTGACCGAGGTGGATGCCGCCTCCAACTTCTAGAAGTGTTTTGTTCTGTGTAAATGTGATGAATGTTTACTGGTGATTGTTTATAATGTTAAAATACTAATATCTTTAAAGTGCCTGAAGCTCCAAAAGAAGTTGTTCCAGAAAAGAAAGTAGCTGTTCCCAAAAAGCCAGAAGTCCCACCACCTAAAGGTACATGTCACTAATGAGATTCTGTAAAAAAAAAACACTTCCTCTCGGTCTCAAAAGTCACCTATTATCAAACCCTTTGTTAGCCAATCCTCATATATTCACAACTACAAAACTGTTATTCTGGATTTTTAGAGTTTAAATGATTTTTGATAACATCATTGACTTTAAAAAAAGAAAACCCTATGTACTTATTACAAGCATTGGAAGAGTTTATTAACATGGTTTTGTTAATGGGTCACATTTTCTTCCCCACTATGTGGGGATCCAGGGGCAGATCCCTGACCTTATTGTGAATTTTGTTCTTGAATCTGTCCCTGTGTTATTTGAACAAAACGTGAAGTAGATGTGGTATAATTTCATATACTTCTCAACTACCCATAAGTAAAAAACTAACTAATATCTTTAAAGTGCCAGAGATGCCAAAGAAACCTGTCTTGGAAGAGAAACCAGCTGTTCCTGTTCCCGAGAAAGTGGAGTCTCCTCCCCCAGAAGGTACACGTGAGACCATTAATGAGCTTGCCACTTGTGACTATTTCTAATTTAAGCTTTGTTCTTCTTCTTTCCTAACTCATTATCTCTTGGTCATTTTCTATCCTTTGATTATTTGTCTTAATTCATCACTGTAAAGCTGTATTAAACAAAACTTCTCTAATGTACACAGAAAGTAACACGGGAGAACTAATGAGTATAAATGACATTAAACACTAAAAAGGCTTTCCAAGCATTCAAATCAGTAGATATGGAAGTCAATGCAAATAAGATAGATTTCATCTTAACAAAAATAGGAGACTGTATTAATTGCAACAAAGGAAGAAATCAAGATTACTATTTATTGTGTTTGGTGTTTTGTGAATTTTATAATATTGTTCCACACATTGAAATAAAATGAACTAATATTTTTAAAGTATATGAAGAACCTGAGGAAATTGCTCCTGAAGAGGAAGAGCCAATTCCTGTTGCAGAAGAGGAGGAACCAAAAGCCCCACCTCCACCTCCAGAAGGTATAAGGCAGAATCCACTGTATGGGAAAATACAGTGATTTCATTTTTATGTCTATTATATACCTTCTTTAAGGTAAAATGTTAGTCTCCTATCTTCTTGCTTGAAATTTGACTTCATTGACAAGAACAAAAGTTATTTGCAAACATAAAACTTTGGTCATACAGAATTTTTACAATGTGCAAATGAAGAAATATGTGTGAGTTTTTATTCATTCATTAGCATTAAATTTTTCATTGTAATCATCTGACTCTAAAAGAAATTTCCATCATTCAAATGCCTGAAGAGCCCAAGAAGATTGTCCCCGAGAAGAAAGTTCCTGTCATCAAAAAACCAGAAGCTCCACCTCCTAAAGGTACTTATGTTAAAATAAATATTTACTTAACTTTTGTGTACTGTCCAAAACTTTACACTATTACCTTACTGTGTTTTGTGTTGTATTGTGTTTGTCAACTGTTATCTATATGTTGTGGTGTTGAATAAACTTATAAAATTAATGTGTATACATCGCATCTTACAATTTTATATTGTTAAATGTTACTAATATCTTTAAAGTACCTGAGATGCCAAAGAAAGTTGTCCCAGTGAAGAAGGTCCCAACTGTTAAGAAGCCAGAAACACCAGCAGCTGAAGGTATTTACATCATCACTGACATCATTAAAAAAAAAAGTACTCTAATATCTTAATTTGTCCTCATTGTTGTTGTGTAATTAGGGACAAAAATGTCCTTATTTTGTTCCACTAATTTTAATGCTGCTCCATTAATTACAGATTTTTTTATCTTAACATTTCTAAATGTTTTTGAATACTCTTTTTAAAACGAAACTAATATCTTCAAAGTGCCTGAGCTGCCCAAGAAACTTGTTCCAGTAAAGAAGGAACCTGTGCCTGTCACTAAAAAACCAGAAGTCCTGCCAGAAAAAGGTACCTACTATGAAAAACAAATACATATTTCTCTGACTACTATGTAAGCATTTTAATAAGAGTTCTTAGAGCAAAAAATACTGTGAGTTTATGCAAAACTACATTTCACAGAAAGAAGGGGAAAATAATGAAGACAGAGGAAATGTGTCAGATAAGTAGGAGGGGAAAAAATGAATGAGGTTCAGTTGTGCCGTGATATATTTATTACATGGTTATATGTGGGACAAGAGGACTTTTTCTCACTCAATGTGTAAGACAGCCTAATTCAGCAAATTTTGTTGAATGTTTACCATTAACAAGACACTGTATTAGAAAAATTAAGACCTGATCCTTTCTTCAAACAGCTTAACTCTGGTGAGAGGATAGAAAGATAACACAACTCTAATACAGACAGGAGGTGATAACATTAAAAAGAGAGAACAAAGTACAGAAACACAGAGCAAGAAAAGATTAATTTCAGGCAGAGGCATTATAGAAAGCTGTGTGGAAGAAGAGAATTTAAATTTTGATGGATTTTCACATGTAGAAATTGAGGAAATGGTGTCCCACACAAAGGGAAGAGCATATTGAAAGGCACAGAGGTAGAAGTGTCTAGAAAGTGCAAGGACTGTCAAATAAACTTACATAATTTGAGTATGGATTGGTTGTGGAGTATCCTGAAAGATAATGCTGGATATAAAGATGGGAGTCACATTTTGGAGTAGTTTGGATGCCACTATAAGGCTTATACTTTACTCTGTAGGCAATAGGAAGCATCAAAGGTGTTGAAGTAGGCATACATATTAACAGGATTTGGGCTTTAGAAAGATAAATTGGCAGCAATTCAAGCTATTGGAATATAGTGTATATAGTAAAAGCCATTGCAAGTATGAAAGTGATTAAGAGTTGGACAAGATCAATGGCGGCAGAAATGGGAAGGGGGATTGGATTTGAGAAAGATAGAGATTGAGTTGGCCTCTGCCTCTTATGGAAGCCATTTGGGAAACTGGGGAGTGCAAGACAATTGTGAGGGCTGAAGCTAGACCTTCAGTGACCAAGACAGTGGTTCCTTGGGTCTCTGAACTGATACTAGAAGAAGATACTGAACCTGTATTTTCACTTTGCAAGTATGGAAGTTAGGAACATGCATTAGGAACTTAGGAAAGAAATCAGGCCTAGAGATGTAGATCTCGAAGTCACCCATGTGGAAATAAGAGTTGAGCATGCTGGAATGATTACTCAGAAAATGTAGAGCCATTTTTTTTTAACGTGTCAAAGTTAGACCAGTGGGGAACACCTTCATTTAAGGGTACACAAAGGACAAGAAGCAAATGAAGAAGGCTGAGAAGATTCATTTACAAAATTAGGATGTCCAAAAGAGTGCCATGCCTCAGAAGCCATTTTCCCCATGAAGTCTTGTCAGATGAAGCTCTTTCCCCTGTATTCTTTGCCTGCTCTTTGCAGAATCTTGCACATCTTATAAATTCTTAATAGTAAACAAAATCATATCTTTAAAGTGCCTGAAGTGCCCAAGGAAATCATCCCAGAAAAGAAAGTGTCCGTGCCTACCCCTGAAGAGCCAGCAGCTCCACCTGCCCAAGGTACACACTGCTCTATAAATCTTGGAAAGACAATTGTCTTCATCATCTTGCTTTGATTGCACATGGGTCTTATGTATTTGTCTGTCTGTCTCATGTATTGAAGTTATTGATATTTTGGGGTCATCTGAAGAATATATTATAGAGTATAACTAAGTTGATATGTAACAACGTAGCAGCTGCACTATTCTATTCTGAATACAGTCTAAAATAAAATACTATGTTTTTTAAAGTTGAAGAGACTCCTGAGGAAATAATATATGAAGAAAAAGCATCCATAACCATTGGTAGAAAAGAGACTCCCCCTGTTGAAGGTATACATATACATATATATAATTTTTTTTAATCTCTTGAAAACGCCTATTAGAAATACAAAAGTATTTATAGGGTGACGTTCCTTCTTGAAATTGTATACACAAGCATTCTGACACATTTCACCACTTTATTTTTCAAATAGTTATAGTCTTATGAATTAGAATCTTTAATTTGATTATTCTTATTGGTAATTATTCCTTTTTTTTATTGGTAATTATTAAAGTTCCAAAAGGTACAGTTAACTGAAGTAAAACTAGGATAATTGAATTGGATCCTCAAATGATAACTCAATATCAAATTTTAAAAGTCATCTTATTTGGCATCAATATACACTGAATAGTTTCCAGTTGTTAATAGAAAGTTCACGTATAAGAAAATGGGAATCTTACCTCTTTTCCTATGCAAGTGAATTTGTATGAATTGTATATTTTTCTTTTTGTGACTGTGATCTTTGCATCTATGTGAAACTCGTATGAGTCTTTATGAAGAACTTTACATTACAATCTTATGTCCTTTGTCAACATTCTTTAAAGAACGGGAAATTGAAAAGTATATTGAGCCTGAAGAACCTGAACGTGAACCTGAACCACAGGCTGAAGAAATACCAGTACGAGGTATTCAATTAACCGGACTTAAATCTCCATCATCACATTCTTCATCTTGAAATGTGTTTGTGTTGTTTGTGTTGTTCTACATGGATAGTAGGTCTCTGTGCATCTGTGTGTAAGGTTTTCTTTGTTTTAAATGTGCACCCCCTTCTTATGTTTCCATGTAATTTGTGCTGTCTATCTCATGGCAAATGTGGCTTGTCTGGGTGTTTCCTTTGTTGTTTTTATGGGTGCCTTTGCTATATTTCTCATCATCTGTGTACAGTGTTGATATTTTTATGTTTTATGTTGGACACTGTTTTATGTTAGACACTGATTTTGTATGTGTAAAAAAGAAAACTTTTTACTTCATATATATAGGTATATATAAATATATTTAAATTTCTACCAAATATATTATATATCCACATGCTAACATACACATATACTAATACTTTTGAAATACTCTTTCAAGAACCTGAACCTGAAAAGAAGGTTATTGAGAAACCAAAACTCAAACCAAGACCCCCACCTCCTCCTCCTGCTCCACCTAAGGAAGACTTGAAGGAGAAAGTGTTCCAACTTAAAGGTATAAAATGACATGTCCAAAGTCTTATTAATCGGCTTCAAACTCTATCCAACCATCTGAAATAGTGTTTGAGAGAAATATATGACTCTTGGAAGTGTGTGCTTTCAGACATGATTGTGCTGTGAGATTGCATAGAAATGTGTGTTTTCTGCTGCCCCAGGGTCCCTGGGTTGCCTTGTCAAGCCACGCCTGCTGCCCCAAATGTCAGAAAGTGAACAGCTAATGTTATCTTGGGCATCTGGATGTAGGGGCTGTCCAATTACCTTTCTTATGTGGAGTGGGGAGAAAGAGTTTTCTGATTTCAAAGCTTGATTTCTATGCATATCTTTGAGGTCTTATGCACGTGGAATGTTTAAGAAATCTTTGCAAAATATTTTTAATATTGCAATGACAAATTTATACAAAAGTCAAAATTTTTTTCATAATGATTTGCATGTGCTTTTAAATATCAGTAATATATTCATGGGGTCCAATAGTTGATATGTGCTCCCATATCATGAAAGGAGCACATGTGAACGACCTGTCACTGTTCCTCCACTTTTTATTTTGTTTTATTTTTTGCAACTTAATAAAAACCCAATTGTGTTCTGTGGTGGTTTTCAGGGTAGCTGGAAAGAGTGGTTATGAACACACTTCGTATCCAGCATCTCTTCCTGTTATTAAACTTCCCTTCATTCTTCTTATGTTTTGATTTTTCTTTGAATTGACACAATATTACTTAATTTTTAAAAAAATCAATGTCTTTAAATGCTGAAATAAACTGACAGAAACATATTCTTTTTGTTTTAATAAAAATTTGTCTTATTTGTGATGTCATGAGATTCCTTAATCTAAAATGATCTAGGTGTATTCTTAGATAAGCATTTTTCCCATGCTTAGCTACGCAGCTACAAAGCCAGAATCTTCCAGAGTAAGACTTTGCTTCTGGTGATTCTTGCCCCTCTTGGCCAGTAGGAGCACCTTCCAGTATGTTAAATCAGATATAGAAGAGGTGGGCACCTCTTAAAAAGCCACCCGTCTGTTTATTGAGACTCCATGAGAACACATACATAAATACACTTCCCTTAATGTAAAATTTATACTCAAAGGACATTTTCTTCCTCATGTGAAGAGCAAAAATTGTCTTCTCAGTGAGTCTTTAATTTACTACTCAACTCTGGAGTAAAACTGCAATCTGTTTTCATGGTTGGAATGCTTCTTGTATGTTCTTTGGAGGCTGTTCTTGGCTGTTATTAATACTCTCTGGTTATAAGCAAAGCTCGGTTTTGATTCTTAGAGTAGAAAATTAATCATTTGCTTCAGATTAAATATACAAATAATAAAAGTAAGATCATATTCTTTAAAGCTGTTTCAAGGAAGAAAGTCCCTGAAAAACCTGAGGTTCCAGCAAAAGTGGAGCCCACACCTCTGAAAGGTATTTCACAGGCTGGAAAATACATTCCTATGTGTATCCCTTCATCTACCTCCTTGCTTTTTCTGCCTCCCTAGAATGTTCTCTCTCTCTCTCTCTCTCTCTCTCTTTCTCTCTCTCTCTTTTTTAATGATCAAAGTAGTCTCATTCATTTCTCATATTTTTGTGGCTTTTATGGTCCTGGCTCATGAGTGTTGCTTCTGTCTCCCATCAATTTCATGCATTATACAGATAGATATTGTTTATCTTTGTCTCACCTACATATGTCTTCTTGCATTTCCCTAAACTTAAAAATATCAAATTTTACTGGTTAGCTGTAATTGGTATCAGAAGACATCTTAGGTTAAAATGCTGAGAGCTAGTAGTAGAAAGTTTTAGAATTTCACCTGAACATCAGCAATTTAGCCAGTGTTACAAGCCCTAAAAAGAAGTCATATCCTCCTTCTATATTATTAAAATGATTCATAGGGATTTCCCTTATGACTTTCCTTCATTCTCTTCTCACTGACTCCAAAACATTCTCTCACGTGTACAGAACTCACATTTTTAAAAAATTTCATTATCACTGCAGGCCATTTTTCAAAATTTATTTTTCTCTAAACAGTATTTTCCCAATATAAAATTAGACCCTAAAGAAAAATAAATGAATCATAAAAGTCTAGAAATCATCTATCAAAAATAAACTTATTAATTTTTCTAGTAATTTTACTGGGTAGTAATATTCTGTTTAAGTAATCAACACATCCAGACCCAGAAATTGAATCATTCTTGATCATTCTGAAATTTTGGAAAAAATCACCTATATCAATGTACATTTCCTGATTCATAAAGTAGAGATTACAAAATAATGTTATCATGGAGATTAACTGGTAAACATTAAAATGTCATGTGATGACATTTAGTGACTTTAAAAATAACAGCTATAATGGTGTGTTCTGCACCTGAGTCTCAAACATTAATAAGATCTTAAAAATAAAATAATAATATGGAAAAACAAATGCACAGATATGTTTTCACTATGTCCATTATATAAGTAAAGGAAACATATATTATGCCATCCCTGCTTATATTAATTAGATGCATGGTCTTCTCTCTGAGTTCAATCAATAAAAATAGTTATACATTAAGAATATTGGTAACTCTAAAATAGTATTGAAAGCCAGCACAATGTATCATGGATAAAAATTTAATGTTTAACTGTAAAATTTTTACTTAAAATGCTTGACATTAGAAAAAAATGATTATTTAAAATAAAATACATATTTGCCTTTTGTATGTTTTAAACGTTTGAAGTAAGAGTTAGGCAAGGTTATCTTTATCACATATAAAACTATTTAATGAACTGTGAATATCTTGTTTAAAGCACCAAACGGGAAATTTTATACAAATATCTAAGAAATTCAGATTTCATATAAGCGAACAAATAGCTACATGATATAAATAAATAATGTTTTAAATTAGATTTTAATTGACATGCGAGAGGTAAAGTGGTTCAATAATCATCAGATGTTTTCCTTTTTTTCCCCCCCATTCAAATCCATAAGACCTATAATAGCAAAAGGGGCTGTTCTATAAAAGAAAATCATCCACCATACTTGGTATGCACTGTAGACACAAGAGGAAATTAATTTAGAATTCCTCGGGTCACTTAGTTTAAATTTAAGAACATTTTCTTATTCATGAAAAATGACCTTCCAACACCAGCTATGAAATTCCATAGTTCTATAATTTTAGGTTAGTATTATTTCTAAAAGGAAACCTTAAGAAAGAATGCTTCTTTTCTGTTCATAAAGTGAGATATGGCCCCTCCCCAACATCAAAGTCACAAACCAAATACCTTGGCTTTCTTCTTCCATCAGTGGGGAAAACTGAATGATGGCACTAACACTTGCCAATAGCATTTTAATGTATTTAATGGTCGGGGAGATACCAATGTAGATTTGGGCAATGTACAATTGCAGGTTGGGGCAAATATGCTGTCAAAACCTTGTAATTTGATGAAAGATTCATAAAGTCAACATAGAACAACATCTTCTACACTCATTTAAGATGAATATATTTGCCTGTAGTTAATGTAATTGAATTTTATCACAGGGTTATATAGATGTTTGCAGAGGAAATAACTAAGTGTTTTTTAAAATTCTGTGATATTTATATGCAACCATAATTGTTACTCGATACACTAGAGTTAACTAGTTTTAAGAGATACATTTTTCTTGTTGAAATCCCGTTTTTATATGTATTCACTTCAAAATTTGAAATCATATTCTTTTAAGTGCCTGGAGGTGAAAAGAAAGTTCGCAAATTACTTCCTGAACCTAAACCTCAACCAAAGGAAGAAGTTGTTCTGAAAAGCGGTATAGTATTTTTCAACCATCTATCAGCTTTAAGTACATGAAAAACTTGACTTGAAAGCTTACAAAATGTCTCTGCCTCTTGGTTTTCTTTTAATTAGATTCCCTATTTATCAAAATTTGTTTTAGTCTTCCTAATTTTCAATGAAACTAATCATTTTCAAATCTTTTTAAAAAGAAGAAAGAAATTTTGTAAGCATTCACAGTATTTTGAAATTTACAATGTTAATAGGCATAACCAAATTGATAACATTCTAAACTAACAACAAAAATGACCATGATGGCCATTTTCATAACCAAATTACGTAGTAAAATACACTAAACCTATTAAATACTTTACACGAAACTTTTTAAGCTTAAATTCAGTTATTCAGTTTTAAAGTGTGACACAGGATCACCACAATTAATAAATAACTTTTTTAAAAAATGGAATATTTCTTTCCTACTAATAAAATATTAAATAATTAGAAGCAAGATATTCAAATGAAGAATCAAGTTCTAACATTATCTTCACATAGAATTACTGATTTCTAGGCCACATTTCTTTAGATAACTTTGCTTAAGTAAACTTTCTACTTATTTACATATTCATTAAATTATAACATTATTAGAATTTGCTACTATTCAAAGTATTCATTTTGTGTTGGAGCTATTTCTGACACAGACTTGTCTCTGAATAGATTTAATTAAGATAACTTAATTAGAATATTATTTAAAAAAATTTTTTTTAAAAAAGCATTTTTAGTGTAAATGCTAATTTGCCAGGGCACTAGGTCGCATGCTTTTCATTTTCCTTGCTTTGTACATTATTTGTATTTGTCAAGCTGATTCAACATCTTCATTAGTTTGTCTTGGTTTACATATAAACCTTTTTGTCTTTAAAGTTCTAAGAAAGAGACCTGAAGAAGAAGAACCTAAAGTAGAACCTAAAAAAGTAGAAAAAATTAAAAAACCTGCAGGTAGGAATCTCAGTGACAACTTGGGAAATTATTTTTTAACAAAATGGACATTTAACAAAAGGTTTATCTTGTAAACATAAGTGAAGCTAAATATAAACATAGATTCATATTTCATCTGTGATGTAGTCTATGTTTTCCATCGTCTGCTTTCTGTTTAAACATCTTTATAGTAATTCCCAAATCCATTCATGTATTTCCCTATACTTCATTCTTATTATTACTTTGCCACTTAAGTTCTTCCAGTGGAAATGACTGAAATAATCAAGTTGGCTGCAGAATAACTTCATGGGAGGGTGTTGGCAAAGGTTTCATAAAATCTGGGAGCTTTGTATGGGTTGGTTTTTATCATTAGCTTGTTCTCAAAGGGTGTAATTACTGGGAACTATCATAGAAGTGATTTAGAAAGGGAGAACTAATAGGGATGGGAGCGAGGGGATGGAATAAAAGAAAGAAAAATAAATTGAGGCAGAGTCAAAAAGACAAAATAGAAATTAATTGACAGAATATAAGTTTTTTTAAAAAATCAATAGCGCTTTTGCAAAATAAATTGTTTAACCTGATATTTCAGAGGAGTTTATTTCTAAATATTCAAATCTTAACACTACAAAATAATCTTATTATCTTAAAGTACCAGAACCACCTCCAAAAGCCGTTGAAGAGGTTGAAGTACCTACTGTTACGAAAAGGGAAAGGAAAATTCCTGAACCAACAAAAGGTATAAACCTACTGGCACTTTCTTAGTTGTCTCTAAAAATGCAAATACATATCATTTAAAATATCATTACACTGGCATCAGGATTTAAACCCGTGACCTTAATCTGGTCATCACATATGGCTTAATTTTCTTTACCATTTCACTCTCCTGTGCAATTGGCTAATAATCACCCAGTTATTAAATAAATTACTAGAAAAAAATGTATTTACAGGCAATGAGATGAAGAACAACATTAAAACCCATAAAATTGCCTAACTGTATTTTCCAAGTATTTTGTTTAAAATGAAAAATAAACTTAGATCACTTGATTTGATAACTATATGTATATAAATTCTAATATCTTCCAAGATATGTTGTCTGTTTAATTTTGGTTTTGACTTTGTGAAAAACTTCAAAAATACTGTGATAACCTGTTCATTACTATGAATTATTTTAGTGCCTGAAATTAAGCCACCAATACCTCTCCCTGGACCTGAACCTAAACCAAAGCCTGAACCAGGTGAGCAAGCTTATGCTCAATGTCAACAGCATATTCCTTCATGATTCATTCAAATAATGTGTAGTTAATAAGAAATAGTATGTGAAAGTCAGCATGTATCAAATGATTTTTAATGTCTATATATGTTTAATGTATTATTCTCTGAAAAACTAGTTATTTGAAGATTTCAAAGTTATATCAGAAAAGGCAAACAGGCCACCAAATAAGCTTTTAGGAAGCAATAAATGGAGACATTAATACATTGGACATCTCTCTACAGAAGTGAAAATAATCAAACCTCCTCCCATGGAGCCCGCACCAACGCCCATCGCTGCCCCAGTAACAGTGCCGGTGGTTGGAAAGAAAGCAGGTATTTATCCTGTAGTTTTCTTTTTCCTAGTTTGTTTCGGTGGCTTAATAAAAGTATACATACTGGATTAAAATTCAAGCCTAATTTATGTGGAACATAGGCATCATTTCAACTGTGGGGGTTTATGATAAGTTCCTACCTTTTCTTCATCTGATACACTTTCCACCTTCTCTCCTGCCCAGTGGCTGCAAATTGTGTTTTGTTTGGAATTTACGTTCCTGCAATGTACCATTTCTTTCATGTGCTTTGGGGATTAAGTAATGAATATGTTTAGGGCTGATGAAAACTAAGGAGACAGACACCCTCCCTCTAACAACATACATACAGGAATCCCACAGAGCTTTAGATTTCCCTCATACCCTAGAGGAATCATTTCTCACTTTTTAAGAAGACTGTATATTTGGATAATGAAAAAGTTCTGGAAATGGATAGTGTTGATGGTTGCACAACATTGTGAATATACTTAATGCAACTGAATTGTACACTTAAAAATGGTTAAAATGGTAAATTTTATATTAGGTATATTTTACCACAATAAAAAAGAAAAAGAAAAAAAAAGATTGCATAGTTCAGCCTTTAAATGTATATAAGGATTTAGATCAATAGTAATTTTCTTAAATGTACTAACTTAATTGTACAGATATCTCTAGTCCAAACTTAAGGTACTTATTAGTTGTATATGAACTATTTCATAGTTCATCATTTAAGTGATAATTTAAAAACCAAAACTGATTAGATGTATAATTATAAATCATTGACAAATACACATCCTAACTATTTACCTTTGGAAAGTTGCCTAATCTTTTTAAATTTTTATTGAAAATCATTTAGAAAAAATGTTATATCATTGATTTAGATTATTAATTAAATAATTATTAATCATATATCATATTTATTTTCTATTTATATTTACATGTTTACTATGTACTATACATTATATAATAATTGTTTATAAAATATTTTTTAAATTATTTAGAAAATTTTTATTTAAGTTATCTCAAATATTTGGGTTTTTATTGTGTTTAATGACATGAAAAAATATACTATGTTCTTTTGACTGTAGCTCAATTTTTAATATTTATATTATATTTTGTCACTGGTGTTTATGATTTGGACATTATCCTTTTAAACTTTTATAATTTCAATGTGGTAGCTTTATTAGTTCAGAAAACAGTGATAAACTGCCATTGGGCTAATTAAGTATGTGTAAAAATAAAGTTGTTCTCTCATCCTAGGGGCTGAAGCTGGAGAACTAGTTCTACAGTTTATACTGTCCCGGCATTAATAATTGAATCAAACTCTAAATGTAGGAACTCTCTCGCTTCTGCCTTAGTTCATTGTCTAATTAAGGGAAATCTTCAAAAGAACCCATATATGTATGTTACATAGACCCTTTTTTTTTCCTTAGTCTTCCCTGGATTTGTCTGTCTGCTCCGCTCAAACACAAAAAGAAAGGCTTTTGGTAACTTCTGGGACATTTCCCTGTTTCCTATACTGATTCCTTGTTGATAAAAACTTACTTCCTTGGTTCACATAACCAACACATAGATAAACATATAAAATATTTTGCATAGCTAGGCAAGAACAAAACTCTTCCTCACAAGGCAACAGTGAGCCTTCCAAAAATGGGAAGAGAATAAAGGCACTTGCTGAAAGAATTTTTTAATCCTAAATATGTTGTCAATTTAGCTTGGTCTCATCAATCTCAGAATATGCCTTCTTGGAAATATTAAAGTATTCTCCATGAAAGTCATATAAATGAAAGCAACTTCTCTTTAGGCATTAATATTTATTTTAAAAAAAGAGCATGACTCACTCTGCATAATTTACTATTAAACATTAAATAAGTTTGAAAATGGTTTAAATGCTGAGTTTTCTTTTTATTTCAGAAGCCAAACCTAAGGAGGAGGCTGCCAAGCCAAAAGGTCCCATCAAAGGTGAGATTCAATTCCCTTGGGCCTATACTGTAACCTTTTATTCTGTGAATTTCCAAACTTTACATTAAATGGAAAAAAATTTCAAAATTTATAACAATCTTTATTATTTCTAACTGAATCCACTAAAACTACCATGTTTTCTGATATTTCAAATAATATATTTCTAATATTATGCAAGTAGGTATTATATGTATAACCAACTATATTTTAGCATAATGAATCCTATAAGTTCTTAGCTTCATTTTTCATATGCATGATATTTAAACACGGCAGATAAAATAATTAGACATTAATCTGGATATTTTATACTTAGGATTAAAACTTGAGAAAATGAAGAGCATTTATTATTCATGGATTCCTTATACCATCTCATTTTCCTGTCTGAAACAAGGCAGTATAAATTCAATTGACCTTTCAATTGCCTGGTCTTTAATTTTCTGTTCTTGTCTTTTAATTGCTTTATGGCTGGTTTTATCCAGCAGGCAGCCAAGTAAGCACTTTCTGACTTCTATGGAGAGCCACATCAACTTTTCATTTTACTTTGAATTAGGTGTAGCCAAAAAGACTCCCTCACCAATAGAAGCTGAAAGGAAAAAGTTAAGGCCAGGAAGTGGTGGGGAGAAACCTCCTGATGAGGCACCGTTCACCTACCAGCTAAAGGCTGTGCCACTGAAGTTTGTGAAAGAAATCCAAGACATCGTCTTGACTGAATCAGAGTTCGTTGGCTCTTCTGCAATCTTTGAATGTTTAGTCTCTCCCTCCACTGCAATTACAAGCTGGATGAAAGATGGTAGCAATATCCGTGAAAGCCCAAAGCACAGGTTCATCGCAGATGGTAAAGACAGAAAGCTGCATATCATTGATGTTCAACTTTCCGATGCTGGCGAATACACCTGTGTTTTACGTTTGGGAAACAAAGAAAAGACCTCCACAGCTAAACTTGTTGTAGAAGGTAATTTCCAGTCTTCTGAACATGATCTGTATTAGACTTTAATATAATAAACATTAGTAGCAACTTTTACCATAATTTTAGACAAAATCTCTTATTTCCAAGTTTTATTTCATTGGGAATGTTGTATGTACTGAAATATACACTGAAATTCTCCACAGAACTTCCTGTGCGTTTTGTAAAAACACTGGAAGAGGAAGTCACAGTAGTCAAAGGGCAGCCATTGTACTTGAGCTGCGAGTTAAACAAAGAGCGCGATGTGGTCTGGAGGAAGGATGGCAAGATTGTGGTGGAGAAACCTGGTCGAATTGTGCCTGGTGTCATTGGCTTGTTGCGGGCCCTGACCATCAACGACGCAGATGACACTGACGCTGGAACATATACCGTTACTGTGGAAAACGCCAACAACCTGGAATGCTCATCTTGCGTAAAAGTTGTAGGTTAGTACTTTGCTGGGACATTTTGTTCTGCTTATTATGACACTAAAAAAATGGAAGAAAGGACTCTGTTTTCCGGTATCAGAATATCAGAAGTCTTATACCTTATATAAGAGGGAGACTATCAATTTATCATAGCAGATTAATTACGTTCGGTTTTGCAAAATTTTTTCTATTTCTGAAATTTACTAAGGAAGTTATTTGTATTACTTATTCAGATAATAATCCCTTTTGTGATCTCATTTTCATATAGAAGTCATTAGAGATTGGCTGGTGAAACCTATAAGAGACCAGCATGTGAAACCCAAGGGGACAGCTATTTTCGCCTGTGACATCGCTAAAGATACTCCAAATATTAAGTGGTTCAAAGGATATGATGAACTCCCCTTGGAACCAACTGATAAGACTGAAATACTGAGAGATGGAAACCATCTGTTCCTCAAAATTAAGAATGCTATGCCAGAAGATATTGGGGAATATGCAGTGGAAATTGAAGGGAAAAGATACCCTGCAAAGCTGACACTTGGAGGTATAAAAATCTTACCTTTTATTCCATAAGATAAGTTTTGTGTGTGCATAAGGCAAAATAACATATCAAAAAACGTGAAAGCAAAGCATTGTTAGATTGTTTAAAGCATTATGTTACTTCATCCTTGACCAATACAGATCGTGAAGTTGAACTGCTTAAACCCATAGAGGATGTTACCATTTATGAGAAAGAAAGTGCAAGCTTTGATGCAGAAATCTCAGAGGCAGACATTCCTGGACAATGGAAACTGAAGGGAGAACTTCTAAGGCCCTCACCTGTGAGTAATTTCCCATTTTAAGTTGTTAGTCATATAAAATAACTAGATCCTATATTCACATTTGACATTCAGATTTGGTTTAATAATAGTGGAGTTACTTTGGGCTTCTAAAGTCTCAAAGAAGGGAAGGGATTTGATGTAGTATTTGTGGACAACTTGGACAATTTTTGTACAATTTCATGACAGGAGATGTTCTGCTGACTGTTATTAGTGGTGATTTTTTAAACTCCATAGAAATCTGTATCCAAAACATTTCTTCTCTAGGGGATTTTATCTCTTTCGAATGCTAACTAAAACTATTGTTTTTCAGACTTGTGAAATCAAAGCAGAAGGTGGAAAACGCTTCTTAACTTTGCACAAAGTCAAATTGGACCAAGCTGGTGAAGTCCTCTACCAGGCCCTTAATGCAATTACAACTGCCATTTTAACAGTAAAAGGTATGGGGCTTTTAGAACTCCTGGAGTGGGCTCAACTTCATTTCACACCGCTCTGCATTCTGACAAATCTCACTCTTAATGTTTGATTTTCAGAAATTGAACTTGACTTTGCTGTGCCCCTGAAGGATGTCACTGTTCCAGAAAGGCGACAGGCTAGATTCGAATGTGTCCTCACTCGAGAGGCAAATGTTATATGGTCTAAAGGACCTGATATAATCAAGTCATCTGACAAATTTGATATCATCGCCGATGGAAAGAAACACATTCTTGTTATCAATGATTCTCAATTTGATGATGAAGGGGTCTATACGGCCGAGGTGGAAGGCAAGAAGACCTCAGCACGGTTATTTGTTACAGGTAAGAGAGCTGATGAGATCTGTGATATCCCATATATACGCATACAAATATTTGACTTTAAAGAGAGAACACCAAGTTCTAAAAACTGTGACAATCAGCACCCCTAATTTACTTTCACAGGTCACCAAAACAACCCCCTTAATTTTTTTTAATGGAGCTCTATTTGAAAAGGCGAATAAATAAATAAATGCCATGTGAAATGGGTCCCTTTTACTCAGGCAGATTAGAGTAGAATCCTTCCAAAGGTAAATTGTATTTCTGAGTATATTATCCATGCTTGCGTTGCAGGTGTAAGACTGAAATTCATATCACCTCTTGAAGATCAAACAGTGAAAGAAGGTGAAACAGCAACTTTTGTTTGTGAGCTTTCTCATGAAAAAATGCACGTAGTCTGGTTCAAAAATGATGCCAAACTCCACACAAGCAGAACAGTACTCATCTCCTCCGAGGGCAAGACTCA
This sequence comes from Daubentonia madagascariensis, assembly GCA_023783475.1. NCBI lineage: Eukaryota > Metazoa > Chordata > Mammalia > Primates > Daubentoniidae > Daubentonia > Daubentonia madagascariensis. Next base: position 30,028,185 of record JAKFHU010002088.1, read on the forward strand.
CAAGTTGGAAATGAGAGAGGTGACACTGGACGATATCTCTCAGATAAAAGCCCAAGTCAAGGACTTGAGCTCCACAGCACATCTAAAGGTCTTAGGTAAATGTGACCGGCTATAACTAGATAGCCAGTTTCTGGATGGTGGGAGTGGGTAGTAATTAAATATTCTGCAACCTGTTACTCTTTCATAAACTTTAGTCTTCACATTCTTCTGATATATGCTGAATGTCTTTTACAGAGGCCGATCCCTACTTCACTGTGAAATTACATGACAAAACTGGAGTCGAGAAGGATGAGATTATTTTGAAGTGTGAAGTGAGCAAAGATGTGCCAGTGAAATGGTTCAAAGATGGTGAAGAGATCGTCCCTTCACTCAAACATTCTATCAAGACAGATGGCCTGCGCCGCATCTTAAAAATCAAAAAGGCCGAACTTAAAGATAAAGGCGAATATGTGTGCGACTGCGGCACAGACAAGACAAAAGCAAATGTTAATGTTGAGGGTGAGTTACTCAAAAATGTAAAATTTACCCTATCTGAACCTGCAGTTTATTTATTCAGTCGTACTAACAAAACTTTGAATGATTTCAGCTCGACTAATAAAAGTGGAAAAGCCTCTGTATGGAGTAGAACTGTTTGTTGGTGAAACAGCCCGCTTTGAAATTGAGCTTTCTGAACCAGATGTTCATGGCCAGTGGAAATTAAAAGGACAGCCTCTGACTGCTTCCCCTGTAAGTCAAGATTAGCTGATCATACAGGAAGGGGGTTGCTTGGTTGTTCAGGGTGAAGAAAGGCGTGAAATCTTTTGATGATTTGTAGGAAAAACTATTTATGTAAACGATGTTCTTTCTTTCCTTCTCACCCTCGCTCCAAACAGGACTGTGAAATCATTGAAGATGGGAAGAAGCATGTTCTGATCCTTTATAACTGTCAGCTGGATATGACAGGAGAGGTTTCCTTCCAGGCTGCTAACGCTAAATCTGCAGCCAATCTGAAAGTGAAAGGTATGCACTACTTGTTAGCCACCGTTTTGTATTTCCTTTGCAAGACTTCCCAGTAAGCCCCTGCATAAACTGAATATGCATGAACCGAAGCATATTCTGACTTTATCCACTGTCCTCTTCTTTCAGAACTGCCTCTTATCTTCATCACACCTCTCAGTGACGTTAAAGTCTTCGAGAAGGATGAGGCTAAGTTTGAGTGTGAAGTATCCAGGGAGCCCAAAACATTCCGTTGGCTAAAAGGAACCCAGGAAATCACAGGAGATGACAAAATTGAGCTTATAAAGGATGGCACTAAGCATTCACTGGTGATCAAGTCAGCCGCTTTTGAAGATGAAGCAAAATACATGTTTGAGGCTGAAGATAAACACACGAGTGGCAAACTGATCATCGAAGGTAAATATTTCTATCAACCAGGCAATCCCTAAAATGACTTTTTTGCTTTTATTTTTACAGAGAATAAAGTGCTGGAATTAATGAGGTCTTTTTTTCTTCTTGATAGGAATCCGGCTTAAATTCCTCACTCCTCTCAAGGATGTAACCGCCAAAGAGAAGGAAAGTGCTGTGTTTACTGTGGAGTTGTCCCACGATAACATCCGAGTTAAATGGTTCAAGAATGACAAGCGCCTACACACCAGCAAGTTGGTCTCAATGGATGACGAAGGGAAAACTCATTCAATCACATTCAAAGACCTGTCTATTGATGACACCTCCCAAATTAAAGTAGAAGCTATGGGGCTAAGTTCAGAAGCTAAACTCACTGTGCTTGGTAGGTGCTTTTTAAAATTTAATTTTATTGTATTAAATTCAGAAGAAATTTGTGGAGAATCTATTATATAAAATAGTCTTCTAAGTGTATTTTGCATGAAAGCAGCCCGAGTCCTTAAGCAACTATTGCATATGTTATCAGGCTTATTTCTAAGATACTTTTACCTAAAAATATGAAGACATTAAAGTAATGAAGATTCTAGCTTAGGCCCATGAAATAGCCAGTTAAAATCAAAATTAAAACTCTTAATTAATTCTTGAGCCCTGTTATGTTTAAAATAGGAATATATAAACACTTTCTCTTCACTTTGTCAAAATATTTCAGAGAAATATTTTTCAAGTTTCTAATTAGAGAAGATAATACAGAACTTACATTAATAAGCCTCATTGTTTTTCTTGGCCACTTAAGAAGATTAAGTATGAAGTCTAATATATATAGACATTATTAAAGGCAAGCTATTAATTGATTTAGAAAAACTAATAATGTGAATCTGAAAGCTTAAAGGTAAACTAGACATAATAGAGTTGCTAAAAAATTAGAAACTCAGCCAAATAATGGAAGAACACATAATTATATTTGAAGCTAAATTTCACAGTATCTTTTAAACTACTGTTAATAAAATATTTTAAAACACAATATAGATGGGTTAGATCTTGATAAATCCCATGCATGGATTCCCTTTCTAATATTTAGAGAACTTTTGAACATAAACATGTTAAATGATTGAACATTTGGTACAATTTTAAAATATACCCAGAACTCTGTGAGTTCCCTCTTAAAACTTTCTAAGAGATGGTCATTTCCCTAGGTGGTTAATAAAAATTTTTTCACTTATACTTTATTTGCAGAGGGAGATCCATACTTTACAGGAAAGCTTCAAGATTACACTGCCGTAGAGAAAGATGAAGTGATTTTACAGTGTGAAATTAGCAAAGTAGATGCACCAGTGAAATGGTTTAAGGATGGGAAGGAAATAAAGCCATCCAAAAATGCTATTATTAAGGCAGATGGCAAGAAACGCATGCTAATACTAAAGAAAGCTTTGAAATCAGATATTGGACAGTACACCTGTGACTGTGGGACAGACAAAACCTCAGGAAAGCTTGACATTGAGGGTAAGGAAATTTCCATGAGTTTCACTCTCGAAGCCATTGGAATTATTTCTGCCAGAGGCTAACAGCACACGCTGACTCTTTCCTTTCCTAGATCGGGAAATTAAACTGGTGCGGCCCCTGTACAGCGTGGAAGTAATGGAGACTGAGACAGCGCGCTTTGAAACCGAAATCTCTGAAGAAGATATCCATGCCAACTGGAAACTCAAGGGAGAGGCCCTACTCCAAACACCTGTAAGGCTATTTCTGAACTTGTCAACACCTAAAGGAGCTGTGTGAAATATTATAGAAAAGGGCAGGTGAAAGTCAGAGTGCATGCAGGACATTTAAAACATGATAGCAGGTTGTCTGTCGGACCGTAAGCCAAAGAGAGGTATTAGGGTCTACGAATGGGTTCAAACAGGCACACCTGCCTTATTTTTGATCCAGCAGAGTGGGTACAAGGTTGTAGATATTCTGTGTTGCTGCTAGTTTGTTCAGAATTATACAACTAAAATAAATGTTGCTTTCCTGATAGTACGTGTAAGCTTTATTTTACAAAAGAAAGAGCTCAAAATTATATAAAGTTCCCTCACCATTTATTTGGAGCATTCCTTTAATTTAGAGGTTCTATCCTTAGGAAAAAAAATCTCAAGAAAAATTATTTCCTATGAAACTTTTGCTCTTTTTTGGTACAGGAGTGTGAGATTAAGGAAGAAGGCAAAATGCACTTCCTTATTTTGCACAACTGCCGCCTGGACCAGACCGGTGGGGTAGAGTTCCAAGCTGCCAATGTCAAATCTAGTGCCCACCTCCGAGTTAAGCGTAAGTATTGTGTGTTTTTGCTGAAAATTAAATAAACACTTTCGCAGAAAGATGAATGTGAGCAAAATTAATTGGAATTATTTAATGAATTAGAAAACATTTTTAAAGTACAAAAACTGGCTTTCTTGTATTTAGTTCTTTGACATCCCAATACAGAAGTGGTTCAATTCTAAAGTTTTGGAAATTTCCTTGACCTTGCCATTTGAACAAAAGAAAATTTAGCAAGTCAGATTTTCCTAGTCTGTAATTTTTTCACTGAAAGTAGATATACGTATAATAAGAATCTAACTCAGATCCGGTAAAATGGCTGTACAACTGTAGCACCATAAAGAAAGACTTTGCTGTGTAGGCATTTCAGCCTCAAGAAGGGTGGTGGGAAGCATTAGGCTAACATTTTTGGAAGGTGCAAATTGTTTGATGGATATGGACAGGCTCTGTGATTGAGGGCCCCTTGTCCTCTCCCAATCAGAGTCTTAGTTATTTTGGAAGTCACATACCTTATGTAGCAAGGCGAACTTGATGCCTGGCAGAGAGACAGATGCAGCACAGATTCTCGCTGACCTTGTACATCCGAACCAAAGGGCCCCTACAAATATTCACTCTCTGGTCACCTGCTCTCCCCGTCTCGGCACTGTGAGGCCACGCTTGCATGGGAGTTACAGTAGTATCCAGTCCTGTGGCTCTTTCCTTCTTGAAGAAAGCAACCATGGAGATTCATAACTAAGTCTGCATTTATTCTTTTGGAATTATAAAATGAGTAACACAAAGCTGTTTCTTTCCTCTCGCAAAGCACGAGTAATTGGTCTTCTGAGGCCTCTAAAGGATGTCACCGTGACTGCAGGGGAAACAGCCACCTTCGACTGCGAGCTCTCTTATGAGGATATCCCGGTGGAATGGTATCTAAAAGGGAAGAAACTAGAGCCCAGCGACACGGTAAGAAGCAGGCGTATGGTTACTGGTCCTTTTCCTCTCGGGTTTTCCACCTCCACTTGTATGTTCCTTATTCTTTGCTCTTTCTAATGTCCCTTCCTCCATCTTTGCCTTTTTCCTCCCTCCTCTAACCTGATTTCCGCTGAAACTATAAAGCAGATTTTTCAAATTTTTGTTGAGTTTAACCTGATATTTTTATTGAAATAGAAATAAAAATTGAAAATATGATCAAGTTTTAGTTTTTTGAAGAAAAGGCAAACACTCTTTAGCTAAGATAAACGAACTATCATTGATAGTTGGTTTAATTAACCAGAAGATAGGAAGGATCAAAAAAACTTTCTGATTGGATGTTCTACAACAATGGTGCACATTAAGTTTTAAGACTAATTTTCTCTTTGCCATCTAGTGTTCTGCATATAAGGGGATTAAGAGGAGAAGATTGAAATTCCATTTCAGGCAGTTGATCAAGTAGTTGAGATAACTTCTGGGCAGATTTGCTCTTCAAGCATTTCTCCAAAGCTATTTTTAACCTTCAAGTGCTTTGAGCTGTGCAAATTCTGGAATGCAAGTGGACTATTTAAAGTGCAACTGATGGTACTGACAAGAAAGAAGGGCACTGTGGTTATCCACATGTATGAATAAATATATTTTAAGAAGTTTTGGTAAATAGTTCCCAGTGTCAGCTTTTACTAACGTTCTCTATGCCCAAGATTTTACCCATAAGTAAAAGCTAAAGATTATTCAAATAGACCAAAATACAATTTGCCTAAATTGACCTATGTATTTTGTCCACCAGAGACAATGTATGTGTTTAAATTATCTTGATTTTGAATTCTTGAAATAAAATATATAGAATATGTCCAGCATGGGTTGGATATAAAGTACAGGACAGTACATTTGTTCTATGGCATTTTCCCACAATATTTCAGAAATAATATTGAGTGTGGTATCTAGACTTCAATATAAATCAAACTTTGAAGACATAAAGGAATATAATTAAAAAGGGATTCAGTTTAACAAAGAGCCATAAATTTGATTGAAGTATTAGAAAACAACACCTTTAAGCAACTGCCTTAAAACCAACCAAAAAACTAGTATTCTACCAAAGTGATTACAGGGTAATTCAGTAACAGTCATCTGATAGATAAGGTCTGCCTGTTATACAAACAATAAGGAGAACTTTTTGTTCTCCTTTTTTACCAACTAGAAAAATCAGCAGTACATTCAAATTGTAGCTTAAAAATTAAGTTGCATATCAGAAAACCTTCCTTACAATGAGGTCTTCTAAGTATTAAACTGGGTGATGGGGAAAACTCTACCTTTACTTTAAAATTTTTTTCCTATTAAGTGTGGTTTAAATAACTTCCTGTCTACAAGCAGAGAATTGGCCAGACGCAGTGGCTCACACTTGTGGTCCCAGCTACTTGGAAGGCTGAGGCGGGAGCCCAGGAGTTCCAGGCTGCTGTGTGCTATGATCGTGCCACTGTACTCCAGCCAGGGTGACAGAGTGAGACCCCATCTCTAAAAAGAATAATAAAATATATAAATAAAAGCAGAGAATTAGGTGACTTTTCACAATTCTTTCTAGTTCTGTAAATTCATGATTTGCATATAGAAATACTGCTTAGGGACAAATGATATTATTCTTTAGCTACTAAATATCTTTTGGTCAAATTAAGAGCTTTTTATTAAAAGATCAGTCTTAGTTTCTAATGTAAAAATGGTACTATTTTAATTTAAAATGTAGACTCCTAAAAAGTCTTATTCACATTTCGTTTACTCAAAAAAAAAATCTCTTATTGTTGCTAAAATTTTTTTCCAGGGTTAGAAAGGATCAGCTTACTATAATCCTGTAGGGCCCCTTTGTGTCTCTCTAGGAATTTTAATCCTTTACTCTAGCCACCTAAAATACTTCAGCCTTTTATGAACTTGCTCCTACATTACTTAAATGTCTCCTTTCAAAAAGAACTTAAATATAAACTTTGAAGTAATAAAATCGTTTTATTACATTTTACAGGCTTTGTTTAAATTAAGTCTATCAGAACAAACTTGCTCTTGTCAATTTAATTCAGGCCTTTAATCTTGACTTTTTGCAAATTTTTAGCCTCCAAAATTACAACCACCAACCAAACAAAAACAAGTTATAAGAATAGGAAATGTGAAGAGAAAATTTCAGAAATGACTTGTTTGCTTTTTTTGTTTTTCTTCTTTTTCTTTTCTTTTTTTCTTTTTTTGGCTATCAGTTTAAGAAAGGACTGCTAAGTCCTAAAAGACCTTTGATAAATTTGGATTTAAAGTTTAATAGTTTGGTCACAGTCATAATGCCTAGTGTATTATAGCCTTTTATGCTTCCATTATAAATTAATATTTTAAAGAGATAATCTCTAACATTATCCTTACATAATCCACCACAAAATCTTCAGCATTCATTTCACTAGTTTATTTTTATAAGGTAACTGTTAGTTTTTCCTTTTTTTTCTTTTAACATAGTCAAGGTAGATTATATACCAGCTATTTATTGAGAACCACTGTGTTCTGAGAGATGTTCTTGGTAACAGAGAATGTTCTGTAGTAGCCTCAGAGGAATTCACATGATAAAGCAACATGTTAATAGATAAGATATATCTGTGGTGGGTTAGAAACTGAGACACCTTTTAAAATAGCCAAAAGTAGCAGTCCAAAATTTATATTGAAATGTTATTAAAAAACAAAAAGTTTCCCATTCAAGCACCATGTCCTTGAATTAGTAGCTCTGTTCCTAGGGCATATCTTAATTACCCTTCCTATCTGTTATTTTTCCTTGGTCGATCTCAATTACTAAGGTAATTATATGAATAACCATGCCCAGCTTTTAATTAAGGAAAACACTTTAGATGAAACCTTATTTGTGATTCTTTCCTTCGCACCAGCATAATAAATAGTTCCAGCAGTAAAAATTTTTACATTATTCTTAACTCTAAGTGAACTCGTAAGCAGTGCAAAAACCAATCTGGATGACAGCTTCTTAGGAATTTTAGGTCATAGAACTAGAAGAGCCCCCAATTCTCTCATCTTTACTATCAGAATGACCTTATCTTTAGCACTACTGATACCTGATTTTCCCATTCCTGATGCTCAAACATGTGAAAAGGGAAGAAGAGTCAACATCTTCATTTGCAGTTTTGCACAAAATTAAGAAGTTGCACAAATTATTTTAATCATAGGTTTATTTGGTTTGCAAAATAAATTTAATTGCTAAAATAAATGGGAAGAAGAGCTCTAGCTCATTTTTACATGGCAAACACCTTGTATTTAAAACATAAGGTTTACTTTCAGCTTACCATATCCAATTTTTTTTTTCCTTTCATGATTTTGCTTTTCTAAGTTCTTCCTTTATATATATAAACCCAGCAGCAGAATGCAGGCACATATATATAAAATATATATGTGCAAAAAAGACCACAAGTATAAACAGCAATTGGCCTAGGCAATCAACAAAAAAGCCCACCTAGTAATTATGTAAAGGTAACTATGAAAACCTAAAATTTTCTTTAAAAATCCCACTATTGGTTAAAACTTTTTAAATACATATGTGCTGTATACATGATTATAAAACATCTTGGAAAGCCTATTTCAAAGTGTTAACCTAAATGAATTAAGTGCATCTATATACTGGATTGCTGTTTCATATATTCTTAAACTGCACTTTTTTACAAAACATCTAGGTGGTCACACGTTCAGAAGGAAGAGTTCACACACTTACCTTGAGAGATGTAAAGTTAGAAGACGCTGGGGAAGTCCAACTAACAGCAAAAGATTTCAAAACTCAAGCCAACCTCTTTGTGAAAGGTAATTGTAAGGCTTACGTTTAAATACATGTATAATGCAGAGACTTGTAAATATGCCAACTCTCGATTATCTTTATATGATGAGTATGATGATCATTAAAATCAACTAAATATCCAAACATCCAAAAGTCTAATTTTACTTTTTGGCCTAACAAAATACTTCACAGACTATTTTAAAAAGTATAGAGTCAAAATTGACTAGCATAGGTTTTATTTCCTCCTCTGTCCCTATTATTTTTATTGCACATCCTAGATGTTCAAAAACCAGCTGGAGGAAGAATTATTATCAAACTAGGTATCCATCACTTTATTGACAAAGAGTTGGCTATTATTTCCTTGGTGTTTCATGGTTTTTAAAAACAATTTTCCTCTGTCTATACAAATAATGATAAAACATCATTATTAGAGGAAAATGTCTGAGTGGAATCAAAACTTACAAAGGAATCTTAGAATAGAAAAAAGCCCTGTAGATGCAAGAGGAAAGTTGAGGAGGTACTGAAGCTCTTGGAGAAGGAAAGGAGAAGTACCTTGGCTAATGAGTATGATTCTTTCAGAACCCCCAGTTGAATTCACTAAGCCCCTTGAGGACCAGACGGTCGAAGAGGGAGCCACTGCAGTGCTGGAGTGTGAAGTCTCTAGAGAAAATGCTAAGGTGAAATGGTTCAAAAATGGGACACAAATCCTCAAAAGCAAGAAGTATGAAATTGTTGCTGATGGCAGGGTCAGAAAACTTATTATACACGACTGTACCCCAGAGGATATTAAAAAATACACTTGTGATGCTAAGGATTTTAAGACTTCTTGTAACCTGAATGTCGTGCGTAAGTATTCTTACACAGGACTTTTTGTTTGCAACTCTTGGATAACAAAAAAAAAAAAAAAAAACCCACTTTTTTGCATGCTCTTCTTGGCCTAACTGCATTTCTTGGCAACTTCTAGTATTGACACTTACCTAACCTGATTCTTTCTGTGTTTAAAAAAAAAAGAAAAGAAAAGTCTTTATGCTATATCTGATCTGATAAAAGACAGATGGATCACTTTTCACTATACTTATTTTCTCTCACTGAGTAGTGAGCAGATGTTCTCTTTGTCTACATGGGTAAGCCTACTGTATGAATATCCTGCTATGGATGAGGACAAACTGAGTAAAAAAGTAGGGAGCCCTGATTTTAAAAAGAAAGTGAAAGTGATTTCCATGTGAAAGAAAAATGAATTTTCAGGCATAGGGAGCAACTAGAAAATGAGCATGAAATTTCAATTTGAATAGGAGCATACTAGAGGTCAGCGGTAATACGACAAAGCCCATTCACATAATTCAACCTCTGAGAATAAAAATGGGTAAGAAGATGGAGCAAGACCTGGATTCTTTTAGTCCTGGATTCTTTGAATGATGAGAGCTCTAATGGTTTTTAGCATTACTTCTTCCTCTGGTGAAAAATATCTTTTTTCAGAAAGCCATATGGTTGCTCATTTGTTTCATTCATTCTTTTGTCTGGTGGTGACATTTTTCAGTGCATATTTTTGTGCAATATTTGCTTGTTTGGTTTAGTTGCTTCCCATCGGCCAACAGCTACAACCTAGTGGTTTTGTGCTTCATGCATCTTGCACTGCGTTATTCTTTCCACCTTGTGGTTGCCCTGCTTTAGCTTATGTCAGAGTAGCTTCTTGGGTCTCCTTCTTCCCCTTGTCATCTACCTCCACTCCAAGAAGGCTCAACTGCAATAAGCATATCTTCAAGCCTATGAGCCAGCATTTGTCCCAGAATCTCGTTGATCAAGAGAGGGGTCATCTTGGGAAGGACTCACAAGGTGCTTTGAAAGAAGGAAGAGCAAGGGGCAGCTCCCCAATCCTATATGTCAGCAGAATTAATTCTGCAAATAAGTAAAACAAAATGTAAAAAATCAAATCACCCTCCCATGCAAGACACATTGCTTTGTGGCACTAATAGATTTTATGCCTGACTTACACGTGACATCTTTGAGGCTGATTTTTAAAAAAAAGCTGAATGTATGTGATTTCAATTACTCACTCATGCCTCTTAGCCACACACAAGGCTGGTCACAGTGTTTCAAGCTGTGTTATCATTGAATTCTGCTAGTTTCTCAAAGACTATGCCGGCTGCCTTAAATAAGATAATGTTTCTTTGCTACTGGTGTTTCCTTTGTCAATATCTTTCAACTCTGGCACAGTATCGATGAAGATTTTTCTTCTAGCTATTATTCAAAAGAACTGAGATGGCTCTCTAGTGTATATACTGTGTGTGTGTGTGTGTGTGTATATATATATATATATAAAAGCTGGACATACAGTATGCCACATAATTTTATGTAAAATACAGAGGTATATAAAAAGCAAAGAATCGTACCTGAATGGTATCTTCAAGTGATTTCAAAGTCAATTGTAGCCTATTAAGATTGAAAGGCCCTGCAAAAGACTCACTTTTTCTTAATGTATACCATAGTAACGTGAAAGTAAATTTCCAGAAACCTCATTTTAAATTTTAATGACATTCTCTTAACAGCTCCTCATGTGGAATTCTTAAGACCACTCACAGATCTTCAAGTTAAAGAAAAAGAAATGGCTCGGTTTGAGTGTGAACTTTCCCGAGAAAATGCTAAGGTCTGTGATTGTACACCTGTTATCTTGTATTGTCAAATGACTTTATGTTTACTTTTGGTCTAGTGAAAATGGAAAAAAAAGGAAGTTAGTCAAACCTTTCTCTGATCACCACTTTACTCTTAACGATTATTTTAGTATATAATATGTGCTTGACTTAATTGTTCTCTTTTTAGTATTATTAATTTATAATTACTTGAAAAACACTGGACTCACTATCAGGAGATTTAGATATTATTAGTTTGAATCATATGGAATTGCTATTTTCTTATATCAGAAACACTCAAATATTAGTGATTATATCTGTCTCAACTAAGTACTTCTTGTTGCCATTAACTACCATTGGCAAGTTCCTTCAATTTGAGTGTCAGTTCACACATCAAAGGAGTTAATCTACATGATGTGTAAGACCCTGTATGGCTCTAAATTTATATGATCCCAATTGTTTTTAATAACTGATAATAGTATCACAGCAGCTCACTTAACAGTAATTGATTAAATAATTCTTGCTTTTTGGGTTTACTTATATTTGCATCTACCAATTTGGTTCTTCTTCATACTAAGAAGTTTTGTTGGTCACTTTCAGAAAAACTCAGGATCACAGTTCCTCTTAGGAACACTTGTGTGAAGGAATAACAAGAAAATTTATAAAGAAATCTGTTTATCTTAAATATAGGTTCAGTGGTTTAAAGATGGTGCTGAAATTAAAAAGGGCAAAAAATATGACATCATATCCAAGGGAGCAGTGCGTATTCTTGTCATCAACAAATGTCTACTGGATGACGAAGCAGAATATTCCTGTGAAGTAAGGACAGCGAGAACTTCTGGCATGCTGACAGTCCTGGGTAAGAGCAAAATCACTCTTTGCGGAAGTATATGTGTTGGAAAAAATAATAATTTCCAGTTTAATTTAATGTTGTTTTCAATTCTTCTTGCAGAAGAAGAAGCTGTCTTTACCAAAAATCTTGCCAACATTGAAGTTAGCGAAACAGACACTATAAAGCTGGTTTGTGAAGTCTCAAAGCCTGGAGCGGAAGTGATCTGGTACAAAGGGGATGAAGAGATCATTGAAACAGGAAGATATGAAATACTTACTGATGGACGAAAGAGAATCCTGATCATTCAGAACGCTCACCTTGAGGATGCAGGCAACTATAACTGTCGACTGCCAAGTTCTCGAACTGATGGCAAAGTCAAAGTACATGGTATGCAAATTACAATGAATGATATTTTATTTTTAATAATTCATACTTGTTAGATTTAAGGTACAAATGCATAAGTTTCCAATATCTTGCAACTTTTTCTTTCCAGAACTTGCTGCTGAATTTATTTCAAAGCCTCAAAACCTTGAAATACTTGAAGGAGAAAAGGCTGAATTTGTCTGCTCTATATCAAAGGAAAGCTTTCCAGTCCAGTGGAAGAGGGATGACAAAACACTTGAATCTGGAGATAAATATGATGTTATTGCTGATGGTAAAAAGAGGATCCTAGTTGTGAAAGATGCCACCTTACAAGATATGGGCACTTATGTCGTTATGGTCGGGGCCGCCAGAGCAGCAGCTCACTTGACAGTAATTGGTAAGTTTGTTCTTGCTTTTTGGGTTTATTTGTATTTGTATTTACCACCTTGGTGTTTCTTCATACTGTGAAATCTTGTTGGCTGCTTTCAGAAAAACTCAGGATCATAGTTCCTCTTAAGGACACCCGTGTGAAGGAGCAACAAGAAGTTGTCTTCAACTGTGAAGTCAATACAGAAGGTGCCAAAGCCAAATGGTTCAGAAATGAAGAAGCCATATTTGACAGTTCAAAATACATCATTCTCCAAAAAGACCTGGTCTACACCCTCAGAATTAGAGATGCACGATTAGACGACCAAGCCAACTATAACGTATCTCTGACCAATCATAGAGGTGAAAATGTTAAAAGTGCAGCCAATCTAATAGTAGAAGGTAAATAATTTATATGGCATTAGAGACTTTTTTCATCAATTTCTATTATGAAAAAAACTAAAATCAATATTATTCTTCTCCTTTACAACAGAGGAAGACCTTAGGATTATCGAACCTCTTAAAGATATTGAAACAATGGAGAAGAAATCTGTCACATTCTGGTGCAAGGTGAATCGTCTCAATGTAACACTAAAGTGGACGAAAAATGGAGAAGAAGTGCCTCTGGACAACCGTGTATCATACAGAATTGATAAGTATAAGCACTCTCTAATCATTAAAGACTGTGGCTTCCCCGATGAAGGCGAATACATTGTCACTGCTGGAAAAGACAAATCTGCGGCCGAGCTTCTTATCATTGAAGCCCCTACAGAATTTGTGGAACACTTGGAAGACCAGACAGTCACCGAGTTCGATGATGCTGTCTTCTCCTGCCAGCTCTCCAGAGAGAAAGCAAATGTAAAATGGTACAGAAATGGGAGAGAAATCAAAGAAGGCAAAAAGTAAGCAAAAGCTTCCCATTCTCTATTTCTGGAGCTATATACTGACTTTTGACAATTTAGTGGTCGTTATGCAAGCTAGCTAATAATTCAATCTCTTCTTTAGATACAAATTTGAAAAAGATGGAAGTACGCATCGACTCATTATAAAAGATTGCAGGCTGGATGATGAGTGTGAATACGCTTGTGGAGTAGAAGACAGGAAGTCCCGGGCTAGACTTTTTGTGGAAGGTATGTACGTATTAAGTGAAAGGACAATTCTAATATTAGTTACTGATTTTTAAAAATTGTTAATCAAAATACAAACATATTTGTATTTATCTCACATTTTCTTTCCAGAAATTCCTGTTGAGATCATCAGACCTCCTCAAGATATTCTCGAAGCCCCTGGTGCTGATGTTGTCTTTTTAGCTGAGCTCAACAAAGATAAGGTGGAAGTCCAATGGCTAAGAAATAACATGGTTATTGTCCAGGGTGATAAACACCAGATGATGAGTGAAGGAAAGATACACAGGCTACAGATTTGTGACATTAAGCCACGTGACCAGGGTGAATACAGATTTATTGCCAAAGACAAAGAAGCCAGAGCAAAGCTTGAACTGGCAGGTAAGTCCCTTTCTTTTATTTTAAAATATCCTCACAATATCAGTTACTATATAGATTTTAGATTTCACAGTTATTTAGTGAGATAATACTTGTGAGAGCCTTTAATTTCTAGTAAGCCCTACCCATGTTAGCTACTCTAATTTCTCTCACTACAAAGTAAATGTCCTGAGTAAGAGGAAATTGATAGAATTCACCTTCACATGTCAAAACCTTGACAGTCCCCAGCACATGGTGACTGTTTTATTAATTCCTTGAACTAACCTCTCTCCCTGACAGTCTTCCCAAACCTAAGGACAACCCCACACTTTTCTACTTTCCAAACCTCTCCATGACTTTTAGGGGTATTCTTATCCCGACCCAAGACATCCTTATAGGCTGTCATTATGAAAAAGCCATTAATTAGTGTACCTCTTGTACATAAGAAAAAGTTTGTCTTGTTGATCTTGAACTAAGTATGTAGTGCCTATTCCATCAAAAAAAAAAAAATACCCAAAACATGTTTTGCACTACACTGAGTTATTATTTTTGGCAAAGAATGGATGTTTTGCAATTTCATACCATCTTCACCAATAAAAAAAAAAAAGGTATAAAAATGCTATGAGAACTCTAAACCAGCTAGTGTTCTCTGCTATAAAGTTACCGTGACATAGTTCCAAGCTTACGCAACCAATATTTGCTAACAAATGCAGAGTAAAGAAGATATGATGTAGTTTGACTACAGCTAATAAGGCAAAACTCAAAAGCATTCACATGTTATCTTTCTCACTAGCTGCACCGAAAATCAAGACAGGTGATCAAGACCTTGTGGTTGATGTTGGCCAGCCTCTGACGATGGTGGTGCCTTATGATGCCTACCCCAAAGCAGAAGCCGAATGGTTTAAAGAAAATGAAGCTTTGTCTTCAAAAACTGTTGATACTACAGCTGAACAAACTTCTTACAGAATTTTAGAAGCCAAGAAAGAAGACAAAGGAAGGTATAAAGTTGTGCTTCAGAACAAACATGGAAAAGCAGAAGGATTCATCAATTTAAAAGTTATTGGTAAGCCCTTGAGTCATTCAGACTTAATTGGCCAAGCACAACTTAAAGGCATAAAAAATACTGAAAATTATTTTATATGTGAATTTCAGATGTTCCTGGGCCAGTACGTAACTTAGAAGTGACAGAAACATTTGATGGTGAAGTGAGCCTCGCTTGGGAAGAACCATTAACTGATGGTGGAAGCAAAATCATAGGTTATGTTGTTGAAAGACGTGACATCAAGAGGAAGACCTGGGTGCTGGCCACTGACCGTGCAGACAGTTGTGAATTTACTGTCACTGGACTGCAAAAAGGAGGAGTTGAGTACCTTTTCCGTGTGAGTGCAAGAAACAGAGTTGGCACTGGTGAACCAGTAGAAACTGACAATCCTGTAGAAGCAAGGAGTAAATACGGTAAGAAGTTTTTAAGTAAATAGTAAACTAGCTTATCTTTGTTTTTCCCCCCAGTATAACCCAAAGCTCTTGTTTTCTTCTCCTGTGGTGAAATCCAGATGTACCAGGCCCTCCGCTGAATGTAACCATCACTGATGTGAATAGATTTGGTGTCTCACTGACATGGGAACCACCAGAGTATGATGGAGGTGCTGAGATCACAAACTATGTCATTGAATTAAGAGACAAGACTTCTATCAGGTGGGACACTGCCATGACTGTAAGAGCTGAAGACCTGTCTGCAACTGTCACTGATGTGGTGGAAGGACAGGAGTACAGTTTCCGGGTCAGAGCCCAAAACCGAATCGGAGTTGGAAAACCAAGTGCAGCCACACCCTTCGTCAAAGTTGCTGATCCAATTGGTATGCTCATCCAAAAAAAGGAAATAATTACTGCATGAAATCCAGAAATTAGGCCTGTCAATTAAAGTAAATCAAATTAAATAAAAGCTAGTGAAAAGGTAGAACATCAGAAAAATTTGAACAAAATTGTGGAAACCCAGACTCTGCCTACATTTATTCAATAAATTCAGTAAACCTGTTATTTTAATGAGGATGACAGAATTGATTCCAGCACTGTCTTAATAAATTGTCACTAAATTAAATGGTATGCTCCAACTTTTTCATTACAGAGAGACCAAGTCCTCCTGTGAATCTAAATTCCTCAGATCAGACTCAGTCATCAGTTCAGCTCACATGGGAACCTCCTCTGAAAGATGGAGGAAGCCCAATATTAGGCTATATAGTTGAACGATGTGAAGAAGGAAAAGATAATTGGATTCGTTGCAATATGAAACTTGTCCCTGAACTGACTTACAAGGTAGGGCATTTGCATCTAAAAAAGAGAATATTCAGTGTATGATCATGGACTTAAATGTATACATTCTTTAAAAATTTTAATTCATAATTCTAGGTTACCGGATTGCAAAAAGGAAATAAATATTTATATAGAGTATCTGCAGAAAATGAAGCTGGTGTTTCAGATCCATCTGAAATTCTTGGTCCTCTCACTGCTGATGATACGTTTGGTAAATGGATATTTTATTTTTAGATCTGGGAACAGCACAGAGCTACTTTAGGGTAACAAGGACTTAAATATGGTACTGGAAACTCATTAATTTTTCTTCTTTATAGTTGAACCAACAATGGATTTAAGTGCATTTAAAGATGGTCTGGAAATTATTGTCCCAAATCCGATCAAGATCCTGGTTCCAAGTACAGGCTATCCAAGGCCAACTGCCACCTGGTCTTTTGGAGATAAGTTACTAGAAGCAGGGGACCGTGTGAAAATGAAGACCTTATCTGCCTATGCCGAACTTGTCATTTCTCCAAGTGAACGTCCAGACAAGGGCATTTATACACTGAAATTAGAAAATCCTGTGAAAGCAATTTCTGGGGAAATTGATGTCAATGTAATTGGTAAGGAACTTAACTTTTGTTATCTAAGGTGATTTGGCAAAATCCAGTATTAACAAATACTGGTTCAAGCTATTAATGATATTGACTTGTGATTGCGTGTTCTTTTTCAGCTCGCCCAAGTGCACCCAAAGAACTGAAATTCAGTGATATAACCAAGGACTCAGTACATTTGACTTGGGAACCACCTGATGATGACGGAGGAAGTCCATTAACTGGTTATGTTGTTGAAAAGCGAGAAGTCAGCCGGAAAACATGGACTAAAGTAAGTTTTGCATCAGCTCCAGAAATGAGAGTGGAGGGAATCCCAGAAGGTTGGGATGCCATGTAAAACTTTATGTGTCACATCTTTTTACCTTTACCTCACTGAAAATGTACCAAAACTTTTTAAAAATGCCTTGATGCTAATGCTTCCTAAGGTAGTTCAACCTGGGTTTTGTATAATTGCCTCATTTTGTGAGCCTTACCATATTTTCAGCTAGGTTCGTTAAAAAAAAGAACAAAACATACCTACTCACTTAGTACCCAATAAGTACTAAATATGCCCCCATTAAGCCATAAGCCATTCTAAGGAAAGTAAGTATTTATTTTCCTGGTGGTCACACTGCTTCTCATTACACTACAATACTTTAGTTGGCCTAATCTGCCATTTTTTCTTCCTTATGTTTATACTAGTTACTCTTCTTTTTTTTCTCTTTTCTAACCCAAGTTTGGATATGATATACTAGTTACTATTCTTCACCCTGATTTAAAATCATATTTCTAATAGCCAAGCTAGCAGAAAGAATCAACACCTCATTTGCCATCTTTTTAAATGTATACAAACTATGAAACAGTTTCTCCTTATATTCAGGGTCAAATATTATGATGTATCCTACTTTGTAATTTTTCCCTCATATAAAATTAATACAAGAATAATCCTTCTTATTCAAAACAACTTCCATTTGTATCCTTGCTCATGGTAAAAACCTTTTGACTTGGGGAAAGGGTTTTTGGGAAATAACTAATTAACTGTTATTTCTTTGTCCCAGGTAATGGACTTTGTGACTGACCTAGAATTCACAGTTCCTGATCTTGTTCAAGGAAAAGAATATTTATTTAAAGTCTGTGCTCGTAACAAGTGTGGCCCTGGAGAGCCTGCATATGTTGATGAACCTGTAAATATGTCAGCTCCTGCAAGTAAGTACATTCTTGATGATTTCTTACCTGACCTTGTGCCACCTGTTTTTTTTTTTTTTTTTTTTTTTTTTTTTTTTTTTTTTTTTTTAATTTCAGAATATCATGGGGGTACAACATTTTGGCCATACACATTGCCCCTGTTCTGCCCGTGTCAGAGCCACAATCGTGGTCGTCTCCCAAACTGTGCTCCCCACATCCATTCAGTGAGAGTTTTTCCCAGCCCCTCCACCCCCCGCCCGCCCTCTGATGAAGTGCCACCTGTTTTTGCTTTTAGACCTGGAGTTGAAATTATGGGGCCGAGTAGGGGTTGACAATATGGAGATAACTTCATAGTAGGCCTAAGACTGATTCTTTCTTTCAAATGGTATAGCGGTACCAGACCCACCAGAGAATCTTAAATGGAGAGACCGAACAGCCAACAGCATCTTCTTAACATGGGATCCCCCTAAGAATGATGGTGGTTCACGCATCAAAGGATATATAGTTGAAAAATGTCCACGTGGCTCTGATAAGTGGGTCCCCTGTGGAGAACCCGTTGCAGAAACAAAGTAGGTTTTCTAATTATTTGGCATGAGAGTAAATGGGTACTTCTACTCACTAAAATGGGCTTTCTTTGGGAAAATTTAAATGTTAGTTTTTTTCATTAAGAATTCTCCTGGTATGCCTGTCTGATTTAAAAAAGTGCTGCTGAATATATTCCTGCTTGAGGTTTACATTAGTTACAGTATTGAAGCAATCCAGATTTAGTTTAAAGACTAACTAGTATTATACCAGGGACATGAATTTTGGAAAGATTATGAAAACTACACAATGGAACAGATTATTTACATGATGGTAAAATATCCTCTTTTGTTTTCTGACAGAATGGAAGTGACAGGTCTTGAGGAAGGCAAATGGTATGCCTACCGTGTGAAGGCCTTGAACAGGCTAGGTCCTAGCAAGCCAAGCAGACCCACAGAGGAAATCCAGGCTGTGGACACACAGGGTATTTACTTTTGATCTTTGTCTTATCAATCAGGCCTCCGACCTTAATTCTGCTTGAACTTGCTAACATCATAAATAATCTTTTCCAATTCAGAGGCCCCAGAAATTTTCCTTGATGTGAAGCTCCTTGCTGGTCTCACTGTAAAAGCTGGAACTAAGATTGAACTTCCTGCCACTGTAACTGGAAGACCTGAACCTAAAATAACTTGGACAAAGGCTGATATGATTCTGAAGCAGGACAAAAGAGTCACCATTGAAAATGTTCCTAAAAAATCCACAGTGACTATTGTCGATAGTAAGAGAAGTGACACGGGCAGATACATCATCGAGGCTGTGAATGTCTGTGGCCGGGCCACTGCTGTGGCAGAAGTGAATGTATTAGGTAAGGAAATCTCTCATTTTAGAAAGGGACAAACTCATTTCAGCTACTTTCTTGAATAAAACGTGGTTAAAAAAATTTTTTTCTGCATGTGTAATACCATCCACAGATAAACCTGGACCACCAGCTGCTTTTGACATCACAGATGTAACCAACGAGTCATGTCTTCTAACATGGAACCCCCCACGAGATGATGGTGGATCTAAGATCACAAACTATGTTGTGGAGAGAAGAGCAACTGATAGTGAAGTGTGGCACAAGCTGTCATCTACTGTCAAGGATACAAACTTCAAGGCAACCAAATTAACACCCAATAAAGAATACATATTCAGAGTTGCTGCAGAAAACATGTATGGTGTTGGTGAGCCAGTTCAGGCCACTCCAATAATAGCCAAATATCCATTTGGTAAGTTTCTCAATCAGTTGTCAAAAAAAAAGATGCTTATGTCAAATTTGCATTTAGGTGTCATATTTATATGTAAGACATATAACATTTTATATCATTATCCTATCTATAGATACACCTGGACCTCCAACTCGCCTAGAACCTTCTGATATCACTAAAGATGCAGTGACTCTCACATGGTGTGAGCCAGACGACGATGGTGGCAGCCCAATCACTGGATACTGGGTTGAAAGATTAGATCCTGATACTGATAAATGGGTTAGATGCAATAAGATGCCAGTAAAGGACACAACATACAGGTATGTCCAAAATCCTCATCAAGGTGTTAAAACAGCAATATATTCAAATTATCACTCTTTAATCATTTGTACCCAATTACAAATGATCATATATTACCATAAAATTTTTTAAATTATTTTTATTTATATTTTCTATTGCCACATAATTTCAAAAATGATATAAATTCTATTCAAGGACACATTTCTTAGTTTACTATAAAATATTAACTTTCTGGAAGTTTTAAAGTGTTTGGCCCTCCAGAATATTATAATAATGATCATTATGACAGATATTATAATTAGATTGGTACATTTGTTCAAATCTAAAGTGTGTGATATTAAAAAGCAATTTTAAATTTATATTGAAATATTTTCAGTTAAATTTCCAAATCAGTTTTTCACAAATTAAATAAATTAGTCTCTTCTATGTAAAATAAACACAGGTTTCTGCTTCTTACCATGACGTTACACATGTACTTTGTTCTTAATTCAGAGTGAAAGGTCTCACCAATAAGAAAAAATACAGATTTCGTGTGTTGGCTGAAAATCTTGCTGGACCTGGAAAACCAAGCAAATCAACGGAACCAATCTTAATAAAGGATCCCATAGGTATTATTTATACAATTTTCTTTGGTTATTTTGAAGCTTATAATAACTCCTTTTTGACAAACCTAAATAATGATTTCATTGGCTTGCAGATCCTCCATGGCCCCCTGGAAAACCAACTGTAAAAGATGTGGGCAAAACATCATTAATGTTGAATTGGACAAAGCCAGAACATGATGGAGGGGCAAAGGTTGAGTCTTATGTCATTGAAATGCTAAAGACTGGGACAGAAGACTGGGTCAGAGTGGCTGAAGGAGTTCCCACCAACCAGCACTTGCTTCACGGGCTCATGGAAGGGCAGGAATACTCATTCCGAGTTAGAGCTGTGAACAAGGCTGGGGAAAGTGAACCCAGTGAACCCAGTGACCCTGTGCTTTGTCGGGAGAAGCTATGTAAGTCACTCTTGATGTCTGGGGTATATAAATTCTTCTAATGTCTACCTGAGAACTACAATATGAGAGAAAACAAAAAATTCATTATTTCCTCCTTGCTATAGTATTTCCTAGTGACTACCAGAACATTCAGTGAAGACTGACTATTGACAATAAAAAAAATTGAATTTGTTTTTCTTTCCTTCTTGTTCAGATCCTCCATCACCACCTCGCTGGCTTGAAGTTATTAATATCACAAAAAATACAGCAGACCTAAAATGGACAGTTCCTGAGAAAGATGGAGGGTCACCCATCACCAACTACATCGTGGAAAAGAGAGACGTGAGGCGGAAGGGCTGGCAAACGGTGGACACCACTGTCAAGGATACCAAGTGCACAGTCACCCCACTGACCGAGGGCTCTTTATATGTCTTCCGAGTTGCTGCAGAAAATGCTATAGGACAAAGTGACTACACTGAAATTGAGGACTCCGTCCTGGCCAAAGACACCTTTAGTATGCTCTCTAACTTAATCTTTGTGACAACATTTGTCATAGGTTGTCACTTTCCCTCTGATTTTTCTAATCATTGATTATTTTGCTTTCAGCTACCCCTGGACCACCCTATGCTCTGGCAGTGGTTGATGTGACAAAACGACATGTTGACCTAAAGTGGGAGCCACCCAAAAATGATGGTGGAAGACCAATACAGAGGTAGAATTTGAATTAATTCATAAAGAATAACTTACACTTCACTGCAAATTCTTAACTTTATTTTTTTTCATTAATGCTAATGAAATGCTTTGTTATTTCAATAGATATGTCATTGAGAAGAAAGAAAAGTTAGGTACTCGTTGGGTGAAAGCTGGAAAGACCTCAGGACCCGACTGTAACTTCAGAGTAACTGATGTCATTGAAGGAACAGAGGTCCAGTTTCAGGTTCGTGCAGAAAATGAAGCTGGAGTCGGTCACCCAAGTGAACCCACGGAGATCCTATCAATTGAAGATCCAACAGGTAAGTAGTGCTGATTATACAAAGGACATTGTCTAGAACTGGATGATGAAACTGCAGATGTGAATGCTCCCCTCTTTCCTCAGGTCCTCCCTCACCTCCCCTTGACCTACATGTGACCGATGCTGGGAGAAAGCACATAGCCATTGCTTGGAAGCCTCCAGAGAAAGACGGTGGAAGTCCTATTATAGGATACCATGTTGAAATGTGTCCAGTAGGCACCGAGAAATGGATGCGCGTTAATTCTCGCCCAATAAAAGACTTGAAATTCAAGGTTGAAGAAGGTGTTGTTCCTGACAAAGAGTATGTTCTGAGAGTGAGAGCTGTCAACGCTGTCGGTGTCAGTGAGCCATCTGAAATCTCCGAAAATGTGGTTGCCAAAGACCCAGACTGTAAGAACACAGTGTCTTTCATGGTTAATAAAATAGGCTTTACTCATGCACTGTATTTTGATGTACTCTTTTTTTTCTCTCTCTTTTGGATGATATCTTGCAGGCAAACCAACAATTGACCTGGAGACTCATGATATTGTTGTTATTGAAGGTGAAAAGTTAAGCATTCCTGTTCCCTTCAGAGCTGTCCCAGTTCCAACTGTTAGTTGGCATAAAGACGGCAAAGACATTAAAGCAAGTGATAGATTAACAATGAAGAATGATCACATCTCTGCACACCTTGAAGTTCCCAAGAGTGTCCATGCAGATGCTGGAGTTTATACCATTACACTGGAGAATAAGCTCGGCTCAGCAACTGCCTCAATCAATGTCAAAGTCATAGGTAATCATTCTTTGATGAAACACTAGACATTCTTCACATGTTGGGGAAATTAGTTAACATTACAGTGTCAGTATAAATGGTTTCATGAATTGGCCATTTGCAAACTAAATGTCCCTTCAGATTATTTCTTTCCATATGAGAAGTAAAGCAGTTCTAAAGAGATGAAATTGCTAAACCCTGATTAGACTAATTTACATCAGTTTTAATTACTTGCGTGTGAAATGCTTATTTAAATAAAAGATATAACATGCCCAAAGAATGTTGAAATGACCAATATTCATTTCTTAACTGTATAAATTCACATTTTTCCACAATGTTCTCAACCACGGGTAGTAACATTTTCTGCCCTCCCCCTAAATGATGTTTGGAAATTTGTGGGGCCATTTTTTCTTGGCACAAAGACTCGGGGGGGACTATTGACATTTAGTAGTTGGGGGGCAAGGATGCTAAATGCTCTGCTGTGTGAGAGACACTCCAGCACATGAAAGATTATCCTACCCCAAATTGCAAATAGCCCCACTTAGAAACAATGCATTATTAAAATCCTGATTTTTCAGGATTAGAAGAATAATGATCAGTTTTATTTGTACTAGGCCTACCTGGACCATGCAAAGATATTAAAGCAAGTGACGTGACCAAGAGTTCTTGTAAATTAACCTGGGAACCTCCAGAATTTGATGGTGGAACCCCAATCCTACATTATGTCCTGGAACGCAGAGAGGCTGGGAGGAGGACATATATACCAGTCATGTCTGGTGAGAACAAACTGTCTTGGACTGTGAAGGATCTCATACCAAATGGTGAATACTTCTTCCGTGTTAAAGCAGTCAACAAGATTGGTGGAGGCGAATATATTGAACTGAAAAATCCAGTCATTGCTCAAGATCCAAAGCGTAAGTTTGAACATGGATGTCCTATGGCTAGGGATTAATATGCAATGTTTTTGTTTTAAGAAGATGGTTTTCCTGATAATAACAGCCTTTTTTTTTTCCTCCTTGCTTTCCTCCTTGCTTTCCTCCTTTTTTTCCTCCTTTAGAACCCCCTGATCCACCTGTGGATGTTGAGGTTCATAATCCCACAGCTAAGGCAATGACTATTACATGGAAGCCACCTTTGTATGATGGAGGGAGCAAGATAATGGGTTACATCATAGAAAAGATTGCTAAGGGCGAAGAAACGTGGAAGAGATGCAATGAGCATCTGGTACCAATCCTTACCTACACAGCAAAAGGACTTGAAGAGGGAAAGGAATACCAATTCCGTGTACGAGCAGAGAATGCTGCTGGTATTAGTGAACCATCACGGGCCACTCCTCCAACCAAAGCTGTAGATCCTATTGGTAAGTCTTGTTCAATGGGGTTGCCACTTTCCCTTTGTAAAACAACTGAAAATAGTGTTTTGTCAGATATTTTCATTAGAATTGAAAACAATTATTGTTTTTGATCATTACAGATGCCCCAAAAGTCATTCTGAGAACAAGCCTAGAAGTGAAAAGAGGTGAGGAAATAGCACTTGATGCAACTATTTCCGGATCACCTTACCCAACTATTACATGGATAAAGGATGAAAATGTTATTACACCAGAGGAAATTAAGAAGCGAGCAGCACCCATGGTTAGAAGGAAGAAGGGTGAAGTTCAAGAAGAAGAACCATTTGTCCTGCCTCTGACACAGCGTTTGAGTATCGACAACAGTAAACAAGGAGAATCTCAGCTCCGCGTCCGAGATTCCCTCCGACCTGACCATGGCCTGTATATGATCAAAGTTGAAAATGACCATGGTATCGCAAAAGCTCCTTGTACCGTCAGCGTGTTAGGTAAATAGTTAAAACTATAATTTCCAATGGAAAAAAGTCTATGGAAGAGTTTTAGTAAAACATGAAAATAAGGAGTTTCAGGGAGAGTTAAAAGAGGTGGGAAACAGCTTCAGGAAGTTGTCCTCAGTCACATTTTATCTCCTGATAAAATAACAAGAAATCAGCTGACCTTGTTACTTACTAGCTAATGTGTCACAAAGATAGACAGATGTGGGAAAAACAGAAATCATGTCAAAGGAGTACACTAACATTTACATTTTCCATAGCAACCATTTCTAAACAGATTTTTAATCACTGTTCTCTTTTGAAATATCAGATACGCCAGGACCACCAATCAACTTCACATTTGAAGATATTAGAAAGAACTCAGTCCTCTGTAAATGGGAACCACCCCTTGATGATGGTGGCAGTGAAATCATAAACTACACTTTGGAAAAGAAAGACAAGACAAAACCTGACTCAGAATGGATTGTTATCACTTCAACACTTAGACATTGCAAATATTCAGTAACAAAATTGATTGAAGGAAAAGAGTACCTCTTCCGTGTAAGAGCTGAAAATAGGTTTGGGCCTGGACCACCGTGTGTTTCCAAGCCATTTGTAGCTAAAGATCCATTTGGTAAGGTTCCTTTGCATCTAAAGTTTGCCTTTTTACCATATACTTTGGTATATACATTATCACAACTTGTAAAATTGAATTTTTATTTCACATCAGGGAATTAATTCAAATACATTATTCTTTTTATCAGAACCACCTGATGCACCTGATAAGCCCCTTGTGGAAGATGTGACCAGCAACAGTATGCTAGTGAAATGGAATGAACCAAAAGATAATGGAAGCCCCATCTTGGGTTATTGGCTTGAAAAACGTGAAGTTAATAGTACCCATTGGTCTCGTGTCAACAAAAGCCTCCTGAATGCTTTGAAAGCCAACGTGGATGGCTTGTTAGAAGGACTCACCTATGTCTTCAGAGTATGTGCTGAAAATGCAGCTGGACCTGGAAAGTTCAGTCCACCTTCAGATCCCAAAACAGCACATGATCCAATCTGTAAGTAATTTCTTAAGAAGACAGTGGAACAGAGTAAGCTACTGTACATTTTAAAACCATCAGTGAGTTTGATCTGTGTATCTGCATTCATTCTAGCTCCACCCGGGCCACCTATCCCAAGAGTCGCTGACACAAGCTCTACAACTATCGAACTAGAATGGGAACCCCCAGCTTTCAATGGTGGTGGGGAAATTATTGGCTACTTCGTTGATAAGCAGTTGGTTGGCACAAATGAATGGTACGCTGCACAGAGAAATGGTCAAGGTCCGTCAGTACACTGTCAAAGAAATCCGAGAGGGTGCCGATTACAAACTTCGAGTGAGTGCTGTCAATGTTGCGGGTGAAGGACCACCTGGAGAAACTGAACCTGTTACTGTGGCTGAACCACAAGGTACTTAAAAGTGATTTGAATACAATTATGGATATTTTCTCAGTATGGGACTATTTTTTCACCTTTCTTGGGCTAATATACGACCGTTCTCTTACAACAGAGCCTCCAACTGTGGAATTGGATGTTTCCGTCAAGGGTGGAATACAAATAATGGCTGGGAAGACTCTTAGGATTCCCGCTGTGGTGACTGGTCGTCCTGTGCCCACAAAAGTATGGACCATTGAAGAAGGGGAGCTGGATAAAGACCGCGTTGTAATAGAGAATGTTGGAACCAAATCTGAACTAACTATCAAGAATGCATTGAGAAAAGATCATGGCAGATATGTGATAACAGCTACTAACAGTTGTGGTTCCAAATTTGCAGCAGCCAGGGTAGAAGTTTTTGGTAAGGAAGGTTGCATGGATGTTCATAGGATTTTCCCAACTGATAATATCTTATTATATTGATTTGGGGGGGGGCTTTGTTTTGTTTTTCAGATGTCCCTGGTCCAGTTCTTGACTTAAAACCTGTTGTAACAAACAGAAAAATGTGTCTGCTTAACTGGTCTGATCCAGAAGACGATGGAGGAAGTGAAATCACAGGCTTTATTGTTGAAAGAAAAGATGCCAAGATGCATACTTGGAGACAAGCAATAGAGACTGAGAGATCTAAATGTGACATCACAGGTCTTATTGAGGGACAAGAATATAAGTTCCGTGTTATTGCCAAGAACAAGTTCGGCTGTGGCCCTCCTGTTGAAATAGGACCGATTCTTGCTGTTGATCCACTAGGTAAAAGAGAAGGTTTTCGTTGTGTTTATGAAATAAATACTATTTTCCTTTTAGTTATATCATTTCTTTACTGAGCTTTATGGCTTCAAACTCCTAAAAGTCTCAAGATCTACAGCTAGAGAATAATAAGAAAAATAATCAAATAACTACTAGCAACTTTAAGATACCACATTTGCTTTAATTTGCATGTAATTTTTGGCTCTAAGTGTATTAATCATGAATAATTTTGTGTACTGAAAAACTTGGATCTACTGGGCTTAATAATAACCTAGTAGTTTAGAAGTATTCAATCTTTCTAATGGAATACAATGGAGTCGTTTTTTTGAAATTTAACAATTTACTAGTTAAAGAGAGTTTACTGTTTTTCTAAAAGATTACAGGACAGATAATAGCCTTAGGATAATGCCTTAGTCTTCCTCTACACTCAAAAAATCCCCTCACTGGGAGGATAGAGAGGCTCAAAACCAGAAGGAGCCACCAAAGAATAGAAGACCAGCCAGAGAAAATCTCTCAAAAATCAATATGAAACACTAAAATTGCACACTGACATCCCATCTAAGAAACAAAGCCTTCTAGGAAGAACCCATTCCTCAAGAGACAGAAGAAGCTATTCCTTCACTACTATCCCCTGAAAAATAAAAATAAAAGAAGTTACTTCCTACACCACTGTTACAGCTCATCTCAGAATGTCCACTATACCTCAAGCTGTGCCAGAGGCATCTGAACAGAGCTGGGTTTCCACTGATTCTGGCTGCAGTCACAGTCAGCTAGCATGGACTGGGTCTAGTTTCACCACTCAAAGCTTACTGTCTTAGTTCTGTCCTTCAGGACACAAAACTGCAGCAGCATTATATAACTTCTCTTTCTACCGTATTTTAAACCCACACGAGGAAACATGACTCAAAGTGTGTTCAGTAGACATATCCAGTATCTGTTAATAAAAGAAGAAACACTATGCTTTCTTTTTTTGGTAATTCAAAGCAAAACTTCACAGACTTACTTTCCTAGTTCATTAAAATTAGAGGCTTTCCCAGTGACAGAGGTAAACAATCTAAAATGCTAAATGTAAAAAAGCATATGTGTCTCTTGATTTATTTTTAATTAGTAATCTCGGTGAAAAGTTGGCTAAGAAAAATTCTGTCTATATGAATGCCTATGAGTCTGGTAACTGACATGTTTTAGGAAGGATTTTAAAGATGGCTATAAGGTTATGCCAAACAGAAGACTATTTTTTACATAATTAAGTTGAAGTAAAATATTATTTCTTATAAAAATATTTATCTCATGCTCATGAATTTAACTTGTCTCTGTCTAAAGGTCCCCCAACATCTCCCGAGAGGCTCACATATACAGAAAGGACAAAGTCCACTATCACTCTAGACTGGAAAGAGCCCCGCAGTGACGGTGGCAGTCCCATCCAAGGATATATCATTGAAAAACGACGTCACGACAAACCTGACTTTGAAAGAGTTAACACGCGACTCTGTCCCACCACATCTTTTCTGGTTGAAAATCTTGATGAACACCAAATGTATGAGTTCCGTGTCAAAGCTGTCAATGCAATTGGTGAAAGTGAACCATCCCTGCCTCTTAATGTAGTCATACAAGATGATGAAGGTGTGGAATCTCAATATAATAATAATTTTAATGTACTTTACAGTACTGCCTTTGTCCCATAAGTTGAGAAAATACCCTTATGACTTTGCTATTGTTTTTTTCTCTTTTCTTTCACTTTGCAGTGCCTCCAACTATTAAGTTGCGTCTGTCTGTTCGGGGAGACACTATCAAAGTTAAGGCGGGAGAGCCCGTCAACATCCCTGCAGATGTGACAGGCCTTCCGATGCCTAAGATTGAGTGGTCCAAGAATGAAACTGTGATTGAAAAACCCACAGATGCACTTCGGATAACCAAGGAAGAAGTATCCCGAAGTGAGGCAAAGACTGAGCTTAGCATTCCCAAAGCAGTCCGGGAGGACAAAGGCACTTACACAGTTACTGCTTCCAATCGCCTTGGCTCAGTGTTCCGAAATGTTCACGTGGAAGTATATGGTAAGTGACCTACTTTCTTATACGAAAAAGACATCCAGTGTCTGCTTAAGAATTGCCTTCTCAATCTCCTCTTTTGGTTACTCTTTTAGACCGCCCATCCCCACCCAGAAATCTTGCTGTTACTGACATTAAAGCTGAATCTTGCTACTTGACATGGGATGCCCCCCTTG
Organism: Daubentonia madagascariensis; assembly: GCA_023783475.1. NCBI lineage: Eukaryota > Metazoa > Chordata > Mammalia > Primates > Daubentoniidae > Daubentonia > Daubentonia madagascariensis. The sequence continues at coordinate 30,057,407 of JAKFHU010002088.1, forward strand.
ATAATGGCGGCAGTGAAATCACTCATTATGTCATTGACAAACGTGATGCAAGCAGGAAAAAGAGTGAATGGGAGGAAGTCACCAACACTGCTGTAGAGAGAAGATATGGGGTAAACTCTGCTAAATATCTTCTTATACACATTAAAAGGACAGGATTTTGATTTGACACCATCTTAGTATAACTTGGAAATTTAATAATTAAACTTAAAACAGCACACAAAAAGCTGTTATTTTGTTATTGCGGTGTTTAGCACCAGGCACATAAGGCCACTTAGTAAATACTATTTGATGTACAGACACTCTTTTACTTGACAGATCTGCTATTAGGTTCAATAAATTTACATATTCTTATTTTAAAAAGGCTTTCTCCTTTTCTCTGTCTTCTCATGTTTTGAGTCTATATATTTATTTCTTCGTATAGTTATCCCTCCCGAAATAAGTTGAGTTTTTAAAGGAATGAAAATCAATGTAATTATATTCTTTTTTAAGAAATTTCTATCCATCTAATTTCTAGATCTGGAAACTTATCCCCAATGGTCAGTATGAATTCCGAGTCAGGGCAGTGAATAAATATGGAATCAGTGATGAGTGCAAATCAGATAAAGTGGTCATTCAAGATCCTTATCGCCTTCCTGGACCTCCAGGAAAACCAAAAGTTTTGGAGCGCACCAAAGGATCGATGCTAGTGAGCTGGACTCCTCCTTTGGACAATGGCGGCTCTCCAATTACTGGCTACTGGCTGGAGAAAAGAGAAGAGGGAGGTGCCTACTGGTCACGTGTTAGCCGGGCACCAATAACCAAAGTGGGATTGAAAAGTGTGGAATTTAATGTTCCCCGTTTGATTGAAGGCGTTAAATACCAGTTCAGAGCCATGGCAATAAATGCTGCAGGAATTGGCCCTCCCAGTGAACCATCAGATCCAGCTATTGCAGGAGATCCCATATGTAAGTATGCTGCCATTTCTGGGACTCATTTCTAAAGGGCAAAGTCACTAGATGGGTAATTCTGCTCTTAAATTTCTTGTACGTTTCTGTGCCAAATTATTTTATTTATTAAAGTAAAAAGGTTCATATTCATATAGAGTATCAGAAGTATATGTATGCATGTGCATGTGTATATATATCTCTATACATATACACACACATATATATACACATAAAATACGTACATAAAATCATACATCTCTTAAACTGTTGGATTAAACCTAGTATTTTATGAGGAATCACAATTATAAAGACTTGGACTATAAGTTCCTCTGTGCTCTGATACTTTAAATAAACTTCTATCTCATTAAATACTGTGGATATCATCTCTCCCACTAAACAGTCACACCCTCCAGTAAGGAACTCAACAAAAACCAAAATGTTGTTAGGTTTTCAATAATCTTATTGAACAAAGATATAAGATTCTCAGGCATAGTCAATAAGGCCAAATAAAAGAGGGAAATTCTTCTGAAAGATCTGTGAGAAAATCAGTGCAAAAATTAAAATACTGAGGCCTCAATGATTTTGTTTGCTCTATAATATATCTGATTAAATTATCTGTAGAATAAAAATTCAACCATTTGTTAAAAAGAAAATTTTAAATACTTTTAAGTGATACATGGAGCATATATACATATATATGTAATGAGGTAGTTATTCATTCGTTTGCAAACTAGTATGGAACATGTGCTATATGCAAGGTTCTATGCTAAAACTGGAGAGGGAAGAGTTATAATTAAAAAGGCAAACAGAGTAAAAGAGTTCTGTAACTATAAAGCATTCTCGGAATGTAAAGGTTTGTTATGTGACTATTATAGGCATTGATCCTGCCCCTAAAGAGCATTAAGATTGGTTTGTGTTCAAAGGTTTACCGGCTAATGATGAAATCACTTTCAAATTTTCATATTATGGTAAATTAAATTAAGTTTTCAGTAAAGAATGTAGTAGAATTGCTTCAAAGGGATCTCAAAAATAAAATAGCTTTTCACCAATCCAATCATGTGTAAATAGAATGAAAATCTAGCTAGAGATAGAAGTAGTCTTTCTATTCCCAGTTAGTTGTTTGCTTTCTCTGTTTTTCCACTAATGCTAAAGGAAAATAGAATATTTCCTTTATTTCTTTCTCTAGAAGGTAATTTATTTCTTTTAGCATTCCCATTTTAATATTTTAATAGATTAAAAATAATATATGATCATGTGTAGTAAGAGATTCTTATGGTATATAAATCTAGCATTCCATCACTTCACCTGCAAAATTTGATGTTTCTTTTTTTTTTTTCCTATTAGATCCACCTGGGCCACCTTCTTGCCCAGAAGTTAAAGATAAAACAAAGTCAAGCATCTCACTAGGATGGAAACCTCCAGCCAAAGATGGTGGCAGTCCAATCAAAGGATACATTGTAGAAATGCAAGAAGAAGGCAGTACTGACTGGAAGAGAGTAAATGAACCAGACAAACTTATAACTACCTGTGAATGTGTAGTGCCTAATCTGAAAGAACTCAGGAAGTACAGATTCAGAGTGAAAGCCGTTAATGAAGCTGGTGAATCTGAACCTAGTGATACGACAGGGGAGATCCCTGCTACTGATATTCAAGGTACTAGTCTTTATTCAGTTTATGTATTCATCTTCTGATCTTATTATGAAATTGATTAATTTACTGAAGATATGTCAATTACTATTTTTGACAAATGTAAGTTAAGTACTGTTCCATTATTCATGGTGTTACAGAGGTACCAGAAGTTTTCATTGACATTGGAGCACAAGACTGTCTGGTTTGTAAAGCTGGGTCACAGATTAGGATTCCTGCTGTCATCAAGGGACGCCCAACACCAAAATCATCTTGGGAATTTGACGGAAAGGCAAAGAAGGCAATGAAGGTAAGAAAATTACAATTCTCCTGTGTCTCCCCTTGAATCACTATAAAGAGTAGTATTTACACTACAACTGACTGTCTTCTTTTCTAATAGGATGGAGTTCATGATATACCTGAAGATGCACAGGTAAAAAAAAATTTAAATAATTCAGAATATGTTTGACTTCAATACTGCAGTACATTCAATACTTCAAATTCAATACTTCAATTTCATTCAATATATGACTACTGTTTTCTTTGTACAGTTGGAGACTGCTGAAAACTCCTCAGTAATTATAATTCCAGAGTGTAAACGATCTCATTCAGGCAAATACAGCATCACAGCCAAGAATAAAGCAGGACAAAAGACTGCAAATTGCAGAGTTAAAGTGATGGGTGAGAAAGACTTTAAAAGTTGCTACAGAATAAGAACAAATTATTTTTAAACATTTAAGGAACATTGTTTATATCATGATTTGTATCCAACAGATGTACCAGGCCCGCCCAAAGATCTAAAAGTCAGTGATATCACAAGGGGTAGTTGCAGACTTTCATGGAAGATGCCAGATGATGATGGAGGAGACAGGATCAAAGGCTATGTTATTGAGAAGAAGACTATTGATGGAAAAGCCTGGACTAAAGTCAATCCAAACTGTGGAAGCACCACATTTGTAGTGCCTGATCTCCTCTCTGAACAACAATATTTCTTCCGCGTGCGAGCAGAAAATCGTTTTGGTATTGGCCCACCCGTGGAAACCATTCAGAGGACCACGGCCAGAGATCCGATATGTAAGTTTTAAAATATGAATTTAAAATATCTTCTCAAAATTGAAGTATGTTGTTATAAACAATGCTTAACACTTCCTTTAACTGTTTTTAAAGTTCCTCCTGATCCCCCTATTAAACTCAAGATTGGCCTCATAACAAAGGACACGGTACACCTGTCATGGAAACCCCCAAAGAATGATGGGGGCTCCCCTGTCACCCACTATATTGTTGAGTGCCTTGCATGGGATCCTACTGGGAAAAAGAAAGAAGCATGGAAACAGTGCAATAAGCGTGACGTGGAAGATCTGCAGTTTACCGTTGAAGACCTCATAGAGGGTGGGGAATATGAATTCAGAGTCAAAGCTGTCAACGCTGCAGGAGTCAGCAAACCTTCAGCCACTGTTGGCCCTGTGACTGTCAAAGACCAGACATGTAAGTACCAATGTATTGACAAAGAATGTCTTCTTTATGGCTGCCTTCCTAGATATTTAATAATAGTCCAAAATTAAAAGGCGTATATCTGTACATCAGGAAGCTACCATGGGTTGAGTGTAGACATGGGCACATTACTTAATTATTCATTCCCTCAATGTCCACAGAATTATCATATTTCCTTACATGTTACCTTTTCCCTATTAAAGGAGATGATGTTTGTAATTTCTGTAGTGACTATAATTTTCTCCACGGCAGTCTGTTTTATATATCAGAAGTTAAAGCAATTCCTCTGCATGCTCCTCAAAAGGGGCAGAAAGTAACTAGTCATTTGTTTAGCAACTGCTGAGACCCATTTATCTTCACAATCAAGTTTATTTTTCTCTACATGAGAAAATGATATATCCATTTTAATAGATAAAATATACATACAAATATGGTAATAAAATTCTTCCTCTAGTTACTGTTACATCATTACTGCTATGTATTTGTTCAGTTCTCTCTTCTTCATTTAAGAGGACTGTAGTCACCACCCTCTTTGCATAGTCTCATACTAAATTTGTGGAAAATGGAAAATTGCTTTGCCTCTACTAACAGTTATATTTCTTAAAAGGGGAATTGATCTCAGAGTGAACATTTTGGGTCCCTTCATAACTCTGCATAAATATTAAAGGGAATACCATGACAGAACTCCCAAGCCTAACTGACTACAGTCTTTACTTCTGTCTGTCCTTTTGTCAGAATATGCACATGTGTGATACCAGATGAGAGAGGCAATATATATGTGATATATAGCCACATGTAGATCCAATAAAGGATGGTGACCACATGTGCCGGCTCACCAAACTTATGTGATAGTTTTAAAGACAGACCCATTCTTTATATTGGGCTGAATTACAAAGTCTGACTACAGTAGATCCAAACAGCTTTATAGCCATTGTGATTTCGACTTTCTATTCTTTAGTGCTTTTTGCTCCTAATGACAACTTTTGGTTTTTGAAAATCTAGGTCCACCATCAATTGATCTAAAAGAATTCATGGAGGTTGAAGAAGGAACTGATGTTAGCATTGTGGCCAAAATTAAAGGTGTGCCATTCCCGACATTAACCTGGTTTAAAGCTCCTCCAAAGAAGCCTGATAACAGAGAACCTGTTGTCTATGACACCCATGTCAACAAACTGGTGGTAGATGATACTTGCACTTTAGTTATCCCACAGTCTCGCAGGAGTGACACTGGCTTATATACCATCACAGCTGTAAATAATCTGGGAACAGCATCAAAGGAGATGAGACTGAATGTCCTTGGTAAAGACTGCATGGTTTGGTTGAAACTACATGTTTTTCTGTCCATAAATAATATTTGGCTTTAAAATCATCCACCTAATAAAGTGTTCCTTTTTTAAACTATTTTAGGTCGTCCTGGCCCTCCAGTGGGACCCATAAAGTTTGAATCTGTTTCGGCAGATCAAATGACATTATCTTGGCTTCCACCTAAAGATGACGGTGGGTCTAAGATTACAAACTATGTAATTGAGAAAAGAGAAGCTAACAGGAAGACATGGGTACGTGTCTCCAGTGAACCTAAAGAGTGCATGTACACAATTCCCAAATTGCTAGAAGGCCATGAATATGTATTCCGAATCATGGCCCAGAATAAATATGGCATTGGAGAGCCTCTTGACAGTGAACCTGAAACAGCAAGAAACCGCTTTTGTAAGTAGGACATTTTCACATACAAAGCCATTCTTAACTATTTTTTTCTTTTTAATTTCTTATAAATCAGTGTGATTTTGTTCACAGCTGTCCCTGGAGCACCAGATAAACCAACAGTTAGCAGTGTGACTCGTAACTCCATGACTGTCAACTGGGAGGAGCCGGAATATGATGGAGGCTCTCCTGTGACGGGGTACTGGCTAGAAATGAAAGACACCACTTCAAAGAGATGGAAGAGGGTTAACCGAGATCCTATCAAAGCTATGACTTTGGGTGTTTCTTATAAAGTGACTGGTCTTATTGAAGGTTCTGATTATCAATTCCGGGTATATGCAATCAATGCTGCTGGTGTGGGTCCAGCAAGTCTACCATCAGACCCAGTGACTGCTAGAGATCCAATTGGTAAGCCATGAAACCATTCCTTTTTCTTTAATCTTATTTTCCAAAAGCGCCATAGGAAAATCAAGAATACTAATGTATACTGGTTCTTTCTAGCCCCTCCTGGTCCTCCATTTCCCAAAGTGACAGATTGGACTAAATCATCTGTGGATCTGGAGTGGTCTCCCCCACTAAAAGATGGTGGATCCAAAGTAACTGGATACATCGTTGAATATAAAGAAGAAGGAAAAGAAGAATGGGAAAAGGTAGCTAAAACTGGGCATTAAGGAAATGCACTGTGAATAAACTAAAAATGTAGTAGTTATTCTCAATCCCATCAACTTCTATCTATATTTTTTGGATTGAGAAATCAGAAAAATAGAATAATTATAACTGATAATCCAAACTTCTGTTAATGTCAAAAATCTAATCAAAAGTTAAGATAAGTGATTGTTAAATTATCTTTTAGTTATGAACCCTGAAAAGGGGGAATAAATGAACAATACAGTTTTTTCAATCATTTGACAATAATTTTAAAGCATACTTTCTGGCAAGTTATTCCATTCAGTGTGGCCTGTAATATCTGATCCCTGAGACCTAAATTGGCAACAAATTTCCCAAAGAGAATAATTAAATAGGCTGCTGGGTATGCTTTAAGAAGCCATTAAAGCAAGAAGCTACAAAGAGCTATTCTAATTATAAAATGTTTATGATTTTCCCCCAGGGTAAAGATAAAGAAGTGAGAGGAACAAAACTTGTTGTGACGGGATTAAAAGAAGGAGCATTCTACAAATTTAGAGTTAGAGCAGTCAACATTGCCGGCATTGGAGAACCTGGAGAAGTCACAGATGTCATTGAAATGAAGGACAGAATTGGTAATTATTAATACTTCTATTATTTCATCAATATTTATGTTTCAGATTGAAAAGGAAAATCGCATTTATCATTTTCAATTGTTTCCCAGTTTCACCTGACCTTCAGTTAGATGCCAGTGTCAGAGACAGGATTGTGGTCCATGCTGGAGGGGTGATCCGAATCATTGCCTATGTGTCTGGAAAGCCTCCTCCAACTGTCACCTGGAGCATGAATGAAAGAGCCTTACCTCAAGAAGCCACCATTGAGACCACAGCCATCAGCTCATCCATGGTCATCAAGAACTGCCAGAGGAGCCATCAAGGCATCTACTCTCTTCTTGCCAAAAACGCAGGGGGAGAAAGAAAGAAGACAATTATCGTTGATGTATTAGGTAAATACATTCAATTTGTCCATGCAACTTTTTAAACCAGCATTTTTATTACATTTACAACAAAGCTCTATTGTAGTAAAACTATATTACAAACATTTGGGAAAAGAAGAAAAATCACCCACAATCCCATTGACCACTATTAAAATTTTTTTAAATTTCCTCCTTGCTTTTTTATCCTATGCATATTCTATATGGTTGTACTCTTACTATAAATAAAGTTTTGTACACTGCTTTTTAATAGAACTCACCCCCATAAACATCTATTATGTTATTATGTAGTTTCTATAAAAGCAAATTTCCTGCAAATGTACATGAATGTTTAACAATTTTCCAGTGTTTATTATTTTCACATCATGTGACTCTATCTCTATTGCTAATTATCATGATAATGCAAAAACCCCTTTGAAGGGTTTCAGTATTCTAATTGAAGAGAAGCATCATATTTGGTTATCAATATTGCATTTCTAGTCACTGAATATAGAGTTGAACTCTACAAGCCTTTTTCATGCCTCTTGTTGGCTGCTTCAGATCAAGGATTTGCTCAGAAAATGAAGCACTCCCATGCATCACTCTCTCTAAGCACGTCTCTAGGCACAGCGACACTCTAGCCACAGTTTTTATGTGAAAATAGCCAGTTGAACATAGTTAATATAAGAACGGTATAAGGAAAAAGATTTCACTGAGCAATAGTCCTACAAGCTTAGGTTAGTTGCAAGCATCTAAACAGCTTTTGCCTAACAGCTATTACTTTAGGTTGAGAACTAGTGCATTTCCATGTTAAATTTCTAACCCCCCAAAGTCATTCGCAATTTGAGGTCTCGTGTGCTGCTGCTCATTGATTCACTGGTCACACAGGGAAAAAAAGGTCTCTCCCTCCTTCCCCCTTGGAGAGGAAACTGGACACAAGAAGTGACCATCCCACCCTTCACCCACCTCCTGTCTCCCTCTGTGTGTTCACCTCCCAGCAGCAACTTCCCATTTGACTCACAAATTACTTTTAAAAAGCATTTGATTCTTCCTTGAGTTTCTACTAAAATCATGGCAACCAATAACTGTTGTAAACCTACTTCGTTTAAAAACATGGTTGAATATAGATAGCGTGGGGGAAGAAACTCAATTAACAGACACAAAACTTTATTTTATTCATAACATTTTTGTCTCCTTTTTAAAAAACAAAGGATAATAAATGTTGAGCATTATAGTTCATTGAAGACATACAGCTTGAAATCTTTTCCTCTTATTTCCAGATGTGCCAGGCCCTGTTGGGATACCATTCCTAGCTCACAACCTAACCAATGACTCCTGCAAACTGACATGGTTTTCTCCAGAAGATGATGGAGGCTCTCCAATCACCAACTATGTCATTGAAAAGCGGGAATCTGACCGCAGAGCATGGACCCCAGTATCATATACAGTTACTCGACAAAATGCTACTGTCCAAGGTCTCATTCAAGGAAAAGCCTACTTTTTCCGAATCGCGGCTGAAAATAGTATCGGCATGGGCCCATTTGTTGAGACATCAGAAGCACTTGTTATCAGAGATCCAATAAGTAAGTAATATTTGAAATAATTTTATGCTTAATTACTTCTTAACTCATTTAATAAAAGACTATGGTGACAAAGTATGTGTATAAATGCCATACATTTCATTCATTTGACAAGCAGTTTAGACAACTACTGGATATCTGATTTGGTAGTATTTGAACAGTGATTGTGAAAAAGATTTTAAGAATGTATGATTCATCAAATTCCTTCCATGTATGCTACACTGATTTTTTTAAATTTAAGTAGAAACTAATTTATTTTCCTAACTCTAAAACTACCAATTCTAGAGACCTTTCCTAAATTATTTAGCCTCAATGAAACTTTATTTCCTCATCTGTCAAATGAGGAAATTAGATTGTATTGGGTCCTTTTTAACTCTAATAGTTCTATCATGAGACCTCTTTTGTTATTTATGGATGCAGAGAGTTCAATGTTTAAATGCAATCCTCAGAAAGGAGTATTTATTGCAGTCTGTATTCTTAATGTGACACTATTTTCACTATAATTCTATACTTATACTTGCAGCTGTACCAGAGCGTCCTGAAGACCTGGAAGTCAAAGAAATTACTAAAGATACTGTAACTTTGACTTGGAATCCTCCTAAGTATGATGGCGGATCCGAAATTATTAACTATGTCCTAGAAAGCCGACTCATTGGAACTGAGAAGTTCCACAAAGTTACAAATGACAACTTGCTTAGCAGAAAATACACTGTTAAAGGCTTAAAAGAAGGTGATACCTATGAGTACCGTGTCAGTGCTGTCAACATTGTTGGACAAGGCAAACCATCATTTTGCACCAAGCCAATCACTTGTAAGGATGAGCTGGGTATGTGTCTACTACAGTTTACACTTTGAAAACTTGTACATTTGTTGATTTGTTGTAAGACATCAGTAATAAGACATCATGCCTTTATAATTGTATATTTTAGCTCCCCCAATACTTGACCTCGACTTCAGAGATAAGCTCACAGTTCGAGTTGGTGAAGCTTTTGCTCTCACTGGCCGTTACTCAGGCAAACCAAAGCCTAAGGTTACCTGGTTCAAAGATGAAGCTGACATACTAGAAGATGATCGCACTCATATAAAGACTACTCCAACAACGCTTGCTCTAGAGAAGATCAAGGCCAAACGTTCAGATTCTGGCAAATACTGTGTGGTTGTGGAGAACAGCACAGGCTCTAGGAAAGGTTTCTGTCAAGTTAATGTCGTCGGTAAGTATTATTTAGTAAGAAGAATAGACCTTCTGTTCTTTCAAAAGCAGAAGTGGAAATAACAATTTGTGCTGTGGGTTTTTTTTTTCTGCAGACCGTCCTGGACCACCAGTAGGACCAGTTATTTTTGATGAGGTAACCAAAGATTACATGGTTATCTCTTGGAAGCCTCCTTTAGATGATGGAGGAAGTGAAATTACCAATTACATTATTGAGAAGAAGGAGTTGGGTAAAGACATTTGGATGCCTGTGACATCTGCAAGTGCCAAGACAACATGCAAAGTTCCTAAACTGCTTGAAGGAAAAGATTATATTTTCCGGATACATGCTGAAAACCTGTATGGAATAAGTGACCCTCTGGTGTCTGATTCAATGAAAGCTAAAGATCGTTTCAGTATGCATTATTTTTCCTTTTTAGTGATTTAATGCTTGATACAGTTAATAGGAAGAATTAAATTTCTAACACGTTTTACTAACATTTGTCATAGGGGTTCCTGATGCACCTGATCAGCCAGTTGTTACAGAAGTTACCAAAGACTCTGCATTAGTAACCTGGAACAAGCCACATGATGGAGGAAAGCCCATCACAAACTACATCCTAGAAAAGAGGGAAACTATGTCTAAACGATGGGCTAGAGTTACCAAAGAGCCTATCCATCCATACACTAAATTTAGGGTTCCTGATCTTCTAGAAGGATGTCAGTATGAATTCCGGGTTTCTGCAGAAAATGAAATTGGTATTGGAGATCCAAGCCCACCATCCAAACCAGTCTTTGCTAAAGATCCAATTGGTATAGTATTGACGCATTCAGTAAGTTTTCATATTATCCAACTTTGCTTTCAGCTTATATTCTAACTCCTATTTTTTTCTTTTATTATGTAGCTAAACCAAGTCCACCTATTAATCCTGAAGCAATAGATACAACATGTAATTCAGTTGATCTAACTTGGCAGCCACCACGTCATGATGGTGGGAGCAAGATTCTGGGTTATATTGTTGAGTACCAGAAAGTTGGAGATGAAGACTGGAAAAGAGCCAATCACACTCCTGAGTCATGTCCTGAAACTAAATATAAAGTCACTGGTCTCCGGGATGGTCAAACCTATAAGTTCAGAGTGATGGCAGTCAATGAAGCTGGAGAATCGGATCCAGCTTATGTTCCAGAGCCAGTCCTAGTAAAAGACAGACTTGGTGAGTAAAATGTTCTCACCTGCATTTGCAAGGAAAATAGGTGTCTGACTGTATGTGCTTAACTATAATATGTAACCATGAATCAAATCTGAACGTACTATTCTCTTTATTCTAGAACCCCCTGAGTTGATTCTTGACGCCAACATGGCAAGAGAACAACACATTAAGGTTGGTGATACTCTAAGACTTAGTGCCATCATCAAAGGAGTGCCATTCCCAAAAGTAACCTGGAAAAAAGGAGACAGGGAGGCTCCAGCAAAAGCAAGAATTGATGTTACCCCAGTTGGTAGCAAGCTTGAAATTTGCAATGCTGCCCATGAAGATGGTGGAATTTATTCCTTAACGGTGGAGAATCCAGCTGGTTCAAAAACTGTCTCAGTAAAAGTACTTGTATTGGGTAAGAACTTTAATATTTATGCCATTAAAAATAAATTTTGACACACTTTAAGCTCTTGTCTGATTAAATCGCTTATTTAACTATTATTTAACACTTTTCAGATAAACCTGGGCCACCTAGAGATCTGGAAGTCAGTGAAATTAGGAAAGATTCTTGTTACCTTACTTGGAAGGAACCACTGGATGATGGTGGTTCTGTTGTTACAAATTATGTAGTTGAGAGGAGAGATGTTGCCAGCGCCCAGTGGTCACCTATTTCAACTACATCAAAGAAAAAGAGTCACTTGGCTAAACATCTTAATGAAGGCAATCAGTATCTCTTCCGAGTAGCTGCTGAGAACCAGTATGGACGTGGTCCTTTTGTTGAGACGCCTAAACCCATCAAGGCTCTGGATCCTCTCCGTAAGTTGCTTTCTCTGTATACAAAAGTATTGTTTGACTGTCTTTGAGAATATTACTTATTCATCATAAGTTCTTCTCTTGCTAAGATCCCCCTGGGCCACCCAAGAACCTACACCATGTAGATGTTGACAAGACTGAAGTCTCCCTCGTTTGGAATAAGCCAGATCGTGATGGTGGTTCTCCAATCACTGGATATTTGGTGGAATATCAAGAAGAAGGCACCCAGGACTGGATTAAGTTCAAGACTGTGACAAACTTAGAGTGTGTTGTTACTGGACTACAACAAGGAAAGACCTATAGATTCCGTGTGAAAGCTGAAAATATTGTGGGTCTTAGTCTCCCTGACACAACTATCCCAATAGAATGTCAAGAAAAACTAGGTAATTTGGGTATTGGCATTGTTATTTCATTTCTTCTTTAAATTATTCATATTGTGAAAATCAAAATCTCATGTACTCATGTTTACTTTCCAGTGCCTCCATCTATAGAGCTAGATGTGAAATTAATTGAAGGCCTTGTGGTAAAGGCTGGAACTACAGTCAGATTCCCGGCTATTATAAGAGGTGTGCCCGTGCCTACTGCAAAGTGGACAACTGACAGGGTTGAGATTAAAACAGATGAACACTACACAGTTGAAACCGACAACTTCTCATCAGTACTTACCATTAAGAACTGCTTAAGGAGAGACACTGGGGAATATCAAATCACAGTTTCCAATGCAGCTGGTAGCAAAACAGCAGCCGTACACCTTACTGTTCTTGATGTTCCTGGTCCACCAACAGGTCCCATTAATATTCTGGATGTTACCCCTGAACACATGACTATCTCATGGCAGCCACCTAAGGATGATGGAGGAAGCCCTGTGATCAATTATATTGTTGAGAAACAAGATACAAGGAAAGACACATGGGGTGTTGTCTCTTCAGGAAGCAGTAAGACAAAGCTGAAAATCCCACATTTGCAGAAGGGCTGTGAATATGTTTTCCGAGTTAGAGCAGAGAATAAGATAGGTGTTGGTCCTCCCCTTGACTCCGTACCTACAGTTGCTAAACATAAGTTTAGTCCTCCATCTCCTCCTGGTAAACCAGTGGTTACTGACATTACTGAAAATGCAGCAACAGTGTCTTGGACACTGCCAAAATCTGATGGTGGCAGTCCAATAACTGGCTACTATGTGGAACGTCGAGAAATAACTGGCAAATGGGTGAGGGTCAACAAAACACCTATAGCTGACCTGAAGTTTAGAGTGACTGGACTCTATGAGGGAAACACATATGAGTTTAGAGTTTTTGCTGAAAATCTTGCAGGACTAAGCAATCCATCCCCAAGTTCTGACCCAATAAAAGCTTGCCGGCCTATCAAACCACCTGGACCACCTATTAATCCTAAACTGAAAGACAAGAGCAGAGAAACAGCTGACCTAGTGTGGACAAAGCCTCTCAGTGATGGTGGCAGCCCCATTCTAGGATATGTAGTGGAGTGTCAGAAACCTGGCACAACACAATGGGACAGAATTAATAAAGATGAACTCATTAGGCAATGTGCCTTTAGGGTACCTGGACTAATTGAAGGAAATGAGTACAGATTCCGTATAAAGGCAGCTAATATTGTGGGAGAGGGAGAACCAAGAGAACTAGCAGAATCTGTGATTGCAAAAGACATCCTTCATCCTCCAGAAGTAGAACTTGATGTTACCTGTCGTGATGTTATTACTGTTAGAGTGGGCCAAACTATCCGCATTCTTGCTCGAGTCAAAGGCAGACCTGAACCAGACATAACATGGTCTAAGGAAGGCAAAGTATTGGTCCGAGAGAAGCGGGTTGACCTAATTCATGATCTACCTCGTGTTGAGTTACAAATTAAAGAAGCTGTTAGAGCAGATCATGGCAAGTATATCATCTCAGCTAAGAACAGCAGTGGACATGCCCAAGGTTCAGCCATTGTTAATGTTCTCGACAGACCTGGGCCTTGCCAGAATTTGAAGATTAGCAATGTAACCAAAGAGAACTGTACAATTACCTGGGAAAACCCACTAGATAATGGCGGCTCGGAAATAACAAATTTCATAGTAGAATATCGCAAACCGAACCAGAAAGGCTGGTCAATTGTTGCTTCGGATGTCACTAAGCGATTAATCAAGGCCAACCTTTTAGCCAACAATGAATATTATTTCAGAGTTTGTGCAGAGAATAAAGTAGGTGTTGGGCCAACCATTGAAACAAAAACTCCTATTCTGGCTATTAACCCCATTGACAGACCAGGTGAGCCTGAAAACCTTCACATTGCAGATAAAGGAAAGACGTTCGTCTATCTGAAGTGGCGGCGGCCTGATTATGATGGTGGCAGCCCAAATCTATCCTATCATGTTGAGAGAAGGCTGAAGGGCTCTGAGGACTGGGAAAGAGTGCATAAAGGAAGCATTAAAGAAACCCACTACATGGTTGACAAATGTGTTGAAAACCAGATTTATGAGTTCAGAGTGCAAACAAAGAACGAAGGTGGGGAAAGTGACTGGGTGAAGACAGAGGAAGTCGTTGTGAAGGAAGACTTACAGAAACCAGTGCTTGATCTGAAATTAAGTGGCGTGCTAACTGTCAAAGCAGGGGAAACCATTAGACTTGAGGCAGGGGTTAGAGGCAAACCGTTTCCAGAAGTTTTATGGACCAAGGACAAAGATGCTACAGACTTAACAAGATCACCAAGGGTCAAGATTGATACCAGTGCTGATTCATCTAAATTTTCTCTTACTAAAGCAAAGCGAAGTGATGGTGGTAAATATGTAATTACAGCAACTAATACAGCTGGCAGTTTTGTGGCCTATGCCACTGTCAATGTTTTAGATAAGCCTGGGCCTGTAAGAAATCTGAAAATTGTCGATGTGTCCAGTGATAGGTGTACTATTCGCTGGGATCCACCAGAAGATGATGGTGGCTGTGAAATCCAAAATTATATTCTAGAAAAATGTGAGACCAAGCGAATGGTTTGGTCTACCTATTCTGCTACCGTCTTAACACCTGGTGCTACAGTAACACGTCTCATAGAAGGAAATGAATATATTTTCAGAGTCCGTGCAGAAAATAAAATAGGCACAGGGCCTCCAACAGAAACTAAGCCAGTCATAGCAAAAACCAAATATGATAGACCTGGTCGTCCTGATCCCCCAGAAGTCACTAAAGTAAGCAAAGAAGAGATGACTGTGGTTTGGAATCCACCTGAATATGATGGTGGAAAGTCTATCACAGGATACTTTTTGGAGAAAAAGGAAAAACATTCAGCACGATGGGTCCCTGTTAACAAGAGTGCGATCCCTGAGAGACGTATGAAAGTACAGAATCTCCTCCCAGATCACGAATATCAGTTCCGTGTCAAGGCAGAAAATGAAATTGGAATTGGAGAACCAAGCTTGCCATCGAGACCAGTGGTGGCAAAAGACCCCATAGGTAAGACATTCTTGTTTTTTCTGATATTATCCCAACTGTTAATCTCAAGCACAGAGGAATTAGATAAATAAGTTAAATCCGTAACATCAAAACTATATTTTAGCAAATATTTTTCCAAATAGACCTTTTACCAAATCACCTTTAATGTAAAGTGGTAGATTCCAATTTTTATAAAGGAAAATAAAGAGGACTCAGTAATTGAAAAATTGAATTTCCTATCTTTGATTATCCAAGATTGACTATATAAAACTATATCTTAAAGTATCACTAGTAGTAGTTAACCATGTGTACATTTATTCTTATATTTATTTTCAGAGCCTCCTGGTCCACCAACCAATTTCAAAGTGGTTGATACAACCAAAAATTCCATAACTCTTGGGTGGGGAAAACCAGTCTATGATGGTGGTGCACCAATAATTGGATATGTTGTGGAAATGAGACCAAAAATAGCAGATGCATCACCTGATGAAGGCTGGAAAAGGTGCAATGCTGCAGCACAACTTGTTCGCATGGAATTCACTGTTACCAGCTTGGATGAAAACCAGGAATATGAGTTCAGGGTGTGTGCTCAAAACCAAGTTGGCATTGGGCGCCCTGCAGAACTAAAGGAAGCTATCAAACCTAAAGAAATACTAGGTGAGGCCCTCCTTTGTCACTTGATTCATTCACACTCATTTCTTCCATGATTTCCCCATGTTCTGAAAAGTCAACTAATAACCTTTAATGTCATTTGCAGAACCTCCGGAGATTGATTTGGATGCCAGCATGAGAAAACTGGTCACAGTGAGAGCAGGATGCCCTATTCGACTATTTGCCATAGTGAGAGGGCGACCGGCCCCTAAAGTCACTTGGCGAAAAGTGGGTATTGATAATGTGGTCAGAAAAGGACAAGTCGATCTGGTTGACACTATGGCCTTCCTGGTTATCCCCAATTCTACCCGTGACGACTCAGGAAAATATTCCTTAACTCTTGTGAACCCGGCAGGAGAAAAGGCTGTATTTGTAAATGTCAGAGTATTAGGTGGGTTGCTAAAATGCTTCTCCCTCCCTCTTCAAAAACGAATTAGTTCATAGGGATACTAAGGGGACATGTATATCTGATTTTGTGGTTCTTTACAGACACTCCTGGACCTGTGTCTGATTTGAAAGTTTCGGATGTCACTAAAACATCATGCCATGTGTCCTGGGCCCCTCCTGAAAATGATGGTGGGAGCCAAGTGACACATTATATTGTGGAGAAACGTGAGGCAGAGAGAAAGACGTGGTCAACTGTTACCTCAGAAGTTAAGAAAACGAGCTTCCAAGTAACTAATCTTGTCCCTGGGAATGAGTATTTCTTCAGAGTAACTGCTGTCAACGAGTATGGCCCCGGCGTCCCAACAGATGTCCCCAAACCAGTGCTTGCATCAGATCCTCTGAGTAAGTAATATCCTTTCTTGCTCCTTTTAACTCCAGTCTCCTATTTTAGCAAGGTCAAGATATCAGTACCATTTTAATCCACTACTGAAGGAGATTTCGTTTGTGGAAACCCAAACAGTACAATAAATATCTAACTCACTCATGAGACTTTTTTGATCTGTCTCATTTTGTACTTTTTATTTTCAACGTCCTGAACCATAGTTTCTATATACTTGGAAGCACATGGCATACTAAAACTCTTACGTACATTAACAAAGGGGATTTGATTAGGTTACCTAGATAATTTTCTAAGTTGTGTTTTTCTTCTAGGTGAGCCAGATCCCCCAAGGAAATTAGAAGTGACTGAAATGACAAAGAACAGTGCCACATTAGCCTGGTTACCTCCCCTGCGTGATGGAGGGGCTAAAATCGATGGCTATATCATTAGTTACCGAGAAGAAGAGCAGCCTGCAGATCGCTGGACAGAGTACTCAGTGGTAAAAGATCTCAGTCTTGTTGTCACTGGCCTAAAGGAAGGAAAGAAATATAAATTCAGAGTAGCAGCCAGAAATGCTGTTGGAGTCAGTTTGCCAAGAGAAGCTGAGGGAGTATATGAAGCCAAAGAACAACTGTGTAAGTAGTTGTTGCTTCATTTATATTATGTGATAAAAGTTTATTAGATTTTTTTTTACATGTAGACATTTCTTCCCTGAGGAATCTAGCCCCAGAAGTACTTGAAAAAAAGTAGAGAACAGCAGTTTTCAAACATGTGGGTTCACAACACATAGTAAATAAATTTTAAATCATGACAGAGTATAAACACACACATATATATGACTTTAAAAAAGTTTCTTGAAAC
This sequence comes from Daubentonia madagascariensis, assembly GCA_023783475.1. NCBI lineage: Eukaryota > Metazoa > Chordata > Mammalia > Primates > Daubentoniidae > Daubentonia > Daubentonia madagascariensis. Next base: position 30,075,226 of record JAKFHU010002088.1, read on the forward strand.
AATACCTATCATTATGTGTGCTGCCCTCTGATATTTTCTATTCTGTTCTATTTCTTTAATTGGCTTGATACAAACATTAATTTGAACCCATTGATGGGTTATAGCTCACAACTTTAAAAACACCAGTGTAGTTCCCCACAAGAAGAAATTTAATACCCTAAAATTAATGTCTTTTCATTTTACTTTCAGTGCCACCAAAGATCCTTATGCCAGAGCAAATTACTATTAAAGCTGGGAAGAAACTCAGAATTGAAGCCCATGTATACGGAAAGCCTCATCCCACATGTAAATGGAAAAAAGGAGAAGATGAAGTTGTCACATCCAGCCACCTGGCAGTGCATAAAGCAGACAGTTCTTCAATTCTGATCATAAAAGATGTTACTAGGAAAGACAGCGGTTACTATAGTCTCACAGCAGAGAACAGTTCTGGGACAGACACTCAGAAAATCAAAGTTATAGTCATGGGTAGGTTAAGTGTGAGACAAATGGCCATCTAAATATAAAGGTCCATTAGATCCCTATTCTTATATTTCTTTCCTCTTTCTGGTTCACACAGATGCCCCTGGGCCCCCTCAGCCTCCGTTTGACATTTCTGATATAGACGCCGATGCCTGCTCCCTGTCGTGGCACATCCCTCTGGAGGATGGAGGCAGTAACATCACCAATTACATCGTGGAGAAGTGTGACGTAAGCCGTGGTGACTGGGTTACGGCTCTAGCTTCAGTCACAAAAACTTCCTGCAGGGTTGGAAAACTGATCCCAGGCCAGGAGTATGTGTTCCGGGTCCGTGCTGAAAATCGATTTGGCATTTCAGAGCCTCTCGTGTCTCCAAAGATGCTTGCTAAGTTCCCATTTGGTATGTATTTTTTTCAGGGAGAAAAAAAAAATGATGTTCTCTTTCTGGTCTGTTACTTAATGTAGAAATTGACATTTCCCCTGTCTTCACCTCCAGACGTTCCTAGTGAACCAAAGAACGCACGAGTCACCAAAGTCAACAAAGACTGCATTTTTGTCGCATGGGACAGACCAGACAGTGATGGAGGGAGCCCCATTACTGGTTACCTGATTGAACGCAAGGAAAGAAACAGTTTGCTTTGGGTGAAAGCTAATGACACTCTTGTCCGGTCAACTGAATATCCCTGTGCTGGCCTCATAGAAGGTCTTGAGTATTCATTTAGAATCTATGCCCTAAACAAAGCTGGATCCAGCCCACCCAGCAAACCCACAGAATATGTAACTGCAAGAATGCCAGTTGGTAAGTATTTTTCTTTTTAGTATTTTGGAGGCACATTTAAATCTTGGAGTAGCTGAAGATTACTACTTCTAGAGAGGAAGATGTTCTCTCTCTATCTTACTATGAAAATGTACTTCATATAATTCTCTTAAAAGCACACAGCAAAGACTCAAAAGCACATACTGGTTGGATGATTATTAAAATGGGATGATTGTCATTCTGTTGAGCTTGTTACTTAGCAGCAGGGGTGATAATGTGAAATGTGGAAGTTTAAACCTCTGCTAGTAAGATAAATGCTGAGAATACCTCCTTTGGTTTTAGATCCTCCTGGGAAACCTGAAGTCATTGATGTCACCAAGAGTACTGTATCCCTCATCTGGGCCCGTCCGAAGCATGATGGAGGCAGTAAAATTATTGGCTATTTCGTAGAAGCCTGCAAACTTCCTGGTGATAAGTGGGTACGGTGCAATACTACACCTCACCAGATTCCCCAGGAAGAGTATACAGCTACTGGCTTGGAAGAGAATGCTCAGTATCAATTTAGAGCAATTGCCAGGACCGCAGTAAACATCAGCCAGCCTTCTGAACCTTCTGATCCAGTGACTATCCTCGCAGAAAATGGTAAGATTCTGTTGAGTATTATAGGCAAAGATATACAGTATTCATGATGTTAATTTCTCCTAATAAAAAACAAAATCTACACCTGTGGAAAAAAGGAAAAATAAAATGACAGATACTCTGTATACAGACACCAAAAATTATGATTATAAAGAATCTTAAGAACATGCTAAATTAAAAAGCAGGATAGAAAACTGTGAAGACTGTGTAATTTCAACAGTACCCATGCACAAAAAGACAACAAAGAAATACACCAAAATGATAATAGTGAAAATTTATGGTTGTTAAAATTATGGGTAATCTTCACTTTTTTCTTCATACTTTTGGCATTGTCAAATTTCTACATATTCAAAAGAATTTATTCTTTTATAATAAATACATTACTTGGTAGTTATCAGAGGCAGGGGGGAGGGCAGGGGGAGTAGGAAAAAGGGAAGATGTTGGTCCAAGGGTGCAAAGTTTCAGTTAGACAGGAGGAATAGGTTTTAGTGATCTAGTGCACAGCATGGTGACCACAGTTAATAATAATGTATTATATATCTCAAAATTGCTAAAGGACTAGATTTTAAATGTCCTTATCACAAAAAAAGATGAGTAGATGAAGTGATGGATATGTTAATCAGCTTGATTTAATCATTCCACAATGTGTATATATATCAAAACATCACATTTGTTTTATGCCCCATAAATATATACAATTATTATTTGTCTATTAAAAAATTTTTAAATAAAATTAAAATCCCATTCTTGAAAGAAACAGCATACAAATATTTTACTATTTTTGATAAGGATTATGTAATATAGCTTTGCAAATATTAAATCCTTTCATCTTATTTCTTTCCAGTTCCTCCCAGGATAGAGCTGAGTGTGGCTATGAGATCTTTGCTTACTGTGAAAGCTGGGACTAATGTTTGCTTGGATGCTACTGTTTTTGGTAAACCAATGCCAACAATTTCTTGGAAGAAAGATGGCACGCTGCTAAAACCAGCAGAAGGCATAAAGATGGCCATGCAGCGGAACCTATGCACCTTGGAGCTATTCAGTGTAAACCGAAAGGACTCAGGAGACTATACCATTACTGCTGAAAATTCAAGTGGTTCCAAATCAGCCACCATTAAGCTTAAAGTGTTAGGTAACTACAGCACTTAATTAGAATACGTATTTTACTTTGGTTAATGGGATGTAAATAGGATTTACAAAATAATATGCGAGAAAAGATACATATCCTAATATATATTCTCCTAAGCACAGAATTATTCTTACCACAGAACAATGTTGTTTTAGAGCTAAAAAGAGCTTTAGAGATCACATATTCCAGTTACCTGATTTTACATATGAAGAAACTAAGATTCTAAAAAATTAAGTAACTTCCAAGGTCATACAGGAAATTGACTTTATAAAGATTGCAACCCAGGTTTCCAGACCCCTACTCTATACTCATTCCCTAGTTCACACATTTTAGTGAAAGACTTCACTTTTCTTCCTTATTCTTTCAGATAAACCAGGTCCTCCAGCATCTATTAAAATCAACAAAATGTATTCAGATCGTGCAATGCTTTCTTGGGAACCTCCTCTTGAAGATGGAGGCTCAGAAATCACCAACTATATTATTGACAAACGGGAAACAAGCAGGCCCAACTGGGCTCAAGTCTCTGCTACTGTGCCCATCACCAGCTGCAGTGTGGAGAAACTTATAGAGGGCCACGAGTATCAGTTCCGTGTTTGTGCTGAAAATAAATATGGAGTGGGCGATCCAGTCTTCACTGAACCAGCAATTGCTAAAAACCCATATGGTAGGAATATTTCCCTGTCGTTTTTTTCATTTTACTTTTTAAATATTACCTTTTAGTTTGGGAAATTAACTTTTCACTCAATCTCTTCAGACCCCCCTGGACGCTGTGATCCTCCTGTTATTAGCAACATAACCAAAGATCACATGACGGTCAGCTGGAAACCACCTGCAGATGATGGTGGCTCACCCATCACTGGCTATTTGCTTGAAAAGCGGGAAACCCAGACAGTTAACTGGACTAAGGTCAACAGAAAGCCTGTTATAGAAAGAACAATAAAAGCAACAGGTCTCCAAGAAGGTACCGAATATGAGTTCCGAGTTACCGCTATAAATAAAGCTGGACCAGGCAAACCCAGTGATGCATCCAAAGCAGCTTATGCTCGGGACCCTCAGTGTAAGTGTTCATGAAAGAGTTCCATACCCTGGGTTACAATCAGCATTAAACAACCAGGAATGAGGTTTTAATAAAAATACTCTATTGTTATTTATCCTCAGATCCTCCTGGCCCACCAGCTTTCCCTAAAGTATATGATACAACCCGTAGTTCCGTGAGTCTATCCTGGGGCAAGCCAGCCTATGACGGCGGTAGCCCTATCATTGGTTATCTCGTTGAAGTAAAACGAGCTGACTCTGATAACTGGGTGAGGTGCAATTTACCAGAGAAGCTACAGAAAACCCGCTTTGAGGTTACCGGCCTGATGGAAAACACACAATATCAATTCCGCGTGTACGCCGTTAATAAGATTGGATACAGTGACCCCAGTGACGTGCCAGATAAACACTACCCCAAGGACATCTTGAGTAAGTATTACCAGGAGAAATAGATAAGACTTTTCTTAGCAATCATATTCTAAGAGGGAGAATAGAACTCCCTGATGTAGATTTGTTTATTTACAAGGTTTAGAGTTGATAACTCCAGGAGTACATTTTAGGAGAGCTGGGCTGGTACTTCGTGGTATTGTAGAATGGGGCACATGGAACGCAAGGTGATTTGTGGTTTTGAAAGGCTTTTCATACATATATGAGAATTTCACATCTTCAAAAAAATGTGGAATATAGGAATTTTATTTTGAGAATAAGTAGGTCTTTTTATTAAGTAGTGAGCTATTTATCATTTTTATGGTTTTATTTTCTCTTCCAATCCACCCTCTCCATAAGTATGTAATTGGTGTGCTCTCCATCTTAATTTCCCTTCTCCCTATTTCTTCTGTTCACTTATTCTCCATAACAATTTTCCCCTTTATTTGAAATACTTGTTATTATAGTTCATCCTCTATGTACTTTTCTCCCTACAATGAAATAATGAAGAGAGCCAGAGTATATGGCAGAGTACCTTTGCTGAATATAGAAAAGAAAAAAATACAAGAATGGAAGAGAATCAAGGACCAATCACCTACTTTCTTTTAATATACATAGAGTTTGAAAGTATGCCAGATTCATGAAAAGATGAGGTACAGATCCTCCAGGGAGAACTTGTTTAAGCCTAAAGCATATTTGGAAAATGGAAAGATCAAAAATTTGTACAGAGTATTGAAAATGGTTTTGAGGATTAAGAATGTTTTAAAGAAAAGAAATAAGGTCTAGAAAAGAGAGATATTTTAGGAGTGATAAGGTCAGTCTTTGGAAATACATTTGACCATTAAATTTTTATTACTTTTACTTTCTTCACCCCAAAATTAAACAGTTCCACCCGAGGGTGAACTTGATGCAGATCTAAGGAAAACACTCATATTACGTGCTGGAGTTACTATGAGACTATATGTACCAGTAAAAGGACGTCCACCTCCAAAGATTACGTGGTCTAAACCAAATGTCAATCTAAGAGAAAGGATTGGACTGGACATAAAGTCAACTGACTTTGACACTTTCTTGCGTTGTGAAAATGTGAATAAATATGATGCAGGGAAATATATCTTGACCCTGGAGAACAGCTGTGGTAAAAAGGAATACACAATTGTAGTGAAAGTGCTTGGTAAGTCTATTTGAAAAAAAGAATCAGATATGTTTAAGAATGTAGTTTGTGTATTTTTTAACATGTTTATTTCTTACTTACCCACTATTTATCCAGATACTCCTGGGCCACCCATCAACGTGACTGTTAAGGAAGTATCCAAAGACTCTGCTTATGTCACCTGGGAACCTCCCATTATTGATGGCGGAAGCCCCATCATAAACTATGTGGTAGAAAAACGTGATGCAGAGAGGAAGTCCTGGTCTACAGTGACAACTGAGTGCTCAAAAACAAGCTTCAGAGTATCCAACTTGGAGGAGGGAAAATCCTACTTCTTCAGGGTGTTTGCTGAAAACGAATATGGCATTGGTGATCCCGGTGAAACACGTGATGCTGTCAAAGCTTCCGGTGAGCAAATGGGGTACCACTCCATCATTTTGAGTGACATCCTACTTGTTTTTCTGGGGCTTAGGCTTATCATATCTCCTTTGCTTCAGAAACCCCTGGACCAGTTGTAGACCTGAAAGTGATGTCTGTAACTAAGTCATCTTGTAGCATTGGCTGGAAAAAGCCTCACAGTGATGGTGGAAGTCGAATTATCGGATATGTAGTCGATTTCCTGACTGAAGAAAATAAGTGGCAACGAGTTATGAAATCCTCAAGCCTACGGTATTCCACAAAAGATCTGAATGAGGGAAAGGAATACACCTTCAGAGTGAGCGCTGAGAATGAAAATGGCGAAGGAACCCCCAGTGAAATCACTGTTGTGGCAAAGGATGATGTTGGTGAGCCTCCACCTATACACCTTCCTTTTCCTTCTATTGTCATCAAAAGTGCACTCTTGAGCCCTACTCACTGGCTTATCTAAAAGTCCCTTAAAAACTATAACGATCTGAAAAAGTTAATTGCCTGGCCTTAAAAATAACAATAACTTATCTCTGCTGTTTTACAGTGGCTCCTGATCTCGACTTAAAGGATCTACCCGATTTGTGCTACTTGGCTAAAGAAAACAGCAACTTCCGTCTTAAGATCCCCATAAAAGGCAAGCCAGCTCCATCAGTATCCTGGAAGAAAGGAGAAGACCCTCTACCAACTGACACAAGAGTCAGTGTTGAGTCATCTGCAGTTAACACAACTCTTATAGTATATGATTGCCAAAAATCTGATGCTGGAAAATACACAATCACACTTAAGAATGTTGCTGGCACCAAGGAAGGAACTATCTCCATAAAAGTTGTTGGCAAGCCTGGCATCCCCACTGGGCCAATCAAATTTGATGAAGTCACAGCAGAAGCCATGACCTTAAAGTGGGGTCCTCCAAAGGATGACGGAGGTTCTGAAATCACCAACTATATCCTGGAGAAGAGAGATTCTGTGAACAATAAGTGGGTGACATGTGCCTCAGCCGTCCAGAAAACCACCTTTAGAGTAACCAGACTCCATGAGGGCATGGAATATACCTTCAGGGTCAGTGCTGAAAATAAATATGGTGTAGGAGAAGGCCTGAAATCAGAGCCAATTGTTGCTAAACATCCATTTGGTAAGTGTCTCAAAGTCAGAAAACATAAAGCAAAACATGGTTTGGGGGAGGTTCCTTATTATAAATCTTGCATTGTCTACTTTTTTCTAGATGTGCCTGATGCTCCCCCACCTCCCAAGATTGTGGATGTCAGACATGACTCAGTATCTCTAACTTGGACTGACCCCAGAAAAACTGGTGGCTCTCCAATTACAGGTATTTAGTTTGCTCTTATCCTACAGCTTTTACATCAAGGTTCCTTCCAAATATTTCCCTGAAAACAGTTGAACATGTGCTCCTTATTGATAGCACTGTCTGCATTTTTCTTTCAGTACCTGCAGTTAGTGTTGAATTTCATTGAAAACCTCCTAATGTAATAGTTAATAAAGAAAGTCTTTCTTAGTGATAACATCTATTTTTGTAAGTTAAAATTGTTCAACAGAAGGGATATAAATAACTATTTACATTCCAAGAGGAAAAAAAATGGCATCGTTCCTGGGTAATAAATATGTGGATACTAGCAATAATGATTATCTGTTCAATATATCCAAATATAAATAATTTGGGCAAAAATATTTATATTGTAAAATCAGGCTACATTTATACTTTCTACGTGAACTGACACATCCCTGGGTCTTTTGCAGGGTATCATATTGAGTTCAAGGAAAGAAACAGCCTTTTATGGAAGAGAGCTAACAAGACTCCTATAAGGATGAAAGACTTTAAAGTGACAGGACTAACGGAAGGTCTTGAGTATGAGTTCCGAGTTATGGCAATCAACTTAGCAGGTGTGGGCAAACCAAGCCTGCCATCAGAGCCAGTCGTGGCACTCGATCCAATTGGTAAGTCATTATACAAAGAAAAACCCAGGTACATTTTCTGGATGAAGAAAACATTGGTATTTGTTTGACCGGTTTTGTTTTCATGTTTTAGATCCTCCTGGAAAACCTGAGGTTATTAATGTAACAAGGAATTCAGTGACTCTCATTTGGACTGAACCCAAATATGACGGTGGTCATAAGTTAACTGGATATATAGTGGAGAAGCGGGATCTCCCTTCTAAGTCTTGGACGAAAGCCAACCACGTTAATGTCCCAGACTGCGCCTTTACTGTAACTGACCTTGTTGAGGGTGGAAAATATGAATTCAGAGTTAGGGCAAAGAATACAGCAGGTGCTATCAGTGCTCCATCAGAAAGTACAGGAACCATTATCTGCAAGGATGAATATGGTAGGTCCATTTTATTTTTTATGCACTTTGTTAAAAAATAGCAAATTAAGCCTCCTTAATTTTCTGATTTAAATAATTTTTTTTCCCTTTGCAGAGGCACCAACCATTGTCCTTGATCCAACAATAAAAGATGGACTAACAGTGAAAGCAGGGGATACCATTGTTTTGAGTGCCATTAGCATTCTTGGCAAACCCCTTCCAAAGTCAAGTTGGTCCAAGGCAGGAAAAGATGTTAGACCATCAGATATCACCCAAATAACTTCGACCCCAACATCTTCCATGCTTACTGTCAAGTATGCCACTAGAAAAGATGCTGGTGAATACACCATCACTGCTACCAATGCTTTTGGCACAAAGGAGGAACATGTGAAGGTAACAGTCCTTGATGTACCTGGTCCTCCAGGTCCTATTGAAATCAGTAATGTTTCTGCTGAAAAAGCAACACTTACATGGACACCTCCCTTGGAAGATGGAGGCTCACCAATTAAGTCCTATGTTCTTGAAAAGAGAGAAACCAGCCGACTTTTATGGACAGTGGTTTCTGAAGATATTCAGTCTTGCAGGCATGTGGCAACCAAACTTATCCAAGGAAATGAGTACATCTTCCGGGTCTCAGCTGTAAACCACTATGGCAAAGGAGAACCTGTACAGTCTGAACCTGTCAAAATGGTAGACAGATTTGGTATGTAGAGCATGTGAGGGAATTGATATGGGAACATTTACAGCAGAGTTCAGGGACTCATGGATTTCTCATAAATTTGCTTCTTTTTCAGGTCCCCCTGGCCCTCCTGAAAAACCAGAGGTATCAAATGTCACTAAGAACACTGCCACTGTCAGTTGGAAGAGGCCAGTGGATGATGGTGGCAGTGAAATCACAGGATATCATGTAGAAAAGAGAGAAAAGAAAGGCTTGCGATGGGTGAGGGCAACAAAGACACCCGTTTCTGATCTCAGATGCAAAGTAACGGGACTGCAAGAAGGAAGCACCTACGAATTCCGTGTCAGTGCAGAAAACAGAGCAGGAATTGGTCCACCTAGTGATGCTTCAAATTCTGTTCTAATGAAAGATGCAGCATGTTAGTATTTATCCTTTTCAACACCGCTCATTCGGGAGTGCCAATATTTTATATAAATTATCCAAAAGCCAAACTCTGAATATACACTTTTGTGCCTTTGTTTCTTTTTCAGATCCTCCAGGACCACCTGCAAATGCACGTGTCACTGATACCACCAAGAAATCTGCTTCTTTAGCATGGGGCAAGCCTCATTATGATGGTGGACTTGAAATCACAGGCTACATCGTAGAGCATCAAAAAGCAGGAGAGGAGGCCTGGATAAAAGATACAACAGGAACTGCTCTCAGAATCACTGAGTTTGTTGTCCCTGATCTTCAGACTAAAGAAAAATACAACTTTAGAATCAGTGCCATTAATGATGCAGGTGTTGGGGAGCCAGCAGTGATTCCAGATGTTGAAATTGTAGAACGGGAAATAGCTCCTGATTTTGAACTAGATGCTGAGCTTCGAAGAACACTTGTTGTTAGAGCAGGACTCAGTATTAGAATATTTGTGCCAATTAAAGGTCGTCCTGCTCCTGAAGTGACATGGACCAAGGATGACATCAACCTGAAAAACCGAGCCAACATTGAAAATACAGACTCATTTACTCTCCTGATTATCCCAGAATGTAACAGATATGACACCGGTAAATTTGTGATGACCATTGAAAACCCTGCTGGGAAGAAAAGTGGCTTTGTTAACGTCAGAGTCTTGGACACACCAGGCCCTGTCCTCAACCTGAGGCCTACAGACATCACAAAGGACAGTGTCACCCTGCATTGGGACCTCCCTCTGATAGATGGAGGCTCACGTATAACAAACTATATTGTAGAGAAACGTGAAGCAACACGGAAATCTTATTCCACAGCCACCACCAAGTGCCATAAATGCACATATAAAGTTACTGGTTTGTCTGAAGGATGTGAATACTTCTTCAGAGTGATGGCAGAGAATGAATATGGAATTGGTGAGCCAGCAGAAACTACAGAACCTGTAAGAGCCTCTGAAGCACCATCACCACCAGACAGCCTTAACATCATGGACATAACTAAGAGCACCGTCAGCCTGGCGTGGCCTAAACCCAAACACGATGGTGGCAGCAAGATCACTGGCTATGTGATTGAAGCCCAAAGAAAAGGCTCTGACCAATGGACTCACATCACAACCGTGAAAGGGTTAGAATGTGTTGTGAGGAATCTAACCGAAGGGGAGGAATACACCTTTCAAGTGATGGCAGTGAACAGTGCAGGGAGAAGTGCCCCTAGAGAAAGCAGGCCTGTCATTGTCAAGGAGCAGACAATGCTTCCAGAGTTGGATCTTCGTGGCATCTATCAGAAACTGGTCATTGCCAGAGCTGGGGACAACATCAAAGTAGAAATTCCAGTGCTTGGTCGACCAAAGCCCACAGTGACATGGAAGAAAGGAGACCAAATTCTTAAACAGACACAGAGAGTTAATTTTGAAAATACAGCAACTTCAACCATCTTAAATATCAACGAGTGTGTCCGAAGTGATAGTGGGCCCTATCCGTTAACAGCAAGGAACATTGTAGGAGAGGTTGGTGATGTCATCACCATTCAAGTTCATGATATCCCAGGGCCACCTACTGGACCAATCAAATTTGATGAAGTTTCATCTGATTTTGTAACCTTTTCTTGGGACCCCCCTGAGAACGATGGAGGTGTACCAATAAGCAACTACATAGTGGAAATGCGGCAGACTGACAGTACTACCTGGGTCGAGTTGGCAACCACTGTTATACGCACTACCTTTAAAGCCACCCGCCTTACTACAGGAGTAGAATATCAATTCCGTGTAAAAGCTCAAAATAGGTATGGGGTTGGACCAGGCATCACATCAGCATCTGTAGTTGCCAACTATCCATTTAAGGTTCCTGGGCCTCCTGGTACCCCCCAGGTAACTGCAGTTACTAAGGATTCAATGACAATTAGCTGGCATGAACCACTTTCTGATGGGGGAAGCCCCATTTTAGGATATCACATTGAAAGAAAAGAACGAAACGGTATCCTCTGGCAGACTGTGAGCAAAGCATTAGTACCAGGCAACATTTTCAAATCAAGTGGACTTACAGATGGTATTGCTTATGAATTCCGAGTGATTGCAGAAAATATGGCAGGCAAAAGCAAGCCAAGCAAGCCGTCTGAACCTATGTTTGCTTTGGATCCCATTGACCCACCTGGGAAACCAGTACCTCTAAATATTACTAGACACACAGTGACACTTAAATGGGCTAAGCCTGAATATACTGGAGGCTTTAAAATTACTAGTTATATAGTTGAAAAGAGAGACCTTCCTAATGGCCGGTGGCTGAAGGCCAACTTCAGCAACATTTTGGAGAATGAATTTACAGTCAGTGGCCTAACAGAAGATGCTGCATATGAATTCCGTGTGATTGCCAAAAATGCTGCTGGTGCCATTAGTCCACCATCTGAGCCATCCGATGCTATCACATGCAGGGATGACGTTGAAGCACCAAGGATAATGGTGGATGTTAAATTTAAGGACACGATTATATTAAAAGCAGGTGAAGCATTCAAGCTTGAAGCTGATGTTTCAGGTCGCCCACCCCCAACAATGGAATGGACCAAAGACGGAAAGGAGCTGGAAGGCACAGCAAAATTAGAAATAAAAATTGCCGATTTCTCTACTAATCTGGTAAATAAGGATTCATCAAGAAGGGATAGCGGTGCCTATACCCTTACAGCAACTAATCCTGGCGGCTTTGCCAAACACATCTTCAATGTCAAAGTCCTTGACAGACCAGGCCCACCTGAAGGGCCATTAGCTGTATCTGAAGTGACATCAGAAAAGTGTGTATTGTCATGGTTGCCTCCACTAGATGATGGAGGTGCCAAAATTGATCATTACATAGTACAGAAACGTGAAACCAGCAGATTGGCATGGACAAATGTAGCCTCAGAAGTCCCAGTAACAAAACTAAAGGTCACTAAACTTTTGAAAGGTAATGAGTACATTTTCCGTGTCATGGCCGTAAATAAATATGGAGTTGGAGAGCCACTAGAATCAGAGCCTGTGCTTGCAGTGAATCCTTATGGACCCCCTGATCCACCCAAAAATCCTGAAGTTACAGCTATTACTAAAGATTCGATGGTTGTCTGCTGGGGACATCCTGACTCTGATGGAGGAAGTGAAATCATCAATTACATCGTGGAACGGCGTGACAAAGCTGGGCAACGTTGGGTGAAATGCAACAGAAAAACTCTTACTGATTTAAGATATAAAGTGTCTGGACTGACAGAAGGACATGAATATGAGTTCAGGATTATGGCTGAAAACGCTGCTGGAATTAGTGCACCAAGTGCTACCAGTCCATTTTATAAGGCTTGTGACGCTGTATTTAAACCTGGCCCACCAGGTAACCCACGTGTTCTAGATACAAGCAGATCATCCATTTCAATCGCTTGGAATAAACCTATCTATGATGGTGGTTCAGAAATCACTGGGTACCTGGTTGAGATTGCCCTGCCAGAGGAAGATGAATGGCAGGTTGTCACCCCACCAGCCGGGCTCAAGGCAACGTCTTATACCATCACCAACCTCATAGAGAATCAGGAATATAAAATCCGCATCTATGCCATGAATTCTGAAGGACTTGGGGAACCTGCCCTTGTTCCTGGAACTCCAAAGGCTGAAGAGAGAATGCTACCACCAGAGATCGAACTGGACGCTGACCTGCGCAAAGTTGTTACTATAAGAGCCTGTTGCACCCTGCGACTTTTTGTTCCAATCAAAGGAAGGCCTGCACCTGAGGTGAAGTGGGCCCGGGAACATGGAGAATCTTTAGATAAAGCTAGCATTGAATCCACAAGCTCTTATACCCTGCTTATTGTTGGAAATGTAAACAGATTTGACAGCGGCAAATACATACTAACTGTAGAAAACAGCTCAGGCAGCAAGTCTGCATTTGTCAATGTTAGAGTACTGGATACCCCGGGCCCTCCACAGGATCTGAAGGTAAAGGAGGTCACTAAGACATCTGTCACCTTGACATGGGAGCCTCCTCTCCTGGATGGCGGTTCAAAAATAAAGAACTATATTGTTGAAAAGCGGGAATCAACAAGAAAAGCATATTCAACTGTTGCAACAAACTGCCACAAGACTTCCTGGAAGGTAGACCAGCTTCAAGAAGGCTGTAGCTACTATTTCAGGGTTCTCGCTGAAAATGAATATGGCATCGGGCTGCCCGCTGAAACTGCAGAATCAGTGAAAGCATCAGAACGACCTCTTCCTCCAGGAAAAATAACTTTGGTGGATGTCACAAGAAATAGTGTGTCACTCTCATGGGAGAAACCAGAGCATGATGGAGGCAGCCGAATTCTAGGCTACATTGTGGAGATGCAGAGCAAAGGCAGTGATAAATGGGCCACATGTGCCACGGTCAAGGTCACCGAAGCCACTATCACTGGGTTAATTCAGGGTGAAGAATACTCTTTCCGTGTTTCGGCTCAGAATGAAAAAGGCATCAGTGATCCTAGACAACTGAGTGTGCCAGTGATTGCCAAAGATCTTGTCATTCCACCAGCCTTCAAACTCCTGTTCAATACTTTCACTGTCCTGGCCGGTGAAGACCTGAAAGTTGATGTTCCATTCATTGGACGCCCTACACCAGCTGTAACCTGGCATAAAGATGATGTGCCACTGAAGCAGACAACTAGAGTCAATGCAGAGAGCACAGACCATAATTCACTACTGACAATAAAGGAAGCTTGCCGAGAAGATGTTGGCCATTATGTAGTTAAACTGACTAACTCAGCTGGTGAAGCTACTGAAACCCTTAATGTTATTGTCCTCGACAAACCGGGGCCTCCAACTGGACCAGTTAAAATGGATGAAGTAACAGCTGATAGTATTACTCTTTCTTGGGGCCCACCTAAGTATGATGGTGGAAGTTCTATCAATAATTACATTGTTGAGAAAAGGGAAACTTCCACAACCACCTGGCATATTGTGTCAGCTACAGTTGCAAGGACAACAATAAAGGCTTGCAGATTAAAGACTGGATGTGAATATCAGTTTAGAATTGCAGCTGAAAACAGATATGGAAAGAGTACCTACCTCAATTCAGAGCCTATTGTGGCCCAGTATCCATTCAAAGTTCCTGGTCCTCCTGGCACTCCTATCGTCACTGCTTCCTCCAAGGACAGCATGGAAGTACAATGGAATGAGCCAGTTAGTGATGGAGGAAGCAGAGTCATCGGCTATCATCTAGAACGCAAGGAAAGAAATAGCATCCTCTGGGTTAAGTTGAATAAAACACCTATTCCTCAAACCAAGTTTAAGACAACTGGCCTTGATGAAGGCATTGAATATGAATTTAGAGTCTCCGCAGAGAACATCGTGGGCATTGGCAAGCCAAGTAAAGTGTCAGAATGCTACGTAGCTCGTGACCCCTGTGATCCACCAGGACGGCCAGAGGCAATCATTGTCACAAGGAATTCTGTGACTCTTCAGTGGAAGAAACCCGCCTATGATGGTGGAAGCAAGATCACCGGCTATGTCGTTGAAAAGAAAGAATTACCCGATGGCCGCTGGATGAAAGCCAGTTTTACAAATATCATTGACACTCAGTTTGAAGTAACTGGCCTAGTTGAAGATCACAGATATGAGTTCCGGGTGATAGCTCGAAATGCTGCAGGAGTCTTTAGTGAGCCTTCGGAAAGCACGGGAGCAATAACAGCAAGAGATGAGGTAGAGCCACCACGAATAAGTATGGATCCAAAATTCAAAGACACAATTGTGGTGCATGCTGGTGAGTCATTCAAGGTTGATGCAGATATTTATGGCAAACCAATACCAACCATTCAGTGGATAAAAGGCGATCACGAGCTTTCAAACACAGCTCGATTAGAAATAAAGAGCACCGACTTTGCCACCAGTCTCAGTGTAAAGGATGCAATTCGCATCGACAGTGGAAATTATATACTGAAGGCCAAAAATGTTGCAGGAGAGAGATCCGTTACTGTGAATGTCAAAGTTCTTGATAGACCAGGACCACCTGAAGGACCTGTTGCTATCTCAGGAGTTACAGCAGAAAAATGCACACTCGCTTGGAAACCCCCACTTCAGGATGGTGGGAGTGATATCATAAATTATATCGTGGAAAGGAGAGAAACTAGCCGCTTAGTTTGGACTGTGGTTGATGCCAATGTGCAAACTCTCAGCTGCAAAGTTACTAAGCTTCTTGAAGGCAATGAATATATTTTCCGCATAATGGCTGTAAACAAATATGGTGTTGGTGAACCTCTTGAATCTGAGCCAGTAATTGCCAAGAACCCATTTGTAGTGCCAGATGCACCAAAAGCTCCAGAAGTCACAACAGTGACCAAGGACTCAATGATTGTTGTATGGGAAAGGCCAGCATCTGACGGCGGCAGTGAAATTCTTGGATATGTTCTTGAAAAACGGGATAGAGAGGGCATTAGATGGACAAGATGCCACAAGCGTCTGATTGGGGAGTTGCGCTTGAGAGTAACTGGACTCATAGAAAATCATGATTATGAGTTCAGAGTCTCAGCTGAGAATGCTGCTGGACTTAGTGAACCAAGCCTTCCTTCCACTTACCAAAAAGCTTGTGATCCTATTTATAAACCAGGACCTCCAAACAACCCCAAAGTCATAGATATTACCAGGTCTTCAGTTTTCCTTTCTTGGAGCAAACCAATATACGATGGTGGCTGTGAAATCCAAGGATACATTGTTGAAAAATGTGATGTGAGTGTTGGTGACTGGACAATGTGCACTCCACCAACAGGAATCAATAAAACAAATATAGAAGTAGAGAAGTTGTTGGAAAAGCATGAATACAACTTCCGTATCTGTGCTATTAATAAAGCTGGAGTTGGAGAACATGCTGATGTCCCTGGACCTATTATAGTTGAAGAAAAATTGGAAGCACCTGACATTGATCTTGACCTAGAACTAAGGAAAATTATAAATATAAGGGCAGGTGGCTCCTTAAGGTTATTTGTTCCTATAAAAGGTCGTCCTACACCAGAAGTTAAATGGGGGAAGGTGGATGGTGAAATACGAGATGCAGCTATAATTGATGTCACTAGCAGTTTCACCTCTCTTGTTCTTGACAATGTCAACCGATATGACAGTGGAAAATATACTCTCACATTAGAAAACAGCAGTGGAACTAAGTCTGCCTTTGTTACTGTCAGAGTTCTGGACACACCAAGTCCACCTGTTAACCTAAAAGTCACAGAAATCACCAAAGACTCAGTATCAATTACGTGGGAACCTCCTTTGTTGGATGGTGGGTCCAAAATCAAAAATTACATTGTTGAGAAACGTGAAGCCACAAGAAAATCATATGCTGCTGTTGTTACTAATTGCCATAAGAATTCTTGGAAAATCGAGCAACTCCAAGAAGGTTGCAGTTACTACTTTAGAGTCACAGCTGAGAACGAGTATGGTATCGGCCTTCCTGCCCACACTGCTGATCCAATTAAAGTTGCAGAAGTCCCACAACCTCCAGGAAAAATAACTGTGGATGATGTCACCAGAAACAGTGTCTCTCTGAGTTGGACAAAGCCTGAACATGATGGTGGCAGTAAAATCATTCAGTATATTGTGGAAATGCAAGCTAAACACAGTGAGAAATGGTCAGAGTGTGCTCGAGTAAAGTCTCTCAACGCAGTAATTACCAACCTAACTCAGGGAGAAGAATATCTTTTTAGAGTTGTTGCTGTAAATGAAAAGGGCAGAAGTGACCCTAGGTCCCTTGCAGTTCCAATAGTTGCCAAAGATCTGGTCATCGAGCCAGATGTAAGACCTGCATTCAGCAGTTACAGTGTACAGGTTGGCCAAGATTTGAAAATAGAAGTGCCAATTTCTGGACGTCCTAAGCCAACCATTACCTGGACTAAAGATGGTCTTCCACTGAAGCAGACCACAAGAGTCAATGTTACTGATTCACTTGACTTCACCACACTCAGTATTAAAGAAACTCATAAGGATGATGGTGGACAATATGGAATCACAGTTGCCAATGTTGTTGGTCAGAAAGCAGCATCCATCGAAATTATAACTCTAGATAAACCTGATCCTCCAAAAGGACCTGTTAAATTTGATGAAGTCAGTGCTGAAAGTATTACAATATCTTGGAACCCTCCCTTATATACAGGAGGCTGCCAAATCACCAACTACATTGTTCAAAAAAGAGATACAACCACCACTGTATGGGACATTGTTTCTGCTACTATTGCTAGAACTACACTCAAAGTGACCAAACTGAAAACTGGTACAGAATACCAATTCAGAATATTTGCTGAAAACAGATATGGACAAAGCTTTGCCTTGGAGTCTGATCCAATTGTAGCTCAATATCCCTATAAAGAACCAGGCCCTCCAGGCACACCATTCGCCACAGCCATTTCCAAAGACTCCATGGTTATACAGTGGCATGAACCAATCAATAATGGTGGAAGCCCAGTCATAGGTTACCACCTTGAGAAAAAGGAAAGAAATAGTATTTTGTGGACAAAAGTCAACAAAACTATTATTCATGACACCCAGTTTAAAGCACAGAATCTCGAAGAAGGCATTGAATATGAATTCAGAGTTTATGCTGAAAATATTGTTGGTGTAGGCAAGGCAAGCAAGAATTCTGAATGCTATGTAGCCAGAGATCCCTGTGACCCACCAGGAACCCCAGAAGCAATAATGGTTAAAAGAAATGAAATCACTTTACAGTGGACCAAACCTGTATATGATGGTGGAAGTATGATTACGGGCTACATTGTGGAGAAACGTGATTTGCCTGATGGTCGTTGGATGAAAGCTAGTTTCACAAATGTCATTGAAACTCAATTTACTGTGTCAGGTCTTACTGAAGATCAAAGATACGAATTCAGAGTCATTGCAAAGAATGCAGCTGGTACAATAAGTAAACCCTCTGACAGTACTGGACCAATAACTGCCAAGGATGAGGTCGAACTCCCGAGAATTTCAATGGATCCAAAATACAGAGACACCATTGTGGTAAATGCTGGAGAAACATTCAGGCTTGAGGCTGATGTCCATGGGAAGCCCCTACCTACCATTGAGTGGTTAAGAGGAGAAAAGGAAGTTGAAGAATCTGCTAGATGTGAAATAAAGAACACAGATTTCAAGGCTTTACTTATTATAAAGGATGCCATTAGAATTGATGGTGGACAGTATATTTTAAGAGCTTCCAATGTTGCAGGTTCTAAGTCATTCCCAGTAAACGTAAAAGTATTAGATAGACCAGGACCTCCAGAAGGGCCAGTCCAGGTTACTGGAGTCACTTCTGAAAAATGCACTTTAACATGGTCCCCACCACTTCAAGATGGTGGCAGTGACATTTCTCACTATGTTGTTGAAAAGCGAGAAACCAGTCGACTTGCCTGGACTGTTGTTTCTTCAGAAGTTGTGACCAATTCTCTGAAAGTTACCAAACTCTTAGAAGGAAATGAATACATTTTCCGTATAATGGCTGTCAACAAGTATGGTGTTGGAGAGCCTTTGGAATCTGCACCAGTCCTAATGAAAAATCCATTTGTGCTTCCTGGGCCACCAAAAAGCTTGGAAGTCACAAACATTGCCAAAGACTCCATGACCGTCTGCTGGAACCGTCCAGATAGTGATGGTGGAAGTGAGATTATTGGTTACATTGTAGAGAAAAGAGACAGAAGTGGCATTCGATGGATAAAATGTAATAAACGCCGCATTACAGATTTGCGTCTAAGAGTAACAGGATTAACAGAAGATCATGAGTATGAATTCAGAGTCTCTGCAGAAAATGCTGCTGGAGTTGGAGAACCAAGTCCAGCTACAGTTTATTATAAGGCTTGTGATCCTGTGTTCAAACCTGGCCCACCCACCAATGTGCACATTGTAGACACCACTAAAAATTCCATCACACTTGCCTGGGGTAAACCCATCTACGACGGTGGCACTGAGATCCTGGGATACGTAGTAGAAATTTGTAAAGCAGATGAAGAAGAATGGCAGATAGTTACTCCACAGACTGGCCTGAGAGTCACTCGATTTGAAATTTCAAAACTCATTGAACACCAAGAGTATAAAATACGAGTCTCTGCCCTCAACAAAGTTGGTTTAGGTGAGGCTGCATCAGTTCCTGGTACTGTGAAACCGGAAGACAAACTTGAAGCTCCTGAACTGGACCTTGACTCTGAATTAAGGAAAGGAATTGTTGTAAGAGCCGGTGGATCTGCCAGAATTCATATTCCATTCAAAGGTCGTCCAACACCTGAGATCACTTGGTCTCGAGAGGAAGGTGAATTCACAGATAAGGTCCAAATTGAAAAGGGAGTAAACTATACCCAACTATCAATAGATAACTGTGATAGAAATGATGCTGGGAAATACATTCTCAAGTTGGAAAACAGCAGTGGCTCTAAATCTGCTTTTGTGACTGTGAAAGTTCTTGACACCCCAGGACCACCACAGAATTTGGCAGTCAAAGAAGTGAGAAAAGATTCTGTCCTTCTGGTATGGGAACCACCCATCATTGATGGAGGAGCAAAAGTCAAGAACTATGTTATCGACAAACGTGAATCAACCAGAAAAGCATATGCTAATGTGAGTAGTAAGTGCGGCAAAACAAGTTTTAAAGTTGAGAATCTTACAGAAGGAGCCATTTATTACTTTAGAGTAATGGCTGAAAATGAATTTGGAGTTGGTGTTCCAGTGGAAACTGTTGATGCTGTGAAAGCTGCTGAACCTCCTTCACCACCAGGAAAAGTTACACTCACTGATGTGTCCCAGACCAGTGCATCACTTATGTGGGAGAAACCCGAACATGATGGTGGTAGCAGAGTCCTGGGGTATGTTGTTGAAATGCAACCCAAAGGAACTGAAAAATGGAGTATCGTGGCTGAGTCCAAAGTCTGTAATGCAGTTGTCACTGGTTTGAGTTCTGGACAAGAATATCAGTTCCGTGTCAAGGCTTACAATGAGAAAGGAAAAAGTGATCCAAGAGTGCTTGGTGTTCCTGTCATAGCCAAGGACTTGACTATACAGCCTAGTTTAAAGTTACCATTTAACACATATAGTGTCCAAGCTGGAGAAGATCTTAAAATAGAAATTCCAGTTATAGGCCGACCAAGACCTAAAATTGATTGGGTCAAAGATGGTGAGCCTCTTAAACAGACAACAAGAGCAAATGTTGAAGAAACAGCTACCTCAACTATTTTGCACATTAAGGAGAGTAACAAAGATGACTTTGGGAAATACACCATAACAGCAACAAATAGCGCAGGCACAGCCACAGAAAATCTCAGCATTATTGTTTTAGAAAAGCCTGGACCTCCAGTTGGACCAGTTCGGTTCAATGAAGTCAGTGCAGACTTTGTGGTCATATCTTGGGAACCTCCAGCTTATACTGGTGGCTGCCAAATAAGCAACTACATTGTAGAGAAGAGAGATACAACCACCACCACTTGGCACATGGTATCAGCAACAGTTGCAAGAACAACAATTAAAATAACCAAACTGAAAACAGGCACTGAGTACCAGTTTAGGATTTTTGCTGAAAACAGGTATGGAAAAAGTACCTCCCTCGATTCTAAACCAGTTGTTGTACAATATCCATTTAAAGAACCTGGACCACCTGGAACTCCTTTTGTGACATCAATCTCAAAAGATCAAATGCTTGTGCAGTGGCATGAGCCAGTTAATGATGGAGGCAGCAAAGTTATTGGCTACCACCTTGAACAGAAAGAAAAGAACAGCATTTTATGGGTCAAGGTAAATAAGACTCCCATTCAAGATACCAAATTTAAAACAACTGGGCTTGATGAAGGCCTTGAGTATGAGTTCAAAGTTTCTGCTGAAAATGTTGTTGGCATCGGCAAGCCTAGCAAAGTCTCGGAATGCTTTGTTGCTCGTGATCCATGTGACCCACCTGGTCGCCCTGAAGCCATTGTTATTACAAGAAACAATGTCACACTGAAATGGAAGAAACCTGCCTATGATGGTGGTAGCAAAATAACAGGTTATATTGTAGAAAAGAAAGATCTACCTGATGGCCGTTGGATGAAAGCCAGCTTCACCAACGTATTAGAAACTGAATTTACTGTGAGCGGACTTGTAGAAAACCAAAGATATGAATTTAGGGTAATTGCAAGAAATGCAGCTGGCAACTTTAGCGAACCATCTGAAAGTAGTGGTGCCATTACTGCAAGAGATGAAATTGATGCACCAAATGCCTCCCTGGATCCAAAATATAAAGATGTCATCGTCGTTCACGCAGGAGAGACTTTTGTTCTTGAAGCTGATATCCGTGGCAAACCTATACCTGATATTATTTGGTCAAAAGACGGAAAAGAGCTTGAAGAAACAGCTGCTAGAATGGAAATTAAATCTACTCTTCAGAAAACAACTCTTGTTGTCAAAGACTGTATACGGACTGATGGAGGACAGTATATTTTGAAACTCAGCAACGTTGGTGGTACAAAGTCTATACCAATCACTGTAAAAGTCCTTGACAGGCCAGGGCCTCCTGAAGGGCCACTGAAAGTTACTGGGGTTACTGAAGAAAAATGTTACCTGGCATGGAACCCACCTTTGCAAGATGGTGGTGCCAATATTTTACATTACATCATTGAAAAGAGAGAGACAAGCCGACTCTCCTGGACCCAGGTTTCAACTGAGGTGCAGGCCCTTAACTACAAAGTAACTAAACTTCTTCCTGGTAATGAGTACATTTTCCGTGTCATGGCTGTAAATAAGTATGGAATTGGAGAGCCCCTGGAATCTGAGCCTGTTATAGCCTGTAATCCTTATAAACCACCAGGCCCTCCTTCAACACCTGAAGTCTCAGCAATCACCAAAGATTCTATGATAGTAACGTGGGCTCGCCCAGTAGATGATGGAGGTGCTGAAATTGAGGGCTACATTCTTGAAAAACGAGATAAGGAAGGCATTAGATGGACCAAGTGCAACAAGAAAACACTAACAGATCTCCGGTTCAGGGTAACTGGTCTTACCGAAGGCCATTCCTATGAATTCAGAGTTGCTGCTGAAAATGCAGCTGGTGTGGGCGAACCTAGTGAGCCATCTGTTTTCTACCGTGCATGTGATGCCTTGTATCCACCAGGTCCACCAAGCAATCCAAAAGTGACAGACAGTTCCCGATCTTCTGTATCCCTGGCATGGAGTAAGCCAATTTATGATGGTGGTGCACCTGTTAAAGGCTATGTTGTTGAGGTCAAAGAAGCCTCTGCTGATGAATGGACAACTTGCACTCCACCAACAGGATTACAAGGAAAGCAGTTCACAGTGATCAAGCTTAAAGAAAATACTGAATATAACTTCCGTATTTGTGCCATCAATTCTGAAGGTGTAGGTGAACCTGCAACTATACCTGGTTCAGTTGTTGCTCAGGAGAGGGCAGAGCCACCAGAAATAGAACTTGATGCTGATCTTAGAAAGGTGGTCGTTCTGCGTGCAAGTGCTACTTTACGCTTATTTGTCACTATCAAAGGTCGACCAGAACCTGAAGTTAAATGGGAAAAGGCTGATGGAATTCTCACTGACAGGGCCCAGATTGAGGTGACCAGCTCGTTTACAATGTTGGTGATTGATAATGTTAGCAGATTTGACAGTGGTCGGTATAATCTGACATTAGAAAATAACAGTGGCTCCAAAACAGCTTTTGTTAATGTCAGAGTTCTTGACTCACCAAGTGCTCCTGTGAATTTGACTGTACGAGAAGTGAAGAAAGACTCAGTGATACTGTCCTGGGAACCACCACTTATTGATGGCGGAGCTAAGATTACAAACTACATTGTTGAAAAACGAGAAACTACAAGAAAAGCCTATGCTACTATTACAAACAATTGCACTAAAAATACTTTCAAAATTGAAAATCTACAAGAAGGATGTTCTTACTACTTCCGAGTCTTGGCTTCCAATGAATATGGGATTGGTTTGCCAGCTGAAACAACTGAACCTGTTAAAGTATCTGAACCACCCCTCCCACCTGGAAGAGTAAGTCTTGTTGATGTGACCCGTAATACAGCTACAATTAAGTGGGAGAAACCAGAAAGTGATGGTGGCAGCAAAATTACTGGTTATGTAGTTGAAATGCAGACTAAAGGGAGTGAAAAATGGAGCACTTGCACACAAGTTAAGACTTTAGAAGCAACTATATCTGGCCTAACTGCAGGAGAAGAGTATGTCTTCAGAGTAGCTGCAGTTAATGAAAAAGGAAGAAGTGATCCAAGACAACTTGGAGTGCCAGTAATTGCAAGGGATATTGAAATAAAGCCTTCAGTCGAGCTTCCTTTCCATACTTTCAATGTAAAGGCTAGAGACCAGCTTAAAATTGATGTACCATTCAAAGGAAGACCTCAAGCTACTGTGAGCTGGAAAAAAGATGGTCATACTCTTAAAGAGACAACTAGAGTCAATGTTTCTTCTTCAAAGACTGTAACATCACTATGTATTAAGGAAGCTTCAAGGGAAGATGTTGGAATTTATGAATTATGTGTTTCAAACAGTGCTGGATCTGTAACAGTTCCTATTACTATAATTGTCCTTGACAGACCAGGACCTCCAGGTCCCATACGTATTGATGAGGTTAGTTGTGACAATGTAACCATTTCTTGGAATCCTCCAGAATATGATGGGGGCTGCCAAATTAGCAATTATATCGTTGAAAAGAGAGAAACCACTTCTACAACTTGGCAAGTAGTTTCACAAGCAGTTGCAAGAACATCCATTAAAATAGTTCGTCTGACAACAGGAAGTGAGTATCAGTTCCGTGTTTGTGCAGAAAACCGCTATGGAAAGAGTGCCTACAGTGAATCTTCAGCTGTTGTTGCAGAGTATCCATTCAGTCCCCCAGGTCCTCCTGGTACTCCTAAAGTTGTGCATGCCACAAAATCTACCATGATCGTAAGCTGGCAAGTGCCAGTTAATGATGGAGGAAGTCCAGTAATTGGCTATCACCTTGAGTATAAAGAAAGAAGCAGCATTCTTTGGTCAAAAGCAAATAAAATCCTCATTGCCGATACTCAAATGAAAGTCTCCGGCCTTGATGAAGGACTGATGTATGAGTATCGTGTATATGCTGAGAATATTGCTGGAATTGGTAAATGCAGTAAGTCTTGTGAACCAGTCCCTGCAAGAGATCCTTGTGACCCTCCTGGACAGCCTGAAGTCACAAATATCACAAGAAAATCAGTGTCACTTAAATGGTCTAAACCACGTTATGATGGTGGAGCTAAGATCACAGGATACATTGTTGAACGTAGAGAACTACCAGATGGCCGGTGGCTGAAGTGCAATTATACTAACATACAAGAAACATACTTTGAAGTAACTGAACTTACTGAAGATCAGCGTTATGAATTCCGGGTTTTTGCAAGAAATGCTGC
Organism: Daubentonia madagascariensis; assembly: GCA_023783475.1. Classification (NCBI taxonomy): domain Eukaryota; kingdom Metazoa; phylum Chordata; class Mammalia; order Primates; family Daubentoniidae; genus Daubentonia; species Daubentonia madagascariensis. The sequence goes on from JAKFHU010002088.1 coordinate 30,100,041, forward strand.
TGACTCAGTTAGTGAACCATCTGAATCCACTGGACCTATCACAGTCAAAGATGATGTTGAGGCTCCAAGAATTATGATGGATGTCAAGTTCCGAGATGTTATTGTTGTCAAAGCTGGAGAGGTCCTTAAGATAAATGCAGACATTGCAGGGCGACCTCTGCCAGTAATTTCCTGGGCCAAGGATGGTGTAGAAATTGAAGAAAGAGCAAGAACAGAAATTGTCTCAACAGACTGTAATACTTTGTTAACAGTTAAAGACTGTATAAGACGAGACACTGGGCAGTATACGCTAACACTGAAGAATGTTGCAGGAACTCGGTCTATGGCAGTTAATTGCAAGGTACTTGATAAGCCTGGCCCTCCAGCAGGACCACTTGAAATAAATGGCCTCACTGCTGAGAAGTGCTCTCTTTCCTGGGGACGTCCCCAAGAAGATGGTGGTGCAGATATTGACTATTACATCGTAGAAAAACGTGAAACAAGCCACCTTGCATGGACAATATGTGAAGCAGAGTTGCGAACGACATTCTGTAAAGTAACCAAGTTACTCAAAGGCAATGAATATATATTTAGAGTAACTGGTGTTAATAAATATGGTGTTGGTGAGCCCCTAGAGAGTGTGGCTGTAAAGGCACTAGATCCATTTACAGTTCCAAGTCCACCCACATCTTTGGAAATTACATCTGTGACTAAAGAGTTCATGACACTATGCTGGGCAAGACCTGAGAGCGATGGAGGCAGTGAAATCTCTGGATATATAATTGAAAGGCGAGAGAAAAACAGCCTACTATGGGTGCGTGTAAACAAAAAACCAGTTTATGATCTGAGAGTGAAATCAACAGGACTTAGGGAAGGATGTGAATATGAGTATCGGGTTTATGCAGAAAATGCTGCTGGCCTAAGTCTTCCAAGTGAACCCTCTCCCTTAATTCGGGCAGAAGATCCAGTGTTCTTACCATCTCCTCCATCCAAACCCAAAATTGTGGACTCAGGCAAGACAACTATTACTATTAGCTGGGTTAAGCCCTTGTTTGATGGCGGGGCCCCGATAACTGGATACACTGTAGAATACAAAACATCTGATGAAACTGACTGGAAAACTGCCATTCAGAGCTTAAGAGGCACAGAATATACAGTAAGTGGGCTAACAACAGGAGCCGAATATGTTTTCAGAGTCAGATCTGTCAATAAGGTCGGTGCTAGTGATCCCAGCGAAAGCTCTGACCTTCAAATAGCAAAGGAAAGAGAAGAAGAACCTGTATTTGATCTTGACAGTGAAATGAAGAAGACCTTGATTGTCAAGGCTGGTTCCTCATTTACCATGACTGTGCCTTTCCGAGGAAGACCAGTTCCCAATGTCTTGTGGAGTAAGCCAGACACTGACCTCCGCACTAGAGCTTATATTGATTCCACAGACTCTCGTACATCACTTACTATTGAAAATGCCAACAGAAATGATTCTGGAAAATACACATTAACAATTCAGAATGTTTTGAGTGCTGCTACACTGACCTTAGTTGTCAAAGTTTTAGATTCCCCAGGTCCTCCGGCCAATATTACTGTACATGATGTAACCAAAGAGTCTGTGGTATTGTCCTGGGATGTTCCTGAAAACGATGGTGGAGCACCAGTGAAGAATTACCACATAGAAAAACGTGAGGCCAGCAAGAAAGCATGGGTCTCTGTGACCAACAACTGTAACCGCCTCTCCTACAAAGTTACCAACTTACAAGAAGGAGCTATTTACTACTTCAGAGTCTCCGGAGAAAATGAGTTTGGTGTTGGTGCACCAGCTGAAATGAAGGAAGGAGTAAAAATAACAGGTATGTTATAAGAACAAGGAAACTCTACATATCCATGGTTAATTTTGCTAGAATAGTGTAAATTTTTCTAATTAGTCATTATTTAATCTTAAATGCTGTCGGTTCACACCCCAAACTATTTACACTACAGCACAAAATGAAATCTCTAGTAGAGAAAGTTTTTTGTTGATTTAAAAAAATAGAAATTTACATAGCTAGAATTGGATAATTTATGTTAAATTTAAGTATGATTAAATCTAACTGAATATGCATGTGTGTGTATATATATATATTATATAGAGAGTGTGTGTGTGTGCAGAAACTATATGACAAGTTTCTTAGAAGATTGTTCATCTTGTTCCTCCTTCTTATACCTATGATGAATTTGGGGTAAATTTTATCATTTAATCTGGTTATTTGACACAATTTGAATTTGAATGCTATAACATGTAAGGACACAGCTTGGGGAAGCTCCGGTTGTCTCAGAAGCCAAACTGGTTATATAAAAAGGAAGGAAGACTCAAATCAAAGTAAAAATATGGCCTTCATTTAAAAGTTTTCTATTGACAATGCACGAAGAATGCACATGAAAAAAATGTTGTAATAATTCTTCCTTTCTTTTGATGCTTTATTTTCTTAGAAAAACCAAGCCCACCTGAAAAACTTGGAGTAACAAGTACATCCAAAGATAGTGTTTCCCTGACCTGGCTGAAGCCCGAGCATGATGGTGGAAGCAGAATCGTACACTACATTGTTGAAGCACTAGAAAAAGGACAGAAAAACTGGGTTAAGTGTGCAATGGTGAAGTCAACCCATCACGTTGTTTCTGGTCTGAGGGAGAATTCTGAATACTTTTTCCGGGTGTTCGCTGAAAATCAAGCTGGCCTGAGTGATCCAAGAGAGCTTCTGCTTCCTGTTCTTGTTAAGGAGCACCTAGGTATTTCTAATTTTATGTAGAAGCAAAATCTGAAATTATTTGTGTTGATTTAAGTTGATTATTAGAAACTATTTTTCACCTTCACTTTCCATACTCTCTTATTTTTCAGAACCACCTGAAATTGATATGAAGAATTTTCCAAGTCATACTGTATATGTTAGAGCTGGTTCAAACCTCAAAGTTGACATTCCAATTTCTGGAAAACCACTACCCAAAGTGACCTTATCAAGAGATGGTATTCCCCTGAAGGCAACCATGAGATTTAATACTGAAATTACTGCTGAGAACCTGACCATCAATCTCAAGGAAAGTGTTGCTGCTGATGCTGGAAGATATGAGATCACTGCTGCCAACTCCAGTGGAACAACCAAAGCTTTCATTAACATCATTGTGCTAGACAGGCCTGGTCCTCCAACTGGCCCCGTTGTTATTAGTGATATAACCGAAGAAAGTGTGATTCTCAAATGGGAGCCACCTAAATATGATGGTGGAAGTCAAGTTACCAATTACATTGTACTCAAGAGAGAAACAAGTACAGCAGCATGGACTGAAGTGTCTGCAACAGTTGCAAGAACCATGATTAAAGTCATGAAACTGACCACAGGAGAAGAATACCAATTCCGCATCAAGGCAGAAAACCGATTTGGCATCAGTGATCACATAGATTCAGCTTGTGTGACTGTCAAACTACCATACAGTAAGTTGTCAAACTTTTCAAAGATCCCAGGTTTTCATTTACCATAAATGTTTTAAATGTCTGTATTAATCTACTGTATTTCTCTCTTTTGTAGCAACACCTGGACCACCATCTACACCATGGGTCACTAATGTTACTCGAGAAAGCATCACTGTGGGCTGGCATGAACCAGTGTCCAATGGAGGCAGTGCAGTCATAGGCTATCACCTAGAAATGAAGGACAGAAACAGTATTTTATGGCAAAAAGCCAACAAAATGGTCATCCGCACAACTCACTTCAAAGTCACAACAATCAGTGCTGGGCTTATTTACGAATTCAGGGTATATGCAGAAAATGCTGCTGGTGTTGGGAAACCCAGCCATCCTTCTGAACCAGTATTAGCCATTGATGCCTGTGGTATGTATTTGTCATGAGAAGGACAGTTCTGACAACTTAAAAATGCAAATCTTATTTCTACAGAGCAAAATAATATTGGCATAAGTGTCGCTAACCTGCTTTCTCTTATTACCACAGAACCCCCAAGAAATGTTCGTGTCACTGATATTTCAAAGAACTTTGTCAGCCTTTCATGGCAACAACCAGCTTTCGATGGAGGAAGCAAGATTACAGGCTATATCGTTGAGAGACGTGACCTTCCAGATGGCAGATGGACCAAGGCCAGCTTCACCAACGTTATTGAGACTCAATTCACTGTCTCTGGCTTGACTCAGAATTCCCAGTATGAATTCCGTGTCTTTGCTAGGAATGCTGTTGGTTCCATTAGCAATCCATCTGAGATCGTAGGCCCCGTTACATGCATTGATTCTTATGGTAAGCATTTTTAGCGCTCTGATTCCCAACAGCTATTTAACTTAATATTTTTCCTTACTTTTTCTGGTTCTAATCTGTAGAATAACTATTGCTATGTTCCTTAATTATGTTTTTGGAAGAAATTATGAACTCTGGGAATATAAGGAAAATTACTTAACCTTTCCAGGCCTCTTGACTTAACTGTAAAATGAGAGAGTTGGACTACAGGACACCTAAGGGCCTTTCCAACTTCAACCTTTTATGATTCTCTGATTGTATGAGTCAGTGCTTTCATTCTGTTTCAAACTATCAGAATCAATAATTAAAACCACGGTTGAGCTCCCAGGGAATATTGCTCTTAAATAAGTGGCAGACTAAACAGAGACTTTGATGATGATAGTATTAGCAGCAGCTACCATTTATTGGGTAATTTTCATGAATTCTCTCCCTTAGTTCTAACAGCCCTAAGATTAGCCCATTTTACAGAAGAGATCAAGAGTGCTTCTATAACTGCCCCAAGGTCAACCAGCTCATCAGAGGTGGAGCGAGGGCTGGAGTGAGGATTAAAACAGACTTCAGAGCCCTCTTTAGATCATTGTTAGTCCAAAATACATATACTTGACCACTCTGGAAAATAAGTGGCATGTTCAACTCAACAATGGTTTGAAAATTAAAATGTTATGAGAGTCAGGTACCCTATGACACTTTTTCTAAAAGTTCTCCATTTTCAAGGAGGACACTGAGCCCTCTAGTGTCTGGGCTAACAGTGTCCACTCCCATCCTCATGCTAAGCATCCCAGTGCTGCTCTTTGTGAACCAGGCTCTGTGGACACTGAATCAGTCTTGGTGAGACTGTGAAGCAAGTCAAATCGAGTTCTGTTTCTCAGTAGTTCTACGAAGTCTGACAGAAATGTGTCCAGTGAGTATGTAGCTCTGTGAGCAGAGAATTCAGACTTCAGGGGTCTGATGTGAACTGGCCATACTTTGGATATCAGTGAACTGGGAAGAGAAAGGAAAAAGAATAGGAGGTGGTTAGAGGAAAAGGAAAGAGAAGCTAGAGTAAAGGAAAACGTACAACACAGCTTCTTTAATGATGTTCTCACTACCATATCCCCTTTCATCACTGGAATAAAACACCTAATAGACTTTAAAATACATTTAAAAGGCACTTAAATCCCTGTGCAATTAATGCAGTGTCATTGGGATACAGAGCTTGTTCATGATCTTTCTTCCCTATCTGAGATAGAAGAGTGGCCTGTAAAATTTAAATTTTTAAAATTTTAATATTAAAATTTATTAATTTTAATATTTTAAAAATAATAGGATTAGAACTACTCTGTGTGTATACTGTGAATAGAATGAGAACTACTGTGTGTATATAAAAAATTTAATAAAGGCCAAATACCTTATTTTGAGGTTGTTGCAACTATTTTTTTCATCATTATGATATTTTAAATATTTCTCAACTGTTTTTCTTGCAGGTGGACCTGTAATTGATTTACCTTTAGAATATACAGAAGTTGTCAAATATAGAGCAGGTACATCTGTGAAGCTCAGAGCTGGCATTTCTGGCAAACCTGCGCCTACAATTGAATGGTATAAAGATGATAAAGAATTACAAACCAACGCACTGGTGTGTGTTGAAAATACCACTGACCTCGCATCTATACTCATCAAAGATGCCAATCGCCTTAATAGTGGAAGCTACGAATTAAAACTAAGGAATGCCATGGGCTCAGCCTCGGCCACCATCAGAGTGCAGATCCTTGGTAGGTGCTGAATAGAGACCAATGTCATATTTCGCTTGCCTCTAGCATAGTAATTTTAAATTAGTAGGCTTTTAAAAAGTACTAAGATACCGTTTTGTTCTTTCATTGGCAGACAAACCAGGACCTCCAGGTGGACCCATTGAATTTAAGACCGTCACTGCTGAAAAGATCACTCTTCTCTGGCGGCCTCCAGCTGATGATGGTGGTGCAAAAATCACTCACTATATCGTGGAAAAGCGTGAGACAAGCCGTGTCGTGTGGTCTATGGTGTCTGAAAATTTGGAAGAGTGCATCATTACAACCACCAAAATTATCAAAGGAAATGAATACATCTTCCGGGTCCGAGCCGTGAACAAATATGGAATTGGCGAGCCACTGGAATCTGATTCAGTTGTAGCCAAGAATGCATTTGGTGAGACATGATTTCATTAGAAAACTAAAACACATAAAAAATTTAAAAATAAATATAAACTATTCTGCTAGCCTGTGAATATGTTTTAAATAATTTTCTTTTGCATCACATCTTGTCTCATTACCATCCTTTTCACAAGGTGGAAAATATGATGAATGAAACTAATATTCTTGGGTAGGATTTGAATATAGAAAGATAGAATTTATCAGTAATGTTGATCCTTATAACTCATTTTCCTTTCCCTTTCTAAATAGTTACACCTGGGCCACCAGGCATACCAGAAGTGACAAAGATTACCAAGAATTCAATGACCGTTGTCTGGAGCAGGCCAGTTGCAGATGGTGGTAGTGAAGTAAATGGCTACTTCCTTGAAAAGAGAGATAAGAAGAGTCTGGGATGGTTTAAAGTAATAAAGGAGACTATCCGTGACACCAGACAGAAAGTGACAGGACTCACAGAAAACAGTGACTATCAATACCGAGTTTGTGCTGTAAACGCTGCTGGACAGGGTCCATTCTCTGAACCATCTGACTTCTACAAAGCTGCTGATCCTATTGGTAAGTGCTCATACATGCAGCATCTTCACCTATATCTTCTTTTGTGTGACTAAATTGTACATGATTGTGTAATTACTGTACTGTGAATGGCCATTCCAGATCCTCCAGGTCCACCTGCTAAGATAAGAATCGCAGATTCAACTAAGTCATCCATCACACTTGGCTGGAGTAAACCTGTGTATGATGGGGGTAGTGCTGTTACTGGCTATGTTGTCGAGATGAGACAAGGAGAGGAAGAGGAATGGACTATTGTCTCCACCAAAGGAGAAGTCAGAACTACAGAATATGTGGTATCTAACCTGAAACCTGGAGTCAATTACTACTTCCGGGTATCTGCTGTAAACTGTGCTGGACAGGGAGAACCTATAGAAATGACTGAACCCGCACAAGCTAAAGATATACTTGGTATGTACCTACTGGTGCGATTATGGTTTTTTTATTAGAGTGCTTCCAAAAAATCCCTCATTTTCTTGAGTTTAAAATTCACTGTATATGTCCATTTTATGTCTACAGAGGAACCAGAGATCGACCTCGATGTGGCTCTCAGAACCTCTGTGATAGCTAAAGCTGGTGAAGATGTACAAGTGTTGATTCCCTTTAAAGGCAGACCTCCACCTACTGTCACATGGAGAAAAGATGAGAAGAATCTTGGCAGTGATGCCAGATACAACATTCAAAACACTGATTCATCTTCATTACTCACTATTCCTCAAGTTACTCGCAATGACACAGGAAAATATATTCTCACAATAGAAAATGGAGTTGGCCAACCAAAGTCTTCAACTGTGAATGTTAAAGTGCTTGATACACCAGCCGCCTGCCAGAAACTACAGATTAAACATGTTTCTCGAGGCACCATCACTTTGCTCTGGGAGCCTCCTCTCATCGATGGAGGATCTCCCATAATTAATTATGTTGTTGAAAAGAGAGATGCCACGAAGAGAACATGGTCTGTCGTGTCCCACAAATGTTCCAGCACATCCTTTAAGCTAACAGACTTGTCAGAGAAAACTCCATTCTTCTTTAGAGTTCTTGCAGAAAATGAAATCGGAATTGGTGAACCCTGTGATACTACAGAGCCAGTGAAGGCTGCTGAAGTTCCAGCTCCTATACGTGATCTCTCAATGAAAGATTCAACAAAGACATCTGTTACCCTCAGCTGGACCAAACCTGACTTTGATGGTGGTAGTGTTATCACAGATTATATTGTGGAAAGGAAAGGTAAAGGTGAACAAACGTGGTCACATGCTGGCATAAGCAAGGCATGTGAGATTGAGGTTGGACAACTGAAGGAACAGTCAGTTCTGGAATTCAGAGTTTTTGCCAAAAATGAGAAAGGACTGAGTGATGCTGTCACTATTGGGCCAATTACAGTGAAAGAACTTGTCATTACACCTGAAGTCGACCTGTCAGAAATCCCTGGGGCACAAGTAAGCGTGAGAATTGGACACAATGTGCACCTTGAATTACCTTATAAAGGAAAACCCAAACCATCTATCAGTTGGCTGAAAGATGGCTTGCCCCTGAAAGAAAGCGAATATGTTCGTTTCAGTAAAACTGAAAACAAAATTACTTTGAGTATTAAGAATGTCAAGAAGGAACATGGAGGGAAATACACCATAATTCTTGACAATGCAGTGTGCAGAAACTCGTTCCCCATTACAGTCATCACCCTCGGCCCACCATCAAAGCCCAAAGGTCCCATTCGATTTGAGGAAATCAAAGCTGACAGTGTCATCATGTCATGGGATGCACCTGACGATGATGGAGGAGGAGAAATTACTTGTTACAGCATTGAGAAGCGGGAAGCTTCACAAACTAATTGGAAGATGGTCTGTTCAAGTGTTGCCAGGACGACTTTCAAAGTTCCTAATCTAGTCAAAGACGCTGAGTACCAGTTTAGAGTTAGGGCAGAAAACAGATATGGAGTCAGTCAACCACTCGTCTCAAACATTATCGTGGCAAAACACCAGTTCAGGATTCCTGGCCCCCCGGGAAAGCCGGTTACATACAATGTGACTTCTGATGGCATGTCACTAACTTGGGATGCTCCAGTTTATGATGGTGGTTCAGAAGTTACTGGATTCCATGTTGAAAAGAAAGAAAGAAATAGCATCCTCTGGCAAAAAGTTAATATATCACCAATCTCTGGAAGAGAATATAGAGCTACCGGACTAATGGAAGGTCTTGATTACCAATTCCGCGTGTATGCTGAAAATTCTGCTGGCCTGAGTGCACCTAGCGACCCAAGTAAATTTACCTTAGCTGTTTCCCCAGTAGGTAAGTGATTGTAATTCAGATGTATTTAATTCAGCAGTTGCAGGTGTTAGTAACAAATAAATCAAACACTGCTTTTCTTCCGTATCTTCTTGTCACTAGAGAACTGGTCATGTAAAGCAAGGGGAATGACTTTAAATCAGTCTAATAAAATAACTTAAAGTTCTTTTTAAGGACTATAAAACAGAAAATTGAAACTAATGACAAAAATGAGTTTGGGGGATTTTATTCATTCTATTTTTCTTCCACTGATGATTAAGACCTGGTTACAGACTTAATGATGCATTTAACTGCCTTATAATTTTTTAGACCCACCTGGCACTCCTGACTACATCGATGTCACCCGGGAAACTATTACACTTAAATGGAACCCACCACTGCGTGATGGAGGCAGTAAGATCGTGGCCTACAGCATTGAGAAACGGCAAGGGAGTGATCGCTGGACTAGATGCAACTTCACTGATGTCAGTGAATGTCAGTACACAGTTACAGGACTTAGCCCTGGAGATAGATATGAGTTCAGAATAATTGCAAGAAATGCTGTTGGAACTATAAGCCCACCCTCACAGTCTTCTGGCATTATTATGACAAGAGATGAAAATGGTAAGCATTTACAATTGATTTCCAATGTGACTAAGAGCATTCACATTTTAAAAAAAATGCTTTTGACTCCTGGTCTGTAAAGTGTGAACAGAAACATCATTTCATACAGATTACGCAAGGTTGCTATGTAGATGAATTTGGTCCTTCTATCTTTCAGATGAAGAGAAGAAAAAAAGTAACTGGCATCAATTCTTTTTACCATGTCTATTATTTCACTCTATTCCCATATAAAAAGCATGCAGCAAGTACAAATGAGATTTTAGCTTTAGAACTTTAGTCATTTATAATAAATAAAGAAGAAGGTCCTCAAGAATAACTAGCCATCTTTACTGAAGTTATTAAAATACAAATACATTCAACAAAACAATCATCACTTTGCTTGGGTGCAGCTGATGGCCTCTTACAGGAACTTGTTTGAATATGCAGCAGTATTAGAAAGTAAATGATCTGTAAATGTTTCATTTCTCTTTTTACAAAAAGCAATGCATAATTAATAACATGACAGACATACAAAGGAAATAATCTAATAATAGGCAAGTGTTTAACTCTATAGCTAAATTCTCAATTACTAATCCTACTTTCAAAATAGCCTTTGGTAGCACAGTAGAAGTCATTACCCTTACAGGCTTTATGATACGGTGCTAATGAAAAATATGTTTATGTATGTCTTTATTAAGCCAAACTAATAAATAGTCTTTTGTTTCTTTTATAGTTCCACCAACAGTAGAGTTTGGCCCTGAGTACTTCGATGGTGTCATTATTAAGTCCGGAGAGAGCCTTAGAATTAAAGCTTTGGTACAAGGACGACCAGTACCTCGAGTAACTTGGCTCAAAGATGGAGTAGAAATTGAAAAAAGAATGAATATGGAAATAACCGATGTCCTTGGATCCACCAGCCTCTTTGTTAGAGATGCTACTCGGGACCATAGTGGCATATATACAGTGGAAGCCAAAAATGTATCTGGTTCCACAAAAGCAGAAATTAAAGTGAAAGTACAAGGTACTTTTGAAATAGCTTCTTAATGTTATAATTTATGAGACTTGGATTAGAGACCTGCCTAATTGTATTTTAATGGACAAGGAAAAAGAAAGTAACTCTGGAATCTTTTTCTTATAGATACACCAGGAAAAGTAGTTGGGCCAATAAGATTCACCAATATTACTGGTGAGAAGATGACTCTGTGGTGGGATGCTCCACTCAATGACGGCTGTGCTCCTATAACTCACTACATCATTGAAAAACGGGAAACTAGCCGACTTGCTTGGGCACTAATTGAGGATAAATGTGAAGCCCACAGTTACACTGCCATTAAACTAATAAACGGCAATGAATACCAATTCCGTGTTTCTGCAGCTAATAAGTTTGGTGTTGGCAGGCCACTTGAGTCTGACCCAGTGATTGCTCAGATACAATACAGTAAGTTGGCATTTTTACTAAGTGGTACTATGTCATAAGATTAACTTTCCAAGCAAATGTGTCTAACTGGTTCTGGGTTTTGTTTTTGTTTTCATTTGACAGCTGTTCCTGATGCCCCTGGCACTCCAGAACCTAGCAATGTAACAGGCAATAGCATTACCCTGACGTGGACAAGGCCAGAATCAGATGGTGGCAATGAAATTCAACATTATATCCTTGAAAGAAGAGAAAAGAAAAGCACACGATGGGTAAAAGTGATCAGCAAACGACCAATCTGTGAGACAAGATTCAAAGTCACTGGCCTGACAGAAGGCAATGAGTATGAATTCCATGTCATGGCTGAAAATGCTGCAGGAGTAGGACCTGCAAGTGGCATCTCAAGACTAATTAAGTGCAGAGAGGCTGTCAGCCCACCAAGTGCTCCCACAGTGGTCAAAGTGACAGACACATCAAAGACAACTGTGAGCTTAGAATGGTCTAAGCCAGTGTTTGATGGCGGCATGGAAATAATTGGGTATATTATTGAAATGTGCAAAGCTGACTTAGGAGACTGGCACAAGGTGAATGCAGAGGCATGTGTGAAAACAAGATATACGGTCACTGACCTACAAGCTGGTGAAGAATACAAATTCCGAGTTAGTGCTATCAACGGTGCTGGAAAAGGAGACAGCTGTGAAGTAACCGGTACAATTAAAGCAATTGACCGATTAACAGCTCCTGAGTTAGACATCGACGCGAATTTCAAGCAGACTCACATTGTTAGAGCTGGGGCCAGTATTCGCCTCTTCATTGCCTACCAAGGTAGACCTACTCCAACAGCTGTGTGGAGCAAACCAGACTCTAACCTTAGTATTCGGGCTGATATCCATACAACAGACTCCTTCAGCACCCTCACCGTGGAAAACTGCAACAGAAATGATGCGGGGAAATATACCCTAACAGTGGAAAACAACAGTGGTAGTAAGTCAATCACATTCACTGTAAAGGTGCTAGACTCTCCGGGACCACCTGGCCCAATTACCTTCAAGGATGTGACCCGGGGATCCCTTACATTGATGTGGGATGCCCCTCTCCTTGACGGTGGTGCCCGAATCCATCACTATGTGGTAGAGAAACGTGAAGCAAGCCGCCGTAGTTGGCAGGTTGTCAGTGAAAAATGCACTCGTCAGATCCTCAAGGTCAATGACCTGGCAGAAGGTGTCCCATACTATTTCCGTGTTTCTGCAGAAAATGAGTATGGTGTTGGTGAACCCTATGAAATGCCAGAACCAGTTGTAGCCACAGAACAGCCTGCTCCACCTAGGAGACTTGATATCATTGACACTAGCAAATCCTCCGCAGTCTTAGCTTGGCTTAAACCTGACCACGATGGAGGCAGCCGGATCACTGGCTACCTGATTGAAATGAGACAAAAGGGATCTGACTTCTGGGTTGAAGCTGGTCACACCAAACAGATGACTTTCACCGTGGAGCGCCTTGTTGAGAACACTGAATATGAATTCCGTGTGAAGGCCAAGAATGATGCTGGCTATAGTGAACCCAGGGAAGCCTTCTCGTCTGTCATCATTAAGGAGCCTCAAATTGAGCCCACTGCTGACCTCACTGGAATTACCAATCAGCTCATAACTTGCAAAGCAGGAAGCACATTTACCATCGACGTACCAATCAGTGGTCGTCCCGCCCCCAGAGTAACATGGAAACTGGAAGAAATGAGACTTAAGGAGACAGATCGAGTGAGTATCACAACAACAAAAGACAGAACCACCCTGTCTGTAAAGGACAGCATGAGAGGTGACTCTGGCAGATACTTCTTGACCCTAGAAAATACAGCTGGCGTTAAAACATTTACCATCACAGTTGTAGTCATTGGAAGGCCAGGTCCAGTAACTGGCCCTATTGAGGTCTCATCTGTCTCGGCTGAATCCTGTGTCCTGTCGTGGGCTGAACCTAAAGATGATGGAGGCACTGATATTACTAATTACATAGTTGAAAAGCGTGAATCGGGTACAACAGCTTGGCAGCTTGTCAATTCCAGTGTCAAGCGCACTCAGATTAAAGTCACTCATCTCACAAAATACATGGAATATTCTTTCCGTGTCAGTTCAGAGAACAGATTTGGTGTCAGCAAGCCTCTAGAATCAGCACCAATAATTGCTGAACATCCATTTGGTAAGAAAAATAAAAATCATAATTATTACATCTTTATTATTAAATATTTCCCCTGAATTTTATAAAATGTGTTCATATTTCATACCTTTGTTTATATTTAGTCCCACCAAGTGCTCCTACCAGACCTGAGGTATACCACGTGTCTGCCAATGCCATGTCTATTCGTTGGGAGGAACCCTACCATGATGGTGGCAGTAAAATCACTGGCTACTGGGTTGAGAAGAAAGAACGGAACACCATTCTTTGGGTGAAAGAAAACAAAGTGCCGTGCTTAGAGTGCAACTACAAAGTGACAGGTTTAGTAGAAGGGCTGGAATATCAGTTCAGAACTTACGCACTCAATGCTGCAGGTGTTAGCAAGGCCAGCGAAGCTTCCAGACCTATAATGGCTCAAAATCCAGTTGGTATGTATCAAAATTTAAGGGTACATTTGCTTATTATCACCGGTACTAGAACTCAGAGTTATATTTTTTAACCTTAATTTTGCATCCCTTCTAGATGCACCAGGCAGACCAGAGGTGACAGATGTCACAAGATCAACAGTATCACTGATTTGGTCTGCCCCAGTGTATGATGGAGGCAGCAAGGTTGTGGGTTACATCATAGAGCGTAAGCCAGTCAGTGAGGTAGGAGATGGTCGCTGGCTGAAGTGCAACTATACCATCGTATCTGACAATTTCTTCACCGTGACTGCTCTCAGTGAAGGAGACACTTACGAGTTCCGTGTGTTAGCCAAGAATGCAGCAGGTGTAATCAGCAAAGGGTCTGAATCTACAGGCCCTGTCACCTGCCGAGATGAATACGGTAGGAAATAGTCAATGTTTTCCTTTTTAAATTATCACAATTTATGTGAAAATAAACTGTCAGATATTCATTCGCATCTATTTTCCCTATCGACAGCTCCACCCAAAGCCGAACTGGATGCCCGATTACAGGGCGATCTGGTTACCATCAGAGCAGGTTCTGATCTCGTTCTGGATGCTGCAGTTGGTGGCAAACCTGAACCGAAAATTATCTGGACCAAAGGAGATAAGGAACTAGATCTCTGTGAAAAAGTCTCTTTGCAGTATACTGGCAAACGAGCAACTGCTGTGATCAAGTTCTGTGACAGAAGTGACAGTGGAAAATACACTTTAACAGTGAAGAATGCCAGCGGGACCAAGGCTGTGTCTGTCATTGTCAAAGTGCTTGGTAAGCATGTCAAATGTCCTCACATTTCTATAGCATTTTCAAGTGTGGGCAGAAAGAATGATCTTCATCATGGCTTGTCATTATGCCTGTTTCAGATTCCCCTGGGCCATGTGGAAAGCTCACTGTCAGCAGAGTCACAGAAGAGAAGTGCACTTTAGCCTGGAGCCTTCCTCAGGAAGACGGGGGAGCAGAAATAACTCACTACATCGTGGAAAGACGCGAGACTAGCAGGCTCAACTGGGTGATTGTTGAAGGCGAATGCCCAACCCTATCCTACGTAGTTACCAGACTCATCAAGAACAATGAATACATATTCCGAGTGAGGGCAGTAAACAAATATGGCCCTGGTGTGCCTGTTGAATCAGAGCCAATTGTAGCCAGAAACTCATTCAGTGAGTATTAATACTTTTAAACAATTTGGTACTTGAAATGTCATGGGATCAGGGGGTGGGGGGAGACGGGCATGTCATGTCAATAGTGTGATTCTGTGCAATTCTGATCATCCTTATTTTCATAAAAATATCAACAGCTATTCCATCACAACCTGGCATACCTGAGGAAGTCAGCGCTGGCAAAGAGCATATCATCATTCAGTGGACAAAACCTGAATCTGATGGTGGCAATGAGATCAGCAACTACCTAGTAGACAAACGTGAGAAGAAAAGCCTGCGCTGGACACGTGTCAACAAAGACTATGTGGTGTATGACACCAGGCTGAAGGTGACCAGCCTGATGGAAGGTTGTGATTACCAGTTCCGGGTGACCGCAGTGAATGCTGCTGGTAACAGTGAGCCCAGCGAAGCTTCCAACTTCATCTCGTGCAGAGAACCATCATGTGAGTTCCAAGAATCATGCATAAATATAATGCCCATCAAAACCATATGACAATTTTCTAATATGCCATTTCTAAGAGTTTGTAGAATTTGTGAATGGTCTGGAAAAGCATATGCTTGCATATGCTTAGTAGCGTGATCTTAAATATAGCCTAAGTCAGAGAACATTTTAACTGCTACATCTGTTGATAAGTTAGCAATTAGCATTGTTAAAAATTGTTGCAGTATTTTCCAATTAATAAAAAATATTCTACTACCAATATGAAAGGTATATATTTTATGTCTTCTTAAAAATAAAGAAAAATGCATTATACTGATAATAACTACTGAAAAGAAAAAAGGCAAAATCCCTTTTAAGAAGAGTCTTAGCAGGAGCATAAAGTTTCTAGTATTTTAATAAGTTTCTAACAAAATAATCATCACAAGAGCTTCAAAAATAAGTGGCAAATCCTTTTACAGAGTCAGAGCCCAAGAACTAAAAGCAATAAGTCATTGGGACTGAATAGGGGAAGTTGAGGAAACTGATTCCTATATTCATTAGAAATGTAGAGGTGGCAAGTGATATTAACCCAGGGAAAGATGAGCAAATAAAGAAAAGTCCTGAGAATGGGAACTTTAAGTGATGAGCTTAGCTAACAGAGAAGAACACAGAAAAACTAGCCAAAGTAGTAGGAAACACACATCTACCTTCCTAAAGCAATTTAATCCTTAAGATAATAATGATGATAACGTAGCGTACAGTGCTGCCCTGTAATATCAGAAGAGCCCAGCTACAAAGATTATCTTGGTGAGTATGGACAAAGAGCAATAATGCCTTTATGAGTCTTGAAAAACAAAAATGCAAATCTCAAACCTTCCTTATTTGCATAATATCTGCATCCCGCTTTTTAAATTCCACAGACACCCCTGGACCACCTTCTGCTCCAAGAGTTGTGGATACCACCAAGTACAGCATTAGTTTGGCATGGACCAAGCCCATGTATGATGGTGGTACTGACATCATAGGATACGTTCTTGAAATGCAAGAGGAGAACACTGATCAGTGGTACCGAGTGCATACCAATGCCACAATAAGAAATACTGAATTCACTGTACCAGACCTGAAAATGGGCCAGAAATATTCCTTCAGAGTTGCTGCTGTGAACGTGAAGGGCATGAGTGAATACAGTGAATCAACTGCCAAAATAGAGCCCGTGGAAAGAATAGGTATTTATACTATCAACTTTCAGGCAAATTATTTTCTCCTCACACCTGTCCATGAATTAATTAAATGTTGATATATACTTTCCAGAAATTCCAGATCTTGAGCTTGCAGACGATCTAAAGAGGACTGTGACCATCAGGGCTGGGGCCTCCTTACGCCTGATGGTGTCTGTATCTGGAAGACCACCTCCTGTCATCACATGGAGCAAGCAGGGTATTGACCTTGCAAACCGGGCAATTATTGACACCACTGAGAGCTACTCATTACTTATTGTGGACAAAGTTAATCGGTATGATGCTGGAAAATACACAATCGAAGCCGAAAATCAATCTGGCAAAAAATCAGCAACAGTCCTTGTTAAAGTATATGGTAAGCATTTTTCTTAAAATTGACTAATGCTATGAGTAGATTCTCTAGAAAGATACACCTGAACCTATCATTGATCACCTCTCTAAAGAGGAACTATGTTGATTATATTCCGTCCCCCCCACAAAAAAAGGAAATCTATCAACCAGTTGGGCGAACAGGAAGTATGGCTCTTTCGTTCTATTTTTCAGATACTCCTGGTCCCTGTCCTTCAGTAAGAGTTAAGGAAGTATCAAGAGATTCTGTGACTATAACTTGGGACATTCCCACGATTGATGGTGGAGCTCCAGTCAACAATTATATCGTTGAGAAGCGTGAAGCTGCTATGAGAGCGTTCAAAACAGTAACTACCAAATGCAGCAAGACACTTTACCGAATTTCTGGACTTGTTGAAGGAACCATGTACTATTTCAGAGTGTTGCCAGAAAATATTTATGGCATTGGAGAACCCTGTGAAACATCTGAAGCAGTTCTGGTCTCAGAAGTACCTTTGGTGCCTACAAAGCTAGACGTGGTTGATGTCACCAAATCCACTGTTTCCCTTGCCTGGGAAAAACCACTCTACGATGGTGGCAGCCGACTCACTGGATATGTTCTTGAGGCCTGCAAAGCTGGCACGGAGAGATGGATGAAGGTCGTCACCTTAAAACCCACAGTCCTAGAGCACACTGTTGTTTCCTTAAATGAAGGTGAACAGTACTTATTTAGAGTGAGAGCACAAAATGAGAAAGGTGTGTCAGAACCAAGAGAGATTGTCACCGCTGTGACAGTACAAGACCTCAGAGGTATGTACCAAATAGCCAAAAAATAACAATCATGGTAAAGTAAAATGGATATATTCAGAATTCATGACACTTTATCGTTAGAAATAATGCTTAAGAATAAATGCCTAATTTCTTTCTCATAGTGTTGCCAACAATTGATCTTTCTACAATGCCTCAGAAGACCATCCATGTCCCAGCTGGCAGACCAGTAGAGCTGGTGATACCTATCGCTGGTCGTCCACCTCCTGCTGCTTCCTGGTTCTTCGCTGGTTCTAAACTGAGAGAATCAGAGCGTGTCACAGTGGAGACTCACGCTAAAGTAGCTAAGTTAACCATCCGTGAAACCACTATAAGAGATACTGGAGAATATACACTTGAATTGAAGAATGTTACTGGAACTACCTCAGAGACCATTAAAGTTATCATTCTTGGTAAGGATGTGTGACAAAGATACAAGCAAGTTGTTGTCTTTGAAGTGAAAACTAATTTCCTGGACTTCTTTTTCTTTTATAGACAAGCCTGGTCCACCAACGGGACCTATCAAGATTGATGAAATTGATGCTACGTCAATTACTATTTCCTGGGAACCACCTGAGTTGGATGGTGGTGCTCCACTGAGTGGTTATGTGGTGGAACAACGTGACGCTCATCGTCCAGGATGGCTGCCAGTTTCTGAATCAGTGACTAGATCAACGTTTAAGTTTACCAGACTCACTGAAGGAAATGAGTATGTGTTCCGTGTGGCTGCAACAAACCGCTTTGGGATTGGCTCTTACTTGCAGTCTGAGGTCATAGAATGTCGCAGCAGAATCAGTAAGTCTTTGGACCCTTCTACGATTCTCCCCACCTCTGATTCCAAATGTTAACAAAAAGGAATTTCTTTTTAATATGCCCTAATGTAAATAAAAATAGGTCTCAAAATCAACCCCATGGTTAAGGTTTCTAAACCTCCTTTTCTTGGAGGTTTTCAACATGGTTAGATTTTTTTTTTTTAATGTCATCACTCTTATGAAAGAGAGGAGGAGGGAGTTAGGAAGGGAGAAATGGAAAGAAGGGAGGGAGGACTGGCCATGTTATAGTGAGAAAAAAAATACAGAACGCATGCTTCATAAATGGTTTATAGAATTGAAGAAAATGAGGAACGGCAAGAAAAGTACAAAAGTGAAAGCACTGGAAAAACAGTCACAAGGGTCCTTTGAAAATACCAAGTGAAAGCTAAGACACACACAAATATATGAGTCATTATTTTAATTTATTCATATTTCCATGTTGTGTTTACTTGTCTTGCTGCAGGTATTCCTGGACCCCCAGAAACATTACAGATACTTGATGTCTCCCGTGATGGCATGACACTTACCTGGTATCCACCAGAAGACGATGGTGGCTCCCAAGTGACTGGCTATATCGTGGAGCGCAAAGAAGTGAGAGCAGATCGATGGGTCCGTGTAAATAAAGTACCTGTGACAATGACACGGTACCGCTCCACTGGCCTTATTGAAGGCTTAGAATATGAACACCGTGTCACAGCCATTAATGCAAGAGGGACTGGAAAACCAAGTCGTCCTTCGAAACCCACTGTTGCCATGGATCCAATTGGTAAATACATTTTGTATCAGTCAAATTAATTGAGATATAATTTATATGTGGTAAAATTCATCCTTCTGAAGCATATAGTTCCATGACTTTTGAAAGACGTACTGTTTTTTAATCACTACCACAATCAAAATATAGAATATTTTTATCACCCCAAAAGGTTCTCTTGTGTACCTTTGTAATCAATCCCCTCCCCACCCCAACCTTTAGCAACTTCTGGAAAATAATTTTTTATATTTTTCCCTTGAGTCTATTTTCTCCTCTTTAAAATGAGATTCATAATATATGCCCTCTATCACAGTTAAAATTTTTAAAAAGTTAATATTTCTGAAAGGACTTAAAAAACTCCTGATAAATGTAAGATATTACGAGTGATTACAAAGAAAGCACATTTAACATGAAGGAAAAAGCAAAACCTTTAGGTATTTTTAACTGATAAAATGAATGCTAACAGTCTGTTTCAGCAAGTCATTGAATTTGTTAGGTGGCATGGTTCATTTTCAACTTTGCAGCACCTTTAACAAGTATGTTGTTGTCTTTTCTTATTCCCAGCTCCTCCAGGAAAGCCACAAAACCCAAGAGTTACTGATACAACAAGGACATCAGTCTCCCTTGCCTGGAGTGTTCCAGAAAATGAAGGAGGATCTAAAGTCACAGGCTACTTGATTGAAATGCAAAAAGTCGATCAACATGAATGGACCAAATGTAACACCACCCCAACCAAGATTCGCGAGTACACTCTGACGCACCTACCTCAGGGCGCTGAGTACAGATTCCGTGTCCTAGCTTGTAATGCAGGTGGACCTGGGGAGCCTGCTGAGGTCCCAGGAACAGTCAAAGTCACCGAAATGCTTGGTAAGACATAGGATCACTTACTTTCTGCTATAATTGCCTGAAGACTTATTTCCTACTCCTCTCCCCTCCACCCAAAAAATGCTAAATTGAAACCCTACCTTTTTTCCCAGAATATCCTGATTATGAACTTGATGAAAGATACCAGGAAGGTATCTTTGTGAGACAAGGTGGAGTCATCAGACTTACCATACCAATCAAAGGAAAACCATTCCCAATATGCAAATGGACCAAGGAAGGCCAAGATGTTAGTAAGCGTGCCATGATTGCAACATCTGAAACACACACTGAGCTTGTGATCAAAGAAGCAGACAGGAACGATTCTGGCACTTACGACCTGGTTCTGGAAAACAAATGTGGCAAGAAGGCTGTTTACATCAAAGTCAAGGTGATAGGAAGTCCTGACACTCCAGAAGGGCCACTTGAATATGATGACATACAAGCCCGCTCTGTGAGGGTCAGCTGGAGACCTCCTGCTGATGACGGTGGTGCCGACATCTTAGGCTACATTCTCGAGAGACGAGAAGTGCCGAAAGCCGCCTGGTATACCATTGATTCCAGAGTCCGAGGTACATCTCTGGTGGTAAAAGGCCTCAAAGAAAATGTGGAATACCATTTCCGTGTTTCAGCAGAAAACCAGTTTGGCATAAGCAAACCCTTGAAATCTGAGGAACCAGTCATACCCAAGACACCACTGAGTAAGTGCTCTTTCAACCCCAAAATTATAAACATTATGTCAGTACTCTTATGTCTTTAAATGAAAGCCATCAGTTTATAAGATTTGGGACTGTACTCTAACACATGGGTGTTTTCCACTTATATTTATAGATCCTCCAGAACCTCCAAGCAATCCTCCAGAAGTACTTGATGTAACCAAGAGTTCTGTTAGCTTGTCCTGGTCCCGGCCCAAAGACGATGGTGGTTCTCGAGTCACAGGCTACTACATTGAACGCAAGGAGACATCCACTGACAAGTGGGTGAGACACAACAAGACCCAGATCACCACCACAATGTACACTGTCACCGGGCTCATTCCTGATGCGGAGTATCAGTTCTGCATCATTGCACAGAATGATGTTGGCCTGAGCGAGACCAGCCCTGCTTCTGAACCAGTTGTTTGCAAAGATCCATTTGGTAAGGAGTTTCTACAGGGGTTAAAATTAAAGAGGCAAGCCATCTTTGGTCTTTTTCTGTCCTTTCACCAGTAAAGCTGATTCCCTTTTTAATTGTTTTAAAATATTTCAGACAAACCAAGCCAACCAGGAGAACTTGAGATTCTTTCAATATCCAAAGATAGTGTCACTCTACAGTGGGAGAAACCTGAATGTGATGGTGGCAAAGAAATCCTTGGATACTGGGTTGAATATAGACAATCTGGGGAAAGTGCTTGGAAGAAGAGCAACAAGGAACGTATCAAGGACAAACAATTCACAATAGGGGGCTTGCTGGAAGCTACTGAATATGAATTCAGGGTTTTTGCTGAGAATGAGACTGGGCTTAGCAGACCTCGTAGAACTGCTATGTCTATAAAGACAAAACTAACATGTAAGTAGCCTTTAGTTCTCTGCTTATGATTTACAAACTAAACAACAAGTTAAGGCTAATCCTTCTTCTATGCTAAGTAGAACTGTGGAAAGCTTTATTGGAGAGCAAGTGTTTGGAAAGAAATTACTCTCTTTGATATATGCCCACACAGGGAATAAGTGATAAATTCTACAGGAAGCCATTCCAAGCACATAACCTCAGCAGGGGATAGATGCAGTGAACTAAGCACATTCCTTGATCAATTTCTACCTCTAATCAATGCAATGGGTTTTTTAATACTTCCTAACAAGATTTAAAGGGTCAACAAATGTACGCCACTTCAGTGAACCTACGTAAGGGCAAGGATACTACAGATTTATAGAGAGACCTCATATTTCCCCAAAACCCTATACATTGTTAATGCCCTTCCAATCATAAAGAGAAAAGACACTCTATATAATAATGTGATGATGTGCTCATTAGAACCCCAATTTTCCATATGACCCTCGGAAAATCACTTCAAAGAGTTTTTAAGAATTAGACACATATGCAAATCATGTTATCTAATAAAGTCAATAGGGTAAATAGGGTAAATTCATTCCTGATACACAAGGACAGAAAATTACAGATTCAGTAGTAAAAATGCATTTAATCTTTCATACCTTTCAGCTGGAGAGGCCCCAGGAATACGCAAAGAAATGAAGGATGTTACTACCAAATTAGGTGAAGCTGCTCAGCTCTCGTGCCAGATTGTTGGAAGGCCTATTCCTGACATTAAATGGTACAGATTTGGTAAGGAGCTCATACAAAGCCGCAAATACAAAATGTCTTCAGATGGACGCACACATACTCTGACAGTCATGACAGAGGAGCAGGAAGATGAAGGTGTTTATACCTGCATAGCTACCAATGAGGTTGGAGAAGTCGAAACCAGCAGTAAGCTTCTGCTGCAAGCAGCGCCGCAGTTCCATCCCGGTTACCCACTGAAAGAGAAATATTATGGAGCTGTAGGTTCTACACTTCGGCTTCATGTTATGTACATTGGTCGTCCAGTACCCGCCATGACTTGGTTCCATGGCCAGAAACTTTTGCAAAACTCAGAAAACATCACTATTGAAAACACTGAGCACTATACTCATCTTGTCATGAAGAACGTGCAACGTAAGACACATGTTGGGAAATACAAAGTGCAGCTAAGCAATGTTTTTGGAACAGTGGATGCCATCCTTGATGTGGAAATACAAGGTATTTTATATTCATTTGCGGTGCTTTTTATTTTTGAAGAGAAAAAAATCTCAGAAACACAGCATGAAAACCACTACAATTGTACTTTCCCCCAACAGATAAACCAGACAAACCTACAGGACCAATTGTGATTGAAGCCCTATTGAAGAACTCCGTGGTGATCAGCTGGAAGCCACCAGCAGATGACGGAGGCTCCTGGATCACCAATTATGTGGTGGAGAAGTGTGAGGCCAAGGAAGGGGCCGAATGGCAATTGGTGTCTTCAGCCATCTCAGTGACAACCTGTAGAATTGTGAACCTCACAGAAAATGCCGGCTATTATTTCCGGGTTTCAGCACAGAACACTTTTGGCATCAGTGACCCTCTAGAGGTTTCCTCAGTTGTGATCATTAAGAGTCCATTTGGTGAGTACAATCTAATTTCTATCTCTTCTATGGTAAAATTCCATCTTGCATAAAATTTTTTTGAACAGAAATATATTTTGAAAGGAAATAGCAAAGATTCAGATAAAGTGCAAGTGCCTTTTCTTTCACTTTAATTGACTGTTTGCATATCACATATCTAAAAGGGGACAGATATACTCTATCCCCTTCTTTAAAAAGAACTTTATTTTTTGGTAAGTTTCTTAGCACAAAGTAACATTTCATATTTCTGAAATAGCTATTTTGCACAGAAATTTTGACTCATAACATTCTATTTTTTAAAAATAAGCTTTGTCTGTTTTGCCTTATAACTCAAATCTTTTTTTTTTTCTTTTAAATAGAAAAGCCAAGTGCTCCTGGCAAACCAACTGTTACTGCTGTCACAAAAGACTCTTGTGTTGTGGCTTGGAAGCCACCTGCCAGTGATGGGGGTGCAAAGATTAGAAGTTATTACCTTGAGAAGCGTGAGAAGAAGCAAAATAAATGGATTGCTGTGACAACAGAAGAAATTCGAGAAACCGTCTTTTCAGTGAAAAACCTTATTGAAGGTCTTGAATATGAATTCCGTGTGAAATGTGAAAACCTAGGTGGGGAAAGTGAATGGAGTGAAATATCAGAACCTGTCACTCCCAAATCTGACGTCCCAATTCAGGCACCACACTTCAAAGAAGAACTGAGAAATCTACATGTCAGGTATCAGAGCAATGCTACTTTGGTCTGCAAAGTGACTGGACATCCGAAACCTATTGTGAAATGGTACAGACAAGGGAAAGAAATCATTGCAGATGGATTAAAGTACAGGATTCAAGAATTTAAGGGTGGTTACCACCAGCTCATCATTGCAAGTGTCTCAGATGATGACGCCACAGTTTACCAAGTCAGAGCTACCAACCAAGGGGGATCCGTGTCTGGCACTGCCTCCTTGGAAGTGGAAGGTAAAAACAAATCAGTAATCATTAGTTTGGGGCTAGAATATTTATCATTAATTGGGGGGGAAATATTGCTCTTAAATAGATATTGTTAGGTGTTGCTAAATTATATTCTTTCTTCTTTTTTTCTGATACAGTTCCAGCTAAGATACACTTGCCTAAAAATCTTGAAGGCATGGGAGCAGTTCATGCTCTCCGAGGTGAAGTGGTGAGCATCAAGATCCCCTTCAGTGGCAAACCAGATCCTGTGATCACCTGGCAGAAAGGACAAGATCTCATTGACAATAATGGCCACTACCAAGTTATTGTCACAAGATCCTTCACATCACTTGTTTTCCCCAACGGAGTGGAGAGAAAAGATGCTGGTTTCTATGTGGTCTGTGCCAAAAACAGATTTGGAATTGACCAGAAGACAGTTGAACTGGATGTGGCTGATGTTCCTGACCCACCCAGAGGAGTCAAAGTTAGTGATGTCTCACGAGATTCTGTCAACTTAACGTGGACTGAGCCAGCTTCTGATGGTGGCAGCAAAATCACCAACTACATTGTTGAAAAATGTGCAACTACTGCAGAAAGATGGATCCGTGTAGGACAGGCCCGAGAAACACGTTATACTGTGATCAACTTATTTGGAAAAACAAGTTACCAGTTCCGGGTAATAGCTGAAAATAAATTTGGCCTGAGCAAGCCTTCTGAGCCTTCAGAACCAACCATAACCAAAGAAGATAAGACCAGAGCTATGAACTATGATGAAGAGGTAGATGAAACCAGGGAAGTTTCCATGACTAAAGCATCTCACTCTTCGACCAAGGAACTCTATGAGAAATATATGATTGCTGAAGACCTTGGGCGTGGTGAGTTTGGAATTGTCCACCGTTGTGTTGAAACATCCTCCAAGAAGACATACATGGCCAAATTTGTTAAAGTCAAAGGGACTGATCAAGTTTTGGTAAAGAAGGAAATTTCTATCCTAAACATTTCTAGGCATAGAAACATCTTATATCTCCATGAATCATTTGAAAGCATGGAAGAATTAGTTATGATCTTTGAGTTCATATCGGGACTTGACATATTTGAGCGCATTAACACAAGTGCTTTTGAACTTAATGAAAGAGAAATTGTAAGCTATGTTCGCCAGGTCTGTGAAGCACTTGAGTTCTTACATAGCCATAATATTGGACACTTTGACATTAGACCAGAAAATATCATTTACCAAACAAGAAGAAGCTCCACCATTAAAATCATAGAATTTGGTCAAGCCCGTCAACTGAAGCCAGGGGACAACTTTAGGCTTGTGTTCACTGCCCCAGAATACTATGCACCTGAAGTCCACCAGCATGATGTTGTCAGCACAGCCACAGACATGTGGTCACTTGGAACACTGGTATATGTGCTATTGAGTGGTATCAACCCATTCCTGGCTGAAACTAACCAACAGATCATTGAGAATATCATGAATGCTGAATATACTTTTGATGAAGAAGCTTTCAAGGAGATTAGCCTCGAAGCCATGGATTTTGTTGACCGTCTGTTAGTGAAAGAGAGGAAATCTCGCATGACGGCATCGGAAGCACTCCAGCACCCATGGCTGAAGCAGAAGATAGAAAGAGTCAGTACTAAAGTTATCAGAACATTAAAACACCGGCGTTACTACCACACCCTGATCAAGAAAGACCTCAACATGGTTGTATCGGCAGCCCGGATCTCCTGTGGTGGTGCAATTCGATCTCAAAGGGGAGTGAGTGTTGCTAAAGTTAAAGTAGCATCCATTGAAATTGGCCCAGTTTCTGGGCAGATAATGCATGCAGTTGGTGAAGAAGGAGGATATGTCAAATATGTGTGCAAAATTGAAAATTATGATCAGTCTACCCAAGTGACCTGGTACTTTGGTGTCAGACAGCTGGAGAGCAGTGAGAAATATGAAATCACCTATGAAGATGGAGTGGCCACCCTCTATGTCAAGGACATTACCAAATTTGATGATGGTACCTACAGATGCAAAGTAGTCAATGACTATGGTGAAGACAGTTCTTATGCAGAGCTTTTTGTTAAAGGTGTGAGAGAAATTTATGACTATTACTGCCGTAGAACCATGAGGAAAATTAAGCGCAGAACAGATACAATGAGACTCCTGGAAAGGCCACCAGAATTTACCCTGCCTCTCTATAATAAGACAGCTTACGTGGGTGAAAATGTCCGGTTTGGAGTAACTATAACAGTCCACCCAGAGCCTCGTGTAACATGGTATAAATCAGGTCAGAAAATCAAACCAGGTGATGATGACAAGAAGTACACATTTGAGTCAGACAAGGGTCTTTACCAATTAACAATCAACAGTGTAACTACAGATGATGCTGCTGAATATGCTGTTGTGGCAAGGAACAAATATGGGGAAGACAGCTGTAAAGCAAAGCTGACTGTGACCCTACACCCACCTCCAACAGATACTACGTTAAGACCCATGTTCAAACGGTTACTGGCAAATGCAGAATGCCAAGAAGGCCAAAGTGTCTGCTTTGAGATCAGAGTGTCTGGCATCCCCCCACCAACATTAAAATGGGAGAAGGATGGTAAGCCACTGTCCCTTGGGCCTAACATTGAAATTATCCATGAAGGCTTGGATTATTATGCTTTGCACATCAGGGATACTTTGCCTGAAGACACAGGTTATTATAGAGTCACAGCCACAAACACAGCTGGATCCACCAGCTGCCAGGCTCACCTGCAAGTGGAACGCTTGAGGTACAAGAAACAGGAATTCAAGAGTAAGGAGGAGCGCGAACGACACGTACAAAAACAAATCGACAAAACCCTAAGAATGGCTGAAATTCTTTCTGGAACTGAAACTGTGCCACTGACACAGGTAGCCCAAGAGGCTCTGAGAGAAGCTGCCATCCTCTACAAACCAGCTGTAAGCACCAAGACTGTAAAAGGAGAATTCCGACTTGAGATGGAAGAAAAGAAGGAGGAGAGAAAACTCCGTATGCCTTATGAAGTCCCAGAGCCACGCAAGTACAAACAGACTACCATCGAAGAAGACCAGCGCATTAAGCAATTTGTGCCTATGTCTGACATGAAATGGTATAAAAAGATACGTGATCAATTCGAAATGCCTGGGAAACTTGACAGAGTTGTACAGAAAAGACCCAAGCGTATCCGCCTTTCAAGATGGGAACAGTTCTATGTGATGCCTCTTCCACGCATTACAGATCAATATAGACCCAGATGGCGTATTCCCAAACTGTCCCAGGATGATCTGGAGATGGTGAGACCAGCCCGCCGGCGCACACCTTCCCCTGATTATGACTTTTACTACAGACCTAGAAGACGTTCTCTTGGTGACATCTCTGATGAAGAATTACTCCTCCCCATCGATGACTACTTAGCAATGAAAAGAACAGAGGAAGAGAGACTGCGTCTGGAAGAGGAGCTTGAATTAGGCTTCTCAGCTTCGCCCCCCAGCCGAAGCCCTCCACGTTTTGAGCTCTCTAGCCTACGTTACTCTTCACCGCAAGCTCACGTCGAGGTGCAGGAAACAAGAAAAGACTTCAGATATTCAACCTATCACATCCCAACGAAGGAAGAAACTGGCACAAGTTACGTGGAACTGCGGGAACGGCACGCGCGGGCCTCGTACAGACAGCCGCGACAGCGGCAGAGAATAATGGCTGAGAAAGAGGACGAGGAGTTGCTTCGTCCAGTTACCACCACCCAGCGCCTCTCAGAGTACAGAAGGGAGCTGGACCACATGGCGAAGGAAGAAAAGTCTAAAAAGAAATCGAGGCAACAGAGAGAAGTGACAGAAATAACAGAAATTGAGGAGGAATACGAAATCTCAAAACGTGCTCAAAGAGAATCCTCCTCATCCGTGTCTAGACTACTGAGACGACGGCGCTCCCTGTCCCCAACTTACATTGAGTTAATGAGGCCGGTGTCTGAGTTGATCCGGTCACGTCCACGACCGGCTGAGGAATATGAAGACGACACCGAAAGAAGGTCCCCGACGCCAGAGAGAACTCGCCCACGTTCCCCCAGCCCTGTGTCTAGTGAGAGATCACTCTCAAGATTTGAGAGGTCTGCAAGATTTGATATCTTTTCCAGGTATGAGTCCATGAAAGCTGCTTTGAAGACTCAGAAGACATCAGAAAGGAAGTATGAAGTTTTGAGTCAGCAGCCTTTCACGCTGGACCATGCCCCTCGAATCACATTGAGAATGCGCTCGCATAGGGTGCCCTGTGGCCAAAATACACGCTTTATCTTAAACGTTCAGTCTAAGCCAACTGCCGAGGTTAAATGGTACCACAATGGCGTGGAACTCCAAGAGAGCAGTAAGATCCGTTACACCAACATGAGTGGGGTCCTGACCCTGGAAATTCTGGACTGTCATATTGAGGACAGCGGAACCTACCGTGCCGTGTGCACCAACTACAAAGGCGAAGCTTCTGACTATGCGACCTTGGACGTAACAGGAGGGGATTATACCACCTATGCTTCCCAGCGCAGAGATGAAGATGTCCCCAGATCTGTTTTCCCTGAGCTGACAAAAACAGAGGAATATGCTGTTTCATCGTTTAAGAGAACATCCGAGATGGAAGCTTCTTCTTCTGTCAGGGAAGTGAAATCACAGATGACAGAGACAAGGGAAAGTCTCTCCTCATATGAACACTATGCATCTGCAGAAATGAAAAGTGCTGCATTAGAAGAAAAGTCACTGGAAGAAAAATCCACAACCAGAAAAATCAAGACGACTCTGGCAGCAAGAATTCTAACAAAGCCACGGTCCATGACTGTCTACGAAGGCGAGTCTGCAAGGTTTTCTTGTGATACAGATGGTGAGCCGGTGCCAGCTGTAACCTGGCTGCGTGGAAGACAAGTGATAAGTACTTCCGCCCGTCACCAAGTGACCACCACAAAGTACAAATCGACCTTTGAGATCTCTTCAGTCCAGGCTTCTGATGAGGGCAACTACAGCGTGGTGGTAGAAAACAGCGAAGGGAAAACAAGAAGCACAGTTCACTCTGACTGTGCATAAGGCCAGAGCTACTGAAAAGGCTGTGACATCACCACCGAGAGTTAAATCCCCAGAACCTCGGGTGAAGTCCCCAGAAGCAGTTAAGTCTCCAAAACGAGTGAAATCTCCAGAAATAGTGACTTCTCACCCAAAAGCTGTATCACCAACAGAGACAAAACCCACACCAACAGAGAAGGTTCAGCAGCTACCAGTCTCTGCCCCACCAAAGATAACACGGTCTCTGAAAGCAGAAGCTTCTAAAGATATAGCAAAGCTGACCTGTGCAGTCGAAAGCAGTGTATTACGTGCAAAGGAGGTCACCTGGTATAAAGATGGCAAGAAACTGAAGGAAAATGGGCATTACCAGTTTCATTATTCAGCAGATGGTAACTATGAGCTCAAAATCCATAACCTCACTGAATCTGATTGTGGAGAATATGTTTGTGAGATTTCTGGCGAAGGTGGAACTTCTAAAACTAACTTCCAGTTTATGGGACAAGCCTTTAGGAGTATCCATGAGCAGGTATCAAACATATCAGAAACTAAGAAAGCAGCTCAGAAAACTGCTGAGTCAACAGAAACCAAGAAAATTGAACCAAAATCTCCTGAACAAATTGCCTCAAAACCAGTAATTGTTACTGGGTTGCAAGATACAACTGTTTCTTCAGACAGCATTGCCAAATTTACAGTTAAAGCTACTGGAGAACCTCGGCCAACTGTCATCTGGACAAAGGATGGAAAGGTAACCAGTTCTTAATTGTCCCTTAATTTTATCTTCTAAAAAACTAACCTCTTCCTTAATCCCCATCTTTCAAAGAAAGTTTAAAATTAAATCACTTTTAAAAACTGAAAGCACTTGCATTCTACAGGCTATTACACAAGGAGGTAAATACAAACTCTCTGAAGACAAAGGAGGATTCCTCTTAGAAATTCATAAGACTGACACTTCTGACAGCGGACTTTATACTTGTACAGTAACAAATTCAGCTGGATCTGTGTCCTCTAGCTGCAAATTAACAATAAAAGGTAGGTTGGCTTTTGTTCTTACCAACATTTTTCAGAAAACAACACTAAGGAAACATTTTGAAACATCTCCCCTTATACACATACACACACACACCAATGTTTTAAAATAAAACTATTTTCCTAATTCCATAATACCATCTGTACACAAATGTGGAAACACACATATTGAAGTTAGTGTATGCTCTTCTATTAGCATAAAAAGCATTTATTAAGTACCTAATTATATATGGTGTTATATAAGTGTCCATAGAGTCACCCCTGCTCCCAGGAATATTTAAGAACAAAGTCAGGTGAATATACAAAATGGTACTGCTTCCCTAAACCTTCACACTTGCTAAGTTTCCAAAGCAGTACAAAGTTAATGAAAGAGCTCTATCCGTTTTACCAATTAAAATTAGTTTGCTATCATCTCCATCTTCTAAAAGATAATCTTATTTTTTGGTTACTCAAAATCTCCTAAATACCCACATTTCCTAAATCCCTTGACTAATCTTTTCAAGATTCTTTTTTTCCTTAACTCATAAGAATCATCTTAAACTTAGCTTAGTTTAAGGAATCATTGCACTGATCTCAAAACTCATGCATGACAATTTTCCAAGAGTGAATTAGGTATCACCTACTCTGCACACAAAAGTTGACATTGTTTCTTTTCCTTTCTTTACTTTTTTTTTTTTGGAGACAGTGTCTCACTCTGTCACCCAGGCTAGAGTACATAGAGTGCAGTGGCACAATCATAGCTCACTGCAGCCTCAAACTCCTGGGCTCAAGTGATCCTCCTACCTCAGCCTTCTGAGTATCTGGGACATGTGCCTGTAGTAGGCACATGCCACCATGCCTAGCTAATTTTTCTATTTTTTGCAGAAACAGGGTCTTGCTATATTGCCCAGGCTGGCCTCAAACTCCTGGCCTCAAACAATCCTCCTGCCTTGACCCTCCAAAGTGCTTGGATTATAGGCATGAGCCACTGCACCCAGCCAACATTTTTTCTTTGTCTACACATTATTCACATGTAGAATCTACAAGAGTAAAGGGTGGGGGTCCCTATCCAATTAAGTTTGCCTTACAGAGGTTTCTTTTTCAGCTGTAAAAGATACTGAGGAACAAAAAGTATCTATACAAAAGACCTCTGAAATTACATCTCAGAAGAAGGCAGCTGTCCAAGAAGAAATTTCCCAAAAATCCCTACTTTCTGAAGAAATCAAGATATCAGAGGTAAAAGCTCAAGAAAAGTTAGCCCTCAAGGAGGAAGCTTCAAAGCTTCTGATTTCCGAAGAAGTCAAGAAATCAGCAGCAACCTCCCTGGAAAAATCCATTGTCCATGAGGAAATCACTAAAACATCACAGGCATCAGAAGAAATCAGAACTCGTGCTGAGATTAAAACATTTTCTACTCAGATGAGCATAACCGATGGTCAAAAAGTGACTTTAAAAGCCAACATTGCTGGTGCCACTGATGTGAAATGGGTACTGAATGGAAGAGAGCTTACTAACTCTGAGGAGTACAGATATGGTGTCTTGGGCAGTGACCAGACCCTAACCATCAAGCAAGCCAGTCACAGAGATGAAGGAATCCTCACCTGCATAGGCAAAACCAGCGAAGGAACCATCAAGTGTCAGTTTGATTTGACCCTCAGCAAAGAACTCTCAGATGCTCCAGCCTTCATCACACAGCCTAGATCTCAAAATATTAATGAAGGACAAAATGTTCTCTTTACTTGTGAAATCAGTGGTGAGCCATCTCCTGAAATCGAATGGTTTAAAAACAACATGCCAGTAAGTTTAATTAGGAATATATTATTGAAGAAAAATTTAAATACCACATCTACCATGTCCAAAGAACTTAAACATTTCTTTTTGTTTTCTTTCCTTTTAGTTTTCTGTTTCTTCAAATGTCAGTGTAAGTCGCTCCAGAAATGTATATTCTCTTGAAATCCGAAATGCATCGGTAAGCGACAGTGGAAAATACACAATTAAGGCCAAAAATTTCCGTGGCCAGTGTTCAGCTACAGCTTCCTTAACGGTCCTTCGTAAGTATACCTTTGCCATTTTTCCTTACTTGCTTAAAGACTTTAGGTGTTTTTTTGCCTGTCTCTTCTGAGCACAGAAAACTCAATTCCATGTGGAAGAGCGACAGGCATCCTGTACGAATTCATGCTTATGGTCAAAGTTTCTTTACAGCTGAACAGAAACCTGGATAAATTAAATTTCAAAGTAAAGCTACCAACTCCCCTGTAACATTTATTTTTGGAATGCACAATATGTCAATTATTTTCTATATGACTAATCATTTTTCTCCTAGTGATTCCTAGCACCTGCATGTAATGCAATGATAGAAATATAAGGATTTGTTTCTTGGAGACATTAAGCTAGCTCTTGACAAATGTATGTATACATGTCTTTGCTTACGCTTCAACAGCAAACTGTTTGGGATATGTTTCCATGTGTGTGTTTAAGTTTCCACGTCTGTAAGTCAGCGTCAGATGTCGCCAGTTAACCAGATGTCATTGATGTTCACTGTGTATCTGCTATGCTCCACAGCTCTAGTTGAAGAACCTTCCAGAGAGGTAGTATTGAGGACAAGTGGTGACACAAGCTTGCAAGGAAGCTTCTCGTCTCAGTCAGTCCAAATGTCTGCCTCTAAGCAGGAGGCCTCCTTCAGCAGTTTCAGCAGCAGCAGCGCTAGCAGCATGACTGAAATGAAATTTGCAAGCATGTCTGCCCAAAGCATGTCCTCCATGCAAGAGTCCTTTGTAGAAATGAGTTCCAGCAGTTTTATGGGAAAATCTAGTGTGACACAACTGGAAAGCTCAACTAGTAGAATGCTTAAAGCAGGCGTAAGAGGTGAGCATAAAATTACTGGTAGAGATAGACAAGCCAAGTAGCATGGTGTAGTCTCTAGTACATACAATTCAGTAGACAGAAAATCTTTACTTTTTTTCAGTGATCCTAAAACTTTTCTGTTGTTGTTCTATAAAGGAATTCCACCTAAAATTGAAGCTCTTCCCCCTGATATCAGCATTGATGAAGGCAAAGTTCTAACAGTAGCCTGTGCTTTTACGGGTGAACCTACTCCACAAATAACATGGTCTTGTGGTGGAAGAAAAATTCAAAATCAAGAACAACAGGGAAGATTCCACATTGAAAACACAGATGACCTGACAACCCTGATCATCACGGATGTACAGAAACAAGACGGTGGACTTTATACCCTGAGTTTAGGGAATGAATTTGGATCTGACTCTGCCACTGTGAATATACATATTCGATCCATTTAAGAGGGCCTGTGCTCTTGTACTCTACATTCATTCTTAACTTTTCACAAACGATGCACATGGACTAATCTTTCTGATCTGTAAATATTTTTTAAAAAGTAGTTTTGTATCAACCTAAATGAGTCAAAGTTCAAAAATATGCACTTCAATCTTTTCATAATTGTTGACCTAAGAATATTATACAATTGCTAGTGACATGTACATACTGTATATAGCCGGATTAACGGTTATAAAGTTTTGTACCATTTGTTTTATGACATTTTACAATGTAACTTTTGAAACTAACTGTTGGTAGGAGAAAGTTTCTTATGGAACGAATACCCTGCTCAACACTTAATCAATCTTTGTGCCTCAACGTACTGTTGATGTCTAAGTATGCCTCAGTGGGTTGAGAAATTCCCCATTGAAGATGTCCTATCCACCTATAAGATGATAATGCTGTGCACATCACCTGATGTGTGCACCAATACCTATTGAATCAGAAATGTAAGGCATTGGTGATGTTTGCATTTACCCTCCTGTAAGCAACACTTTAACGTCTTACATTTTCTCTGATGATGTCACACTCAAAATTACTATGACTTAAATATTACCAGAGCAAAGTGTAACGGCCAACACTTTGTTCGTTCATTTTACACTGTCTCTGACATAGAGAGTGCCTGGATAGATTGGAAAAGTAACATCTCCTGGCCATCCCCTCATTTAACCAAGCTATTCAAGTATTCCTGTGCCCGAGCAGTGCCAACTCTTGGAGGTCCCGGGGTGCAGCCAATGCCTTCGTGTGGTAGCTCTAAATTTAAATTACACTTGAAAAACCAGGGCACCTAAGCAATGAGCCACAGCAAAAACTAAAGAACAACAACAAAATAAAGCTGTCGTTAAATTAAAAGCAACAACATTACTAACTGCCCAAAATATCAATTTGATGTAGTTCTTTTCATGCAAGTACAAACTCAATTGTTAGTTATAATTGTTGGACCTCCTTGAGATAGTAACAACAAAATAAAGCAAGCTATCTGCACCTCAAAATGTGTGGTTGGTTGTTTTCTGTGAAATTCTGGGGTGGGAAAGTACACACTTTCATGCATCACAGAAATGGTCATCAATAGATAAGATAAAGCAACTCAAGTTCAGAATAACCCATGTTAATAAGCTCTTTTAAGCAAATATTCAGGTTACTGTGTTGGATGTATTCAGCAATTTTGTTTAAAAAGCCTAGATATAGTTCTCATGAACAAATTAGTCCTCAAAAGTTTATCTTCTAAACTTACCGAGAAAAATATTTTTAAGGGAACTGATTCAACTAAATCCTTCAAAGATATTGAACATCTACAATTCACAATATGTTGTGCTAAACATCACAGGGAACAATGCAAAGATGAGTAAGATGACAGGGATCCTGTCTCTCAAGAAGTGTAGCGAACAGAAAATGACAACTTCCAGGAATATGATCAGTTGTGAGACTGAGTCCATATTGGCTATTGCAGCTCCAGCTGAGACAGAACAAATAAAGGACCTCAGAACTAAAGAACTTATTTTAAATGTAGTTCTACAGTGCTTTTTAAACAACTGATCTATACTTGGTAATAAAATAACTAGTGCCAGAAAAATCTGTATTTGTATTTCAATTAGCTCATCCTAATTATACACCTATATGATGCTGATTATTTGCCTACATTTACCTCCTTAACATCAGTACAAGTGAACTGACAGTACTAATGTAAGTACAATTGGCAGCACAAAGCTGAAGCAAATGTACTGTCAATGTTTACTCCCCAAGAAAAGATCTTGGGTCCTCATTAATTTATTCAGCAAGTTTTCTGTCTTAAGTCAGAGTCCCTAAAAGCAGAGCCTGAGATAGGGATTCTTGTTTCCATAATTCTTTGAGGGATTACTCTCAGGAAAAAGGAGTGAGGGAAGCAGACAGGTAGGGTAGAGGAACAAAGCCAAGCAAGAATGTGGTCTTACCAGAAGCTTCAGCGTGATCTCCAAGGGAGCTTCAATTTTACCACAGAGTTGGTTCCTTCTAGGATCAAGGGGGCTGACCTTCTGTACCCCCTCACCGCCAATGGCTACAGGGGGTGAGCTTGGGGCGTGGGGGGGCAGTGAGGGGTGGAGGAGGGAAATAGCCTCCCAAGTGAAGCGGGATTCCTTGCTGGCACGCGCCATTCTCTGCTGACTAGGGCAGCTCAACAGCCAACACTCAAGAAACCGGGGAATGGGTACACACACGGGGGGTGGGGGAGGGCCCGAGGCGGGGATGATGCCAACAGCATCCACTGTACCATCTTACGATGTCAAATGCCTATTCTTACCTTCAAATGAGAGGCAGGACCGACTGGGTGATGCCTGAGGATGATTCCCAGCCTGGACGGGCTAATATCCACACATGCCCCATCCGTGGCTGAGATACGGTCCGTGTTGATGAGAACTCCAAAGCTTAAGGCAGGATCTCGCGCTTCCTGAAATTGCAGCTCCCCGGCTCTGAGATCCATTCTGGGCCCAGGAGACAGGGGAGGCACAGCAATCTGTCCAGTGAAGGAGGTCTGCTCTAAAGGCAAGGCTTGACTTCTTTTAAGCCTGGGCGGACGCCCACCGCCTCCGAAAGCAGCGCGCAGGGCCACAGGGGCAACACGAGGACACTGCACAGGGAGGCCCCGGGGAAGTCAGGGGCGCTCCAGCGAGAACGGCAGGCACCCCTTCGCGGGTTGACCAGCTGGCCTCCTTCCCCTAACGCCTCCAGAAATAGTGCTCCCCTGAAGACAGCAGGGGAGGGTATTCCTGCTCCATACCCGCCACCTTCAACCCAGGAGCGGGTCCTCAGCACCCTGGCGTCGTTTCCGAGTCAGGCGAGCTCTTCTCTCCCCGCGCCAACAGGGGCCGACAGGGAGCACCACGCCGATCAGGCTCCTTGTTTCCAACCTACCCAATCCACAAAAACCTATGAGCGAGCTTCACTATCGTCCTGCCCCTCTTTTTCCAAAACTCTTCCTGTCTGTTTTATAAACCCCACACCCTGGCCGCATGATAAGTAGAACAACCGAGCTCAAACCTAGGACCTGTTCTTTACTAACCGTTGTGACCTGGGGCAGGTTACTGAACTTCTCCATTCCTTGATGTTCTCATCCATAAAATGAGAATAACAACAGCAATGTTACAGGATTGTTGTGAGGATTAGACGAGTTACTACATGTAAAACTCTTAGAGCAGTGTGTAGCATGGCACCCAGTAAATACCAGCAATCAGTATTACAGTAGGGACCACCATGCAGAATACTGAAGTTAGGGACCAGAGAGAAAAGCGGCACCCAACATAGGTCTCACGGGTGATCACTAGATGTACAGTAGTACCCCCTTATCCACGCAGATACATCCTAAGACCCCCCCAGTGGATGCTGGAAACCATGGATAGTACCGAACCCTATATATACTATGTTTTTTCCCATACATACATACCTACGATAAAGTTTAATTTATAAATTAGCCACAGTAAGAGATCAACAATAATAAAATAGAACAATTATAACAAAAACTGTAATAAAAGTTATGTCAATGTGGTCTCTCTCTCTCTCTCAGAATATCTTATTGTATTATAGCATGGGTAACTGAAACCTCGGAAAGCAAAACTGCTCGTAAAGGGTATTACCGTATTAGTTTGCTAAGGCTACTGGAACAAAGTTCACAGTTTTTGTTGTCCAACACAATTTATTGTCTTACAGTTCTGGAAGTTAGAATCCAAAATCAAAGTGTTGGCAGGGTTTGTTCCTTCTGAGGACTATGAGGCAAGGATCTGTCCCAGGCCTTTCTCCTTTGCTGTAGATGGCTGTCTTCATGTTCACATGACATTCTCTCTATATTTCTGTGTCCAAATTTCCCCATTTTAGAAGGACACCACCCATATTGGATTAGGGCTCATCCTAGTTACCTCACTTTAACTTGATTACCTCTGTAAAGCCTATCTCCAAATAAGGTCACATCTGGAGGTACTGGAGATTAGGAGTCCAATATCTCTTAGGGAGGGACATAATTCAATCTGTAAACTTGGCGTGATGGGCATAGGATAACACATCTTTATAGGAAGTGTTGTGATGGAATTTCTCAAAAGATTGATTTATCATCTCTATCCAATAATAGCTGATTATATAGATAAACTATGTAGAGGTAGGAAGGTAGTTAAACCAGAAACAGCCAGTAAAATAACAGGTTAAATTGACAGTCTCCATGGTGACTGATTCAACATGAATGTTTTATGATTGTGCTCTAGGAAGATAAAGTAATTTGTAATTTTGTTTACTCTGTCCCAAAGGTAATTTTGAGAAATTCAGGCATAGAAAGTCCAGTTTCCTTGTAATAGGAGAAAATACTGTCTGAAATAGGGCTTTTGAAAATAGATTGGTCCATGGATTTTTATTCTAAGGTTATAAATATGAAAGCTTGGTTTTATGCCTTTTGGTATCTCTGGGTCAATGTTTCCCAAGCTCTGTTCCTCAGGACATTGATAGATGTTGTGGAAAAGGTGTCCCACAGCCTAATAAACTTAGGACTTGGGTAATTATACTTCTTTATGCAGGACTTCTCAGAGTCTTTGATGAGCTAGTATGTATTATCGCTCCAGGAGGCAATGCAGTATTCCCCATGCTTATTTAATGACAGAATTTGCTTTTCATTGATGCTGCACATCATGCCAGCTCAGACAGGGCTATATTAGGTGGACACATTGAAGGTGTGGAGAAGAATCGACCTTGGTTGAAGGAGGAACTTGATATCCCCTAGGAAATGAGTCAAGTGCTATGACCAAAGAAGTCCAGAGGTTTGAAAGCACATCGCTGGGGCATCTGATCCAGTCAGAAAAAGAGGGAAACAGGTTAGAGGAAATTAGATGTAAAAGCTATAAACTGAAATGTGTGACAAGGTAAGAAGGGGCAGAGCCTGGCTTTCCATGCAGAGGACCCTTGCACCTGCAGATGCCTGGGGGCAAGGGAGAGCACAGTCCATCAAAAAAATTAGGGAAAAAAAGATTAGTAGAAAAAGAGATTCTGGTGTGAGAACCACAGAAAGGCTGGGGAGCAAGGGGCAGGGCCACCTTGCAGAGGCTTCATGTACCATATAATGAAGCATGGGCTTTTCCCTAAGAGGTAAGGGGAATCATTAAAGAGATTTATGCAAACTAGAGACTTGATCAAATTTTAGTTTTACCAAGTCTTTAGCTATTCTGAGAAAGCTATGACATTTGTTTGCCTTTCTACTTCAAAGAGTTTATTTCCTCCTGTGGACTCCACTCATAGGAAGACTTTACCTACCACCCAATTTCTAACCCATGGTGACCCTTGTAATTATAGTTCTGGGGGTTTATAGCCATTCGTGGAAAGGAATGTGGTGGATGGGGATGACTCAGCCACATTCCTGAGGTAGGAAGTGGATAAGAGGGATGGGCAGCTATGCCAATGTTTCCTAACCTGGCAGGAACTTCCCACAAAAGATAGCATGTCCTTAAAAGTTAGGATTCCAAACCTGAAATTCATGCTTATCCTGCCATCTTTAGCAGTCCATAACGTGCCTGAGATTGTGCCAGTGTATATTTCTTAGAGAAATGATTCATAGATTTCATTTAATCTTTAAAGATGCCAGTGATTCAAAAAGTTTACCGCCCTACATGTATCAAAGAAGTAGTGACTAGATAGGTGGAAGAACTTTTGAAAATAATTTGGCCTATGAATTTTTATTCAAAGGTTATAAAAAGTGAAAGCTTGGTTTTATGCCTTTGGATACCTCTGGGTATTTCCCAAACTCTGTTCCTCAGGATGTCTAAGCCATCTGAAATACCTATACATAGTTCCCTCTAAAAAGAGGCAGTGATGAAACCTCTGCCAGGGCTCTGATGCTCAGAATTCCTTTCCTTCTGCAGCCAGAAATGGCTGCTGCTAATGCACCTTGAGTAAGGTCCCCCCCAAACCAGGGGCTCCTGAACCAGCACAACCTCAAGGAGAAATACTTCTTGCTAGGAGTGAAATAGGTACAAATTCCCTGAGTTATAGAAGAAGTCTCCAGGGATGTTGAGAGGACTCTGTCTGACACAAAACTCAGCCTTAGAGAAGAAAACAGGGACAAAACTTTTCCCAGCAATTGCAGTGCATGAATGAAGTCAGCTTTGTGTCGACAGCTGCCAGTGCTGAGACCACCATAACCCATTTCTAGATTTTAGTCAGGTGAGAGACACAGGTACTCCACACTCCCCAACCTGCTGAGAAACTTGGCCCTTCATCCATAAGGCATATGGGCTGTCCCTCCTGCACTTCCACTTCCCTGCCTAGAATAACTCAAAGAAGCTGGAAAGAAGGGACACCAACAGACCCATCAGGCCAAGACCAGATGGGAGGCTGAAATGCCTGTCCTAATAAACAGAAGGACCACTAAGGGGAAGAGAATGAGGTTTCTGATGGAGATATCTACCAGAAGGAAAGCTCAGAATGGAGAACACTGAGATCCCAAGTCTTTGAATAACATGCCCAGAGTCACATGGTTAGCAGCAGCACTGAAACTAGAAGCCAGGTCTCTGTTTATCAATATAATCTTGCCACCCCTTCACAACACCAAGAACCAAAGCTGCTGGAGGGTGAGAGGGCTACAGACAGTGTTTGTTTAGGGAGAAGAGGGCTCTGTTCCACTTTGAGGGTCACTGTAGTTCCAAGGCAGGGTCAACGGAAAACTGCCATCAGGTCACTTCTTGTAAAAAGGCACCTCGTTTCCAGTGTAGTCAATCCCTCTGATCAGAAAGCTAAGGCCAGAAATGCTGAACCCTTTACTGGCATATACAATATAGCCAGGAAATAGAGTGCTTACCTGATCCAGTTGTGTCATGTGAAGGGATAGTCATGGGAGAGCCAAAAGCTTTCCAGAAACTGTGTCAATGGACCCTAAAGTAATAACAGAAAAGAATCTTTCCATCATTCCAGGAAGAAGTATCCTGACAAAATAATCTGCCTGATCCTTGGTGGGGCATGAGAGTTCTTGAAACATTTAAGGTATGGGACTGTAGCCACTCTAAGGGAAGTTTCTGAGTGCTGGGTACTGGGTAGATCTTATTCCAGAGAACTTGGAGGACTTGGTTCTACTTATTTCAGTTCGAGACTAGGATGAGTAAATTTCTAACTTAAAGGGAAATGTCTTTCTCTTTCAAAGGATTCTCAAAGTAAAGGTACATATAAAGCATTCTTGCACACACTGTATTTATTTTTCCTTAATACACACGGCAGTTGAAAGAGCACTGCCCTCAGCCCAGTGACCATTCTTTTAGCTCTTTTCTCTTTCTGCATCTCAGGGAAGAGTAGAGTTTGGTGATGATGACAGTTGTTTCCTGACCTGCTCCAGATCAGAAAATCACCTCTAGCTATTAATCTGCTGATGTTAGCACATAGAACTAGTTTCATTTTCCTATCATGTATGAAAATGTCATGACTTGCTTAACACACAAAACCAGAGAGAAGCAAAAGGCAGGGTATAATCAAGATCTACATTTACCCTAATACCACTTCCAGTAGTGCTTCTCAAACTTTAAAGTGCATTGGAATCACTCAAGGATCTTGTGAAAATGCAGAATCTGGTTCAGCAGATCTGGGATGGGGGCCTGAGATTCTGCATTTCTAACAACCTCCCAAGTGAAGCTGATGCTGTTGATCCTCAGACCACGCTAATAAAAGGACCTGGGAAAATTTGGGGTCTTTCAGGCTCTTAGAGAGCCCCAAACTTTAATGAAATAGGTATGTATAGATGAGATAGACCTGTATCTATATCTACCTATATATGCATACATAAATATACACACACACACAGCCCCTACCTCTTCTTAAATACCACAATCAGGAGTGGGAGTTTCCACCTAGCTCAAAGGTTCTCGACCTTGGCTACCCATTGAAATTACTGGGGATCTTTTTAAAAAATACTGATGACTGGGTCCCAACCACAGAGGTTCTCCTGTAATTGGTCTGGGTCAACCTAGGCATTAACCTAGGAAGTTTAAATGCACCTCGGGGGTTTTCCAATGTGCAGCCAAGGTGGAGAATCCCTGGACAAATAAGGTGATCCACTTTATGCTTTCATTTAAAGATTAACTATTACGTTTCCTACTGTCTTTTCTCACACCTCAACACTTACTTTAAGTTAGCCAATCAAATTTTACATTTAAGTGTGCAGCAAACCAGTGTCATGCCAGCAAGAGTGAAGGGTTAACCTTAAACTTTCAAAGCATCCTGTACTTAAATTTTTCTTTGTGATATGGCAAATTTATTAAACATTTTCCCCCACACTGTTCACATCACTCAGTTTTATTGAATTTATAAAATTACTACAATACTTTCAAACAAGCAGAATTTTTATAACAAAAATATAGAGTATACACCTTTTGGAATTTGGAAGAGAAAAAAGAATACTCACAAAGTAAGTGTACATATATTTTTAAATGAAATTTATTTTTTGCCCTGGGAATAGAAATCCTATTCTGAAAAAGTTTCAGAATTAAAGTGCTTAGTTATATCAATCTAAATCCATATTTGCTGTTAGGTTTCTAAGTTTATTTAGAGACTAGCTTTTCTAACAATTGCATTATTTCCAATTTTTAACTTCTAAAGTTACAAGTCTTTCATTTAAATGCCCATAACTCTTGTTGCAGGAACTATTATATGTATTAGTTATAACTAATCAAAAATAAAGACAAAAGAAGGCAAAAAAAAATTCACATGCCTATGTTTTTAATAATATTCAAACACACAAAGAAAAAGCTATTTTAAAGCAATCATGATATTTTCTAATGCCTGCTTATTTATGTTTAGGTTAAAATAATAGTTGGTGTGCAAATGTGAATAACAAATACTATTCAACCAGTTAACTAAAAGAAAGTGAAAATTTAGAAAAGCCAATTATAATGAAGATAGTCAATTTATCTATTAAATAATAAAGCTGTAAGTTTTAGGTGCATTTAAGAATTAGAAAGCACAAAAATACAAAAAAAAGAATTAGAAAGCAAAGATAAATACTAGCAAGATAGCACTTAGTGAGTGGTCAATGAATATTGACTGAAGAAATTTTTTTAAAAGAGGTGAATTGGCCAGGTGCAGTAGCTCCCACCTGTAATCCTAGCACTTTGGGAGGATGAGGTGGGAGGATCACTTAAGGCCAGGAGTTTGAGGCCAGCCTGGACAACACAGCAAGACCCTGTCTCTACCAAAAGAAAAAAGAAAGAAAGGAGGTGAATAAATGCATAAGCTATCCTAAATTAGATGGTTAACAGTCCCCTTGAATTCACCACCATTCTCAAGTGATTCTTTTCTCTTCCAAAATAATACACAAAATACAGAGATATTGAGGAGGCCATTTTGGGGAACTCTATAATCATTGATCAAAACCAGAGAAAAAGATAAAGTGTATAAAAAGAAAAGAAAGAAAGAATGGGAAAAGTTCACATGACTTTCTTTTTGGCTAATTATGGATAATATAGGAAAGCTCTCAGAAATTTACTTTAAACATTCAACCATGGTTTCTGTAAAGGCTCTTTAGAGCGGGTAGAAAGGTTGAGATAACACTCAGAATTTTGAAAACCACAGGGCAAAAAAACTCACATAGTGAGTCTTTCATTTTCTCTAAAGCAAGCCACTAATGGACTTGAACTACTAAAAATACCATCTAAGACTACATCCACTTCCATCATATTCCCCCAAAAGAAAGGAAAACACCTGCAG
Source organism: Daubentonia madagascariensis (assembly GCA_023783475.1). Classification (NCBI taxonomy): domain Eukaryota; kingdom Metazoa; phylum Chordata; class Mammalia; order Primates; family Daubentoniidae; genus Daubentonia; species Daubentonia madagascariensis. The sequence goes on from JAKFHU010002088.1 coordinate 30,143,433, forward strand.
GAGTCAAATCCCCAAAAGTGACAGATGCAAACCATATAGTAAAGGAAGCCATATTCTCCAAAAAAGAGACTGTTATGAGACCAAAAAATGATAGGTCATTGGTACATTTTGCCAGGCTTCATTCAAGTCACATTCAAGGACATTGTGTGGTCAACATGGCCTGATTCACAAAAGCAGGAAAGAAAAGTTGTACTCTGTGCATTCCCCCCACCCAAAATCACAGCCTATATTAATAATAAAATACAGCAAGGAGAAAGAAGGGCAATTCATCTCTCTAAGGAGGTTTGCTACTTAAGCAAAACCACAAATGAACTAAAACTCTTCTCTCAAGTGATGACCAAGGGAAAAAGACACAAGTGACTTATGTAAAGCACTAATAAGCTATTGAATTTCATTTACTAAACTAGTACCTTTTAAGACAGTATTGGCACTTTTTTTTTCCTGAGCACCATGTCAAGATTGCAAAGCTCTTTGAATTCATAAAGGCACTACTAGTAAGTGAATTGATATATATTACATAAACATACATAAACACTGGGCCTGAATAAAGAGATGATGGGCTATGTTTGTTAAAATTTTAAAAATCTATGTATGTTTAAGTTCATCCTAGTTGGATAGTGAAAACTGAAAATGGGGAATTGATTTTGAGCTGTTCAATTTTGTTTATTGTGAGTGGTTAAAAAAATACAATCTAGCAAAGTTATGCAAAGTCAGGCCACAATCATTGCCCTATATTCTGAATGACAGATATCTTTGTCCACCCTTCCCCACAACCTCTTATGAAGCCCATACAGACATCATTAATCAAGTAGGTAGGTCACTCTCTGCTAATCCTACTCGCAAAATCAGGATCCCTGGAAGCCACAAATAATTGATCAGAGTTGGCCAAGAAGATAGAGAAAAAAAAAAAAAGGCAGTTTGCCATCCATGGTAAGGCCACTAATCACAGGTATTTATTGACACACACTTTCCTTTAGGCAACTGATGCAAAACAACAAAAAAGAAATAAAGCTAAATGGGAGTTGTATTCTAAGGCCTCACCCAAGATGAGGCATCATGGCAAGAGGCTATGGATGATCGCCTGACTATGCCAATTCTAAAGGCATGCTGATAACATGCTCATACACTTGGATAACCTAGCAACCTCTAGCAACCACAAATACCACAGGAAAAGGGCATGGTATAGAAATTTCCTATTTAATTCAAGTATGGAATCTAATTCTGGTGGTAAGACTTAAAAGGCATTCATTGTATGCTCATCTACATATAAATTTGTTAAACGAAGGCTTTTAATCACATGGACATGTACATATTCCCTGACAAAAATTTGAATGCTTAACCCTTTTTATGTCTTAGGCCACACTTTTGATTGTTGCCAAATGAACAAAAAACCACAACTCTCTATTTTTACCAAGTTGTGGTAACTTCTACAGCAAACTTGTTTCTTCCTTCATAGCTAAACTTTTAAAATCAACTGTAAAACTAAACATAAAGCTGTATCTCAGAATAAAATGTTTCCAAGTTGCATTATCCATAACCACAAGAAACCATACAGATGCATGTGCAGACACACACAGGCACAGACACACACGATTAAAGGAAAGCACTAGAAACTCCAGGATTGTCTTTCAAAGGAAAATGGCTTGTTCTAGCTATCTAGAAAAAAGCCATAAATTCACAGTTCCTTGCATAGAAGGATTAAAAAGAAAATAAAAGGGCTAGAATGCCTGTCTGACCAACAATGGTTGGGGTCAGAATTCTTCAAGTCTCACACAAAAAAATACACAGTAAAGCTACATTCCTTCTTTAGTACCACTACTTCATATAACTGTGCCACTGTTTATTTAACCACCCTGTATTTAGGAGCTAATCCAAACTATTGCAATATACATCTCCATAAAAGTCAATACAAAGAAAAAAAGGTCTGGAAGAATACATACCAAAAGAGTGGTTACCCCGAAGGGAGGTGGGTGGTCAAGGTGAATTTTGGTTTATTCATATTGTCTAAATGATGGTTTAATAGAGAGCATATATTCTAGTATTACTTTAAAAAAGTAAAAGGAAGGGTGGGAAATACCCAGTTCTCTCAGCATTTTAAGTCCAGAGTGCTGGGAGAGAAAGATGGCGGCACTGAGCGGGACTGAAAAGTTTTCCTAGAAAGAACACTTCCTCTCATTACACGACTCGTCATTGTTCACTCCTAAACTGCTTCATCTCATCAAAAATGACAACTTCTGCCTACTCACACTAGGAGAAGCTGGGAAAGAATGTGTAGTGTTGGTATAGCTCCTAGTGACTATGGATCCCTTTGTGACACTATTCTCTCCTTTGTTCCTAACTGTCCCCATGCTACCAAATCTGGCAATATACTTTATATTGAGATTTAAATGGGTAAAAGAGTCTTTGTGCCAAACTTTCAAAAGCACAAAGAATATCAACAGCATCCTCCTCCCATCCTGACAGAATAAAACTGAGAACGAAATTCATTATAATCATACATTTTATTCATCCTTGATATTCTGAATGTACTACCCATGGAAACTACCCCTCATTTATGTCAAAGGAAATGCTTAATGCATTAATATCCATGTATAGTAATTCATTTGGTTTATCTACAGCAACTCATCAAAACTTAATCCACCCTGCCATAAATTCTAGGTTTTACAGATAAGTTCTGAATTATTTATTTAGCAACTACTACTAGTCAAAAAAAAAAAAAAATCAAGAAGCATATGAACTTAAATACTAAATAAAATACAGAGATAATTTAAAGACTTAGTATTTCAGGATATAATAAAATATTCATCATTCTAATCAATCACATATGAGTAAATCCTGGTTCTGTGCATCTTGGTTGCTCTTGTATTCCCGTACTTCAACATCTTTGTTATGAGGTTAAAATGAGGTAAAGCACCTGGCCCACAGTAAATGTTCTAAAATGTTTTATTATCAAAGAGACCACAAAAGACTTTGTTGGGGGAAGGAAAGCATACTCTGGGACAGAAAGGACAAATTCCATCTGTGAAATATACTGAATTAGTTACTGCATTTGAGGAAAAGGCAGCGTAAGGGCTCCAAAGATGTGGGTATCACAGCTCTGGAGATGAGTACCAACCAGAGAGTAAGGGGACCTAATGAAGACACTAGTCACATCCAGAAAAGGGGGAAATGCCAGCATCAAGCAGGCATCATTTTACCTTAGCCACATCTACCTGTTTCATCTATACTACAAATGTTAGCTTGGTAATTTGCAAAGAGGCTTATTCACACTAAGCAACTGTCCATCTTTTTGTAGAAAAATTCCTCATCTCTAGTAGTACTAGTATTTATAGCCATTTGTCACAACCATGGGACTCTACTTTAGTGAAAGAGAGAGCAAATGTCCTTACACATAAAAATCTATTCCCTTCCCCAAAGTCTGCAGCTCGCTATCCATAAAAACAGCAGTGCTATCACCTACTTCCACTTCACCTCTAAGGATTAGAATTGTGATATCATATGCCTCTTAATCCAGACACAAAAAAGACATTTAAAATATCTGAAAGAAAAGGATTTAAAAATCTAGGCTCAGAGTAGCTACTACCTAGAACACAATTATTTTAATTCTTTAAAAACATTAACATATAAAAACCAATCAGAAGCAGAACATTAAAAAAACTGGATATAGCACTTAAAATAAAACTTTCCCAAAAGCATTTTGATTATAAAATAAATTAAAATGTTACCTATTGAATAAATGCAACCATTTTGCTTTATGTAAGTCTTCAACATTTTCTGAAAGGTGTACAACCATTCACAAGGTGGTTATGGATGCAGTGACTGGAATCTACTATGTCTCTATTTCTGTACTCTATATATTTAAAAAGTATTACATCTACTGGCTGTAGGAAAGGCATAACAAACATCATCTCTATAATTTTATTCTCTGTACTTCAAATTTATATGATAAAAACAAAACATAATACCAATAAAGCTTAAAAGCACATCAAAATTACTATACTCTTTTTAAAACTTTTAAAGTAACAATTACTTTAATTGTTTAATAAATTACTGATTGAATTTCTTAAGGCTTTATTGTTTCTTAGGAAGATAATGTTTAAAACCTGAACATATCATATGAAATCTACTTAAATGTAGAGTCAATATTATCAAACACTAGATTTTCCCATATATTAGTAATTCTTCCTATGGTGAAACATTTTCATTCAAGTCTAAGTGGGTTACTGAATTAAGAGTGATAATAGTAGTAATAATAATGGTAACGACACTATTAATAATAGCTAACACTTATTTAACATATACTATGTGCCAGGCAATGTTCTAAGTGCTTTTTATGAATTAATTCTTCAAATCCTTACAACCCTATGAGGCAGGTAAGTACAGTAAAACCATATGAATTAAAAACATGAGAGTGGAAAGAATGAATTATAGAATATTAAAGAAATTTTTTTCTCTATACACTATTACAATTTAAATCTAGACTTCCAGTTAAACATGGTGAATAAACCACATGAATTTATATCCTCTACCTCCAAAACCTCACCAAAAAGATGTTAAAGGAATATAAATAGTATTAACCTGCAAAGACAAAGAAAACAGATTACAAACCCATGAGATTTCAACAAAATTTATAAAGATACAAACCAGGAGGAGGTGCAATAACTAACCTAACAGAGTGGAGAAAGTTAAAGCTTAAGTACCCAAAAGGGAAAAGCCAACAAATACACCCTACCAAATCCCTAATAAGTTCAGGACTTGTAAGCACTAGGTATTGTAGAAGATGGGACTGAGAAATAGGGCTGAAATTAGGACTAGAAGCCTATATAAAGAACTGGACCCCAGGTCCCCTGCTCCACTCCTCATACCGGCCAACCCCCATCCCCACCCTCCATCTACAGAAGAAACTGAACCTAAGGGTCAGCAACCATAGTGGAGGCCTTGGGTGGGGTGGGATGAGGCAGGGCAGGCATGAGAAAGGCTGAAAGGGATGATGTAATAGCCATCATACAAACTGTGGAGTCCTCCACCCTCTTCTCCTACCCTACTACCATAACTCAGTTTTTTAGAGAAACTGTATGGCCCCAAAGAAGAGACCTCCACTGAAATTTAGGGGACCTCAACAGAAAAGGACAGCTCTCTGCCTGATGGCCCTTTAGACAACTGATAAACCCTGCCTACACATAAAGACCTATGAAATTGGCCTTTGAGTACATAACTAATATGAATGGATAATCTCTTCAACTTCCTAAGGCTTCAAAAGGAAAGGCAGAGCCCAAAACAAAAAACCAGAAAACAGAAACACAGAAAAAATAGAAACAATGCAAGAAACAGGAAAGACATGAGAAAAACACATAATTTTATCCTCAGGGAGATATGACGAGACACTGAATCTGTAAAATAAAAATAGAATTTTACGAAAAAGGAACAGAGAAAAAAGGTCTCTTAGAAATTAAAATATATAAAGAAAATTCAACAGAAAAGCTGGAAGATAACAAAAAAACCAAAAATAATATAACTTAGGGAACAACCAGAGAGAAGATTTTTTAAATTAGAGGATCAATCTGGGAGGTCCAAAATTCAAATGACAGAAATTATAGAAAGATAGGACAGAGAAAATTGAGGAGAGTAAACTATCAAAAAGATAACACAAAAAATTCCCACCATTGAAGTAGACAAGTCTATAAATTGAAAGACTCCACCAAGTCAAGTACCGTCAAAATGAATTTCATTATGAAATGTCAGGAGTAAAGAGAAGCTACAAAAGCTTCCAGAGTACAAAAACTGGTCCCACATAAAGGAATAGTATCAGAATTCTCACAGAAAAACTGAATGCTATAAGACAATGGAGGATTGCCTTTAAAATTTGGAGAGAAAATTATTTTCAACAGACTCTGAAGTATAAATCAATCAAGAGTAGAGACATTTTCAGATCTGTACAGCCTGAAAATCTTTACCTCCCATGCACCTTTTCTTAGGAAGTTATTGGTGGATAAGCTTTGGGCGGGGGGGAAGGCAGTAAATCAAAAAAGAGAAAGTCACAGGATTCAATAAACAGAAGATCCAATATGAAACTAAAAAACAAAGGGAGTCTCAGAATGACTGCTGAGCCATAGAATAGGCCTGAAGAGCAACAGTCCAAACGGCAGAAGATGAAGTATTATGGAAGAAATGTCCCTAAAGGATGACAAAATTTTTAAAAAATTTTTAGAAAGGGAACTGATAAATTATCTGATGTTTTTGAGCATTTAAGCCTTCTGATAATCATTGTGATAGGTACATGAAAAAGTAAGCAAGTTTTAAAAGTAGACAATATTAGCTCCAGGAAAAATAAGGCTCTAGAAGAAAGGAACTAATGATAGCTAACCATGAGGTTCATCAGTGAGCAATATTTATATCTACTAATTTAACAAAAAGTTGTGATTTAACAAAAAGTTCTGTGACTATAAATCTATATTGGGAGGCATGGGGGAAATAAAATGGAGGACATGGGGGCATAAGAAAAGTGAATACAGACTAACATAAAAGGAATTCAAGAAATCATTTCTAAGATTGCTAAGTCAAGGAAAAGGAGTAGTACATTCTCAAGTAGGAAGGTAAACACTAGAACAAACCACTAAGAGTTAAAAGTGCTTGCCTCTGGGGTGCTAAGGTGGGGGAAGAGGGACTGCTCTTTTTCATTATAAGTCTTTTAGTTCTATTTGATTTTTTTAAACTATGTGCATGAAATTACTTTAATATTATAAAAAGAAAGCTAAATTTAAAAAAAGAAAAGAATTAAACTTACAAATTCAGCATGAACTGAAAGAGAGGACTGGGGAACTGGAAAGACAGGTAAGGAAGCCCTATCTACTAGCAAATTCACTTACCCACCAGGACTATTGAAAGAGAGACCTCAAAGCAACTCCTGCAGCCTAACCTGGCTTTCTTTCAGGCCAAGACACTCCCTCTGCACCAAGCAGCAATAACAAGGCTCAAAGGAAAGACCCAGAGGCACCTCATTAAATAAAAGAAGAACTGGCAGAGTCCAAATTAATGATAATATAATACATATGTAATCAGTATAAACAGCAGTCTAGTATTAACACTATTACAAGGATACAGTTCCTGAAATCTTGTGATGATTTCTAAATTTCTAAATGTGACAATGCACAGTGAAAAACTATAATTCAGGGTCAAAGTTTCCAGGGCATCTGTGGAAATGAGATACTTTATCTCTTGCTTTGGAATTTAAGTTTAAGCAATAGCATACATTTCCAGACTTGTCCTCATTGAAGATAACACAATAATCCAATATAATGTAACAAAATTCAAATTTAGTTCATTTACAAAAGAATTTTCATCCAAGTCCCTTAAATCATAGAGACTTGCAATTCCCACAGAACACGGGACCAGGCACTTGAAACGAAAAGCAAGCATTGGTTTTGCTTAGAAGACCACTGATATGCCAAGAGAACTTCCATATTTCTCAATAATTTATCAAATTTCTCAATAACCCTTTGGCCTAGACAAAGGAAAAAAGGGACAACCAATAATTAGTAACAACCAATAACTTTTCTATAAATTATAGAACAACCTGACAAGCTAAAATTCTCACAGAATTGTTATTTAGCCCACCTTTTTCTTAAAATTCATAAAAGTCAGGCATACTTGAAAATACACAAGACTCCTCAAAATGCAAGTTTCCCTTCAGCGTTATAGGTTGCTTCATGCTACTAATTCACTGATCAAAATCTAGATATAATTCAAGATATATTTATACTCCCTCAAAAAAACTATTTCACAAATGGGGAAAAATGACACAAATCAGAAATAACTGCATTTTATTTAAAAAATACTATATTTACAGAAAACTGTTCAGGAACTCATCTATTTGAGTGAAGCAATAGAAAATGGATTTGATTATTTTCTGTAAGTTCAAAAGCTTATTGTAGTATTTTCATTATAATCCTATTACTTCATAAAAAAACTAACTACCAGAAAAACTCCCTATCAATAGCACCTTGACATTCATGGTCTTATCACTGGACAAGTTCTTACTACAAAAAAATCCAAAACAAAACCTGATTACCCACTCAACATCAAAACTCACTACATTATCAATTTTTTTCAAATCAGACAACTTATGAGTAGGAAAAGATTTCACTGAACATAGAGTAGTCTGATGACCTGTGTGCTATTTAAAATCACAACCACTTTAAGTAGCATACAGTTTATCTAAATACTACTGTATATAGATTGTTTATGTCCATTTTAAACTTAAGATATAAAGGCTATAATGACAGATTTTAGTATATAACAAATATTAACTAAAAAAAAATTCCCACATAAACTTACAAGAGAAATTTAAAATGAAACAGGCCGCACCATTCTAAGCTCATAGGCAACGAAAATTAAAAATATGCTTCATTTGTATATTCACCACCAGGCCTGAATATACAAACGAAATCAAATCAATAAAGAATACTATTAGCACTTAATAAAGATTAGACAGAATATCAATGAATGTAAAAAAATACAATGCATTGAGTGTGAATGCAAAAACCACACATTTATTAAACTTATGATTAACTGAAAAACACCCAACCAGTTTGTTTAAAGTGCTCCTCAACCAAAACCGTGGACAAAACCATCACCCCAAAGTGAATTTAAAAAAACAGATTACAAGGCAAACACTGACAATAGGTATGGACAGGTACCACCAAAAAATGCTATTTGTTCTTTAATTAAATAATGCCATTCTCAAGTGATGTAGAGCAGTCACCTTGACAGAATTCCTTTTTTTTTTTTTTGTATAAATAGTCATAAATAAAAATGTCTCTAGATATCCTAAAGAGCTGCAAACAATATCTTACAACAGCAGCTTAATGTCTATCTTAGGAAAAAAGCACTAAAATCCTCTTCCATTGAAAGTTGTTTATTTCTCTGGTGTAAGTGAGCAAGGTCACCACAACGTCAACCTTTTTTCTAGAACAATGTAAATAACAATGTATACACATCTTAAATTTGGTAAGTTAGGATGCAATCATCTTTTGATAAAACAAGAAAATAAATAAATAAAAATTAAATACTTTAACCCAACATTTGGTATTGACAAATCAGTAGCGTCAACTTCACATACGAAGGACAATACAGTCTGGTTGTTTAAAAATGCTCAGTATGTCATGGCATTTGGGCTAAAGATATTTAGAATATTAAGTGTTTCCTTTTTGATTAAAGGAATACAATACAATCACCATCAAGCTGCTATCGTAACTCATTTTTAGCTGGGGTAAAATGACCATTTGGTCCATGGCACAAGTTACATACATCACACTTCTGTCAAACTGAAACCTCATAAGATTTCATGTTTATAAGCTACAATACACACTGACCAAGCTGTCAGTCCCTCACAGTTTTTTAGAAAAATATCTACATTTGTCCTTACGGATGTCAAAATGTTACACCATCATTTGTTTTTAAAAAAAAAAAAAAGATGCACATTCATACTGTGAAGTTATTAGGAAAATACTTTTGCAAACAAACTATATAAAGATAAAATACACTTCAAAAGTATGTGGGTTGCTTTTTCATTTGTTTGTTTTACAGTATTCTATAAAGTGCAGAGAAATCCTAAGTAAAGGGAAAAACTACTCCCTATAACAATAGTTTATTACAGCAGCTTTTGCATAGCAATACTTAGAGGAAGTTGCACACTTCCACTTCTTCAGGAAGAGAAAGATGGAAGAGGATCTTCCGATTCAGATTTTTTTTTGGCCATAAGTCTGCTTTCTTCAGGAATGGTTGCCGATGCCAAATCTCCATTAAGTGTGTTTCTTGAACAGTGAACAGGTCCTATGAAGTAATTGATTAAAAGGTTAAACATCCTATCAATATTAACTCCAGTCCCCTATGAAAGAACATTTAAAATTTTCTATTCAGCTTCCTGCTAAGTTTTTGTTTGTTTAGTATCAGAGAAAAACCTAACTCTTATACTATTGATAGTCATAAGGAGAAACTTCAGAGTTCATGAGATAAATTATGAAATTATCTGAAGTAGAGATTTTTGTTTTGTTCACTGCTAGAACCATAAATATTTGCTGAATTGAATTTAATCTTTCTTAAATAGCTATTGCTTTGTCTTATTGTTTGAATGCTGTTAGTATCCTACTTGTTTCTAGGCAAAGAAACCAAGAGCCAAAAAAGGTTGCATGCCTTACCCAAGATTACACAGTTGGTAACAGAACTAAGATTAAATGCAGGTCTTCCTCTTTCCAATATACGACTTTCTGAGCAAAGTGGACAAGGTATCTCATACTAAAAGATCCCATTTTTCCATTTGGAACGCAACTCACAGAACCATCACTGCAACTCCAAGTGAACACAGCCGAACACATTGGCACAGTCCTGTTCTAAAGCAGTTGCACTTTTATACATATTGTTTGAGGTTACCATGATCATTTACTACTTTCATAATTTTTTTAAATCTTGTTAATAAAAAATAGAAGCAGTTGCATCTCAAAGGGATAAGAATTTTTCCAGATACAGACTTTCAACTAAGACTGCCATCGCGAAACACATACTTTCTAAGGAAGAGCACTAATTCAGTCTCTGCTTTGTCAACTAACTGAAACACTAAACTTTAGCATAAGCAGAAAGAAATCATCTAAGGATAAAACTTCTGACCTAGCCTATATTTGCCCATTTAAAGATGTTCTAGAAAACTGAGATATATGTATGTGTGTGTGGATACGTATACACGTGTATACGTGTGTGTGTATGTGCATGACTAGTTTTGTTACAGTTCATAACAGCTACATTGGGGGACGCTAAATATAATAAGGCATGTACACCTAGATCTTATAAAAATTGTTTTCAAAAATTCAGGACCAGGGTACCTTAAAAGAGAAGAGAGCTAAAGAAAAATAGCTGGCTTAAAAAATAATAATAACAGCTATCACAAACGATCTCCTCACAAAATAAAAAAGAAGTGGCATCTCAAGAGAAGTACAAGGCAGCACACAGAATTCATAAGCGCTGGATTAAAAGAGTCACACGTAAAAGGCATAAAGGACGAGGAGAATCAGAATCTGTATTACCTGCCTCGGGCAACACTTTTTCCACATACCAGACCTTTTTAACCCTCTTCTCCTTTCCCCTCTAAGTCTCGCTCAGCTGGCCCAGGAAATTTCTCTCTCTTCCTCCTCCTCCTACTCTCACTTTTTTCTCACCCTTTTTCCTTCCTTCATTTCTCCACCCATTATCACAATTCAAAGTCAAAATGGCTATGAAGACAGAGTACTGCTCTATATCAACAGATTATTTGTCCTGCTAAAAATAAAAAGGGGGGAGGAGACAATGAAAAAAAATCCCATCAACTTCTAAAAATCTGAAAACAGCCAGAAGTCCCTTTTAGAATAGGCATCTGCATGAACTCTACACCCTCCTCTAATTAAACATGTTTAACTTTCTGCTTAAGTAAAACCACTCTATCTTAATCAATGTTTTCTATATACTCAAACACTAGAAATGCAACACCATTGCTCTGTTCCATTTCAGCCATATTATGAATTAGCTGGGCTCTCCTAGGCTAGCTGAAGAATCTGACCACTGTTTATCAGGTCATCTCCATAAGAGAAATAAAATCTGGGTTCCAAAGAAATGACTTACAGATGAGCTCTTGCCACAAAATCTGTTCTTTATTTGGGAACTGTTCATAATTTCTATCCCACATGCTTCGTGGGAAATAGTAAAGACTTTGAAAAGTAAAAGTCTTTTAATGAAGATATAATAGTAAAACCATATTTATGTTCACTGGAAATCATGGTCACCACTGTCTAACTAGATATTCTAACATGCTGTCAAAGCTTTTTCTCCGAAGAAAAAAAAATAAAAAATTTTAACATAAATCACAAAACCTTTCCTAAAATATTCAATCATAGCATGCTGCCTCTTTAATAAGGGAGAAAAAGGTACACGAATGAATGCTACTATAATTTACCACTACTACAAGACAAAATTATTTTCCTTAGCCATTTCAAGGTATTTAAGTAGAGCAACAAAATGCTGATTTTTATTTTGAACTTAGAACTTGCCTTTATTTTCCCCTGGAATCCCACTTACAATTCATGCTTTCTTCTAAAATGTTTTTAAATGCAAATGTAGTAGGAGTAAAAGATTATGATATATATCTCTCTAAGATATGCTATTTACAAAGCAATCCTCAGCATGTCTTAGTTAATAATAAAGCTGTTTGTAAGTGGATATATGAGCTTCTGTTGACTGTGTGCTGTTTGTTTAGCTCTGAATCAAGGAATAAACCCAAGAGCAAAATACAGTGTTCAATGTCAGTACACTTCAGTTCCAGAAATTACAGAGCCCCACAACAATTTTGCTGAATAGGCCAAAGAAAGAGACAGAATCTATCTAACTTACTATCTGGGTCTTCAAGGGGAATATCATTACAAGAGTCTGTATCTGAGTAGGTTCTTCGGCGTCGCTGGGAGAGTCGGTGAAGTGTAGACACTGGTTCTTTTATAAAGTGACTACTCCTGCAAATTAAGTAAAAAGCATTAAGCTGTAAGGCCTTAAACAAAAGAAAACACCCTGAACTCAACTGGAATTTTAAATGACTTCTCTTTAAGTGAAAAAAAACCCCTATTTTTATACCAAATGTCCTATGTTAGCAACATTCTACTCACTTAGAAGTCAAATCACAAGCAAATCAACCCATTATTGATCCAGCTGGTAACATGGAGAATACGGCCTCTGAGCTGAACTAAATGGAAAAGGGGTACGATGCGGAAATAGTGACTTCTACAGGGGAGGGTCCAAGGTGACAGCAGGCAATCAGATGGTTTACAAATATCTGAAAACTAAAAGTTAAGGATTTCACAAGTGCATATATTTAAAATCAATCTATATCTGATCAAAACCAGCAGACTAAAAGGGATGGGCAAGAAGTTTAGGGAGTATGCTAGAGTTAGACTGTCAGTTAGACTGACAGCAGCAAGAGAAGATAAAGATGGCAAATAGGACGCTAGAAAAACTATTTTTAAATATCAGTCTAAACAAATAATCAGTCTTAAAAACTTACACATAGAAGCAAATCACCATCACCTAACAGCACTTCAGCTACTATTTTATGACAGCCCAATGTTACAGTAATTAATGACAACCTTGACGCATCAGGAAAAAAATTTTTTAATTCTTATTATATCTCCCTTCATAAGGTAGAAAGGATAGAAAAATTTCTATTGTAAAAATAAAAGTTTGCCAAAGGTTGATTAAGCTTCCATTTTGCTGGAAAATTCAGTTGATGGAACTCTTCACTCCTTGACAGGTTGGATATATACATCACTCAACTCCTCTGAGCACATGATGGTTCCATCAAAGATTACATAATCATCAGGGAAAAGAAAAACATGACAAAACAATAAGAAGGGCCCAGCACTTAACAGTCTTAATGTAGAGAAATAAATGCTAATGTCAATATAATTAAATCACTTTCCAAAGAACCAAATAAGATAACCATACAACTTGAAAGAATATTACCTAACAAAATAAAGAGTGGTTTAACAACCTGGGATATTGACAAGATCTATCTAGAAGGTAAAATTTTTAAATGTGTTGATATGAACATATACTTTAACACATATGACTGCCACACTAGAAAAAAAAATTTTTTTCCCTGGGGCCACGGTGTTTTATTAAAACAAAACGATCCTTTCTAATTTGTTATTTTTTATTGTTTTCTGTGCGTGAGTTATATGCAACACAATCCATGTTTTTAGAATTCAATTGTCAATATTAACTGTAACAATAAGAACATCAACAAGAAAGATTTTCACGAACCAGCTGTAGGGTTTTGCTTCACGAGGCCCCAGGCTCAAAACTAGCATGAGTTAAATACAACTCACATGGCAGTCAATGTGTTAAAATATGAAATGGTTTTCTCTCTTTTCAGCAGGATCTTTCTCTCTTAATAAAACAACAGCTCAGCATGAATATATGATGCTATAAAAAACTGAGGTAAAATAAGCCTCAGCTGTAGAGGCTCGATATATTAAAAATGAGTTTGTATTTAGCCATAACTTGAAATACAGTCATGCATTTCTTAACAACAGAAATACATTCTGAGAAACGCATCCTTAGGCGACTCTGTCATTGTGCAAACATCATAGAGCAGACTTACATAAATCTAGATGGCATAGCCTACTACACACCTAGCCTATGTGGAATAGCTGATTGCTTCTAGGCTATAAACCTATACAGCAGGTTACTCTATTGAATACTGTGGGCAACTGTAAAATAATGGTAAGTATCTGTGTATCCAAACATATCTAAACATAGAAACAGTACAGTAAAAATACAGCATTATAATCTTATAGGGCTTGTAGGGCCACCACCGTATATGTGATCTGTCACTGACTGAAAGGTCATCACACGGCACATAACTGTATTTCAAACATCTAAAAAAAGGTACAATAGCTGGCAAGGTGCTTACCTTGCTAATTAGTTAATTCATTCATTTTTTCTTTACTGACTACCTACTTGGGCCAGGCCCTTATGCTAACTGCCAAGAGATATATACACTGAGATATATAAGGCTGAGCAAATCAGAACCAGACCCTACCCATACAGAGTTTACATTCCATACCACTTGTTAAAGGCCCAAAGAATTTCCCTAAGTAGGTATAATTTTGAGAGAACTTGATCAAAAGAAAAGGTTATGTTACCTCTCTGAAGTGCAAGAACCAGGGTGGCTGACAGACCGTTTCATCTAGAAATTAAAAAAAAAAATTGGCATAATCCATGTATCAAGCAGAATCATGCAGCTCTAATTGATTATCACAATAAACATAAATTTACTCAGAGAAAAAGATACCTGGCCCAAAAATTTATCTTTTACAGACTCAAGTAACATAATTAGCAAAATGTCAAGCTTCCTCTCTAATAAGCATTAATTGGAATCTTTCTCAGCACCTACCAAAAACATGCTGGATTCTTTACTCAATAGTAAAAACCAAATTTTATACATATATAATATACATGTGTGTGTGGATATATAAAAATATAAAAAACAGCATATATATATAACTAATTCAAAAGTCACACTTTTTGTGATAAAAAGGAGTATCTAGCAAGCACAGCCCCTCCGCAGGGGAGGGGATCAGGACACTGACAAACGTGCTAAGGGCAGCTGAGAAGCTCCAATACAGAACAGTACAAATAAAAAAATTCAACCTGTTGACTGTTTCCCATCCACTGCCTGTTTCCACCCTTAAAAATAAAACAAAACAAACAAACCAAAAAAAACCCACAAGCAATATCACTATAAAAAAATAAAAGAACCAACCATTTGAACAGGAGAAGGTGACACAGGAGAAACTAAGGGATCCGGGTGCGGCAGTTGAAACATTTCGGGTTTAAACTTGGCATTTGCTATCTTCACACATTCCTCAAGGGTTGTGATGAATGTATTACATGTGGCACTAAGCAGAGAAGAGGCTTCATTCATGTTCTGAAAAATTACATAATGACTTAAACAGATTCACACACGACTACATGGAATCGTACAAAACCTTATAATGAAGTAATAAAACATTATCACCAATGGATACGTTACTAGGTTATACACAACTTATTTAAAATACATTACCTTAGAAAATTAAATCAATGCAAGAAAAAGAAATGTCTGTCTCTTAGGTAAACAACGTATGAAATTAGATTCAAAGAAAAAATAAGTTTTGCATTTAAACCAAATACCATATTGAAAAGCCGTGTACAAAAATTTATCTTAGAGAAACCTAAACTAAATGGTAATATTCTAACTATCCATAAGAATTCCAAAGGTGGGCTGAGTGCCGTAGCTCACACCTGTAATCCCAGCACTTTGGGAGGATGAAGCAGGAGGATCACTTGAGGCCAGGAATTCAAGACCAGCCTGGGCAACATAGCAAGACCCTCTCTCTATAAAGAATTTAAACATTAGCCAGGTGCTGTGGAGGGTAAGGTAGAAGGATCATCTGAGCCCCAGCTTCCCAGACACCTGAGCCCAGGCTTCCAAGATGCAGTGAGCTACGATCACACCACTGCAGTCTAGCTTGGGCGACACAGTAAGACCCTGTCTCTAAAATAAATAATAAATAAAACAAAATAAGAATTCTAAAGGTGATCACAGAAGTAGAATACCCTGAGGCTTTCTTAGTGGCAGCACAATTCATGTCTACACTACACTCATTCTCCCTTTTCTTCCCTGGTAGAATCAAAACCTCAATTTTGTTTAGGACGGCAAAGTGCCCTGACCCTGGGGGATGAATATAGACTGATCTAAGCCAGTCACGGCTATTCCATGACCCTTTGTCAAATACTCATTTTTCCTAGTTTCCTTTGAGCCGAACGAAAAAGACGAGAAGTCTGCTGGAGAATTTCTGGGATTTTTGTTCCCTAATTTAAAACCAAGGACAAGTTGAGGTCTCTCTCCACACTGGCCACCCCACTGCCTCCTGCCTCTTTGTGACCTTGGCAGTCACTGTGAAGCGTGGGGCATTAGGAGAAAAACCCAACACACCAAGAACGGCAGAGTGGAAGGACGGAACAAGCCTGGGTGCCTGACACTGTTACTGAGCTGTTGTGGCAAATGTGAGAGCACCTACCTCCAGAGGGCTTGTGTTGAAACAGTTAAATGCCCTTAGCGTTCAACATACCTGAAACCCAAACCAAACTCAGCCTACCTCACACAAGATTCCTCCCCAACAGGAGAAAGCCACAGGAGAGGCAGGTAGATTTCTTGTTCCACTTCTACAAAGTCAGGCCAAAGCGGACAGGGACCCATGCTGGCCTTTCACCCAGACAGCAGTAGGGCTCACTGGTGCTACTTTACCAGAAAGAATAAGCCTATTTCACAGCCTGATCCTACTAATCTGAATTTTGATTCCGACATCACTGTTCTTCAGTGATGGATTTTTTTTTTAAGTAATTTCGTAAAGATAAGTTATCATCTCTCAATAGTTGAAGCTGGGACCTTATCACCAAAAGAAAGAGAATAGCAGTTGTCCAGTGAATTCATGCAGTCAACCTGGAGAACAAAGCCTGGAATGCTTCTTCTCCACTCCAGCTTCCAAATTATCAGAGCGGCTACAAAGACAGGCCCTGATCCCTGGAGAAATGTGCTGCTTCATGCTTTACTCTGGCTACAGATTAAGGTACGCAGACAGTCTAGAGTAGGCAGAACCCAGAATAGCTGAAAATAGCTGAAGGTGAAAATGCTTCTCTGCCATTTTATGGGATGGCTGGGACCCTGCCCCCAGCCCAGTGCACTGCAAAGCACAGCCAGATGTGAAGAGATCCCCTCTTATACCTCTGCGCTGGGAGATGAATGATTCTCATCACGGTGAACAAATTCCTGGATCGTGTGAACTTGCTGCATTAGGAGGTCACAGTAGAGGCGAAGTTCAGACATTTTGGTTTTCAGAGACTCACTGGTTTCACTTATTTCTGAAAGAAATATATATAAATATCCAATTAGATCATTTTCATATTCTTTGGGTAATATAACAAAATGTAATCATTTAAAAAGTAAGGCAATAAATATAAATACCTATAGCTTAAAGAGATGTTGAGACCTTGGAAATAGGATAACAGGAGCCCTAAGGAAATACTTCTCTTTAGATAAATGGAAAAAAACTGACACTCACATGTCTGCCACGAAGTTCAGGTAATTTCCAGAGACAAAGTGATGAGCACTGGATGTTTTATACAGGATATTTCCATTCCACTACTCATCTTCCATTTGAAAACTGCCTGTATTTCTTTTGTGAATTGGCTTTTTTTGTCCTTCATACATTTTTTTCCAGCTCTGATATTGGTTTTCCTCTTAACAATATATAAATTTGTAATTTGTAAAAGTTCTTAAACATTAAAGATAGTAATCATTCCTCTATCCTGTATACTGCAAATACTTTTCCAGATCTGTTAGCTCCCTTTCAGTTTTCTTGTTATATATTTTGGCATATAGAAGTTTTTAATCTGTATGTAATTAAAACTATTATATATAAACATTCATTTTTCTTCTGTTCCTTTCACAGCTTCATTTTCACATTATACTGTTTTCAGAGTTTTTTTTAAGAGCATACTTTCTTCTCTTTAGTATCTCCAGAAAAACTAAACATCCAGCCATAATCTAAGCCACTCACAGGTCAATACCTTTCAAACTAGAAATATAAGCTATAGAGGAAGAAAAAAAACATGCACAGTAGATTCCCAGTGCTTCTCCGTACTCCCTGGGCCAGGCCAGTGGCCTTGCTCTCTAGTTCTAGCCACAAAGGCACATTCACCAGAGTCAACAAAAAGCAGTTCTATCTGCCCATTTGATCTAACCTAAATTGATCCCTGCCCAAATTTAAGCCCATTCCTTCTTTTTCTTTTTTATTATGGTGAAATATATATAACATAAAATTTACCATTTTAACCACTTTTAAGTATACACTTAAAAAGGTGGCATTCAGTACATTCACACTATTGTACAACCATCTCCAGAACGTTTTCACCTTCCCCAACTGACACTCTACACCTGTTAAACACTAACCCCATTCCCTCCTCTCCCTAGGCCCTGGCGACCACCATTCTATTTTCTGTCTGTATAAATTTGACTATTCTGGGTATTTTATAAAGGTAGGATCATAGAATATTTGTCCTTTTGTGATTAACTTATTTCACTTAGCATAGTGTCTATGAGGTTCATCCACTTTGTAACATGTGTCAGAATTTCCTTCCTTTTTAAGGCTGAATAATATTCCATTTTATGTATGTACCACATTTTGTTTATATGGACATTTGGGTTGTTTCCACCTTTTAGCTATCGTAAATATCCATTCCTTCTCATCCTAACCGTAGCCATACTCTAGCCATGATGTTCCTTCATATACTCAAAAATTGTTATAAATCCAATCCTTAGCTTCCATTTCTCACAACCCATAATTTAGTTGCTTCCACTAATTTAATTAACAAATTAACATGTGTGTGTGTGTGTGTGTGTGTGTGTGTATGTGTATACACACATATATATATATATATATATATATATTGTTTTTTTAGAGACAGGGTCTTGCTCTGTCTCCTAGGCTGGACTGTAGTAGCATCATCATAGCTCCCAGAAACCTCAAACTCTTGGCTCAAGTGATCCTCCTGCCTCAGCCTCCTGAGTAGCTGGGACCACAGGTGCACATCACCACACACAGCTAATTTTTTTTTATTTTTTGTAGAGACGGGGTCTCCTGTGTTGCTCAGGCTCGTGTCAAACTCCTGGCCTCAAGTGATCCTCCTGCCTTGGCCTCCCAAAGTGCTGGGATTACAGGTGTGAGCCACTATGCCTGGCCTGTTTTTTAATTATAAAAGTAATACATACTCAATGAAAAATTTGGGGAAATGGAAAAAAATATAGAAAAAAAAATCAAACAACTGTGCTAAGGTTTGAATGTGGTTTGTCCCCACCAAAACTCATGTTGAGGCTTTGGTCCTCAATGTGGCGGTGTTGGGAGGTGATGCCTTTAAGAGATGATTCGTCACTAAGAGGGATTAATGCTTTTCTCAAAGGAGTGAGCGAGTTCTCTCTTGGTACTGGATTAGTTACCTCAAGAGTGGGTTGTTATAAACTGAGGCTGCCTGTCATGTTTGGTCTCTTTTTACACATACCCACTTCCCCTTCCAATTCTCTGTCATGTTATAATGCAGCCTAAGGCCCTCACCAGAAGCTGATTAGATGCAGCCACCTGATCTTGAACTTCTACCCTCCAGAACCACGAGCAAAACATGGTTACACAGTCTCAGGTACTTTGTTATAGCAACAGAAATGAACTAAGATAAACTGCAATCTCACTATCATGATATAAATGCTGTCATTATTTTCACACGGTATCTGCATACAGCTGAACTAAAACCATAAGTCATTTGCTTTGCTTTTAATTTTTTTTAAAAATCTTTTTGAATTGGCAATATATGTACACTGGAAAGTCAAAAGGTTTCAAAGGTTATACAGTGAAACGTGAGTCTCCTTCCCACAAATTCTACTTCCAAAGGTAACAACTTGACCAATTCTTCATATCTTTCCTAAGCCTATTAGTATGAATACTTATACTCTATGTAATGTTGATTCTTGCTTTTTTTCAATGATCATTTAATCTTGGGCATATTATTCACATTAAAAGTCCTTGTAAACATTTTACTGGCTACATAATATATCAGTCAATGAAAGCACTGGTTTGTTGACCTATTCCTCTGAACTATACCTTTTACAAATTTTTTATGATGAAGACCTATATGGAAATCTTCTTCCACATTTCTAATTATTTCCTTGGGATAGGTTACTAAAAGTGGACAGGACAATTTCTATTTATGTTTAAGAAAGCTCACACCACAAGGGAAAAATTTATAGTTACCTTTTTCTTTTTTAGTCCTAGTATCAGTCAAACATGCTTTGGAGCTCCCCAGAGCAACCAGCCACCTCTGTCTTTCAGCTGCATTCACTGCCTTCATGTAGAAATGCTGCTCTCCTGGAATGATTAATTCCATTCTTGTGTTGTCTGCTGAATGGACTATGATGATAAACAAAGGAGAAATATAGACATAAGTAATTCAGGGAGAATTAAATCATCACTCTTACACAGTATTAGATGTTTCACACACCTAAAACAACAAACTATAATATATGACACAGGCAGTGCCACTCCCTAAGGGGACACCCAGTGGCTCCCTCCAAACCACCATTCTCACATAGACCCAGGGTGACAATGGTACCAAAGTGATGGTGACATATGAAAGAGAAAACAGGAAGGAATTAACTACTGAGAAGTGAGACCCTCCCTTGGATCACCTAACCCACCTTAAATACAAGTGAAATGAATGTCACACTATCACACATTTTTTACTAATCTCCTTGAAAGCAGTCTATGTCTTCATATCCCCCAAGGCCACAATAGTATCTGCATATAGAAGAAGTACAATAAATGGTAACTATGGTCACCTTCCATTAGAACAGTAACTCTATGACATGCGCATAATTATGGAGTATAGCATTATCACTTGCAAGCCATTTGTATTGTGAAGACCTTCACCTCTTCTACACATACATCCCTCGATACTATGACAAAAGAGAACTAACTAAGAATTATGCTGAGCCAATCCCAAGCCTTTGTTGTAAAACAAAATTTGTATTAAGCTGTCATTAATCAACGAGTATTTACTCAGCTCAGAGCAATTCCAGTAGAGGGGAAGATAGAGGGGAAGAAATATGATGTTGTTGCTTTTATAGAGCTGACAATTCAACCAAGGAAACAAACTGACACACCAAAAATAATCAGAACACAAATTGTTGAACTCTTTGGTGCAGAGATTTCATGTTTTATTATGAGAGAAAGTAAGAAAAGGCAGGAAATTAAAAAGGTTTCAAGAAAGATTTGATGTGGGATTTGGTTAAGAAAAAAACTACACGAGAAAATGCCTAGATGAGGAAATAAACACAGAATGTACTGAGGATATCAGGAAACAAGCCTAAACGGAATCTGGTGTTGTACTCCAAAGTAATTTACACTCATGAATGGACAAGCTGGGTGGAGCCAAATTATGAGGGACCCAAAAAGTCTGACAGAAACCCTAACTTGGATAATTAATAACTGAAAATACTGACCAGATACTCAGTGTATTATGACAAATAAGTACCACAGAAGCTTGGCTATCTTATTTTTCTACTTATAAGGGCCATTGTTGGGTATAGATACTGAAAAATATAACCATGCAACAATCAATGATGGGTGAAAAGGACTTCTAGGCTTGTATAAAACTACTAAAATCCCAAAGCTATAAGAGTAACTCTTTTTTCCTAATTGCTAATATTAGTGAAAGCACTAATACCTACCTTAAAATAAAACAATGCTCTTATTTCTAATGATGTTGCTGTAAGATGAAACTAAAATAAGATGACTCATTTTTAAACATACCAGAATTTATATGTCCACTCAAGGGTGGTCCCCTCCAAAGCTGTCACCTAAAAAGGCAAAAAACTTAAAAATGATGCTTCCAAAACATCAAGTCCCTAGGGAAAAAATGATGAACAAGACCTCTAAACACAAAACTAAAAAACATTACTGAGAGAAATTAAATATCTAATTAAATATAGGAATATACCATGTTAATGGATCAGAAGACTCAATATTGTCAAGAATACAATTCTCCTCAAATTGGTCTATAGAGTCAACACAATTCCAATAAAAATTCCAGTAGATATTTTTGGAAATTTATAAGAAGATTCTAAAATGTATAAGGAAGTTTTAAGAAGGGCCAATAATAGCCAAGATAATACTGAAAAAGAATGAAGTCACAAGACTTAGACTATCAGATAAAGAGTATAAAGCTAAAGAAATGAAGACGGTATGATATTGGCATAGGATATAAAAACAAGGCCAGGGAACAGAATAGACAGTGCAGAAAAAGATCCACACATACATGGTCACTTGCTATGTGACAAAGATATCCCTACAGTACAGTGGGGGAAAGGTTGCTATTAAGTCGATTAAAGAGCTAATATAGACCTAAATATAAAAGGTAAAACAACAAACCTTCAAGAAAGTAACATAAAATGTCTTAAGTGGAACAATAAAAGTTCTAATAAAAAAATTAACAAATTGGACTTCATTGAAATTAAGAACTTCTGTTCACCAAAAGATACCGTAACAGAAAGAAAACACAAACTGCAGAGTGGAAGAAGATATATGCAATACAAAGACTCATCCAGACTATATAAATAACTCCTACAAATTAACATGAAAAATAGCCAAATTTAGAAAATGGGCCCAAGACTTGAAAAGGGACTTCAAATGGCTCATTAATACCTGAAAAGGTACTCAACATCATAGGTTATTGAAGAAAAGCAAGTTAAAACCACCATGATACCACTACACACACCAGAAATATTCAAAATTTTAAAAATTGATAATGCCAAGTTCTGGCAAAGATACAGAGCAACTGAAACTCTTATACTCTGTTAGTTGACTAACAAAGTGATGTAATCACTTTGGAGAACAGTTTGGCATTATCTGTGGAAAAGATTCTCTCCTTGACCAAATTTTAGTCAGACTCCTTTGAACCCTCTGCTCGACTAGGCTTCCATCTCCATCCTTGTAGAGTCCAGTTTTAGCAAGAATCCTGCTAAATCAGTTTAGCCAGAATCCCCCACCCTCAATATTTCATTACCCTGGATATCTGACCAAATTTTCCACTCCCTATCATCCCTCAGGTGATGTCTGATCACCCTCGCCTTTGCCTGCCTTCTGCAAGAATCCTGTTATGTTAGTTTAGCCAGAATCTTCATTTACCCCTGAATGTTTCCACTTAGCAACTTTCCATCCACTGACACCCCCCCATACACCCTGTTTCTTGGCTATAAATTCTCACTTTTCCTTATTCTGTTCACAGTTTAGCCCAATCTCTCTCCCCTACTGCAAAACCCCACTGCAGTAGTCCCTATATCTATCATGATAGTCCTAAAGAAAGTCTGTCATATGGTTATAACAAGTGTCAAGAATAATTTTTCTTTAACATCTGTTAAAGATGAATGTATGAATATTCAATGCCTCAGCAATTCCACACCACTGCTAGATATATACTAAACAGAAATGCATACATATGTTCAATAAAAAAAAATGTATAAGGATGTTCATGGTGGCTTTACTCACTATAGTCCCAAAATGGAAATAACCCAAAAATCCATCAGTACTAGAACAGATACCCAAATTGTGGAATATTCACACAATGGAATGCTACACAACAGTGAGAATGACTGAACTACTGTTACATAGAACGTAGATAAATTTCACAAACATAATATTGAGTAAAAGAAGCCAGACACAAAACAAAATACTAAATAATTCCATTTATAAAATGTTCAAAAGCAGACATCATTTATCTATAGTAATAAAAGTCAGATTAATGGTCACCTTCTGGGGGATTAGTGGCTGAGGGGACTTGAGGGAGAAGCTTCTGAGATGCCTCTCTAATATTCTAATTCTTGAGCTGGGTGGTAGTTACACAAATGTGTACACATTCTTCAAGCTGAATATTATTTAAAATGCATGCCCTTTTCTGTATGTCTTTCTTTAATAAAGCAAACAAACACCAAAAAAAAAAAAAAAAAGATGCTACCATGCCTTGAAGCCATTTTGGAACTGCCTTAGAATTCTGAAGCTGTCTTTTAAATATTCTCAAGGTTGACAAATCCTTAAACTTTGAATGTAGCTTTGATTTCTGACCAAATTTCATTTGGAATCAAATTTGAGAATAAGATGAGATAAAACTACCACTTTTTAAAAAAAAAAACTAAAAACTAATGTTTGAATGTGCTTTTCTTGTGTGATTTATAAACTGGTTCGTAAGACAATTATAAAAAGAGTTCTGAAACATTATGGGTGATAACAGGGTAGTTGAAAATGAGGACATAAACCCCAAAAATGAGTACATTGAAAGCCAACAGTATTTGGTACTGCCAACGTGTTTCAGCATACTTATTAAAAATAAAACACAATTATACTCCATATATTTTAGGGAACATGCTAGTAAGAACATACCAGGCTAAAGTGTTTCTATATCTTATATAGCCATGACTCCCTTCCACGGAACGGCAGTAATTCACAACTAAAGGGGGCATGATACAATCACCTGCAGGCATTTGTAGTGTGGAGAAAATTCCTTGGATGACACTGATCTACCCTAAGTAGAGAATCATTGCTATAGACAGAGCCCTAGTGGTGGCAAATCGGAGGTGAAGGTGAAGAACCAGACATGTAACTAAAGAATATGCACCCAAAGCAGAAATTCTCTTTTGTCTACATGGCTAAATCTTACTAAGAACTACCACAAAATCAGACAAAGGAGCAATACAGCACTGGAAAATGTAGCATAATACATTAGCTGCTGCTCTGGTTTAATTTAAATAAGAAAATGCATAGAGCAGTAAGATGACTCCAAAGTATCTGGTAGCCATGACCAAGAGCTCACCATGTCAAAGAACTACCCTTCACAAATATTCAAGCCACAGAGGAGAAATGAGAAAGGCCTAAAGGGAGTTTAATACTCACTCCTCTGGTGCTCTAGTTTTTCTTTAAATTCTCTTTGAAGAAGAATTCATTACAGCTCATTATCATTTTATCTGATTTCATCTACCTACTTCCATCCCACACACCCCAACCACACATAAAAATGAATCAATGGTCCATGAAATCTTCCTTCATGAAAATTACAGCATGACCTATTATTTTATTTCTCCCCTTTTGGAAGAAAAGGAAACCATCTCTATCACCCAAAAGAACTTATCTCCAAATTCAGCAAAGAACCAGAGTTTATGACTCTGATTTTATCGAAACCCTACAGAGCTGGCCCTATCATCCTTAGAGCTCGGCTTCCAGCCTTTACAATAACTTTCTACAAAAAGAACAAAATACTAATAGAATGATTGTAGACTCAACATGGACACTAAAATGGTATCCACAAGAAATTGTTTGTAAAATCCAAATTGGAAGACTAGCACAAGTATTTTGAATTTCAATTCAAAGTATATTTATAGAGGCAGAATTACCAAAAACAGTATTTAACAATGCTAAATGCCACTCTAATAAATGGTATTAGAAGATCCCTATGTGGTTAGAAATGCTGTTTTTCTCTTGTTTGGAGTATGCTGAAGAACCCTTTACTACCATAACCTCAAATTCCTACAATTCCATATATGCACTTACCTTTAATTTCACAAACTGCCATCTTTATACTTCCTTTGCTCCCTTTGCAAACATCGTCCTGTGAATCATAGTAGGATAGGATTCCATTATCTAAAACAAACCAACGAGGCTGCCAACCTACAAAGATCATAAACAACAAAAGGTTAATATGGAAAGAAATTACTTTTAGCACATAGAAAACTGTGATTTCAAAACCTGCCATCACATTATTTCTTGGCTCTCAAATAACATTCTGACAATGAAATTTTTAATGGCCAAGCCTTACCCAAAATGTTCTTACATCAATCTCTACTTTGTTGGGACAGATTTCTGGAGAAACCTTTAGATCAACATAAATATGGGGAGTAATACTTTTCTTCCAGCTCATAACCTTCTCATTAACTACTTATAAGGCCCATCCTCAGTAATAGTCCTACAGAGGGTACAACATAACTTCCTCTTTTCCTAAAAAGGAACAGAGTTGGGGTTATGATGTAACGGAAAAAGCAACAGAAAACAGGGATTCTGGCCCCAACTCTATTACCATTCTTTAATTGAATAACCATAACCTGGGGTAAATCTTTTCATTTCAATGAATCTCTCATACTCCCTGTCTCCAAAATGAGAAGGTTGAACAAGATGACCTCTCAGGTGTCACCTGGTCCTCTAAATTCTGCAATGTGACCTTCCTCCTCCTATAAAACACACATTGTCTAAGCCAACTCCCTTGAATACAGTGAGTGCTAAATGAATTCATCTTTCACACAGAAGCTATATACCCTGTGGTGAGAGCACAGATTCCCCAGGCCACACCCCCTCACCCACTTCCCTTCTCTGCAACTGCACTGCTAGGGCAGAAATGCTAGAAACTGTAATCATTCATTTAATTGATATTTATTCAGTGACTATCTATCGCAGACGTGGCTCCAAGGCAAAGCTGGTGACAGGGATGATGGCTTTCCTTGGGGCCAACTCCCACTCCTCCTGCAAGGCAAACTTGGTGTTCCCTGGAACAAGCACACTACCAATTTACAATAGTTCACTGACTAATAACACAGTGACCATGCTGGAGGCAGTGTGACTGTCCTTGTTCTTTCCATGACTATTAAATCACAATTCAACGTAAGTGTTCCAGGCTAAAATGTACCACCTTTTAAACTGTGAGTGTTCAAATCCTGGTCACTTTGGCCATAGCCTGCTATATGATTAATTTGGTTTTTCCAGAGCCATATGGTAGTACCAAGACAGAGTAGATGGGTGAATCATTTCTACACCTTGATACAGACCCAGGACTTACCTCCCCAAAAGGCTTTACCTGTAACACTTTTGAAATGACAACACTGAGTCATCATTAAAAGGTTAAATTTTACTTTGTACACTTTGTTTAAGAAGGCAGAGAATGCCATAATACAGTTTAGAAAGATGCATGTCTAAAATAATCTAAATTTAAAAAGCAAGTTTCATAGTCCTAGAAAATTCACTTTTATGAAACATTATAATATCCCTAATGAGACCTAGCAAAAAAACAAAAAACAACAACAACAAAAAACTTAGAAGTTAAGTTCTTTTGGTACATGGACTTTATCTTGTTCATCGCTGCATTCCCAGCAACTAGAATGGTGCCTGGCACATAACAGGTGCCAAAAAAATCTATTTCTCAAGTGACAATAAATAAATGAATGAATACCAAAAAAGTGAGCTATTGCATGTTATCCATGACAGTATAAACATGCAGTATATCTGTGAGAGTATACTGTATTGAGCATGCATAGAAATGATAAAAACATTATCTTTCCAAACACTAATTTACCTTGGCAAACAAATTATAAGCAGGGTGTGGTGAAAATATACTCCTCCACCCCAGGTCCAGTGTGCCTATAGGGCAAATTATGATTTTGCAAGCCTATATTATTGCAACTCAATATCTCTTTAAAACAAATATTGAGCAAAATGATTCATTTAGGATTTGTAGCAACGTGAAAGGTGAGTGTGGCTGAATGTATTAATCTAATCAAGCTTGTTAATTATCTCTACACACCTTTTTGAAGAAATATTTAATGAAACAATCTCTAATTGATTCACACATCTATGTAACAGAGGGCTGTACCTGTGAAAAAGATTCATAGGTATTCCCTTTATAAAATTCTTTTTTTAAAAAACATATTTTTTTTATCTCAAACTACCAAATGTTACTGAAATCCTTATTCTCTACCAAGGATTCTCAAATAACACTATAATTACACCGTAAGGTTCCTTAAAGATCACTTAGTTTGAACAGTTGTTCATCCTTATGACCCAAGATGAACTAAAATTAATAATCAGCATGCCCTCAAGCCTAATGTAAATTTTAAAAATAGAATTCTTCCAAACAAAAGATTTTCATTTCAGTAAGCTTCTACACTGCACACTAGAAGTTAACTAACTGCCCTGCAAAGACTAAAATCTAAAACACATGTGGTTAAAAGCTCAACCGATGGTACTCAGTACCTTAGGAGATGAGGAAATCGCCACCAAGACCCAGTTTCACAAGTCTTAAATTATGACTCATCTGAGTAATCGCCCATTGCTCTGGGGTATGCATAAACGATTCCTCAGGCATGACCTCCCAGAACACTGTGATGAAGAACTTCGCTAAGAGGTGTCACTTGCATCTCAAAGCACAGAAGGTACTGTCTAATCCTTAACACTTTCCCTCAACCAAACAATAAAACTGTGCTCTCACAATCTCCCACATGAAAATACTTAACAAAAATATTTGTCTTATTTTTTAAATGGTTCCTGTTAAAACATGTTATTTATAGAAATAAACTGTTTGACTTTTTAGTTGGAACAAAACATCCGCAGATCATAAATGTTAAAGCATTTGCTGCTATAAATCTGGCTTTAGCAATCTAATTAATCAAAAACCAGGGGCAACTGTAGCTCAGCGCTCATGCCTGAAAGTGTTTATGTGCAGATTTTGCACAAGGTCAGGTGGACACAAGTTGAGTGTACCATACAATTACTAAGGGGTTCAATACTTTTGGCAGAGTCAATAAGCGCTCAGCAAGTCAAGATTTGCCTATTATGCTGGACCAAAAAAATCTGTTTACTATTCAAATGTATTTTAAACGCATTCTTCTTCCTCTAATTTGGTGAGATCATAGAATTCTGTAATTGGAAGGCACCTCCACGATAAAATATTGATCGCCCTGGCCTTATCAGACAGATCTTGAAAGAATAAATGGCTTGTCTTTACTGTTGGTTGATGGCA
Organism: Daubentonia madagascariensis; assembly: GCA_023783475.1. Lineage (NCBI taxonomy): Eukaryota > Metazoa > Chordata > Mammalia > Primates > Daubentoniidae > Daubentonia > Daubentonia madagascariensis. The sequence goes on from JAKFHU010002088.1 coordinate 30,172,422, forward strand.
GAAATTCGACTACAGCTCAGATTTAAGGAGCTTTTAATAAGGCTGTCAATATCATGGGAAGGGGTCCTCCCCTGCTGGTCTCTCATATCTACAGAAACGCCTAACTTTTTGGAGTTCTTTCCAACCCACTTCATGGGTGAAATTGACTTGCCTGCTCCCCTTCTGTGTATTGCATTTTTTCCACTATTTCTCTACAGTTACCTGAATTCTCAAACGTAAAAATACCTCATTGATAATCGCTAAGAGAATATTATCCGGAGACAGCTTCCAAAATCATGCTTGCCAAGCTAGAACAACTTCAGCACGAGAACTTTTTAAAATAAAGTGTTAAGGCAATTAAAATTTCTTAAAATTAAATCTTGATCTTTTAAAGGGACTATTCCAGTCCGATACTCCGACAACTCAATTATTAACAAAACGCTGAATATTAAGTGTGAATAAGGATGGAGAGTGCAACAAACACATGTAGGGGCACTGGAAATTGTTCCGGAGGTTACAGTAGGCAAACAGAAGTAGTATTAACACGGGTCAGGTGCACTTCCCACCCTCAGGAAGGTGCGCAGTCTCGAACCCTCCCCTGCAGAGGCCAGATAAACTCTGCAAGGGACTGGGAAAGGGATTAAGCCCTGGAACCGAGTAGAGCGGATGCGGTAGGAGGGTCACCGCGGGCCAGGCGGAGGGAGCGCGAGCCCCTGGGCCGCCTTCTCTGCAGCCTGCCTGCCTAATCCCGCCCAAGCCCTCCGCCTCTCCCCCAGGAGCACCCCAGTCCCCATACCTGTGAGATAGTTGGTCCACTTGTACAGAACCCCCTCCATGCTTCAGAGCCCCGCACCGCGCATCCTCCTGGCCCGGCGCCGGCCGCGGTGCTGGGGTAGGCGCGGAGCCTGGGGCAGCCCCTCCCCGCCCGCCCGGGCCCCCTCCCCGGGCGCCCCCCGCCGGCACTAAGCCGCTCTCAGCTGGCGCGCGCCGCCGGGACGTGGTGGCCCTTAGAGGCAGGGACGGCGGGCGCCGCGTGGAGCTTGGGGGGCGCGAGGCGCGGGCTCAGACATCCCCGGGCGAGCCTCGGCGGCCGCGACCGCTATAGCGGCAAAAACGCGACCGCGGCCGGCCTCCCGCTCGCGCTTCCGCGGCCCGGCTGCTCCCTCCTCCTCGCCTGCCTTCCTTCTCCCCGGGCTCCCCGTTTGTTTTCATTGACCCCGACGTCGCTTTCACTTCCTGGATGAAAGGGGCCGGATCGTCCCGGGAAACCCCTCCCCGGCGGCGGGGCTGGAGGAGCAGGCGCGGCCTGCGGCCTCGCCGGGGTGCGGGAGGCTGCGCGAGAAGGGCGGGCCGGCGCGGCACACCCTCGGCCTCCCAGCTGGGGCTGCCTTACTCCTCCTCCTCCTCCCTCCGGCCCGTGGCTGCCGAGGCCTCAGGCCGACCGTCCCCCAGCGCCGAGGCCTTCGAGCCCCGCCGCGCGCGCGGCACCCGGGCCCACCCGAGGACGAGCTGCCGGCGAACTCGGCCTTTGGGCAGCGACTTACGCCTCTCGGGTTTTCCTGTAACTATGCCTCAAGTCCTTTTGGTGATTGTTTTTTCTTCAAAATAATAATGATAATAAGTCCTTCCTATTTCTGTTAGCTTCATATTCTTCTCATACTCAGGGGATCTGAGAAATGATCTCCTAGGAAGACAGTGTGCAGCTGATGGGGTTCTCCGACAAGGATCAGCAAGGAGACCCAAGGAATTGTCATCACGCCAATGATTAACCTTGGATAGCAACAATTTTATTTAGAATATAAAACATGGAACTAAATTCCTAAGTTTTAGTCAAAAATTGGGGGCCTTCCCCTAGCTTTTATGATTTTTGAAAATCCTGCTTGCAAGTGATCTTCATCTTACATAAGTGACAGTAATTTTCAGATTTATGAAATTTTGCAAACTTTAAGCAAAGTACACAAAGCAGGCCCAGGGCTGCGGCTTTTCACTGAGGTAGACTAACCTCTCTCCTCCCAGAACCTAATCCAGGCGGACACAGGCCTTCGCAGGTTTTCTGGTTTGGGTGGGTAGTCTTTGGGTATTCACCTGGAAATAAGGTGAAGTGAAGGATGGAGAGATGGATGGATGACTGTGTAATAAATCGGATATAGTTCAACGTTAATCATCAAATCTAGGCGGTCGGTATATGGGTGTTCACCGTAAAATTCAACCTTTCTGTATGTTTTGAAAGTTTTCATAGTAAAATGGGGGGACGGGGTTGTGTCAAACAGATTTGGCCAAACCCCTGTTGGTATTAGCTGTGAGATTGGGACAAAATGCCCAATACTCAAGTTTCCCCGTCTGATGTGGGTGCTTACAGATCTCACGGGGTTGGTAAGAAGTCAAGAGCTTTCCCTGCGCTGCCAGAGGCCCTCAAGCCACAAGGGAAGGAAACGCAAGCCGGCAGCAGCTCCAGAACCGCTGAGGTCGGCGCGTGCCAACGCCTTTCACCTGGCGCGGGAGCGGCGGCGCCGCAGTCCCACCGCGTCCAGCCGGCCTTCAGGTTGTGTGTGACTCAGCCTGGAGGCCCCTGATGCATGACTCCGACCCCGAGACTGCGCTTCAGGGACACCCCCGCAGCACCCAGAAAGCCACCGCGAGGCTACCGCTTACGCTCTTCTGCCAGAGTGCCTCCCCTCCCAACACCCGCTAGTTCCCTAGGGTCCTTAAGAGAGAAACCTTTTGCGCCCAGAAATGACAACCATATTCTAACTCTACCACATCCCATCCCACGCTGTTTATCTCGTCTTTTGTCAATTTTGTTTTTGGAGACGAGTTACTACTGAAGCCTGGGGAAAGCGGCTGTAAAACATCGGGTTCAGCGAGGAGAAGCGGTTCGAGCGTGCGGCGCTACTTTCCCAACCGAGGGAGCAGCCCGAGCGCCCAGTACCAGAGCGACACACCCGTATCCCCAAGACCCGCAAAACGCCGGGCCCAGAACGCCGGCGGCGGAGGGGGCGGGCCGCGAGCGCTGCCCCGCCCAGGCGCTTTGTGACGTAGGACAGTGCCTGCCACGCATCGGAACTTGGACGCCGGGGCAGCCACGGGGCGCGAGGGACACGCCGCAGGAAGCGCGCTGTTCTTCTGGGAGAAACCATGCATTTCTTATTCAGATTAGTCATTTCCTTTTACCTGTGGGGCTTTTTTACTGCTCAGGGACAAAAGAAAGAAGAGAGTACAGAGGAAGTGAAAATAGAAGTTTTGCATCGTCCGGAAAACTGCTCCAAGACAAGCAAGAAGGGAGACCTACTAAATGCCCATTACGATGGCTTCTTGGCTAAAGACGGCTCGAAATTCTACTGCAGGTAGGAAAGGCTGCGAACTGCTTCCGCGTCCGGTGGATGCACACGATTTTGACCCTCTCTACCAACCAAAAGCCTAATTGGTTTTGGTTGTCTTGTTTGTTGTTTGGGGTTTTGTGTTTTTTTAGCAGTAAGAGTTGAGCCTGTTATTCATGGGGAAAAAATCAGATTATGTGGTAGTACGTCTCTAATAAACTGAATGTAACTTTTTAAATTATTGAAAATGTTGGCTCAAGAAATTATCAAAAATACACTACATCCACACACCTCCAAGCACCACCACTATTCCTAGCATGTCTAGAATTAAGGTACTGCCTGTGAGGATGTTCACATTTTTCTGTGCCGAGAGTTGGAGTCTTTACAGAAGATTACATAAAATAGTTAAAGAGATTTTATTCTGGCCTTCAGAATCACGATTTTTACGATTTTTTAGCCACTTCCTAACTGTATCAAGACACCACTACAACAATGACTTCCCTTGTGACTTCTGCTGGGTCCGGGTCCTCCCGCCTGCTCCCTCATACCACTGGCTGCCTATTCTGATTTAATTGATGGTTTATTACTAAGAGGGAGAATGTCTTTTCTTCATTTGTGCTAATACCCTATAAAGATAGGATTGGGAAATGTTTGTTATTCCCATTTAGAATAAAATAGAGAAATTTAATAAGAAAAATTTAAATTACCATTAAAATGACCTTTGAGTCTATACCTGCTCCATCGTTTTTAGAACAAACCCAGAGAAATTAAATGAGTTATTTGTACAAGCCATGCAGCTAGTTAGAGGCTGGAGACCCATTAAAAAGTTAACTGTTGAATAGTTTTTGTAAAGATGACAATAAAAAAGAAAATGAGATGTTTCCTAATGACTAGCTTTGGGCAAATCATATTTCTATCTGGCAATTACAGGGAAGTTTGAGCCAAATATCACATCAGGGGTTTAGTAAAAGTGCTGATATGGGGAAAGAGACAGTGTTAGAGAGGACTCCAATTTTAAATGCCCAGCTATATTTTAAAATTTGATTTCTTGATATCAGCTTACCTAAGTATTGTTTTTTATTATAGCCGGACACAAAATGAAGGCCACCCCAAATGGTTTGTTCTTGGTGTTGGACAAGTCATAAAAGGCCTAGACATTGCTATGATGGATATGTGCCCTGGAGAAAAGCGAAAAGTGATTATACCCCCTTCATTTGCATATGGAAAGGAAGGCTATGGTAAGGTATTTAATTTCAATTTCTCTTTTTAGTTATATTTAAAAATAAATCATAGACTTCTGGGTATATATGTCCAAAAGAATTGAAAGCAGAGTCTCGAAGAAATATTTGTGCACCTGTGGTCATAGCAGCATTATTCACAATAGCCAAAGGTAGAAGCAACTCAAATGTCCATGACAGAAGAATGGATAAACAAAGTGAGTATAGACATACAATGGAATATTATTCAGCCTTAAAAAGGAGGGAAGTCCTGACACATGCTACAACATGGATGAACCTTGAGGACATCATGCTAAGTGAAATAAGCCATTCATAAAAAGACAAACACTGTATGATTCCACTTATATGAGGTACCTCAAGTGGTTAAATTCATTGAGACAGAAAGTAGTAGGGTGGTTGCCAGGGGCTGGGTGAGGGGGAAATGGGGAGGTATGGACCAATGGGTATAGAGTTTCAGTTTTGCAAGGTGAAAAGAGTCCTAGAGGTTGGTTGCACAGCAGTGTGAGTGTACTTTACACTACTGAACAATACACTTGCAAATGGTTATGATGGTAAATTTTATGTTATATGTATTTTACCACAAAAAAAAACAAAAAAAAATTAAAATAAATCATAGAAGAAATAATCACAGAACTCTGGGGCCCAATGAACTTTAGCTGTATCTAGTTCAGTCCTGCCCCTTTTTTTACTTATAAAGAAAATAAGACATGTTTGGTATATAGATCTCTGGCCAGAGTTCTTTCCCCTATATAGTGGCAACACTCATAATGAGCGTGTGTACTCTATAAATTCTACCTTAGGCATTTTTATTTGTTTTTAGTATGTTATATTATTACATAAATATTTATAACACAGATCTTTGGTAAGCAGTACCAAAGTTATAAAATTCCAGGAAACTGTAACATATGAATTTAGAATACAAGGACAGCATTATAACATTGTAAAAGGAATATCTGAGATATGATAAGCTGCCAGTTACTATTACCCTAATACAGGACAAGCCTTGAAATATTCAAGAAATGAACTTATTCTTTCAACATCTTGCCTATTTTTAAAATCCTAGAGTAAGAAGATATGAAAACTTATGTAAAGAAAATGGGAAAAATGTTTGCAACATGTATGAATGAAGATTTACTAACCATTAATAAAAATTGCTTATTCCTAGAAATGAGCCAGATCCATAAAAAAGTGGCCCACTAGCAAAAAAATACAAATAGCCTTTAAATCTATGAAAATACTTAATTTTATTCACAATTAAAGGGAATTATTTTTTGAAATGGGGTCTTGCTACGTTTCCCCATATGAGGCCAGGAGTTCAAGGCTGGTCTCAAACTCCTGGCCTCAAGTGATCCTCCTGCCTTAGCCTCCAAAAGTGCTGGGATTACAGGTATGGGCTACTGCACCCAGCCTAAAGGGAAATTAAAACAAAAATGAGACACCATTTTTCACCCATTGGATTGCAAAGATAAAAAAGTTGGCAAAGGCATGGAAAAACCAGCAGTCTCATGCATTATTGCTGGGAACATAAATCATTCAATCTCTCTAACAATTTCTATCAAAAGTGAAGATGCATATATCTTCTGACCTGGTAGTTCCATTTCCAGGAATGTACACAAGCTATGTATAAAAGAACATTCATTACAGACTTTTTTTGGAGAGGTGGGGACAGCAAAAGCCTGGAAACTACCTAAGTATCCATCAGTAGGAAATTAAATGAATTATGCTATATCCATACAATGGATTACTGTGCTGCCAGTAAAAAGAATGAGGTAGAGCTATACATGTTAATATTTTAACAATAAAGCAGGACAGAATATATTCCTGCAAGGAATAGTTATTGAGCATCAGTGCCAGGCTCTGTTCTAGGCACTAGGCATAAAGCAGTGAACAAAGTCAACTCTATTCCCAATCCTCCATGAGCTTGCATTTTAGAGGGGAAATTTCACATATGTATATGTCTACACAGACTATATCTAAAAGGATATGCAGTCATCTGATAACATTAAATGTTCCAGGGAAGGAGGCCTGAGGGTCAAGGGTGAGAAGGAGATTTCTTCTCACTCTATATTTTGTACTGTTTGAAATTTTCATCATGTGCATTAGTAATTTTTCAAAAATTATATATTTTTAAAATTACTAAAACTAAGTATAGCAGAATAGAGAGGGATATTTACCTTTGTAAAGGGTAGGGGGAGGATGGGTAGCCCGATAGGGACTGGTTCCACATCCTCAGACAGGCCCTTGCTCCCTATTTCTGTGTGAAGCCTGTACAGAAAGAATCTTTGCCTCCTAACCCTGTTTAAAGGCCCTGCTAACTCCACCTATTTGAAATATTTAGTATATAAAGATTTCATGGAAATGGCATGCCCTCTTTGAGGCTGTTGGTTTAGACCGGGGGATCACTGTCTCAAACTGGATTGGAGGGAGGTCAGTGCTACAAGTCGGGCCCAATCAGACTTAAAACTCCTAATGTGACAGTTCTGTATAACTACAGCTTTATTTTCAATGTTTTTGCCAATCATTTGGTCCCATCAAAATAGCTCCCACAGTAGTATAATTTGTATATCCTGTTTTTATTTGTAGAGGAACCTGGGAGAGAGAAAGAAAATTGAAGATGAATTAAGTTGAATGCAGATATTTGTCCAAAAAATTTTGTCCTAAATTGAGGCCACATCTAGACAAAATGATGTAGGCAAAGTTTGCCTTTCATTTTCATTTTCAGAGTTTCCCCTTCTCTCTTGTATTGTTTCATCACATGCCTCCACATTCTGCCTACCATTAGAACCCCCACTCCCCATCTGCCTAAAGCACCCACACCCTTCATCAATAGGTGCCCATCCTGGGTCTATTACCCTAAGGCAAAGGACTACTTAGTTTATCCTTTTCATAAACTAATTTATGCTTAGGTATGAATGACTACCCAGGCTGCCTAAACTATTAATAAATCTGACTCTCGCTGCAGATATGTAGAAGCTCAACTTGAGTCAAAGTTAGTTTCATATTCAATTTGAGGTATCTCCAATAAACATAAAAATTATGAATCTCACTAGAAACACCACCAGCACCTTCATTTTACACGTAAGGAAACCGACACCCAAAAAAGTAGGTTCATTGGAATGTAGTTAACTGCTAGCCTTACCTGTATTACAATAACTTGGATTAGATTGTTTTAAAAGTTTCAGTGTCATAAGTAACTGTTTAACAAACAACTTCTTGATTAAATAAGCTTTTTAAATTAAGTTGTTATTAAGACCTAACATTAGCTATAACTTTATTTTAGGTAGTACTTGAAGAAGTCTTTCCTCTGCAAAATATCCTTGCCTCATCTCACAGAGCACCCCTGCATGTCTTGAAATGCATGTGACTTTTAGTGCTTTAATTAACGATATATGTGGTATGTATAGATTCTTTACATTAACACCTGCTTCTTTGATCTTTTCTAAATATAAGTAATTCTATAGCAAATGCATATTTTTCTGTTTTATATACTTTAATATTTTTGCGAGAAAAACTAACTGGCAGTATTTTCTATTATAGTAAAATTGCTCAGAAACTTCATATGTACCTGTGATATTTTTTCATAAGAAATTTGAACTTGTGTTTCGAATTTGTCTTTAATTATGGTCAGGAGAAGTTATTTTTCTGTCATAAGATTTTCTGTCTAGGAGTCTAGACAGAATAGGAATGAGTTTTGTAAAAACAGTCATTGAATCAATCTCTAGCTCTTTTACGCTAAAGTCAGGTAATATGTGGTACTTTGGGATGTTCACTCTAGTCCCATGATGTATATGTAGATTTTTTTCTATGTCTTCACTTTGAAAATTACCGATCCTCTTCTTTTGGCTGTAACTTACAACCTCTTTTCTCTTTGGACTACATAAAGATTTTAGCAAGAATTCTCCACTTTTTTAAAGAAATTGCTGTTGCCTTCAAAGGACAAACTTAGCCATTCTTAAAATGAATGATATGGGTCCTTTATTCAGCAAATATTGGAGCACCTATAATAGATCAGGCACTGTGTAAGACCCTGGCAATATATTCGTGACACAAGCTACCCACTGCCTCTTGGCCAGTCATTTCTGCAGGTCATTTTTATGACATTCTTATCTGAAATAGCCCATAGCTTATTAAAATCATCTGCACCATCAGCAAAAGGGTTAACTTAATGAGAAGTATTCAACTTAATACTTAAAAATTTGTATTGTGATTAGAAATCTCCTTGTAAAATTGTTACTGGGTTTTTCTGTCATTGCATTTATTTTTTAATGTCTATAAAAAATTTGAAAGACAAATATGTTGATACTCATGTTTTATTTATGCTTCCAAATAACTACACAAAATCATTTTCTAAGAGATTACTCATCTACACTTTGAAATTTTTCTGCCCTTGCATTTCTTCTCTGTACCACCCCTCTTCTGTGTGATGATAGAAGTACATAGTCATCCCTTGGTATCCGTGGGGAATCGGTTCCAGGAACCCCCTCAGATACCAAAATTTACAGAAGCTCAAATCCCTCATATAAAATGGTGTAGTATTTGCATATAACCTATCCACATCCTCCCATATATTTTAAATCATCTCTAGGTTACTTATAATACCTAATACAATGTAAATGCTATGTAAATAGTTGTTATACTGTATTGTTTAGGGAATAATGACAAGAAAAAAGCCTGCACATGTTCAGTCCAAACACAACCATCCTTTTTTTTTTTTTTTAATATTTTCAAGCTAAGATGGGTTGAATCCATGGATGTAGGACCCACTGATATGGAGGGCCCTATCAATGTATTAATAAAAAATCCATGCATTAATAAAAATTATATGATTGGTATTTATTTTCATTTAATCAGGAAATAGTGGTCCCATAGGTCTTTTTAATTGACTTGGTTTAAAAACATGGGGAAAAATTCCTTAAGAAGTATTTATTAAAAAAAAAGAAAAAAACACAAAAAACATTTAAAAGGTAAAAAAAAATCTTCTAAAAGACAAGAAAAAAATATTTTAAGTGTTTAGAAGGCAGTTCTTATAAATATGAAATAATACAATCATAATACTATTATGGCTGTTTGTGAATAAATACTTAAACTGTATCTTCATGTATGTTAAACAGTTAAAAATTTATACCCTTAGCAGAAGGCAAGATTCCACCTGATGCAACATTGATTTTTGAGATTGAACTCTATGCTGTGACCAAAGGACCACGGAGCATTGAAACATTTAAACAGATAGACACAGACAATGACAGGCAACTCTCTAAAACAGAGGTAACTCAAACAAATTTCATGTGTACAGTCTAATTTTTTCATCACAATTTACATACATCTGTGTTACAACTATTATTTTTTAGTTCTAGCTAGCATGGGCTCTGATCACTGCTTTTATAGAGCTGGTTACTAAAAAATCTAAGCTCTGAGAAGAAAATATTCTTTTCCAATATAAAACTTGTGACTCATCCTGTTCAATTGCCTTTCTCCCTCCAAGTGGGTCATTATAAACCCAAATTACTCATCTCTACAGGACTTTTCTAATTTTTAGAAGAATTCTAAATTAGAATTCTTCTAATTCTTACAAGAATTTGTAACAGGGAATAATTTCCACCTCATAGGATTGTGAGGATTACGTGAGATTATGAAAAGAGCTAGCAAGAATTTGAATTGGGTGGGCCAGGAAGTTGATAAACAGGAGCCAGGAGTTCAGCTACATAGCTTCTGTATCTCAGTCATGTATATGAATTGAGGGATTAATAAAGATATTGTAATAATAGATAACTTTTTTTTCACACTTTCTCAGTACCAAGTATTATTATAAGCACATACGTATGTGAATTTATCTAATCTTCTTGACAATTTATGAGGTAGACACTATTATCATCATCTTCACTTTATAGATGAGAAACAAGATGGTCACACAGGTTAACTAGACAAAAATCACACAGCTAGAAGTGGCAAAACCAGGATTGCAACCTGGGCAATCTGGCTTCACTACTGTATTTTTAACCTTGGGCCCTCACTGCCTTCTTCAGGGAAAATCATGAGTGTTTCAAGGCTACTGCTTGTTTATTGACGTCGACTGCCTTACTTAGTCCCACTGACTATACATTTGCTTAAAATGAGTAACCCAGTTGTCTCCCCCTTAACTTGCTTGGAGGCATTTCAAAATGCGTAACAGCCACCTACGTAAGTAGTAAAAGACAACTGGGTTAATTTCAAGTGGTGAGTAAGTCTTTTTTCTCTGTTTCTTTTTCCTCTCCCTCTCCAATCCTTTGTCTACCCAGTTCAACTTCTTCCTCCGGGATATTAGTAAGGACTATTCCCTGAATCACCTTGGTTAGCCAGCAATGGAAGAGGGAGAAGGGAACATCTCCTGTTCCTTAAGAAGAAGGGCAGTTAGAGGGGTGGCAAACTGTTCCCAGTGTGTACTTCTCTGTTGACTTATTATCACCTTTTTTAGGGTCAGTAGCTGCAGATGAATTCACATAGTACCCAAGGGCTCAGCCTGTGCACACAGACCATTCATTATCACAGGCACACCAAGAGGCACATTCTGCAGTATCAATACTCCTCAGCAGACATTAGGGGATCTTCACTTCTTTTCTGGAAAATAAAAGTAGAGAAAATCCAAATTTGTGACCTGCTTAGCTACAGTTTCCCCAGATGTCTGTCAGGGATCAGCTACTTTATCACCAGACGGATGAGAGTAATTTTCACACACTTGAATAACAATAGCTACCTTTGATTGATTCCCAATAATCATTACTGTAATTCTCACATCAATCCTACAATATAGATACTTACTTCCCTTCTTTCACAGATGACAAAACTAAGGTTCAGAGAGGTTAAATAATTGTTCAAGATCACACAGCCAGTATATGGCAAAGCCTGGATTTGAAACATGAACTAAAAGAAACTTCCTTTCTTTATCCTCAGAAAGATTTAGTAAATTATTTCTTCAGTATAAATAGGTGAGGGGAATGGGGAGAGAAATACAGTATTTTATTGAAGTACCAAGTGAAAGTAGTGTGGGACCCATTACTAGCAAAATTAAGGTCATTTTCTTTCCCATTACCTTTTTGTACCTCTGTACTCTAGTGTACTGGAAAAGGAGTACATTTTTAGCATCAGCAATACTGGCTATGAAAAGATAAATTTAATAACTCTGAATCTGAGGAATATTTGAGGCTATTTAATATTCTTTATACCTACATAGGATTGCTAAATCTCAGTCGGAAGAAAAAAATCTTCCTCATAGAGGACCAAAGCCCCATTTAAGAATAGTTGATATATCTTTCATTAAGGTCCATTGATTATCCTAAAATAAAGTCTACTCACAATGGGTTGAGCTTGGAACATGTATTGCTTAAAACTTCTCAGGGTTCAACTCTAGCTTTCAAAAATACTCTCACCTCTAAAATGCTAGCCTTGCTGAACATTCTTTCCAGATCATTGTGCATTGCTTTCTTTAGTTACATAGATTAGCACTTTCCAATGGAAACATAATTGAGTCATATATATAATTTTAATTTTTTAGTAGCCACATCTTAAAAAGTAAAAAGACATAGGTGAAATTAATTTTAATGATATATCTTAACTGAATATATCTAAAATATATTACTTTATGAAATCAATATAAAAATTATCAATGAGATATACTCTTTTTAAGTCTTCAAAATTTGTTGTATATTTTACATTTACAGTAACATATCTCACTTTGATATAGCCACATTTCAAGTGCTCAGTCATCACGTGTAGCTAGTGGCTACTATAGTGGACAATGCTTTCAATGTGTGTTTGTGTAGAGAAACACAATGTAATGTAGAGAAACAGGGAATATTTCAGAATATCTGTTCTTTATTTCACATTATTATAAGAGAGATTGTCACAGTTATGTAGATTTGGGGGAGAGATACAGAAGGATCGAAAAATTTTTTTTTAATTTTTAAAATTTCAAAATCCATGGTTGGGTTTTATTGATTATATAACATACTCATTACTTTTAGAGATTATAAAAATGCCAATTTAGATTTTATTTACTAATGGAAATCCTTAAGAGTGATTTTCCTTTGATAATGTGAACAGTGTACGTTATTAGAAAGCATTTGGTTTCAACAAAATTCAGTTAAAACACTAATCTTTAAGTATGTACCACTAACCATCTATAACCTCAAGGGAAGCTCATTTGAAAACCTGTTTCTCTCCAGAAAATTGCTTCAAAGGTTTTAAAAAAAAAAAGAACAAAAAACTTCAATTAGCTTTTAAAAATTTTGTATCACTTACTATAAGTAGTCTTGGGTATGAGTTTCATTATTGTAAACATTCCTCAAAGTTACTGGAAATTTATAATGATAACTTTTTATTTTAAAAAATGTTCTTTTGACCCTCTAGATAAATCTGTACTTGAAAAGGGAATTTGAAAAAGATGAGAAGCCACATGACAAGTCATATCAAGATGCAGTTTTAGAAGATATTTTTAAGAAGAATGACCATGATGGTGATGGCTTCATTTCTCCCAAGGAATACAATGTATACCAACATGATGAACTGTAGCAAATTTTTATTTCTATATTTTTTTAGCTACTTACTGTACTTTATATGTAAAACAAAGTCAGGTTTTTCCCAAATTGTGTTTTCTATTTTTCCCCCATGAGAAGATACTTTGATCCTGTCAGTACATGTAATTTTGATGTAATAAATGTGAGGCTGTTTTGCATATTTAACTTTCAGTAAAGGTATGATCGTGTTTCCTATTGCTTTATTCTGTGAATGTGAATTGCAGCACCATAAAATAGACCTCTGTGTCCCCATGGGCAATTTTCCCCCTTCAGGATATAGAAGGACATGTACAGTATGTCAAAAACTTCAAACTCTTCCCAACTCTAACCTTAACAGTATGTATAAACATGTAAATAGCTAGTTTTTAATATTTTAAATGTTAAAATGCCCCATATTGTTAAAATATCCAGTATGGACCCAGGAATTAGCATTTCATTTGTTTATACATTTCATGACATGGATAGTGGAATATAAAAATCACAGGACTGAAGAGTCGTCATATGCATGCCGGAAGATACTGGTTGTATATCTTTATCCCACAAAGAATCTCAACAGTGTCTGTACTTTTTGGTGCAAGCTTCTGGCCTTGGGTATTTGTTCCAGTGGTGAATGTCTAAAGATATTTGACCAGACCAAAGACTTTTTGCCTTTTATCCTACAGCAGGCATGAAGTCTGTACTGCTCTGGGTCTTTACTCCTTCATCCATTATTATAAATGTGCCATTACTCATCTCATAGGCCTGGATGAGATATCTACCACCTCTAAATTTTTATCTTGATAGTTTTAAATTGATGCCATGAAATTTCTTAGTTTCCAGTTCCCTTTCTCTACGTATCTCTGTCCTTTTGTCACGTCATTTCACATCATTTTTGTCATTAATGATGATCATTACAAACTGGTATGTCATCAAATTTTGATAAACGTATAAAATTTATTTTTGCTACAAATGAGGATATACAGTACCATGGCAATTTTGTGTCATGGTCAAATCATGATGTGATCCAACTTTTTGAGAACAGTGGTGAAGAGATGCTGTAGAAGATCACATTGATGCCAAAGCAAAAGCATGTATTTACTGGAACATAAAAGATTTTGCATACTGCATATATAGGAAAGTATGGACAGGCAGTAAAAAGTTCTGTTCAAAATAAGTTCCAAACAAATAAAGCCTTTTCTACTACCCAAAACTTGCTCTTTCCAAACCATTGTTCTTCTTTTAACCTCTTCAGATATACTATGAAAAAGTACAGAGGTAATACAAAAACCCCCAGATTAGTAGATATCACATATGCATAGCACAGAATTTGGCACCTCATAAAACAAAAATCTTTACTATCTTTTATTTCCTCCCAGTATTTTTCATTTCTATACTCAATTTTCTAATGCTTTCTCACTTGCTTAATCATCAACTCTTTCATCATTTACTTCCCTCAGAAAAACCTGCTCAGTTGAAGTAAACTAAATCGGTAACTCAATATTTTTATATTTTGGTTGGGAAACTGTCCCCATTCTCTATAAGCATATTTAAGAAGTCACTAGAGCCTTTTTATTTGTTCAGTGTACTCATATTTGACTTGAATGATATACTCTGCCCCCAAAAAATACAATAAAATATATATGGAAATTACCCTATAATCTAAACTTTATAATTCTAAACTTTCTGGCCCATTGTTTTCATGCAAAGTGCTTTTAAACTTTTTAAAAATTATAGATGATTTTAAATGAATAGAGAGATTTACTCTAAAACTTTCACATTTACATAATTAAAAATTTTTTAATCATTCTACATACATAGTATACAGATATTTTGTATCTACATGATTGCTTTATGCCTTCACATGCAGATACCTAGCAGTGAGTGCTGTGATGACATTTTGAGTTCCGGACTTATAACATATTGTTCTTTTTGCTATTATTTTAATAAAGGTAGTTAGTAAATTAATAGCTTAAGTTGTTTGTGTACAAAAATTTAGATGTCTTAGAGTAGATGAAAAAGATCTTTCAGAACTAAATATGTTAAATGTCTTAAATGTTTTCAAAGAAGAAATAGACGTGTCCTATCTGCCGTAACTTTAAAATGACAGTAGTGAGTTTTATGAAGACAAAACTTGCAAGTATATTTACATCATAGAATGGCATTACTACTATCTGTTACCCTATTAACTGTGTACACAGAACCCCATGCTGAGCTCAGTGTGCTTTTAATTTGATACTGCAATTAAATATTTAGGATTACATTAAATTATTAACACATTTGTCTCATTTTACCTGACCTAGGGCAATAGTTAAAGCACCATAAAGTTGCCATTGGTGCGCTCGTCAGCCTTAAATGTTGAATTAAAAGTTCATTAAAAATAGATATTTAGAAAAACCTCTTAATTATATAAAAAGTTATCTAAAACAATAGACTAAATCCCAAAAATGATTCTAAAGTGACTGGCAAATTTATGAAAGAACATCTATATTCTCAATTTTATATTTAAACCTTTTGTGATATAAACAATGTTAGTAATCTCCATGACAATTTATGAGTTAGACACTATTGTTGTCATCTCCACTTTATAGATGGGAAATATGACAACCAGACAAGTTCATTTCTTTTTTCTTCTCCCTTTTTAATTAATCAGAGCAAACCTAGATAATTTAGGGAAGGTTTGTGGCACAACTGCATCTAAAACACCAGCAAGATTTATTAATTTTTCATTTTATTTCATTCTCTTGTGCCAAACATCAAAACAAGGAACTGCATGAAGTCTCACATACTTCTGTCCATCCACAGAACACTGAAAGCACCCATAAACCGTCTCCCTTTTAAAGTTCCCCATTCCACAGAGTATGCAAGGCCCTTTTGGAATGTTGTGATTAAGTAAGTTAACTCGGATATGTGTCCCTTCTTTGAGTGAAATATCAGTCATGCTGAGAGGTTTGTCGTAGTAGTCAGAAAAAAGATCATCCAAGTAAAGCTGTGAACGAGAAATGGCATCCATCACTCTTCTATCTAAAAGGACAAAAACAAATGTGTTAAAAGTTAAAATAAAAAATATGTAACCCAACTGCATTGACAAATATGTGATCTTAACCATCAGTCATGGAATGATGAGGCTTTTAAATTTAAATTTTTCCTTAACAGATGGGATTACTGAATAGATAACCTCATGTGTTAATCCCGGAAGAAAAAAAATACATTCAAAATACTCTTCAGTGGACATACTTCTTTCAAATAGTATGTTTCTCAATCTGTAGAGCAGTGCAAACGTTGCCGTTTCTTCCCTTTCAAATCCTCCTTTTGACACTGAAGTGACACAAAGGTCTACAAAAAAATTTTTTAGAAGATGTTATAACTTCAACAATTCATATTTTATAGGGCATTTTATGGGGGCAACAAATTCGGGTACAAATTATTCATTGTATTTTTTTAAGTTAAATTTTATAATTTTTGGAAAAGATACATTCATGTGGTACAAAATTCAAAGAGTACAAAAAGGAGATACAGTGACAAGTAAATCTCTAGGCCACTCTGAACCCAGCCAGTCTTCCACCATAAAGGCAACCACTGTTAAAATTTCTTGCATGCTTCCAGAAATACTCCATATATTTTACAAGCATAAAAGAATATGTATGTATTATATGATATATGTATGTATGTGTATAAAATTCTTTAGGCCCAAATAGTCACATACAATACACATGTCTTTAAAATATGCCTTAGAAATTATTCCATGTCAGGATCTACACTCATTCTTAATGGCTTCATAGTAGTCTTTTGTAAGGATGTACCATGATCTAACTAGTATCCTTAAGGTTGTTTCCAATCTTTTGCTATTAAGAACTAAATATCCTTGTATTCATATTATTTCATATATGTGTATCTGCAGGATAAATTTGTAAAAGTGTAAGGCCAAAGTATATGTACATTTTCAATTTTGATGGACATATCAGTTATATCAGCTTATACTCCTCCCAACAATCAGTAAAACTTATACCTAAAGTGTTCCAAATAGAATTTACTTAGTATGTAGTTTTGTTTCATTTCTGGACTCTCTATTTCCTCCTCCCACAGAATTGCAGAAACAAACAAAAACAGGTCTAAAAATGTTTATAAATTACCATAGCTAGGGGGCCCCCTTGCTTGATCCTTTGAGCTACATCTGGACTTGTGCCAGTTGGCCAACTAACCTTAAAGACCTGTAAAATGGAGAAATCTAAAATGAGCTGTATAATACCTCTAAATAGAGGTTTTATACAAGATGACAATTTTGGAGGAAGTATTTGTACTTTTAAAGTTATTTTTTAGAGGGAGTGTGGGGGGAACTTGGGTCTGCAATAGGTAAAACTGAAGTAAGAAAAGTTGTCATTGGGTGCTCTGGTTTGGGCAACCTGACACTTCAGGTATCTTACTGTCCACCTACCCCTCTATTTGCCAAAAACTACCTATAAGAAGGTTATTGATTATCTCCCCCGGTAAGCCAAGGAATACTTTGTCAGTGGATTGCATGTTAGCCCTTGTCTATAACTGAAAGTGGGATAGTGAGGAGTCTACTGCCGTCACTAAGAAGCAGAGAGGTACCGGATAAGTAGGGAAGGAAGGGCCTTTCCAGCTACTTCACTAAAACGTGAGATTGACAGTGCTGAGAGCATCACTCTTCTGTAATCATCAGACACTCAGAGAGAGGGGGAGAGAGAGAGAGTTTTCTATTAAATTCTCCTTAAAACTGTAATCATCTGTGTTTCATGCAGATCATTCACTTACCAAAGGCACCATCCAGGTAAATGAAGAGTTCAAAAACACTGAAAGCTATGGTTGTATGTGCTGGGAAAACAATAGCTTTGTCCCTTCCTTTGGGATTCTGTTCATCCATAAAATGAAACTATATGAAATAAATAAAACATTATTAAGGAGCATAACATGTAAGGGTAGCTTTTTTGAGAGACAAAACATCTCCTACAATCCTACCAAAACAAAACAAAACAAAACAAAAAATACTTCCCCAAGTAAAGGCTTATTCTGCTTGAATTAAACTGTTCATAGCAGTGATCTAGTGGTCCAATGAGGACTCATGGTCCTCAATAGGAAATCCCCCTCCACTTTTTCCCTTACTTTGGTATTGGAGCCAATGACTGGTGTTACCATAACAGTAATGCTCTCTGGAGTAGAAGCCTTTTTCTTTCAACTGCAAATCTTAGAAAGCAACTGTGTTTAAGTGCTAGCTAGAGTTGACGTTTCCAGCCTAGCCTGTCTACTGTTCCAAAGCCCCCAGGGCTTTCAGCAGCTTTCCAAAGCAACCACCAACTTATTTTCCAAAGCTATCACCAACAATCAAGTAAATATTTCAGTTTGTGTCTCAACAATGATCCAATGTTAATCAGAATTTGGCAGGCAGCTGAATGTAGGTACTGAACAGAACTTTTATTTGTATAGATTTGAAAAGATTATCATTGAACCCCAACTTGCTAACAATTGGTTTTAATCCAATGAAATCATTATTAGGTGTCACTGAATGACAAGGATAAACAGCATCATAACTGAGCTGAAAATTAAACACAAATAATTTTCTAATATTTTTTAAAGGATTTAACTAACATTGAATAAAGCATGTATGGCCATTGACAATATTAACTTAGAAAAATCATTTTGTTTACTTTTTTATTTTTGGGCTTTTAAAATTACAGACAGGGTCTCACTATGTTGCTCAGGCTGGTCTTGAACTCCCGCCCTCAAGTGATCCTCCCTCCTCAGCCTCCCAAAGCACTGGGATAATAGGCGTGAGTCACCTTGCCTGGCCTAGAAAAATCATTTTAATATAAAAATATAAATTCAACTTTTAAAAATTCAAAGTATAAACTATACTTAAAAATAAAATCAAAGAATTCAATCTAAGCACTCAATTTTTATACTTAAAATAGTACTTAGGCCAGGCACAGTGGCTCATGCCTGTAATCCTAGCATTCTGGGAGACTGAGGCTGGAGGATGGCTTGAGCCCAGTAGTTTGAGGTTGCAGTGAGCTATGATGATGCCGCTGCACTCTAGCCGGAGTGACAAAGCAAGACTCTGTCTCCAAAAAAAACAAAAAAAAAGCACTTAAAGAGTAATAGAAGGGATTCCAGTATACACATTATTTCACAAGAATTAGTGGTTTCTTTTCTGTTTTTATTTTTTTGTTCCTGCCTTTTGATTTTTTTAATTTTTTTAAATTATTTTTTATTATCTCAATAGGATTAGTGTTTTGTTTGTGTTATAGTATACCTGTTTAGAATCCAAGTTTTCTTGGATTTTTTTTCATATTCTGAAACAAAGACATTACTATGCAAAATCCTATACAATTGCAGGTCTTTCATCTCAACATTTGACAAAATACACAAGTCTCATTAGAAATTTAGTACTTTTTTAAAATTCCCATGGCAACATTTTATTAAGAGAAGGCTAATGAGCGTGGTTTACCCGCATTGCTTCCCCACGAATTCCAGCATGCACAGACAGTGAGCACTGTCGTGTGGTTCGAATGCTTTCCATGACTACACACAATACTGCCTTTCTGCTTTTCCTTGACTGACGGATCAAGCTGTGGTCAAAGTTAATTTTTCTAAAATCAAGAAGATACATTTAACATCTAATTACATATAATCAAGCACATTTTTTGCTTTCATATGTTATTCATTCATGATTTACCTTAACCAAAAGTAAATCAAGGCAGGCCTAACACAAATCAGAAAATACACCCAAAAGAAATTCAATAATCTGCCTCTCCTTTCTACTCTCTTAAAACATGCCCATATAGAAAGTCTTATTCTATCTGTTGAGAGTCTGTAGAGGAGACTCTCTTAGCATATTTGTTGCAGACAGATTCCTGAATTATTTTAATCTAATAATTTAGCAAATGTGTGCAGACCCAAAGTGATTTTGTGCAACAATTAAAAATTTTGTTTAAGCCAAATGATTTTGTATATATATACTTATCCAAAGTTTGGATATACTACTAATTTAAGTATTTCAAACATATCAAACAAATTACTCTAATAAAATACAACCTCAATGTTTTAAGCATTCTTTGTAGTGAAGTTTATATAGTTAAAATATTTAATGAAAACACTGAAGTATATTAGGATTATTATACTGACCGTGTAGTGATTTCTTTGAGTAATGTTGAGACTTCCACTTCATGTTTGGTTACTACACCAAATGAAGCTTTCACTGCAATGGAATCCGATCCAGCAACGTTAATCCCAACATCATTTACAATATGGTTGCCTCGCCTTCCATACAGTGAAACATCTGATTCATCTTCATAATTCAGTAATTGATAAGATGAAACACCTTTACAAGAAGGAACTTAGTGTTTTTTAAATGTCTTGAATTCACCTTATGTAAATTATACATAGTAACATGTTAATATTACAATTGAAGACTCAAGTACCCAAATGTTAGAGAAAAGCAACATTTCAAGCCAAGATTAAAAATAGCAACTCAACTAATCTTACAACAAAAAGAAACAAATGGCCAGAATTCTTAAAAAGAACTCAAATTTTCTGTGCAGCCAACAAAACCTCTTTTTTGTTGTTGTTGTTGAGAAAGAATCCTCACTCTGTTGCCCTGGGTAGAGTACAGTGGCATCACCATGGCTCACCGCAACCTCAAACTCCTGGGCCCAAGCGATCCTAAGCTTGCCTCAGCCTCCTGAGTAGGTGGGACTACAGGCAGGTGCCACAATGCCTGCCTGACTTTTTGTTCCTATTTTTGGCAGAGACGACGTCTCACTCTTGCTTAGGCTGGTTTCGAACTCCTGAGCTCAAGCAATCCACCTGCCTTAGCCTCCTAGGGTACTAGGATTACAGGTGTGAGCCACTGTGCCCAGCCCAACAAAACTTCTTAAGCCTCAAGATCCATTATGTGGTTGAAAGGAAAACAAGTGTTTATAAGCAATAACTTGTCAAAATATTAATTTATTTCATAATCTAACTTCAAATACATTTGTTTACCAATTGTAATAACTGAATCATAAAACACAAATTACTTTCATCTCATTTGACCATGGGAGATAGTTAAGCCACCCAAATATTATCCCATTTTATAGATAAATATATTGTCTCATATTCTAAGTTGATTTGGTTAACTTATAAAATAAGTGATAAATCTGCAAATTATTTGACCAATAAGAGATTTGATACTATATAAACTTTAGACATTGTTAATCTTAATCTTAATAATGTTAATCCTATTATTACTACTATCATAATAAAAGCTGCTTTTATTGACAAGGTATAAACATTACTAATGTAAATAATATATACAACCTATGTTTAGGTTACCAATAACACAGCTGAATGAGAAGTCACTCTCAAACATTTAAACTTACCAGCTGCAATTTCTCTGTCTCCTAGCAGAATATCTTTCAGTGTAAAAGGTGTTGAGGTAAATTTATATCTAGGAAACAGAAAGCATCGCTTCTTTTTTACCACCAGACTTAAAGGTTGATATCTGTCAGCTTCACTGAGGCTCGGAACAGGAACTAATCTCCCTCCATCTCCAACTTGCTTGACAAAGCTCTTGGTAGCAGCAGCAAACATATTAATATCGAAACGTCATCAACTGCAACCCCCAGATAAATCCATTTTCAAAGAAGAAAATCAGGCACAAAGTTAAGCCTTGCTTGATTTTAAATATAATTATACATCGTAAAAATACAAAGCATGGTTTCACCAAGTAGTTTACCAGTGTACAATGCACTGTCTCCCCTCTTGCGCTCAGGTAATGAATTATAGATCAACGGTGTAAAATGATATACTAAAAGCAAGTCTAATTTGGAATGGCAGCCTATAGCACTAACATATACACACAAAACTAATAATTTTTAAATATGACCAATGTCTTTGATGAGGATCACAGTTGATAGTGATTTGCCACTGGCACTGGGCCAATTTTAAGAGAAGCATATAGCCCTATGGGAAACAATGCAATTAAGGCTCTAACATTAGTCCTAGATGTCACCAACGGTGGACCTAGTCCAAAGGGAATTCCTTCACAAGTCCACTACTGGAATTCTGGCAGCAGAAAAGTGCAGTTTTGAATCCTCATGGTATACAGTTCATTGAGCATTTCATTCATTTTCCATCTTGTATGTTTACAAAACCAAGTGTTAAATATAAATTCACAGAATATAGGGAAACAATTGTACACAGGTCTTTATAAAATACTAAATTAAAGCCATATTACATATAAATAACTATAAACTATTACCTAGTGGTTTCTTACTCTGAAGCTGGGCACACAGACATCTCTTTGAAATGGAGTCCTGCTGCATTTGTCTTTCTTTCATCATTATTATCCCAGTTACTCAACCTTTAACAAGAGCTATATAAGGTTTTGGTTTGTTTTTAATTAATTCTGTGGCTAAAAATGAATTTTAGAAACAAATCTGAGTACTCAAATATTGTTTTGCCATAGGTATTATGTGGATGTTAACATGTTTTTAAATAGCGACTATGTAGTCCTTCCAATAAGATATTCATTAAAACGCAACATTGGTGGATAGTAATCTACATACATACTTGTATAGAAAGAGGAGGGGGAGGAAGCGCGAACAGGCTTAATTCAAGTCTCAAATTTAAAAAATTAATTTGATTAGATTCTGAACATCTTTCACTTGCTGTCAAGTATCCAGGGCTCCCATGTAAACAAAAAATAAATTACTTTTAATATGTCCTTTCATGCGAGTAGCATTGTGCAAAGCAATCTTCCAGAACACCGAGTAAACACAGGGAGGCATTCTGCAAGGGGCTAGCAAACCCATAAAGAGGCGACAGGACATCAAATGCCGTAGTCTGACCCCCACCCAAGGTGGTGCCTCCCAGGCAAATGCCACTACAACCAACAACACAAGTCTACAGAAACTGCGTTTGACTGGAATCTGGACCACAGAAAAGCCTTCGTTTACATCTAACGTGCCTCGCTGGGATCAGCTGGCCCAGCGTCCATCGCGTGACGAAAGCCTAGAAGACAAAGGAGCCCGCCGGGCGGGAGAGGAGGGTCTCTGGACGTCCCCGCGTGCTCCTAAAGGCAGGGCTGGGGGACCCGGAGAGCCAGCCGCAGCCCCCTGAAGTGGATATCCGGGGGCTCCCCAGCTTCGGAGCCAGGCCCGGGGAAGCTCCCCGACAATTTTGCATTCGAAATTTTGAAATCTTTTTCTTAAAGTGCCAGCCCCACTCCTCCATACCCCCAAAAGGCTGAGCTTCAGGCCTCAAGACCCTAGGCCCACCCCGGACAAGCCTTCTCTCGGGGCAAGAAACGGCCTCCTTCTAAGGACAAAGAACCGCGGCCGTGAAGCCGCGTTCCTGCCGGCTGGCTAAGGCCGGCGGGCGCGACGCCTAGACGCCCGGGAGCCCGCGGCGGGAGCACCGGCTGGAGACGGGAAGAGCGGGAGCCGGGAGGGGGCGGGGCCTGGAGCGGGAGGGGCGGGGCCGGGCAAGGACCCGGGCCCGGAGCGGGGGCCGCCAGGGGGCTCGGCCGGCGCTACCGCAGCGAGGCCCCGCCTCCGCCCCGCCCGCCCCTTCGCGAGAGGGACGCAAGCAGGGAGCAGAGGGGCAATCGGAGGAGGCGGCGGCGCAGGAGCGCTCCTCCCGCGGACCAGCCGACCCGGCGATCGAGGACGTCGCTCCGCACCGCTTTTCCTCCTGCCTCTGGGCCGTCCCTTCTCGCCATGTCCCAGAGCAGACATCGCGCCGAGGCCCCGCCGCTGGAGCGCGAGGACAGCGGGACCTTCAGGTCAGCGCCCGGGCCGTCGGGGCCGCAGGGCCGTGAGTGGTGGGCAGCAGGGGCGGGGGAGCCGGCTCTCCAGCGGCATTCTGGGTAAAGCCCTTTCCCGGCGCTCCCGCCCCCGCGGCTGCGGGCTCTCGGCCCCGCCCTCGGCGGCGCTGGGCTGGGGTCTGCGGCCGGGCCCCGCCCCTCTTGTGGCCCAGGGCGGCGCGCGGGGTGGGGGCGGGTGGCGCCCCGTCGCTGCGCGGGGAAAAGGGATCGTGGGCTTGGTCCTGAGGGGATGCAGCGCCGGTGCCCGCCCTGTTCCCCTGAGAATCCTCCTGCCCGCATTCAAGTTGTCTGTCTGACGACCTCCCTCACCCTGCTTGCCCCTGCGGGGTGATTGCCGCAGCAGGGCCGGGAGACAGGTGCGCCCCGGCCTTGCCAGCTCTGGCCCTGGCCGCCAGGGAGCTGCGGCTCCTCTCCGGTCACCGCTGGTGGCGGTCAAAACTGGCCTCTGTATGCTTCTGCTTTCCTCTCTGATTTAGCATGCAAAGCACACCTTTTCTGGTTTTTGCAGTTTGGGGAAGATGATAACAGCTAAGCCTGGAAAAACACCGATTCAGGTATTACACGAATACGGCATGAAGACCAAGAACATCCCGGTTTATGAATGTGAAAGATCCGATGTGCAAATACATGTGCCCACTTTCACCTTCAGAGTAACCGTTGGTGACATAACCTGCACAGGTCTGTATGCACAGTTAACCCTGACGACCATGCGGGTTGGCAGTCAAGACTTGGTGTTGCTTTTCAGTTCGGAAAAGTGCTTTTTTTGCCAGAGACAGCTATGAGGAGCAGGCTCTGAAACTGAGACCTCTCATCTCAGGTCGTTAGGACTTTCCAACTTCATCTGATTCTCTCCCTAATTTTCTCTTCCCCAGATACGAAGGAAGCTCAGAAACTAAAAGTTATCCAGGCATTCTGCAAGGCTCCTTTCCTACCCTAGGATCCTCTTACGGTTCTAAGAATTAAAAGTAGGAAAGGTTCTTGGAACAGTGGTAGCTGGGTCAGTGGGTACTGTCAAGTTTCATAGATTATAGCAGATGCCAGGAGGCACAACCCCAGAATTTTCTGACTCTCTCCCCTTTCTGTATGGACTCATTTGGCAATTTAGGTCCCTTGTACAGGTCTTGATTATGTATCAAAGCAAAATGAGGAAGGGCAGAAGGTTCCCATATACTATATTGCATAGTTTCTGAAACTAAACAGATATTTTGTATAAGATAGTATCCCCTTTTTATGCTTAAAAGAAATAAGTTCAGAGAGATAATAAGTAACATGCCCAAGGTCACATAGCAATGAAGTTTCAGAGTTCAGACTCATGGTTGTAAGCTTGATCAATAGATAACTGAAGTTGCTCATCTGTAAATGTAGACATTATTTTTCTTATGTATCTATTTAATTGCAAACATAAAAAATATTTGAATGCTAAATTTAACTTGGAAGACTGCCAAGAAATAAATTTAGTAGGAAGTCTGAAGTTCCACCATCTGGTAATCTGAAGGCATCATTTGTTTGTGTCACTGGAAATCTGGAGTCCTTTATTTTCATTGAAGCCACTTTAAGAAAATTTTGAAGCCTTTTTGTTTATGTGAGACAGGTGGATTGTAGGTGCTGGCTGGAAGAGTCCTCATGTAAACCATAGGGTCAACATTGCATTACTACTTCAGTCTACTTTTAAATATTTGGGGAGAATTCAAGAAGAAGTAGGCTTTTTCCCCTTCAATGTATTTTAGACCAGGGATTAATAACGTATGGCAACCATTCTGCCTCTGCCCTCTTCTCTTCTCACACTACCCTGTCTTCCCGTGCAAGCTTGTTTGCCTTCTCGGCTTCAAATACTATCTAAAGGCTAATAATTCTGAAATGTCTATCTTCAGCCCAAGCCCAGTTACAGAACAGTGGATCAGCCTGTGCTTGGTGGGCATCTTTGCTTCGATGATGCAAAGGCACCTCGGTCTCTCATGGTCTCAAACCAAATCCATCTTTTCCCTCAAATGCAATTCTCCTCCATTCCCTTTCTCTGTAAAGGCACCATGACCACCCAGTTGCTCAGTAGAAATTTGGGTTTTTGTCTTATTGACTTTTTTTTTTAAATTTTTAATTTATTTTTGTTCACCTAATCCTTTACTTCTCAGTGTTTTTAATATGTTTATAATTTATTTAATTGACTTCAAATGTGCTAAGTGAAAGTTACTGAATTAGAACTAACTTCATCAAACTCAAACTACTTATATCCTTTCCCTATTTGTTATTTAAACATTCACACTAAAACATTTTAAAATTATTTTACTTATAAAGTCAAAACTACTATTATTTGATATATCACCAATCATTTAGTTTATATTACATAAACAACATAATGTGCCAGCTTATATAAACCCCATGAAGTTCTCTCCATAGGGTTTTCCTTTAAATTCACAAAAGTGAAAAATCTAATTCAAAAGCTATAAGAAAACAATGGGTTTAATAAACAGATTAACTTACTGAAAAAAATCTTTAAAGAAGTTTAACCAATCTGTTTTCAATAAAAATTCCATTTTCTCTTTTGTCAGTTTATTAACACAACTCAGGATAATTTTCAGTGAGTTTCCTGGTCTGTTCTGCAACACTAAAACATCCCACACCCAATCCATGTGACCTGGCCCACACCCAGGCAATAGAAAGTTTTTTTGAGGCTTCTCCCTTTCTAAAACTTTTTTCTCCCTAAACTACAACAGAACTTGTGAAACAAGTAAGTCATCATGGCCAAAAATGTGACCTTATTATTCAGACTTACTTGGGAAGAAGCTTTAAGGCATGTATATTTTTTAATAGTTAAAAATATATGCACATTCATCCTTTCCTGTTTTCTCCTTTTCCTTCTTAACTTTCAAAGTCTCCACCAGCAAAATCATTGTGAAACCAATCCATTCATTCCATGGGACATTTAAGTTACCAAAAAGGTGCAGAAATTCTGAGAAAAGGGAAAAGGCTGTCTGATGTAAATGCTGGATTTACATCATTATACAGGCTAACCATAGATCACTAACTTAAAAAAATGTTTCCAAGCACGCTGGAATATAGGTAGCAATAACAATAGTATTGTGATAAAGTTAACAAAGATTTCCTAAGACTTAAATAAAGATAAAACTTTGATAAAATTGCCTCAATAATATCAGAAAATAGCACGGAAGTTTTCCCAGGAGTATTAACAAGTAATAAAAATTGTATTTAATTGAGTTTTTAGATTTATATGTAATAACATCTAAAACTGCGATACTTTTCCTCTTTGCTCTATGATATTATTTTAAATATCATTTGTTAATTACTGCCACATTTTCTGTAGTCCCAGGAAACCAGTTACCTTTTAAAAAGGAACAAAAAAGTCTATCTAGGTATCCCTAGTGCTCTCTCTGCATTCATCACTATGAGGCATACTTTAATAGAAACTGCCTTAATTTTTCCCAGTACCTCGAATGCTTTAAATAAATGTCCAGTATTTATAAAACCAGAAGTATTCCTGGTTCTAACTCTGGTCTCTTCAGCTATTCAAGGAAAATCTCTGATTTATCTTCCATTTAAAAACTAAAAATAGGGCTGGGCACAGTGGCTCATGCCTGGGATCCCAGCACTTTGGGAGGCCAAGGCGGGAGGATTGCTTGAGGCCAGAAGTACAAGACCAGCCTGGGCAATGTAGCAAGACCCCATTTCTGGGAAAAAAAAAAAACTTGCTAGGCATGGTGGTATATGCACCTGTAGTCCCAGCTACTTGGGAGGCTGAGGAAGGAAGATTGCTGGAGCCCAGGAGTTGGAGGTTGCAGTAAGCTATGATTGTACCACTGCACTCCAGCCTGGGCAACAGAGCAAGACCCTGTCTCAAAAATAATAAAAAAATTGTTAAAAACCTTAAAATAATGGTATTATTTGCAAAATCTTAAAATCTGGAAAAAGTTACCTCTGCAGTTAAACATCACTGTGACTAGATCTGTTAAATTACCTTTAGAACACTGGAAATATTTTTAGTTCAGAAACAGATATTCCATTACTTTGTATCTTACTTTGAATTGTACTCTATTTTAGTTTTTGCTGTTTTACAATGATTAAAAACATTAAATATTTGTCTTCTATTGCTGATAATTAAAAAATCATTCTAGTCTAGAATAACAATAATGTTGAATAAGAAATGAAAACTAAGCCAGGTGCGGTGACACACATCTGTAGTCCCAGCTACTTGGGAGGATTGCTTGAGGCCAGGAGTTCAAGTCCAGCCTGGGCAACACAGCAAGACCCTGTCTCTAAGGTATCCTTTAGATTTTTTACAACAGATGCTTTCAGAACACTGTTTTTCCTTTCCACATAGTTAGAAGACACAACACCTGTTTTATTCATGGAATTTCAAACTCACCACCAGGATTTAGAATCATCCAGAAGCCATAATCTCTCATTCTTCTTGATGTCCAGCTCTTGTTCTTG
The DNA here is from genome assembly GCA_023783475.1 of Daubentonia madagascariensis. Taxonomy (NCBI): domain Eukaryota; kingdom Metazoa; phylum Chordata; class Mammalia; order Primates; family Daubentoniidae; genus Daubentonia; species Daubentonia madagascariensis. Next base: position 30,200,752 of record JAKFHU010002088.1, read on the forward strand.
TTGGGCCACATAATCAAATTTGGCTACTGCCACCACTTCTTCTGCCATCTTTTAGCAGCTTCAGCACTTCCCAGCCTCAACTGGCAACAGGACTTTCTCAGGAGGAAGACAGCCAGGGAAGCGCGTGCCACATATTCGACCTCCCAGCCTCGCAGGGGCGGCCACCTGGGCCACCGGGGCTCTCCCCCATGACTCGAGAGGCAGCTCGGTGCTCCTGGGGTGTGCAGACAGGGAGGCCATGCAGACAGGGAGGCCTCGGGGTTGCGCTCCCTGGGACAGTGGCCGGAAGGTTGCATAGAGCCACGGTGCAGACACCTAGCCCCGTTGAGCAGCCTCCACACCCACTCCGGCTCAACTCCCTGTCTTCTTGACTCTTTTCCTGTCCCCCTCCCTCTTGTCCAGTCTGTCATTACACCTCATCTCCTAAATATCTGTTGAATCTGTCTGCTTCTTTCTTCTTGTTGCTACTGTCCAGGCTGCTGTCATCTCTCATTGGATTATACCTGCAATCTGGTAGCTGCTCTTTCATCTGAGAGCCTTGTCACGTCCTTTTGCCACATGACAACCAGAGTGTTCTTTGTAGCATTCAGATTTGTCTTCCTCTCCTTAAAATCCACTCAGTAGTTTACCCATCACCCTCTGTATAAATACAAATTTCTTAACATGACTTACAACCTTGCTTCTTAAAGTGTAGTCTACATCAGCATTATATAGCCTGGACACTTGGTGGAACTACAAAATAGGAGGCCCGTCTTAGATGTTTGTGTTTTAACACTTCCCAGGCAATTCCTATGCACATTAAAGTTTGAAAAGCACAAATTCACAATACCCTTCTTTGATCTCTTCCCCTACTGGCCAGCTCTCTAGACTTTTATCTCAAAAGTCCTTCCCTAAAGTTCTTAAACTTCAGCCATACCCAGCTACCTGGGGTTCTTGAGAACACGTGCTCTGTGTTGCCTTTGAGCCGTCACAGTGTTCTTTCTCTCCACCTGTAATGCTCTTCCTAATCCCCCATCTCATCAGTTTACTGGCTTTTACTTGTCATTCAGGTCTCCATTTAGTAATCTGTTTCTTCATGAAACCTTCCTGAATCCTTACGAAGACTAGGGGAGCTGCTGCTTTTGTGTGCTCCCCTACAGCCTGTACATAAGCTTGTAACATGTTTCACTGCATATTTCAGATGCCTGTTAACAGATGAAATCCCACACTAGGCTGTCAGCTCTTGAGGGCAGGGACTCTGTTTAGTTCTATGCTATATCCCGAATACCTCTGTTAGTAGACAAATGAGTGGTTTATGTGTTTTCTGACACCTGAGAATCACAGTTGAAATTTATTCCATGAGGGTTTGAAGGTTTGAACTCAAAAGAAAAAAGAATGAATTTATCATTTGTGAAGTGTGATTGTTAACTGAAGTTTAGATATCAGTTTTGTCCCCAGTCCCCCGTTACCTACTCATGCAAGAGATATAGGTTGTATAGAAGACACATAACAAACCTTATCCCGTATATAAACCCTTCCCCACTGTGCCCAGCATGTAATCATGACTGCTTAGTCTAACGGAGGGTTTGATACAGTATAGTTTGATACAGGCTGTCAAAATTGTTTTGCTGTCAAACAGTTCTACTGTAAGTGGCTCTTTAAAAGAAACTTCTTGCTATAGTAGAATTTCCCCTCTCTTAGGAATAAGGGAAGAGTAAGGTACTAAGTTGCATTTCTTCAGAAGGTGTGACATGGTCTATTTTATTACCATTTTATGTAATAAACATGTGTAATGTAGAAATAATAAGGATTTTTATACAGATATGCATAGAATTAAATACATAGAACTTTTTAAATTTTTGAATGTATTAACTTCACATGGTAAATATTTTATTACAGTGTATAACTGCATATAGTGTATGGTTTTATTACCTAGTGTGTATATGTAAAACCTGTAGTGACTTTGTTTTGTAATATGAAAACATCTATGCAAGCCGCCCATTTTCCACAGGAGATAAGACTTCTTTTTTTAAACCTTAATTCAGGTGAAGGTACAAGTAAGAAGCTGGCGAAACATAGAGCTGCAGAGGCTGCCATAAACATTTTGAAAGCCAATGCAAGTATTTGGTGAGCTAAATTTCTTTGTATTCTGCAGCTCAAAAATATCATGGCTGAGGTAAGATTAAAAATTTGAACATGCTCACAAAAGCAACAAAATGAACAGTTGTTAGTATCCTAGCTCTAAAATTCTTTTTCCTGTGAAAACCTGTCATCCATTAAAGACAACTTTATCCAATCAGATCCAGCAATTAGCTATTAAATGAAGGCTGTCATGAACTAGGCTTTACTTTTTTTTTTTCAGATGGGGTACAACAGTAGAAAATCAGAGTGTTTCTGGCAAATATTAATATTTGTATTCTGTACTGAGACTTTGATTATTTCTGCACTGAAGAAAACAAGGTGTGAGATGGAAAAAAATCAGCTAAAAGTACCCTTTTAGGAATTCTAATTTGGAAGAAAGAGGTGGAGAGTTTCTTTTGTTATAGAATGTGTACCAAATAGAGTATGTCAAGTGGGATTTTTTTTTAATGACCCATTCTGTGGCTAGGGATATTAATTCTTCTATTTTTTTTCTTTTAAGCAGTATTCCCAGATATGGATAGGGATATTAATTCTTGCCATATCTTTCCAAATTAAAATTTTTTAACCACTTTAGGTGTTTTTGGAAAGAAGGTTGGTCCTGGAGCATCTCATGTATCATAAAGTGGTGTCCTTTGGTTTCCACTGGCCACACTGTGGAGCATGGCATGCCTTCACATTCTTCTCTTATGTGCACTCAAATATGCTTGAAGTACAATCTGGTATAATCTGCTCATAGCTGACCGCAGAGGCCCATGGGAATTTGGAGTGGATGTTTTGTTCCCTAGCCATAGCAGGACTTTTGGATTAGGGGTATATTTAGGTTCCTCTCTTTTTCTAAGTCATTCTAAATGTTTTGGGTAGTTTAGAACTAACCATTGACATGACAACCCTCTAGATGAGCACATGCCCAAGACAAGCCTTGGATTTCACAAGATAACGCTTGATTCTTTATGGGCATGCATTATAATTGATTTGTTCCAGCTTTCAAGACATACCAAATGGCATGGCAGGTATTGAGTTTTCCCCCCACTGGTGATGGCCATGCTATTTCTGTGCAACCCAAAGATCAACCCAAAGTATTGAGTACATTTGTAGAAATGAACCTACGGAGTGTCCTTTCTGCACATGGGCACTTCACTTTGTCAGCAAAAAAGGCTAACAAACTTTACTATATATTTGTGCTTCTTGACAGATAAGATGGGAATTACTAAGCTGTAATCAGGCCTAAAGTGACCTGATTTAATACAGAGACTTTCTCACTTCTCCATCACAATAATTTGTGTAGCTTCGGCATGCAGCATTGTAAGTGAATACTCATATCTCATCGGCCTGTGTAAAGCTTGAAATTCTGGCAGTTGGAAAAGAAACTTGAGGAAATGGCAATAGTTAAATCTCATTTGTCATGGAAGAAATGACTCTCCAGTTGCCTAGGAGGTAGTAACCTTGGAATGCAGCTTATTCAGTGTTAGGCACTGATCTCCCAAGTAACTAGTAATTTCAAACTACCTAAAAGAGATTGTTCTCTTTTTCCCTAATCACAATCCCCACACGCTGAAACCAGATTCATGTAGGCCATCTATTTTATGCAGGATACATATAAATCTTACAGGATTATCCTAGCACTGAGCAGATAATAGATCAAACAGATCTCTCTTCCATAGATCTCTGGATGAAAAAAACAATATTTATGACCTGTATTATCCACATTGGCAGCCATGCTGAATTTTCTGGCTGATTGTTAGTCTTCCATTTTTTGTATAGTTGTAACAATAGTATTCTTTAAATGTATTTTTATTAAGCACTTACTATGTACAAAGCTTTTGTAGGTAAGTAACACATAGGCCCTACCATCAAAGAGCTTACAGTCCAAACAGGACAGGTGAGGTGAGGGGTGGACAAATAACGTGTATTTGTAAGAGGATGTAATTTATGGTAAAACAATTTCCTTAAGAAAGGATCAAACCAAATGTTATAGTGGTTCAAAGGAGGGAGAGATTATGATTCATTGGGGTAAAAGAATAGGCTTCTTAGAGGAAATGACATTTGAGATATACCTTGGATGATGGATAGATGAGATTCCCAGAGAAGAGATGGGAGAGAAGGGCATTCCATGTAGAAGGAATGGCAAGAGCAAAGGCCTAGAGAGTTAAATAGAAACTGCTTATCATTTATTTAATAATTTGGATGAAATTATTTTGTTTTATAACACTTTAAAAAAATGTTTAGCTTTGCAGTTCCTGATCCCTTAATGCCGGACCCTTCCAAGCAACCAAAGAACCAGCTTAATCCTATTGGTTCATTACAGGTAAGTTGTACAGTTTTTCCATACTTAACATTTTGTTGACTGATAAAAGATAATATTTTAAAGATAAGATAGTAAAATATTTTGTTTCCCAACTTATGATTATTAGATATTACAGAGCTAACTTGAAATTATTTTACTATTTATTTATATTTTATGTGGAAGAAAATTCATATACAGTATCTGCCTTTATTTGTAGAATTCTCATTTGAAATCAACAGGACCTCAGTGCATATGGGTAGAATGTTTTATACTTTAAGAGTATTTCTTGCCACTCTTATGACAAACCTCTTTCTACTTCTGCTGAGACAGAAGACTTTGTAAATATCCTTCCTGCACATTATCCATGTGCTCTGTTGGGCCACTCCTCTCCCTGTTATTCAACCAGTCCTTTGGTCTCTTTTTCCTGCTCTATGAGTTTTTCTATAGTTTTCTTCACCTTCTGTCCCGACCTCATCCATCTGTTTGTTTGCTGTCTCTGTTCCTCATTCTGCTCTTGATTGAATGCACTAGTTAGCCAGCTGTGGGTTTGGAAGTCTATAGCTAGGAGGAGAGAGGCTTTAGGCAGTGAGACCTGTAGGTATCTCCTGGTGTTCCCAAAGAGGGTAGTAGTAGCCTGTCTTTTTAGTTGAACTCTGACATTAGCTCACTGTGGCTTAATGGATGAACACCATTCATAGCACAAAATTGCTGCAGTTTTGGTATTATGGCATAAAAATATAAAATGCTGGAATATCTTTGAGAAATACAGGGTCTTCCTCATTTTTCCATTGCAGGATATCATTATTCTTATCAAAAATACAAATAGAAATGGGGTCAAGATCAAGAAAGAATATCATTTATGTGATTGTACCATTGCATAGTTAAAATTACTATTAAAGCCTCATCTCGATTTTATAGGAATTGGCTATTCATCATGGCTGGAGACTTCCTGAATATACCCTTTCCCAGGAAGGAGGACCTGCTCATAAGAGAGAATATACCACAATTTGCAGGCTAGAGTCATTTATGGAAACTGGTACTTATTTCTTAAAATTAAAGACATTTGAAATATTTTCAGATGATGAATTACCATAGAAATTTCTGTTGTAATATCTTTTCACATATTTCTATGGGGGAAAAAATTGATATGCTCCTGTTCTATTATCTCTAACATTCTGAGGTAGAACTTAAGTATAAATGTTTAGCTTAAGATTACTTATATTTCACAATTTGATATTTTAAAAAATTAAGGATTGTTAGTGAAAAGACAAATTATTGGCTATGTACTTTAAACAATTTTCATTGATGTATTAGTGACTTAAAAAATCTCATTTTGGAGAAAAAGCAATAGTAAATCTCTTGGAGTTTTAACAGCTATTCTAGAAAATAAAAGGACTAGAGAAAGATTACATTTGAAAATGAGATGATTAATAAGAGACTAGATGTCAAAAAATTATGGTGAAATAAAAATAAAGTAGAAATTATCTTTTTTATTATAGCCACTTCTGTGTTGTAAAGGACATAAACTGTGAGAAAAAGCTGTCACATAAAGTACTAGTGAGAATTTTTCTGTTAACATCTCTGGCATGTTTGTCACTTTTAAAGTGGCTTCAAGTGGGATTTTACCTTAGCTAGATATTACTTTCAAGTAATAGGCAACTGTGTTTGCCCTTGAGAGTTAGTATGGGCCAGTACAGAAAGTGCTGGGCCAAAACCAGTAACCTCAGCTTCCATTCTTGATTGCAGTCCCTGATTTGCAAGGTTAAACAAATTACTTAATCTCCCTGGGCCTCAGTTTTTAAGTCTATAAAACAAAAGCATGAAACTGGATATTTATAGTAGCTTTCAATTCCAGGATCTCCTATGCCTTTCCTTTTCATGTTAAAGAAAGAAATTTCACATAGTTGTCAATTTAGAGAAGATTGTAACCATGGAATAGACATTGAGAGATAGGGATTATAATTCAAATGTATTTTGATAAATCTGAATAATTGCTCAGAATTAAACCAAATATGGTTCTGTATAGCTAGGCATAGGGAAATATAACTAACAAAGAAAAACAGACCACAGCCAACATCATATTGAATGGGGAAAATTGAAAGCATTCCCACTTAGAACTGGAACCAGACAAGGTCTGGTGCTCACTATCACCACTTCTGTTCAACATAGTGCTGGAAGTCCTAGCCAGAGCAATCAGACAAGAGAAGGAAATCAAGGGGGTATCCAACTGAGGAAAGAAGAGGTCAAACTATCACTCTTTGCTGCTGATATGACCTTTTATCTGGAAAACCCCAAAGATTCTGCCAAGAAACTCCTGGAATTGATAAACAAATTCAGCAAAGTTTCAGGGTTGCAAAATCAATGATACAAATCCATAGCATTCATATATGCCAACAACAGTCAAGCTGAGAACCAAATCAAAGACTCAATACCTTTCACAACAGCAACAAAGAAAATAAAATACCTAGGAATATATTTACTAAGGAGGTGAAATATCTCTACAGGGAGAACTACAAAACACTGAGGAAGGAAATTGCAGAGGATGTAAACAGATGGAAAAACATGTCATGCTCATGGATCAGCAGAATCAACATTGTTAAAATGTCTATATTACCCAAAATTATCTACAGATTCAATGCAATCTGCATTAAAATACCAACATCATCTTTCACAGATCTAGGAAAAATAGTTCTACGCTTCCTATGGAATCAGAAAAGATCCCAAATAGCCAAAGCAACATTAAGCTATAAGAACAAATTGGGAGCCATCACTTTACCAGACTTCAGGCTATACCACAAGGCTATGGTAACCAAAACAAAAACAGAGACATAGACCTATGGATCAGAACAGAGAACCCAGATATAAAACCATCCTCATATTACCATCTGATATTTGACAAAGCAGACAAAAACATACAGTGGGGAAAAGAATCCTTATTCAATAAATGATGCTGGGAAAATTGGATAGCCATGTGTAGAAGACTGAAACAGGATCCGCGCCTCTCACCACTCACAAAAGTTAATTCACGATGGATAACAACTTAAACCTAAGACATGAAACTATAAGAATTCTAGAAGAAAATGTTGGAAAAACTCTTCTAGATATCGGCGCAGGCAAAGAATTTATGATGAAGACCCCAAAGGCAATCACAGCACCAACAAAAATTAACAAATGGGACTTGATTAAATTAAAAGGCTTCTGTACAGCCAAGGAAACAATCAATAGAGTGAATAGACAACCCACAGAATGGGAGAAAATATTTGCATGATACACATCTGATAAAGGGGCTGATAACCAGGATCTATAAAGAACTCAAACAAATCAGCAAGAAAAAATCAAACTACCCCACAAAAAAATGGACAAAAGACATGAACAGAAGCTTCTCAAAAGAAGACAGACTAATGGCCAATAAACATATGAAAAAATGCCCAAAGTCTAATCATCAGGGAAATGCAAATCAAAACACAATGAGATATCACCTAACTCCAGTGAGAATGGCTCTTATCAAAAAGTCCCAAAACAACAGAAGCTGGCATGATGTGGAGAGAAGGGAACACTTATACACTGTTGGTGGGACTGCAAACTAGTACAACCTCTATGGAAAATAGTATGGAGATTCCTCAAAGAACTAAAAGTAGACCTACCATTTGATCCAGCAATTCCACTATTGAGTATTTACCCAAAGGAAAAAAAGTCATTTTATCAAAGAGACACATGCACTTGAATGTTTATTGCAGCACAATTCACAATCGCAAAGATGTGGAATCAACCCAAATGCCCATCAATATATGAGTAGATTAATAAAATGTGGTATATCTATACTATGGAATACTACTCAGCCATAAAAAAAATGGTGAACTAATACCATTTGTAATGATCTGGATGCAACTGGAGACTATTCTTTTAAGCGAAGTATCGCAAGAATGGAAAAACTAATACCACATGTACTCACTATTAAATTGCAACTAATCAATCAACGCCCATGTGCACATATGGTAGTAAAACTCAACGGAAACCAAGTAGGTGGGAGGGAGGAGAGGGGGAACAGGTAAATACACACCTAGCGGGTACAATGCACACTATCTTGGTGATGGGCACACTTACAACTTTGACTCAAACTGCATAAAAGCAAATCATGTAACCAAAACGTTTGTACCCTCCTAATATTCCGAAATTAAAAAAAAAAAGAAAAAGAAAAACGGGAAGTATATCTATTAAAGAAAAACTGTTAAAAGAAATGCCTTCAAAAATGCAAGAATTCTAGCTGTATGAAGCACAACAAACAAAGATATCAGGTCAGTAAGAAAATAGTATGTAAAAAAGATGAGGTTCTCTGATTAAACTCAATACTTTATACATTTGATCACCCTCTATGGACACTAATTTCTTTTCTAAATCTACCATTTCTTTCTCTTTATTTAGGAAAGGGGGCATCAAAAAAACAAGCCAAGAGAAATGCTGCTGAGAAATTTCTTGCCAAATTTAGTAATATTTCTCCAGAGAACCACATTTCTTTAGTGAGTAATGTTCAGACAGCTATAATGTGATTAAGCATCTCTTGCTGTGGGAAACTTTACTTGATTTCTTGTTGTATAGATACTTAAGAGTTTCAATTTTTAAAAATCTCTTCCTTGTTCAGTTATATACCACCCCACTTTTAACTGTTTCCTAAATGTGAGCCAGGGTCACAGGGGTGACCAGGTAAGAGGGCTTGGGAGACACAGTTAAATCCAGAATAATAGGATAGGATCTAAAGATGATAGGCCAGTAGTGCCATTTTTTTGCCTTCAAAGTGACAGTGCATTCCTATCCCTTTGTTCGTTCATTCATTTATTCACTCAGTGAACATTTAGTGAGCTCATACTGTTTGCCAGCCTTTGTGCCAGGTACTGGGATACAGTGAATAAACAGTCTCTGCCCATAAAGAGTTTATAGCCTACTGACAGAGAGGGAAGAGCTCTTCAGACTGGTCCTTACAGAGGATGATGTGGAAACATAGGAGAAGGCATCCAACCAAGACTGGGGGTTTAGGGAGGGCTTCCATGAGGAGGTAATGTCTAAGCCGAGACCTGTAGGACGAGAATGGGGGAAAAGGATTCCAGAGAGAGAAAGAGCATGTGGAAAGGCCCAGGAGTGAAACATTATGTGCAATCTAGGAGACCTAAGTAAAATGGTATATTTTAAGCATAGTTTTGGAAGGAGGGAGGGAGTCCCAAACAATAAGGCCAGAAAGGTAAACAGGCATTAAATCCTAAAGGGACTACTGTATTAAAGAGGTTGAATTTTATCCTCAGGGTAGTACAAAGTCATTAAAGAATTTTAATCTGGGAAGGACAGGATGTAATTTGTACATTAGAAAGGAAATCACATGGCTGCATTATGGTGAGTGAATGACCTTAGGATCAGAGATCTGCTGGAGTGCTATTATAGAAAACAGGTGAGAAATGATGGTGGCCTAAACTAAGGTAGCTACAGCAGTGGAAATGAAAAGAAGTGGGTAGATTTAAAAATGATTTAGAAAGCTGAAGTGAAGGGGTATGGTAATTGATTGGATGTGGGGAGGAAACAAATATTTTTAGCTTGTCAACTGAGTAGGTAGTGGTACCCTTCAATAATATGGGGAACACAGAAGATGAGTAGGATTTGAGGGGAACAGATAAGGAACTAACTGTATTGATTTTGAAGTATTTGTGAAATGTCCAAGTGGATATATCGAGTAGGCAGCTGGACAAACAGATATAGAGCTTAAGAGATTGGGCTGCAATAACTTGAGGTTCTGATATTCATAGATAGGTATGTTGTGTGGCACGTTATCTGAGAGTAGTCTATCAGGTGGGAAATGAGAACGTACAGCTATAGCAATGTCCTCACTGAGCTTAGGAGAACATAAGGGCTCATTCTGTATAAAAAATCAAAGATTGTATATAAATAAGTAATATAATTTTGGTTTTACTTTTTTAATGGAAAAATATAAAACATTGCATTTCTTTTTAAATTTGGATCAAAGATAACACAAAAATCACAAAGCACAGATAGGTTTATGGGAGAAATTGATCAAATCTTCATGGAAGAGATAATTTCCAATACTATTTAAACTCTTTCAGGCAATATATATACCATAAGGAAAGTTTCTGAATTTATTCTCCAAAACCAACATAAAATATACACCAAAACCTGACAATAGCAAATCTCAACAGATAAGTATGGATCAATGTCCTTTATGGTGAAACATCTTTGTAAAATATTCAGTAGAACATTAAAAGAATAATACACCATAGACAAGTAGGGTTTATTTCACGAATGCAAGGATCTTTCAAGGTTAGGAAGTTGGTTACTATAATTAAGCACATTAATGAGTGAAAGGAGAAGAAACATATAATCCTCTTAGTGGATGCCAAAAAGATATTTGATAAAACTTAGCAGTCATTGCTGATAAAAACTTTCCAAAAAATCAAAATCATGGTTACATTTTTACACGTTATACTCATTCTCATTAATATCAGAAATAAGACGAGGATGCCCACTAACATCATTTTTATTTAACCTTGTTCTAGAAGTACCCACCAATATATTTAATAATTAGACAAGAGAAAACAATAAGAACTTAGAAATAAGAAAAGAGGTAAAAATGATTATTAACTGCAAATGATATTATTGTATCCCTGTAAAATCCTAGAAAAAAACTACTAGAAACAATAAGAGAATTCATCAAGGTAACTGATCATGAAATTAATATACAAAATCAATAGCTTTCTCATATTATTTAGAGTTATGAAGGGAACAACCAGAATAATTAAAAATAGAAAGTTAAAAATTGTTGTTTCTGGGAAGGAGAGTAAAAGCAGGGAGGGAGCAAGGCGTGTGGGTTGTTCCTTTTATATTATACTTCTGTACTATTTGATTTTTTTACTGTGTGTGTGTATTACTTTGATTAATGAAACTTATGAAGCTGGATAGCACTGATCATTTTGTAGAAAAATAGAAAATCTATCCTGAAAAAGTAACTAGAACAAAGTTAATAGTCTTCTTATTTACAAATAGTAAAAGCTAGAATGTAGAAGATCTCATTTTAAATAGTATAATAGAAAAGAGGTTGGGCGCAGTGGATCACACCTACAATCCCAACACTTTGGGAGGCCAAGGCAGGAGGATCGCTTGAGTCTAGGAGTTCGAGGTTTCAGTGAACTATGAACATGCTGCTGCACTCCAGCCTGGGCAACAGCGTGTCAGATAGATAGATAGATAGCAGAAAAGGGGATAGTATGTCTGGAAATAAGAAGAAATGCGTAGGACTCGTGAGGAAAACTTAAAAGCTCTACTGAGGGATGTAACAGAATTGAATAAATGCGAAGCTCTCTCTCTATTTTCAGTAGGGAGACTCAGTATTGTAAATTTACAAAAAAGTAATGCAGTCACACTCAAAATCTACCAGAGTTCATTTTGGACCTTGATACAACTTTACTAAAGTTTGGAAAAATAAACCCTGAAGAATAGCCAAGAAAACCAAAAAGGAAGAGTAGGGGATGGAGTGGTTGCTACCCTACCAGAGAATAAAACAGATTGTAAAACTACAGTTGTTAAACAGCTTACTGGTGCAAAAATAGACAAAGGACAGAATAAAGAATCCAGGTGTAGATGTTAGTCCATAAAGGATCATACTATGTGGCAATAGTGAGATTTCATATCAGTGGGTGAGAGGATAGATTATTCAGTAATAATGTAGGAACAAATAGCTACATTTGGGGGGGAATGTATATGCATTGTGGGTTTGTATGTGTATGACATATATTTAGGTTGCTACCTTATTTTACACCAAAATAAATTTTAGATGGATCAAAGATTTGAACACAAGAATTAAAACTGTATTAGAAAACAATTTTCCTTTTTAAAAATCTTAGCGTGGGGAAAACATTTTTAAGCATAACTTAAAACCTAGAATCTTAAAGTAAAAGATTCATAAATTTGACAACATAAAACCTACTGCACAGCAAAAGTCTGTAAATAAAATCAGGAGAATACAAAGTGGGAAGAAATCATTTTCAACACATAACTGTAAAGGGACTGTTTTCAGTACTACATATAAAGCTCTTAAACATCAATGAAAAAGACAACCCAGTAGAAGAAATGCAAATGATTAAAGAAAAAAAATTTTCTTAAATGTTCAACTTTATTCATGCACAATCAGATAGTTTCACCTTTTAGATACTACAGAGTTTGACACCTGGTATTGGTGAGGGTGTGAGAAAACAAGCCCCCTCCAAGACAGTTGGTAGGAGTATAAATTGGTTCAGAAATCAGTTTGGAAGTATTTATCAAAATTAAAAGTATACATGTTCTTTGACTCAGCAAATAATTCAATAGAGAAATTCATCCAAGTGCAAAAGTGTTTATTGCAGCATTGTTAGTAAAAGCAAGAAGCCAGAAACAACTTAAAACCCATAGTTGGAGACTGATAAGGTAAATATAGTGCATATATGTACGCTGACATGAGAAAAATGAACAAGATGTAAAAGAGTAAGCTGTCATTTTTGCTTTAAAAGATTAGTGTGTGTGTACTTGCAAATGCTTAAAACATTTATGGAAAGATACTGAAGAATTGTTTAACAGTGAATACTTCTGGGTAAAGCAGGTCTTCAGGAAAGGGGGGGTAAGGAAGAGAGACTGTACTCTTCATTATGTATTTGTCATTGCGTCTGTTTTTTTTTACCATGTGGATGAAATATGATTTTTTAAGTGCCAATCAAGGAATGTAAATTTTTATTTAGTAAATTTAACAAATTACTTAATTCTATATCATGGCCATCCCTATAATCTTTTGAAAATCCCTACACCTCTGTCAGGCTCATTAATAAAATAAAACTAAGGATAGTTGTCCCACTTACTTCAGAAAGTAGTTGTTTTTATTAATGGCATGTGAAAGCAATTTGAGAACCATAAACCAACGTGGAAATAGAAAGCATTCTAAGAACATTGGTGAAAAGGGAAGGATATAAAGGAGAGTAAAGGAGGAAGGAAAACAAGTCATTTGGGTTCTGGGATAGAGGTCTGATAAGAACTTTTTGACATCCTGCCATTCACTTGAATGACTTGTTCTTTTCAAACCCAACTTGCCCATTTCACTTTTTTAGCAGTTTTTTGGTGTTCTGCTTTATATTAATAGCTGTCAGTTATAGTGATTGGTATTTAATACAAAAAACAATAAAGATATGAAAATGATTTTTAATATTTTAATTTGTAAATTGCTCCATTAGGCAGATTTAAGTATTTGCAGGTTTGCTTATGGTGCTCTGAAATATCTTATACTTCTCAATGTGACCAGCAGAAAATCTGACTGAGAAGTTTTTGTACTATACAAAATTGTATTTTTCAATATTTTAAGTATATTATGGCAAGTGCTTCTTTTTTAAAAAAATATCATAGCATTTGTTAAGTGTGTGTACTTGTTCGTCTTGTCTTGTTTAAATTGGAAAGTTAACCAAATGGTATCCATTTAAACATGCTTTATAAAGTATTAAATGTGGGCGCTTAATAAGTACTTTTAATTATACTGGTACTGGTGTTGGAGCCCAGTCCTAGTTAAGAGTCTAAATCTTCATCTCTGTTTTTCAGACAAATGTAGTAGGACATTCTTTGGGATGTACTTGGCATTCCCTGAGGAATTCTCCTGGTGAAAAGATCAACTTACTGAAAAGAAGCCTCCTTAGTATTCCAAATACAGATTACATCCAGCTGCTTAGTGAAATTGCCAAGGAACAAGGTTTTAATATAACATATTTGGATATAGGTATGACTTTTTTCCTTTGGATTATCCCAAGAAATATTTCTTTTTAAAATGTGTTTGAGACACAAAAATTTCTATTATAATTTACTTCATTGATCAGGGATTCTAACTATATATAATTAACAGGGCAGTAATATATATAATTGATATGTCCCATTCTTGTGAATAGTAATAATAGCTAACATCTATACAGTTATAATGATAAAAACAATAGATAAGATTTGTAGAGTTTTACTGTACGCTAGGTACCGTCCTAAGGAGATTGCATGTATCTGCTTACTGAATCCTCAGAATAACTCTATGAAGTAAGTTCTATTATCCTTATTTATGAGTGAAGAAAGTCAGGCACAGAAACTTGTCCAAGATCACATAGCTAGTGAGTGGTAGAGCAAGATTAGGGGAAGAGTCCCAGCAGATGCCCTGGTTGTTAAACTAGCCTTGATGGGCTGCTTGGTGAATGAAAAGGCACCCACATTTCTAGCACAAGTGCGAAGTTTGTGAGGGCCAGACCTCTGCTTTCTGCTTTGTCACCATATGCTGATTCTGGGAGGTAAATGGAGACAAGTGAATTTATAGCTTTGTCTCATCCCAGCCATCCTCATCTATATTTTCTCTAGCCCTTAATCATTTAGATAGACAAATATGGACAGATGGGAAAGCAAGTCAGTGTGGATTTTCTTTTAATTCAATTTATAAAGCTAGTTAATTTTGTGCATGTGTGTGTGTATATTTATGTTTGGTGTCTTGATTTAACATTAGCATCATGTGTGAGGAATTTGATATCCCTCTTCTACCCTCGGTGAAATATGGGGACCTAACCTGTCAGAGCTACTAGCACTGGGAAAGTAGGGTATTTAGGGGCTGTAAGAACTTCTGATATTCTCTGCTACTTTGGGATTGAAGGATGGGTCAAGTGCAATGTCTTAATAAACTAAGATGTAGAACCTAGGAAGTTAGTACAGATAAATGGTCAAAAAATGTGGTCAATGAAAGACCATTTTTCCAATGAATATTTATTAGTGTCTGCAGTTTGTTGAGGGTTTGGAATACAGATATGAATGATCCATATCATGAATAGGACTATGGAAGATGCAGAATCTGAGAAAAAAAGGAAACCTGAGGTGAATTTTTAGATTATGAAGTAATGATGCCTTTGAAACACTTTTACCAGTTTTAAAAACTAAATAGTTCTTGTAGATGTAGAAAGCAGTCTAAAAACCACAATCTGTTAATTTGGCTAGCTTCTATGCAGCAACCTTCAAAAGAACCTAGATATTCTCCAAAGAAGATATACAAATGACCAAAAAGCACATGAAAAGATGCTCAACATCATTAGTCAATAGGGAAATGCAAATCAGAACCACAGTGAGGTACCACTTCATGCCCACTATGGTGGCTATAATCAAGAAACTGGAAAAATAGCAAGTGTCGGTGAGGATGTAGAGAAATTGGAGCCTTATACGTTGCTGGTGGGAATGTGAAAATGGTTCAGCTAGCATGGAAAAAGGTTTTCAATTCCTCAAATGAATTACCATATGACCCAGCAACTCCACTTCTAGATATATACCCAAAAGAATTGAAAACTGATATTCAAACAAATACCTGTACTGTACACACATGTTCATAGCAGCACTATTCACAAAAGCCAAAAGGTGAAAAAAGCCCAAATGTCCATCAACAAATAAGTGATTAAACAAATTGTGGAAGATCCATATAATTAAATATTATTCAGCCATAGAAAGGATTAGTTTCTGATATATGCTACAACATGGATAACCCTCAAAAACACGCTAAGTGAAAGAAGCCAGACATAAAAGGTTACATATTATGAGATTCCATTTATATGAAACATCCGGAATAGTTTAATCCATAGATACAGAACACAGCTTGGTGGTTGCCAGGAGCTAGGAGAGGAGGAAATGGGGACTAACTGCTTAATGGCCATGGTGTTTCCTCTTGGGGTGATGAAAATGTTTAAGGACTAGATAGAGGTGGTGGTTACACAATATTTTGAACACTAAATGCCACTGTTCTCTTTAAAATGGTTAATTTTATGATATGTGAATTTTACCTCAATTTTTAGAAAAAGAACCCGTATACTAGAACTAGAAAGCCTCTTCACTCATTGAATAATCCCATTGTATCTGGATATTTTCCATTAAATGAACTAGCTAAAATAACATTTAATCATGAGCACTTTAAATAAATCATACCCCACTTGTTTCTACTTCTCCTTGCCTCCTTTCAACCATCTTTAGTAAGAGTGATTCATCAATTGAGAAGAACATTTGTTTCCTGGATTAGGTATTGTTTTTAAAACACCGTAACCCATTTGCAGTATGCTTAGAGAACTAGACTTTCTGCACAGATTTACAACCTAAGAATATGAATGCACAATCCCATAAACATGTTCAATTACTATGTATCAATAAAAAAATAATTTTTATAAAAAAAGAACATGAAGGTACAAGGGAGGTTTTACTCTGAACCAGATTATTTCCTGGTTTACATACCTCCTGAAAATGACTTACTAGGGGAAAATACAATCTCTCCAGTTCTCCAGCAAATGGTTCTTTCTCTTTTACGAAAGCTGATATAGTTCAGTCATTTGCAAACTCTCTTCAACTACCTACCTTAGAATTGCCTTGGGAGCTTTTTTTAAAATGTAGAAATGAGCCACCCCCAATCCTACATTTCTGAATGAGTAGGCTAGAGTGAAGCCTAGACATCTGTACTTCTTTAAAGTTCCAGTAGGTGACTATGAAGCACAGTATGTTTGAGAACTACTGCTATAGCTGAGCACTTGTTTTGAGTTTTTTGTTTGTACAAGCATGACAAAGATGATAAGTGAGTGGAGTAGTATACCATGGATGCCTAAAGAGAAAGAAATTAATAAAAACTGTATTGTTTTTACAAAGGATCTGCTTTATACACACTTGGCATTAATCATCATGTTTGAATGTGTCATTACAGAAGAACTGAGTGCCAACGGACAGTATCAATGTCTTGCTGAACTCTCAACCAGTCCCATCACAGTCTGCCATGGCTCCGGTATCTCCTGCGGAAATGCACAAAGTGATGCAGCTCACAATGCTTTGCAGTATTTAAAGATAATAGCTGAAAGAAAGTAACTTGGAACACCTTTGAAAATCCTTCAGTAGCACGTAAAAAGTTCCCCTCTCACCCCTTCCCAAGTAAAACATTTACTGTAACGTTTGGTTTATGTGTTGTTTCTAAATCTCTTTGTAGATTCCATCAACACTCCAGATTTCATTATCTCCCAGTAGTTGTTATTAAGCTCTTTTTAATGGCTTCAACTTTGTATTGGTATATTGCATTTATAAACTTTGTACCACAAGGCAGAGTGTAGCGCCCATTTTACAGTGCCATGCACATCAGAGGAAGAAACTGCATGTTTGTTGATGATGATGATGATGATGAAATAAAACTACTGTTAGCAACAGTCTTTCTTACTGGTGCTTAAACTCTTCTTTGCGCAAGGCTTTGTAAAGGAAATTTGAAGGAAGCCTTTTGGAATTAGAGTGTTGAGGGATAGCACTAACAGGATTTTAAAGGTGATTGTTAAATTTCAGGGAACATGATTGGTCTGCTGTGTATTTGAATCCATGTAATAAAGAGCTGTTACAATGGAGTCCTGCTCATTTTATTAAAAAGCTACCGACTTGACTGTGGCCCTGTTCTTTTTAGCCATTCTTGTGAATAACATTTTAATGTGGATATTCTGTTACTTATATATCTCTAGTTTACTTCCAAAAGTCAAAGGTTAAAAAAAAAAAAAAATAAGCAAAATTTACAAGTATACATGTGATGAATCACTTCCTTATTTTCTCAAAGCATATACAACCTTGTATTTTTCTTTGACATAATCATTCATAGATGAATCAGTATTTGAAAAAGCATTAGTAGTATTACCAACAAACAGGCTGAGCGCAATGGCTCACACCTGTAATCCTAGCACTTTGGGAAGCCAAGGCGGCAGGATTGCTTGAGGCCAGGAGTTTGAGACCAGACTGAGCAAGAGTAAGACCCTGTCTCTACAAAAAATAGAAAAATTATCCAGGTGTGGTGGTGTGTGTCTGTAGTCCCAGCTACTCGGGAGGCTGAGGCAGGAGGATTGCTGGAGCCCAGGAGTTTGAGGTTACAGTGAGCTATGATGACGCCACTGCACTCTAGCCAGGGTGACAGAGTGAGACTCTGTCTCAAAAAAAAAAAGTAGCATTACTAAAAAACAAAACAAACAACCACCATTCCAGTTCACTCAGTCAGGTAAAAGAATGTTCCAAATAAAGCAATGAGTAACTAAAAGATTAGGAAGTAAGTCTCACAGACAAATTTTGATTTTACCTTTTGTGTTTCCATATATGATCTTGTAACATCTCAAGTCTTCATCTGCTAGTGCTAGCTAGTGCTAGCTTTGTGGGTTAGATGAAAGTCTCTCCACCCTATGTTCAGAGCTCAGGGAAAGCCTCGTAGAAGAAGAAAACCATGAATGATGAAGGTAGGTTTTGATGATCTTAAGTATTAATCCAGAAGGAAGTATGTAACAGGTATTTTTCTGTCTGGAAAGAAATACCTGATTGGAATCCTTTTGGAATAAAATAATAAAGGAAAACCAGTATATGTAACTTATTTAAAATTCTAAAGCGTACTTAACATAGTTCCACATTATAAGATACGTACATTGATCATGGAAATTTAGGTACTTGTTTTGGTGAGGTTGAGGAATAGGCTTAAAGACTGGAAACAAAGGCATAACAGGATCTTGTGGCTTATTAAGATTGGACTAATCTTGGGTTTTTGTGGATGCTCTGGAATATAGGAAGGGCACAATGAACTCATCGTAGGGATATTAGTCTCTTCTGCATAGTGAAATGCCGACTTCAACGAGGGTGAATTGGGGAAGATTTCATAAGGCAACGAAAGAAGAGGATGAGCTTCAAGCATGGGAAAGGATATCACTTGATTGTAAACAGTCCAAATGTATTGATAACAAGGAGATCTGAGGCATAAGGGGTCCAGAAGACAAGCTGTTACTGCTGCCTCTGCTTTTCCTGCTTCTGGCTCTGGAGAAAACATGCATTCTTAAAGATGCTGTTCAAATATCACCTCTGTCAGACTGTCCAGATTTTCTATGCAGTTAGGGATTTTTCTAGGACCATCAGGTATATTCTTTAATGCCATTTTACTCACCCCTCTGTTAAGGCTCTTAACCCATCTAATTGGTCGTACCTGTTAAATATAAGTTTCCGAAATAGGTTGAACAGGCCTCTATGCCATAGTCATACTTACGGCATCAGTTCTAGCACATGATAGGCATCCAGTAAGCGACGCATGAATTAAAAAGATGAAGATAGCAACAATGCAATGTGATGATAATAGTAATACAATAAATTATTGAGCTCTACTGTGCCCAGCATTGTAATGGCCTCTAGGAACACAGTGTTGGCCCACATTATGTTATTTAATGAAGAGCCACTCCCCTGCTCACAGGGAGTGCTGTGATACGCCGCTCAGACTCCCCATCAGTTCTGGAGGACTTAGTTTCCTCAATCTGGGAGTCTGCTGGTGACAGCCCTCAGTTGTCAAATCTTTTCAGAATCGCCTTAACTGAAGAGAGCCACCTTACCAGAGGTCACACTTCCTGGGGCAGCCTGCATTCAGACGCTAGTTCCATCACCCCATATTAGGACAATCTGAAAGCCCATCCCAGCTTCAGAGTTCCCCATAGGGTCAGCTGAAGCCACCTTTTGAGATTGCATCATAGCCCATATTCTCCCTCTGCCCAACGGAGCTTCCTGTCCTTCCTCAGCTGGCAATTGCTAATAAATCTACTCATGGATCTCCATCCCAGAGTCTGCTTCCCAGGGAGCCTGACCTGTGCCACTTGGTACCAGAAGTGGTGCAAGAAAGTGGGTGCTTCACTGGGATTTTGGAGCTGGTTCTCCTGCCATGTGGTTTACAGGATGAGACCCCCCCTCACTGGTGGTAGGTAGAGCACAGATAACCCTTAGCACAGTGTGACAGTGCAGTTCTTAAAACTTTCACCAATAGTGAACTGGGATGGCATGCCAGCAGAAGGGAATGCCACTGTACGTCAGGTCATTGAGAAATTTGGAGGGAAACAGTAAGGACAGTAGAATTGATGCCAAGCTCCACTGATGCGTTGGAAAAAGATAAAAGAATGGGAGTGACTAATTGATAATTAAAAACTAAGCATGAAAGCCAGAAGGCCTCCCCTGTGGTATACAATGAGACTGTCATCTTCTGAAGCCAGTGAGAGAAAAAGCTGAGGACCAGGCCCAGGACTGAATCATTAGAATAGCAGAAGTCCAAAGAAGTTAAAACCTAACCTAAGCAGGTCTATTATGGCATGGTCAGGGCCCTGGTTGGGAAAAAATGGAACCTTGATACATGGCATGGGACCGTCTGGATTGATGCTCCTGAAAATCTTGAAACCTCAGGTTTTCTGAACCCTCTAAGGCTACAGAAGTGTCCCATCCTTCTCTAATAAAGGCTAGTGTGCCCCTTCTTTTGCTTGAAGATAGTGAAGAGATCTCAGGACAACATATGCATTCCTCCAAATATGCCCCCACTTCCTCTCTTGGCAACTAAGCTAATAAGAAGAGTTAAATCACAACGCAATCAGAGACATGTAGATCTGATAAGGTGAAAAGGTAATCCCCAAAAGAGCTGTAGGACCTAGCTGATACACACCAGCAGATCTGGGAGAAAGTGCAAGGGACTGAATATTGACAGTGCTTCACAGTGGGGGTGAGATCCAAATAGAGTTTATCAATGTGGGAGCACACTCCCAGGATATTGGATTTAATATTCTGGCAAGGATTGGGGTGGTGATGCAAACATGCAGTTAGGATGGCTCCTAGAAGCATGGGAAAAACAGCCCGTACAAAGTGAGAGAGAAATTCCAGAATTGCCATGGAGAAGTGGGCATGCTAGAGTGAATATACTAGGTAAAGCTGGAAAACCCACCAAATTGGTGCATTCTATGGGAGGGTCTGGAATATATTCCATTTGCCAAAGCAGTAAGGAATGTGTTAGTGAGAGGGGCCCCAGGAATCACTAAGAAGTTCAGTGGTGCTTCTCCTTTGTAGGTCAGGAATGAGGGTAGGAGATGCCATTATAGACCTGGGCTCACTGATAGCAATGGACATGATAGGACCTACAAACGACAGAGGATACATGGCATTGGTAGCTGTCAGAAGCCAGGTGGATACAATTATAATAAGTGGAAAGTCCAGCATACCAGCCAGAAAGATATGGAGATGGTCAATAGAACATGGCAAAATCGATGGTCAGTCAGCAAGGGTACTGCTCAATCTGTACAATCTAAATTGAGACGGATGATCAGGAGGCCCAGGACAATCACCCCAATAAAAATATCATGATCCCTTGCCCAATTTTCAGACCTGAGCCTGTTGTTGGACCCAGACCTATTAACTAAGGGAGAGTCCAAGTCCCCAGGAGGAAGGATCATGCAATACCACAAATGTGCATGATGATGATTCCCCAGTCCTTCTCTAGGGGGACCTATAGTCATTACTCAGGTAACCATACAGTGGTGAAAGGAGAATGTTCAACAATTTGATGTCTGTTGGACACAGGGTCTGACTCAACACTAATATCCACAGACCTGAAATGTCACTATTTGCCCCCAATTAGAGTAAGAACTATGGAGGCCAAGTAATACATAGGAATCCTGGCCCAAGTCTGGCTCACAATGTGTTCACAGACCCACCTAGTCCCTGAGTGTATAATCACAATAAATGTACTTGATTAGTGGCACCATGTTTCTTGGCCTGTGTGGTAAGAGCTATCACAGTGATAAAGGTCAGGTGGGAGCTTTAGAAACTGGCCCCTTTCCCATACCAAGACAGTAAATCAAAAATAATATTGTATTCCAGGGAATGGCAGAAATTAATGCTATCTTGAAAGACCTAAAGGATTCAGGGATGGTAATTCACATTTTATCTCCACTTAATTCATCAATCTAGCCCCTACAAAAACCATCCAGTAGACTACCACAAACTCCGTGAGTAGTGGCCCCAGTTGTAGCTATGCTGCAAGCTCTGGGCATCTTTGCTAGAGCAGGTTAACATGGCATCAAGGTATATAGTATGCAGCTACTGATCTGACAAATACATCCTTTTCCACCCCTATTAGAATAGAGGATCAGAAGCAATTCACATTACCTTGGACCAGACAGCAACAAATATTTGTAGTCTTCTCTTAGAACCATGTTAACTGTCCCACCTTTTATCATAATATAGTCTGAAGGACTAAGACTACCTGGGCATCCTTCAGAACATCACTGATCGACTATATTGATTACATCATGCTAATTGGACCAGATAACCAAGAAGTAGCTATGTTGGAGCTAGGGCACATGTGCTCAAAGGGTGAGAGATAAACCCTACAAAGATTCAAGGGACTTCCAGCAGTAGCTGCCTGGTGGGTCCAATAGTCTGAGGGGTGCCCTCCCTAAGTAAACAAGAAATTATTGCATTTTGTATCTCTCACCGCTAAGAAAGAAGCATAAAAGATGATAGGCTTCTTTGAGTTCTAGAGGCAGCATATGCCATACCAGGGAATACTTGCTCTGACCCATATAGTGGACTATGCAAAAGGCTGCCAACTTGAGTGGGGCCCAGAGCAGGAAAGGGCTCTGCAGCAGGTCTAGGCTGTAGTTTAACTGCTTGTGCCATACATCCCAGGAGATCTTCCTGTATTAGATATATAGGAAAAGATGCTGTGTGGAGTTTATGACAAGTCCCAGTGGGAAAATCGTAATGCAGCCTCAGGATTCTGGATCAAGGCCATGCCATCTGTAGCAGAGAAGTAAATGCCTTTCAACAAACAGCTCCTGATGTGCCAATGGGCCCTTTTAGAGATGTAGCATCTGATGAAGGGATGCCAGGTGGCCTTGCAGCCAAGACCACCGATTATGAGCTGGATTCTATACATCCAGTGTCTAACAAACACAGTCAGAGGGCACAGTATGCTACATTAGCAGGTACCCCAGAACCCCATGTCATCTACCAGTGTTGTACTAGTCCCTCTCCCTCAGCTCACATCTATTGTCACTGATCCCACATGACCAGTTGATGGAAGAGAAAAATGCATGAATTTGACTCATGGATGGGTATATGGGGGTAACTGAAAATAAATGATGGCTATACTACAGCCCCACTCAGGGATGGCCTTGAAAGGCGACAGTGAGGGGAAATCTTCCCAAAGGGCAGAGCTTCAGGCAGTACACTTTGCCATCCATTTGTGTAGAACGTGGCCCAGGGTTAGAATATACATGAGCCGTGGCAACTGGCTTGGCCAGTGGGTTAGGGGCCTGGAAAGAGACAGACTGGAAGATTGGGGATGATGAAATTTGAGATAATGGTATATGGATGGGCACACGAGAGTGGGCACAAGGTGTGAGGAGTATTGCATTTGACCCATAAAGTACCCATATTACCCTTGATGGAAAAGGCCCTGAACAACCAAGTTGATTACATGACTTGGCCAGTTAATGACATCCAGCACCTGGCACTGGAATTGCTACTGTGGTGGGATTGGAGGCTGTGGATAGATCCAGCAGGATGGGCTTGCACATATTAAGGCTGATCTAGTCACATCCACAACTGAATGTTCAACCTGCTAGCAACAGAGACCAATGCTGAGACCCCATTCCTTAAGGAGAACAATCAGTCACTTGGTGGCAAGTTGACTTACAATGATCCTAGCAAGTGACAGTGATTCATTCAGTGATTCATTTTGATAGGAATAGACGTATATTCTAGGTGATTCACCTTTCCTATCTGCAGGCCTCAGCCAGCATCACTGCAGGCTTTCAGAGTGTTTTATCTACCACATCAGGTCCACTTTACAGCAGAGACAGAAGAGTGGCAAATGACCATCGGCTGTACTTGTCATATCACATATTGCATCACCCAGAGGCTTCTAGCCTGATAGAGTGATGGAGTGGCCTGCTGAAATCATACCTACAGCAGGTATCATGCTTCAAGATGATGTGTACACTTTAATGACTTTTATATGGTTCTGTGTTTTCAACAGGTAGAATACATGGGTCCAGGAATGAAGGAGTGGAGGCAGGAGTGGCCCTGCTTACTATCATTCCCTTGGGGAATTTCTGTTTCCTGTCTCCATGACACTGGGCTCTGTGGCTTAGAGGTCTTGCTTCCCAAAGGTAAAACACTTCCACAAGCAAATGTAGCTTATAGTCCAAGAAGAGTCTCATGGGTCTCATTGAACTATAAGCTACACCTGCTGGCTGGGTACTTCAGGCTCCTTGTACCAAGAAAGTAGCAGGCAAAGAGAGGAGTCACCCTCCTGGCAGGGATAATTGATCTGATCATGAGAGGAAGTAGTGCTGCTGTTTCACAGTAGGAGTAAGGAGGAATATGTTGGCACTCAGGAAATCCACTTGGGCACCTCTTGGTACTTTCCTGCCTAATTTTGATTGCAAATGAACAGGTGTAGCAGCCATGATCGGCCTAAAAAGATCATGAAGACCAGGGAGTCAGAACCTCTAAGGATCAAGAGCTGGGTTTCATCACCAGGTAAGTCACTGAGACCAGCAGAAGAGCTAGCTAAGGGTGAGGGAAACCTAAAACGTATAGTAAAGGAGGAAGATGATGATTATCGCTGTAGCCCCAAGACCAGTTGCTGTGTTGAGGATTATAGTTCATCCCACCAACTTGCTTCTAGTAAGTTTCCTCCAGGGAAAGAGGCTACCCTAGAATCTCATGCAAAGAAGTGGATTCAAGCAAGGCAAGGGGTGGACTGTGGTGAAAACACTGTGATCTATCACCCAGATCCTCCTTTGGGACTGAGGGACCCAGCACCCCAGCTGCAGGGAGTGATGCAGGCAGGCAGCCCTCAGCTGTCAGCAGGACCAGTTGCATAACTTGTAGGACCCAATGAAAAATGAAAATTCACGGCTCCTTGATCAAAAATTGTTAAGAATTTTAAGACAGCAACAGCAGAGTATTAAACCAAGTATGGGGCCTTTCTATGTGTGACTACCCAGGTTGCACATCCGTGAAGCTGGCTCTGGCTATCAGGCCTCTTCAGAATACTTCAGGTGAAGACTGTCACTGCATCCAAGGTGACACTCCTGTCTTTGGGCAGCTTGTATCCAATGACTGGGCAATAAAGGCCTGCCCCTCTTGTTCCAATTTGGGACAATTCAGAAGGGCCAACCAGCTTCAGAGTTTACCATGGAGTCAGCTGAGAACTTTGTTGAGACTGTATGACAAACAACTCCTCCTTCTATTCAATCTTGATATCTTCTGTTCCTTCCACACATGGCGATCCAAAAAGTATTCTCTAATAAACCTGCTACCCCCTGTCTCTTTCTGAGTTTGCTCCCTGAGAGCCCAACCCAAGATATAGAGTTATAGTTTAGTGGGACAAGATAATAGAAAAATCATATAAATCACATAATTTATAAATCATATAAAATTACAACTCTGAGATATTTTGGTTCCTCTTTAGATTATATATCTTTTGACTTTTATTTAAATTTCTAGAGAATGGACAGGTTATGAGTTTGTAGCCAGTTTTTCTTTTTGCAGCTCTGTTATGTTTGGATATGGTTTGTCCATAATCTCATGTTGACATTTAATCCCCAGTATAGTGGTGTTAGAAGGTGGGGCCTAGGGAGGTGCTTGGGTCATGGGGTGGATCCCACATGAACAGATTATTGCACTCCCAGGGTTGAGTGAGTTCTCCTTTATTAGTTGTTAAAAAGAGCCTGGCACCTCCTCCCTCACTCTCTTGCTTCCTCTCTCACCATGTGAGCTCTACACATGCCAGCTCCCCTTCATCTTCTGCCATGAGTGGAAGCAACCTGAGGCACTCACCAGATGCAGATGCCAATCTTGAACTTTCCAGCCATCCAGGATTGTGAGCCAAATAAACCTTTTTTCTTTATAAATTACCCAGCCTCAGGAATTCCTACACTAAATGGACTAAGACAAGTTCTCCATGAGTGGTGTGTGTATGTGCTGCAATGGCAGAGCATATTGCATTTTGAGAAGATTCCTCTTGATATTATTCTAAAGGATATATAGGAAATGAAATAGAAATTATGCTAGTTTGGGATCAAAGTCTACTGTGAGTAATGCTGCATCTAGAATAACACTACACCTCAAGGTCCAAAGAAGAAGTTGAAAATCATGAGAGAACCCATATAAGTTCTAAAAAGGATAGACTCCAAACATGAATGTTTTAGAGTATTAGAAATAAGCAGCAGGTCTCAGTAGACTGGGGGAAAAAATGAATTTATTTTGATGTTTTAAAGCACAGCTTTCCACAGATTGTAAACTTGTGGAAATTATTGAAGATGTGGTCCACTCTGAACATTTTACTAGCTTGACAACATATTCAGAATTATTCACAGACAGTAGAGCATGATGGCTTTCTGCCAAAAATTAAACTGATATCAAAAATGGGAAGTTTGGGCTTATTGGATGATAACAATAAGCTGAGTCTTACATTTCTTGTATTTAATTTACCATTTTCTGATTTCTTCATTTCCCTTTGTAATTTTTTTAGGTTAAGACTTATCTCTTCTTATGTACAGAGAACAATGTGTAATGAAGATCTGACAGCTATTCAGTCAGTCTGAACATCAGAGAGAGCAAAGTAGGTGGAATGGAATATATAGGTTTTTTTTGTTCATCTGTTTGGGCTGGGGCAAGAGAGTGGTGTTGTGGTGAGAAGACTTGAGCAAGCTAGTTTTTTCCTATGCTAATCACAGTGAGTGGATAGCTGCCACATGTCTATAGCAGTCTGTGCTAGTACATATAACTAAGGTTTGGAAATGATTTACATATATTTCAGGAAAAAAACAGAAGACAGAGACAAACTGTTTTCAAGTATAAGGGCTAAAACCAAGGAAAGGCTTGTACTTAAAAATGTCTCCAGTTATCATTTTTTTTATGATGAACAATGAGAGCTCATTTAGATGGTGGGTTAAGAATTAAGAATTAGATGGTGGAGTAAGTGCTAGGTTCTATTACAATATTTGCATTCCTATTTATGAGCCTGTGCCTTCGTTCTAGTGCAATCTCCTTTATGGCCAGATGGGTGTGTTACTGCACAGTATTTATTGATCTGAAATTCAGAAATCAATAGCATCTATGCCTGATTGCTTGGATTATTTTATTCATGTTGTCTTATATTTCTAATTAAGAAAGGTAGGTTTTAATGGCAAAAGAAAGAAGGCTAAATATTTAATATTTTGTTCTGTCAATGGAAAAGAAGCCAAACTCTGTAAAATAATTGAAAGAGGTTTATTCTGAGCCAAATTTGAGGACAATGGCCCGGACCCACACCAAAGAAGCTTTGAGCAAGTAGACTCCCTGTGGTTGGGTTACCATTTGGTTTTATACATTTCAGGGGCACAGGAATTACAAATCAATACATGGAAGGCCCGAAAAGGTGGAACATCTCAAAGCTGGGGGCTTACAGGTTATGGGGGTGTGTGTTAAAGACTCTTTGATTTGCAATTGGTTAAAGAAATGAAGCTTTGTCTAAAGGCTTGGAATGTTTTAAGTGAAGATAAGGAAGTTGGTTAATCAGAGACAAGCCACTGGCCACATACCCAGACTCAAGTAATTTGTTATGTAAATTGAGGACCTGCAGGTGTAGTTTAAGCTTTGCCTTGCATAGCCTTAGGCCTGTTAATGAGTTACAAAAGATATTTCCAAGAAAGGGGGGGTGGGGTCATGGTGAGGCACGCATGTCTGACCTCCCTTCTCTTGGCCAGCAATTCAGCTTTAGGGTATTTCTGCAGTCCCCTAAGCTATTCAGTCAGCTAGGGAGGGCTTAATATTTTATTTTAGTTCACAGTTCATGCACTTAATAAAGGACTTAAGCAAATGCTATTTTCATTTGCTAATAGGACAATAATAAAAATTAGTGTTAATAAAGAATTTCAACTCATGTGGTGGTGTTTATGTCCTATTGACCATCTTTGACTCTGAAACACTAGGCTAGAAACAAATTCATACTGAGCTTTAGGGTTTTGAAGAATAATATAGCTACCCTTCATTAAGTACTTGCTATGTTTCCTGGCACTGGCCAAAACATTTTACATGCGTATATAAAGCCATTTTTCTGAGAAGCTACATAGTGCTGTTGATGAGGAAATGGAAAATTCCACTGTCCTTGAAACTGCTTAATGACTGCAACTCTCGCTGCTATAATCAGCTTTCAGCAGTTCCCTTGAAGCAACTTCCTTATCTGTACATTACAGTAACTTCCTCATCTGTACATTACAGTAACTTCCTTATCTGTACACTTCCTGGTATAGACCTCTATAAAAGGTCATTACATCTAAAGCGCGATGCTCAGAATTTGGTGGCAGAGTCCCCTCTGAGCTTGCCGGCTTCTCTCTACGTCCTCGTGTGCTGCTCGGTGTGTTCCCAGTCTATCTGATTTCAGTTGCCGTAACACTGTAATTAAGTGAACAATTCTGAAGACAGAATGCCTGGGTTTGAATTCCAGCTCCGACACACATGAACAGCTGTGTGGTCTGGAGCAAGTTGCGTAAGCTTACAGTTCCTCAGTTTCCTCATCTCTAATATAAGGGTAACTGACTTCTACTACCAGACATAATAGAAGAGCATGTCCGGGGTAGCCCTCCTTTCACTGTAAACAACTTTAAAACTGGACAAAAGATACAAGGCAGCTCTTTTCAGACATTGGACATATTAAGGAAAAAAATATTCAATGGCATTTGTTAAAGCATAATAATGCAGATTTCATTCAGGGCCATTGAGGGAGGTATAGGGACCACTGCAATGGGGAGAGAGATTTAGGCTGAATGGTTAAGTCAGCATGGGCAAATGGGAATTTATAGCCAAGGAGCAGGGTGGGGGTCAGCAAATGGAAAATTACTAAGAGGAAACATCAGGGCAACGTGGGGGAGCGAGGATTCTAGCTAGATCTATTTAACAGGATTCTTGCCGAAGGCAGGCCAGGATGATCAGACATCATCAGGGGGATGGTAAAGGATGAGGAGCCCAGTTAGACATCAAGTGTGGGTGTTCTCACTAAACCAACTAAGCAGGATTTTCACTACAACTGGATTTTACAAGGAAGTGTACAGGTGTGGGCCTAGGAGAAGGTTCAGGAGCCTGACCAAAGTTCGGTCAAGCAAAGAATCTTTGTCAGACAACAGCACAGATTGCTAACCTGAGAGAGGGAAAACACATGAGATGAGTCCCATGGTGGCCTTAGCTTTCTGCCCAAGGGCACATTTTGGACCACAGAGTGGAAAAGTGGCGTCCAAAGAGACTTCAGGGTCACTGAGTTGGCTAGAGGTAGCAAGACAGGGTACCAGAGGGAAGGGAGCTGTATAGAGAAGGGCTCCAGAATCCTGCATCTCCCTTCAGGATCCCCCTGAAGTCTTTAGCCAAACACCAAGCTGCACATATGCAGGGTAAGATTCTTTGAGGGCCATTAGAGAACAGTTAGCACTGGGGAGTGATAAACTGAGTCAAGATTCCAGAGGTTCTCCAGTGTTGGAAAACACAGGTGATTAGCAGTGTCCAGCATATGTGATACATATTCAGAGTATGTGTCACATTTTCCTGCTTTTCTGCCTCTCTTATATTTTGAAAGATTACATGCTGGACATTACTGATTCTACATTGTTGTGAATCTGGATTTTGTTGTTTTTCTTTAGAGAGCATTTAGTATTTTCTGGCAGGCAGTTGATTTACTGATGGATCACCTTGATTCTTATATGAGGCTGTTTTAAAGCTTTGTTAGCATGGGTCTAAATAGCCCCTTTGTAAAGGCTAAATTAGCCCTACTCCTTAAATATGGCTCCTCTAGGATGTCACATTGGGCCTGGGGTGTTCCTTGAGGTCTCTTTATTCTGGCTGTCCTGAACACCTGTGTCTTCGAGCCCTGGAAGACCTCTGGAATCTCTATTCAGCTTACTGCTCCCTACAACTGTTCTCCACTGGGTTTTGCAGAGTCTCACCTTGCACATGTACAGCTAACTTAGTATTTGGCCAGATGTGCAACTGACCCAAAAGAAGGAAAGGAACAGAAAGTCAAAAAACAAAATGGAACAAATAGAAAACAAGTAATAAAATTGTAGCACTAAATCCAACTATAGCAACACTTACATTAAATATAAATAAACCAAACACTCCAATTAAAATGAGAGTAACAATAGTATCTAACTTTAATGGAATGAAGATTAAATAAAATTGTACATAATAGCAAATGGCCAAGCTGGTGTTTTATTTCCAAGCCAGCACTCTTAATTCTAAACTTAAAGGATATCAGGTTCAATCCACATCTGATGTTTGGGTTCCAATTTACTATACCCCAACAAATCTCCCAGACTCTGCTTGAACCCTCACAGAGACAACTGATTAGATGACCATAATTTTGTAATATTTTCTATAGAAAGACTAGAAAGAAAAGTCAGTCTTTCCTATAGCATAGTTGAATGAAAAGGATTTTAAGATGGTAAAGCCTTTCTTACAGTAGTGTAAAAAAGTAAACCTCCCTACCTATAATTTCCACTCATTGATCATTCCTGTGTCCTATGAATCACAAAGAACAAATCTCGTCCTTCCTCAAGTCAGACTGTCTTTTTAAGGAAAGTTATAATCAGTGTTTCACTCTAGGGCAGGCTGAGGTAAGCCCTGCCCTACAGCTCAATATCAGCCTAGGGTCTCTGTGGGGCCAAGTTGGGTGGGGCAAGGACTGGATCCAGGTTTTGTGGGATCTGAAGCTTATACAATTGTGGGGACCCTCTCTAAAATTTGTACATCCAGAAGACTTACAAATAACAAATTAGGTATGAAAGCTAAAATTTATTTAGAATGAGAAATCACAGCAAATCAAAATTTTTAACCTAAAAAATACCACAAAATCTAGAAAAATTATATAATATTTTTATGAATTAACTGGCTGACATGCCTACATACTACTTTTCCCTCCTACATTTTTGGGCTACATACTCTTTGATATACTGTCTTATGAAAATGGTTTTATAATATTTTCTATAGAAATTGAAATTTGACTTTATTATTGATAGCTTGATTGATGAAAATGTATCTTTTATTATTAGAAGTTACTTTCACCTTCACAACTCATTATTAATAATGAATTAGTTTGCTAGGGCTGCCATAACAAAATAGCACAGACTGGGTGGCTTAAACAACAGAGGTTTATTTTCTCACAGTTCTGAAGCCTGGAAATCCAAGATCAAGGTGTCAGCAGTTTTGATTTCATTCTGAGCCCTCCCTCCATGGCTTGCAGATGGCTGTCTCTCACCATGTCCTCACGTGGTCTTTTCTTTGTGCACTCACCCCTGATGTCTCTTCATGTGTCCAAATTTCCTCTTTGTATAAGGATGCCAATTATATGGGATTAGTGCCCACCCTAGGGGCCTCATTTTAATTCAATCACCTCTTTAAAGGCCTTATCTCCCCATATAGTCCCATTTTGAGGTACTGAGGGTGAGAACTTCAACATATGAATTTTGTGGGGATACAATTCAGCCCATAACAGATAATGTCACGTGCATTTTTTATTTTTTGGATTGTGATCACATTTGGGAAAACTTCCATCCAGATTTAGAAGAATTCTTTACAGACTTGTTCCCACCTTTCTATACATTTATCGGTTAGCTATTGCTATATAGTAAACTATGCCCCAAAGTTAGTCTCTTTAAACAACAACCATTTATTTAGCTGATATGTGCATGGGTTGGCCTTTTCAGGTCAGGGCCATGCTTGACAGATCTCTGCTGGGCTTTCTGTATACCTGCAATTGGCAGGGACCCTGATTCACATGTCTGATCATTAGCTGGCTGTGGCCTGGGATGACAGGAGTGCCTGGGTCACATGTCTCTTGTCATTCATCTTTTTCACATAGTGGTCACCTATGAAAGATAACAGAAGTGCACGAGGCTGCCCGAGGCCAGGGCTTGAATGCACTCCCTCACTTCCACAGCATGCAAGTCACAAAACCAGCCCAGAGTCAAGAAGTGGGGAAATAGAACCCACCTTTTCATGGGTAGAGTTAAAAAATCACAGTGTAAAGGGCGTGGTTGCAGGGAAGGGGGAAGAACTAGAGACATTCTTGTAATGGATCTACCTCAGTTCATTTCAATCTTTGTTTCTTCTCCACTACCTGCATATTTCTGGTGCTAAGCAATAGGTCATATTCATATCAGAATGGGATCTCTGGCCTTGCACCTGTGTGTAGGGTGTATGTGAACCTGCACAGTGACTGGTAGGAGTATTCCTGGAAACCATTCCAACAATAACTATACATGGATGTGACTACAGACTGCATATATACATATATATATACACACACATACATATATACATATAAATATATATATATATATATCCCTCCCATTAATCCCAAGCTCAATGTATCTCCAACTGAACTTATCCTTTTGCCAAATGCCTGTGGTCATTCCAAAACTTTGAAATGAGGACCTGTGCCAGAGGAAAGTCAGTGGGAAGAGGCAGCAGTCCTAATTGTCAAGGGCTGAGCTTAGTTCCAGGGAACTGAGTTGCCAGGTGTCAGAAAAGCCTATTATGACAACAAGCCAAAATGAAAGTGAGGGTCAAGCCTTGAATCACTTACTGTGATAGAATGGCACCAGTTCAGGGTCTGGTGGGTTAGCATAGGATTGCTGAGGGAACCCCCCAAACAAAAGGCTCCCTTAGTTTTATGAATCTGGGGCTTGGGGGGAGGAGAAGGTGAAGGGCTTGGAGTGGAAAAGTACTTATTTCTGAGCCAGAGTGGGGAAAAAGTGTCTTCAAGGTTCCTGCTCTCCTCCCATAAGGATGTCTCTGTAGAGGCACCTAAGGAAGCTCTCCCTCTGCTTAGAGACCTCCAGGTGGAGGCATCTGGGCTAGGAAAGCAGATATTCATGAGCATGCCCAGCCAGGGGGCCTGAGACCTTGACTACAACTCCCCTTAGTGACTTCGGTTCACTGGCTGTGTCCCAAGTCTGGTAGGAAAGGGCAGCTTTCCCCTGTGAGGCCTGCCAGGTGTAAATCCTTTGTCATTGCCTGTGGTGGAGCCTGAAAAATCACTCATAAATTTTTGGCCTGGAGCTAGACTCCTCATTAACTAATTCCAGTTAAAACTTCGCATTTTGCAAATGTCACAAAAGCATATGACAACATGAACATCTTGCTAGGGCCCCTCTTAGGGCCTCGGAAAGGACCCATACAGTGAGGAGCCCTAAAGCTTTGTTTGGAATGGGCAGAATTGGGAAATCATTTCTTTGGTCATGTAGGCCAAAGAGTGAACACATAATGGTAAACTGTATACAAAGCTAAGAACTGAATAGGTAGGTAGGGTGATGCAATGGCTGTATCCCTGAAGATTCTGACAAAGGGTGGTGGTTATTTTGGCTTATGAAAATAAACGTGTGGCCACATTTACAATTCGCTAATCCTGACTGCTTCAAAATTATGAAATTCTTGATGAGTACTTTTTGATTTTGTGAGCATCTGCATTATTTCAAATATTACATATTAGTTACATTGTACTATTTAAAATTCACATAATCTCAATTTCCATAAAGTGGGACCTCACTCTATATTGAACTAATAGCTGATAAACACCTCACCTAGTGGACAGGAACAGAGGTTATTAAATTATGACTTTAAATTGTGCAATCATGTATGTCCCTTTGTCATGGAGGCACTAATTAGAAATCTATAAGCTTATATAATGTTATTTGGATGAAAGCAAAAACCTGGAGTCCCTTAAAAGTTTGTCTCTTCATTATAGCATTATTGCATAAATTGACAACCGTACAAGGTCTCTTTGTGAAGGTAAAAAGAATAATGGGCTAGAAGTCAAGAAATCTGTAGTTCCAGCTACTCCGGAGGCTGAGGTGGGAGGATTGCTTGAGCCCAGGAGTTTGAAGCCAGCCTGGGCAACATAGCAAAACCTCATCTCTAAAAAAACAAAAAACCAAACAAACAAAAAAAGAAACCTGATTTCTATGCCTCTGCCATCAATAATGATTAATAGTAATAATAATGAAGAGGAGAAGGATAATTATAATAATACCATTTATCAAACACTAAGTACTCTATGTACCCTAACATCGTAGCTGTCTAGTCTTTACAGCAACTCTGCAAAATAGGCAATATTATTTCTCTTCTATGAATGAGTAATATCAAATTTGGAGAAGTTAAGTGACTTATCCAGAATTAATGCCTACTAAGTACCTGAGTACCTGGATTCAAAGGCTCAGCTAACTCAAAGCCCTTGGTCTTCTCACCAGGCTACCTGCTCATCCACACCATGTTATCCCTCTGTGCTCTGTTAAAGGATAATGTTCAGAAGGTAAAGTCTTAACTCAGGCAAACATAAAATAAACACACGTCAAAAATTTTATTGCACTCATTAAAAATAAATTAAATAATAACCAGCAAGATGCCATGCCATGCCCAGTTCAAAGAGCATTTCTGAAGCTAGGATATTTATTCATAGGAGAATATGATTACTGTGTGAGATACAAAACTGGTTAAACTATCATGTTTGGGGTTATCTGTTCCACTAGACAGAGATTATTTGTATTTCTACCAGAAAAAAAAGTCTGCAATTTAACATGCATCATCACTTAGTCTGGGACCTTTAAGCAAGAATAAACAGCAAATTGAAGTACCATCAGCCCTGTGTATCTGTGGGTTCCACATCTGCGGATTCAACCAACTGTGGCTCAAAAATTTGAAAAAAAATTGGATTTTTTCTTACCATTATCCTCTAAACAATATAGTATAACAACTACTTACATAGCATTTACATTGTTTTAGGTATTATAAGTAATCAAGAGATAATTTAAAGTATAAGGAAGAATGTATCTAGGTCAAATGCAAATACTATGCCATTTTATATAAGAGACTTGAGCATCTACAGATTTTGGTATCTGAAGGGGGTCCTGGAACCAATCCCCCATGGATACCAAGGGATGATTTCATATCACCTTAGATAATCCTGGGGTAGCCTTGACTCACATATATCATTGAAAGGACATGCCACCCATCTTTTTGCCTTAATTCCAAGTATTAGATAACTTATCTTAACAGCTTCCATTTCCTCATTTAGGAAATGAGGCATATTCATTTATAGTTCATCATACCTGCAAAGTAATTCTAAAAGGAACCTCTATTATCAATTAAGGGGATTTACACAGCAGTGGTTTAGAAAGCATTTAGGAGGATCAACTCCGGGCTGAAATACTAAACAATAGTACTAGAACTTTGCTACACCTAGGTATTTACCTTAATTTGAATGACACTAAAATATAATTTCATACTCCTAAAAACAGTTAAATTATCAAGTGTTTCCTTGGATTTAGTTACTGTGTCAAGTGTTTTACATGGATTATGTCAATTAATACTCACTTCAACCCTTGGAGATAGGTACTCTATCCCATTTTACAGTTGAGTAAAATGAGACTCAAGTAAACAGACAAAAATACCTGGTCAGGCCAGGCATGGTGGCTCATGCCTGTAATCCCAGCACCTTTGGAAGCCAAGGCAGGAGGCTCACTTGAAGCCAGGAGTTCAAGACCAGCCTGGGCAACATAGTGAGAACCCACCTCTACAAAAAATAGAAAAATTAGCTAGGCGTGGTGGTGCACGCCTGTAGTCCCAGCTACTCAGGAGGCTGAGGTGAGAGGATCACTTGAGCCCAGACATTCAAGACTGCAGTGAGACATGATCACACCACTGCACTCCAGCCTGGGATACAGAGTGAGACCCTGTCTTAAAAAAAAAAAAAAAAAAAAAACCTGTTCAAAGCCATTCATCTGGGAAGTACTGGATCTCCTGACTCCAAGTCCAGTGTTCTTCTTTCCAGGAGCTCATAATGATTAGGTCACTCTGAGTCACTGTCCTCTGGCATCCTTAATTCCAAAGTTCTTCACATCACATGGACTCCTTGAGCCTCACCAGTAAAATGGGGATAACATGCTCTCTGTTCCTCCCAGGATGTTAGGAAGATGAAATGAGACAATAAATGTGCAAGTGCTTGGCAAACCTTGAAGATGCACCAATGTAAGCCATTCTCTCCTTATAAAGTTATGAAATTGAGGTGACTCACTCTAATACAAATTCCCTCTGTAACATTTCAATTGAACAGGCTTAAGGGATCAGCGGAGAAAAAGCAAAGGTTTGACCCAAGGACAGAATCCCAAGGTCACTTCTAGCATTCTCTGAATCTCTGCAGTACTTCCTGTTGTTACAGTCTGTGCTGTATTGTCTGATGATGCTCTTTTATCTTAAATGATACTGAGATCTTTTGTTGCTATTACATCAGCACTATCTGAGAAAAATGCAATCACATATATAATTTTAAATTTTCTAGTAGCCATATTAATAGAAAAAAGAAACGGATGTATTGAGTTTTATTTTATTTAACCCAATATATTCAAAATACTATCATTTTAACATGTAATCAATCTAAATATTATTATGAGATATTTTACATTTTTACATACTAAGTCTTTGAAATCCAGCTTGTGTTTTACACATACAGTACATGTCTATTCAAGCTAACCACATTTCAAGTGCTCAATAGCCACGTGTGGCAGGTGGTTACCATATGGGATGGCTAAGGCTCACTTCTCAGACTAAATTGCCAGGTCCCTGAAGGCTGCTTCTGGCTTCTCTGCTCGATTTGTCTGCCTTTTATTTAGCTTTCTCTGACTTTCTGAGGAGTTTCTACAACTGCTTCTTCAGACTTTTCCCATGTTCTTTAAGACCCCAACTTACACTTAATTGCAAACAATTTCTTCCATTATCACAGAGAAGACAGAGACCCTTGATTTCCTCTTTCCACCACAGAATATCACTCTAGGAAAGCATTCAATTGTAGTATATATAACGTGCCAAAACTGTGCTGTAAGCTATTAAGACTTATAGGGACTCAGAATGAGGTAAAGCAGTGTCTTCCAAAATGTATTCCGCTGAACTAATCGCACAAGGATTTGACGCTCAGTGTATGTGCCCTTATATTTTAATTTTTTCCCTAGTGTATAGATCTAGTCTTGCTCCTTCTGGGTACATTTTGTATCATGTCTTTTCACATGTCAAGCTTCTAGAACAGTGTCCTACACTCAGGACGTACTCGCTCCTCATAGATCTTCCCTCTCAAGCTAATAACATAAAATTAGCAATTGCCTTTAAGCGTAGGAACTTCAGCCTGCCGGTCACTAGGGGGAGACACCCATGCGCTTGGACCTAGCCCAGCTCACCAACTGCTGCCAGAAGAACCACTCAAACCGGTGCTCAGTCTTAGGTAGAAGATACTGACTACCATCCATTTCATGCCATCATGGCCGGGAGCTGAGAGTGGAATCATTTGCAAAGCAGCTCATTCAAGACTGACCAAGCAGAGATTTAGCTGATGAACAACTGAATTGAAAGAGTAATACTTGATAGAATAAAACTCCCTGAGACTGGTCCATGCTATCTGGGTTTGAAGAAGTAATGTTTTTCCCTCATCATTTGATTTTAGGACCTGTAAATATAACTGCTTTTTAGATGCATTATATAATCCTAAATCAATTTACTGTGGTAATAGAAGACAATTAGGTTAATATGAACTTCTCCAAGGGGGTTCTGATTAAAGATTGAATTTTATTCATTTGAAATGAGGTCAGCATTTAATTTAGCAAGTTAAATAATCTTAACTTTACTCTTGAAGGAGGCCTGAGATAGATGAAGGAAAATTTCCATTTCATACATGTGAGAAATAAACTGTTTCTTACACTCATATTCACCAGTATGACCATTAGTCCAAGTTGAGGTAATTAATATCTTTAGGAACACAGAACCTTCCTCATAGAAGAATTGGTATTGGCCCTTCTGTATCGTATTATAAAATCTGAAGGAAAAACCCTATTGATACCACTTTATAGCCAATTGCTATAGGACAATATCAATATTTACTGTACTAAGCGGATATTTGTTTACTTATTTCTGTGAAGATATCTTTTCTAGAAAATTCTTCATAAGAAAACTGACATTCAAGCTTCTGCTCATTCTTCAGCCACCACTGTTTGATCCTGCCTTTTGTGTACATGATGTCCTTCTACCTTTTTCAGCCAAAGATGTAAATGACCATAACAGTGTTGACTTCCAGGAGCAGGGGCACGAAGCCATGATGAATTCACTGGTGAAGCCTCTCCTCGGCCCTGCCCAGGGACTGTGCGGGGGAGATGGGGGCTCCCATGCAGAGGACTCTGGGGACCCCTGATAACTTTAGGAAGAGAGGGGTCTGGAAAACCAAGCAGGAGTGGGAGGCCCCAGACAGAGGATCCCCGTGCCAGCCAGGTGACTCCAGAGGGAGTGGGTGCTGTGGCCACCCCTGTGCGAGAAGGGGGGCAGCATGGAGGAGGCCCAATAAGGGGCTGGCAGCCCCTGAGGTCTGCCCCGCCACCCCAACACTAGCCCTGGGAAGGACCTGCCAGAGACTTGGAGGTGCCTTGAGGGGCAGAGTTGCTGGATTGGGAGGCAAATCAGTGGGGGTGGGATGGGGTTTGAGCCTCGATGAAGAGGCATGGCCCGGGAAATTGGGAGGGGGTGTGGGCAACCACCCAAAGGTACAGGAGCTGGGAGCAGCGAGCTGCTTAGGAACTAAGATGCTCCTCTTATCTGCATAGGCTGGGGGTTGAGGGAAGAGAGGGACTAGGGAGATGACATACAAGTTTTAGAAACTGACAGGGAAAGGAATGGGTCTTAATAATTAGAAAGAACAACCTGAATATTAGAAACAGAACATATAACTTCATCCCAGCAAAATAAAATTCCATTTATCCACTGGAAGTCAAGAGGGGGAAAATTCAAAAACAATACGAAACAAAAAAACCCAAGAAGCTAGAAATAAGTCCTAATGTCAGAATCCCGGGTTTCGGCACCAAAGATATCAGGGTGGACATCTGCCCGCGGTTCTTGGTGTGCTTTTGGCTGAAAAATGACCAGACACGCCAAAGTGTCAAGTCTAGACTATTTTTCCTGTCCTCTGACTCCTTTCTTGGAAAAATCACCAGCAAGGCCAATACGACGGAGTAACCTCAGGCAGGGAGCAGTTTTGCAAGAGCAGCTCTTTACTGTAGAATAAAATAGGTCTGTCTCTGTGAGTAGAGAGACACAGACCAACTGGGATTGTTTCCTTTTATTAGCTCAGTCTGGAGGCGGGCTTTTGGGAGGTGTAGGATGTTATCAAATGATCAACAGGTGTCCTCAAAATTCTGTATATGAGCTCCCTCTAAGAAAGCCCACTTGGGGGAGGGGTGTTGAACTGCAATGCAGATTCAAGCTAATGGCATATTAGTTACTCTAGGTCACTTTCTAAATCCTATCATGCCTGGGCTGGGGAATTCCCAGATTGAAAAAGCATTCCCTCCTTCCCCAGGTGCAGCAGTTGCTCAGGATAGGATTAAGGGTGGAACAACACCAAAATGGAGTGCCTGCCCTTCTCCTTCTTCCCAGGTGGAGCAATTGCTCAAAACAGCACCAAAACAGGGAACCCTTGTCCCAAGAAGAGCCAGAGATCCTATCTTCCTAACACTAACAGCTAGCTTAAAAATTAAACAGATAAAACTCACAAACTAAGACAACTTATTTGATTCAATTAAAAACTCAAAAAGATCTAGCAATGTGTGTCATAAGACACATTTAAAATAATAGAAAACAAAAAGGTATAAAACAACAATATAGGAAAAGATATACCAGATTTTATAAACTATAAGAAATCAAGGGAAGCAATTTTAATATCTGACAAAACTTAATTCAAGGTGAAAATGCTTATATAGGACAAAGAACAGCATAATAAACAGGTAAAAATAACTGATCAAGAAGATAAAATGATCATGAAGTGCATGTATATCATAAAATGCAACAACTTGTAAAACAGTGGAGAGAAATAAATAAATTAATTCTATTGGTAGATTTGACACCACTTCTCAGAACCTCATTGAACAGAAAAAGCAATTTATAATTAATATTAATAATTAATCACAATTAATAACTTCAAACTAATAGAGATTTGGAGCCAACAAAGAATATACATTCTTTCCAATTCCATGTACAATATGCACAAAAAATTTCTACAACCTGTGCCACAAAGAAAACCTCAATAAATTCCAAAGAACCAACATCATGCAAACTGTTTTCTGACCATAATGAAACAGAACTAAAAATCAATAGCAAATTGACATCTAAATTCCATTAAGTCTGGAAATGAAAACTATAATAGTTGGGTTAAAGATAGAATTATAAGAAAAAATCCCAAAATATTTACAGCTGAAAGATAGGAAAGCACTACATGTTAAAATTTGTGAAACATAGCAAGCAGTACCTAAAGGAAAATGTATAACCATACTTCATAGAAAACAAGAGAAATAAGCTAAGAAATAAGAAATTATAAAAAAAAACTAAAAAATATAGCAAAGAAAACAAGGACAGAAATAAGCATAAGGGCAAAAAGTAAGTAAAAAGAACAAAAATATTGGGGATTATTAATGAAACCAAAGACAATTCTGCTAGAGAGACCTCTGGCAAAATTTGTCAAGAGAAAGATCCAAACCAACCTCGAGAGAGAAGATGCAAAGAAAGAAAATACATAATAAAAAGAGGGAAATAATAACATATGTGAAAGCTGATCATACGAATTGAATCATTATTGTCACGCCCAACTAAAACAGTCGAGAGGCCAGGGAGAAAAAGAACTTACTCAGGGCACAAAACATTGCTCCAAGAATGTAACTCTCTGCAAGCCCGGTAGCTGAAACTGCCTCCTGTAACCTAAAGCCAGGTTTATCTAATGACTACTTCCACAACCTGCTGCAATGTAAGACTAGTTTTACCCACTGCCTTCACTCACCAATCAGTGTTGCCAGCTCCCCCAACCTTACTCATGCCAATGAACTTTCTTGAAGAACAATACATAACATTTCTCCTTTTTATAAAACCTCGAACCCTCTCTTTGTTCTTCGAACATGCTGAAGACCACCCAGTCTGTGTGTGTCCTCTGAAATTGCAATTCTTTCCTCCCAAATAAAATATTTTAATTTCAGAGATTCGTCTCTTTATTTTGTCCAGCTTTGACACAGACACAGCAGATTTTAAGAATTAATAAACCAATATTATGAACAATCATGCAACAATTACTTTCAAAATCTAGATGAAATTAACAAATATTCAAAACATATAAAACTCTCTAAGCTCTAGAAATGTGAAGACTAGTAATCATTAAAGAAATTGAATCAGAAATGAAAACCTCTAGAGGAGAAAAAAAAAAATCCCAGGCCTGAACATTTTTAGAGATGAGTTCAAACTTTCAAAGAATAAATAATTCCCATTTTATATGAATTGTTCCAGAAAATAGAAGGAATAGTAACCATTGAACTACTGTTTTGTGGCTGTGTAACCTTGAAACCAAAACCAGATAAGGACAATATAAGAAAAGACAGTTAGAGGCAATTTCTCTCATGAACCCAGTGGGGCTAAAGATTTTTGGCAAAGGACAATTATATTGCTATGTTGTTTCACTTTAACAGGAATCTAAAAAAATTTTTTATAACCATATACTGTAATCTCAATGGAGAAAGACCAGTCTGCCTTTTTTTCCTATTCTATCTGCGTCACCTACCATAGTTCCTTACATCTTGTAACACTCAATAAATATTGGTAGAATGGAAAAACAAATTCTTAAGGCCCACCTTTCTGTTTAGCATAAATTTATTCAGCAGTCCTTAAACTTCTCTGTGGTAGGCAGAATCACAGTCCCTCAAAGATGTCCATGGCCTAATCCCTGGAACCTATGAATACGTTAGGTTACATAACAAAGGAGAATTAAGGTTGCAGATGGAATTAATATTGCTAATTAGTTGACCTTTAAAAAGGAAGATTATCCTGAATTATCCAAATGGGCCCAATGTAATCACAGGGTCCTTCAAAGTGGAAGAGGGAGGCAGAGGAGAGAGAACCAGAGAATGGCAGCATGGAAAGAATTTAGTTTAATGTTGCTTCCTGTGAAGATGGAGGAAGGGCCCATGAGCCAAGGGAAGTGGGTCACCCCTAGAACCTGGAAATGGATTCTCCCCTAGAGGCTCCAGAAAGTAAGGTACCCTGCTGGTACCTTAATCTTAGCCCAGTGAGATCTATGTTGGACTTCTAATCTACAGAACTATGAGATAATAAATTTGGGTTATTTCAAGCCACTGATTTTGTGGTAATTTGTTATAGCAGCAATAAAAAAACTAATACTTTGCTAATTGCCATTGTTTACATTTAAAATTTTAGTTTTTATCACTAGAGTGAACAGACAACCTACAGAATGGGAGAAAATATTTGCATGCTACACCTCTGATAAAGAGCTGATAACCAGAATTTATACAGAACTTAGGAAAATCAACAAGAAAAAAATCAAACAACCCTATTAAAAAATGGGCAAAGGACATGAACAGAAACTTTTCAAATGAAGACAGAATAATGGCCAACAAACATATAAAAAATTGCTCAACTTCTCCAATCATCAGGGAAATGCAAATCAAAACCACAATGAGATATCACTTAACTCCAGTGAGATTGGCTCGTATCAAAATATCCCCAAACAACAAATGTTGGCGGGGATGTGGACAGATAGGAACACTCATACACTGCTGCTGGGACTGCAAATTAGTACAACCTCTATGGAAAGTAATATGGAGATACCTCAAAGAATTAAAAGTAGAATTACCATTTGACCCAGCAATCCCACTACAGGGTATTTACCCAAAGGAAAAAAAGACATTCTATAATAAAGACATCTACTCACGAATGTTTATAGCAGCACAATTCACAATTGCAAAGATGTGGAAACAACCCAGGTGCCCATCAATACACGAGTGGATTAATAAAATGTGGTATATGTATACCATGGAGTATTACTCAGCAATAAGAAACAATAGTGAATTAACACATCTGGTATTATCCTGGTTGGAGCTAGAACCCATTCTTCGAAGTGAAGTGTCACAGGAATGGAAAAACAAGCACCACTGGTACTCACCATCAAATTGGTACTAACTGATCAACACTCACATCACACAGGGCAATAATATTCATCAGGGGGCAGGCAGGCGGGAGGGGGGTGGAGGGGATGGGAAAACTCTCACTGAATAGATGCGGGGAGCACAGTTTGGGGGATGACCACGATTGTAGCTCTGACACGGGCAGTGCATGGGCAATATATATAGCCAAAGTGTTGTACCCCCATAATATTCTGAAATTAAAAAAAAAAGAAACTTAGATAAAGGAAAAAAAATTAAAAAAATAAAATTTTAGTTTTATTTTATATCTATGGTTTTTCTTCTTTCTGTTTCAACCACATCCATACATATTTGTTTTCTTGTTGATTTTTTTCTGCCTTTGACCTTGGGTAAGTTACTTAATTCTTCTAAGCCTCGTTTCTATAATTTGAGGTTAATATGTTGTTTATGTTGTATATTGTATATGTTGTATGTTTGCATGTTGTTGGTGTATTAGGGAAAATGTTTTACAGCATTTGGTGCAGAGTAGATTTTCAATAAATCATTATTGTTGTATAAATATTGAATGCTCTTAATTGGGGAGTGTTGCTTACAAGATGGAAAGAGAAGACAACTACTTCTCATTATTGCGGTAAGCCCTAAAATGGCTTCACAAGAATTTTCCTATTTTTCATTTTTAAACTCATCCAAGGATCACAGTTTTTACTTCTTGATCAGAGTCTGGATGTTGTTGCTTAATTTTTTGGTGTACATTACAAAATCACACAAGACATGATATCTATTCTTCTTTCTTAAGCCTAGGTATTGGGCCCTTTATAAGCGTGTTTCTTCATGGTGAATGGGGTAATATAACTCTCCTTTGTGTGCTTATGAAACAATCCTGGTAATTTGACCTTAAAAGAAGAGCTCTTCCCTTAGTTTTCTCTGTAACTAGCCTTATGTGAGAGCCCTTTGTCAAAGACAGGCAACCAGTAAAATTTCTTGCAGAAGCAGTCATTGCAGGGGAGAATTTGGGATTTGAATCATAGATGATAAAACTAGATAAAATCCTAGACGTCACCTCCAACCCCTTCATTAAAAAATTTGAGGCTAACCAAATTAAGAGACTTGGTAGTTAAGACAAACTGGGATCAATAACTTTTAGACTTTTGTAGACCTTAGTTATTAGGAGTGCTGGAGACTAACATTTTTCCAAAGGAAGGGGTAAATCTTGTCTCTTTGAATTTGGA
Organism: Daubentonia madagascariensis; assembly: GCA_023783475.1. NCBI lineage: Eukaryota > Metazoa > Chordata > Mammalia > Primates > Daubentoniidae > Daubentonia > Daubentonia madagascariensis. The sequence continues at coordinate 30,245,277 of JAKFHU010002088.1, forward strand.
AGGAAAATTCTGCCACTTGCAATTTGGCATTGGCCAGAGGCAATAGTATCAGTTATGCCTTCACAGTGTGATATTGAGAGATATATATGGAGAGAATCTAGGCTATATTTTATGGTTTACTGTTTTGGGGAAACAAGGCATTTGGCATATAAGGAAATTATTGTTGGGGACTCTGCTCGATAGGACGCCATTACCAAGGCCTCATGCCAAAGGGAACGCTTGTTAATTCCACTTCTCTTAAAGGCTAAAAATTTGTAATCATCATCACATGGATTACTTACTCATGGTGGGTCTCAGCTTGTGAGATTCTTTCTGACCAAAGTTACCCTCATGGGCAGGCTGTGGTTAAAGAGGCTTTAATCCCGGTGTTCCTGAAGTTCTGTTATCCTAGTCCAAGAGATTGAATTGGCAGTCTACAACTTCCTTTTTTTTTTTACACAAGCATGAAATTTTTAAGAACTTTTTGCTTTGAAGTAATTACAGATTCACAGGAAGTTGCAAAGATAGTATGGAGAGGTCTCCTGTACCTATCACTCAGTCAGTGTCCCTTATTGGTTACATCTTACATAAATATGGTACAATCCCAAAACAAGAACATTAACAATGGTACTGTTAGATAGACAGCTAGAGACCTCTGGCCCCTCCTGGGGACAAAGGCAGGCTCCCCGAGCAATTGCCACACCTTGGGGGAGGAGAGAATGCCCTACCAATCTGCCAAGCAGAACTTAGTGGGCCGACTACAAAAGAATGCAGAGGATTCCCTAGCCTGCCGGCCAAGCAGCACAGGTACAATAGGGTCTGGAAGGTGACCTAGAACAACCTAAGGCTAATTATCATGTCATCAGCTTAAGTCTACATTGTGGTTCACCCCCCATCAATGGGCTTTCAGAGAGGCTCCTGGGAGATCTGCGTGTACAGTAAGACTCAGGTTATATAACTCCCAACTGCCCACCAAAGTGGTTTGATGGTGACATCTGAACCACAAGGAGAGCCCAATCCAGACACTATAAAACAAGACCCGAGACCAAAACCAAGGCCCTTTTGTTACAACAGGGGATTTGTTAGTCATCTATGGCGAATGTATCTTGCTCTGTGAACCTATATCTTGCTCTTGTTCTATAAACCTATCTTGTCCTTCCTCAATAAACTTCATTTGGTGCTTGCCTTGCTTTTGGTGCATCTGGTCATTCTTCAGCCAACAGCACACAAAAAACTGAGAACAGACAACTACGACTGGACAGTACAATGGTGTGCGTATAGATCTGTCATTTTTAATTTAAAAATTTTAATTGTGTCAAAATACATGTAACAAAAACTGTACTATATTAACCATTTTTAGGTGCATAGTTCAGTAGTGTCAAGTAATTTGCATTGTTGTGCAACCAATCTCCAGAACTCTTTTTCTCTTGCTAAACTCTGTGCCCATTAAAGACTAACTCTCCATTTTCTACTACCCTCCTCCCCCACCAGCCCCTGGAAACTACCTTTCTTCTTTCTGTCTCTATGAATTTAACTTCTTGAGGTACCTCATATAAATGGAATCATACAGTATTTGTCTTTTTTTGATTGACTTATTTCACTTAGCATAATATTCTCAAGGTTCACTCATGTTGTAGCATGTCCCAGAATTTCCTTCCTTTTTAAGGCTGAATAATATTACATTTTATGTATATGCCACATTTTGTTTATCCATTCTTCTGTCAGTGGACACTTGGATTACTTCCACCTTTTGGCTATTGTGAATATGGGTGTATAAACATCTCCTCAAGACCCTGATTTCAATTCCTTTTTTGTTTGTTTGTTTTTTGAGACAGGGTCTCACTCTCACCCAGGCTAGAGTGCAGTGGCTCCATCTTAGCTCACTGCAACCTCAAACTCCTGGGCTCAAGCGATCCTCCTGCCTCAGCCTCCTGAGTAGCTGGGACTACCGGCACGTACCACCATGCCTGGCTAATTTATCTACTTTTTGTAGAGATGGGGCCTTGCTCTTGCTCAGGCTGGTCTCGAACTCCTGGCCTCAAGGGAGCCTCTTGTCTAGGCCTCCCGAAGTGCTAGGATTACAGGTGTGAGCCACCGAGCCCAGCCAATAAAACACAGAACATCCTGCATTGGCCAGGAGTCAATTCTTTCGAATATTACTAAGGGCTGAATTGTTTCCCCACAAAATTTGTATGTTGAAGCCTTAGCCCCTGGTACCTCAGAATGTGACTATATTTGGAGATAGGGCCTTTACAGAGGTAATTAAGTTAAAATGAGTCCCTCAGGGTGGGCCCTAACTCAATCTTACTGGTGTTCTTATAAGAAGAGGAAATTTGGATACACTGAGAGACACCAGGTACTTGTGTGCACAGAGAGACCAACATGTAAACAGGCAGCAAGAGAATGGCCTTAGAAGAAACCAACCCTGCTGACACCTTGATCTTGGACTTCTAGTCTCCAGAGCTGTGAGAAAATAAATTTCTGTTGTTTAAGTCACCCAATCCATGGTTTTTTGTTATGGCAGCCCTAGCAAACTGATGTAGGTATATAGCCAGAAGTGGGATTGCCGAGTCATAGGTAATTCTATCTTAATTTTTTGAGAAGCCATCATACTCTTTTCCATAGCAGCTGCACCATTTTACATTGCCACCAATAGTGCAAAGGATTCCAATTTGTCCACATCACCATCAATACTTATTTTCTGTTGTTGTTTTTTTTTCAGTTGCTGTCCTAGTGGGGGTGATTTGGTACTTCATTATGGTTTTGATTAGCATTAATGATTAGTGATGTTGAACATCTTTTCCTGTGCTTGTTGGACATTTGTATATCTTCTTTGGGGAAATGTCTATTCAAGTCCTTTGCACATTGTTTAATCAATTGTTTGGTTTTTTTGTGGTTGAGTTATAGGTTCCTTATCCTTTAAAAGTCCTCTTTTTAGGCCTAAATGCTAGGAAAACTGACGACCATAAGAGTAGGAGGCTTCAAGGAACCTAATTTCAGAAAGAGAGGGGGCTACAGATGTGTAGGGTAATTGTATGATTTATTATCCAAACCAGGACACTTTTGAGAATGAGATGCTAAAATTCATTACAATTTTATATCTTTTGAAATATTTATTTATTGGCCGACAAATTCATTTCATTATATTGGTGGGCCTATAAGAAGTTCTATTAAATTTTCAAAGATAAAATTCTCTTTAAATAATAAAAATCTAGAAAATTTAATAAGTTTTATTTCTAAAAAGTAAAATATGTATCTAAGTATTTTAAAACAAATTTTTAAAAATTTCTTCATATTGGTCATATGAACATTAAAAAAATCCAGTGGAATAATTATTTTTGGTACATATTTGTGAGCATTAATCAGTTTCTTAGACATATCTTTCTCTACTACTGTGTTTCTGGTGAGTGCATTTTTTAGCATGGTCTTATTTTTTCATTTTTTTCTTAAAATTGCCTGCAATATGCTTTGAAATTACATTTTATGGTTAATAATTTTGCCAGACATCCTAACTATCTACCTAATAGGGCCAACCAGAGAAAGTCAAATAGTCTCCCCAAACCAAACATATAAGATGCCCTGCTTCTAGTTAGCCCACTTACATCTTCCTCATGCCAACAACTTCCAAAACAAACATATCTGAAATTTTTAAAAATATAGAACTTGTCCATTGCCCTTCCTGTCTTGAAGTCTCTGACAAGTGCAAGTGATGGAGGCTGATTCTCTTGCTATAGCCAGCTCTGAATCAGTAGCCTCTGTTTTTATTTGGGTGGTCTTCCTCTGTTTCCACACGTTGATTTCATGATGGATGAAATTACCAATAGTGGATGGTAATCATCGACAAACTTTTTGTGTAAGTTACATATTCGTTATCAATTTTCTTCAGAAACTGAAATTCAGTACTTTATTTTTCATTACATGTGTACTTTTTAAAAAACTAACTTCTCACAATAAATAAAAAATCATTATCAAACAAGAAAATAAAATAAATGAACAGCTGTAGACTTTTACCATACATCACACAGTGGAATCACTGTTGCAAGAGTGAACCGACCTTTACACACTCTTCAGCAGGACTGCTCAGCCTCTATCTAAACTATAACTTTCCATGTTTTCCTTTGATTCTGCTTCATGATCCTTGCAAGCCAAGGCACAGGTGACAGCATATCAGACAGGAACACCAAGTAACTGGCAAGAACAGCAGCATCGACTGCTTCTCCCACCATACAAGACTGGAAGGAGACAGCTGTCCCTACCCCTTAAGTCTGAGCGAACTTTGTCTTATCTGCAAACTCCTTCTGCTCTCCTTGAAAGGGAGATAGTTACATTGAATTTGGTGAGGATGGGGGAAATATTATTGTTGAGATTTTCACTGGTCATTTTTTCGGATTTTATAATGTGTTAAGTGAGAATCTTGTTCATTATACTTATCTACTTGTATATTGCTAATTGTGAGACCCTGGCTCTAAGCCGGAAGTGTAAACTAGAGCTCTAACAAACCCATGCTGGCTTATTTTAGTACAAATGTTAGTAGTAAGAATTTATTGAAAATGAAAAAATCAAGGGCAAATACTGTATGCAGCAGGATTCTGGGACTGGGACAATAGGCATAAACCATGACTCTTGTGGATAAATCTGCATATATGATCACACTACAGCACCTAGAGTGGTGGGTAGTGGCCCTATGTTGTCGTTGTCCCAAGGTATTGTAGAATGCTCCAGCTGCTGCCCCTGGATCAATGTGGGTTCCGTGGGGCCTCAGAAATTACACGGACCAGGATAACACCTCTACTTCAACCCTGAAAGAGCACACCTGATATTTTCCATCTAAGAAACAACTAGACAAAAAGATATATATGTATATTCTCAAGATACTGTCTTTGAAAATCTATCATTTCAAATGGCATGGAAGAAAGATAACAGATATAAAATAAATGAAGTTAGGTAAACCCCTCTATCCCTGATTTGAACTGGAAGTATCAACATGAACTCAAGATGTATTTTATCATTTAAAACAATATTTCTCAATTCTCAAAGCTCTCAAAGGCCTAGGAACAACACCATTTCAGTGACAATAAATACCCCTAAGTGGCCAGGTTTTGCTCTAAATGCCATTTTCATACCAGGACTCATGGCTCCCTGGGGAAATGGCAAGTCCAGTTCTGTAGAAGAGGAGTCATACAAAAAAGCAAGGAAGCCATGAAAACTGCTGGGGGTGATGTCAAGAGGCTCAGGAGCTGTTTGAAGAGACTCCCACTGGGCAAAGAGGAGACAATTTATGCATCCGTAAAAACAATAACTGCAATGGGTTAAAACACATTTAAAGTATTACTCCTATTTATCAGAGTATTAAATGGTTAATGAGGGGGCAATTTGTCTTTGAGGAAGTATTCCCGCTAATGAATGAAAAATGAATGTCAATTAAAATATCACCATTTTGCAACCCCTACTGAATTAATACATCTAGGCAAAGATCATCAGTGGTTACTAAAATCACATGAAAAGAGGAAACCAGAGATTATATACTTCCTAATGAAAGTATTGAGCACCTCCTAATGAAGTCATTTTGCCAAATAAATTAAACCTGTATCTGATCAAGTTTCTAGCTCTAACAGGATTTTTTTTTTTTTTTTAAGAGAAAGGATCTCGCTCTGTTGCCTAGGCTGGAGTGCAGTAACACATTCATAGCTCACTGCAACCTCGGACTCCTAGGCTCAAGCAATACTCCTGCCTCAGCCTCCCGAGTAGCTGGGACTACAGGTGTGTGCCACCACATCCAACTAATTTTTAAATTTTTTGTAGAAATGGGGTCTCTATATGTTGCCCAGGCTGGCTTTGAACTCCTGGCCTCAAGCGATCCTCCCACCTTCGCCTCCCAAAGTGCTGGGATTACAAGTGTGAGCCACTGACAGTTTAAAGGAAATACAGCGGACAAAAGAACATGACACCATAGGATTGTAATCAACAAAATTCAGATGAGAAACTTTTCTTTTTCTTTTTTCTTTTTTTTTTTTTTTTGCTTTTTTCTTTTTCTTGTTTGAGACAGGGTCTTGCTCTGTTGCCTGGGCTAGAGTGCAGTGGTATCATCATAGCTCACTGCAACCTCAAACTCCTGGGCTCATGCAATCCTCCTGCCTCAGCCTCCCAAGTAGCTGGGACTACAGGCACATGCCACCATGCCCAGCTAATTTTTCTACTTTTTGTAGAGATGGGGTCTTGCTCTTGCTCAGGCTGGTCTCAAACTCCTGGCCTCAAGTGATCTTCCTACCTTGGCTTCCCAAAGTGCTAGGATTACCGGTGTGAGCCACCATGCCCAGCCTCAGATGAGAAACTGTGTAGGACAAAGGACCTGCTTTCTTTAACAAACATTTGCAAGAAAAACAAAAGTTAGAGAGGTAAACTTTAGACAGATTAAAAGATTAAAAGACAAGATTCATGGCAACCACTTGCATTGTATGGATTATATATGGGGCCTAGTTCAAACAAACATATTAAAAAAGTTATAAGACAACTGGGGAAATATGAACACTGATATTAGATGATATTAAGAAATCATCATTAATTGTTTTACATTGCTCTTAACTCTATAATTGTTAATTTTGTTCAGGTATGATAATGGTATTGTGACTATGTTTTCTAAAGAGTCTTCGATTTTTAGAGATATACACTAAAAAATCAACAGTTGAATTAATACATTTGACACCTGCTTTAAAATTATCTAGGATGAAGGGGAGAGAATAATAGATTGCCTATGAGATAGCTAACTATTGAAGTTGGGTGATAAGAACATTAGGAATCATTAGAATTCATTATGCCATTCCCTCTATTGTTGTATATGTTTGACATTTTCTATTATAAGAAGTTTTTTTTAAGCCCATTACTATTGGTGGTGGTGGTAGAGAAAAATAGACTATTTAATAAGAACAGCTCAGATCTTTAGAAATGTTGACTTCTCTTTCCTGAGGTAGGAGCAGTGGTTAGGAAGGGAGATGTTGACACCGGTTACTGCTTTTTCTTAATGTCTCAATCCTGTTACATTTAGGACACTGCCTGGACCCAAATCATGAACCATCATAGACATGTGGCAAGTTTTAAGTCCAACCAGCACTCCTAAGACTGAAGCACCTGTCTCTTCAATTTTATTCTGCTTTTTGGTTGGATTTCCCCTGGAATTTCTAAATGGTAATGGAGTGAAACAGTGTCTTTGAAGTGAGGGTGGCCATTTGATGTGTGTCACTTCAGTGCGTGATTTGCCACATCCCCAAAAAGGGTGGAAGCACATGTCCAGAAGAACCTTCTTCTACCTGGCTCCTGAGTGACTCTGATGAGCGATGTCCTCCTGTTGACCTGCATCGGATGTGCAGCATGAGTGAGAAACAAACTTTTGTTGTGTTGAGACACTAGGATTTTGGAGTTGTTTGTTTAGTCCGTGCTAGTGGACACAGATGTATTTCATTTGGCTCACACTTTTAGAAATTGGGAATTATTATGCAACATTTAAATTGCAAACATTTAAAAAATTGTGTGATTTCACTACAAATCTGGAATATTGACACATAGCAACACAGCCTTCATTCCTCTTGCTCACCACAGTCTTCACCACTCTTAAATCCAGGCCATTTCACTCACTCTTGCTTACTGACTGCAGTCCATAATCATCTGAGTTTGCCACCCCTCCAGTGAAGACTACTTGTAATGAGTATTGTCAGGTGGCACTGCCAGTGATTTTTTTCATTGAAATAGCGAAGTGGTTCTAACTCCTAAATGTGAAGGAAACTATGAATCAGAATTAACTCTGCAGGTTCCATTCTTTGAAGCAGACTGTATCTTACTGAATGGATCAAATCACAGGTCAGTAGTTAAGAACAGACATATAGTTATAGATTAAAGCTGACCCTTGAGACTCTGATTGGGCAGTTAAAGCTACATTAACTTGTTTGCTCCCAGTAAACTCTTATTTTGACAAACATGAATGACCCTCTGGTGGCTCAAGAGTAATACAGTTTTAAAAGTGCCTACTGGGACATTGGAGGAAGAGCTTACACATGTGGAGAATCTGGCTCATTGAGTTGTGCGACAGGATGTAACTTTTCCCCCATCTCACGTTCTTCCTGGTGAGTGGGCTTAGCATCCCCTTCCATAGCCCTGGCTCCTATCAAGTTCAGATAATAGAAGAAGGAGTGAAGAAATAGTGGCTCTGTTGGCCATAGAAACACTTGGGAATTACAGCATAAGAGGTGTTTAACAGGACAAAAGCTGGATTGTCTTGTAGATGCTTCACTCTGTAAACCCAGAGGTGGGGACCATACAGAGGCTTTTATTTCATCCTTTTCTTGCACAGGAGATGAAGAACTGAAATTCCCCTCTAGCTGCTGTCAAGGGAAAAGCAGATAGAACTACTGAGATCCTAAGGCAGAGGCTGGGAGGAGACTTAAGCAAAGCAGAGATGGTTGACGACATTTTGTATAAGAGAGGAGAAGAAAGAAGCCAGGGAGGGGAACTACCTGAGGGCTATTCTTGTGAGCCTTGGTCCTGGTTATGATTATATGAATTCTTTTCTACCAGCCTTTGAATTCTGTGAATAATTGTTTACCTGATAGTAAAATTTTCTTCCTGTTATTCATATACTGATGAGAATAGAAGTTCATGTACCAGTAAGAATAGAAGGGGGGTGTCTTAGTCTGTTTTGTGCTGCTGTAACAAAATACTACATATTGGGTAATTTATAAAGAACAGAAACTTATTTCTTCACAGTTTAAGAGGCCAGGAAGACCAAGATCGAGGGGCCAGCATCTGGCAAGGGACTTCTTGCTGTGACATCCATGGCTGAAGGTGGAAGGAGAGGGTGAGAGAAAGTAGGAGATGGAATTCAAAGCTTCAAGCCCTTTATAACCAGCATTAACCTGTTTATAAGGGTGGAGCCCTCATGACCTGAACACCTCCCATTAGGCCATACCTCCCACAACTTGAGCATTGGGGATTAAGTTTCCAACACCTGCTTTCTGGGGGAAATATTCAAACCATAGCAGTGGGTTTGTTTAGAGAGGAGGGCTGAGAAAGGTATTTTTATGGTTTACAAACTGAACTTCTCCAATTCAAGTAAACCCTCTTCATCCTTTAAGTTTAGTGTTAGGAGGTTCTGGTTTTCATACAGCTTTAAACCCAGGGTTTAGCTGAGTTAAGATTTTGTTATTCCAAAATCAGAGCTAATTAGTGCCAATTGAAACTGCTGAAGTCGTCCATGTCATTGGACTAACATGAGTTGAAATTTAGACAGATACCGTTAGTCACCCACTGTTTATAAGAGTAGTTGCCAGGCAGAGCATATAGTATAATGGAAAACCTAAAGAAAAAGCTAGAGGTAGGCCATTAAGGATGATCTCATTTAGAATGTAGTTTTGTATGTTCCCACTTTTTCCATCTTGGTAGGTGGATGCTATTAATAGCATACTCTTACTGGATGAATCTACCTAGGAATGGTTGCTACTGATCCCTCCCCATAGTTACCTGTTTTATTTTTGACTGAATTAATCACTTTCATGGAAATGGAGAATCCTTTTTATAAAAAATACTTCAAAACATACTTGCTTATATGGTCTTACTGTCATATGTCAGTAATCAAAAAAATTCAAAAGTATTTTCTTCAGATACTTTCATTTTCCTCTTACTGCAATGTTCAGGTGGAGCTGTATGCATTCATTCATTTAATAACTATTTCTTGCATACTTACAATATGCCAAGCACTGTTTTATGATGATGGGTTTCTAAGAGAACCATTTCAGATGTCTCAGCACTGGTAACTGACTAAATATTCAATTCCAAGTTGTTTAAAGACAGCGTTTTTGCTTCCTCTGCATTTACATTGTGCAATTCAATACCTCCTGCTTTATGAATACCATTGTGGGAGGCTGAATAATGGGCCCCAAAGATGTCTTTGTTCTAATCCACAGAATCTGTATTACCTTATATGGCAAAAGGGACTTTGCAGATGTATTAAATTAAGAATCTTAAAATGGGGAGATTATCCTGGATTATCTAGGTGGGTCCTAAATGTAATCAAATTTTCTTGTAAAAGGAAGGCAGAGGGAGATTTAACTAACTGAAGGAAAGAAGGCAATGTGAGTACAGAAGCAGAGATTAGAGTGAGTGCAGCCAAGGAATGCAGATAATCACCAGAAGCTTGAAGAGGCAAGGAACAGAGTTTCCCTTGGAGCTTCCCAAAGAAACCAGAACTGCCAACACCTTGATTTTAGCTTTGTGAGATTCATTTTGGCCTTCTGGCCTTTGGAACTTTAAGAGAATAAATACCTGTCGTTTTAAGCCACTAAATTTGTGGTAATTTGTTACAGCACCAATAGGAAACTAATACAACTGTAGACCTGGGTTTTGAGCATAATTATGACTTGTGAAAGTGGAGTCCAGGATATCTCTAAAATCACTAATGTCATTCATGAGTTAGCAGTTTTACAAATTCCCCCCATCAGCTAAAAAAATTCTTGAGGGATTATCCCTTATGGCTCCCTGTATCTATTAAGGAGGCAGAATAATGTGAGAAGGCACTTTGGAAATAGAGAAGTCTAGGTTCAAGTTCTTGCTCCCACAGAATTTGTCAAAATTAGTGTGGATAGAAATGTCCACATAGATTTGTCAAGATTTGTCCCAGATGCTAACAAAGTAAAAATAAAGCACCTAGATGAATAACCTAAGGGCTTCTAATATAATACTAGCCTTAGGTACTTTTACCAATTCAACTAGTTCATCTACAGAAAAACATCTTTCTCATGGAATAAAATTAAGTTTAGAATATTCCATTAAGTACCATTACCCATGTTTGGTAAAATTGTAAGGAATTTAGAAAATGACTTTGAACTCTCAGGACTGATACTATGAACCTGAACATTATTGACTGAAAAAGCTTTGCTAGGAATGCTCCCACCCCTACCACCCTCCTGGTGTAATCAAGTCAGGACAAATGCTGTGTAGACACCTAGTTAGGTGCCTGCCTACCCAGGTACCACTTAGAAGTAAATGTACAAAATCCAAAGACTGGTGTAGACCTTCATCAGGGACACAAGTGGTAATATTTGAAAGAATCATGGAGAACCAACCAGTGTTACTTGAACAACATTATTTGCCCAGAATTGTAGAGATTAATGAAGAGACTTCATCTGTCACTTTCCTTTACTCTGTATATACATAAGAATGCCTTTGGAATATTTTGGAGAATTACCTGTGGAGACCTCCTAAAATGACTGGGACATTTTGATAGAGGGTATATTAATTATATAACCATAAAGCCACTTTATTCTATGTGGGAACAAAAGACAGAATAGAAAGTGATTTATTGAGAGGATTTAAAATACAGTTAAGGACAAATAGTTTAAGGGGGGAGGAGGCAAGATGGCTGACTAGAGACATTGGCCACCAGATCATCCCAAAAAAGAAGAAAAAGTTTCAGGTGAAATAGCATAGCCCAGGTGGAATACTGAAGGAAAGGTGACGGAATTTATCCTTATCGGAGATCCCGTGGGAAGAAATTGCTGAGCAGAACAAGAAGGAGCAAGATTTTGGTAGAGACTGACCACCAAGGGATTTGGAGTTGGGGCAAAGGGTAGGTGGGAGTGTTTACTTTTCCTTCCCTCACACCTGTGGCAGTCTACCAGCTCCCAATTTGCAGAGAGCCCTTCTACCCCGATGAATGCAGGCACTGCTGCCATCAGTGAACTGAGAGCTTCTTGGGAGCAGTGCACCAGGCTGCGGGCCCACACAGGGTCACCTCCTCCCACCACAGAGCCGAGCTGAGACAGCAGGCACCATATTGCCTGTGCACACTCTGGGTGCCTCTATCCTGCTGGGGAAGTCACAGTGCCTCAGTCTCCTTGTTACTGGATCCCACACAAACATTCCCCAGCACCCACTTGGACTGTGACAACCACAAAGGAACAGGGAGACACATGAGAGCAGCAGTATCCCTGGAGTTCTGAACCGTAGGGCAGGCTGTGTCAAGGGGCTTGGGAAGGGCTGTGAATGGTTTCTAGGACAGAGGAAAGCAGAATGCAAACTCTTCTGCTCCAGACAACCCCTGGCTTGTGATCAGAAATTGTCTGCACCCCTCCCAGTGGAGACCCAGGTGCAGAGAGGAAGCCATAAAGTAGGAGAGTGTCCCCACTCCAGAGCAGAAGCTGCGCCAGAGCCTGAGAAGGGATGTGGAGATGGGCCCTTCCCCTCTTCCAACCACCTAGTGCTGCAGACATAGCTGCCTCTTCTCTAGAGCACAAACTTTTGATGCAGGTATGCTGCAGAACAGGCAGTTCTAGGCTTGTGGGGGGTGGGAGTGTGCCCCCAATAGTACTCTGCTCACTGCACCCAGGTTTTGCACATAGGGTGCAGCTTATTTCCCTCCATTCATGGACAGGCAGTGTTTTTGCAGCTGTCCTGACTGGGGCCTCTCAGCCCCTGGGCCTCTACATCACTGGATCCACAGCAAACACTCCGCAGCACCCACTCAGACCAGGGAACAGTGGGTCTCCTGGACCCTGGGCATTCAGGGCAGGTTGCTTCCAGCTGAGAGGAGAGTGCAGCAGACCAGAGAGCCCTTAAGAACAAAGACCAAGGCACCAGCTCCCTCCCATTTGGGCCTTCTCCTCCTCTTCCCCTCCTCTGCACACTGCGCCAAGGTGGCAGCGGCTGTTTCCACTTGAGACCAGTGAGGGTTCCATGATTAAGCCGGGGCACTTGGGAACGGCTGCACCACCTCTGGGTGTGCCTATCACACTCAGGCTTCTACAGAGCTTGAGGCTCACTCCTTTCTCTCTAAAGAGCCACAGCAAGTGCTTTTGTGTGCCACAAAGACAAAAACTACTTCCTCTGCTGAGGGACTAGCAGTCCTGAGCTGTCTGTCTCTTCTGGGAGGAGTTTAACCCCCTGGAGGCAAGTCTCTGGCACAACACCTCCCCCACTGGGGCATTTCAGTGACAGCCCCCAGCCATTCTGGGGGCCCAGCATACCTACAGAGGTTTGAGCTTTCTCCACTACCTCTGATGCGGCCAGGCAAGGAAGGGAGTGGGGATGAGAAAAAAATATTCCATGCAAATGGAAAGCAAAAGCAAGCAGGAGTAGCTATTCTTATATTAGATAAAACAGATGTTAAATCAACAATAGTAAAAAAAGACAAAGATGGTCATTATATAATTATAAAGGGAGCAATTCAACAAGAAGATATAACAATCCTAGATATATATACACCTAACACTAGAGCTCCCAGATTCATGAAACAGATACTACTAGACTGAAGAAAAGGAATAAATAGCAACATAACAATAGTGAGGGAATTTCAACACTCCATTGACTGAACTAAACAGATCATTGAGGCAGAAAATCAACAAAGAAATATTAGACTTAAATGGGACTCTAGAACAAGTGGACCTAACAGACATTTACAGAATATTCTACCTCAAAACTGCAGAATATACATTCTTCTCATCAGCACATGGAACATTTTTGAAGATAGACTGTATATTAGGCCATAAAACAAGTCTCACCAAATTAAGAAAAATATTGAGGCTGGGCACAGTGCCTCATGCTTGTAATCCTAGCACTCTGAGAGGCTGAGACAGGAGGATTACTTGAGTTTAAGAGTTTAAGACCAGCCTAAGCAAGTGCAAGACCCTGTCTCTACTAAAAATAGAAAAATTAGCCAGGCGTGGTGGTGCGTGCCTGTAGTCCCAGCTGCTTGGGAGGCTGAGGCAAGAGAATCGCTTGGGTAGAGGAGTTTGAGGTTGCAGTGAACTATGACGATGCCACTGCATTCTGCCCAGGGCAACAGAACAAGATTTTATCTCCAAAAAAAATCTAAAAAAAATTCTAAAACAACAAAAATTGAAATCATACTGTATATTTTCTCAGACCACAATGGAATAAAACTAGCAATCAATTCCAAGAGAAACTCTCAAAATTATACAAATACATGGAAATTAAACAATCTGTTGCTGAACAATCTTTGGCTCAATGATGAAATCAAGATGGAAATAAAGAAAATTTTTGAATTGAATGATAATGGCAACACAAACTACCAAAATCTCTATGATAAAGCAAGAACAGTTGTGAGAGGGAAGTTTATGGCACTAAATGCCTACATCAAAAAGACAGAAAGATCAAAAAAGAGTCTGCATAGCCAAAGCAATCCTAAGCAGAAAGAACAAATCTGGAGACATTACCTTACCTGACTTCAAATTATACTACAAGGCTATAATAACCAAAACAGCATGGTGTTGGCATAAAAGTAGACACCTAAATCAATGGAACAGCATAGAGAATTCAGAAATAAAACCATATACCTACAACCAACTGATCTTCAACAAAACAGACAAAAACATACACTGGGGTTAGGATGCCCTATTTAATAAATGATTCTTGGAAAATTTGATAGGCACATACAGAAGAATGAAACTGGATCTATATGTCTCACCATACACAAAAATTAACTCAAAATGGATTAAAGACTTAAATGTAAGACCTCATAAAAATTCTAGGAGAAAACTTAGGAAAAACTCTTCTGGACATTGGCCCAGGCAAAGAATTTATGACTAAGACCCCAAAAACAAACACAACAAAAATAAAAATAAATAAATGGGCCTTAATTAAACCAAAAAGTTTCTGCACAGCAAAAGAAATAATCAACAGAGTAAATAGACAATCTACAGAGTGGGAGAAAATATGTGCAAACTACACATCCGACAAAGGACTAATATCCAGAATCTACAAGAAACTCAGACAACACAGCAAGAAAAATACAAATAACCCCATTAAAAGTGGACAAAAGACATGAACAGACATTTTTCAAAAGAAGATATACAAATGGCCAAGAAACATTAAAAAATGTTCAACATCAGTAATCATTAGGGAAATGCAAATTAAAACCACAGTGAGGTAACACTTTACTAGTCAGAATGGCCAATACTAAAAAGTCAAAAAACAATGATGCTGATGTGGATATAGTGTAAAGGGAACGCTTATACACTGTTGGTAGGAACGTGAATTAGTACAACCTGTATGGAAAACAGTATGGGGATTCCTCAAAGAACTAAAAGTAGATCTACCATTTGATCCAGGAATCCCACTACTGAGTATCTACCCAAAGGAAAAGTCATTATATCAAAAAGACACATGCACCTGAATGTTTATCACAGCACAATTCACAATTGCAAAGATATAGAATCAACCTAAGTGCCCATCAACTGATAAGTGGATAAAGAAAATGTGTATTTTAATATTTACAATGGAATACTCCTCAGCCATAAAAAAGAACAAAATGATGTCTTTTCCAGCAAGTTGGATGGAACTGGAAGCCATTATCCTAACTGAAGTATCTTAGGAATGGAAAAGCAAATACTGCATGCACTCACTTATAAGTAGGAGCTAAATGATGGGTGCACATGGTCAGAGTGGTATGATGGACTTTGGAGACTCAGAAAGTGGGGAGGGTGGTGCGGGATCAAAAATTACCTATTAGGTATGATGTACACTATTGGGTAATGGGTATACTAAAAGCCCTGACATCACCACTATACAATTCATCCATGTAACAAAAAAACCACTTTTACCCCTAAATCTATTGAAATTAAAAAAAAAAGTTTAAGACACCAGGAAAAAAACAAGGAAGATAAGAAGCTTAAAAAAATAATAGCCAAAAAGGACTGTGATAGCATATAGAAAATTCTGAGAAATGCAATGGAGAATTAAGCATTTTTGGAGAGAATCTTGAAGAATTATTGAATGTGAGGTAGTTTGGTTTTCTTTGAAAGAAAAATTCTCATTCTTCTAAAATTCTGTAGGCAATGACCTGTGTTTGAAGGGTGGTTTAAAGTACTAAGCTGTTAATATTTGGAGAGTTTACTTTTGGTAAACTCTGAAAATGATGGCAATTTCAGGAGTAATTAGGAAATGCTGATATTAGTACTCTGATATCTTAGAGTACTCCTTATGTGGATGACTTCGTTAGGGACTTGAGGTCTTCCTGGTAGGGATTTATTTTTGTAATTTTCACTTTTTCCCCCCAATTTAGAAAACCCATGAAGCTCATTGTTTAAGAGAGCAGCCCTGTTAGCTGAGCCTGTAAGGTAAGCAGGCCAACCTTTGAGCAGACAGCTGTCCACATTGCACAGCTGCCCAGTCAAGCAGCTCCCAGACAGGCAGCTGCAGTTTGGAGTCAGGGCAACCTACATCCTTCAGTATTCAACCCTTGTCTTCTGATGGCTTTCTCTCTGAGGGGGTGAACTGTTCTCACAAATTCAGTTGTGTTTATCCTGGTGTGTCATCCAATTTTGTATACAGTAAGCTAAAACTAAACCAAGAAACGACTACCTATGAATCAGCAATAGTTTAATGCAACTGGGCCTATATGCACTTTTATAAGAGGTTAATTATCTGGCATGATTTTGTAATTGGACAAGGAAACTGACTTAGGGTAACTGTGATTATATAACCACAAACTATGCAAATAAAAGTTTCATCTCTTGTGTCTCTGCTATTTATTTTCAATTTGCTTTCCGGGTACTTTATTACATACTGCAAGGGGGTGTGCATTTCTTTTTCATTTCAAGTTCTTAGCATTTTCTCCATCTTTCTCTCCCTCTCTCTCTGCCCATCCCCATCCCTCTAAGCTGAGAACTTCTGGTGCATACACAGAGAATACAAGATGGGCTCCTTTGTGTGATTTTGCCACCCACGTTGAAGTTTCTCTTCAGTATAATCCTAGGAACTTATTCTTGGGAAGTGATATTGTAAGGGTCTCACACTTCTGCAATTGGGCAACATCAGGATGAGGCTGGGTATCACCCCAGAAATACAACACAGTGGACCAGGCTATTGAAAGTCCCCAGGGCATATGTGTTCATCATATCCCAGCAGGATTGAAATAAGTTGACTACCAATGCTTATTTTATAAGAAACTGATTTTGGGATTCCAGTGACCCAAGGGTTTTGTATGCTGTTTTGACACTCCCTTTGAAAATATTTCTTCCTCCACTTCTTTTTAAGAAATTAGAGACTTGGAGGTCAAAGCTGATAAATTATTTACTTATAATGCAGGTACAGACTACAAACAGTATACACTGTCACTGTTTTATTGAAAGTGCTTTCATCAGTGACAAAAACAAAATATTCCCTATGAAAACTCTATTTCCAAGGGGAGAAGTATTGGATGAATGTAAAGTAATCCCTAGGGCTTTCCTAAAATAGCAGAGATTCTCATCTGAGTGCTTTTGAGTTTCCTGCAGTATTCATGAACTCAGTATTACTCCCAAAATCTAGAAACATGGAAACTGAAGCCAGCTAAGTCTTTTAATAAGTTTTAATTATTATAAATAATTTTGAACTTTAATAAGTTTAATAAGTTCAAAATTCAGGTAAAAGTCTTATGTTCTAGTATTTGATTTGAAAACATAGTTGTTGTATAGTTACTACATGAAAAAGACCTGGAAATCTAGTCAGAATAAGTACTTAATCTTCTTTATATGACGTCTCTTGCTGGAGATAAAAAATATTTAGTAAATTTAGTAATTTTAGTAAAATTAGTATTTGTGTGGAAAAGTGATCTGGACACACTATACACAAAAAACCAAATCTCTTTATATAATTTATTTAAAATTTATTGAGTTTCCTGCACTCTTACAAATGTAACATTCTTGTATACAACATTCATTGAAGAGGTACAATTCTTATTTTGAGGTGGCACAGATTTAGACAATTTTTTCAGTGAATATTCTTTCATTAGGAAATTTAACTACAAGCTGTATTTCTGTAGAAAGTTGCTAGAAATTCTATTCCTAAGATAAAATTCAATTTTTCTATCTCAAAATGACCACAGGCAAACAGTACATGGCTACTGTCTTACACCTTCTATTATAAGCAGAGTAATTTCACAGTGGAGTTTTTTCAAACAGAAATTAAAAAAATATATTATTTTCAGGAAGAAGCTGACCTGGATAAAGAATGTGCTGCTAGACATCATTAGGAAGTTATCAATCAAGTGATCAAGAATGTGCTTTGCCATAGAATTTCCCTGGGAGCTTCCCTCCCAGCTAGGACCCCATCAGTCAGTGGAAAAACTCCCCTCAGAGACATAGACAAACCCTAAGAGGGAATGGAAGGGGAGAGTGATCCACACCTCCAGGAATGCACTTCTGTGTTCTCTGGCTTAACACAAATCTCGCCTTTTGGGTTTCAGAGTTCTGTCCTCCCCACTCTCTATCTCTGTATTACAGCACTGGCATTGGGACAGAAGTCAAGAAAGTGACAAAATGAGTCACAGGTCACTGAGCTCTAATTAGTTTCTGTGTCTTGAACTATATTTTCTTACTGACTACTGAGTGTCTTATGGAGGAAAAACAAAACAAAACAAAACAAACAAACAAAAAAACCCCCACAAAAACAACAAAAAAAAGGCTGAGGTCGGTGCAGGAACAAGGAAATGGGTGGTTAGCTGGAACACACTCATATCGGTTCCCCACCTACCTCAAAATTCCCAGGGGGCAGACGGTGCTTGTTACAATGCAGGTTCTTGGTCCACACCCCATACCTATGGACTCAGAATCTTTGGAGGGAAACTCAGGAATCTCAGAATCTGCCTGTAAACAAACATCCAGGATAATTTCGTGATCCACCTGGGATCTATCCATACAGCCTTCAAGAAGCAGGATCCCTGCCCCACTTAGAGAACCTACTTTTCTTCCCCAGACTCCATTTCTCTTTTTATCCATTCTTACTTTTTCTCTTTATTAGCATTTAATGTTAATCATTCTGCATTTGATCATTGCTGGAACGTTTTCTACTTTTAAGTAACAGGCTTTTGGGCTCAGGCTATACGAAATAAGCCTTCAACTTGCACAGCTGCCAGTAAGTTCACTGGACACTTCATTTCCAAGGCTTTTTCAAAATTAGGTTTAGTAACTTTGTTTCCAGATGGGGAGTGTATTAGAAGAGATGGAAAAGCAGCCTTCTTGAGCACTGAAGTTTCAATGTTGGTAACACAAAAGTGGGGTGGGGAGAGGGAAATAAAACATCACTCAGTATAGGCTACTTCCCTGATCATCACCATCATCGTCAAATCATCATTTCAAGGGCAGTCATTCTGGATTCCCATGGCTTTGTCGGTGAGTTTTTCATTACACACCAGAGAAAAACACTTCCCAGGGTTTCCTCAGTGACACCAGCAAGTTCAGTGTTAGCATTATTTTGGACTCTCAAAGCATGGAAATTAATCCAATAATTTATATGGTCAATTTGATATGAAAAATTGTTTTCTAAGCATTTCAAATCTAAAATTTTTACTGGGCTATCAGAACTAGGTCTTAATGGGATCCTTTCTCTTGCAACATGTTACTACTTGACAGTGGATATAGGGTGAACGGAATGGGAGGTGTTTGCAGGCATAGGCCTACCCATATGCACACAGCCTTCTAGAAAGATCCTATATGCAATAAATAGAATATGCAGATGTTTAAAAGTAACAAAAGCAGGTCAATGATTGCCTCAGGGAGGAGGATGGGGAAGAATTTATTACAAAGGCGGGGAAAATTGGGAGTTGACAGATACGTTCACTATTATGTTTGTGGTGGTGTCAAGAGTGTATATATATGTCAAAATGTATCAAGTTGTACAGTTCAAATATATGAAGTTTATTATGTCAGTTATACCTTGAGCTTAAAAACAACTTGAAATGACAAAAAAAATTCTAGAAACCACTTAAACTACTAAAGAACTGGATTAGAATAATTAAGCCAGAATGGGTGCCTAAGATAATAGTATTAACATTATTTTCTCTAACAGTATTAAGACGTTCAATTACTTACCTTATTAATTAAAAGTGTTAGAAGAAATAGGTGAAACCCAAATGAGATTATACCTTGTTTTATGAAAACTTAATATTCCTCTCTCTACAAATACCCTAACTTGTATTTAGAAGGAAGGCATGGCTAGAAAAAAAATTTGCAGAAAATAAGAACATTTTTGTTTTATGTTTTTTCCTACCAATCTGGAGATACCAAAGTAACTAATAATATGCTTTTATGGGGTAATTTTTAATCCATGAAAAACTAATAGTGTTCAACAGGAGGCTAAATGAAGTGGTTTCCAATATTGAATGACTCTGAAACTGTGCATAAATACTGTATATTTTACAAACACTTAATGACAGTGCAAAAGAACATACATGTGTACCCATGCCCTTCACTATGTTAGGGAACCAGAAGGTTGGGGAAAATGAATCAAGTAAGATACTGTTTTGGAAAACAAAAGGATGCATATAACAGATAAGTGCTTTTCCACTTGAGTCACCTGTAAGCTGCCTTAATCATGAAGTCTCATTTGCTTAAGATGTTGGGCATGTTGGTTCATCACAGCAATTATTAAAGAATTCAATTCTTTACATCTCATTTTGGAAGAAATAAAGCTAAATCTTTCTTAAACAATTTGCCATTTTCCCTAAAAGCAAAGGCTGCAAAAAAGGTCTTACAATTCAGTAACAAATGTGTGCTGTTACAATTATGTATCAAAGTTAAACAAAGTCAGGTTTAGTTTAACAGAATGATTCATGAAATGTACAGTTTAAATGTATCAATTTTACAAAAGAAATTCAATTAAGACTTAGAGGATCTAATCCTGCTTTGACAAGCAGTATTCTAAATGACTGGGAAACTTTTTGAAAAAAGCAAAACACTTTAATCTTTGTTTCATTTATACATATTTTTCCATCTTTCCCCAAAAGAACATTTCTAGAGCACAAATAGCTTCATAATTGTTTAATTAGATACATTTTATATATCCTGAACATAATGGCTCCCATATAAATAAACTAATATTTTGTACACAAACTTTATTTGCTGTGCCACATTCATAATATACTGGGCCAAGTGCAAACATTTATTACACCCCCTGGTGTATGAAGAACTCCGCTCCCACAAACACTTCATTATCTAGGACGACAGAGAACAAGATTAGACAAGATGGATAATTAAAATCCACAATGTAACAACAAAAATGTACTTTAGATTATGATTATAAACTCTTCTCCAGCCACAGCTGCAACCAATACAAAGCAAAAACAGTTTAATCAGGTTTTCCTCCCTAAATCCAACCCCCAACCCACTGCTCCTTGAGGCAGGATCTAATAATTGATTAGTGGAATCGCTGAAAGGCAGGGACAGAATAATCAATTAAGAGGAGCAAAAGGTATAGAAAGTTGACAACTTGGCATCTCTTGTATTGAAAATCCCATGGTTTCTCTTATCTAGAAAATTACGTTGGGTTTTTTTCCCCACATATAATTGATATGTATCATTAAAAGTCAGCTTAAATGAGGTTTATTTTTACAATTGTCTGGAAATTATGGGGGAGGTATTTTAAAAATAATCCATAAAAAATGACTTAATTAAAAAAGAACCAATAAAATAACGGTAAAATCAGAGAGTAAATTTGCACCCTGAGTGGCAGCACATGGAATTAATTAGTTTCTGGTAGGCCTCCACAAGTGCTGGTGTGTGCCCTTGATGTGGTCAGTCTAGCCAAGTCCACAGAATCATCGTCACTTATTACTGCTCTCCTTAATGGCCACCTCAAATGAGACGAAGGAGCTTATGAATAAACCAGGTAATAAGTATAAAGACATATTAAGTCCTCCTCTATCCTAGATCATTTTAGGAAAACAATTTAGAAAGTGCCCCTTTTGCATCCATTGAAGTACATTAAAAAAAAGCTCCATAAATAAAAACGTTTATATAAAATTCTAAGGAATAAATCAGGTCTTACCATGAGAATGATCTAATATTCTACCCTCTTGCTGTTTAGTCTCGAAAGCCCAAATACTATATAGATAAAAATTCCAACAGAATTAAGTCTCATAATTTTATAATCATCATGTCAATAAAAAGCTAAAAAAAGACGGGGGGATGAGGCCATCACACCAGTATGAGTACTTGACAGGGGACATTAGTGAATTGGGTACTATAGAAGTAGTATCTAAAACGTAACTGATCACTTGAATTGGAATAATCAGGATGTCTGAATCCTAAAAGAGATTCTAAATCTGGGACATTATAAAATGTGTTGATTTTAATTAATGTGACATTTTCCTCATTCTTATCTTGAAAGCCTAATCAGTTTCAGGTTACCTCTGACCAACATTCACCCACCAGATTTGCAGCATGAACTTAATATTGGGTAAAGGTCCTCTCTATTATTTTTTCTTTTTCTCAATGATAAGCCAAATGCTAGGTACAGTGTTTGCTTCCCTGATAGGTCTTGGGTCCTTTTCTGCTGCCTGAAATCATGTCTGTTGGTCACCTGATGCCTCCCCTTCCTACTCCTCCACCTGTATTACCTTTACTTGGCAGGATTCTTTTCTAATATTTAGACTATTTTGGTACTGTTCAGGGAGTGCTAGTAAGTACAGACCAGAACTACGTTAAATAGTATTTAAAGCTTCACCAACCGTAGGAGAACAGACTTCCGTGAGGAAGTCAATAGAATTCTAATTAAATTCTAATTAAAATTAAAGGCATGTATCTCAGGATGCCGATAAAATCACGTCAAGATGAATGAACAAAAGAATAATCAATAACAAAGGGAAGATTTTACTACCACAAGAGAAGCCACCTATAGATTTAAAATGGGAATGAAAGGCATAGGGTGGGTGTTGCTGAAGTGGAATGCTTAGCTCTGGAGATGGCTTAGGGGATTTGCCTGAGAATGAAATTCCATTCTAAACTAACGCAAACTGTACACATAGCGTATGACGCAGATGAAAGGAGGGATGAGTTTTAGGCTAACTAAAATATTGCTCCATCTAGTGGAAACTTAAGAGTCTTTTCATATGCTCTCAGCAGCTTTTTATTTGATGGTATATCAGCCATTATTAGGATGCTGATAATGCTGAGGAGAAATAACACTGAAATCAACACCTCATAACAAAAGGTTACACGTCAGGAAACCTTGTTATCAGAGTTTAAAACAACCCTTAAATTCTGATGGTAAGAATCCAAGAATAAAAATCTAACTAAGAATAAAATACATGTAATTTTATAATTCTCTAGGAAAATCTCTAAGGAGATTTTTTAAAAAACATACAGGCATTTATATAGTCATCTACGTGCAGAAACTTAGGAATACTGATGCAAGTTTCCTACAAAAGCCTGTGTATATTAGTGGAGGAAAACAAATCCTGAAGTATGCGGAACACATTTCTGCCCCCCATCCCCTTTAAGATGGATAAATTCCTTAGCTTAAGTTTTACATCTCTGCCAATAGCAAGGTAAATGCTTAATATGTAGTCATGTATCATATGGAATCACCTGATGAAAATTTGAAATATGATTTTGCATAGAATTCATTTAAACAATGCAAATAAGCTACTAGCATTCTTGCTTCTGTTCTCAGTGGAATTCGACTAGTGCCAATGGGGTGGGCGTAGGGTAGAGATGTGGATTACATTGTGCTTCACTCAAAAACAGTTACATTTAAGGTACTACTAAGCCCACACAGGAATTCTGTATGCTTTTTGTTATTTCCTTTTGAAGTTTTAACACTGATGACAAATGTCCAAATCAAATCTAGATTTTGCCAAATAATAGGGCACACTGTGAGGTTAGGTAGAAGAGGGATGGTTTATTATCTGGACACAGGACAGGAACTTAAAGAGCAATGTGAGTACAGAGATCTATTTAGCACACTTTTTCCTTCTTGCCCTTCAGACATACGATATAGTAACTGACTTATCAAAGTAAAGCACATCTTGTTCACTTTTTAAAACCCATTAAAGTTAGTCTCATAATTGTTCTGATCGAGAAAGTGAATCATGCCATGATTCAAAAAATCTGTTCTTCGCATAAACCTATGAGCACACGTTTAAAAAATGATTTATTGTACATCTTTGCATTTCTTAAGGCATGAACAATGGCATACAGATGGAAGAGGTTCTGAGAAGCATCACGTCTTTTTTGACAAGGCCAGCACAAGCACAGCACATCAAACAGACACACTCGAAGTCTGAGCTGACTGCTGCTGCCCAGGAGCTCCTACGATGAGGGATGGTGCTTCCGGACAACGGACCAAATGCGAGGCTTATATGCTGTTTCTAACTCTCTTGATCAGCTTTAAGCACCAGTTACTGTCTGTTCTTTTTCACAAACTCTTCAGACTTTGGATTTTGTATTATGCTCCTTTTATTCTGCTTTCTGAGGAGGGTATGGATGTTTTTTAAGGAATATGGTTGCAGCAAAACAGAAAGGATCCAAAAGTGGTTAGGGGCCTTATCTAATGCACTTCTGAAAGTCCATTATAAAGATGAATAGAAAAGCAAATGGTAGGTTTTCAGTCGACCCAGAAACCACGCGTAGCAATAAGAAATATAATTGTGCATAGTTATTTATTCATTCAGAGTGTGATATGTGGCTAGCTCTATGTTCCCAGTTTACCAAAGAACAGGGCTGTCTACTTTGCTAAACCCAGGGTCCTTTCGAAGTTCCCAGTAGGTGTCATTAGAAACCCAGGCTTCTCTTTGATTGGCATCAATAACTTTTCTGTGAAAATAAAAATCAACATTAGCCACAAATCACATCAAGATGACCCGATAATTGGACCCTTTCCTATATATTAGACATGTATATATAAGCAATGCTTTGTAAACCAGTTAGTGTCCTATCTGCTAACTATTGATGATTTGACTATTTTTAACCAGAAATGAACGTGTTTTTGTTGTTAAATATTTGAAATGGAAGTAGGTAGGGTCATGGAGAGAGGAACTGAGGGCAGGAATAAATCACCTCCAGGCAGGCATAGAAAGTGAAGATCCCCAAACAAAGCATATACAGATACTGTAACTAAGAGCTTCCGGCTCCAGACCCATGAGAGTAAGTTCTCCTTCACTTGTAAGGAAAAGCATGCAACATCAGTAACTCTAAAAGCCTCTGCAGGATCCCTGTCCAAAGAGCACACTTCAGACATGTGAAGGGCAAGGCTGCATTTCTGCCCCAGAGCAGTCATGAGATGGCAAGTCTAAAGGATACAAGGTTACCCTAAGCTTTTCTGTCCTGGTTCTGGAGGGCAACAGATGGATTGGAAATCTCAGATTAATCTGTGTGATGTATATATAATCCTGCAAATAATCCTGTAATAATCACCTACTATCATACCACAGAGAGACCAAATCTGAACAGACACAAGCTTTGTGTGATAGAAATAAAATTAAATCCTAATAAATCTTGTGGGCAGTGGGGTCCCATTCAGTCTGTGGCCGAGGGAGTGGAAACCAGTTCCCACCATTCTAAAGGGGGCAGCTGAAGGACAAAGAGCCTTCTGGGCGAGACCCTCACTCTCTTTTCCTGCCCACAAAAAGAAAAGCTGTAGAGAATAATTTCTTACTATAGTTACTAACTTTTCACAAGTGCAAAATCTGATTTGATATTTTCACTTCTAAAAGCAAAGTTACCAAAATCAGTTTAGTTTTTCTACATTTAAGTTCCCTGGATACCAAACTATCTCCCATTTTCTTTTCATTTACCTGGCAACCATTGTTTTCATTGTTCATGGCAACCATTTGCAAAACATGAACTTGTTATGGGAATGAACTGGTTATGGGAATGAACTGACTTACTTAAAAAATTTTGGTATATGTTCAAGATTGTTTTCTTCCATGTATCGTCTTCGAGATCTCTGGAGTTCCTCTACTCTTTGCTTCTCTGCTGCTGCAGCTTCTAAATTTCCTTCTTCCAAAAATCTAAGCAGAAAGCAGTTGGTATTTTAATATATTACCCTTTTTTCTGAGAAAAAAATCTCTTGTGTACACAATTACATTCTGGTTGCTGTGAACAGAACATACGGCACAGTAACACTCTGGCAATGTCCCTCACCTCTGCCCCGGGCCATACTACCTCTTTCTGTCCATCAATCAACATGCTTCTGTGTACATGACCCGAATTATTGCAATAAGCAATATAATGGTAGGAGTGAAAGGTAAGTGATTTGGCCTTGAAGACTTTCCTGTGCTGTCTGGGGTTCTACAACTTGAGATTTTCAGGACGACTGCAGTGCCTGGGGTTAGAACAGCAAGAAGTCACAAGTTGTGCTTCTTTTCCATATTATGAAAAAAGCACTTGTTAAAGGCTATAGAATGGAGGATGGTAACTGGCTGTTTTCCGTCTATTTTGAGAACAGATTGAGAGGGAAGGAGTTTTCCTGTTTTATTGGAGAGAGTAAACTGATGAAAAAAGAAAAGGTAACAGGGAAAATTACAAAAGGGCACAGAACAGGAAATGAACGGTAAATGAAATTCAGAAAGAGAATACTGAAATAGAATTGAGAAGGAAAAAGCAGACCCAATGGTGATTTACAAATGTTTAAATTTTAAAACGAGAGCAAAGAATAGAGATACAATATGATATACATCGTATATTTTATCGTATAGTTTATTGACAAATTTGAATGTTAAACAGTGAGACCGTATGTTCTAGAGGGGGGTGGGTGGGAATTGAATAGTCAATACTGAGAACATTTTGACAGAAGACAGATAAAGCTATAAATACATGGGAAATAGAGAACTGGTCTCGGATAGAATTTGTATGGCATATAGAACTTTTGGGAAAAGGAAAATGAATTCCTAGGACTAGACATCATGACTTCAGAACTATATAAGAATAAGAAAGACAAGAATCAGAAGGTATTAAAGGTATGGCATTTGGAGTACATCTCACATCCTGTGGGATCAAAAGCATATTGAGAAAACTACAGACTTTCACTCAAGGCATTTCTGGGTGCCCCTGTAACTTATCCTGTTATTCTTCAGTTTAAAAGATACTCCATGTTACAGTTGTAGAAGTAAAGAGGCCCAAAACACTGAGTGATGAGTGATCCTATATTTAACGAAGACTTTATGAATTTGCAGACTTTGGTAAATTTTTTGCGGGGGGAGAAGAAACTTTCTGTTAAAAAAAAATCTGTGTTATCTTTTGTGGGGAACTTTGTGTTGAGATAATCTCCTGTTATAATCATCCTATGAATACTGCTTTATGTAGCACAGAAAACTCAACTATTGTTGAGTGAATAAGGGAATGAAGAAATGACTTAATGAATAAGTGATGGTGGTGAAAATAAGTCTTGATGACCTCTAAAGCCCCATGCCATGAGCTAGTCTACATCTTCAATACCACTGCCATCCTCACCTTTGATCTGGCCGGAATCGGGCATCTGTTGGTGGAAGGAGATCTTTTAGTACAGGATCTAATTCATTGAGCTCAATAGCAAACCTCGTGAAGCCATAGTAGAGCTCATAGTTAGTTGGCATGGAACCTGGAATGAGACCAATGACCACTGTGAGAGGCAAAAGGCTTACAGAACTGGAAGAAGCTGACTTACCTTGGTGCTTAATTAATACCAGCACTAATACCAAATTTGTAGTCATAAACACTAGATTATAAATTTTTTCAAGTGAATTAAATTGATGATATTTTGCTAGGTGGGAAACTTTACGTTGATGATCAGAACTGATAGATTCACATACTTAATAAAATCCAGTCTTTCAAACAAAACTTTGCACATAACAGTAGTCTTCATTGGCTAAACTAATCCATAATTTTTCTCTCAAGTATTCAATTGGGTAACTAAATGCCAGGGTGATTAACTATGAACATTAAGGTTTCACCAAGAACTCATGTTATTTACTTCCTTTTAGACAATAAAAAGATGCATATCTAAATTAACATTTATTTTTACTTTTTAAGTAAACTTGAAGGCAGGACTTGTGTGCCTTGCTCGGAGATCTATCCCAAGCTCCTAGAACAAAGCCTGATTCATAGTCAGTACTCAATAAATAGTTGCTGAATGAATGAACTAACCACTCTACTAGCAGGAAATTTAAATACTTATTGATGTGTCTTAGGAACGAACAACCAATTTTAAAATTAGGGAGTAACTGAAAATATTTCAATGAAAATAAATGTCATGTGGAGACTTGTTCCATTTATACTTGATATTCAATTATATGGTAATGTATTACCAGAACTCTCTTGATGTCTTTTATTAAATGTCAACATATTGCAGCTTTTTGCTGCTCAACTAAAAAAAAATCACTTATTCTGGTGAGTTATTGAATTTGTGGATTACAGATGTTTGCAGGCTTTCCTTGGTTTTATTAAGACAGAAAATAAATAATGTGAGCAAGGATTTAAGTTTATGTATTTCAATATCTAAATTCTTTACTAAATACACCTAGCTTTTGAAATGTAGGCATTACATTTAGAGTGATTTATCACTCTCTGACCATGTCAGGGTCCTCATCATAAAATAAGCCCAATTTCTGACCACACATCAGAGGTTTGGCCTAAATTTTTTTATTATTAAATATCAAATGTTGGGACATATATAACTTATACATTAAGTATAAATGTGACTATAATTGTCTTAAGCATCCACATTTTTAATCTCACTATTAAAGGAAACATAACATGAACCACATGGGATGACCTGACATTTCCTTTCCTTCTGTCGCTTGTGGTGCCCTCCAAATGCAGGACACTCAGGACGTTCTCACCTGGTCTCCAGATGCACTTTGCAGAGGGGGCCACGCCACAGTAGAGCCCTTCATGCCACTTCCCAAACAGCCGGTGCACCACCTTCCCCTCTTGCCCCATCACAGCCCCCTGGACTTCATTCACGTTAGAATTCCAATAATTCACCTGGGAAAACCAAACCCCAATTAAGGCAGCTGATTGCTTTAATAACATAAATCCCTATAATTTCCATATAGAAATTTTTCTTAACAGTGAAATCCCTCATTCGAACCATTTCCAGACATCTATCTTAAAGTGCTTTATATGGAAGGTTGGCTTTCAAAGTGTCAAGATAGCTTAACTTTTAAGGGATGATTTCTACTCCACGCTATAGCATGGTAGCATAACACAGAAAAGGCTCAGTTTCTGTCCTAAGAACCTAATATTAATTTATAGGTTAATAATTTTTCCTTAGATCCTCTTGTCTTGAATTTTCCCCTTACTAATGGATTTTAATGAATCTCAATTGGCCATGCTGCAGAAATAGTTTGTGAAATAATTTTCACAGTATCTGTAAACGGCAACATTTTATCACGAGGACCCTGTGGTGGCCCTCTTCCAGCCATGCTGCTTCCCAAGGGATGAGAAGTCTATGGGAATTTGCCTACCTGGAACCCATGACTCCCCTTCCAGTTCAGGCCCCAAGTAGGCAGGACCCTAGAATTCCCTGGCCAAAAGGCTCTAAAGCTATTCCACAGCTGGCACAGGGTTTTCATTTATCCACCCAAAGGCAGACCACCCACCAGTGCGTGCACCTTTAGGTCTGAGGAGTGCCCAAGGGTGGCTGTTTGTGGGGTTGTGGACAGAACTGGATGTGTGAACTGGATTGCCTACATTTATGTGTGTGAGACCCCTCACAGTGCAGAACAGAGCCGGAGGTGGGAAGAAAGCAGAAATGGTTTTGGGCCAGGACTGGCTCTCCTGCACTGCCAGCTTCCCAGGGTGGAGTTCTAAAGGGTCCAACCTGGACTTGCAGGTCTTGTTATGAAAGGTATTTTTTTCAAGGTGAAAGGACAGAACATATTTTATTTGAGAGTTTGTAGGCTTGATTTATATAATTTAAATACTACACAGGCTCTGCAAATATTAGGGGCAGGCATGCACTGAAGTTTCTCATAGCCTACAAAACCAAATACACGTATTTCCTGTCAGCACCCAGCCAGAGCACACAGGGATCCTGGCTCTTTGGTTCTAGCCACCTCATCAGTCTATAAGAAAAAAAATAATGGGCAACATCTTGAGCTAAAATAAAGATATTCAATTGAATATAAAAGGATTTATCTAAGAAAATATTAGAGTTTTAAGACTTCAATATGTTACCTGTTTACCATATTAGAATGGGGTCACAAGTCAAGAAGACAGGGGACTGGGTGGGGTTTCTATGCAATGTTGAATTCTGTAGCACACCTAACCAAATATGGGGTGATATTGTATGTTCCACTTCAGACCAGAGACACAGAGGGAAAACGGTGTTCTGTAGGCATTTCTATCTCAAACACCTTTTCTTTTTGACAAAGGTAATACTTTTTGTTGAACTTATTTGGACTACAATAGTAGCAGGGTTGGATGAGTTTGCAGTGACTGGTAGGAATCACCTACATGTCTGTTCTCATCACATGTCCTCAGAAAATGAAAACTGCATTATAATTAGTTCCCTAAAATAAGATCACTTGAACATGTAATCAAGCAGGAATAGAAAGAGAAATATAAACCAGAAGACCTGGTCTGGGCAAAAAGTGTTTTCTGGAATTTTACTTAATGAACTACTGACTGGCTGCTTAAAAGGCTGTCTTTGAAAAGAAATTTGTTGTTTTCCGTTTTGAGATGGTGCCTTTTCTGACCTCCACATCTTCAGAAGCCTGCATGCCTTGAGAAGCTCCATCAGTTCCTTCTGCTTTCTTATCTAAAATGTCTCAAGGACCAATGATACAGGACAGATTCACTTGCTGCTGTTTAAGGTGATTGTTCTATTTCTTCTTTAGGCAGCACTTTGTATTATTTTTCCTTTACTGTTGTATGATATAATTTACCTTGACAAATGTGAGTTTGCAAATGCAAACACTGCTTTTGGTATTTCTAATGGTTACTTCTCCATAATGCTCTATCCATCTTCTCCCACTGAGGATGTTGTGTATGCATGTGGTAACTTTATTCCACACATAGTAATCTCCGTACCTAGTGAAGAATATAACTTTGATTAAAAACAGTGAATACAAATACATGAGTGTTTCTACTAAAAAGAATATTTTCTTTGGCCAAAGCTTCTTTTTCCCTCATTTTCCTCTCCTTTCTTTCTTGAAAGTCTCTATGTGGCCACAAATATTTATGGCATGATTAATTCACTTAAGGAACAATTAAGTACTTTTTATGGGCCAGGTGCTAAAGCTACAAAGTTGAATAGGGCCTGTTTCCTGCACTTCTAGAGCCTAAAGTACGGTAGGAATAGATGGATATTTAAATAAATACTTAAAATAAAATACAATGAGGGCCATAATAGATGAATAAGCAAAGCATCATGGGAACACAGAAGGAACAGTCCTGAGTCCTCAGATCTGCCTGGAACGTGGGCTGAGTGTCAAGGAAGATGTTGTAGAGGAGGTTAGGTTCCATCTAAGCTTGGATGACGGGTAGGAGTGCACTATCGGCCGGGAACAAGCAGCCATAAAGCCACAGGTGTCAGAAGAGCACAAGGCATCTGAGACCTGTGAATGCTGTGCTCCAGGTGAGTGGGTGTGGCTGGAGGCAAGGCTGGGAAGGCCTTCAGTGACATACCAAGGAGTCTAGATTTACCGTGCAGGCAATGGGCCAGCATGGAAGGGGGCCAGGAGGAAAGAGGTACCATAGGGTGTGCATCTAGGAAAGATTACTCTGGGAACACTGTTTCATACTCTAAGTTAAGACCAAAGATGTGAATAATTCTTTGGGAAGAGATTAAGGAACACAACCAAGGTGACACAAATCTAATGCAAATTCTGGGCTGTAAGGTTACAGAATTCCTGCCAAGGAATGAAATGACATAGCTTCAAATCCCATTTAAGATTGCATATTATATATATTTTCAAATAAAATGTTATTCTAAAATAAAATAAAATGCTTCAAGTTTCCACAAAATTTATAAATTGGTATGATGTAGGCACCTTATACATCTAGGAAAATTCTCTTTCTCATGAATTTTCAAATACTGAAAGTTTATTTTATGGTCCTGGGAATACCTCCCTCTCCCCACTTTCATCCTTACCCAGTCCACCAGCAAATTCTGTCATTCAAATAGACAAAAGCAAAACAAAAAACCAACCAAATGAAGAAATACAAACAATCAAGCCCTTGGCCTCAAAGAAAACTTCAATTTATTTAAAAAGATTTATAGGCCATATCCTCTAGAACACAACTATAAACTCTTCTTTGATAACATAACTTAAAATTTAAAATAGTCCCCAGAACTAAGATGAACTAAAAAGTGAAATTATAAATTGTATGGCAAAGAAACTAAACAGGGGAACTTTTATAATAAAATGCAAACCAGCATGGTGACTGGGGCATGGTAGGTACCTGATATTGACTGATGAGTGGAGGATGTGAACAGATGAATGGGAAACTTTGACACATATGCTAAAATTCTCATTTTGGGGGGTAAGGGGGTCCATTCTCAAAACTTTGGTGAAGGTAAGAGAAGCTTTGGGCATACAGGGAAATGGACTCTTGGCAACTTCTAGAATTTAAAATACCATTTCTGATTTAGAAAAGCAGAGAAGAGGCCAAAAGGGAGCTGGCTGAGAGCCACCTACTTTGGAAGCACGACATTCAGTGTTCCAACAGGCAGGATTTCCATCGACTTCCCCCAGAACTTGTTTTTCCATCTGATATCTAAATGACATAGGCAGAGGACAAGAAATATACTCTAAATCTAATCATTTTTTCTGTAAACACTAACTGTTGTTTTACATTTTACAAAGCACTTTTGTAACCACAATTGATTCTACATTGTTGATTTAACATAACAAGTACCCAAAGACGGCCCAAGGTGAAAATATTAACTGTGAACCAAAGAAATCTACTATCTATGTTTCTCTATAATACATACTCCATAATAGTTTTCAAGTAACAAAACTGGGAGAAACCTGGAATAATATGTGTGTGTGTATAGTCACATATACATACAAACCTAGACTCTACTGTGCTTTAATGTCCAGATAGCAACAAACGTTGTTGTAAGTTTTAACTAAATGGTAAAAATAGTTAACATATATATCAACCATGAGATGTATAGTAAAAATAATTACAGTATGGCAATATCATTGATTTATATACACATTTCCCCCCCAATATAGAAGAGTTATATGATTTGGGAAAACAGTAAAAAAAAATAAAGTCTCTTAATACAGATACCTAAAATTTATGAAAAAGTAGGATTAATTTAATGAACATGTTCCTACACTGGTTGTTAAGACATGGCCCAGGGCCCAGCACTTTATCTCATATGATGGCTTTACATTTTACTTGTGGAAACTCAGATTTGCCTGTGCATTTGTAATAACCACCTGGTTCTATTTTGATGAACTAAGGGAGTTTAGTGCTGTCTTCACAAAATTTCTGACTCTTGGTTATAACTAAGAAATGATGTACTGTCTTATTTTTCAATACAGTACAGTTACAGCACTCTACCATTTTATGTGTTGTCAGGTTAAGGAAATGCTCATGAAAAGAGTCATTCTGTGAGCAATGAAGCACCCTTCTAAACCCGCACAAACTATTTACACTTAATGGTCAAATTTACATATATATTCTTTTCTTTCTAATGGGGTTTTGAAACTTCTTATTTTAGGCAAACTTGTAACATTCTGACTGAACAATAGGCATTAATAAGTGAAGACTTCAATCCAAACCCCTGAGTCCCAGTGAGTTAAAGACCAGGAATTACTGCAACAATTATACATCTAAATAGACTATGACCACAGATGATGTGCCATAAAGCCTTCCTTCAGGATTGAAATGTCTTTGCATACCCCCAAGAAGGAGGAAGGCAGCAGATGGAACCTCCACATTATAGATGCAGACAATGAGGCACAGTAAGACAAGGTGATGGCTCCGAGCTGGCACAGTCAGCAGGGAGCTCTGCGTTCCATAAGGCTTTGCTTCCTAGATAAGCAATCTCATCTCTTAGATGACACAGTTTCATATTTAAACCAGGAAATGTAATTTCTCAAACTGAACTCTGGACCAATTACCAACATTCTCTGAGTTCCTAAGGTAGAAATCCAAACTGAGAACAATGTACCTTTGGAAGCCAGACATTTTTTCATAGGCTCATAAATGTGATTTTATACTGTAATTGAAATACAAACCTTGCCAAAACACAAAATTCTTTGATTCACAGTGACAGGCAGAAATGGGTGGATGGTGGCTAACCTGGTAATTAAAAACAAAAAAGAAGGCAATGACATCAGTCTTAAAACTTCCATAAATGATAATTGCTTTTACAATATATATTGGTCACCCCCAATAAAACCTATGATTCATCCATTTCTATTAGTGAATTACTCTTAAAATGTGTAAATAAATCTTTAGCTTTCAAGATTTTATGCTTAAACACAGAGAACTTATACAATTTAGGGGGGGCAATGATGCCGATAAGGTAAGTAAGTTTTCCATGAGGTGGTATCATAACACACCCCAAACAGTTATCAAAAGGCTGTTTTCATCACCAAACTACTTTCTTACCTATATAGAACCCTCACTGAGTCCAGCGGCAATTACCTGTTCTGAGAAAAATCGGAATCCCTTGTCTTCTCTAATGCATTCATAAGTCTCCCCAAGGACTGGGTTGAATGGCTTACTTCCTGCTCTGAAATAGGTGGAGCAATATCCTGAAACTGCAAACGCAGCAACGAGAACCTGTTGAAAACATTGAAGAAAGGAAAATAATATAGGAGAGACTACTGCCTGGTCTGTTTGTCCCTTTTTCCTCTAGACTTTGCACACCCCACATTGATGGGTGTTGATTTGATGGCATTTGCATTTTCTATTTGCACATCTCCATCAACATATGGCAAAAAAAATAAGTAAAACAAAGTTAAAGTACTTGCATGGGAACCAGCAGGCCACTGAGGTCAAGTGTTCTTCATTCATATGTCCACCCAATTCCACAGGTATCACAGAGTTCAAAGGTTCTGAAACCCAGTTTATAGGCTATGCCATGTGCAGGGGGGTTGTGGCTGCTGGTGCTTTGCAGAGGGCAGGGCAAGTTTTCCACAGTCATATGGAGTAAAGGGCAGAGTACAAACAGGAAATTACTTTCTCAGACCTAAGTTCCTGAACAGATGGGCTATCTTGGCATTCAGGAAAAGCAGATAAAGCAGGGCAAGGCATGCCTTAAACCTCTAAGGAGCATGATGCCTTTCTATCCTAACTTTAGAAACACTCTAGACCAAGGATAAGCCACAAAATGTGTACCTTCCAGTAGAGGTACCTGGGACTTTTGGGCCCTGCCTGATTTATGCAAACAGACTGATTCCTCTCTTACCTATGCAGTGAGAATGTTATGTAAAAACCAAATATGTCATCATAATGAATTCTGGCTTAGCCCAGGTCTAGGGTTGGCAAATTCCTGAAGGGCACTTCTCTTTTATTGATTACCATGCGCTCGTATGGATCATCGGTTTCCGAAGCCTTGTCCAGAAGCTCACTGTATTCCATTTCCTCACAGAGATGCTGCAAAGTGTTGAGTGGCTCGTTTAGCTCCACAGGCATAGAGACTTTGGATAGGTCTTTACCAATGTTGTTCCTCAAGATATTCCACAGGTTAATGTTACTGGTGTCAGGACAAGGAGCTGGCAGACACGTTCGACGTCCGTTTCGGAAGGCCCCTCCTGTAAGCTCCCCATTCAGGACTGGAAGAGGGAGAATCACAATGAAAGATACTTTTTTGATTTCATAAAATCAAGAAGGGAAATAACTCTTTCAAATAATTCTGATTGTGATACATTTTCTGAGCTTTCATTATACTCTCTTAAGAGTAAATGGAATTATTTTAAACAAGGTTAACAAATGCACAAAACATCAGTGTGTAGCTCTTTTTTTTTTTTTGAGACAGAGTCTTGCTCTGTCACCCTGGCTAGAGTGCAGTGGTGTCATCATAGCTCACCGCAACCTCAAACTCCTGGGCTCAAGCGATCCTCCTTTCTCAGCCTCCCGGGTAGCTGGGACTACAGGTGTGCGCCACCTTGCCTGGCTAATTTTTCTATTTTTTGTAGAGACGGGGTCTCGCTCTTGCTCAGGCTGGTCTCGAATTCTTGAGCTCAAGTGATCCTCCTGACTCGGCCTCCCAGAGTGCTAGGATTATAGGCATGAGCCACCACACCCAGCCAGTGTATAGTTTTTTAAACAGGTGTTAAATATACTCAAATATCATTCAAAAAAGACAAGTCAAATTTTAAAAAATTAAATTTATTTAACAAGGACTTAAACTTTTGATTTGAGCAAGAGGTAACACTTTTTCACTTAACTATTTGCCTAACAAAATTTTCAACCATTTACCTCAATAGATTTTGCAAAATTAAAATTCACGAAAAATCAGTTGCAAAAAGAACAATTAGTGGGGGGGAGGGAGGAGAAATGCCTGTTCATTAAGTCACCAGTGTTGTAATTTGGCATGTAGATAGAACAACCTGGAAGCTCAAATGATGCATACTTTGCCGGGAAATATTGTCCGCAACACTGGTGTTGTCTTCAGATATATTATCACTCACATCACTGATGTAAGACTCATCATCTGAAGCCTAAGGAAAGGAAGAACAAAGAACAGAGAAGGATCAGAATTCTTGTTCCGTCTTGAAAGCTCAGATAATCAAACGATATAACAAAATATCACTCCAGTGAAAAGCAGAGGTCATAGCGGGAAATGTATTTGGCATATGGGCAATGAACACTTGAGGGTCTTCCGTGGGCTAGGCTATAGGATCGCTAGAAAGAAGCCCTGGTCTTTAAGTAACTCCCTGGTTTAGTTGGGGCAAAAAGCTGGGGGAGGCCAGTACAGATCCAGAAATACTTCAGTACAATACACTAAGAATGCACCTGAAAGAAGAGCCTATGACTCTGCCCAGAGAAAATAATATTTGAACTGGCTGTTGGAGAATGAATAAGAGTCACCCAGTTGTTAGAAGAGGGAGAAGTGCAGGAAGAAGGGAGAGTGTGCAGAGGCAAGGATCACAGAGAGAAGCATTTATCCCAGGAGTGTGACGATGTTGAGCGTGGCTGTGACAGAGGGTGGGGAGCCCGACTGTGAAGGGCGTTTCATGCCAACATAAAGGGTCCACATACAATCCTGTGAGTTAGTGAAGCCAACAGAAATGCAAGGGAATACTAGGGTCAGAGTTAGTTCTCAGGAAGACACTTGGCGGCTTTCCTTAGGGAGGCCAGACACTAGGATACTGCACACATCCAGGTAAGACATACTGACAGCTTAGATTCAGAAGGCTGCAGTGAGGATGGGGAGAGATCAAGAATTAGGCCATTCTCTGCATGAGAAAAATATGGAACTAAAATGAAACCAAAATTAGCATAAGAGTAAAATTAAGAAATAATGTACATACTACGGAGAGCAGAAACAGAACAGCTAAGAAAAGAGAGGAGTAAGACAGAAGCAGCAGAGGAAAGAGAAAACCAGTGTCTCTACCGTAGGCAAGAAGGCTGCTGAAGCTTATTTACTTCCTTCAAAATGAAAATAGTGCTATATTTTTTCTGAACTTAAAAATAAAACACTTTTATTTTAAAACATTAAAATTTACACAAGGGTAAACAGATAAGTATGAAAACCACCCATAATCCCATCACTTCTAACATTTTGTGAATATAATCCTCCAATTTTGAAATGCCTATACAAACATATTGATATATCTATCTTTAGATACTGAAAAAGGAGATTGGTTTACACATTGCTTTCTAGCATTCTGAATACATTTCCCTTATGGTAGACATAGCTCTTCATCTTCATTTGGAAGGGCAACATATTTCCCTATACAGTTACAACAAGGAATTTGACCAGAATTTAAGTGAGTTCTGACTTTTTAAATTATATACAATACTTGGATGAATATCCTTGTAAATATATTTTTGTGAATCTGCCTGGTGATCTCATTACAATTTATTTCTCGGTCAAATGGGTCACTTTGAGGCTTTAATCACATGTTGCCAAATTGCCCTCCCTGAAAGATTGGATGGATAATTTGTTCTCGCCAGCAGTATATGGGAACATCTGTCTCTGCACATCCACTTAAACACTATACATGATAATCTTTTTTAGTATCTATCTACCTAACATACATAAAAGAACACTTTAAAGTTTGAATTTCATCCTTTGTGAATCATTTTCTTATCTTCCACAAATTTTTCAGTTTATCATAATATATTGCTATTTTCCCTAGCTTGCAATTTATTTTTTAACTTTGTTTATGCAAATTTTTTGCCACATAAAAGTTTTAAATTTATATGTAATAAAAACGATTGGTCTTCGCCTTTAAGGTTTTTGGATTTATTGCTAATGTTTTTAAAATTAGGGTTGAGAAGAGTTCATCTATTTACGGAGAGTAGAGTGACAGACAGAATGATTGCATGCGTGGATGAATGATGGTAGTTTTGCTTTTGCACACAGAGTAAGTTTATAAAAATGGCAAACTGAGAATAAAATATTTTTCTGATTCATATTTTCCCATTGCAACTGGTTCCCACAATTCCTACTGACTGCAACAGAGTTGAAGTTTAAAACACCAGGCTCATGAAAGCTAACTTCTTAAGTTTAACAGAGAAAAAAAGTAAATCAAACTCTTCCCTATGATTTCCCTGGAAAAAAGCTAATCGCACTCAGTTATGTTTGAGAAGACAAATATTTACCCAAACCAAATTTATGTTGCATGCATGCTTATTATTTGAATGTTTGTTAAGAAAACACTCATGTTTATCCTACAAACAGCTATAAACAGTCTATTCCTCTTCAATTTTTAATCCCTCCCAAACTAATATATTAGAGAAATGATCTGATATCCCTGGTGTAAAAGAATTCTACAATGACAGTGGGCCCTGAGTAAGATGTATACATGTCATATGTGTGTGTTCAGTTACAAAGTCTGGGTTGTCTTGCTGTGGTCCACTCACACTTCCCTGTACATACAGCCAAGGCTGTATTATAATTAAACAATTTGTCTTCTCTCCCATGATCAAGAAGTCCTGCAGCCAAATATTTCTCTTTATGAACTTAGGGATTCAAAATACTTCAGAAAATATCTTTTTCTAAACGTTACCAGGTATGTAGCATTGCAGAAACAAGTTTAAAAGCAGAGGCAAGGCAAGTAGATCATTTTGGAAACAAGAAGAGCATTTTTTAAAAGAGTTGGGCTTTCATTAAGTAAAGTGTATTGGTAGATAACACATAAAGATGATTTTTCCCTCAGTCATGGAAAGGTGTTAATGTAAGACAGCTACTGCCCAGATGTTTCTGTTCCTGTGCTGGAAACACTGTGGTTAAATCACTGCCTTCATGAAACTTACATTATAGTGGGGGAGACACACAACCAACAAATAAAATACATGAAATATATAACTCGTTAGCTAGTGATAACTGTGAAAGAGAAAAAATAAGGAGGAAAGGATACAAAAAGTTAGAGAAGAAGAGGAAATGGTAACTCTAAATCGTACACAGGGCAGCCAGTGTACTCTTCCCAGAAGGTGACTTTTGAGCAAGGGATTGAAGCGACGGAGGGAGCTAAACATGTGCATTTTGGGGAGAAGAGGTCCCACCAGGGTGAACAGCAAGTGCAGATGCCCAGTCTCCTTGGTAGCTGCCGTGTAGAACCTGCAGCTGGTGCTAGGACTCACACAGGTACAGCCAATCACCAGGTGGGCTTGCCACACCTGTTAGTGTGAAGATGCGAGGGGCCTTCTGGGGGACCTCATCACAAGGGAACCCTGTAACCAAACCTGAGCTGAAGGGGAGGAGCAACCCTAAGAAGCCATGGTGTCTGTCATTTGGGCTTATCTCCTGGTCTAGCACCTTCAAATACTTAAGATTGAGTGTTATGATAGAGAAGTTGTACCTAAGTAAAAACAGTGCTTTTATGAGAACCTGTAAGATACAGGGCATGAGGAATGGATGTGCAGTTCGGTTCTCTCCAGTGTGGGCTGTAGGAGAGAGTCACTCTCCTCGCTATAGCAAGGGACACAAGGCGTCTTTAGCAACCGTACAACTCCGGGAGTCACTCCTTGGCTGCTAGAAGGCTCCAGAGGAAAAGAGGTGGCGTGAAGCTGCAGCTGACAGCAGGGATGAGACCACAAGGGTCTTTGTTTTAATAGCTAAGGAGTCTAGATTGTTAGCCTAAGGACACTGGGGAACAGGGACATGATCAGATTTGCCTTTTAGAAAGATTGATCAGGTTGCCCAGTGGAAAATGGATTGGAGGGGGTAAGATGGGAGGCCGGAAGCCAGTTATAGGACTGGGAGGGCAATCTAGGTGTGGAGAAGGTGGGGATTGGATTGGAGTAGCGGCAGTGAAGGTGACAGAAGCTACAGGATCTGGTGAGTAAACCAAGGTAGGTGGTAGTAAAGGAAAAGAAGGAGTGAAGGAAAATACCCAGGCGTCCGATGTGAACACTCGGGTACAAGAACACTTAGATAGGCAACACGAGAGGTGTGGGCAGGCTGGGTTTTCCCCCCTGGGGGTGGTGGTGGTGGTGTGTGTGGAAGAGGCTTGTTGATTAACTATTTTCTGGATATGCTGAATTAGAGGGTCTGTGAGCACCAGGTGGCAATGTTGAACAGGTAGTTGGTTATGTGCATCCCGAGCTGACTTTCTCCAGACCTGCTCTGTCCTTGAGCTTTAGACTTGACTATTCAAATGCTTGACACATAACTCCACTAAGAGGTCTGACAAACTCGTGATGCCTCAAAGCGAACGTATCACCTCCGTGCACCCCTGCCCTATGCCTCTTCATCCTCTGCCATGAGGTTCATTCTCCCCAACCCCTCACTCCACCTCCAGGGTGGGACTACCATCTTGCTTGGACTCATGCAATAACCTGCTTCATATCCTCTTCACTTCTGTATCTCCAGTGTCTAGGGCAAGTGGTACATGAGGACTCAGCTGGGTGTACCCTGAGAGCTTGGAAATAGGGAAATAAAGTTGCTCTCAGAGAGATAAGCTCTAAAGTCATCAGATGATGGGTCAGAGCTCAGATAATATGCAGTCAAGTTTGACTATAACCTGACAGAAGAAGGATGAAGGACTTGTCAGGGGAACTCAGAAAAGGCAGAGTCAGAAAAGGAAATTCTGGTAGCATGCCCACAGCACGGTGGCCCCTGGGACCATGTGGCAGAGTATCCCTGTGATGTAGAGGGAATATGGAGCTATAACATCCTGGCCCTCCTGGTCTTAAGTTTGTTCAACTCAGTTCTCCTGTTCCCATTCCTTGCTCACCAAGCAACCTCCTGACTAGAATTAGGCCTGCCATGCAGATTTGCCTACAGGGAACAAGGCACTAACCAGCAAGCATGATTATTCTGTCCATCTGACAGTATCAATTGCCATTACAAATAATTAAACTAGCACTCTGGCCTGTGAATGGGAGTCTCTGTGAACCTGTTAATGCACGCCTTGGTATGCTGACAAATTCAGTACCTGATGTAAGAATTCTATTTTACTTTTCTCCCATTATAAAAGTGATATGTGTTCATTATTTCTTTCTCACTTCTGCTTATCTTTGTTTCTAAAATCACTCATAATTTCAAACACCCCAAAACAACTACTACTAATTGTCAGGATGTTTCCTACTAATCTATTTTCTATGCACATGGAAATAACATTTAACAGCTATT
The DNA here is from genome assembly GCA_023783475.1 of Daubentonia madagascariensis. NCBI lineage: Eukaryota > Metazoa > Chordata > Mammalia > Primates > Daubentoniidae > Daubentonia > Daubentonia madagascariensis. Next base: position 30,286,710 of record JAKFHU010002088.1, read on the forward strand.
TCATTTCTTTTTTGTGAAAATGCAGTACAGATTTGCAATCCCAAATGACAAAATTCCTAATCAGCTGTGTGGGAAAGAGTTTTGGCTGCCTCTGTCATGCACACACACACACACACACACACAAAGCCTAGATTTCTCCACTATGCAATTCAGCCATGTAACAAAAAACCATTTGTACCCCGTAAATAAATCTATTTTAATAAAAAAATCAAAATGCACTTGACGAAATTTCAGTAAAAGAACTAATTTCTGCAACCTGACCAAGGAAGAGGTTCTCTGTTTCCAAGACCTTGCTAAGAATTATGACCATGAGGAGTAATCCAACAAAGCTTTTATGATAGCCAGTAGTTAACCTCTAACCTCCAAAATCATAATTACTCAAGTAGATACATGCCAGACATTATCCTTCTAAGCTTGAATTCATGTCCCTGGCAAAGATATATAATATTTATGTATCTGTGTGTGTACATGAATAGGATTTTCTAATTCTCCCATTGTTTCTTCAGTTATTAGTTAGCCTCCTTCTATAAAGAAGTCTGTCACAAACTATTTGGCTACCCCAAAATATGAATCGTAGAAGACAGTCAGAATAAATGTTTGGTTCTTTCCCTTAATTCATCAAATTTAAATTCTTGGTGCTCAGAAGTGTTAAGAAGCACTCAATAAATGGGAACTGATATAGTTTGCATGTTTTTAGCATTGCCACAATTTGGGCATCTTATTGTGATATAAACAAACAAAAACAAACAAAACTTTCCACAGTCTTATTTTCTTTAACCCAAACTCATAGTAGCAAGCAACTGAGGCTGACAGGTCAAGGAACCTTACCTCATTCTCAGATGAACTTGCAGAGAGGAGCACCTCTTGGGCATCAAAGAACTCAGACACAGACTCTGACATGGAGAGGCGGCTCTCATTGGCTACTTGCTGTGATAAGGGGAGACTGACATGAATTTGCTCACCAGCCTGCAGGAGACAGAAGCATATGGTGTTATCATTTTCTCTCCTGTTAGAATAGCTACTCCTTCAAATTAGCCAGATCTCTACTCTTTAACATTATATGTTAAAAGAGTGGTGACCACAAGCAATTTTCATTTGCACCTCAGTAATGATCACTGCATAAGTTTCCTTCCAACATGTCTAAAGACTCCAAAATGCATAGTTGAAAGAAGTTGGTACGGTGTGTTGATTGTAAATCTATGTATGTTCAATTGATATTAGATGGAATTTAACAGCTTAAGCCCCTATTAATACCCTAAATTGATTGTAGAGACACATCCATTCTCTTATTCTTCATTACTAGTCATATTCTAACCAGTATTTGAAACCTTAAGAAGTATTTGTAGAAACTACTAGAGACATGCTAAGAAAATAATCTGTAAGACTAATTTTTTTCATGTAAATATCTGAAAGGTGAGAATATAAGACTAATTTTTGAGACAGAATATATAAAAGTCATTTTCCAATTTGATCATGAATTTTAACCAATGAAACACATGACTAGAGTATTGAACCTTATTTCAAATTGTACTTTTATTCAGTAAGTGATAGATATTGTGTTCAAGGAAGCTAATTAAGTTTCAATCAGAAATATATGTAAGAGAACTATAATATAGAGTATATATATACTCTAGTGCACATTTCAGGTTGAAAAGAAGATTTCAGTTGAGATTATTAAATAATTTTTGAATGATAAATTTTAGAACTCCTTCTAGACTCTGGGCAGTTGAGTGAATATAAGTGTTATCAGAGAAACGGGGGCCCATGGAGGTAAATGGATGTAGGGTGGACAGCTAAGTCAAAGGTAAGCTATCTTAGAATAATATTTCCTAAGCAGTTAAACCTATGAACCTGTAGTTTTCTAGTAAAATATATGTTTTTGGTGCCAATATGACTTTATTACTATTAATGGTTAAAACTCTCATCTTGTTATATGTACCACCGTATATAAAACTCTAATATTACTGTTGAAAAGTGTAAACTCTCATGGCTATAAAATCAAAATTTTATAAAAGGTCATAAGCAGAATCACACACTTCAGTTTAGCCCAAACACTGAATGTTCTCCTGTTCTTTTACTATTTCTTCAATCTGAAAAATGGAATAATGATATCACCTCCTCAGAGGGCTGTTGAGAATGCTGAATGGGACAAACATGCAAAGCAGTCAGCGCAACGCCTAGCACAGAGTAAGCACTCACTTGGCACACGTTAGCTACGGACTGGCATCACCGGCAGCAGTAGCTGCAGCATTAGCAATACCATTAGTATCAGCAAGGCCAGGTGATTTCTCTCTTTACATACGGCTTTCAAAACAAACCTTAAGAAAACTTATATTTAGCAACTTCTCAGCTAAAAAGGTCTTTTTTTTTTAAACATTTCATTGGCCACTTGATGATAATGAACATTTCAAATGAAGAATGAGAAACACACGAAAAATTAACAAGCTAGAATAGATATATACATTAAATATTCCGTGCCATCAGGGGAACACAGGAATAAATAAAAATAGACACTGATTGCCAAGAATAAATGACGTCAAACTGATATACATGCTTTACTTCAAAGAACACTGAACTGTCAGCAACGTAAATATTTATGGGTGGAATCATATTAACAGTGAAAGAACTGTATAAAAAGAAATAAAAATATGCAGTAGATTTAGATGCTATAAAATAGGTACTCTACATCTATTAAAAATGAGTCTTACCTCATCAGGGCTAGGAATAATATTTACACTGACAACCTGATCACAAATAATAGACTCTGAATGTATTCTGTTCAACCGACTCCTTAGCTCAGCATTCTGGTTGAGTGCCTTAAAATAACAAAAATCGCACATGTAATTTCAAATTAATAAGTAAGTGTAAAACAGAACAAGCACACAAGTACAACTTAGACAACAACATCTGTGATGCTTTTAGCTCTAACTTCTGGAATCATCATGAGCCAGGTCCTATCAATAAGAAGAAAACAAATGGCTCAGTATTAAGGTATTAATTTTTTTGTAATATAAGATCACTGTTTTGTAGGTTAGTGGGCTGAAAGAGTTAATGGATTTCATAAAATGATTTATGGAATTTTCTCTTCCTTAGAGTCAGGCCCTTTACATCTAAGCCCAGTCTACCACCACATATATATTACTTTTTGCAGCCTGGGATGAAAATTATTGATTCTTTCAATTTTTTGTGAAAGTTTCTAAATTTGGGAGTCATTTCAAAGCCAGAGAATTATCTTAAAAATTATTTGGAGATGGAATGAACAATGAACTGGTTTTAGTTTATAGAATTATATTTTAGTTTGGTTACAGAAAATAGCTGTATTTTCATTTTCTGGGAGCACATAATTAATACATACGACAGTGCAGCAGAACTAACTCAAGTACAGACAAAGAGGTGCCTCCACGGAACAGTGTAGACATTGAGGACCATAATAAAGAACATAATACTGAAAGTAAACTAATTCAAAGTTATCTACATAACATTACTTTCAACATACCTTAAGCTAGCATCAGTAAAACACTACTTGCTATAATATAGTTTAGTACATGGAGCAACTGCTTTTATTGTAAGAAGAGAACAGCTTTACATAAGCATGGCTTCCCTACAGGGACCCTGTGGACAAAGGAACAATGACTCTTCTGGGAATGCATACCACATTGACATATGGGAACATGTTCCATTTATATTACACAGATGTAGCTAACTAGAATTCTATCAAGCCTCAAGTAAAAGACCTTTGTGAAGACAAGGTCCAGTGAAGAGATGGACAACTTCCTTTCCTTCTCATTAAAATCAGCAATCAGTAAGATGGAAGTGGATGTTTTAGCGTAGAAGATAAAATGTCAAGGCTCAGTAAAGAGGGCATCTGCCCCCGGGAATGGGCATTCTGCTTCATTCAGAGTCAATGAATACAGTAAACCAATACCTATACAAATATAATATCATAATTACAACTCTGTACCTATTGAAATACCCCGGGCAAATAGGAATTAGCTAAACTCTCCACTTGCACTGAGCAGTGCATACTCTGAGCATGGAGCACAGAACAGCCTCTTCTCTCCTCTCTCCATCCTGTTCCCACTTCTTCCCTCCACTCAACTGAGCTTTTGATTTTTGAGGAGAGAACTGTTCACTCACAGCTTTTGGCTTTCGTTTAAAGCCTTTAGAACAAGTTTGTAAAATATGTCAAATGATACACTTGATCTGGTGGGGGCTGTCAAGTACTGATGGAGTAAAGGTGGATACAGATCCTGTAGTCTTTACATTTGGAGATAGGAAATATGTTTCTGGCTATCTGAGAAAACAGGGATATGTTAGGAAAAAAAAAAAGTGATAATGTTCTTAGTAAATAAACCACGTGCCCCAAAGGAAGAATCTTAATATCTTTTCATCCTACAAAAATGTTCAGGAACATTTTTCTTGGAGCAAAATCTCAAACACTTAGAATTTGAAAAAAAAATACTGCATCATTCTTACCCTTTGTGACTACTATAGACATGATTATTTGTTCATTATTTCCCTGCCTAGAAGTATGTGGAAAGTTGTCTTAGTTATTGAAATATTTGGAACCAGATATATTTTGCCACCATGTAAGTGGGGGGGCCTCATGATAAATTGTTTGATGGTTTTATTTGCAGAATCACAGTCTTTACCTGAGGGTTTTATACAAACTTCAAGTAATGGTGCCTCCAAAGGGACTATACCTGCTGTTGCTACTAGAACAGTGTTAACAAAATAACCCCACAAAAACTCAAGGGCAAGGATAAGTAATGGTTTTCATCAGAGTGGCAATGTTAAACGTACATTTGTCATTTATAGGGAAAGTTGTAGAGTTGTTTGCTGTGGATATTTAAAAAAATTAAATTCTCATTTAAACTCTCATCTCATCCAATCGTCATTAAATGTGCTCCTGCCTACATATGTGAAGGGCACACAAGATAACCTCTAGCCTTTAATATCAATAGGAAATGAGCTAAAAGTTTTTTGTTTTGTTTTTTTAACTGAGCATAATTTACTATTTTTCTTGGATGTGAAGTGAAAAATAAAAAATCCTGGCCTGGGAGTCAGAAGACCAGGTTCTCTTGATCTCAGGACTAAGTGTCTTAACCAAGTTACTTAACCTTTCTGGGCCTCAATTTTCTCAGGTGAAAAATAAGGGAGTTGTATTAGACAACCTTTAAAGTCTCTTTCAAATTTGATTGAAACCCATGGTCAGAATCTTGCGCAGTGTTTCTTGGTTATCATTATGAAGATCAGCTACTGTCCAGAATAGTGTAAAATTAATTCGGTTCTTGGGATTTTCTGATGCTCACATTATAGTTAATGGGAGTTGTCTATACTTTCAGGGGCTGATCATAAGTATTTGGTGTTCTAATAAGAACATAATCAAGATATTTTTACATTATATGCAAAATTTACTTTGATATTCACTGGGATAGTCTGAAGAGAGATTTTTGTTACCTATGTCTTTACTTAACCCTATCATTGTTGAAACCCTGTTCTCTCCTCAACTGGTGTCAAAAGAGAGAAATTTTGTCTAAAGTATTTCTTATTGAGATGACAAATAATAGAAGTATTTTTATTTTAAAATTTTTTTACATTTTAATTTTTTAATTTTCATTTTTTCAAACTTCAAAACTAAATATTTTAAATGATTGCTAATACATAAAACCAAAGATCTGTCATAGTTTACCACTATGGGTAATGAATTACAATTTACTGCCAAAATATTAATATTGTGCCAAAAGAAAACAGTTTGGTTCTATTTTAAGTATAAGATAATGCATTTTACTAGTTCTTATTTTAATCATTTTCAGAATTGAGACAAAAGTAGACAACTCAATTCTGCTTCTACTATTTCGATCAACTCAGATGTTAAGCATGTTGAATTCAAAGTTAAAGTTTAAAAGAAATCATTTTATTAATAATATATATGCAGTGGTAGAAAAAAAGTTGTTGTTACATAGCACAGAAAGCATGGCTATCAAGACTGTTCCAATGCTGGCAGCCTCAATGGTGGACAGTGTAAGCCAACAACTGAGCATGCAACAGCCCATTTCTGCGCATCTTCCCCGGGCCCGCCTCTCCTTCTGCGTTGACCATACAGACAGTTTTTTAAGTTTGATACAACCAAGCACCATGAATTTTGAGTGTAGTGCTCTGTAGTGCTCAGGACTACATTTATTATTTCCCTCCCTGAAACTTCAATTATTTTCTCTGTAATGATATAATGAAAACCTTCAGAACATTGAGGAATTGAGGTATTGTCAGGAAAATGATGCTCTTAGTGATAATTAACATAAAAAGGCCCAGAAGATGGCACAATTAATGTAGGGAATGTACCCAAGGAGAGTGAATAGCTGCATAGCAAGAAAAAGAAGGCAGATCACCAGTCACTCACACCAACCAATGAACAAGAAAAGCTATGGAGATATGGCTCTATTAGTGGCATGCAGGACCAAAGGCCTAAGGAGAAGAAAGCACCTTGAAGCTAAGAATTGTGCCTGGATCCTTCACTAGGCAGGTTTTGCACATATTCTCCCTATTTGCTTTAGTGAGCTCGGACTATGCTAAAAACTCCCCATAATGCGGGCTCATCTCCCATGCCTTGTGTCCCTCGTACACATTCAAGTCTAATATATCCAGGGAACACATAACTCCTTTCCCATCTATATAAGAAGTTACCATCTTGAAGATCTGAGACAAAATCAATTACCTGAATCCCCTCCTCCTTAGCTATTAACTATCATTCATCAGCCCTGGCAGACAATTCCCAGGTGAGAATTTACCTTGCACTGGATGAGACTCTGGCATAAACATTTTACTAAATGGAACTGTGGGTTCTGGGGGGAAAACATGAAAGCCTGATGGCTGGAGAAGGATACAAAACATATGGCAAGATGGAATCATCATAAATTTAAACCCTCCTCTGGATAAAAGCAAAACTGGTTCAAAGGAAGTGAGAAAATGAGTATGGAAACTATCAAAGCTAGAGTTGTCAAAAACCAAATCCTGGGTATCTCTTTAAAATCACCTTGTCTTTTCAATTAAAAAATACTATTATCATTTATTTGGAAAATGCAAAAACTAGAAAAGTATTTTTAAAAATTCATACCCAATTGTTGGTAGTTTAGTCCATTTCATTCTAGCTTTTTTCCTATGCATTTTTTTCATATTGTTTAATGAGTGCACAGTTTGCATACTGTATCTTCCCCTTATTCTTTGCACATAAACATTTATTTTATGTTTCAAATTCATCATAAACATAATTTTAATAATTGTATAATAATCAATTATTTCCTATTATTGGGCACTTATGCTGCTACTGATTTTTACTAGCATAGATAATTCTGCCATGCACATTTACATGTCTAATTGTTTTCTATATTTAGCATTACTTCCTTAGACAAGCCATACCAACAATTGACCTACGGGGTAAAAGGTTAAAACTTTTTTAAGGCTTTTAATAAATACTGCCAAATTATGTTCAAAAGGACAGCAATTTAAAGTTGCTAGATAACTTTAAAAAAGATGTAAAGGATTTTATGAAGAATGTCTTCGTACACAAAAATTTGGCCAAGTTTCAGGGAACTGTGGAATTTAGGAACAAACAAATATACTTGGAACTTTTATCCTATCACAGAATATTTATTTTGGGTACGTGAAATGTTGTGGACAGGAACGATGACAGATACTACGATTGGGATTCTAAATTATGCTACTATGTGCCTTAAGCCAATTTTTTACTTACATTCTTACACATGCCACATTTCATTGATTCTAAGATGCACATTTTCCCTCACACTTAGCGTCTCTGAAAGCACTGTGTCAGTTCAATTGACAGTAGTGGTTTTTTTCTTTCTCAGTAACGCACAAAATAACGGTGCATCTAACAATTGATGGCATCTCGATTTAATGAAATACAGTAATTCTAGCTGGAATACATGTATCATATTCTGTTGCTCACATTTATATGGGCCCAAGTCCCACTGCATTTAGTACAAGCTGTGCACCAATTCTGAGGCCAAGAATCAAACTAGTAACAGTAATAAAGTGTAATGTATTGAAGACAGACTCAAGTTGAGCTGAATCTTCTATTATTATGGTAATCTGGGGGTTGTCTTAATCTTACTATATATTATTTGATTTTGGTGTTCAGGGTACTACATTAAACGGGACATGAAATTATAGCTGATGTGAAATAAATTCATTTATAAGGGATAGATGTCACATAAAATGTTCTGTCCTACAGGCTTGAGTCCAACATCTATGCTCCTCTCAAATGTGAAAGTTTATTTAAGTTTTATGGGGGTAAAATAACAGGATTATGTATGTGTTTGTGTAGATATAGATCAGGGAAGTGATATTACTTTAGAAGAGGAATTCATAGACCATCCAGCCTAGCAAATTGTTACTTGCTCAAGGCAGGTAATAATTTATGTTGAGTGTGTAGTGAAAAATGCTAATTTCATATATTTTATATGCTATGTGCCTTCTAAAAGGATGATGGAATTTGCTGAGTCAATATACTCAAAGCCTTATTGAAAAGCAGCATTTTAATCATTAGACATATATCAAATAAGACTTATGTCAAATAAAATATAAGCTTTAGAAATGTTAAGACTACTTAAAGAAGTCACTTAAATTCAGTCTCTCTCCCTTCTTCCTTCTCTGGGGGTAGTCCTGGCTTGATAACAGGTCATGAGAAAAATATCTGGGGGTTTAACTGACGACACTTGAATATGGACCAAAGATGTCTTTAGGCCACCTAAAATCACACTATAATGTGAAGTTATACTAATTTAAAAACATACTCAGAACATGGAGAACAATCGTCTCAACATACTTGATCTATTTAGTACTTGTTCAATCTTAAGTGCTGCATTAAAAGAGGGACAGTGAGAACAGAGTTGGTCAACCAGGATGGCTGACTAATTAACGTTCCTGCCTTCAATGTCTCCTTGTCTGCTGGCTCCCTTTCCTCATCATATAAACGTACTGAGATGACTGCCAAATTCCAGGGTTGACTTTCAGTCCATATATTATTTGCTGCTAAATCATATGCTGTCAACCTTTTCCTTCTTGGGACTATCAAATCTCCATCCTTCATCTCAGTGGTCATTGCTTGAGCCTCCATCAAAGGATCCTCTTTCTTAGCTTGTCCTTTAAATGTTAATGTTCTCTATGGCACCATCAACACCAATGACCCTCTTTCACTGGACTGAAAACGCAATACATCAACATCTATGACTTCCCAGAAACACTGGCATATCCACATTCTCTAGCCCAGTCCTGTCTCCTGAGCTCTAGATCAAAATATCTAATTGCCTATAGGATGGCCCACAGACGCCTCAATGTCCCCCAAAATCACTCAACATATACCTCCGACAAACCAGTTCCTCTTGTATTCCCTCTATTGGGGAAAAGAACTATCATATACCCAGTTATCCACGTGAAAATCCTGAACTCTGCCTTCTTGTCCCTCGAACATTCAGCTGCTCTCCAAGCATTGCTGACTCTCCCTCCTCAGTGTCTTTGAAATGCATCCCCTCCTTCCACCAATGCTGGCACTTCCTTAGCTCAGGGATATTATCTCAAACATCATAAGATATTCTTAAATTAGCTTGAATATCATAGGAGTCTGTCCAACTAGTGTTGCCTGAATTTCATCTACCCCCCTCTACTGTACTAGGGTAATCTAATATATAGAAATATGCAGTAATAGTTCCAATTTCTGGCATTATCATTCACCAGTTAAAATTCTTTAAGCCCTCCCTATCACTGATAGGATAAATCTACAATCCTTTGTGTGGTCCCTAATAATCTGGTTCCTGCCTACTCAACTAGCTACTCTTAGAGTAATTCTTCCTTGTTCATCCCATACATCAGCCACTATGAACTGCCTGCCATTCTCCAGACATCTCTCTAGTGGCCTAATCATGGCTAGTGATTCGTTAGAAAGGAGTGAACTGTCAGCAAACCTAAATGCCTAAGCAGAGGCTGTCGTGATTTCCCTAAGAGAGTTGAGACTCACAGGTGATGGGAATAGAGGCCAGTGAGGGTGCCCAATGCGGGGGGAGGTGGGGACGGACACAAGAATGTGAACATTGCCAAAATGCTGTGATAATGCACAATCACAGGTGCTGAATTCTCTAGTGGATAGCGTGTGAGTCTATTTGGGACTTAATAGTCTCAAATTATTTTTATATCTTTTGAGGATAAAATTGAACTTTCTGGTTAAAAAAACTAAACAAAAAACCCAACAAAAATCGATTGATACTTTACCTTTAGATGCAAATAAGGGGAAATATTTGAACCCAAAGGTTGCACAGTTGATACAATTTTGCTTTATTATACTTTTATCATGTTAGCATAAGGTCCTTCCACATGAGCTGCTGCTGTCTACTCAGGCCCAGTTCAAGGCCCGATTCCTCCAGGAAGCCTGACCTGTATCTCTGCTCTCAGCTCAGGGATCTCCCATTCCTTTGAACAACAAGAGTCCTGGGAACCTGCACTACCGATGCACCACTCTGAATGGACTACAGTGTGGGTCCATTTCACTGCTTCCTGGGTAAACACTGCCCATCTCATGAGTCAGATCATGTGTTTCCTGGGAACATGGCCAGGGCTAGTTTTACCTTGATGTTCTGCACCTTGCACAATATCTAGTATATAGTCAGTTGAATAAAACCCAATGAATAAGTGAAGGAATAAATGAATAACTGTTTTAAAGTTTCTCTTCATAATCATTTCTGATCACACCTGACACCCAAATCTAGATCTCTATTTGCCATTCTCTGTTTTACCAACAAGCAAACGAAAGTAAGCAAGCAAGCAAGAAGCAAACACATTTTTCTTATTTTCCTTAGCACAAGCTTGATTTATATCACTAAGCCTCCATCATAAAATACATCTGAAGGACACATTGCAACATTTAGGGGGACACAAGCATATTTCACATGTTTACAAGATGACATTTGAATGTTTACTTGGCCATTATTTTGATCTTTCTGATCCATGATACATTCAGAATAAAGATTTGGAAGATCAATTAATGTCAACTGAGTTTTCAACAGATACGTGACATGAGAAAAGTTCAGGGAAATCCATTAAAGTGTTCTTATGAATAAGGCCCTCTGCAGACTGGCAGAACAGTAGCTGCTTTTAATGCTCATGCTCTCGAGGCCACTGATTTTGCACTGGAAGCAGCCTGTGCACCTCAGCTGGCAGTGTTCTATGGTGAGTGCAGAAAGTGTGGCCCAGATAATAGCACTCCATAACATGAAACTTAACGCTGAAATATGTTGACAGTTCAGGTACATAAAACATGGTGATACAATTTAAGTCTAATTTTTAGGGACTGGGACACTATTCAAGCAGGATCTGATCCACATGGAGAACCACTTACCCAGGATTTGCTCGCTCCTTCACTCTGATCCAAGGCACCAGGAAGTGAACAATATTTTATATAAACACTGAGTTCTCACACAAAATCACATAACAACATTGAATTCTCAAAGGAATTAAAATAAATGCATTTATAGACTTACTAAAGAAAATATTTACTTCAGAGGAAGTACTCAGTGTAAAAAAGCATAAGCGTAGCTTTAAGGGATTTTTATCAGAAATTGCAACTTTGATATATATACACACACATAGGGATTTGATTAGTATTGATAAGATCAACTGTATAATATATATTAAAAGATAAAAGTCTTCCTTCAGGGAGCATAACTTAGATAGGATGAAAATCCCAAGAGTACAAATCAGAAAAGAAAGAATGGGTAATAGTAATCAGTAATTTTCAACAGATTAAGATGTAAGGGAAAAATATTAAGTGTGCAAGCTCTAGTAGACTTTGTTCTATTTACCACTGGACTGAATATATTCTGGAACATATTTTATATGTGCAAATCATATAAATGCATGATTCTTTTTTTAAAACCAGGGACTACCTTATAGATGACCTTAGAGAGACATTAAGTGCTCAATTAGCCAAAATAGCAATTATATGCTTGCAAGCAAGTTTGGTTTATTTTCATTCTTACCTTGACATTTTGGGGAAGAAAAGTAAGAAAATACAACACGGACACTGCAATGTCTTGGGAGAATTTCAGAGGACTGTGCCATCCCTACGACTGACCACCTCCTGCCTCTCCATCATTTGTCTTACAGGGGTGGGGATGTGTCATGCATGTGAAAACACACACTTACATATACCTGAGACAGTGACTGTCGAAGCCGCGCCATCTGCGTGCTGTGGCCTTTACTGTGATCCTGCTCAGAAACCATCTGCTTCAGCTTCTCCTTCTCTATAGCTATGCTGTTAAACGCAGACTTCAAAAGAGAATGCACTGGGTGGAGAGTTAAATGAGAAACAAACGTCAAATATATCCAAAAAGAACATATAAAATTATAAACTTCTCAGGACTTAAACTCCTATGTAGACATTTTCTGGAAAGGCAATGTTATAGTCTAATTAAAAATCAGCCTTAAAATGGAATCTATCATAATATCTATACTCAAATATGGCAATGGCAATTAATCAGGGTGAAAATTATGGTATTTCATACCAGACAAGCCAACAAGGATTTGGAAGCAACATATAAAATATCAATATCCATTCTAAAATCAATATTTAGAAATTAATTCATAATTACTAGAAGGAAAAAGGAATAATTTTTACTTGCCATATTTGACGATAATATCTGAGCAGCTCTATGTAGCATGAAGTTTCATGCAAATCATTTAGAACTATCCAAAAATTATTTCCCAGAAGCATGCACCCAAAAAAAGAGCATTTTATGAGTCCTGCCAATATGAAACAGACAGCTGATCTAGAAGTTCTGAGTAGTTGTTCTCTTGGAGGTATGAAATGATTGGATTCTAAGAATGCCACTTGCATTACTTTCTCAGCCAGGAATATCTTGATGTCAAAGTGCTTAGATTTAAAAGCAACAGTACCACCCCCCCCCATTTCCTACATACTTAACAACATTGGTAAAATCTGAAGCAGTTTTTAATTTTGAACTATAAAATGAGGTTGAATTTCCAACTCTTATCTTTATAATAACAGAGTTTCTATAATACACAGTCTTCTAAAATAGGTATTTCCTTATTTGAGAAAGGTTATTTTTAAAAGAAGTAGAATATTTTAGCACAAAATACAGTGGCCGAATTAAAGGGGGAAAATGGCAGGATCAGAAGGGATTCATGATCTGTTGATTTATGTGCTATATTCTGTAATCATCAATTTAAAGGTAACAGCTTTATGGCTGGATTACATTAACCCTGCTGGTAGCTCTAAAAGCAAACTCTTCATCCATTTTAAAATTCATAATGCTTTCCAAAGAATTCACTCAACAGTCATAGAAAAGCTCTTTTTCCCCCTAGCACAGAGAGTTTGTGTGTCTGTTGAAAATATGTAGTTTCAATAGAGGCTTTTTCTTTAAAAAAATTAATTTTATTGTGTATATTTAAGGTATATAACACAATGTTATAAGATACATATAGGCAGTAAAATGGTTACTACAGTGGACAAGATTGACATATTCATCACCTAACTTTGTTGCCCATTTTTTTCCTCCCTTTGGCAAGAACAGCTATAATCTACTCATTTAGCAAAAATCTTAAGTATAACACACTATTATTAACTATAGTCCTCACGTTGTACATCAGATCTTTTGACTTGTTCATCCTACATATTTGCTACTTTGTATCCTTTGACCTATATCTCCCCCCAATCCCCTCTGTTTTATTCTTTTCCTATATATATTTGACTTTTTTTTTAAGATTCTGCATATAAGTGAGCTCATGCAATATTTTTCTTTCTGTGTCTGGCTGATTTTACTTAGCATAATGTCTTGCAGGTCCATCCATGTTATGGAAAATGGCAGGATATTCTTTTCTAAGGTTGAATACTATTCCATTGTATATGTAAACCACAGTTTCTTCATCCATTTGTCCACTGTATGGGATACCTAGGTTGTTTCCATATCTTGGCTATTGTGAACAATACTGCAATGAACATGGGAGTGCAGATATCTTTACGAGGTGGTGATTTCCTTTCCTTTGGGTATATGCCCGGAAGAAGGATTGCTGGGTCATAAACCTCCATATTGTTTTCCATAACGGCTATACCCATCTACATTTCCACCAACAGTATTCAAAGGTTCCCTTTTCTACATACCCTTGCCAACACTTGTCTCTTGTCTTTTTGATAATAGCTATCTTAACAGGTGTGAGGTAGTATCTCTCAGTGGTTTTGATTTGCATTTCCCTGATGATTAGTGATGTTGAGTACCTTTTCATGTACCTGTTGGTCATTTTTATGTCATCTTTGGAGAAATATCTATTCAGATTCTTGGCCCATTTTAAAATCAGGTTATATGTTTTCTTGCTATTGAGTTGCAAGAGTTCTTTGTATGTCCTGGATGTTAACCCCTTATCTGATATGTGATTTGCAAATATTTCTCCTAATCTGTAGGTTGCCTTTTCATTTTGTTGATTGTTATTTCTGATGTGCAGAAGCCTTTTACTTTGATACAGTCCCATTTATTTATTTTTGCTTTTTCAGTGTGGGCTTTTGGTGTGATGTCCAAGAAATCATCACCAAGAATGATATCAAGGAGTTTTGCCCTATGTTTTCTTCTAGGTGTTTTATTATTTCAAGTCTTATGTTTAAGTGCTTTATCCATTTTGAATGGCTTTTTTGTATGCTGTAAGGTAAGGGTCCAATTTCATTCTTTTGCATGTGGAAATATAGTTTTTCTAGCACCATTTATTGAAGAGACTATCCTTTCCCCATTGTTTCTCTTTGGTGCCCCTGTTGAAAATTAGTTGACCATATATGCTTGGATTTATCTCTGGGCTCCCTATTCTGTTCCACTGGTCTATGTGTCTGTTTTTGTGCCAATGACACACTGTTTTGATTACTATAGCTTTGTAATATAATTTTAAATCAGAAAGTGTGATGCCTTTAACTTCCTTTTTTCCCCTCAGAATTGCTTTGGCTATTGAGGTCTTTTATGGTTCCATGTGAATTTTAGGGTTGTTTTTCCTATATCTGCGAAGAATTCCATTGGGATTTTGATAGGGATTGCACTGAATCTATATATTACTTTAGGTAGCATGGACATTTTAACAATATTAATTTTTTGATCCATTTCCATTGATAAATAGAAATAAATTTTTCCATTTATTTGTGTCCTCTTCAATTTCTTTCCTCAATGTTTTATAGATTTTAGTGTACAGGTCTTCCAACTCCTTGGTTAAATGTATTCCTATGTATATTATTTTTTTTTTTTTGATGCTATCCTAAATGGGACTGCTATCTTGATTTCTTTTTTAGCTAGGTTGTTATTTGTGTATAGAAATGCCATGGAGTCATGTATGTAGTAAAATGGTTACTATAGTGGGAACAAATTAACATATCCATCATCTCACTTACTTCCTTATGTATTTTGATTTTATATCCAGTAACTTTACTGAATTCATTTATTAGTTCTAACAGTTTTTTAGTGGAGTCTTGTGGGTTTTCTAAATATAGGATCATGTCACCTGCAAATAGAGATAATTTTACTTTTTCCTATCTGATTTGAATACCTTTTATTTCTTTTTCTTGTCTGATCACTCTTGATAGTATTTTCAGTACTAAGTGGCGAGAATGGGCATACCTGCCTTGTACCAGATCTTAGAGGAAAAGCTTTCAATTTCTCCCCATTGATTACGATGTTAGCTGTGGGTTTTTCATAAATGGCCTTTATTATGTTGAGAAACTTTCCTTCTATACATAAACTGTTAAGAGTTTTTATTAAAAAAGGATGTTGAACGTTGTCAAATGCTTTTTCTGCATTAAATGATATCATCATGGGTTTTTTGTCTTTCAGTTGGTTAATGTGATGTATCATTCAACGGAAGCTTTAAAACTCTGTTGAAACTTGGATTTCCTGAAAGCTTCAGGATTGCAACCAAATACACAAAGCTTTCCTGGGACTGCCTTCAAAATTATTCATCTCTCTTTAGCAGCTGTGTTATACTCACTTACTCAACTCACGTATTTGTTGTCTCATGCTACCTGCTGTACCCTCTCCCCACTGAAGTAAAAGTTACTGGCTGCAAATCTATGCTGTTATATAAACAAAATAACATTGCTCTAGTCTAATAATATCACTAGGAGTAAAACAGCAGGTGAGAGAGAGTTGGCCTTACAGAATCTCAATTGAGAAATCTATCTAAGAAAAGGGGTAAAATTTTTTTAGCTTAATTGTTTTAGGATTACGGAATTGAAGAAATTATCTGTTAGCACATTTTTGCTAATGGTTTGAGATTGCAAATTTTGGTTAAGTTCAACATTTCCAGAGATGCCCTCAGTGTGTCTCCTTTTCCTGAGCCACCAGGCTCTGGAATATTAGGGGGCACTTGAGATGTTCCATTTAACACATATATTCAAGAATATTTCATAACCTATTACCAGCAGCCGCAGGGGAACTAAATGGGATGAATTTACAATGAGATGTTCGTGACCAAAAGCAACACAATGTATATTTCTCTCCAGGAGATTTTGAAAGACAATGGCCGAGAAGGTACTACCTTAAGTCAAAAAATGAACTTCAATGGCTGAAAGTTAAATGATAGCAGTAAAGGGGAACTTAATTTTGGAGTCAAGATTCTTCTTATTAAACACAGACAAGACTGCTCAGTCCACCCATACTCTATCCTACTTCTTATTTATCATATTCTACTGTCTGTGGCTGATGATAACAATTTAATTCATACAACAAGCCTCACTGAAAATTTAACATAAAAAAAGAGACTCAAAGGTGGGGTCGATTTCCCCTCCCCTCAAATCTGAACTGGCCTATGATGCTTTGACCAGTAAAATATGTGCTATGCCAGTTCCAGAGCTGGCCTTGAGGAGGATGAGCGGCTTCCACTCCCAGTTTCTCGGAGCCCTAAGCTGCCATGGAGGTGAAGAGGGGCATGGTTCTGTGCATCCTCCCAGCTGTCCTGCCAATGTGCCGGGCACATGAGGAAAGCCACTTTGGGTCTTTCAGCCCAGCCCAACCTGTGGCTGAATATCAATAAATGAGCCTTGTCAGGGATGCATGGCACAGAAGCCTAGCTGCTTAGCTGAGCCCTGCCTCAATTCCTAACCCACAAATTTTAAAGTATGATAAGTGAGTGTTGTTTAATTAAAAAAGAGAAAGACTCAAACAGCACCTATTTTTTTCCTTGCTAAGGGTAACCAAAAAACATGTATTAAATGATAACTAAGAAACACTGAAAAAAAAGATGTTGAGTAGGAGTATCTTGCCGGAGTGCCTAGGATGACTTTGTCCCGTCCCTCCTTCACAACACTTTATTTAGTCAAAACCGTAAACCCATGATGTGTGTTCTCCCAACAGGCAGCTATCACGTCCTGCTGCATTTTGTACATAGAACTCCAACCACTGCATAAAACCATTTAATCTGTCTACCATTACCACACTGACAATGATAAAAGAACAAAGGACAATCTTTCATCAAAGAAAAGAGTTTCTTTAAAGGGTACATATATTTGCTGTTACCTTTCTGTGCAATTAGACAAAATTCTTCTTGCAGCTTTGTATAATCTGTTGAACTTTCTAGAGGGTCAGTGAGGTGGCTAGGGGGAGTCTGAAATTCAATCTCTGCACAAAGGTTGGGGTTGGAGGAATGCAAGCGAACCGGTGACATGGTAGCACTGAAAGGAACCTGAAAGGGGAAGATACAAATTATTAAAGAGCAGCAGTGCATTGTTCCACCTGCTCCTACATAGAAAAGATCTCTCCCATTCTTCAAAATAATAGATTCCTCTCTGATGACACACTCGGAGACACTCAATACTCATTTATTTTGCAGATGATTGGGGTGGGCAGGGGGAGTCTCATCTCCCATAGTAGATTTAGAACTGCTGTGCACTCACCGGTTTTACACTGTTACAGAGAGAGATGACTACAGAATGACAGCAAGAAAAGGCATGATCCCAAATAAGCTTCAACTCTGAACCCACACTCGTATCTAAAGAATAACTGGCAGAATACAGCAGTCTGAACTGTGAGGTAGCTGACCTTCTACAAAGTCTGGGCTACTATGCTCACTTCTTTGAGCTTGGAGAGGATCTTACTAAGCACATAAAAATTCAAGAGATGCATATACCAAAAGATTCACTTGCTCTGTAGCCATTAGATAAAACACAAACTAATCTTCATAGTAAATACAATAATGGGTTAAAGAGACTCCCAATTATTTTTGAAAGTGATTTATTAAAATATATAATAAATGAAATATATATTATGTAAATCTCTGTAGTTTACCTTTGTATGTTACACACGATTCTGTTACATATATGAACATGGATTATGGACTGGCCAATAGTAAAAAGCATTAAGTAGAACAAGTCATATTACTATAGATTTTCCCAAGTGGCTACAGGTACTTCCCTGCTCAGGCTGGATCTGGACTAGGCTTGTGACGGGTGGACGCAAACCACCTTTTCCTCCCCTGGGAGAAGGGCTTTCCTGCGCATTACAAGTGCTGCCAGCCAAACATTCTTGGAAAATGAAAGTACCAATTCTTCTTGCAAATCGCGTCACTAGAAACTTCTCCCTCATTTCTTACTGCATAGCTGTTCATTCAATTGTCTCCCCCCCCCCCCCCCCCCCCCGGGGGGGGGGGGAAAAATGCTGTAGGAGGAAGGAACAAATACCCTGTCTGATGTATACGTATGTCAGAACCACTTTTTTAAATTTACGGTTTTTTTGCTTTA
This sequence comes from Daubentonia madagascariensis, assembly GCA_023783475.1. Classification (NCBI taxonomy): domain Eukaryota; kingdom Metazoa; phylum Chordata; class Mammalia; order Primates; family Daubentoniidae; genus Daubentonia; species Daubentonia madagascariensis. Next base: position 30,305,497 of record JAKFHU010002088.1, read on the forward strand.
AACCTCCTAACAGATATGGTGAGAGAAAAGGGGCAGAAGGATAGAACACACATTCTTTCTCCGTGGATATGGAGGACAGATGGAAGAGATGGAAAGAACCAAAAAATCTGGCCTTAGCTGCAGTTTGAGGGCAGCTGAGACAGAATGTCTTTCTGATGTAGCACTGGCCCTGGCAGGGAGTTATTTATCTCAAAAGATTTTCAAGGCTTACTGGGGAAGGAAGTGAGCATTAAGCTTTCCCCCTAAATTCAGCTAAGCTAAGCATGTTAAAATATGTAATCCAAAGCATTTGGTGTCTAGAGTTATCAAAATAACTCTGCATCATCTTCTGCGGGGAACCTGGTTACATGGGCTGGGGATGTCAGCAGCTTGTTTATCTTATCAGGCTCCATATATCTGGCTATTCTAGATTTGAGAAACAGAAGTGGCAAATAAGTCATTTGAGAAAATGGAGTGCTGGGGTTTAATAATTTGCTGGAATCCTGAAGTTATCATAAGATAACTTTATGATAACAATAACTAAGGTCATTTTAGGATAGCTACAATGGGATGGGATTTATGTGGAAGAATGCTTGTAGATAGATAAAGGAAATTCTGATCTTAACTGTGGTGGTGCTAAATCTAGAAAGAGCAGTCACCCCACAGTCCTACAAGAGGGACACAGAGAATCCATGGGAAGGTTGGTGGAGATTAGGAGGTCACGGGGAGAGACTGTGAGTTAAAAAAATAGGTTTTCAGGGAGTTTTCAGATTTAAGGATTCAGTTTCCTGATACAAGGAACTAGAAAAGCATTAAGACAAAGAAATGTGGGTGTTTGGTGATGGGAAATTTAATGTGTCGAGGATCATGGAAAAGGGTTTTATCTGCACTCCGGTGGCCACACATTCCAAGGACTCCCATGGCTTAGAAGAAGAGTCTCTTCCTCGAGTGGGTGGGAGAGGGTTCTAGGAGTTGGGGGAGCAGTGTGTACAGGGGACCACGCTGCTGTGAAAACCCAGAGAGTCCAGGAAGGACCCAGACTTGTCCTTGAGATAAATTATTCTCTCTCCACTAAATGTTGGAGTCGGATGCTGAGAAGAAAAACATAAGTTACAAATCTATATTTGGAACATAACAAGCTTAAATTGGCTATTAAAACAATAAAAGTGGTTTTGTATATTACTCACAGGGAAGGAGACTTGGAATACTCTGCTCAAATTGAAATCGGACAGTTCCCTGGGAAATTGAGAACTAATTTTCATAAACTTCTGACTGAAAATGTTTATATTGATATCTTTTTTGTTAAAAGAAGTGTGTGGAATGGGTCGTTTTAATTGAGACATTCACTAAGTGAAACTGAGAACACAAACTAGGATGTATTAATCTAACTCTAATTGAGTATCTCTTTAGCCTGGGGACTTATTTACTCAGTTTTTTATTCATCAATTTGGTATTATGGGATTCAAAAATTTAAGTGGTTAACTAGTTTCTCTGTCAGTGATGGCTGGAGTGGGAGCTGCCTACAGCTCTCCACGTTTATACCTGAGAACTCTGGATTCTGGTCTTTCTACCCTAAAGTCCTATGACAGGGAGGAAGCCTGATTCTGGAATATTCTGGTACCAGTGACTGCAATTTGGAATGGGGATGTTAGTAGATGCTCTTAACACCTGTCTATGAAGAAGTCAAAGAGAAATGAGTCAATAGTGGAACTGCTGGCACCGAAATCCAGCAATGGCCCACATGAAAGGAAGCACGCACAGTAGGCCTAAGATAGACATTAAGCTTACAGGACTTATTTAGCCAGTGTGAAAAATCTCCTACTGTTCCTATTTTCCACTATGTGTACAGAGATTCCTTGGGGGTACTGATTGCTTTGGGACCCACAGTGTCCTTCCATGAGGAGGGGCCAGTGTTTCTCTTTTTCCAACCTCCTGTTCTGTTGGGTCTGGCTGATGTTGCACATTGGCCATTCTGAGTGCTAGTGCTTAAGGGTCAATAAGAATACATTTCTGAAACATGTCCTTGGGTACACTTTTCTTCGGGAGCAATCTCTGTTGCCCCAGACTTTTGAGTGGGCGAGGAAAACAAGTGACTAGGAATCATTTGGAAGGATTCTAGGTAAAAAGTACTTAGCAGGATAGGATAGGCTCAAAATGCATGGGATAACTTTAGTGTTGGGAAGAGAAGGGTCTGGAAATTAAGGGGAACCACTGCACTATAAGAAATAGGGGAGCTGGGTCACCCGCAGCAGGTCATTGGGAGGTGGGTGAGGGGCTGAGGGAGCCAGCTGAGGGTCCTGCTAGATGTTGCTGTTTTGACATGGAGTCAAAGCTATAGATCCTAGAGTAGCCATTCCTCCTAGTTATTCCTGAATACAGTATTAAATGTTGCCAGTAGCTTTTCTCATATGCATCTAAGTTTTTCTTATAACTTCTGTAGTCACAGCTGCTCTGGGAGGTGGGCATTAATGATTTCTTCTTTTAAAACCTTCTTCTTTTCTACTCCTAATTTTTAAATTATAAACCCATTACATTCAAATAGGTACTAATCCCAGTTGTATTACATTCACTGTATGCATCTGTGATTTTAAAAATAAACACAGGAGAAACATAATCACTTCCCCACATGTCATCTTAGATGTGTATTACTTAAGGAAACATTAGTATTTTCATAAAATGATTGACCTTTCCTTTTCATACTGAGAAGTTATTCTCTAATAATCATTTGGATTTCTTAATTTTATAAAAGAAAAATTACATTTAAGAATTATATTGAACCTTGCAAAGAAAGACTTAAAAAAGAAAAAAATTGAAAGAAAAAAGAATTATTCAACTGATTGGACATGTACCTATTGTCAGACTCTGTTACCACATCAGTGTCATGGATTTTATTTGCATTTGAATACATGCATAAGATAAACATTGACCATGAAAGTAATTTCAATAATTTGTTTGTCCAAATGTTCAAAAAACTGTGAGTAAGAGTCAGTTCCCTGATAAATTCCAAGTTACTGGCTTATTTCGTAATCAAAAGCAATTCTGTTTCTCCAAAAATCTAGCTAAACACTCAGATATAAAGCATGAGTCAATTACTAACCATAAAGTAGAAAGCCATGAATCCTCATACCAGTATCCATTCTCCTACAGTGCAACCAAAACCTTTGCATATTTTTCAGCAATTCTAGTCTTAAAATATATTCCACTGTTAGTGAAAGCAAGACTATCGTTAATTCAGGAAATATTATCTAATAGCCAAAAACCTAACATCCATGACTGCTATGAACTCAGTAATCTATATTTTTTAAAAGTTCATAGGATCTCATGATTAAGCAAATATTATAATTTACTTTTATCCAGCCAAGGGTTCTTGTGTTAAGATATTCTATTTTATATTCTGTATGGACAATTCACTATTCATTTACCTTATCTAGCTCAATATGTTCTCTACTCTCCTTATATCCATTCTATTTTCTCTTAGGGAAAAAACCAAACAACCTCTAGATACGGATTAAACACCATTTAATTCTGTGTTGTTTTCATTTCCACACTATAGTTTCTGATTTTCATGTCAATATTCTTTTCAGAAAACAATTCTCCCTCGCTAAGTGTGATCTGCGTAGCCATTTAGAGGTGACATCAAAATTCACCTTTTCTTACCCTCTCATTTCTTTATTCTCACATCCTTTTCAAATAGTCACACTGCTACAAAAAAAAGGACAATTTATGTCTGTAGTAACATGACTTTCTTAGAAAAAAAGAAATCAGTTAGCAAAGCTTCCAATATTGGTATGGTAAAAAACAACAACAACAATATCATTTAAGGAAATCCTGCATCAAGGGGCATTGTACTCAGTTTTGCAAACTTGACTTAAATTATGTCTTACGCTGATAGTAAAAGTAAAGAACCGGATTATGTAGTAGTTCTCCATTGCATAAAGGAATACCCATGTTTGACTCCTGCCATGCAAAGACAGCCAGAGAACATGCGAAAGCTATGCCGCCACGAGCGGGCTGCAGGTGACGCCACTGCACACGGGTGGCACCATCAGGACTGGGGTGGGGGAGGTCGCCCTTGTACGTAAGTTCTCGCCCTGATTAAACTTCCACTTGAGATTGAAATCCACTCACTGTTGTAGCCACTGCTGCCGCTAGCCTCTGCCGGCGCCGAGTTGTGCTGAACTGGCCCTTCGCAGGTGGCCCTTCCTGACAGTGAATGGGAGAAGAGAAGGGGGAGAAGACACAGGATGGGGGAGGGAGAGGATGGGACATGGGGGGATGAAAGGTAATCAGACAAGGGAGAGGGAGAGTTTTTAACTGAAGTCGACTTTTCTTAAATCTTAGCATTGAAAAGAGCTCAAAGGGGCATTCATGCTGTGAGAAATGTTCATCATTCTCATTGCAGATAACTCAAACACCTGAAGCCTATTTTCTGAATATAACCTCCACCCAAAAACAAGACAGAGAATTATGAATTGATGAATAGCTTGTGATTTTAAGGTAAAATAAATACGCATACTCTTTTATTCATGTGATGTCATGTTATATGAAGTCAAAAGGCATTCAGTAAACGGTAGCGAAGAAAAAATAAGTTCAGGAAAAAACGATTAAATAATGTGAGAAGGCTAAAATGAACAGGTTATAATGAGAGCCTCCTGTTGGCCAGGCAGGATTTTTTTTTATTTCTTACTGGGAGAAAAAAGTAAGGGGAAGGGTACCAGGGTTCTTCAACGCCCCACTTAATCCCCTACTATATATAGTAGCTGGCTCGCTGGGACTCAACATTAGGAATAGTGTTGGGATTTTCAAGTTGAAGAATTTTCTAAGGAGGAAGCCAGTCCCTGCATGATAGGGGAAAAAACCCTCAAGTTCCTCAGTGTGTGGTGACAATGCCTATAAAAATCAACTATGAAAAACTAAAAGCATAGGTTTCATTTAGTGATGTGCACCTACGCATAAAGCAGTAGAAGAATCCTAGCGGTTTCTTTCACTTTTTTTCTCTTTTTGGTGGATGAGATAAAGGGATAATGGTATTTCCTTCTAACCATTCAACTCTGCCTCCGTCTGACAGACCTTGACTCTTCAAGACTGTGAGCAATAATGTCATTTCCAATCAACTGGGATGTACTTTCTTAGAGTCACTTAACAGTCCAGATTGAAAAAAACAGCATGGCTGCTTTAGTCTTTTTGGAATGAAAGAAAAATATTTTAAATTCTTGTATCTCCAATTCTCTCTAAATTTGCCAAATTGCATACATATTTCTCCTCTATCTTCACAGATCTTCTGCACACATACATGCGTATGTTTCTCATACACATATACACACATAATCTGTTTTCCACAAAAAGTTTTCTACACCAAATCCGTTCTACTTAATGTAGTAAAAGAAAGAAGAACTTATTTTTACCCTTTAGTGTAATTTGAGCATCTGTGAGATCTAGGATAGCCACACATCAATGATATCAGATCAATTATCTGCTATTACCTACTTCCTACTATTCTTCAGCCTCTTCAACATCCAGGGATCTAGTGTTTAATTTATGCTATTAGCAACATAGGAAATCTAGCGGTTCTTTTTTTCTACAGCAAACCTTTTAAAATAATTCCCTCTTGTCCTCCTTTATCTCATTTAAAATAGTCAAACTGTTACTGCATAATGACACTGAGGTTTTATTAGAATCATAAAGTTTGAAGTTTGGGAGACAGGAAGTCCTTTTTATAAATGGTAATCCCCACAGAACCTTCTAGGACAAACATTGACTTCATGGGTTACACAATGGATTCCTGAGGCCAACAACCCAGTGGCTTCTAGCAGAAATATGGCCATAAAGGTACAGAATTTAACCTTCACATTCAAATCAACAGCAAAATCTAACCTATGTAAGAAATCAACAGCCAGTATAACATGTCCTTCATTTTTACTTTCCTAATGTCAACTTTTAAAATGACCTATTTTATATTTATTTCAAAATGATAACCACTATGGAATGTTGAATACGAAGTTCAGTGACACAACATCCATAACAACAGCAGTGACAATAACCACCACCACGATCACCACCACCAGACAGTCTGGTTTCTTTCACAAATGGCTGTTGTACTAAAAGTTCCGAACAACAGAGGGGATGAAAAATGAGCTCTCACAACTTGAGAGCCTCTTAAGTTGCTTGCAACAGTTGTCACCAGGGAAAGTGGTTCAAGTGGTGAGATGATGATGGGCTCAAACACATACTTGGCATCATCAGATGAGATTCCCAGAGTCAAAAAACATTTAAAATAGGAGGGAAAAAACTGGATATTAAGGTGGGAGAAGATGGTAGGTATGTTTAAGCCACAAGAGTAAAAATAAATGCTATGCCTTTCTATAGGCACAATACTGAGGAGTAATGTCATTCACGTTGGTCATCGTCATCCTGGATGAACTTATGGTTCCTCAGCCAAATATGCATGCTGAAGGTGCTTTGAGTAACTTCCCAGAAATAGAGAATGAGGATCTTAAGGGCTACTTGAAGACCTGTTGGTTTGGGCAAGTGGAAGAGGTCCAGGGTTGGTATCACATCCTGAGGCATTCTCCCTACTTTTTGTTTTAGTCCAAGTGGAAGTGGAGTTTCTCTGGGAATGATTAATAGTTTACTGCCACTCCTAAATCGATTTGTCTCTACTTGGTGTTGGAATTAAATCTCCCACTTTTGGAAATTAGGAATGAGACGGTTTCAATTTCCTTCAGAAATAACTAAACTAGAATTATAAGGGCCATCTACTGTTATAAAACACAACATCATAAATAAAAATTAAAAAACAAATGAACCACCCAAACATGTGGCAGAAGAATGATTGAAGAATATTTTCTTGTGTTTTGAACATTTTCTTCTGATGACTCAAAAAATCTTCATAATTTCTCTGCACATTTAAAAGCACAGCCTGAGACTGGCAGGTGTAGTCATAGTTGCATTTTGTGTCCTTCAGAAAGAACTGAGTGATATGGGGACTCTGGTGGGACTCCTGGCTGTAGCTGGGCAGCCATGGACACTGCTCAGACACTCTGAGAACCAACCTGTTCAAGGCAACAGCTGTGAACAAGAATCTAGTCTATGGTATACCCCGTAAAAACAAGATTGAAATAATATCTATTCACAAATTTACATGTTCTTATGATGCTGGACTTCGTCAATTATTTTATTTACAGGAATGGCTCTTTTACTTACAAAAACGGTTCTTTCTTCCTGGCTACGGTTCATAGATACCATGTTTAAAAAAAAAATTAAAAAACTAGACAATCACAAGCTCAAAACAAATAAAATTGCCAAAAGTAATTTTAGGTAATTTTCTTGTGAAATCATTTGGCACATCTGCCCCTACAGTATTAGTTTTATGAATAGAAGGGAAAACACAGCGAAAACACACAGAAACATGCTGAACAAGGGAACACGAAAAATTATGTTCAGAGAATGTGGACATTCTAAATAAAAAAAATAGACCTTTAGTGCTTATGAAAATTTCTTTTCAAATACATCAGATTAGCAAGCAAAGCAACAGTTTGTTATTTACACATTCAGAATTATAATGCAAAGAATATTAACAAAGTCAGAATTCAAGAAGAATTATTTTGTTAATTATTCAGAAGATGTTGAAGAATTTTGAAAAGCAGTTCCTTCTACCTTTGCATTAAAATATAAATTGATTTATAGTGTAATTTTAAAAAGCCAAATCATAAAGTCTAATTTTGACTATACAGGGCAAGGGTCGTTTATGATATATGATTGGGATAAGAATAATAAAGATCCTAGTTTAAAGATCTGAAAGTAATATGACTTATGACATAAGAGCTTTTAGGCATTTATCATATTTTGTATCATTCAACACAATAACAGGATCTTACTTTGAAAATTTAAAAGTGCTCATTTCAAATAAATATTTTATTTCAAATAAATTTCAAGTAAATTTATCATGAGCTATTAAGACTTCAGTTCAGATTTTAAAGTGATTGTTGATGGCCAAATAATATCTATTTTTGTAGAATCGTAGAATTTTAGAGTTGAAAGGGAATTCAGAGATCATTAAATTAACTACATCACTTTACCCAGGAGCAAGCGGAAGCCTAGAAAATTTAACAGAAATGCACAAAATTATACTACCAGGAAATCACAGTGATTAGACTAGAACACAAGTTTTCTGATTTCTAATCTCTTGCACCCCCTACCCTTTTTCTTGATTAGATAAAAGTTTGGACAAAGCTGACACACAAAAGGCTCTTTCAAGATCTAGTATGTATAAATGAATGTTCATTACAACCCATTAGATTTTTAGTCTAGATTCTTAAGGTGACTTTTTGTTAAAATATATTTTAATGGTTCAAAGGCCATAACTGAGAATGAAAATGCCACTTTGCAGTCATATTGTATAACTTTAACATTTCTTTTAAATTCTTTTCACTTATGCCAGAATAAGAAAAACAAACAGATTTCCTGCTATTTTAAATAACTCAGTTTGAAAAGCACTGGCTTTAAAGCAGTTAAGCTGCTCTCTCAGTCTAACTCCCATGAACTGATCTGTACAGACTAGTACTTTAAAAATAAATAAAAACATGAATGAAGGAAAAGTAAAATCTGTACCTGTAGTTGTATTTTTGTATCTTTGCTGACACTTTTTGTTCTCCATCGTCTTGTGACCCGCTTGTCTTTCTTTGAAATATCTACACAGTTAGCCTACATTACACAAATAGTTAAAAGCAATAAAGTATTATTAAGTTCACACAGATGATTCAGGTATAGACAAAGAGAGCACAGCAAGTTAGTAAAGAAATCATTGCTAGAACCTGTAAGCAAACCAGCCAGGAGAGGAAGGCATATCAGATGTGTAGTGGGCATTAAAAGCAGAGCCAAGAACTTAATTATAAAATATTTTTTTTCTGATGTACAAAATGAAAACAGGATTAGAGATCTTTAGCATTGTTTTCTATATGAAAAGATGGTAATAATTCTGAGAGTACCTAAATTATATTTTCAAAGTTATCATTTCTAATGGAACACAAACATGGAAGAATGATTCGGATACTGTATGTATGTCTTCCAGTTAGTTTGTATTTAAATGTAAAACATTATAAAAAAGTCATCTTAACACCATGACATCAAGATTCAAAAATATTAAGAATAATCCAGAATATAAACTAGCCTGTATTATAGTTATTTCCCTTTAAATATTACCTTATATATTCATAGGACAATCCAGTAAAGATTATAAATTAGTGTTCTAAATCCTTTCACCAGCAGCAGTAATGTTTACCTGCATGTCAGTAAAGTTAGGTGCTGACTGAGTTCTCTGAAGTATTTCCAAATTTTGTAGGAGTTTGCTAAGTTCCACAAGGTTTGACTGGCAGTGTGCAAGATCTAATAAAAATCAGAAATAAAAATATGTTAGACTTGGCCAGGGAGGGGTAGTGATCGTAATGAAAGGGTCAACCGAAATTATGGCAAATACAATTAGGCAGATCCATGTTTATACGATGACGATGCCGGCAAGTGAAACAGGGTAACCCTTCTCTGGTTTAGAACCATAAAACCACTGATTATGAGATGATTTCAAAGCCCACTCTTACAAATTAACAGCTATTAATGTTGAAGCCGTTAAAATCCCAGTTAAGGCTGTGCATGGTGGCTCATGCCTATAATCCCAGCACTTTGGGAGGTGGAGGCAAGATGATCCCTTGAACCCAGGAGTCCAAGACCAGTCTGGTTATACAGTGAGACCCCATCTCTTCAAAAAATAAAAACATTAGCCAGGGGTGGTGGCATGTGCCTGTAGTAGTCCCAGCTACTCAGGAGGCTGAGGCAGGAAGATCGCTTGAACCCGGGAGTTCGAGGCTGCAGTGAGCTGTGATCATTCCACTGCACCCCAGCATAGTCTCTTTAAAAAAAAAAAAAACCCAGTCAAATTGTGTGGGATCACCTTCCTGCTCTGACAGCCTTTGTCACAGGGGAAGCACACTCAAGGGGGCTTCAGCAGTCCTGTGGTTTTCTTCTTATGAACCTGTCCACGTGCTCCTCTAAAATGGTTTACAAGGTGGTTGTCTGGAATTTGGGTGAAGTTACAGTCAAGTTCATAAAAATAGGATGGAATAAAAAATCAGTTAAACAGAGCTATTTATAGTTTACCTCACTAACAATGTTGAAATGAATGATCTCTTTAAAAATCTGTTAGAGACATTATACTAAGTCAAAGCTTTTCAGAGTATGTTCCTTGGTCCGGTAGCATCAGCACCACTTGGGCATCAAATTCCTTCTGTTGGAATTAATGTTTAGAATGAAGAAATGACTGAGTTTTATTTCAAATTTTTTGGTGTATTTGGAACAAGAGAGAATTTTGAAAAATCTGCATAATAAAATATCATTCTTTAAAAAAACTGACTTTTAGTATGTGAAATTAAACACACTAAGTCCAGATCTGTGAATAGCCAGCCACTTTAAGTGTTAGAACTATAAATCTAAATCTAAACTATATTAAGATATTACATCTTTTGAAATGCAACCAATGAAAATGCAACCAAAAAAATTATCAAGAAATGTTACTACTTTTGAAATGCAACCAATCTCAATATTAGGTACTTTCTATGACAAATGATAAATATAGACAAAAAAGTGCCATAGGAGTTTCAGAAGGAGAGAGTTACTGTGGTTTCAGGTCATCAGAGCAGACTTGAATGACAGAGTGGAATTTTTTCTGGGTCTGGAAGATTGATGGGAAGGATTCAGCAAGACAGAAAGGTAGAGAAGCGTAGAAAGGGCACTGCACATTGGGAAGAGCAACCTGTGCAAAGGCACGGAGGTGGGTATATGAAAATATGTTCATGAAATAGAAAATACGTTTAGTTTTGGGTTTACAGAAGGCAAGGCTGAGAGAGTACATAGGGCCAGAAAGCTGAAGGTGTGGGTTGCTAAATGCTGGCCTAAGCAGTTTGAACTAAAGCCCCAGAGCCAATGGAGAATTTTTGCATAAAATCTATTTTAAGAGCTAGAAGTCTTGAGGGAGTATTACATAGTGGATAAAGAATTGGCTTTGGGGTTGGTCAAATGTGTGTTGGCTAGAGTCCCGATCTCTGTACCAAGGCAGCTGTGTAATCTTAGGCAGATTCCTTAACCTCATGCATTTGACTTTCCTCATCTGCAAAGTGGGGATGGTGGAAATCCCTATGCCTCATGGCTGAGTGCAATGGAATGACGCCTGGTAGGTGCTGGCGCAGGGCCTGCAAACGTGTTCAGGAATGGTGTGAGCCTCTGGGAGGAGCAGAGCGGCAGAATGAGAGACTGAGGGTAGGAGAACGAGTCAGCAGGCTGGGTGACTGCCCAGGGACAAGGCAAATGGTGGGTCTGAGTCAGAAAGACAGGAATGGAGTTCAAAGGAAAGTGCAGATAACGGGGAAGAGAGAGGGGCATGTGTTTAAGGAAATAACAGACAGAACTCAGTTTCAGCTGGATAAACAGGGAGGGAGGGTCCAAGATGACCCTGAAGTCCAGGGGTGGTTATGACAGCAGCACTGACAGAAACGGGGGAGTCCAGTGAAGTCCAGGAGTGGGGCCCACTTCCAGGGAAGACAGGCTGAGATGACAGTATGACAAAATGTTCAGACACATGCTCTGGAGCCAGAATGCCTGAAATTGAATCCCAGCTCCACTGTTACTAGATGTGTGAACTGGTCAAGTGACTAAGTTCTCTCCACCTAAGTTTCCTCATCTGTAAAATGAAGTTGAAGAGTAAATGAGTCAATGCATATAAAACACTTAAAACAGTGCCTGATGCATAGGAAGTGCCCAGTACTTATTGGCTGCCACCACTACCACTACCACTATCACCACTACTACTACCGCCACCATTGCCACCACCGTTACCACCTTCATCACCACCACTGCCACCGCCACCATCACTATCACAGCTACCACCATACTACTACCACCTCCCCCCGACCACCATCACCATCACCATCACCACCATCATCACCTCCACTACCACCATCACCTCTACCGCCAGCCCGCCACCATCATTACCACCACAACCACTATCATCATCAAAATAGATTCCAGTTGAAATTATGAGCATGCCTGGCATCTCCAAAGCACAGAGCAGAGTTTCTAGAATCATGCTGGCCTGGGGTGGCCCTCCAGCTGTGCCAAGTACTTGCTGTGTAACATGCAGAAGTTATTGACCTGAGCTTTGGCTTCCCTATGTATGGAATTATGTGGTACATAATGCCTGTTTGGTACTACTGTGAAGATTTACACAAAACCATATATGTAAGATGTTTGGCTTGATCTTTGGCCCATGATGAACACCCAAGAAATTGTAATTCCTATTACTGAAGCAGAAAGTGGGAGACTGAATCGTGATCATGTCTACAGCCAAGGTTGGCCAGAGGAGCATCCCAATGAGGCAGAGGAAGAGCAGAATAAGGACAACTTCACGGGGCCCAAGGGAGGAGGCTGATTAAAGGTTGTGCAGGTCAGGTCAGAGGATGAGGCTGAGACCAGAGCAGAAATCAGATGGGCTCCTGCTACCATGAATCCTTTTTCTATAGAATAAAAATGGAAATAGTCAAGTTATGAGAGAGAAATTGGAGTCGGTGGGCAGAGGGCAGGAACTAGTGAAGCAGGAAGGACTGTGGTTGTCCCCCAGAGAGGAGATAATTATGGCACTAAATCCTGACGGAAAACAGCAAGGCAGGCGGAGGACACAGGTAGAGCAGCCAGGGGGAGGAGGAGGAAGATCTCCACAAGCCTGGAACGAGGGCACGGGGACAGACCACACAGCACTCTGAAACAGACAGGGAGAGACAGGTGCATCCCTCCACCAGCCCGGGGCTTCTTGCATCAAAGCCAACGTCTATTCATTTTGGTCAGATAAATGGATATTGTCCCAGTGGATGGACTCAATCTTTTCGGCCATGGAGGCAGCCAGGTGAGATGCCTGGAGTAAGTGCAAGGCTGCAGGAGATATAGGAGGGGCTAAATGTCTAGAATCACTGCTGAGGCCAAGCGTTTAGGAAAGTGAGGCTCATCTTCTTTCCCCAGTCTGAAGTTAATATACTCAAATTAGAGGCCCAGTGTTTTGTGACTACATCCAAGTAATGGAATGTCAGCTGGACATAACTGATGGACACAAGATCCCTCTTAAATGATATTTTCACATAAAGCTCTAGTTTGGGATGTGGGTGTCTCAGAGGACTGATTAAAAATGCTGCAGACTTTGAGTTCACACACTGGTAGAGCTTAAAAAAATTGTTTTGGTTGGGGGCCTAACAGACTGACAAATTTTAAGTCATCTAACATCTACTTTTATTATAATTTCATAAAAGAAAATAATTTTAAAAAACTAGGCCCAACATCATCTACAAGATCATTTCAAAAATTAAATCACATTGAGCTTTATTAAATACTCTTGACTGTGCCCCTGTTTTTCTCAGTTTTGAAGGTCAAATGAAAACTGTCTCATAGAATGGAAATGGCCTGTGGATCAAGTTTGGACCAACGTGCTCTGGCTGACTGCAAGGAGATGGAGGCAAGAGGAGACCCAGAGGCTCGGAGATGGCAGAGAGAGGGAACCACGTATTGGTTCAGGATGTTCAGTAACTGATCCATAGTGGAACACCACTAACAGGTAACCGTGGATATAAGATGCAGCATATTGGAATTTTGCCACTTATTGCTGGGTTGGCAGGAAACATACACCTGCTCCATGGGCAAGAGAGAGCAGCAGAGAAGGCAGCCACGGGAGTGGCCTAACAAGGAGGGCAGAGCAGAGAGTGTGGGAACGAGTGTGGAAGGCTCTCCTTGGGGGCCACTCCGCCGTGTGACTGCCCCAGGGTCTGGGGGTGGGAAGCCGGGGAAGCCAGAGGGAAGTGGTGAAGGGGTGAGGAGAGAAGGCTGAAGCAGGTGGAAGTCAGGGTAAGGGCAAGAACCAGATGAAACTACTGTGAGGCTGCTGGAGAACTGGCAGGTCAGAAGCCCGAGTCATGACATGGAGAAGGATCTGGCGTGCAAGGAAAGGCCAAGGTTATCAAGAGGGTCGTGGGAAGAGAAGCAGTGCCCACAATTCACCTCTTTAGTTTTCTTGTTTTGTTTCGGCTTATTCTCCTAGCCCACACTGGGCAGCAACTAACCTTCTGCACACCTGTCCATCTCTTCCGAGTCCTGTAACCAGGCTGCCACTTTACTCTGGCCAGTCGTGCAGGTTGCAGGGAGGCTGTTGCTGCATGGTAAAGGGGACTGCCATGGAAAGCTGTTTGGTTGCATCTACAATGAACAGAAACAGAGAAGCAGCGTATGGTTACGAAGCAAAAACAGTACATTTAAATGATTTTTAAAAAATACAAGTATCCTCAAAGTGACATTAAAAAAGAAGGGAAGAAAGGGCACACTCAAAATATGGAAGAAGCCTCTTGGCTAAATGTGGCATGTGCTCAGTGAAGGCAAAATTCATAAACATTAACAACACTCTCATTGAGCTGCTATCTCCATCACTCAACATTCAAGCGTGTTACTCTCTCATCCTCACAGGCACCAGAAGGTCTCTGTAATCTTATGACCAGCTCCAGGTTTGCTCAACATGTGATTCCTAAATACATTACCCACCAGCAAGCAACCTTGTGCTTTGAATGCATATTGAAAATTATAATATATAAAAAGGCAGTCTTGGCGAGTTATCATCTATAGCTCATAGACTTTCCATTAAAGGGATTTTATGTGAAATAAATTAAAGTTGTATCAAGTACACAGATACTAAGGTGAGTTCAGGAAACACTCAGTGATAAAAGCAGAAACTTATTTCCCAAGAAATGGAAATAACTTTAAAACTCCATAGTTGACTTTAATATTCAATTACAACTGATTGTGTCTCCTCTAAATCATTATAAAGTGAATGATGCACATGCTTCGTAAACCCAGACTTATTTATTACCCACACAGGGCCACAAACCAATTAACATTCAGGAGTATCATAATTTGATACTTAGAAGGCAGGCAAAATGATAAAAAGCTCTTTCCCCTGTATATTGCATTTTGACAGATGTAATGGAAATCTTTCACTGAGTAGATCTTAGAGGTGTGTCATTTGTAATGAGAGCAATAGATCTGTTGTAAAAACCAGAGCTGAAGAGCTTTCTTATCCCAAGGCAAACAGTGGGGAGGATTTGGTTTTAGTCTTCCATTTTCAGATATCACCCATGTTATTTAATAAATAAAACAAGGGATGAAATGAATATAACTTTTATCAATACACTGTGCCAATGACATAGGCAGAAGCTGTAAGAACCAAACAATTACAAGTTTATATTTTTTAAAGATCCATTTGGAATTAATTTCTCATTTAATTGGGACTATACCTGGGATTCAGTGTACCCTGTGGTGAGAACACAGGAGGCCCAGAGAAACTCGGGCACTATCTTGGGCATCTCTAAGTTCCCAATCTTCCTAACCCTGACCTACTGGTTCATTCCCTTTTACTTCAGAACTGGTTGGTATTAGGGTTAATCCAACACCCTATTTCTAGGAGAAAGAGAATTAAATAGTCCTTGGCAAGGCTGCAACCAGAATGAAATAATGTGAGATTTGAGAGGCTTGTTGAATATAATTAATGGGATATAACAAAAATTACTTAATTAATTTCCAATGAAATAAAAAAACTGAATATAGTAATGTTTCACTTAATCTGATTTGCTTAGTCTTGCAGTTACTCCATGAAGTTTTTCAGTGCTTTGCAAAGGAAACATGGATCTATGGATGGCATACGGTCCTGTGTAAGCAAACAGAGAAAAGCAGAATCTTCACTGGTATGTTCTTGAACCCAGCTTATTGTGGCAGCCAGCTTCCTCACAGCTGTCCCTGTCCTCAATTTCAGGTGCCAAATGTGAAGCTGCAGCCCCCCTGGGCAGTGCAA
Organism: Daubentonia madagascariensis; assembly: GCA_023783475.1. Taxonomy (NCBI): domain Eukaryota; kingdom Metazoa; phylum Chordata; class Mammalia; order Primates; family Daubentoniidae; genus Daubentonia; species Daubentonia madagascariensis. The sequence goes on from JAKFHU010002088.1 coordinate 30,321,395, forward strand.
TGTGGCTGTGTTTCAGGAACTTAATTATTGAATCAAAGGTAGAAACAGATGTTTCCATGTCTGTTGTCTTAACCTCAACTCTTTAACAAGCAACACCTCTAGCTTTTCATCAACATAGAAAATGAACACTTATTTCGGCCCAAAGAACAACTTCAGTCTCCCTTAGTCTGGCACCTGGTATCACGGAAAGGGCACTGATGTTGGAAACAGATGTGGGTTCAGATCCAGGCCTAACTGTTTAATGGCTATGTCACTTCTGGAAAAATTCTTTACTCTCTTTTGGCTATGTGAAAGATTAGAGATGAATGAGTGTCATATGCTTAACACAGTGGCTGGCCACTCAGATAGGCTACTACTTATATTATTGTTACATTCTCGAGCTCACTTGCATTAACTTCATGGGGAAGTTTAACAGCCTCTCTCTGGGTCATGTATATATTACAGCTCAAGTCAAGAAAGCAAGTTTCATTTTCAAGACTTCGGGGTCTTCTTATTACCATTCAGGAAGGCACCTGATTTCTGGGTGCTGATTAAACAAATGTTTACTTTACTTTCTAATATTCTTACAAAACCACATAAAAGTAGGACGTAGTCCATTGATAGGAAGGAAAAATAACTGCTGATTCTCTTGGTGATCTACAAGAGATCATCGCCTAATCTATACTTGTGATTAACGCTGATGCCAATGTCACTGTTGTCTTCTGAGCATCAGTTTACAAAGCTAACCTTCTCTTTTTGGTTTCCCCAAATGAGACTCAGTTATGCATTTGCATATTTTCTAAGCAATTTCCAGGCTTTATAGGACAAAGTCATACCTTTCCATCCACAACAGAAACATTAGCAGCTGGGGAGGATTCGGCTGTGGAGGTTGAAGGAAATATGTGAAAACTGGCATCTCTTGGTGACCTTACAATTTCATTCTGACGATACAATCTATGGTGGCGCAGTTTGGAGACCCACGCATCAAACCAGTCCTGGGATTTCACCTAAAACAATGAGCAAGAGGAGAAGGTAACTGCGAAACCAATCTCTTGTCTACCACTGGTGTAGACACTGGTATAGGCAAATGATTTCCCCTGATAATGGCAGAGAAACTGTTGAAAAGCGATTTCACCTTCAAATGATAGATGTGCTCTTCTGTGTCAAGGTCTATTCTTCGAGCTTTCTTTTTAATTGACATGACCGAGAGTCCAACATCTATGCTCCCATGGACCTTCCCTTTTTGAATCTGAAATCAAAAGACTAGTAAGTAGGCTGGAAGGATACCTAATTTGATGTGTTTCTGTATTGGATTTAAGTTAACTCAAGGTAATCTTTAACTTATCCATGGGAAGTGGAATACTACACTTCTTTAACAAAGAGAAAAAGTTAAGGTTCTGAGGTTAAGCTTCTTATATGGAGGATAGTTGAAGTTACAGTGACTTCACACCAATTTCAAAAAGTAAGACTATTAATCTTATTCCTGTTCCTGTTTTTGGCATAAAAGGTAATGCCAGTTCTCCATAATTCTCAACTGCACAGTTTATATCCCCCCCAAAAGACATCTTTAGTGGTTTCTGAAATAACTGTGGTCAATCTTTGACCTATACCCCAGAACATCCCAAGTAATCAGCTAGAAGACAGCTGCTGGGGCAGGACTGGGCAGCTGGGACCAGAGAGCAGGGAGCAGACAGCTTTTCCTTCTGGCTGCTCTTCTGGTCAAGGACACAGCTGGTTCAATGGCAGAGATGGGGACAAAACTGAAATCCGAGCCCTCTGCTATTTCCCTTACATCACAGTGATGAGAAGAAAGGAATTTTCAAGTTTTGCATAAAAACTACTACTTTGTATACTAAAGAAAAATAATTTGGATAATTTTAGTGAGTTGGGAATCCCAAGATAAAAGGATGTGCGAAGTAGAAATGAAGTTTATAAGATAGTTTTAAAAGGACATTGACAAGAACAAAGATTGCTTTAAATCTCAAAAAAGCACACATAAAACAGAATTTACTAAGAGATGCAGGAAAAAAGCCCATTTGCATTTTCTCTCCAAGAGAGAAAGGGTGATTTTACTGATGTGTCACTTTTTAGGTTTAAGCTTCTGTTTTTATTAACATATGTCAAAATAGTTAAATTAAATCTTCATGCACTAGTTTGAGATTTTATGTTATTTTGAGTATAAGCATAAAACACACCTTATACGGAACATGGAAATTTGGTAGCTTGTGAAATCTTACAGGCACAGACATGCACAAAGCTTGTAACTATGGCATAAGGCTTGTACAATTACAGTGTTTACTCACTTCAAGCAGAATTCTAAATCAATCTTTGAAACATGTCCTGCGTGCTACTTACATCAAGTGGTGCCTTTGAATACTTTAACATTCCATTATCCAGGACAAAAAAACGCTGCAAGAACCAAACACCTCTCAGTTACTGTCTGCACTTTAAATTACATAAAACATTCACAAGTGTGGGTCTAACGTTGCTCGGCAATTATTAATTAATACATTTGATCATTTTAATGTATCTGGATTCAGTGCATCTGGCCATGGTCAGTCACATTAAATGGTAAGGACATCAGAGCTCTAGTTCCAGGATTCTTCTATACATAATACAATGAGGATGTAGTTTTTCACCATGATTTTTCTTAAGAGGAAAGGAATCTCAGGACCTGCAGCTAAGATCTTCTGAATAAGCCACACTGAGATGTTTTTGAAAGTGAGAAATGAGAATAACCTGGGTTAGGTCACAGCAATTCTGTGAGGAGCTCTATACAATTCTACAGGGAATTTTTCACCATGGAGGTAAACTTCTGAATTTCCCCTGAATACCATGGATAATTCCTGAAAATGCTCATTACAGAAGCTAGTGGACTGGATCTATGAATAATGAATTATCTGGCAAGTTTAATTGGCCTTAGCAATATGCTTGTATCTCTACTTAGCAAAATGCTTGCATTCTAGTATTAGTAAAGGGAATTAAAAATTATTTCTGAACTATATTAAGGGTAAAAAAAGAGAGAGAGATAGAGAAAGAGGTTTTTGGCAATTTCTGTCTCCTCCAAGATGCTCCTGGTCCAATCCGAATGGATTTGGCCATTTTTGCTCCACAAACACTTAGGAACTCTCTGCTGCTGATTTCCCTTCTATGGGCGATTCACAAGAGAACAGCCCCCAGGACCCAATCAAACAATGGGTCCAATGCCCTTCTCTAGTTCTACAGATGCAGGGATTCTTTCTGTTGCTGGAAAATTACTCTGCTGGGAAGTTTTCATGTGATTCAGGACCTCTTAGCTGCTGAGGTGGCCCTGAATAGAACTCATAGAAGGTCACTGTAACCCCTTTGTTACCGGTTCTGGGCAACAACAAGTAAGCATTGGAAGACTGAATCTCCACAATTGAAAAACACTTGCTTACTCAATTGCCCTTGACTTGGGTAATCAAATGGACTGACGCTTGAATAAATACATAGTGCTATTAGAGATCAAGAAAAAAGGCAATGCAAGGGAGACCCTCCTATTATTTATGTAGCAAAATGTTCAAGGTCACGGTCTAGAAGAAAGTTGCTGTCAAACCAAAGCCAGTTTTGCTGAAACATAGAGCGTGAGTGCTAAACTAAAGTTAGCAATGCATATAAAATTTGTTTCCTTGACCTCTTTTTCCTATTTTCCCATTTCTATCTATCAAAGAATTTTAGCAGGGATAACCTGCAGGATGTCATGGGAAAGAGATTAGAAAGACCATCAATATGAGGAAATGCAAAGTGATAAGGTCAGAATGAAAGGCAAAGGTGACCTTAGAAGGGAGTATGGGCAGTTCGCCAAAATCCAAGGAAGAACAATGGTGGGCACAGATCCTTGGCATTGGGATAGTATTATGGGTTCAGGGGAGACAGTTTCTGACAAGGAAGAGGGTACATTAGCCAGAAGCCTGTTTTTATTCCACCTTCAGAGACAGGGGATTGAGGCAACATTTCCCATCTGTTCATCTTTAAGTCTTTTCCTTAAAACACATAAAATATGTTATAATCCATACAACCTCCCCTTCTTTGAGACAATGGGCAGCCACCACTGGCTATTTGAGCCAATGGATCCATTTGCCCCAAGCTAAAGTCCATTGGCAGAGGCGGCAAATAGATGGATACGTTCTTCCAGTGATTTCAGAGAAGATACCAGGCGGCCTATTAAAGAGTTTAAACTGAAAATGGAAGACAACTTTCTCCTCTTAGCATCAAAGAATTCTTGCTACTCGGGTAATGGCAACAACGCAGTGAAAAATATTTTCACCATAATTAAAACTGGGAGATAGAACAAGGATGTTGGGAGGAGATAGAGGAATAAACTATATACTTTGAAAGGTAATAAGCAAAGTTCCAGGATCAGCGATTTTCCAACTTTAGTTTGCACTGGTAACAATAGTTCTAGGAATTTATACAAAGGGACTAAATAAAAATTCATGTATAAGGATGTTCATCACAACATCATGACAGTAAAAAATTAGACATGTCCTACATATCCAGCAATACAACATTGGTCCAATAATGGAGGGATATATAATATAAATCCATCCAGTGGAATACATTCTTGCATTTAAAATATCTCATTTAGAAGAATATTTAATGAGAACATATCCATACTAATTTAAATGAAAAAGGCAGAATAGAAAACAATATGTACAAACTGGATTTTAAATAGCATGTAAATATTTCTGCCCTGTGTACACACATATATTACGGATCTCAGACTCAGGGGGGCATAATAGATTGCACCCCATATGGTTAACATAAACCCTTGAAAATTAGTTTTACACATGCAACCATACTCTGTTTCCCACCTAGCAAATAAGATCCTTTCTATTTGTGAAGATGATCGGAACCTGAACATGATAAAAACTTTACCTTGTGCCAGCCTTTTAAAGGCCATTTTCTTTTCTTCAGCATAAAGCCTTCATGTTTATCTGGTTTCTGGACATTGGTTTGGCCTATTTTCAGCCCTTCTATAATTTCCCAGCTGTCAGCTTCCTGACGGAAAAGAAGAAAAACAAATCATATGTTTCTTGGTGTTTGATGACACACTTAAAGCAGATTCTTAAGTAGAAGTTGCTTTTGAAACAACACTGGGCCCATCAGAAGTAGGAACAATATTCTGGAGCAAATTCTAACATCAAACACAGCTAGGCACTTTTAACAGAAGTTAAAATGAGTTTCCTAGGTAGACCTGAAGGTCCATCAGAGACTCATTGGAGCCACCCTGTCTATTGGGGGTAAAATGGCATTTCGATTTAAAATGCATTTAAAATGCATTTTTCCAGACAGTTAATCCCTGGGCACAGAGGCACTTTAAAGTTTCTAAATAAGACTATTTTGATGACAAACGTTCAATTAGTATGTGGACCTGGCTTTCTATGTAGAAATAGAAAGGCTGCTATGGTCTAAAGTGCTCTTAACAGGGAAAAGCAGCACTGTGGTCATGGTTGCTCTTGGGGAGGCTGCGTGCATTTCAAAGTATGCATAAAACGCCTGCTCACCAAAGACACACCAAAGAATCCATGCTTTCAAAGATACACAAACCCTTGGGAGCCTGTGGGCAGTATTTCTTAGAATCAAATTGCAATTCAACAAGTGAGCACTGTTTATGAATAATGTTAGAATAACAGGAGAAAATAGTAGGCTCTTATAAAAAGTCTAGTATCTGTGGCTTTCTACTCCCACCAGAAAAGTAGATAACCACTCTATTCCATAAAAATGATCTCCATATATGTGTAAATATATTCATTAGAGCTCTCTCTGTTCTTAGACAGATATCAGCTGTATTTAATGGCATTTCTATTTTCAAGAGCCCCATTCATGGATAGTATCTCCAGAAGAATATTTTTATTTCTGGATAGATCTTATTTGAAGGCTAGTGTTCATCTTTGATTTATTCTGTGTATATGTGGATGATGAAAAATACTCTGTATAACTTGTGAAAATGGAAACAATAACAAGTATAAATGTTTTTCAAATTTTTAAAAAATTAATATCAGATTGTAATAACAGCTTGTCCCTGGGAAGCTATGGCTACTGATTTCTATTACAGTGGTTTTTTTCTTCTTTGGGAGTCAAACTGCAAAGGAAAAAAGGGGTAAGATACAAAGGCAAAAAGTAAAAATGTATTTATTTTAAAAAATGTTTATTTATTTATATTTCAAAATATTAATTAAGGGGTTACAAGTGTTTTTGGTACACGGATGTCTTGTATAATGCTTAAGTCAGGGCTTTTGGTGTGCCCCCTACCAGAATAGTGTTCATTGTACCCAATAGGTAAGTTTTTATCCCACACCCACCCTCCTGCCCTCCTCCCTTGAAATGTATTTCTTAAACACAGATGAGGCATCTCTGAACAAATAATTTTATTTTCTCTGATGCAATATTGCTAAGCCCAGCGAAAGAAATAGAAAGGAATCCTAATATAGTTCTTACAATTAAATAAGCTGTCAAACTGACAGAGGCAAAAAATAAAACCAGAGCAAACAATGTTCTCCCTATTTCAATTATAAAATGCTGATGATAATGTTACAAATAAAGTATGTAAGAAATGAAACAACCCATCTCAGTACCAGATAGAATCTTTCATGCTCTATTTTCCATTATGTTGAAATTTCTTCCTCTATGCTTAGTAGACTATCTAAGAAAACTAAATATACTTTCTGAAAATTTTTGAAGCATTTTTTGTCATTTCAATGGATATTTACTTTCTGCTTAAAAGTCTCCAATTTTCCTAGGTGTACTTATGATAGAAACAGAGCCAATACCCGTATTGTGATTATGTTAGTACTTGACTTGGATCGGACACACAATTTTTGGTATTATAAAAGTTTTAAAAATACGTTTTAATCTAACAACAATAAATAAAAACAGAAAACACTCCAATAACAACCCAAGTTTATTCATTTGGAAAAAACGGAAACATTTCCTTTCTCAAGGGTAAACTATATTTACGTGTGTGGGTGCGTGTGGGTGGGTGGGTATGTAAAAATGCTTTAGGAGGTGAAAGCATTGAACATAGAATTTGAACAAATCCTGATCAGGGCAATGTGTATTTCAAATAAAAGTTTTTCCATTCCAATCAGTGTCCATCTTCTTGCAAAGGGCCTGAGAGATGATGAGATGCTATGGTATCTGGATTGGATGTGGCCCTCTAATTTCATGGGGCCCCAAGAGCTGTGGTATCTACTAATATAAAAATACAACAAAGGTTTATTAGTCCTACAGCAAGATCCAAATGGGCAACGACAGGGAGAAGAAATGGGAAGTGGATGCTATTGGTGCCCCACGCAGATTCCCTTATGAGGCCAGTGGACTCAGGCCCCAGCTGCTCTGAGCTGGGCTAACAGCCACCTCCTTCTAGAGCGAATTGCTGTTTGACCAAGCTGGGGCCTTCATGCCTGGGGAATTATGCCATAATTATCAGTAAAATGAGAATAACATCAGTACCCACTTCAAGAAGTTAGGGGCTGATTAAGTGGGAGAATACATGTTCTAATCTAGTACCTGGCACGAAGTAGATGCTCAATAAACGTTAGCTGCCTTTTCCATTGCCCCCATGTTTATTCTTTCCTTTAGCTAATTGTAAGAGAGAACTGATATTTCAAAAAGATTACTAGTTATATTTGCCAAGAATACATTCTCTATTTGCTATTCAAATGGAAGTCAGACTACTTTTTATTTCTCTTTAAATTATTTTTTTGTAGTTTAATAACTCCTCCCTCTCCTTAGTTTAGCAGTCTACTCCTGTCTGATAGAATAAACTTTATAGCTCATGATATCTTTAAAGTACAAAGAGGTATAAGTGTATATATTCCATACCACTAGGGTAGTAAAGTGTTCTTTTCTTAAAGCATTATGTTTAATATAGAAAAGCAAAGTAGAAAGATGGGTTTTACATATTTACAAGTTAACCATTTTTGGAAATAAAGTGCTACTTTTATATTGGAATTCAAAATCCACACACATTCTATTTTCAGAGTTTCTGAATAAGGAAGCCAGCCCATTGAAAATCTCAGGGCGGGGTGGGTAGGAGTAGGATGGTGTTTACTTGACTCTTCTCTGTGATTTTTGCATTTTAGACATATATGAATTTAATATTTCCCTAGATTGAGGAAGAGCAGGCTGGAAGGGTAGAGAACACTAAGCTCCCATGACAAAGATAAGGTCTTCATGAATACTCTGCAGTCTTCTTTCCAGAGCTTACTGCTAAGAAGCCAGACATGAGAAGGAGACCAGAACCTGGAATGTACAACAGCCCCTCTGTGTAGGTACTATTTTACCCTGTAGCTCGTGTACAGCTGAAAAGCATCGGTTGTAGAGCTGGACAAATCTAAGTTTGAATTCTTGCTCTGCTACTTGACAGCGTTTTTTTTGGTTTTTTTGTTTTTTACTTTGGCCAAGATATTAACTCTCAGTTTCCATATTTACAAAATGTGATAAATACCTACATTGTGTAGAGCTGTTTATAAGGATTATATTAACACATTGCCACACTAGAAAAAAAATTTTTTCCCCTGGGGCCACAGTGTTTTATTATGAAAATAGAATAAAAACTTCGAAAACAAAACGATCCTTTCTAATTTAATAAAAAATTTGTTATTTTTTATTGTTTTCTGTGCGTGAGTTATATGCAACTTGAAAAATAGTTCACAAGGGTAAAGGTGAAGAGACGTGCGAGTTACATATGCTTCACAAGGCCCCGGGCTCAAACCTAGCATGAGTTAAATACAACTCACATGGCAGTCAGTGTGTTAAATGGGATAATATATTTAAGCACTCAGCGTAGTGCCTGGCATGCAGTACATGGGCAACAATGGTAGCTGTTACTATTATTATTATTATTGCTGGACCCAGTGATTTTTTTTCTTTTCCATTAGCTTGGCATAGAAATAATTGCTTATTCCCCCAGCAGGGAACGGCAACAGTTTCTCTTTCCTTGTTCCCTTAAAATAAAGAGAATTTTGGACCTTTGTATGTAACCCTGCAAATGCCAGTAAAATATATGTTCATCTATTCTCTCCTTACACAGGGCAGAGAAACTCTATGTACTGGAGGCAGAAAGATGTGAAGAGACGCCCTACAACTGGTGTCACAGCTACCTTAGGGGAGTCAGGTGTGTAAGTTATTCACAGTTCGGTTGGCCCCAGAGCAGGCAGCATGCCATCAGAGAAAGCACCACACTCCATCACTGACCTTGGAGAGGGGGACCGGCTCCGGTTCTAGCAACTGCCGACTTACAGCGGGCTCAGTGCTAGAGGAAGCAGTCCTCTCCAATATATGGATACTCTGAAAAGAAATGGAAATATAGCCCAGGGTTAGACAACCCATTTCTCATGTGGATGGGTATGGGAGTAGGATCACACACATCACAGTAAAAACAGTAAGCTATGTTAAAAATGGCAAGTTCCTCAAAAGACCAAAGATAGCAGCAACAGTCAGAAAAATATGTCAGCACAGGATTTTGTTTTCCCCTCTTATGGATTTGCAGCTGAACTTCTGCTGCAATGCTGGTTTCACTCTTACAGAAAGAGTCAGAATATTATCTCTTGAAAAATTTTAGGACACAAAAAAGAAGCATAGTACATCTGACATTTTTACAACTTTATGAGCGGTACATTTACTACTTAGAAAAGGCTCACATAAAAATATTCACTCATCTCTCCAACAGGGAATGGCAATAGACAAAGAGAAAGGTCTATGTCAAAAAGTCCAGAGCCTTAGAACATTTAATCTCTAGAATTTCTTATAAAAATTGTACAGAGAAGAAAGCAATTTATCAAATACAATAAACAGTAAATATCTTTTACAAAGACTATGAAGAGCATTTATAGAAAGCAAGACAACATTCCAACAGAAAAACAGGTGAAGTAGGACATTAGAAAATATGTTCAACCTCAGAAGTATTCAAAGAAATAAAAACCAAAATAATTATTTTTGGTTTTTTACCCATAAGATTCAAGAATGGAATGGGGTTGGAAGAAAGGGAGTATAAATTGGGTATGATCCTTCTAAAAAGAAATTTTGCAATTATATTGAAAACCTTTGGAAAAAGAAATACATGCCTCTTTGACCCAGCAATCCCACAGCTAAGTCTTTACCCTAAGGAAATAATCAGATAGGTATGCAAAGATGTAAGAACAGATGTTTTCTAAGGCATTATTTATTATAGAAAAAATATCTAATGTATATGAGAATAGGCAGACTTATAAGGAAAAACCAAAATGGCAATATGGATCTATGCTGACTGATAAGGAAAAAATATCCATGATGTCTGTCAACTAAAAAATCAGGCTACAAAAAGTAGCCTCAATATGATGATGTTACATATACAATCAAAATTTATTCCAAAACGTTAAGAGTAGCTAAACAAAGGTGACAGGACTACGGGCGATTTTAAATTTTTTCTCAATAGCTTTCTGATTAAAACATTTTTTGCAATAAATAGATATGATTTGTATATTTGGAAAAAATTAAGAACTTTCTTTGAGGGGGATAAATCTGAAAAACATCAAAGAAATAAGAGTTAATATTCAGATATAGGCTGAAAATGAAACATTATGTTTTCACTGGGATAATATTTCACTCCTTCAATAGGCATGGTTGGTATTTTATTTACTTACAGAGGTCTTTATTTTTGGTATCTCGCTAGAAAACTATAAAATGAATATTTGTGTTTTCATGAAGAAAATTATACTTTGACCTAAGCCAAATTATTCTAATTTCTTTGTAACTTTTCAAACTTTTGGTTATTTTTATTACTTTGAAAACAAGAAGAGGTCTGGTCATAAGTTTTTATCTGAATGAAATTTTTAAGTTGTTTATTAAAAGGAAATAATTGACATGAAAGATAGAGGAATTGTTACTATTTCTTCAAATTGTGAGGAAGCAGAAGAAATAAGAACAGATATTCTGAGGTCAAACATAAAGTAGGGCAGGGCTTAGCAAGAATTCCTAACCTGACAGTCACAGCATTCAAGGTCAACCTAAGCATTAACTGGGACTCTGCTCTTTCCATTCCCAGATTTACTTGAATTAGCAAAGAAAAATTATGAATGTGGCTAAGTATCCATATTTGTGCCAGTGCCTTTCATGGGAGAGTCAAAAGCAAAGGCATGCTGTCAGTGACAGACTGGTGGTGTGTGCTCAGGTCTTTGACAGGCAACATGGGAACAAACAACCATTATTTGCTTGCTCATGTTGATATGTTGGATAGGATCCTATTTAAAACACATGAGATAAATTTGAAATTTAGATTTATTGTGAGATCATACAATTAGAAACTACAATGAGAATTTGTTGTTGAAACAAAAATTGTATTACCTTATTTTGGGACATAGTTGTCTTTCCCCCTGCTTCCATTTTTGTTTTGGTGTTTTAAAATGGCGAAAATAATATATACTCATTGCAAAAAATTCAAATACAACATAGGAATAAAAAAAAGAAAAAAATCAAAGTTCTTACCTCACTGCTATTTACCTAACTGCCACCTTACTAGTTTTGGAGTAGTGGTTCTCACAAGGGAGCCCATGAACCCTGGAGATTCCCAAAGCCCTTTCATAGGGTCTATTTTCATAATAATATAAGGATGTTATTTGCCTTTTTTACTCCTATTTTCTCACTAGTGTACAGTGGCATTTTCCAGAGGATACATAACGTGATATTGTAACATACTAAACACAGAAGCAGATGTGAGAATCCAGCTGTCTTCTGTTAAGCGAGACATCAGAGAGATTTGCAAAAATGTAAAATAATACCATTCTTTTCACTAAGATTTGTTTTGGAAATATGGTATTTTAAAATAAAAAATGTAATTTAGGTTAACATGTGATAAGTCTATTGTTAATTTTAAATAGACTAAGAAATATTTAAAAATTTTATCCATTTAAATTTCTAATACAGTAAATATTGATAGATATAACATACATAAACAAAAGCTCTTTAAAGACTTCAATAATTTTCAAGAGCGTAAAGGGTTCCTGAGACTAAAAAGTTTGAACTGAATAACTTTGAGTTTATTATTAAAACAAAGAATTCTGACATACATATGTTATTCCCTTTCTCATAATGCTGCTTCTGAGGACACATTTTTTTTAAAGCTAACACATTTTGAAATTTTTTTAAAACCACTTAATCTATCTTAAGCTAAATTACAAACTATCCTGACATGTTACAAAAGTCTATAAGAGGAAAAAAACCCTGTTTCAGGTACTCTTCAAATACACCTGAGCAAAATTTCCCTAATTTAAATGCTATGAAGATAAAAAACCCACAAAAATATTTTTTTAATGCATGAAGTGATTTTTCCAAAAAACAACCGTGGGTAATAAAAATATACAGGTGTCACTTTACCACAGAAATATTAAAAAGTGCTTCTCCCACCAACAAATAAATTACTTAATAAGTTGTAATTTTCTATAGGAAAAAAGAAGTTCCCAGGATACATTTTCAAATCAAGAATTGGAACATTTAGAAATCACACATTTTAATAGCAAGTTACTCCCTCACTATTTAATAGAATATTATCAAAAAAGTTCAGTAAAGTAAATATAATAAAGTTAAGACCAGAAACTGCCAGTGAAATGTGTTACACATTCATTCATGTATTCGTTTGTTCATTCAATTAATCAATAAATCATTATTGGGCAACTACACTGTGCCCTCAGGCAGAGATGACAGGGCCAGAGAGAACAAAATAGGTAAGAGAACTCTTCTTGTGATGCTTATACTCTAGAGAAAGAGGTCTTATTATACAAAAGACCAAATAATGCTGAATATATTTTTGTAAACCCATGCATTAAGCCTGTTCCATGTGGCTACTGCTTTTGCTTACTTTAATTTTCCAGTCAGGTATCTTTGATCTGAGCTTCTCTTTGCGGTCCTCTCCATCCCCATACTTTCAAGTTGCTATGCAATAAAACACAGACATATTGCCAACTCCTTCTGCCCCACCCAAAAACATGGTAAGAAAAGCAAAGCCTGGAAAGAAACCTGACCTTAGCAACTACGTAGGCAGGAAATAAAGGATTAACTCAAGCACCTTAGCCAGGGAAAGGAAAATAAATCCCCTAATTTCCAAATTAAGCCACATAGAAATCAATTTGGTATATTTAAAGTATGACAAAATTGAGTTTTGTCTCTATAGATACTGGGGATACTTAAAATGTTGCCACAGTTTGTGGACAGCAACCATACAAGCCAGGACCAATGTCTATTACCCACTGCAGTACCTGGCACAAAGAACACAATATTAGTTTCTTCACCACCTGATTTTATAAAATAGTTTATGTTATGGAAGAAAAGTAAGAAGTTCATTCATTTTCAGATATAGTACATATTCAAACTAAGTGAAAAATCTAAACCCCAAATTCTGTTGATTTGTTAAGGCACAGAAAATCATAAAAACATTTACTGAGACATAGTAAGTAAATAAATATTTTTATTATCACAAATGTGTGTATATACTATACTGAAAAAAATTAAAGGACAACTTATAACACTACAAGCTGATACCCATTATCATAATTGTAACTAGCTTCAAAAAATAACCTATTTCATTTAACTTCAGTATGATAATGAAGAAGACAATAGCTTGTGTACAAACTTGCCAGTCTTATATTTGTGTATTATTAGAACCTATCATTGTTCATCCAATAATAAAATATTAATCTGCTACCTTGAATTGTCTTCAAACTCATGGTTTTTAAAACTAAAAGCATAACCCTGAAGTTATGTAATTATATATCCAGCCATTCATTATTTTAAATGAAATATCTAAGTACTTGAATGTTATATGTTTAATATCAGCAGCTATAAAGAAGACAGTTTTAACTTACTATACCCAGTCGTGGACTGTAGTTAGATTGCATGCTCCTTGAAGGTAGAGACAAGCTCGTCCTCATCTTAGTATCCTGTCTCCTCTACTCCCAACCCACTCCATCCTAGCAGAACAACCTGCCCATTGTAGCCAGTCAAAAATTTCTGGAATTTTTCAGTGCTCTCTGATTAATTTATAGAGAACAGTCCTTCAGCAATCATTAGTACATGATTAGACATAAAACTAACTTCTAGCTTGATCTTGGAATTATAAAAATCACAGCTCCAATAGGATAGAACTTTTGAAAACATTTAAAGAACCTACCTTTTAAAATGGAAAAATCTGGTGGATTAGTCATAGAACTCTTGTTTATTAGATTTAAAGCTATGACTGGTCAATGAGGAACACATCAAATTTAACTTAGCAATATCTTCAGTTACAAGAATTAGTTCTTTTCATAAGGTTTCCCTTAAGATCATAATTTGTGCTATAATTTTTGTACTTTTATTCACAAGATAGCTGTTTTCATATTCTTTCACAGTGACTTAGAAACACACGCCACTACCTTCAAGGTGTTATATGTGTTATATAAACAAGTTAAATAAAGGGTTACATAAACCAGTTAATTATTCTTTTAAAATCAAGTTTCCTCTCAAATACTAAAATTACAACTTAATTTCCAGGTCAGCTTTTTAAGGAACTTAGAGCACACAGAGAAGGTGGAAGTACTTACCCGCCCCCAGTTCCCCCGTCTCAGAGGGAACTGATGCATATTTAGCTTAAAACCTGGAGCCTAGAATTTCACTGTATTTCATATTTCACTGTAGCTCTTGAATTTGGTAAAAGTATGTTCCCCAGGTTAGTGTTAGTTGTTGTCGTACCTCCTGGGCAGCAGGTATAAATCTGCCAACATGACTGTGGTCTAGTTTACTCAGTATCAAAGATGTAGGTAAACAGACAATGAGACACTTAATAACAGCTGAACGGTTCAGCGCAACTCACACAGAGAGGAACATGACTCTCAAAATGGAGAGTCCAGGAGATCTGCTGAACAGCTTTCTTGTCATTTACCTACTTTCATTTCATTTCAAAGATATAAAGGAATTGCTGGAAATATTTTAGGCCGTGGTTAGAAATTTCTGTATCGACTAACTTTCAACACACATTTAGGACAGTAATAAAGAGAAGTGGACCATTGCTCTCTGAATGTTAACTCCATTGAAACTGTTCATCTGCCTATCTTATCTAAGCTATTTTTAGAGTCACAAATTATACAAAATCTTTTCAAAGAAAAAGATCTGAAATAATTTAGAAACTTCTAAAGTATTTTCTTCAAGCTTTGGGCTATTAGGCCGGCCTCTCTTCTAAGTATAGCTACTTTGAAAGAAGCAGCACTATTTCAGTGGTTTTAGTAACCTTCATAGAATAGTGTTGATGACAGTGATGACAGTTAATATTTACTACTTTCTATATTCCTGTCTTTTTGCTTTACATGGATTATTTCATTCTATCTTCACAACAAGCCTTTGAGTAATGACTATTACATTTATCTTATAGCTGATTGAACAGAGAAACGCACAGAGAGGTTAAGAGAGGCCCAGAGTCAGCAAGTGTTGGAGTTGGAATGTGAGTCAAGATTTTACTCTAGAATCACACTTTTAAATATTGCCTTCTACTGAAGTTAAAGCTAATGTTAAATGACAAAAATGCCAGAAACTTCAGCTAGCACATGTCCTCAGCACATACTGAACACATCACAAGTCCTCCTCTACCACAGCCTTCTGTGGATACGGAGAGGTAGAAGTGAGTAAAACAAAAAAGAAAAAATTAAAGCACTCTTAGATATGGTACAACATCAAGGTTAATTTCTTCACCATCTGTATAGCAACCTCAAAATTAATTTCCAATTTCTAATTTTCAAGAACTAAGAGCAAATCAGCTATAGCAGTGTACGGTGTAGAGAAAAGAGAACTTAAGTTTTACGGTCATACAGACCAGCATCCCAACCTTCATCTGCTATTTACTATGTGACTTAGATAAAGCATTAACCTCTTTCAGCCTCAGTGTCCCCCATCTGTAAAATGAGGATAATAATATCTACCTTACAAGACACTGGAAGTTACAGAGTTGGCACCCAGTGTATGCCCAGTGCTGCCCAGAGGCTAGTACACAGCAGGCACTCAATAAACAGTAGCTATCATCTTAGTATAAACACTACAAGAACAAATGTCTAGGAACCTTACACATTCCCAATGCCACGGAAAGATGTCTTACAAACACCTTGCAGGTGTACGACACCTGGGAGCCCTTTCAGAAGTGATGAATCCATACCTTACATGGCCATGATGTCACCCACTCAACCCAGCAGCACAGTCAGCAGCATCTCGTGATCAGAACTTACTGAGAACGCTGTCAACGTGAGTGAAGACAGAAGACCTAAATATTCGCCAGCGCGAAGGCAAGAGCAATGATGGCAACACAGATTGCATTCATCTGAACGCCTGTAGCGGAAGATGTACGCGGACTTTCCTTCAAGAACTTTTTTTTCTTTGCAATGGCGTAAAATATTAAAATCAGCTGCAGAAGTAGTAACGCTACTACTTTCTCTACAGTAACAATTATCTTGCCCTCACTGAAAGATGGAAGAAATGCATTAATAGTAAAGCTCCACAGAAGCACCACTAAAATGAATGAAAGAAAATTTTAGAAATAGCAGCTAGAAAAAGTATATGCAGCACACCTGGGAAATCCTGAAAGGGTGAAAAGCAAAGTCATCACAGTCTTGTCTCTTTCTGCTTGGAAATGTGAAAGTCATTATGAACCAACAGCTATAGCCCCGAATTGAACCGGTCTGTCTGGAAACTCTGTATTGTAAGAAATGCCATTTGGACCCATCAAGTGGCCCACTGATAGCAAAGAGTATTTCAGTGTTCTTGACTATGAAGTGATAAAAGGCATAGGAATAAACAGCTTTTTAATTCCCATGGTTGCCTTTAAGCAGCAATAGAGCCAGAACTTGCTGGTGAACTTCCTCCTTATTCTGTACTCCTAACACACAACAGTGTAACAAAATCGCTGGAAACCACAGCAACTGGAGTAAAAGCATATACTGATAATACTTCATTACAGCAAAAAACATGGATAAATACTAGGCCATTTCAACAGCAAGGCTCTGGAACATGTAGAGTTAATTTAAAAGGCAGGAGAGAACAGTCCCCTGTGACTTGAAAAGAACACTAAAGTTAATTTGTAATTTTCTAAAAGGCTTTTAACATTATGTAGTACAGACAAAGGTTTTCCGTATAATAATCACTCAACTGATTTTGCTAACAATACAAGCAAAAAAAAATCCTATATATGTCTTTTTTAACATTTATGTATGTACATTAGAGGCAGAGTTAGACTGTTTTGATCACCCTTGTCAACGCAGAGCATATATATCTATGATATGCCTATATGTACTCATAAATATTTGCTGAATGAATAAATATTTGCTATATATATATATGCAGTGTCTAAGTTCCTGCTCAGACATAATTAAATTACCATGAGATTAAATGTAGGTAGTAAAGAGGACAAATGGTAGCCCCTTTCATGCCTCAGAACCTCAAGGATGGTTTGAAAAACTTGTACCAAGTTTCCCATGTGCCGTAGCCTTCATATTCATTTAATTTTTAATCTTATACTTACAGAGTTAAAGCTTGCAATTTTATTATTAAAGTAGGTAATACTTTTAAATCAAATTTACTATATTCCAAATACTGTTTTACAGCTGTACACACACACACACACACACAAATTAACTCATAAAAATGACCTTTAAAAAACACACACTTACTGTGGAAATTTTGAAAGGGAAAATGGAAAAACAAATAAGAAATTAAAACCACTTACAACCAGCAATAAACTAAATATCTTGGTATATTTTCTTTCAGCTCTCTCTGTCTCTCTCTGTCTATATATATATAAAAATATATATATACACACACACACACACACACATACACACATACTCAATTCTTAAAAACAAAATTGAAATTGCACTATTTTTCCAATTTAACAATTTAGTTTTTTCCATTAGCAATACAGTCATCCTTCATTTTCCATGGCAGATTAGTTCCAGGGCCTTCTGCAGATACCAAAACCCCAGATGCTCAAATCCCTTATATAAAGTATTTGCATATATAATCTATCCACATCCTCCTGTATACTTTAAATCAAATCTAGATTTCTTATGATACCTAATACAATGTAAATGCTATGTAAATTGTTGTTATACTGTATTGGTTTTTATTTGTATTTTTTTTGTTGTATTGTGTTTTTTTGGGGGGGGAATATTTTCAATCAGTGGTTGGTTGCATTTGCGGATGTGGAACCTGTGGTTATGAAGGACCAATTGTATGTAGTTTCCCCACAGCATTAAATATTCAAAAACATTTTTAGCAGCTGCACAATATTTCACTGTATGACAAAGAGGTTATTTAAATACCTCCTTGTTGAAGATTAAACTGTTTTCAATTTTTTACTACTATAAAAATACTTTGATAAATATATATTTTTTCACAGAAATCTTTACATGTATCTTTTAATCTCAAAATATTAAGGGAGCACAAGTGTTTTTGTTACATGGATGAAATGTAAAATGCTGAAGTCAGGGCTCTCACTGCACCCGATATTATCCCTCATCCCCTCCCACTCTACATGTATCTTTGATTGTTTCCTTAGAATACATTTTTAAAAAGCTGAGTTACTGGATCCTATGGCACGACCTTTTCAAAGACTTTAGGTACATATTGCTAAATTTCCCTCCAAAAAAGCAAAATCAATTAACACGCTTATTGTGCATGACGGCATCCCTTTCCTTGAAACTTCCCCAATGCTGGCTTTTATAATTTTTATAAATCATTCTTAATAGGATTGAGTCAGAGTCTGGCACTGAAATATAAATTAAATTGTACGAGGCTTTCCTTTACCTTTGCGAGAGTATTTTACTTACAGTCTAGGAAAGTTACAGTGGGTGCTGAGCAGAGGGAGGTAAAATTTTCTATTTGTCTAAGTTGCAAATCAAATAAAGCAGTTTTACAGACTTATGGTCCTTCAGGAGGATGTTTTATAGTCCTAATGAAACACCTACAAATGTATTCTGTAAAAGTGGTATTTCCAAATCTGGGGGGATAACAGTCTCCTGGGGATGCTTCTGTAAACAACAGATTCCCAGGCCTTTTCAACGCCCTGCAGGAGACCCTCTGGGGTTCGTTAACTGATTATACTGTGGCTCTATCTGTTTGGTGTTATGCCCAAGAACATAATAGACAGTGATAATCTTGGATCTGACAGATGAATTTGCTGCTATAAAAATACTATCCAAAACCAGCCACCTCAAGGAAATAAGAGATAACCTGTAAGGTGAAAAACTGATAAAGGCAGGCCTAGAGAACCAAAGGGGTCTGGCAGGCGCACCAGTGAAAATAGCAAACGGATTGTTACCCGGGTAATGCTGAGTTCTGAATCACTTGCGGGTAATGAGCGTCTGAGTGCCAGGTGGCAAATTTCTTTCCAGTGGTTTCAATTTCAGCACATTTAACATGGACTGAACACACACTGTAAACACCAAGTGACAGCGACAGGGATCTCCAAATGGTGGGGGTGGCAAGAAAGCTGTGGGGCTGCTCATTGCATTTAATGGAAAAGGCTAACAGCAGCTTTCAATAAACAAATGGATGGTTAAAACTTCTCAATCTAGAAGCAATATGTGTAGTAAAAATTCAGAAAATTGAGAAAGCCGAAAAGAAAATTCCCTAGACGGGCGAGGCTCAATCTATTAGACTTGGAGCGAGAATGCTTAGGCAGGAGTCAAGCAACCGGGACATGCGAGACCTCACAAAATAACTAGCTGTGGGGTGCTCTGTGTCTAGTGGGGCTGAGGAGGACTGCTGGAGCAGGTGTCGAGGCACGTAGTACAACACAGCACTACTGGAAGGGCAAGACCCATCTCTAAAAAATCACCTATGAGCAGCATCTGATAATAACTTAATTAGGTGTACATTGTATAGTTCCAGGCAAGGGGATGTGAAAAATCATATAGGCCAAGGAAATGAGGGGCGAACTCAATGAAAGTGCCTACGGGTTACTTGAGTTACGAAGCCTCCTGACTAGTGGCAAGATTACAAAGCAACAGGGAGTGCAAGGGGCTCAACAGGTCCTGGAGTAACGCTACGTCATTAGTTGGCAAGATCACTTCATAGTTAGTTCTGAAGATGATACTTCCAAACTTCCACAGTGAGAGCTCATGAAATATTAACTTTTGCTAGTGTTACTCTATTAGTTGGTTTATAAATTTTGCCTAATACTTAGACTTTTTAGAACACCCAATTTGCATCTAAATCATAAAAATTGGTCATAGTATGAGTTTTTGCAAGCAAATATTATTTTCCCATTGATATTGGTCTTAAGTCCTGGAAAGCTGATTCCATGGGATGGAATTCTAAAAAGGCTACATTGAAATTGGAAGCAACTCAGGAATTTAAATATACCTAGCACCAAGGGATTTATTCTCCAGCATCGCTCCAGTGAGGACACTCTGTGGATTTTCTGATCAGGTTAGTATTTCTTTCTGACCTGACAGCTGGGTTCCAGGGTCATCCTGAAAATCCTTGGGTCCACTGGAATTCTACATAGAGCAAGAATTCAAATTCTATACCTCCTCCTGGTAGATTTCAAGTTATAAATTAGTTATTAAATCAGGGATGCTTAAATTTTTTTCTCTAAAAATTAGAACATTTTTGTTTGAGATAACATTATATTTTTCACAACTCAAAGATGGAAATAGGTTTTCTATTTGGAAGATACAGATGCTTATATTTCCAAGCAGTGATTTAATTATTTCATTCGACAAAGCTATTTGAAGAAGATGCTCCAGAAACTCAGTTTCTGTATATGCTAGGAGATAATTTCACGTCAGATACATGGTCCTACTGAATCACTGCTGGCAATGGCCTTTACATGTCAACAGTGGGCATTAACTGAACAAGCCACTGTTGGTTTTGAAATGTCTTGCTGTTGATAACATACAGGAAACATTTTAAATACCCACATCACTGAAGTCTTCTATAGTTGTTAAGGATTGACCATAATCCTGAATACAGATTTTATAAAAACTGGCAAGAAGATTAACTGCCAGCTTCTTATGAGTTATTTATAATTTTTTCCTTAAAATATTCTTTATTTTATGATCTCTGAGCTCAGCAAACTTTGAATCATTACAAGGAATGGCTGGTATTTTCTTCCTTGACTTTTAATTAAACAAAAAAGATTGGCACATTTAAGGATTTACAAAGTCAAACCTGGTAGAGTTATAACAATTCACTCATAATAGACATTATCACCTGAAAATTATGCATTCCAAACCCTACGTTCTTACAGCTATAGTGTCTGATTTTCTGATGTGACTTGATAATAACAAAATTAAAAATAATCATTGGCTCCAAAGAGGGACGTTGCTTTTGAAAATACAGACCCTTGGGCCTGGATCCCAGGACTACTATAACTATCTCTACAGGGTGGTCTTAGACATGTATATTTTTAAAAATTCTCTAAAATACATAAGCATAAAAGTAATTATGAACACAAAATCCAGTCATCAGTTCACAAACTTAGTAACTCTATTATATAATGTAACCATAAAATAAGTACTATGATTGACTAAGAAACAATAACCCCTGTTTTAAAGTAAAGAGATACCTCCCGCCCCCACCAATGTTTTTAACCTCTGAGCAGAATGCTTCCAACTCCTTGTTCTTGTCCACTACCACTTCCTTCACTCCTCAGCCATCTACTCCACCACACAGCCACTCCCAGGAGCCAGGAGAAGGGACTGGGCTCTCTCAGCTCCCTCTGCTCTCAGAATCCATTCTTGTGAGACTCAGAACTCTATGCTCGATCATCTTCTCTCCTTGTTGTCATCTCCTGACCTCGTGATTATTCCTCCACAGCTGTCGGGTCCTCTGGAGCCTGCTTCACAGTGTTCTCTCCATGCCAACTCCTCATTCACTTATTCATGCACATATCTCCTGAGCACACCAAACACCAGGTACCATACAAGGTGCTAGGGGTACATGATTGAACAAAACAAAAGCCCTGTTTCCACGGGGCTCACATCTCAGTGTTAAGGCATACAGCAAGGGGATATAGACATAAACAGATAAGCAAATAATATGAGGTCTGTCCGGAAAGTATCCCGCCATATAATATGAAAAATAGAGACATTTATTGAAGAAGATATGAGATACAAGAAACATTGTACATAGGACAATGATGCCTCAGTCCCCCTCAAAGCAGGCACCTGGGGCCCTCACACAGTTCTCCTAGCGTCTCTTAACCTAACCCGTACACGTTCAACACTCTCAGGTGTTCTGCTTGTTGCAGGCCTTCAACACTTTCAACAGATTCTTGACCATCTTTGAAGTGTTTGTGCCACACTTTTATTTGCGCTGCACTCATTGCATCGTCCCTGAAAACCTTCTGAATCATCCGAATAGTTTCCACGGAGGAATGTTCAAGCTTAACGCAAAATTTCACGCAGATTCGTTGCTCCACTAATGCGACAGCCACACAGCACACTTGCTCACTCCACGGCGTCTAGCGCCCCACTGGCTAGTAAAGCGAGGTCATCATTGTTCACAAATGCGCATCCCAGTCCACTGTCCTTGGCTCCCAGGTTACACCAATGTCGTGCAAACCGTTCTCGTTAGCTTAACAATGGCTGGATACTTTCCAGACAGACCTCGTATTAAATGCCAGGTGGCGATCAGTGCTTTGAAGAAAAATAAAACCAGCTAACTGGACAGTGAGTGATAAGGATATGCAGGGAAGGGCAGAGAAGGCTACCCCAAAATGGTGCATTTGGAGATTGAGTCAAGTGTGTGACAAGCCTGGGGATGGCTGGAGGAAAAGCAAGGTAGGCTGAGGGGACCAAACATGCAAAGGCCCCTGAGAATTGTGCTGGAGAGAACCACGTGAAGGGAACGTGGCAGGAGAGGGGCTCATCGAGTTAGGCAGAACCAGATGACAAATGACCTTGTACACAGTGGTCAACAATTCAGTATTATTTGGACAGAGACAGGAAGTCACTGGAGGGCTTGGTACAGAAGAGCGGCTCAACCTGACTTAGGCTTTGAAGGGATCTGACCGTTCTGTGAAGAATGACCTGTACGTTGGGTGAGAGTAGAAGCAGGGAGACCTGTTAGAAAACTATGGCAACAGTCAGGTGAGAAATGATGGTGGCTCACACCAGGGTGGAGGGTGAGAAGGTGGCAAGGAGTGGCCAGATTTCAGGTATATCCTGAAGGAGGAACCAACAGGTTTGCTGATGGTTTGGAAGCAGGGTATAAGAGAAAGAAGTCAAAAATGATTCCTGGGTTTTGGCCTTACCCAGTGAAAGGATGGAGTTGCCATTTGCTGAGATAGGGAAGACTAGGAAGGAGCAGATTTGAGAGGGAAATTAGGAGTTCCATTTTGGACATGTTAAGTTTGAGACGCCTTCTGAACATCCAAGTGGAGATCACCCTTGGTAAGTTAAATGTCACTGTGACTGACCTACTGACATCCGGGATCAAGGTTCACAAATTCAAATGCTTTCAGGGGCAAGGCAGTCAACATAAATAAGTACTGAAATACAATGAGGACAGGTGAGGACTGTGGCCTATCGAAGAGTAAATGCCCCAGCTAAGCTGGAAGCCACTACTGAGCCCAGTGAGTATGGCCATTAGGAATCTGGGCTCAGTGTTCCTGATCTTCCAATTTCTCAAGAGAAGAATCTGGAGTTTTAACAACAAATCTTAGGGGAAAAAAGAAGTTCCAAAATATATTAAATACTAGAAGTGCTCACCTAAATAAAGAATAAAGTTCTTACTTCAGGATTTATCGGTGTCCTTAATTTATCAATGTACATTGAAAAAGACATTTTGTTTAGCATTTCTCTAACTTACTTGACAGTAAGTTAAACAGTCTCTTTTCATACAACATCTCAAGGGACAAGCATTCCTTGGCACATACTTTGGGGAATGCTGATTCAACGGTAAGTCCTAGATGTCTCATCAACAGACTTTTTGTTCCCTCTTTGAAAGTTTTAGGGCATATATATTCATTGCGGCTTATGAGTCATAATGGTCACACACACAGAGCCAGTTTTGTTAGATGTTCTAACATCTTGTGTCAGACTTGAATAAAATGTAAATGGAGCAATTACTAAAGTCTTCTAAGTTGTTAAATACTAAGTGGAGTCTCGACCCTATCATTGTTGCAGAAACACTTAGTGAAATCACAGGGGCACTGAGTCACTTCGGTCTCCGGCTCTTCCCCCCTCTTCACCTACTGTGCTATGTAACTTTATGACAGGAAGGGCAGCCAGTTGCTACTATGCACAGATGTTCTTTGTTTTACTTATCCGTGAGGAAGGAAGAAGAGAAAGACAAATAAATCTGGAATGGAAAATTTGTAACAAAAGGACAAGACCAACATTGTTGCAGGTCTTAAAAAATATTCTACAGGATATATTAAAACATTTGAGGGTCAATGTCTCTGAACTTGAAGAATTAGAGTATGTAGTCTGTTTGAAAAGAGCTCACAATACAGTTGAGATCAGTACAGAAAAAGACAAACAATATAAAAATGTCAAACATTGTCAAAAAGGCCTATAAAAGTTCAGAGAAGGGAGAGGGTGATGTGGGTTTGAATGACCAGAGACAGTGTCACATAAGCTGGTCCTTGACGCACAGGGAGGCATCAGGTCGAGAGGAGGGTGGTAGGAATTCCATGCAGGAAAGACAACCAGAGATAAAGATAGGGCAGTCTTAGGAACCATGAGCAGACAAGACTGTTCAGGTTGGGAGGAAAATGGGATATGAGGCTGGACCAGATCATGCTGGACACTAGGTACCAAGTAAGGAACTCCGGCCTTAATTATGTAGGTGACGGAGAGTCTTTGAAGGATTCTAAGCATGAATCTGCCCTATTCAGGAAATTTGAAATGATGAAGCCACAAGGGAGATGGTGAGGCTAGAGCACTCTGCAGGACCCTGCTAAAGTGATCAGAGTCTGGGCGAGGAAGCTGATAGTGGGAATGAAGGGAAATTATAATATTGTGAAGGAGGAAATGATCAAAAGGTTTGATAACTTATTGCACGTGGGAGAAGCAGAGGAGAAAGGCAGGCTCTGACCCTGGGTCCCCGAGAGAGTGGTTATCCTGATAGCACACTAATTTATACATATCGATTTACGGCACAGTGGTACCACTCAGGCAGTGGTACATCTAAGCAGAAATGCTCAACCAATTCATTAGTGATTTGGGACTAGAACTTGGGAAGGACAGGGAAATAACGTGCATTAGATACCACTGTATTTTCAGCTATGTGCTAAATAAATTCTCTACCTGTGTGAATAATTTAGGCAAGAAATAGGGCTGGATATTGCAATTTGGCACCATCTGCATAGATGTCAGCCAAATGAGAAGAATGGATAAGATTCAGTGAAGACTAATTTATCACGCTTTCTCTGTCCCTTCACTATGAAAACGGCTATCACACGAAAACCGATGCATATAGAAAACACTGCACCATATCACATCACATCACAGGATCACTCAAATTTCTGAGTTCCGTAAGTTAATTCTAAAGTGTAGGTAGTGACTGAGATACGGAGGGCAAAACAGAACTGTGGTTGTTCTCTTCTGTTCTTCTCTCCCTTGAGGGAGACAGACAGTCACAAAACAAGAGTCAGGAAGGAATCAGAGGAGAAAGTATTTGGCAGAGTTTCCGTCTGCTGAGATAAACAGGAATGAAAGTAAACACTCTCTTTAAAGAATAACAAGCATTTGAACAGTGTCTCTTACTTTTCTAGAATTCATTATAAATTTACAGAGAAGCTACTTCCATTCCCATCATAACACTTTGCATTCACAAGCCAGCAAGGAGTCACACATTCCACCTTCACACTCCTGCTGGCAGACCTGGGTCTCGGTTTTGCCCTGTTGTTTTGCAGGCTGGTCCTGGAGCCCAGGTGCAACAGGCAGAGCAACAACGCATGACAGATGTTCCTACAGCAGTCATCAGTCTTTTCCATTTGCCAAAATTCTCCAGGGTGAGCTGGCTCAATCCCTTCCTTCCCCCCGGCAGCCAGGAAGGGCAGGCTGCTTAAAATATCTCTGAGTTTAAATGCCCAGGGCAAGGGAAAAATGGAGAAACCATAATAAGAAAGAACAAAGGGCAGGTGAAGGGTAGCCTAAATTTGCAAACTCAGAAAGCATCTCAGCATGCAGTTAATATAAAAGTGTTTTCATTCCTGGCCGTCTTAAATATAATAACTTTGTGTAAGCACAGACTTAGTTAATGGCATAAGTGCTTCTAATTAACAGAATATAAGTGTTCTGTTTGAACTCAATAACAAAGGACACCAGTGTCAATAATTCCCCAAGACCCTGGAGTAGGAACGCCTGCCTTAGGCCCTGTGGGAGATGTACTCATAAGGAATCCCTGATCCTTGTAGATGCCCCTGGAATTTCTTGCTAGGAATGGGAGAGGGAGTGCGGGGAGAGTTTGAGACTGAGCGTTCCCTAAAAAGCACCCCCAGCAGTGCATTCCCACAATCTGGAAGAATAAATTCACCTCTGGAACTGGCTGTCTCAAGATCCATGTCTATATGATAGAATATTGAATAACACGCTCATACTTTTAGAAACTAGGCAATATGCATTGAACACATAGGGGGTAGGGACAGTGAAGGAGACTCCGCAAGAATGCTCACTAGTTGAAAGCTGCCAAAACAGAAAGTTTTTACAAAAAGTTAACAACACCTACTTATTGTGAATTTCCAGTTACACAGCTAAAAATACTATCACAAGACAACATTAAAATGAAAAATAGTTATACTCAGACCTGTGCTGACTGAAACAAACCAACTGTTTTGACAACAAAGAACATTCACATGATTAATCCCCACACAACCCTGGCAGCAGAATAGCCACTAAAATAGTAATGAAGTAACTCTGTAAACAAAAGTAATCTACAGAATTATCTCAAATGGGACAATGAATGTTTTCTACCATAATTAAGCAACAGTGATTTACTTTCTCTGTTGCCTTTAAACATTGTTTGAATTCTTACTGCTCGTAATTCCCTGATACTACAATTTCATTTGTAACCTAATTTCCAGAATCTGTTACCAGATTCCATGCAACACCAAACAGAGATTAGTGCTTGGCAGATCAGTGAGAGTCTTATGGGAAGAAGATTTTTTGTGGGTTCGTGGAACCCTTTCTACCTCCACAAACGAAGACAGGGAGAGCAGAACATTCAGGTTCCTGATGCTGGGTCCTCCTCCAGGAACAGACAGTGAGGAGAAAGCAGCAGGGCTTCCCCTACCCACCCCCCACCAGCCCCTTCTGTGTCTGCATGCTGAACAAGGGCCCTAAATAACAAAGAAACGAAAGTAGGAGCTACACGACATTGTCAGGTGTATCTACAGAAAATAATGAGTTTTCTTTTGGAATAAAAGACTTCAAAACAAAATTTCAGAATTAGCAATCCCATCATATCCTAATGGTACTGTATTTGAATAACAAAACACACTTAATACTCTTTTCTTACCTGCCTACTATCCCTTTGGGAGGATGTTGAAGAGGAGGCACTTCTATGGGTTGGAGTGGCTGTTTTATGAGCAGGGGATATACCCTTCTCGTCTGAACTCATCGCTGCAGTTAGAGTCTAGTTATGTATACTTAACGACCATCCCAATCTTCTCTCAAATTCACAAGGAAGTAGATGACTTTTCAGCTTCATTCCATTTCATGAATCTGGTTTCATTAGAAAACAGCAGGCAAATATTGAGGGTGTCTGAACGACCTAAAAGCAAAACAAACAAGCCTCATGTAAGTAATTAAAAATCAAATTAAAATTATTATATTTAGGAAAAAATATTAATTTGTGTGAGAGGAAGAACTCTGACATATTAGAAAATATCTCTTCTTCTAGATTTTCAGGTGGAGGATGAAAATGTCAAAATGTAAAAAAGGACTGTCAACAAGGAAAATGGGAAGAAACATGTGCTAAAGCCTTATTCTTCCCTGACATTTTCTTCGTTTTAAAGCAGATTACAAAGCTATATTCTGGACCCCAATGCCAAGGTACATCAGCTTCTTCTCCAGAAAATTTAATTTCCCCTACCCAGTGGATTATAGTAAGAGCTCAGTCCATGTTTGTCTTCAGTTCAGCCATATCATACGGGAAGGTCATGAGTATGGTTTCAGGCACGTGGAGTTTGAGATGTCTCTGAGTCATTCAAATGGAGACAAACACTTGGACATGTAGGTCTGGAGCTCAGAGAAATCCAGGCTGGAGACATAAATGTTTAATAGATTATATAAATGATACAAATATATCAATCAGATCATGTATATATCATGTAATTCTGCATGTGATCAAATTTAATTCCAGTAAATTAAATTTTATACAGGCTTATAGTTATATTTTAAAAATCTTGTAACATAATGTTAATAGAGTATGTGACCCTGAATGTGTTAATCAGGATTTTAGTGGTCACCGGTTATAGAGAACATTTGAAAGAACAATCCCAATAATTAAAGGGGGAATTTTTAGAAACTGGGAAAATTGGACATCCTGTGAATAGAACACGTAATCCATTCTTAAGATTTCAACTTCACTGTCATCACAGGAAAAATAAAAGCTACTTACACCCTAAACTGGAGATACTCTCTTGAAACAAAACTAGCCTTTGGACAAACAGAAATGTAAAGAGCTGTAGAGCAATTTCATTGGCTAGAGATGAAGTTTCATTTAGTGTTGGCAAAAGGTAGCAATAAGCTTACACTTGATAGATGATCATTTCATCTTTTTGTTTTTTGAAGACAGTCTAATAAGTGTAAATAAAGCTTGTGAAGCCAGGCTCTGGTGCCAGCAAACAGAAAGCAAGAGCACTGCTCAGATACTTGATTTGAAGCACTTCACTTTCTGGTCCAAGATGTTTTACCAGCAGATGCTGACACTTGAGCCAAAAGTATGGTGGTTTTGTGATGTGTTCAAGTGTCCCCGAGGGATGAGGTTAAAACAACCCAACTCATTAAATGGTTACCCATTTGGAAATAAATTCAATCCAAGTTACATTTCCTGGGCTGGACTTTTTCTTTCTTTCTTTTTTTTAACTGCACTTTCCTCATTAACACCAATGCTAACAACCTGATTTTTGTTTTAATTTAATGACATTTTCAGGGTAACTTGTTTATGATGAAAGGGCAACATTTCAGTTGAATTACAATTATGAATATGTTGAATAATACCAAAATGAAGAAAAGGTGAGAGAATTTAATTCATTCCAAGAATGTTGAGGTTATTGTTTCCATTAAATTTTGGGTTTTTTTTTACTAAAAAGTGTTTCAAGTACTTAATATAAAGTTGAATGAGATGTCCTTTGATGATCACTCCAACCAATTATCAGTCAAGTGTTTGATCACCTGCTCTGTTTCAAAATGCATTATAAAAGTAAGTCTAAACACTGTTAGAAGTTTGCACTTACTTATTCTTTATTCCTAGAGTGTAGGAATTGCTGTGACATTAAAAAAAAAAACTTATTTCATGTCTACTGAAGCACATTTTCAGAAATTGCCTAAATAATATTCTAAACCAAAGAAAGACCGTAGATTCTGAAGTCAACACCAACATAATTACTGTACTCAGTGAGAAAAGTATTGTGGCTGAAAATAACAGCAATATGAGAGCTGAACATCTAATTTTTCTGTCTCATTCTTCCTTCATATCAGTAGGAACACTACAAGTATTTCTAAGTGCTGTAACATCTGCATTTACACGGAGTGACATAAAATTCAGATTTATAACCCAGGGACCTAATTAAAGCAAAAGGGGGTAAGGAAGACTTCTAGAACTTGCTGTTCATCAGCATCATAAATTATCTGTGTCCAGAAAAACAATTGAAACTGGGGACAACTTAGCCTAGGCCACAGGCTAAGCCCAAAATCTCAGGGGCTTATAAGAAAGGTTTATTTCTTGCTCATTTACATATCCCTTATGTCAGCTGCAGACCCACTCTGAGTCCTCTTCATCCCAGGCGTAAGGAACAACCCCCACAAAAGGTAGAAAAAGAGCCATGGCAGAACCAGGGGATGGTTCTTAGAGCTTTTGCTTGTGGGCAGCATTGTGTGTGTCATCTCCACTCACATTTTATTGGCCAAAGCAAGTCACACGGCCCAGCTGAGGCCAGTGGTGCATGAAATTATAGTCCTCCCAGTGGGTATTTGGGTGCAATAACATAATTTACTACATAAACTAAAGGAAATGCTTAAAAGTACAGATGAAAATATTTAAATTGACTCTAGTTTCATCACTGAGAGATAACCCCTGTTAATATTTTTTGTTCTATTTGAACGAAATTAGGAGAATAATATTTCTACTATCTGTAATATGGTTGTCTTTGTGAACAAAGAAACTTTAACAATACCATTCTTAACAGATTAGGTCACTACATGATATACCACAATACATTTAACCATTCTTTCTTCTATTGGGACATTTAGGTTGTATTCAGTATATTTTGAAACAATGAGACTTATCTCAGAAGAGTTTATAAATAGTTACATATTCACTTTTGATCTTTATAAAAATAGCCCTCTTTGTTCCTTTCAATGCTTTTCTTGCTGTATCATCTGCTCTCTTTGTTTGCAAGTGATTAAAGAAATTTTGTGCATCCTTTCCATTTAAACTTTTGTATCATTTTATAATATGTGTCCCTCTAGTAATGATCAGATTGAGTTGTTTAAAAAAATCTAACTATTGTGAAATTTTTCCAATTTCCATTTAATGTTCTACCTAATAGTTGGCTTTACCCCTTTATACTTTATATTTTTTGGTTCTTTTTTGTTTCCTTTAATGCTTGATGGCTTCTCCTTTATAATCTGCCTTTTGCAGCATATTGATTTTTATAGGGCTTTAATAGACTTTTATATGTCAGTAATTTGAAAGATATAATTCCCCTTTTAAAGTTCTATTTCCATTTCCCTTTAAATTTCCCTAAATCATGCTGGACCTACAGTCTATAAGTAACAGAGTTAAGAGTAAAATGGTATCTTTTGAGTCTTCCCCTATAATATAAAACCTCGATCACCACCACCCCCCAAAAAAAATCACCAAATTTTTCTCTTCCCCGTCTTCTTCTCTATCTTGGTGATTTGATCTGGAGTTTTAGAGAATTACACTTGGGATTCTAGGGCAGTAGGGAGGAACTGCTGCTGCTTTTTCTGGCTGAGGTAAACCAGAGTCTCAAAGTGTGAGGACAGATGGTAAGAAAAGCCGTCTCCTTTTCTGCAAGTAAAGCCAAGGTGTGTTATAATCAAAACTCATTTAGGTTTTCCTCAATTTGAGACATAGCTTTTATAAAATTAAGGTCTAGTCCTCTATAGTTTTGACATTATTCTCTGTTTTAAGTTAGTTGTTTGGGTTTTGTCTTTTTTGATATTTTGTCTTTTTTAATATTTCCTTGAATATTTTCAGAGAATTAGGAGGAACCACATTAGAATATCCTAGACAGGAGCCACCTGAGGCAGGACATTCCTACCAATTGATCTTATCAATGCGAATGTCACCCTTGTACTGTGGGGTGGAATAAATTAGTTTTCTATCAAGCTCATCAACAGACCAATGAATACCTATTGTCATTATATATTATGGTCATTAAGTTGTCATTATTTATTAATTTTTTTCCTTAAAGAGAAAAGGTAGAGAATCTTAATTTTTTTTAAAAGTCATTAACCCACAAGTGAGAAAAAGAAAATCAAGGACTGATTACAAGAATATAAGCCAGGAGACTTCTAGGAAAGATGGCAGTGTGAGCTCTGGTAAACATTTTCCTAGAAAATGACTAAAAAGCAGGGACTAAAAGGACAAAAACAAAAAAGATTATTAGTACATACACTAGGGAACAGTGGCTACCACACGCCACAAAATTTTTGGGGTGTCTGCCAGAATCACTTCATTCAGGACCAAACCACAACATTAAAAGCAACATACAACTTCCCTTCTCAAGACAGTGAATTAGTGTTATGGGAAGAAAGTCTGGCAAACTCTACCAGTTTCCCCTGAAATGCAGAGGTGAGAGGCAAGAGGCACAGGGAAACAGCTTGCCACAGATCAACAGCTCTCAAAGGCCACTAAGGTACAGCAAATACACAGCTCTGTCTTGTGCTTGCTGTCTTCCTCATCCTTGGCTTCCCATGAGCATCACAGACATGTCCCAACACATTTCCAAAACACGAAGTCTCCCTCCCAAAGCTGAACTCCCTCCAGTCATTTACAAAACTAAGGGGGAAAAGTACACAAAGACACAAATGCCCTGATCGTGACTGACCAGGACTCTACTCCCTCCCCACTGTCCTTAGCCCCCTTACTAGGTAAAGGGATAAAACAAACCTATATCCTTCATCACCCAGCCCTCCAGGGTGGATTTTGAGAGGACTTGAATGCTAACCAAGTATAGTTGGCACAAATAGTCTTTTGACAGTAGATTCTACACAAAGTGTGGGCAAGTGTACGTGTATGCAAACACACACACATATATAAAACACCTAGGAAAAATTATTCCCCAAAGGAGAGAAAATTATTATGCATAAAAGACAGATAGAGGGCTTATTTGGAGTGTTAATCCTAAGAAAAAGGGAAAGGTAGGTTTACAGCACAAGCACTGTACACTTTCAAAAAATGTGAAGAAAAAATAGAATCTTTGATTAAGAGATAAGACAGGCTTGGATGCAATGGGAACTGGCATAGGTAAAAAATTAAGAAAACAGATAATGACAGCAGAATTTAAATGCAGTAATTAAAATGATATTAATGAAGAACAATACTGAAGAAAAATGTAGTCAGTGATAAGAAAGATAAAATTGAGGAAATCGTCTTTCAAACAAAAAAAAGGGAAAAGAAATTAAGGGTGAACAAGAAAAATTAACAGATATGGTAACTAACTGAATGTACAGATAATAATGGCTCTTAAAAATAACCAAACAAGAAAAATAAATAGTATTCCAAAGTATTCCTGAACATAAGGAAAAATTCAATGTGGAAATTAAAAGGATTTACTCTTTATGAGGCAAAATTAGTAAAAAGTGACTCAAACTGAGATCTTAGTGAAAGTGCTAATTTAGACCACATTGACTGAAGCAATTCAACCACTTACAAATTAATGAAAAAGTAGAAGCAAAGGGGGCTAATCCTAGAAAATTTTTGAAAATATATTCTCCTAAGTATGTCTTGGGTTAAAGAAAAAAATAAAACTGATATTGGAGAATATCTAAAAATAGACGAAAGTAAAAACCAAAAGCACTCAATACTGTTTCTCTCTCTCCCTCTCTTCCATCTCTTTTTGTGTGATGAGGTGGATTCTCTAATTAACTCTAGGGTGAAAAACTAAAGATAAAAGCAACTGAAGAATATACAAAACAATGTAATGAAAATATTGTGTATTTTAAAATGCAGAGCATAGCTAAAGCTATAATGAAAGGGAAATTCATGGTCTGGTTTAATCATTTGCATTACTAATCATGAAAGAATAAAAACAAAAGCATTAACACTTGTAACTAGTCTGGCAGTAAAGCTAGTTAGAATTTTTTAAAAACCCACATAACTTATGGAATTAGAAAAGACAAGTACAAATAGATAAATAACTTAAAATAGTTGAGTTGATAAATCCAAGAGCTATTTCTTTGAATTAACAAAATAATTTTGCTAACTAGACCAAAAAAGAAAAAAGGAAACCATAAATACGTAAGTAAGTTTATTAAAAGTATACCCTATATAACCAAGGAATAGAAGACACTAAATTATGAAATCATTTTTGTAATCTATAATAACTAAAACTAATAATAGATCAAAGGCAAAATATCCTACAATCACTTTAATAGACCTAAAAAGTATGTCATCCATTTAATGTCTAGTCTCCAATTTTTTAAAACTCCTAGCAAATATTGGAATGTGTCTTTATATGTTTATGGTGTTTCTGTACATACAAACACATAAACATACACACATACATCAATCCAGCATCATGCTTAATGATGAAACATTAGTAAAAGCATTTCCATGAACTTCAGCAGCAAGATAATGATGCTACTAACAGTGTTCTGAAAGTGCTAGCCAATAGGTAATATAATTGTCCATCTGAATACCCAAGAGAATTAGATGAAAATCAACCAGAACAAAAAGGCTTTTAGTAAAGTTGCTGGTTGCAAAATTAATAGACTAAAATAGTTTACTTATATCCCAAGATGGAACTGCAGAATACCTAAGAATAGAATAAAGTAGAAACCCAAAATACCCAATCCTGGAAATTAAGGAATATTTTCCAGATAAAAGACCTAATTCATAAAGCCATAAAATTCCCAGAAGTAACATTATTAACTTATATAGGACCTATACAAAGAATCACTCTTTACTACACAAAGATTGCCAGTAACAATTATTATCACTGAGCACTTTCTAAGTGCTGGGCACTGTTCCGAGTGCTTTACACGTATCAGTTCATTTAGGCATCTTAACATCAGAATGAGGTGATACTTTCATTTTCCCCTTTTTATGAATGAGAAAACTGAGGTCCATAAAGGAAAAGTCATCCAACTGGTAAGATGTGGATCTATGCTGGAAACTAAGCTATCTGGCTGCAGTTTGTGAACTGAGCTACTCTGTATGTATGTATAGGTGTGTTCACTGCAGCAGAGCATGTTTCAGAAGCACAACCCCAGTGTGTGCTTATAATGAAACTGGTGAATGGATTACAATACATCTAGACCACATCCTGTGTGCAGCCTTCAAACCTGATGAGTGGAGGATGGAGATAGAGAAAAAAGGGGATGAAGGAGGAATAATTTTGTACTTAGTTTACCTATAAATCTGAATTTTACATTTGAATTAATTTTTACATTGAATTAAATACTGCATTCCAAAACATTTATTAACCACGTATGGGCACAATTTAATGCATGTTACCAAAATCATAATGGGATTTTTAAGGACTTGGCAATATTATTCTAAAGTTTATCTAGAAGAGTAAACATGTGAGAATAACAAAGAAAATTATGAAAAATAATGAGAGATATCTTACTGTATCATATATTAAAGCTATTTAACAGCTGTACTAGTTAATAGCAGTATGGGGCAAGGAAAAGCAGATGGATCAATGGAACAGAACAGAAATTCTAGAAACTAATCTATGCAATGATAAAAAAGGAACTTAAAAACATCAGTGAGATGGAGGGGTCAAGACGGCGGACTAGAAGCAGCTTGCACAAGCCACTCTCACGAAGAGGATCAAAAGTCACAAGTTGATATTCACCTTTGGATCAATCGTCTAAGAGAGAGCATTGGGAATGAACAGAGAGGTGACAGAAAGATGCCAAAGTAAAGGAGAGGGAACTGGGGTGACCCACTCGGTAGGATTGGAGGTACCTGGGGAAGGCACCTGCACGTGGGGAAGGGACAGAGGAGAGAATCCTGGGTCTCCACACTTTCCCTGCAGACATTGCCATCTGAGCTGTGAGAGGGTTCCCACCTCCACCACAACAGGCTACTGGACTGACATAGAGAGCTCACTGGAGACTGTGCAGCAGCATTGCTCCAGAGAGAAGGAATAGTGGGGTCCTGCTGGCTTATGAACCCTGGGTGCTGTGGCTGGTGACATTTTGAGATCCCAGTCAAAAAGCACTGCACCTACCCAGGGGTCTGATCCGTTGCTGTCACCTCCCCGTCACCTCTGCTGGGCTGAGGAGGGAATGGGGAGGCTGGGTACTTTTGCGGGTCCTGTGGGTGGGTGCTGTGTGCCCCTGTTGCTACTAGGGGGCCCTGGGTGGGGCAAACGCGTGGGCCACCATGTGCTGATCCCTGCCACCAGTGCCAGACCTGAGCAGGTCATTGCTGAAGCTGCCATGGGCCAACAAATGCCACTGCCACTGGACCTAGGTGGGGTGAATGCTCATACTGCAGCACACTGTCTGCCCATGACAACCACAGGGGAATGGTGAGATGCATGAAAGCAGCAGTATTAAAGGCTCACATTGCAGCCACACCTCTGCTGCCTGGTCAAGCTTCTGGAATAGGACTCAAGTATGCCACCCAAGGATCTCTTCTTCTCTTCACTGAGCAACAGAGTTCCTAGCAGGGGAAAATAGGGGTACCGCAAACCTATCTGTCTTGAACTGAGAGAAGAGGTTTCAGATGAGAAGGAACCAGAATAAAAACTCTGGCAACAGGCTGTTTTGACACCTCGAAAAGATCACAGTAGTTCTTCAGCAATGGATTCCAACCAAAAGGAAATTGTGGAAATGTCAGATATGGAATTAAGAATATGGATGGTAAGTAAGATCAATGGGATTGATGAGAAAGTTGAAAACGAACACAAAGAAACCAAAAAAATAGTTAAGGACATGAATGAAAAATTCACTAAAGAGATAAATAACATAAGAAAGGGTAGAACAGAACTCATAGAAATGAAAGAGTCATTTAGGGAATTTCAAAATACAATAGAAAGTTTTAAAAACAGACTAGACCAAGCTGAAGGAAGAATTTCAGAACTTGAAGACAAGGCTTTCAAATTAACCCAGTCAAAAATATAGAAAAAAGAATCAAGAAGAATGACCAATCTCTCCAGGAAATATGAGACAATGTATAGTGAAAGAATATAAGAATTATAGGTATTCCTGAGGGAGAAGAAGAAAAAGCAAAAAGCAAAAATCATGGAAAACCTATTTGAGGGAATAATTGAGGAAAACTTCCCTGGTATTGCTAGAGACTTAGATATCCAGATACAAGAAGGTCATCAAACTCCTGGAAGATTCATGGCAAGCAGGACTTCACCAAGGCACATAGTCACCAGTCTGGCCAAAGTCAAAGTGAAGGAGAAAAATCTTACAAGCTGCAAGATGAAAGCAACAAGTAACTTACAAAGGAAAACCCATCAGACTAACAGCAGACTTCTCAGAAGAAACCTTACAAGCCAGAGGCATTGGAGTCCCATTTTTAGTCTTCTTAAACAGAATAATAACCAGCCAAGAATTTTGTATCCTGCAAAAACTAATTTTCATAAATGAAGGAGAAATAAAGTCTTGCCCAGACAAGCAAACACTAGTGGAATTTGTCACCACTAGACATGCCCTACAGGAAATGCTTAAAAGTACTCTATACATAAAACAGAACAACTGATACACACCAGTGTAAAAAAAACACCAAAAGTTAAAGCTCACAACTCTTATAAAATAATAACATAAGGGAGAAAACAAAGCAAGTAGGTAACAAGCAACATGATGAACAGAATAGCATCTCAAATATCAATACTAACATTGAACATAAATAGTCTTAATACTCCACTTAAAATATATAGATTGGCTGAATGGATTAAAAAAACACAACCCAAATACATGCTTCTCTGAGAAACCCATTTAACTTGCAAAGATGCTCATAGACTCAAGGTAAAGGGATGGGAAAAAAATATTTCATATAAATGGAAACCAAAGCAAGCAGGAGTAGCTATTCTTATATCAGATAAAATAGACTTTAAATCACCAATGGTTTTTTAAAAAAGACATAGATGGTCATTATATAATGACAAAGGGAGCGATTCAACAAGAAAATATAACAATCCTCAATATACATGCACCTAACACAGGAGCTTCCAGATTCATAAAACAAATTCTACTAGATGTAAGCAAACAAATGAACAGTAACATCTGGGGATGTCAACACCCCACTGACAGAACTAGACAAATCATTGAGACAGATGTTCAACAAAGAAACACTGGACTTAAATGGGACTCTAGAACAAATGGACCTAACAGAACAAATTACAGAAGAGTCTACCCCAAAACTGTAGAATATACATCAGCTCATGGAACATATTCCAAGATAGAACATACGTTAGGCCACAATACAAGGTTCAGCAAATTCAGAAAAATCAAAAGCATATCATGTATCTTCTAAGACCACACTAGAATAAAACTAGAAGTCAATTCCAAAAGAAACTCTCAAAACTTCACAAATACATGGAAATTAAATTACCTGCTACTGAATGATCCTTGGGTCAATGACGAAATTAAGATGGATATCAAAATATTTTTTTTAATTAAAGGACAAGGACAATACAAGCTTTCAAAATCTCTGGGATACAGTGAAAGCAGTGCTAAGAGGCAAGTTCAAAAAGACAGAAAAGTCACAAATTAACAACCTAATGTCACACCTCAAGGAAGTAGAAACAGAAGAACAAACTAAACACAAAGCTAGCAGAAGAAAAGAAGTAACAAAGCTCAGACCAGAACTAAATAAATGAAACCAAAAAAAAAAAAAAAACAATAAAAAGGGTCAAAGAAACAAAAAGTTGGTTCTTTGAAAAGATAAACAAAATCAATAGACCACTAGTTAGATTAACCAGAAATAGAAGAGAATGGACCCAAGCTCAATCAGAAATGAAAAAGGAGACATTACAAATGATACCACAGAAATATAAAATATCATCTGTGACTACTATGAAAACCTCTATGTACACAAACTGGAAAATCTAGAGGAAATGGGTAAATTTTTGGAAACACACAAACTCCCAAGCTTGACACAGGAAGAAATAGAAATCCTGAACAGGCCAATAATGAGTAGTAAGATTGAAAAAGTAATTAAAAATCTAACAAAAAAAAGACCCAGACTAGACGGAGTCACAGCCAAAGTCTATCAGAGCTACAAAAAAGAACTAGCATCTATTCTACTGAAAGTGTTCCATAACATTGAGAAGGAGGGAATCCTCCCTAACTCCTTCTACAAAGCCAGTACCACCCTGATACTGAAGCCAGGAAAGGACAAAACAAAAAAAGAAAACTACAGACCAATATCCCTCATGAACCTACATGCAAAAATCTTCAACAAAATATTAGCAAACCTAATCCAACAGCACATCAAAAAGATAATTCACATGATCAATTAGATTTCAACCCACCATGATCATGAGCAAGGATGGTTCAGTATACTCAAATCAATAAATGTGATTAACCAGGTAAATAGAATTAAAAACAAAAACCATATGATCATCTCAAGACAAGGATGCCCACTGTCACCATTTCTATTCAACATAGTTCTGGAAGTCCTAGCCAGAGCAGTCACTCAAGAGAAAGAAATAAAGGGCATCCAAAGCGGGAAAGAGGAGGTCAAACTATACTTGTTTGCTGATGATGTGATCTTATATCTAGAAAACTCTAAAGACTCCTCCAAAGGACTCCTGAAATTGAGAAATGAATTCAGTGAAGTCTCAGGAGTCAAAATTAATGTACTCAAACCAGTATCATTTCTATATACTAACAACAGTCAAGCTGAGAGTCAAATCAAGAACCCAATACCATTTACAATAGCTGCAAAAAAAAAAAAAAAAAAAAACAAACCCTAAGAATATACTTACCCAAGGAAGTAGACGATCTCTACAAGAACTACAAAACACTAATGAAGGAAATCAAAGATGACACAAACAAATAGAAAAACATCCCATTCCCATGGACTGGAAGAATCAACATTGTTAAAATGTCCACACTGCCTAAAGTGATTTACACAATTCCCATGAAAATACCAATTCCATTTTTCACAGGTCTAGAAAAAAAAATCCTAAATTTCATATGGATCCAAAAATAAGCCTGAATAGCCAAAGCAACCCTAAGCAAAAAGTACAAATCTGGAGGCATCACATTACCTGACTTCAAATTATACTATAAGGTGATAGTAAGGAAAACAGCATGATACTGGTGTAAAGGTAGACACATAGACCAATGGGAAAGAATAGAGAACCAAGAAATAAAACCATATAACTACAACCAAATGATTTTTAAAAAGCAGAGAAAAACATACACTGGGGAAAGTATGTCCTATTCAATAAATGGTGCTGGGAAAACTGGATAGCCACACGCAGAAGAATGAAACAGGATCCCTCCTATCTCTCACCATACACAAAAATTAACCAAGACGGATTAAAGACTTAAATGTAGACCTGAAACCATAAAAATTCTAGAAGAAAACACAGGAAAAACTCTTCTTCACATTGGCCTAGGCCAACAATTTATGACTAAGACCCCAAAAGCAAATATGCACAACAAAAATAAATACATGAGACTTAAACTAAAAAGTTTCTGCACAGCAAAGGAAATAATCAACAGAGTAAATAGATAACCTACAGAATGGGAGAAAATATTTGCAAACTATACATCCGATAAAGGGCTAATATCCAGAATCTACAAAGAACTCAAACAAATCAACAAGACAACAACAAATAACCCCATCAAAAAGTGGGCAAAAGACATGAACTGATATTTTTTCAAAAGAAGATATAGGAATGGCCAGGAAACATATGAAAAAATGCTCAATATCACTACTTATCAGGGAAATGCAATCCATGACCACAATGAGATGCCACCTTACTCCTATTAGAATGGCCGTTATTAAAAAGTCAAAAAACAATCAATGTTGGCATGGATGAGCTGAAAAGGGAATCATTATACACCATTGGTGGGAATGTAAACTAGTACAACTGCTATGGAAAACACTGTGGGGATTCCTCAAAGAACTAAAAGTAGACATACCAATCAATTCAGAAATCCTACTGCTGGGTATCTACCCAAAGGAAAAGATGTCATTTTATTAAAAAGACATCTGCACCTGAACGTTTATTGCATCACAGTTCACAGTTGCAAAAATATGGAATCAATCCAGGTGCCCGTCAACTGATGAGTAGATAAAGAAAATGTGGTATATATATACCATGGAGTACCACTCAGCCATAAAAAGGAATGAAATAATGTCTTTCGCAGCAACTTGGATGGAACTGGAGACCATTAGCCTAAGTGAAGTATCTCCGGAATGGAAAAACAAATATGACATGTTCTCACTTATAAGTGGGAGCAGCATGAGGGATACATATGGTCATAAGGTGATGTAATGGACATCGAAGACTAAGAAGGGGGGAGGGTGGGAGGAGAGTGAGAGATAAAAATCTACCTATCAGGTTCAATGTACACTATTCTGGTGATGGGTACACTGAAAGTCCTGACTTCAGCATGACACAATCCATCCATGTAACAGAAAACACTTGTACCGCCTAAATATTGTTGAAAAAATAAAGTAAAAATTAAAAAAAATTAGTAAGAATATTATTCAACACAAAAAAGAAATGGGCTATTCAAGTCATGAAAAGACATGGAAGATACTTTTCTGGGGAGCAGGTTAAAAAAAAACATGGAAGAAACTTAAATGCAAATTATTAAGTGAAAGAAGGCAATCTGAATGGCCTATATACTGTATGATTCCAACTATATGACATTCTGAAAATAGCTAAATGATGGAGACAACAAAAAGATTAGTGATGGCCAGGGGTTGAGGGGAGGAAGGTATGACTAAGCAGAGCACAGAAGATTTTTAATGCTGTACATCTATTCGGCATGTTACTATAATGGTAGATACATGCGATTATATATTTGACAAAACCCAAAGAATGTACAACAGCAAGTGAACCCTAGTGTGAACTATGAACTTTAGGTGAAAATATAGGTTCATAGATCGTAACAAACGTACCACTCTGGTGAGGGATGTTGCTAGTGGGGGAGCCTGTGTATGTGTGAGGACAGGAGCTATGCAGGAACTCTAGACTTTCTGCTCAATTTTGCTGTGAACCTGAAACTGCTCTGAAAATAAAGTATTAAAAAAATTAAATATATATACATATATATATCAGTAAAAAAAGGATGAATTTTTTTAAACTACAAAAATAAAAAATAAAGTTGGACCTCTTACCTCATACTTTAGATCAAAATATACCTCCCCAAATTTAAAATTTTAAATGTAAAATGAAAACCGTAAAAGCTTTAGATAAGATTTTAGATAAATATTTAATCATCCTGAAGTAGAAAATAATCATGGCATTAAAACCAGTATTTATGAAAGAAAAAACTGCGAAAAATAATAATCTGTGACAAAGGCTTAATGTTTTGAATATGTAAAGAGTTCTTACAAATCAGTGAGATAAATAAAAACGCTAATGGAAAAATGGATAGAGAAAAGGCATTGGCAATTCACAAAGAAAGACATAAATGACCAATACATTGATGATGGCAGTCTAAAATGGTTTCATCTTTCTGGAAGGGTTTAATTTCATTGGGCAATTCTACTTCTAACAATTTGTCCTAAGGAAATAATCAGGCATATAAAGAGATATATATACAGACACACACATACATACACACACAAACATATCAGTAAAAGTGGTGATAAGATGAAAATTCAAGAGTCTTAAAAACTGTGAAATTATGGCATAAATATCAACAATTTAGGTGGTGAGATCTGAGGTGATTTTTTTCCAAATTTTAAATATTTGTTCTTTTTTTACATTGGGCATATATTAATTCTATGATCAGATACAATAAAGCTGTTTTCATTTTGAAAACTATTTTTTTCTTTTGAAATATAGCACACGATTTAACTTTTACAAGTTGCTTTGTGGTGGTAGTTACACAAATTTAAAAATGTACGAGAAATCATAAAACTATATGCCCCCAAAATGTCAATGACTGTATGTTAATTGGAAAAATTATTTTTTAAAGTTTTTCAAAAATTTAGAAAAGATATATAAACTCTATAGATATACATCAAATGTGCTAAAATGTATTTGAGTTCTATTTTATATCTATATAAAGTTGAGAATCAGAGAAGAGGGCTGTGACAGTAGAAAGGAAAGTAGACATGTATTCTCTGGAAGATAAATGCAATTTCTGTCTCTTTCTTTCACACACATGCCTAACTGAATACAGAGATACTGGAAAAATGCAAGAGAAATTGGAAACATACATACAAAAACCAATATAAATATTGGGTTTTTTTGTTTTTTGTTTTTTGGGTTTTTTTGAGACCTGTCGCCCAGGCTAGAGTGCAGTCGTGTCATCATAGCTCACTGCAACCTCAAACTCCTGGGCTCAAGTGATCCTCCTGCCTCAGCCTCCTGAGTAGCTGAGACTATTGGTGCACACCACCATGCCTGGCTAATTTTTCTATTTTTTGTAGAGTCAGGGTCTTGCCATGTTGCCCACACTGGTCTCAAACTTGTGACCTCAAATGATCCTCCTGTCTCAGCCTCCCGAAGTGCTGGGATTACAGGCATAAACTACCACGCTCAGTGTTTTTTGTTTTTTTTTTTTTAAAGAGAGCATAAAGAAGAAAGATACGGTTTTCCTAAATCATCAAATAACATCCAAGTTTAGTGGCCTTTAAAATTATGGTAAAAAGGCAATATGATTATGTAATTTTACAACTCAAATCATATTGGGGAAATCACTTATTGCTGTACATGATTTTCATGTTACATGAAATCATGCCAAATACCTGATTTGACCCAATAGGGAGAAGTAATTCCTCACTGTATTTTAGACATTTATATTTCAGGTGTAAGTAAAAGTGTTATATATGAGAGGTTTTCACTTCCCTAGCTCACATTGCCTCTAGTTTTTTGAACCAGTCTAAATTTTCTTCAATGATTTAAGAATTCATTGCTCTACTTATTTATTTGTAACTCTTCACATGGAAGTCTCTGAAAGTCAGCTTAA
Organism: Daubentonia madagascariensis; assembly: GCA_023783475.1. Taxonomy (NCBI): domain Eukaryota; kingdom Metazoa; phylum Chordata; class Mammalia; order Primates; family Daubentoniidae; genus Daubentonia; species Daubentonia madagascariensis. The sequence continues at coordinate 30,364,885 of JAKFHU010002088.1, forward strand.
ATCAGCCATTTTCTAACATCACGCTAATCTCTGTCAAATTATAATGGGATAATGTCTTTGTTTGAAAGCTATAATCTGAGCTGATGTACTCTCTAAATTGGACATATACCCCTAAATTTAATAATTATACATTTTTTTCAGTCTAGTCTTAGTTTTGTACTTGGCATGAAATTTATATTCCAGGAATATGGCCCAGCTCTATCCTCTTGTTTTAGGTAGTGTTGGTTCTTAGGCATCATACATTCAATTGTTCATAGAACTGGGTCTTCAAAAAATTGTTGCCATAAGGAAATTAGGGAATACTTCCTTATCCTGAACAACCAAACTACCTCTTACACTATTTCCTCAAGCAATCTTTCTTCTCTGGGCATCTGCTCATTTTATAATTAACAAAACATAAATAGACTTTCACAAATTTATCGTGTAAAAAAATAGCACATCCAACATTTTGAGGTCAGAATCCTAAAAAGAGAACACCACCTCTTTCCAATAGCTCTCTTTATCATGTCAGGGAAAAAATAACAATAAAAACAGCTGGCTTTTACCATGCACCAGGCAGGCCTGGACCCCAAACACTTTCCCTCCATTCACAGGAACTCTTGTTATCCACTGTGCCCAGATGAGGAAAGTAGGGCTTAGAAAGCTTATTAAATAGAGTCTTCAGTTTAGTTTCCAAATCTATTTGACATCAAAGCCCATGAAATAAATTCCTTTATCACTCCTTATCTTTGATTTACTAATAAATCAATGAATAAACCAATAAATCAAGTTTTCTAAAGTATGCTACATTACTGATGGCATAATATAAATTTATAGAGGTTTCTAAACTGTGGTTCACGAATGGGTTTTAGCGTATTCCTTAAACCCCACAAATATGAAAAGTGGTGGATATACACGCATTTTATTTTCCTAATGAGATATTCAATAACTCTCATCAGATTATCAACAGACAAAAAGTAGAGTGTTGGGAGTTTATATTTCTAAAACAATTATTACCAGAATAGGCTAAAAAAAAAATCCATGGGCACAGATGCTGTATAACATAGTTCATATAATGAGATCACAGGACATTGACTTTGATTGGGAGCATGCACCATGGTCATTCTTGAAAAGGCCCTTTTGATACCATCACTTGACAGCTTTACCAGTACTAATTTTCCAAGATTTGTCAGCTACTTTTTCAGTCATCATTTGGTTTCTGGCCTGTGCTGATGCGTTTTGAAAGGAAGATTGGATAATGTCATAACTCATATTTTAACAGAAAAAATAATATTGGGAAATATGATTCCCAATGACTACTAACAGATACTGGTTGTCAGCAGAGTGCAAAGACTTTTTGGCAACAACAGGAAATAATAAAAGATTTCACCTCTATTTTGTGACCTTAAATAGCAATTTATAAATCCACAAATGTACGCAAATTCTTACTAAGGCACCATGTGACTTGAATAGCACATGTCCTGTTCTCTGGAGGAATTTCCTGTCAAAACAACCATTTCTGTACTGAGTTGAGGTATAATGAGCTGGCTAAAGCAGACAAAATGACTTAGGTTGAAAATGTTCCTGAACTAACCCTTGTGCATTGCTGGTGCGAATAGAAAATGGTATAGCTACTATGGAAAACGGTATGGCAGTTCCCTGAAATATTAAAAATAGAATTACAATATGATCCAGCAATTCTAACTCTAGGTATAAAACCAAGACAGCAGAGGCTCAAACAGATATTGTACACTCATGTCCATAATAGCACTACTCACAGGAGCCAAAATGTGGAAACAACTCAAGTGTCCATCAACGGATGAATGGATTTTAAAAAGTGTATATTTATATAACGGAATACTATTCAGCCTTTATAAAGTTATAAATTCTAACACATGTGATGACACGGGTGAACCTTAAGGACATTATGCTAAGTGAAACACGCCAGAAAAAAGAGAACAAATACTGTATGATTCCACTTACATGAGGCACCTAGAGCAGCCAAATGTAGAGACATACAAAGTAGAATGGTGGTTACCAGGGTCTGTGCGGAGGAGGTTTGTGTGGAGGAGAGTTAGTGTTTAATAGGTACAGAGTTTTCAGTTTGGAACATGACAAAGTTCTGAAGATGAATGACGAGGACAGATACAGAAAAATGTGAATGCACTTAATGCTACAGAACTATACACTTAAAAATGGTTAAATGATAAATTTTATGTTATATATAATTTGCCACAATAAAAAGAATCCCTGAATTATCAGCTATAATGACTTTTATAATATGCAGACACTAATTTTATGCTATTTTGTGGTCACGTTTCATTTTCTTTATGAAATCTTTCCTAACCTATTACACAGAATTGTCACTCCAATCTGTACTACTTCTATACTTGCATATATTAGTGAACATACACTGCACTGTATTTATTTAACATGATTCTGCAAGATCTGTGAGGATGGGGACTATGTCACTTTTGTCATTGTGGTCCAATGTCATGAGCCACAAAAACCACTCAGATTTTTTACTGAGCTTATCATTTTAGTTAAATTTAAGTCCTCCACTATATACATTATGTATAGTTAATTGTGTTTGTAAACCGCCTGTAAATATCCACCCTCGTGCCAGCTCTTTGATTTTAATTTATTAATGCCCAGAGGCAACCCAAAATAATCCAAATGCATTAAAGTTTCTTATCTGTTCAGTAGTCAGCAGGATAGAAAGACTGTGCAAAGTTCAACATTCCCAAGAGAAAGCCTCTTGGTTGTCCTAAAAAAGAGCCGCCAGGCTGCTAATGGTACTCTAGGGTCATGCGGCATTATTAGGTTCTGTTCTCCCTGGTGCTGAGTTGTACATTAGGAACAGGGAATAGAGGCAGCAGCATTAATTCTTTCAAAACACCACTGATGGGTTAGCCTGGACACACAGAATTAAGGTACCTGCTGTCTACCTAATTTACTAGCTATCATTTACCTAATTCCAGATATTTCATGGTCAGGAACCTTAAGCAGCATTTTGAAAAACTGTCATCCCCCCAGAGTAGCAGCGTTTACGCAGCCCCTTACTTACACGACAGTGTGTCCACAGTACTACTTGTGTTGGACATCAAGCATGAGTGTTGGTTTTATTTATCACCCATTCATCGTTTCAGGAGGGAAGGAACAGCTGATATAACTGAAGATCTACTGCCAGCCCCAGGTTCTTCAGCCTCATAAACATTTGGTTGGAGTGTAGTAACCCTGGCAGTATCTAGGGGTGAGCTGGGGCTGGCTTGTGCCAGCTCAGGAGCTGACTGTGCGCATCTGTCTCCCCAGCTCAGTCTTCAGAGACATACCCTGAGAACTTGCAATCGACCATGGTGCAAGTATGCATGCCATGCAGATGCTTCATATCTGGTTTGCTTTTTTGTGGGGGGAGAGTTGATTATTAAACATTTACCATACACCACTGTATATATCTTACAGTGGTTTTTATTTTTACACTAAAAAAATTCCATGGATTGCCTTGGTTTGAAACTAATCCCAACTCTGCCATTTCCTAGTTATGAAACCTCAGGTAGTTTACTGAAATTTCTCTGTGCTTCAGTTTCCTCATCCATAAAACAGGGATAACTCTACTTCATGGAGTTGTGAGAAGTAAATAACCTGCGCTAAATGCTTACTATTATTATTCTAAGCCTGTCCTCCAAATTACACTGTGAGGGGAAACAGACAAGGTCACGCTCTGTATCCATGGCAGCATCAACTTCCTTCATAAGCAGGTTCAGGACACTTAACTTCCAAGATTTCCAATTTTGAGACTGATTTGATCTATGACACTATTTTATTCGAAACCCTTATGAAAAAGTTTGCTAATTTTCCATCAAAGGATAAAGAGTATTTGAGGTGAGAGGGAATGTGTAATTTTTTAAAATCCCACAAAATAGAAACTAATGCACAGGTTTGTTAGATGGATTTATGGATTTTGTGGCATATCATTATTAAATATATAGTCCACACATAAATACAAGGCAAGAGAATGATCAATTATCACATTTATTAAGATTATTTTAGTGACAAAAATACTTGAGATATTGATATAAAGTGAAGGAATGGGGGTTCTGATGGTTTGAAAAACTATATTTGAGGTTCAGATAGAGTATCAAACTTGTGGTAAATTGTAATTTACAAAGACACGAACTGCAAAAGGCCTGAGCTCGAGAGCATTCTTTTTTCAGATCAAGAGAACTTGTGTCTCTGGGAAGATTCAAAGCAGGAAAGATACTTAGTGCCCAAATTATCTCATGGAATTTTGTGGGAATCAAGAAAGAAAGAGTAGTTTAAAATACACACTCAAGAGTAGTTTAAATACACCCCACCCAGCTTTAGGTTAAAGCTGGCAGACTGAATACAGACTCTATTTCACTGCAAACTCCACTGAAGTCCACTGAAGTTAAGTGTCCTGAACCTGCTTGTGAAGGAAGTTGATGCTGCTATGGATACACGCATATTTTTTTTTTTTAAGTAAAAACCCACAAGGGCAGGGAGAACAGGAGACAAGAGTAACAGAATCTTAGGATGGAAAAGCAGGTGTTTAAGTGGTAAAATGACATCTGGGCCATTAGGATGTCCTATTGCAAAGATAAGGAGCTGAAGGAATTCAAACGAAGGTTTAAAATGTCACTTGATACTGAATTCAGATGAAAAAAAAGCTACTTTCCCTTAAACCCAAAGCTTGTGAAATGCCAGTGCTAGTTGTCAACTACAGAGGTACCAAAAGGTGGTCTTGTCACCTGGGAACTTACTGGAATTGCAAATAAATGTGATACATCACATCAATAGAATGAAGAACAAAAACCATATGATCATCTCAATAGATGCAGAACAAGCTTTTGATAAAATTCAACATTGCTTCATGGTAAAAACTCTTAATAAATTAGGTATAGAAGGAAAGTACAACATACTTGGCCCTATATGACAAACATAATAAAGGCTATATATGACAAACCCACAGCTAACATTTTACTGAACAGGGAAAAACTGGAAACTTTTCCTCTAAGAACTGGAACAAGACAAGGATACCTACTTTTACCACTCTTATTCAACATAGTACATATTTTAAGATACTCATGAGCTAACTTTTAATGACAACGCTACCCAAAACAATCTATAGATGCAATGCCATCTCTATTAAAATACCAATGACATTCTTCACAGAAATAGAAAAAAAAATCCTAAAATTTATATGGAACCACGAAAAGACCCTGGATAGCCAAAGTAATCCTGGGCAAAAAGAACAAAGTTGGAGACATAACACTAACAGACATCAAAATATACTACAAAGCTACAGTAACCAAAACAGCATGGTACTGGCACAAAAACAGACACATAGGCCAATGGAACAGAATAAAGAACCCAGAAATTAATTGACATATCTACAGCCAACTGATTTTTGACAAAGATGCCAAGAACACCCACTGGGGAAAGGACAGTCTCTTTAGTAAATGGTGCTGGGAAAACTGGATATCCATATGCAAAAGAATGAAACTAGACTACCACCTTTTACCCTATACAAAAATCAACTCAAAATGGATCAAAGACCTAAATATAAGACTGGAAACGATAAAACTACTATAAGAAAACATAGGGGAAACATTCAGGACATCAGTCTGGGAAAAGATTTTATGAATAAGACCTCAAAAGCATAGACAACAAAAGCAAAAATAAACACATGGGATTACATCAAGCTAAAAAGCTTCTGCACAGCAAAGGCAACAATCAACAGAGTGAAAAGACAACCTGCAGAATGGGAGAAAATATCTGCAAACTACTCATCCAACAGGGGATTGATACTCGGAATATGCAAGGAACTCCAACACCTCAACAGCAAAAAACACAAACAATCTGACTTAAAAATGAGCAAAGCCAACAATCCAGTCACTTGGGATTACTAAAATATGATTATTTTATCACCAACTCAAGCCATTGACAACTCAAAGCAAAATAATCAATGACCAAATGTCTACTTGTCTCTGGCTGAAATGCCTGTGTGTACACTTACACACACATACACACACTTCTTTGTATCATGTCCCCCCCCAACCCCCCTTCCCCCCTGCCAAAGGCTTGCTCTATGGGATAGGTGATGGGAAAAAATAAATAAATAAAAAAAAATTAAAATGAGCAAAGGATCCAAGCAGATATTTCTCAAAAGACATACAAATGGCCAAAAAATATATGAAAAAATGCTCAACGTCACCAATCATCAGGAAATGCAAATCAAAACCATAAGGAGGTGTCATCTCACCCCAGTTAGGATGGCTATTATCAAAAAGCCAAAAAATAACAAATGCTGCTGAGGACGCAGAGAAAAGGGAACTCTTATACACTGCTGGTGGGACTACAAACTAGTATAGCTACTATGGAGAACAATACGAAAATTTCTCAAAAAACTAAAAATAGAATTGTCATTCCATCCAGCAATCCCACTCCTGGCTATCTACCCAAAGGAAAAGAACTCAACATATCAAAGGGGATACCTGCACTCGCATGTTTACTGCAGCACTATTCACAACAGCAAAGAGAAGGAATCAACCTGAGCGTCCATCAGTTGAATGGATAAAGAAAATGTGGTATATATACACAATGCAATATTATTCAGCCATAAGAAAGAACAAAATCCTGTCATTTGTAGCAACACGGATGGAACTGGAGGACATCATGTTAAGTGAAATACGCCAGGGCAGAAAGTTAAAAACCTCATGTTCTCACTCATATGTGAAGCTAAACAAAAAAATTGATCTTATAGAAGTAAACAGTAGAACAAAGGATACTATAGGCTGGGAAGGGTAGGGGGAAGAGAGGGATAAGGAGAGATTTGTTAAATGTTACAAAATTACAGCTAGACAGGAAGAATAAATTCCAGTGTTCTATACCACTGTAGTATGACTATAGCTAACAATAATATATTATATAGTTTCAAATAGTGAAAAGAGGATACTGAATGTTCCCAACACAAAGAAATGATAAATGTTTGAGACGATGGGTATGTTAATTTCCCTGATCTGATCACTGTATATTATACGTATCAAAACATTACTATGTGCCCCCATGAATATGTACAATTATTTGTCAATTAAAAAAATAAAATAAAATACACGTCAAAGAAAAAACCCCACCATTCTACATTCCAGAAGATGTCTATTCTTAGCATTAAAATTTAGCTCATGAATATCTTAAAACATTTGAGAGCAGTTCAATTTTACTTTTCAAAAAACTTTTTCCAGTCAATATTTGGCCAGTTTTGAGAAATCTGGTAATCACGTATTATTTGGTAATGATGATGATTGTCCTACTCACTTTCCTTTTGCCTTTGAAACCAAATCTGGAGAATATTTCTATTCAAAACACTTTTTTTCATTCTAAAAATGTCTGGCTATTAAGTTTAACCTCCCTTTTCAATTAAGTTCAAAATTAGTATAACCCATGATTATATGGTAACTGTATTCATGGAATAACCCCATACATTTATCCTAAGTGTAAGATATCTAGTGGGATAATAGAATAAAATAATTGAAATACTAGATCATTAAATATGAAATGTCTGATTTTGAATTAAAAGTATAGTTTATTATATCTCAAACAAGAAGCAGGACAATTAATCAAAGTATGCACCTAAACTATCAACACAGTTTGCCATCTTAACAGTAGCTTCTTTATGCCAGCAGTGAAGAAGCCTGGAGAGCAGGTGGCAATGAAATCGCAGAAGGCGTTTTCCACAGCGTTGAGAATGGAATACTTTTCCTTGCAAGAACTGGTCCAAAGCCTGGAAGAAGTGGTTGTCAATTGGTGCAAGGTCTGGTGAATATGGTGAATGAGAGTTTCCAAGTCCAGTTTCTATAGTTTGAGCAGCATTATTTATGTGACATGTGGTCAAGTGTTGTCTTGCAAGAGGATTGGCCTGTCTCTATTGGCCAATCTCAGCTGCTTAATCACAAGCATCCTCATCATTTCATCCAATTGGTTGCAGTAGACATCTGCTGTAATCTATTGACCAGGTTTCATGAAGCTGTGGTGTATAATACCAGTGCTGGACCACCAAACAGACACCACTAGCTTTTTCTGATGAACATTCAGTTTTGGACTGTGTTTCAGCACTTCATCTTTATCCAACCATTGTGCCAAACACTTGCAATTGTCAAAAAGAATCCATTTCTCATCACACCTAACAATACAGTGTAGAAATGATTCGCCTTTATGTCGTGACAGCAAAGAAAGCCAAGTGAGATGATTTCTCTTCTGATGCTCGTTTAATTCATGTGGAACCCATCTATCCAGCTTCTTTACCTTGCCCATTTGTTTCAAATGGTCCAATATTGTTGCAATAGTAATGTTAAACCTTGCTTCTAATTCACACGTAGGTTGAGATGGATTTGCTTCCACTACAGCTTTCAGCTCATCATTATCAACCTTGGTCTCAGGTTGCCCACGTGGCTTATTTTCAAGATTAAAATTACCAGAATGGAACTTTTCAAACCATCGACGTACTGTGTGTTCATTAGCCACATCCTTCCCAAACACTTCATTGATATTTTGAGCTGTCTGCGCTGCATTGGTTCCATGATGGAATTCATATTCGAAAATAACACAAATTTTTGGTTTATCTGTGGTTTCACAAAAATTGCTCTAAAAAAAATTTGAAAGATAATCACAAGCCAAAATGTGCATTTGAAAGACTGAGGATGTACCTTCACAATAAACATAAAACAAGAAGTGTCAAAGTGAAATGTCAGCGATATCAACTGTCAAACTTAGTACTTAAGGAAATCGGACATGTCATACTTAATAACCTACATATAGATTGCTTAAGATAGTATAATTTATAAACTGAGTTCTTTTTTGCTCATTTTCTATTCTAGTGGTTCAAACTGTCATATCTAAACCTGCAAACTGTTAAGGCATTTTTTTCTGACTCCAATAATTATTTGACATTCCATTGCTAAAAATAACTTCAGTTAGCCTGCTTTGCATTTCTCCCCTTCCTTACCAAATGCATATAGAAACATGACCATTTCAAAATGACTTACAGGTAGGCACCTTTTACTTTCCTATCATTGTTTTAGCATTAATCTTGCAGTGCTTTTATTGTGTCTTCATCTCTCATAAAAGTATTTAGCCTTAAAGATGCAAACAACCCCAATTTGTATTTAATCACAGAATTAATTTTATATAGATGATGGACCCATAGTAGAAATTTTATATTGTCTAAATTTTGTACTTTTGAAGTACGTCTTTTTCCCTTCACTTTTTTGAAAATGTTAAATGAATTATTTCTGTCGACATTAAAAAACCTTAAACACATGATTAGATATAACACACAGACTAGGACTAAAGAGGAATTCTATTTAGAGAGAAAAAATTGTGAAGAAAAATTGCAGTGAAACCTTATACTATTTTACAGAATTACAAATTCAAGTTTTGTTTTCTCAAAAGCAGTTTTTATTTATTAGTAAGACAAACTCTTTCCATTTAGCCCTGATTTAGTTTTATGATTATTTACAGAGCAGTAATATTATTGGATTTTAAATGAGTTTGTTCTAATTAATTTGCTGATTATTGTTGACTTTTTAAAAATTCTTTTTTAAACGGAGGACTGCTGTCCAGATCTGTTTTGCAAGCACAGAGTGCTTCTCCAATCTTCACCCATGTTTATGCAGCATTAGTGGCAATTATCAACTGAAAATTTCCACAAATTGGCAAATTAATCCTCAAGAGGTTAATTCCTAATTTTCGAAAAGGCTATCGAAGATATGATAAGGTATATATGAATGGCTTGTAAGTAGACTGACACATAGGAACAGAATTCAGTGTCAACAAGAATAAGCAATGTTGGTTTCTATAATACAAAGTGAGATCAGGCATGGTGGCTCATGCCTGTAATCCCAGCACTTTGGGAGGCCAAAGCAGAAGGATCACTGGAGCCCAGGAGTTCAAGACTAGCCTGGACAATATAGTGAGACCCCATCTCTACAGATAAAGTAAAAAAAAAAAAAAATTAGCCAGGGATGGTGGCACATGCCTGTAGTCCCAGCTACTTGGTAGGCTTAGGTGGGAGGATCACTTGAGCCCAGGAGTTTAAGGCTGCAGTGAGCTGTGACGGCACCACTGCACTCCAGCCTGGGTGACAGAGTGAGACCCTCTCAAAAAATAAATACAAACTGAATCAGAAAATCTGGGACACGCAATCAATGTGCACATGGTGACTGCTGATAATTCTCTGTTTTTCTGAACACTTCATTATTATTTGCTATTTGAATAATGTACTGAAAAGGATTTTTTAAAAAGACTAAGAACTCATCCATTGCCTAGTTCTAGATCCTAAAGATTTTCTCCTATTTTTTCCTAAAAGTTTTGTAATTTTACATGTAAATCTGTGATCTATTTTGAGTTAACTTTGTATAAGGTATGAAGTTTAGAGTAGGTTCATTGCTTTGTCTATGGATGTCCAATTGCTCCAGCACCACTTTTGAAAAAGCTATCCCTCCTTTCATTGAACTGCTTTTGCACCTTTGTCAAAAATTAGTTGGGATTATTAAAAAAACAAAAAGGAAAAAGTAAACTATTTTTAAGTTTTGTTAGATTGTTGAAATTTAGGAAGTTAAAATGAAGCATTGAAAAAAGGCACAATTTGTCTAGTACAAAAACGAGTCATGGGACAAAAGACTAAAACGCAAAAGCATTCAGGTAATGGATTCTCCACGCCCACCCGTCTCCCCAGAGCCCCGTCCTGTTTAAGTGTGGCTTCCTTCATCTTTGCAAATCTAAGCAACACTGTACTTGATTCAGTATATATATTGTTTCTTCACCAGCATTTTTCTTTTAAATGTTTTATTTTGGAATAATTTTAGATTTGCAGAAAAGTTACAAAGATACTACACGGAGTTGCTATATACCCTTCACCCAAGATTTCCTCCAGTTTTCACTAGTTTTTCAGAAGCCAAGAAAACAAGTCATTTTCATCTTAAATGTTAACTACTTATAGTGCCAGTTGAAAAAAAATAGACATTTGGAAATAGATTCAAATCTCAAATCTGTAGTTATTGTTTAGATAAACTCTATAGTACTTTCAGTAAAGTTTAGTACTCTAAACATGAAAATTTAGTCAGCAAATCACCCTTCAGTTCCCAGATCACGTGTTACCTCAAAATAGGCTACACCCTGTCACCTTCTAGCACAATATTCTTTCCATTTCCTTCACAGCACTGTCTCACTCAACAGTCGTATTGTTTGTGCACTGGCTTACTGCCTATCCCCCGAGACCTCACTTGCCCTATTTCTCACTCTCTTTGTTACAATCCCACGGCCCAGAATACTCAGTGCCTGGTGGGTACTGAGTAGATACTTTGGTAGACTTTGCTGGATGAATGAATGCATGCATGCATGCCTACATGAATGAGCACACGCAGCAGGGATGATGTACGACACATGGTAAGACACATCCATTTAGATGACTGTTAGTTCTGAAATTTTAAACCTTTAAACGTCTATCACCAGCCATACACAGCTGAAGTTTTGGGGAGCCTGTGTGTTAGTATCTTCATAGTCACTTCTCACAGGAATAAAGTTTAGAATTGTTTTGAAAGCCAAACCTTTCAAAGTAGATCTGTGTTGTTGGCTTACTGCAACACTATTTTCTGTCATTATTCATTTGATGTGCAAAGTGAATAAAGTAAAATTTTAAATCACTCTCAAAGTTAGACTAATTAAAATATTAATCATTCTTCCATATGTAAAAACATATTTGAAAAAAACTCACAGATATTGGATTCCAATTTTATTGTGGTTTGGACACAAGACACTTTGAGAAGACAGGTTAAAAGTTTAAAAGACTAAAAAGGGAATGATGCAGCTCTCCTTCTCTCTCATCGCCTACCTCTGAGAGTCAGGTTCAGGAATTACCTGGTTGGAGGAAAAGGGAGAGAGGGAGGGACTTTCTGTTCCCATATTTTCTGTGAATACTAACATTCTCCTGGGGTCAAATATTACAAGATGTGTCCAGAAATCAAAGCACTTGATCACTTGACCAACCAAAAGAAAAGAAAATCATTCCAAAATAAGCACGGTAAGTATCCACTTATCAAACAAAGAGAAGCAAGAAGATGAAAACACTGGGGCACCCTCAGGCTCTCTGCTTCATTTAGAGCATTAATATTTCTTTTGTTTCTGGACCTGCACCATGATTAAGGATGAACACTAACAAATGCATTCAATATTCAGGGCACAAACTGATCCACCATCCAAAGAGTACAATAATCTCACTGTCACTCCTGGAACATCTCCTGCTTATGATGTAGTGAATTGTCAATAACTCAAATTATCTGGTGAACCAAAGATTTAATAGACTCAATCTCACTGCCAAGAAACATATCAACATCAACACTGAAAATGGAGTTGAGGGAAAAATTCACACAGCACCAAGGAAAGCAGAATTCTTGCCAAAAAAGTTAAATCTGAATCCAATCAAGCCTCTAGATCTAACTTCCAAGTTCTAATAAATTTGGAAAATAGAGAAAAAAGTTAAGTAATAACAATCAGCCAAACTCAGCAATGTGGAATATTCTATTGCCCAAGTAGCTTAGTTTTTTCAACAAGTGAATGACTTGAAAAAAGAGGGGGAATATTCTAGTTAAGAGAGTTAGGAGACTCAATAACCAAATGAGATGTATGCACATCTTTGAATCTGATTCAAATAAATCAACTATAAAAGGACAACTCTGAGACAATCAGGGAAATTTGAATATGTAATGAGTAGTAGATGACACCAAAAAATTATCATTTATATTGTTGGGTGTGACATGGTTTTATGGTTTTGTAGGAGAATGTGCATATTAGGAGGTGCATACTGGAGAATGTAGGGGTAGATATGACATGATGTCTACTTCTAATAACTTCAGAATAAATGGGGAAGGGAATAGATGAATCTGGGTGTGTGCCTATGGGGGCTCACTATACTATTTTCTTTTGTATAAATTTGAAATTTTTCTAAATGAAAGGTATTTTTCAAAAATAGAAGAAAAAACAAAAAACAACAGAAGAAAAAAATTTTCATAAGCAAATCAAAACTTCCCTCTTCCCTACTTTTTACATATGAAAACCTTGACATTAACAATATACCTCTCTATTTCACTTTATTACTTCTACAGTTCCGCTTTTACTGGATACATATTTAATGTACAATTTATGTTTCAGAGCTGGTCTCAATCTTTCAGATGTTTGGGCAACTGTTTTTCTAAAAGCTCACCTAGTAGATTGAGACAGACAATGCACAAGGCTAGAGCACAAAGAGTCTTTCCTCGCCCCTTGTGCCTGTTCTTTTCGGCAGGGTGAGAAGAAAGTTTTATGGTCTCTCTCCTCTTCCCTGGAGAGAGGCACTAGCTACTGGCCTGCTACCTCCCCCTGGGCCCCCTAGCTCTTCAGAATTAGGCGACCCTTGAGCAGAAGAGACCCCTTTCAACCTGAGCGGAAGCTCGGGACAGGAAGAAAGAGGGCAGGTGAAGGGACACCCGCATTGCCAACGCCTGCTTGACACTCTCTCCATTTCCACTACCTGAGGGGGAAGTCGCATGACCCTCAAGACAGATAAAAGGGAGCAAAGGTCAACTTTCTTACCATGTCAGGATTGAATACTCCTCCCCTTCCAGATTTTGCCTAACCAAGTCATTAATACATTTGCTGACTGGTTAGCTGATTTGCTGAGTTAACCTTTTTTTTTTAAGCCACATTTCAACCTGTTTCATATGTCAATGATGGCTCGGAAGCCCTCCCTACATTCTCTCTCATTTTTTCAGTCCTGGTTGTCATTTCCTCAGGGAGTTAAGGGAAATGGAATGTGCAGCTATAATGGAAACTCCAAGAAATGGAGATAAAGGGTCTTTCTGAAAGCATTCCTGAGTATACACGCACACAGACTCTCATTCCTGTGACCAAAGAACAGTAACAGCAAACAAGTTTCACTAAGACAAGGAGATATCAATCATCTGAATTTCCCTTTTGGAAAAGAGTTTACTTTCTTTCTCATAGAGTCAAGTCACAACTCAGCAAATGTGTGGGAACAAATTTCCAGGTACTTTATTTCCATGGACTTAAACTTGATAGTCAAAGGACTCATGTGCAATTCATCTTGGCATGTGGTCAAGTCAAGGGCTCCTAGGCAATGCTGATCTAAGAGATTCCGTAAGACAGAGCAAAGTAATGCAGGTGGGAGAACACTAAGCTACCCAAATAAAAAGTCCAATCCAGTGGCCTTCTTTCTCGTTTGCTTCAACATTTTAAAATGAATGCCAATCAAGAAGAGATTTATAATTTATCTGATGTCTACTAATTATTGAAAGAATGGATACCCTGAGGCCTAAAATCTGCTTAAGTAACAGGCACTACCAGTTGGGATCTAAATGGCTTCTGGGGAAACTTCTGTAAATCTTACGTTTTAGTAAAATATTTTTTGTTAAAAAAAAAAAAAAGAACCATTGTTTCGGGAGCATGTCAGTTTCCCCACACATTTCAGTTCAGCTAATGCGGACAGAGAAGTCCTAGGCCCACAGGACCCTGTGATTTGAAATGCTTCCATGGTTAAAGTACTTTATTACCATATAAAAGTTTGGTTCAATATCAAATTAACGGGAACATTACTGAATGAATTTCACTTCACAACAATAGAGAGTGATCAAAGATGGGGAAAGAGAAGTTTTGTGATTAACTACAACCCACTGTGCTTGAAGGTATGTCTAATTCTGATGTCAATGTTTCTCAATGCCAAAAGTTCTGCACATGCAGAGGGCACAGCCTATTGCTCACTGAATCACCCTGGTGTCCAGGATGAGTGAGGGGCTAAAAAATGGACTTTAAATCTCAAGTGTCATTCAAAAAGAAGCCTACTCAATGAATCAATTTTACTTCTGGGACCAAAAAAGTCAGATCAGGCAATGGAACCCTTAGGTCATGAAATATCAGACCCTGAGATGACAACCTCAACATCTGGAAAAAATGACTCAGACCACATCACTATCAGATCTCCTAAGACCAGTGGACCATCTTATTTTGGAAAAGTCTTCCTTCATCATAGGTATGCCTGACAAATGTCAGCTTAACTCTAGGAAGTCATTTTTCTCAAAGCATATACATTTTATATAAAATAATAAATGCTAAAATAATGGCACACAGAATAAATACTAACAGACTGCTATGTTAAAGTACACAGAAGTGACTTCATGTAAGGAGAGGAGAAAAAACCGACTTAAGGGTTTAAGACGTAAGCTTTAAGAAGCAGGACTCTTGAACTCAAAAGCCCACATGTGCCAGGCAGGTATCATAAACTTGTAAGGCTGATTAGGTTAAATATTTAGTGAATGCTAAAGACTAGCAAACTGTAGTCCTTGGGTAAGTAACAAGCTCAGATTTTAATCTTCTAAGAGTACCCAGCTATCTGATTTTTATGTGAAGTTTCCAGATTTTCAAAAGTTGGCATTAATTTTTTTTAAAAAGAAAATTTCTATAGGTTAAAAAATTATAGTCTAAAATTTGCCCTGTGGGATACCAGTCTGCAAGCTCTAATCTAAATGTAGTTTTAAATAATGCAGGAATAAATAGAAAGCTTCTCAAATAACAATGATTATGCTAAATTATTGAGCCTTGGTTTCTGCTCTACCAAGAGGGACCAGTCTGTGCAAGGAAAGAGCAGGAGTGGTATCAGAATACATAGGGAGCTTTCCCCAAATTACATGTGTCTGAATTATCATCACCACTACCACCACTTCCACCACTACCCAGGGCAAATAAGAGTTTGAGGAGAGAACGTGCAGCTTGCAAAAGCTTCCCAAGAGCACTAATGCCACAACCTTCCATCCTAGGGATCACTGAACTTGAGAAATTAGAAAGCTTCAGATAACTGGGAAGGGTGTGTCTAAATAGTGAAGACCAAACTCACTGGGCCTAAGATGTCAAACAGCATATACGTAGTATCTCTGAAAATAATAACTACAAATATCAAAGATGACAAAGAGACCACTTTAAGTATTGCTAGTATCATATTAGCCATTTCAGTGTCACGGGTAAAGACAAAATGGTAAGCAGCCTGATTGTTTGCAGTGGAAGATTATAAAAACTGGATGCATTTTAAGAATGTGTGAATGCAGGCACATTTGGGTTGGTGTATACGTATATAAAGAAAGCAAGGATAACATTTTGGCTATTTTTAGGTTTAGGTCTGCAAGTCATTACTCAAGAAGGGAAGGGTAGTGTCACATGTCCACACGATGCCAGACTACAGATAGAAAATACAAAAAGGTTACCGAATATTTTCACATGTTTTTCTACTTCTATCCTTAAAAAACCAGAACTTTTTATTAAGATAACTAAACATAACAAGGATTATGACATATTAAGATCTGATATATAAATGAAAGATATAAAGAAACACCTTCCTGTGACTTGGTAATGTCTCACTAATCTTTTGTTACTATTAAGCAATGCCTAATCTAACCTTGTTTATGGCTTCAACCTTGCATTCCTCTAACTCACCTTATACCTTGGAGTCAAAGTCTTCTAGGCCGGCTTTATGGTCAAAGCTGTTTCACAGTGGTTTATCCTCAGATGCCTGCAGCTTTTCTCCTTGAGACACAATCTGTCTGTTGACCCTGCTGGGGCCACCTGGGTAAATTACAGGGGTGGCTCCTTAATTTCCTTCTTTTGCTGTTTTCCAACCAAGTGGCAGAACCTGAAAAAGAGAGATTACAGTCATATAGCACATCTCTACAGAACTTTAGTGAGCCTGTCACAGGGACTGCTTATGGCCAATCAGAAAATTCCTCCCAATTTATCTTTTGAAGAGAAAGTTCATACAGTGAGGTATCTCAGCTTTCTACCTCCTTGGCTCAATTTTATGTAACGATTGAACTCCTCAGTAATCAGTAGCATTCATAATATACATCTTATGCAGAGTTTGGAGTAAGAAACCTCTCAATTGATACAGCAAATATTTTCTAAGAAGGGATAAAGTATATTTTCCAGAACCACGTTTAGCCCTCCAATTAAAAGTAAAACTCAACAGTGTTTTTAAAAATAGTAAGCATGAAGTGGTTTCATCACACATGCACACAAATGTACAATCTCTAGTGCCCTGATAAAGACCCATTAATAGTCTTCGATTTGCTGAACAAGAGAATTGTTGCCAAACTCCTAGAACAATCCTCTAGCAAAAGGAACTAATTGTGTGTACTATCAAAGAATACAAAGTTTTCAACTTGACACGGTTTCTCAGAAAGTAAAGAAACCGTATTTTATGAGAAAATAAATAAGTTCATTTTAAGGAAAAAGAAAAACCTGACAAGTAATCCAAAGTAGAAGCGACACTTGTTACTCTGATTCTGAAACACAACAGTTTTTTCCTTCCAGCCATAAACCCCTCTAGCAAATTTGTTTATTCACCACAGCCTTAAAAATCACTCCCCAGGTTTTTCCAAGCCTATTCTTTCACTCTGTTTTAGTTTTCCATTTCTAACTTACAGAGAAGGGGAAAATATGTACACATAAGCACATGTGCGTGCACACACACACTATTTTAAAAGACTATGACTTACTGAAACTGCAAAAGATTTATGTCTGCCCAGCACCCTATGCCATGATTGCTCCTTTAAGTACCACATTTCAGCAAAAAAGGGTTTGTTCTAACCCTCCTTCCACCTCTTCAAAGAAAACTTTTAAAATAAATTTCTACTGTGTTGTAAGACAATTCCGCGTATCTTGTAGGTCCTAAATAAAATTTAATTGTTGATTATGATGATGGCATATTGGACTGGGAACCCTGTGGCCTTCTGGATCCTTGACTATGGCCTTTTGACTGAATCCAAATTTTACAGAACAAATCCTTTTAATAAAGGGATTTGTTTAGTGAAGTTTGGGTCGAGGGGCTGCACTTGGGGATCCGGAGGGCCACATGTGGTCTTGAGGCCACAGGTTCCTACCTTTTATGAAGTTTAAGTCGGGGCTTTTAGTGTGCCCATCACCCAAATAGTGTTCATCATACCCGAATATCCTTTTATTCTCTGCACACACTACTCAATCTGCGCTTTTAATCTCATTTAATTACAGGCAAGTGGAATAGGAATGGTCAGCTACAGATACTCCCCTAGCCACATTTTCCTTGCTCTTTCCTACGATGGACTCTGCCAAGCTTTGGAAAAGGAGAGGACACCAAAAAAGGAAGAAGAAAGAAGAAAAAGTATGGTAAAGAGCCCCCGGTGCTGTCTTGAAGTTTTTCTGGCCCACCCCCACCCCCATTCCTCTTCCTTAGTCTTATTCTCCAAAACTTCTAAAATGGCAAGTGGGAAGGTAAAGGCGAATAGAGGACCACGGGGTAGGATTAAGGTTTCCTCTCCTTCCCTCCATTTCCCCCACTAAGAAGTGGTAGAGGGGAGGGAGCAGACAGAGTGAGTCTCGCTAACCTTACCTAAGGAATTTCTCTGCCCTCCCACTCGCATCGCACACACTGTGTGTATGTTGGATCTTAGCCCAAGGGGCATTTTCCCACTTCCTTTTTTCCTTCCCCCATAGTCTTTGCCAATGCATCCTTCCAAATTCAGCTCAAAACAGCAACTTCCAACTTCATCGATTTTCCCAGCTAGAAAGAAGCAGCTGTTCACTGCACCTGATACTTCTGGTCAGTTCTACTAGTGTAAGGCTGTCCTGCTTTTATGGTTACATGCCCTTACACCTCTTATCTCCCCTACCAGTCTGGGTACAGTCTGGGAAGCGGGGACCAGACCCACACACAATAAGCGTGAGAGATTAATATTAAAATGTACAAGGTTTTAATTTATAAGTACTCTATAAGGAACTAATCTATTATTGTCCATTTGGTTTTTAAGAGCACAAAAGTGTATGTTTTCACACAGTGTGTATGCAATGTCAAAGAACAGAGGTTTTGGCTTGTTCTAAAACTATAATGCTCATATGGACATTCTATACAAACTTCAAAAAGACAAACACCAAGATAAAGTGTAGTGCCTTCTATAACCTTCAGGGGGACTACGTACTCTGGGTTAAAAATTAGCACCCCACCATTAATACAGGGCTCAGTTATAACTAATCATCTCTGATAATTATTCAAGCCAGGAGTATTAGGAATATTTGTCTTAATTCGGTTCCCAAAACTTGATTAGGACAGACAGGTTTATATGGTCACATTTACATTCCAAATTTCCAGGTGACTAATACATTAAGCTCTATTCGGAAACCAGGGAGTTCACTCAAAGGCAATTCAATCTTAAACCGCACCAGTCTTGTTTTACCTTGCACATAAATTGTGTGCAGGGCAGAGTCCAAAGGTGATAAGCTTATAAAGTTAGAGTCTGATTACTCCTTGTGACAACACAAATTGAAGATTAATTCTTAAAGCTGTAGTTAAGAAATACACTCAGAGAAGGGAAGATATTTCTTTTAAAAAGTATAACCAAAACTGATGTTACAGCATATCTGGTTTTTATCAACATATACTCAACAAAAGGAATCATGTTCTAATTTAACAAAACCCTCTGTAGATCAAAAAGGCACCTGACACCTTCCTCCTAAGTCATTGATAAATTAAAAGTTGTAAAGGTTGGAAAGGGTGATTTAAAAAAATCTCTCATACTAACCAGTACTAACTAGTAGGAATCTCTAGAAAATCTCACTCAGGAGAGATTAGCGATTTAGCAATCGTTCCCTCTGAATGGCTCACTCAGGAAGCAAATGATCCTTTATCTTTGCAACAGAATTTTTCTCTAAGCTGTGTGACTAATCCTCCCACAGCCTGAATTTTGCCCACTTTACACCATGTTCTTGTCCAGCACACTCCCCGCACATTCCTCTCATTTCTTATTCAAGCCCGTAAGAGACCGTGATATATTCTACCCAAGACTAGACTGTCCCATGTAGCTACTAAGTAAGTGCATAGAATGCAAAGTGGAGACAAGATAAAGCAAGCTCCGCCACTCTGTGCAATAATAAAGGAAAGATTCTTAAAATAGTAAAGACAATAAAACAGAATAACCAGAAGAATATTTACACAAAGTTAGTAATCTACATAGCAAAGTCTATTTCACATAAAAAATAAAACATGAGACACTGTTAACTATTTTCTGTACATATGTGGTCCACAGTTTTATTTCAATGCTCACACCATTTCTACAAAGAAGGATGAATCTTAATTTAGGGTTAAACATCCTAAATTGCTTTTCTAGAAAACTGTAGCCCAAGACACAGTATAAGACCTTTCTTTACTATCTTGTTTACTTTGTCTACTGCTACACTAACCACAGGAGTTAGTGAAAGATCATTGTTTTGCTTTTTTCACTGGCAGCAATGTTTGGACAAGAGATTGACTTTTCTCTTCCTACCTATGAAAATCCCAGGGACAGTGAGGGTTTCTACACTGTCTAAGTCCCTGGAGAGTACGGTTTTAGTGCTACAACCCAATAGTTTTTATGGAAACAGGTTGTGCTGGGATAAAAAATACACACTCCAGTCATTGTTATCTAGCAACTACTGGGGCTTTCTTATCAATGACTAAAGAGCAGAAGACTTTTAACCTAGGAAAAGTATCTTATCTCATTAGTGCTACTATGTATCAAAGAAGTTAAAATTCACCAGCTGAAATTACATATCAGAGTTTTCATATCTGCCATTAAGTATTGATTGATTTATCCACAACAGTCAATTGTGTAGTTATTATATACAAACATCAGAACCAGACACTTAAGAGGATCTAAAAATGTAACAATCAACAAAAACAAGACTCCTTCCCTTAAGAAATCTAGAGGTTAGCCATAGATAACAGGAAAAGGTATATGAATACTCTTTCCAAGTGGCAAAAGCAGAATGAATATGTGCTATGAATATTCATGACATGAAAATAATAATTCTAGCTTGGAACTTGTGGGTGGAGTAGGAAGCAGATCAGAAGTTGCTCAAAAGGGAAAGCATTTGAAAGAGTAGATTCAGGCAGGAAATGGACAAGCAGGGATGAATAAAGGACATTTCAAACAGTGAGGAAAGTGTATAAACATCAAATGATGGGAAAGTGTATCCTGTAGTTCCAGTACTCAGAGTTTAGGGTACAATAAAAGGAGAGTGGGGGAAGGGAAGCCAGAGAAAAGGTTTGGAACAGTGTGGAAGGTTTCCAATATGGGTGAAAGACTGGATTTTCACTGTGTGGGCTGTAAAAAACAGGGGCACCATTCAGAACAGGGGAACCATGTGACCATGTTTCAGGGAGGCAAATCCAGAGGCAGAACAAACTGGAGGAAAGAGGTAAGAGGAATCTCAGGAGACCAGAGAGGGGACGAAGCTATCTGGGAGAGTGAGCATCATTACATCGACAGGACTGAATGTGAGCCTGTATTTCTTATCTTAGCAAAATAATAAGTGGGCAGTAAAACATTCATTTTTTCATAAGCATGATCAAAGTAAAACATGGTATATTTTATTTATAAATGCTAATGAATTAGATAAGCTAATAAACTAAAATAATTTACTCAACACAAACATAATTTTCTTAATCTGTTATATTTCTATGATCTAGCCAATTTTTCCAGTTTTTTTGTTTGTATACAACTTAGTTCAAATTGACTTGTATTTCTCTGAGGGTAGGCAAAATGTTTTCTTTCTCTAAATCCTAAAGGCCAAGTACATGAAAGACCTGGCACCTATGAAGCATTCAAAGAGTATTTTTTTTCCAAATTAAATAGTTTTGTTAATACTGACAAAAATTCAGATGACTGATCATACAGGTAAGACTTCTGATTATAGGTTACTGAAAGGACTTTACAATTCTATTATTCCCTTGACAATGTCTGTTTTATATCCAAAGAATAAATATTTATATCCAAAGAATAAACCACTTTATTATTCAGTTCTATTATTCAGTTGAATAAGATTTTATAAAAAATAAGAACTCCATTAACTCTATAGCACTGTAAACTTGCTTAGGACATATCCTAATCTTCTGAAAGTAGTATGCTGTAGAGCAGAGTCAGCACACTTTTTCTGTAACAGTCCGGGTCAGTAACTACTTAGGTTTTATGGGCCATGCAGTCTACCACTTGATGCAGCTACTCAACTCAGCTGTCATAGCAGGAAGGCAGCCATAGACAGTATGTAAATGAATGGGCATGGCTGTGTTCCAGTAAAACTTTATTTACAAAAAGTGGTGGGCCACCTACTGTAGTTTGCTGACCCCTACCTAGCAGATAGTCCAGGCATGGCACCTTGATGTGGTTTCATTGTTCTTTGCTCCTCAGTGTACATAACTATGATGAAGTGATAAAAAAAAATTATTCTGAGAAAATGGGTTCCAAAAAAAAGGAAAAAAACCCTCCATTTCTAGTGCAGTGATAAAAGTAAAAACAAAATGAAGAGGTTGTAAGGAAGTGATGGATTCAAGAAGACAAGAAAAGTTTTGGGGAATTTACAGAAAATGTAAAATTTAGTGATGTCTCTTGATCACTGCTAAGACAGCTCAATATTTATTCTATGTGGAAATATAAAAAATGTGACTCATGAAACCATTTTGGGGATGCTCCAACCAATGCCAAAAATGCTCATGAATTGAGAGAAAACTTCAGGGAAAACTTAACCTATTACATAAAAATGTTTAAGAAATGCATGAATCTTGACAGAATATTTGCATGAGAGAAAGCCGGGGAATTTGGAAATTTATGAAAGTCTCAGATCATATTTCCCTCATGAATTCTGATGATCATACTACATTTACTTGATATAGCAGGGAAAAAAGTAAGGAATACTATTAAAGCTTACTAATCTATGTTTAAATCTATAAAAGAGTTATAATGAAAACTATCTTAACTCAGTTATATCTGCTTAATGATGCCACCACTAATTTACCATTGAAAGTGACTTACTAGCTCCATGACCTTGTGCAGGTTACCTTACCTCTCTGTGCCTCAGGTGCCTCATCTGTGAAATGTGGCTCTTTCAAGGAGTTGTTTGAGAATTAAGCAAATTGATGTATGTGAAGTGTTCAGAACAGTCCTGGCATACAGGAAGTGCTCAAGTGTTATAATGCTGCCGGGTGCTCCCTGAGTCTCTTCTCCCCAAGTCAGCCTATTGGTTTCCCTTTTTCTGCCCCTTTTTTTTTTTCCCTTTTGGCTCCTCCTGGGTGGCCCTGTCTCACTCCAAGGGCTCAAACCTACCATTTGCTAGAGACTGCAAAATCACTCTCCCCAGTGCTGACTTCTTGTCCAGATTGCATTTCCAATTGCCTACTGGCCATTTCCATTGAAATACATCATGGGCACCTGAAACTCAACGTGTCAAAAAATCAAGCCCATTATCTTTCTTCCCTTACCCCTTTCCTCTCCTTGTATTCCTTAGTTAATGACATCACTGTCCATCCTTACACCACACTAGAAACAACAGCTATTCCTCATTACCATTTCACTTCTCTGCTCGCATTCTCTTCTCCAAGCCATTTTTCATTGTCATTGGAGTTATCTTTCTTAAAACGTACATTTGTTTGTGTTATCATCTTGCTCAATTATTCTCTATTGCTTGGGGAAAGGTGTCTATAGACCTATGGGTGAGCTTCAGAGACCCTGGAAAGTGTCTGAAATTGGATACAAAAATTTGTGTATCCTTAATAAAAAAAAAAAAAGAAAAAAGGATCATGGAACCTATCCTAAAGGACAATTTTTAAACTGCTCAGCAGGGTCCAATCTGCAATCTTAAGTTGCATCTTAGTCACACTCCTGTATCTGAAACATACCGTCTGTTTCAGATACAGTGCACACATCATATTTTCCTCCAAACATGCACACTGAATGTCATTTCACTTCTCCCAGCCTTTGCACGGGTTGTTCCTTCTACCTGGGATGCTCTTCTCTGCCTGTTGAACACTTGTGCGTTCTTTAAGTCCCAGTTTAGGTCTCAAATGCCATCTCTGTGAAGCCTTGCCCAAGTGTACAACTATGCATGGACCAAAAAAGGGACATTAAATAGATTTCTTGCGTCTGCATATTGTAACACTGGTCTGAAAGTTCTTAAATTCAAAGCTTCACACTACAGAGAATAAATAGTCATAAATATTTAGACACACATTGTGTTTACTTAAATACTTCTGTGTACATCCTTACTGGTGTCCCTGGATTTTAATGAGATCAATAGTAAAGAGCCTGGAGCCTAACTGCCTAGGTTCAAATCCTGGCTCAGCCAATTATCAGTAATGTGACTCTGGG
Source organism: Daubentonia madagascariensis (assembly GCA_023783475.1). Taxonomy (NCBI): domain Eukaryota; kingdom Metazoa; phylum Chordata; class Mammalia; order Primates; family Daubentoniidae; genus Daubentonia; species Daubentonia madagascariensis. The sequence continues at coordinate 30,389,124 of JAKFHU010002088.1, forward strand.
CAAGTAACGTAGCTTCTAAGTGCCTCAGTTCCATGATCTGTAAAGATGGAGAAAGTAATGGTACCTTCTTAGGATTATTCTGAGGATTAAATTAGTTTATATATATATAGCATTTAAAACTATGTAAGTGTTATTATAATTACTATTGAAAGCCAGGAATAAAGGTTGCAAGAGATAATCACAGAGCAAAACTAACTGACCTTGCTCACATAAGCCTCAAGCTTTAGTCTACTGAATTAATTAGCCAGAGAACACTAACACAGATGGCCCTTTTTACTAATGCTTTAATCAACTGAAAAGTGTTTCAATTACCTACCACCAGGGATGGGAGGAAAAAGGTGTTTCAAAGTGTTTCAAGTCTATCTCATAAAATTCTTCTATTAGCTTTCAATAGCTAAAAATATCAGCTCAGAATATTTCCAAGGCACACCACAGGTACACTAAAATAATTCCTTCGGACAGGAAAAAGCCAGAGCTGCTCTGTACTAGGCAGCAAATCAATGGCCACCTCATTGCTTACCAAGTGCTCAATCTGAAGGGAAAATGCTAAGTAGGAAATTGGGAAGAAAGATAAAGGAGCTTAATGACTTGGCTTTCAAACAACCAGGTGTCTTGTTTGCCAGAGAAATTGGCTATTAGGTATTAGCACCACCCACCTGGCCAAAAAAAAAAGAAAGCTATGAAATGTAGACCCTAACATCATTGAACCTAAGAAGGAATCAAAATAAGTGCATGCTGTATGCTGCAGCTGACTTTTATCTGAGTAATATGGTTATGTGATATTTTTGGGACTGCCTCTGTCAAAAACTTTCAGCCAAAAAAAGCTATTTTGATCCATACTATAAATATTGCAGTGGTGTAAACAGTATTTTTTGTTCCCCAACAAACTGCCCAAAGAATCACTTTATTCTTTATTAATGGCATAATAATCAGAACTTAGGTTAAAACACTTGAATGAACATTGAAACTAGGGAAGAAGCAAATAAAGCCCAAATTCCTTAGCCTAGTATTAAAGGTCCTCCATGATCTAACCCTAACAAACTTTCCAACTTTCTCTTCTATGATACACTTCCTGAAATCCTCAAACAAACAGAGCTTCTTGCAATCCCTCCAATCATATCCACTCTTTGCCTACTCTGCGTTTCCTCTATCTAGAACAGTCTTCTACACCTCCAAAGTCTAAATCCCATACTTGTTTTCAGGCCCTGTCTGGATGACATGAAGCCATTCCCTATGGCCCAGCAGAAGTAATTCTCCAAGTTCTTAACTTTCATAATCCTCACTTGGCACCTCTGGAAGCTTCCTCAGTTCATCTTTATCAGAGTTACCGACATAAGTAGATGCTCTTTTGCAAATAGACCAAGGGGTTGGGGGAAAAAAAAAGACTGGATGCTCTTTGAGGGCAGTGTCCACATCTACTCCACCTTTGTAAGCTCAACTGCACCATGGGCACATCTGCACATGGCAGGTGCTCATGCTTTTTGCTACAGTTTGCAAGAAGGACGCCAAAGATCATTTAAACCAAATGGCCACACATTTGGTTTAAATGAGCTTGTCATGGGCACTCAGCCAAGCTTTGCTGAAGAAAGGCTTCAGTTAAAAAGGCATGCAACAAGACTTGTTTACTTGTGAAGCAAGCTGAGAGAAGAGAATTTTAATGCTATTCCCAGGGCAAAAAAAACCACTGTTTACACTCACCATGCAATGATTTGTCAACTACTAAGTTGCATTAAAAGCTTCCCCCCGTTCATGTAACTGGTAATACACTTCCAAGTTAGATAAATAATAAGATATCTAGACCTGTCTTTCCCCTACTGCAAACTCAAAATACTTCTTGCCTATGGGCTTTGGATAAAGAGCTCTCAAGACCTGTGTATACAGTGATAATTTCCATCATCATCTCTAACATGCCTTAAACTCTAAATATCCAAGGACTGAAATGCAAAAGTCAGAGAATCTGATAGCAGAGCCCAAAAGTCCCTAGATAGGGAAAGATTAACAAAAGAACCTTTACCGTGGCAATCTGATACTACTTGGGCAGAAGTTCACAAGTCCTACCATGCCACTTGGCACAAACTGATATGCTTATTGGATCACAAAGTGGAGGCTGACTTCATTCTTACGTGAAGCTCCAAGGCTAAGCTGATCAGTATGTTCTTGTCAGACCACTGGACAGCTGCCCACTGTCTGCTGTCCTATATGCACAGACGACATTTCTCTGTCTACTAGGTTCACAAACTGTTATAAAAATGAGTTTTAATATGTACTCTTTGACATAAGTAATTTTCCTATGCCTCACATCCAGAAAGAGTAGACAACCTAAGTCTTAAACCCACATGAGAGAACAGACTCTTACAGGGATGTCTTGACACAAGTTGTGCAAATGGGAAATTTTCCATTGGTCCTCTGTTTGGTATGATTCATATCAATGACATATGGAACATTCAGTCTCCAATATCACATTTCTAGTGTCTCTTGGATTACTGGAATGGCAAGCAAATCCTTGAGCAGATAGCAGAAGACTACGTGTTTTAACTGCCTCAGTCTTTAAAATAACTGTTATATATATTCTTTAAAGTATAAACATGTCTGTCATATGCAAGCTGAGGTCAAAATAATGTTAAAAATTATGAATAAATTAGGTTAACATTGTTAGTGGTACTGCCATAAATTATGCAATGCTTTGAAATTATAAAATAGACCCAAAACAAGTATAACATTTGTATAATAGGTATTATTTTTCACATATGGCTTAACTGCATAATGCTGGACGAATTTCTCTTTGAGTCAGTCTCTTCTATCTCCTAGGCTACTTCCATTAAAGTATGTCAAACTGCCCCATTTCTTAGGCCTCTTGCTGTATCTGTCTTCATCTGGCTTTCCATTTGGTTTCCACAGTGACTTACTTGTTTGCTCATTAGAACACAACAAAATTTAACAACTAAATCAGGCATATTAGCATTCTTATGACTAAAGCTTCCTGTATTTAGATAAATGGTATTGGCAGTGAAATCGAAATAAATTTTAAAATGTTGAGACAGTGAACAATGCCATCCATTATAATTCAAAGATGTTCTTCTGGAAATGCAATTTGATGTCATAGACTGATAAGAAAAAAATGGATGGGGCAAACGTGATCACATAACTGCAATTTCCTTGAAATTGAGAGCTTCCTTTGGGCACAAGTGGAAGTCTTTGGTGCTGTGGAAAGAGAGCATGGCCTTGGCGTTCAACAGGCTTGGTTCAAATCCCAGTGTTGACGCTTTCTAGCTATGAAACCCTGGGCAGGTTACTCAGCCTGTCTGATTCTCGCTGCCTTCATCTGCCAAATGGGGATCTGGGCTTCCTAGCTTTGGAGATTACAGTAAAATATGTTCAGGACCTAGCACAGCAGACTTTCTAATACAGATCAACTAATACCAGGTTAAAAATTTCTTTGTCAAAACTGAGACCTATGGATTATTCTAACAACTCTATATACATGATACTTTCTTCAGACTACAAATTTGCCATCTCAGGGAGAAATTACGTGCAAAAATCATTGAAATGTTCCTGTTAAACATCCAAATTTTATAAAGCACATAGAAATAAAGACCATGAATTTAAAAGCTCAAAGCACCGCAACAAATAGGCAGCTGTCATGCAGTGAGTGGTTAAGAGCCCAGTGTCTAAAACCATCTAGGGTCACATTCCTACTCTGCCACTCTCTAGCAGTGTGACCTTGGGAAAGGTATGCCTCCTCTCTGTCCCTAGGTTTCCCTATCTGTGAAATGGGGCTATTAAGAGTGCTGACTTCATAGGGTTGTAATAAGAATTAAACAACAGTACTTGGCACAGAGGACGTGCCCAATGTTCTCTTTTATTATTATTAAAGCAGCTTTGCCCAACAGTCACATTGCATATATTTCCAGATTCAAATTATTCATGGTCATGATTTGTGATTCTCCCTGTTTATTACCCTCCCACAAAAAAAAAAAAAAGAGGCTGTCCTTGATAAGGATGTCTAATTGAAAAATGTCTTGAAAAGCATTTACGGCCTGATTGCCATTTTATGTGGTGCAGACCTGTCCTGAGCCCACTCCCAACCCTGTTGCAGGGGCCCTATTGAGGGCTTTCCCATTATTATAGTGCAGTCCACAAACCTGTCTTACACAGGGAATGAAGCGAAGCTCTGGTCGCTAACCCACCCCTGCACCAGCCAGTGTGTTATCACTGGCCCTGCCCAACATGCTTGATTTTATCCAGCAGTAACAGTAGGACAGGAGTTCTTGGCACAGAACAGACTCTCAATCAAGACCATGGGATGAATGACATCTTGAAACTAGCAAATGAAAAGGCTGGGCACTTTGATCTCTGTAAAAGTCAAAATTCAATAATTGGCTGCCACTATGCTTTGCTCCCATATTCGTCTTCCTAAACTATGGCCTTACCCCAGGATCCACTTGAATGCTGACTGAATGCTTACGTTGTGCCTGTCCCTGAATATGGCAGTGAGAAATCAGACACTGGTCTTGCTCTGCAGAGCTCACTCTGTAATATGACAAGGCCCTGGAAGGGGGAAGCAGGATTCAGAATCTGGAAATGTGAGCAATACTAAGATTGGGAAAAATTCATTCCCTCCCTCCCTTGGGTTGTAATGACAGGAGTCTTTCTATATTTTGAAGGAACTCTGCTGACACCTATAAAATAGTTTAGAATCCATATTTAAATTCTCTTACATTGCTGGTGGGAATATAAATTGGTATGACCACTTTAGAATATGTTTGGTGATATCTTCTAAAGGTACTAATACTCTATGACCCAGAAATTCCACCCTTAAATATATACTCAAGAGAAGTGAGTGCCTATGTCCATCAAGTGACAAATTTGGAATGTTCATAGCAGCTTTATTCATAGTTGCCCCAAACTTGAACTAACTCAAATTTCCATTAAGAATAGAACATTGGGCCGGGCGTGGTGGCTCATGCCTATAATCCCAGCACCTTGGGAGGCCGAGGTGGGAGGATTGCTTAAGCCCAGGAGTTCAAGACCAGCCTGAGCAACATAGCAAGACCCTGTCTCAACAAAAAAATAAAAAATAAAAAATCAGCCAGTGCTGTGGTGCTTGCCTGTAGTCCTAGCTACTTGGGAGGCTAAGGCAGGAGGATCGCTTGACCCCAGGAGTTCAAGGTTGCAGTGAGCTATGATCGTGCCACTGCACTCCAGCCTGGGCAACAGAGAGAGACCCTAAAAAAAAAAAAAAAAAGGAATAGAACATTGTGGAAGCTTCCTGGTTGGCAAACACAACAAGGTGTTGGGAGAGTGGTGTACACAAAGAGGGCATAGAAGCTCTGCAGGTGACCCCCCACCCCCACCATACCTTCGTCCTATGCATCTCTTCCATCTGGCTGTTCCTGAATTGCACCTTTTATTATAAACTGGTAAATGATATTAAAGAACAGTTAAATGAATGGAGAGCTATACCATAACCTGCCAATACTAACACACAAGAGAAGATCTACACAAAGCAATATGGACCAAAAAAGCATGCCCTCAGTGTGGACATGAAGTTGCAGATTGAGTAAAGATACAACCATGCAGGAAGTGCTGGAGGCCATCTTAGGGCAATGAGACAAAAGTCCCAAGACAGATGCTAGCATGCTAAGGATGATGAAGGAGAAAAATGGACAGAGATGTCCCCTGCTGCCATCTCTGATCCACTGTACTAACGCGGGTGTGGACTTGCCTCACTCCTTCTGGTTGTGAGGAAGAATAAATGTCCTTATTTTCAGAGGAAAAAAAAGAATAGAATATTGTGGAATATTCATACAATGGAATAATACACTGAAATGAAAAAGAATGAACTACTGATACATGCAATAGCATGCAACAACATGGATGAATCTCAGCATAAAAATAGGACAACTGTATAATTCCATTTGTATGAAGTTAAAAGACAGGCTAAATCAATGTGTGGTGACAGCAGTCAGAATGGCAATTACTGCTGGGAAGTTTGGACCGGGAGGGGCACGAGAGAACCTTCCACTGTTCTAGAAATGTTCTGTATCTTCACCTGGAGGTGGTTTTTTGTAAATACATAAATAGAAAAAATTGCACTTACATTTAAGATGTACATAGGTTAATGTACATAAAGTATGCCTGTCTAGAAAAATCTAAATATGCAAGAAACACCATATTTACTTTAAAACCTTTAGTGTTCCCCAGCCTTGAATCAGTTATTCATTCATTCATTCCAATATTTACCCAATGTCTACCACTGTGCTGAACATTGCAAGCACACCATGTGTGGTCCCCATCACTAAGGAGTTTGGATGCTCCTGGAGAAAATCACTTCACTGGTAGCACTACTCATTTGGCAATAAATCATATACACCCTCTGACACCTCATCTGTTCTTTTCTTCTATGACTTGACATTTTATATGTTGCTTAAATTGACAGCTGGTCTCAACTTGAAATGTAAATTCCTTGGTTGTTTCAAAGCATCTTATGCCCTTAAATGCCCAGCCCAGTGTCGTATACACAGTAAACACTCGAGCCTATCACACCATAGTACTTTTCCCAGCCTCAGGTCTCCTGGCCAATGTTCTTTTCTCCAGGTTTTCACTTTTCTCTGCCCCCTATGAAACCTCCAGATCTGCAAATCCCTTCCTAGGATAGTACATGGCTTATCCTTACATATACTGTATCTACCAGGAGAGTGTTGGATACAGCTTATGTTAGTCTCAGTTTTCTTACATTAACCTTCTCATCCTAAAACAGAGCTTAGGAATATGGGAAAGAAGTGGGGGAAGTAAAAAGATAATAGATGGACTCATGTCATTGAAGGGAAAATGACAAACCTTACCTTGACAGCTTGCGCTGCATTGGCAAAAACAAATAGCCATGCCTCTCTGGCTTTCTTCCCTACGATGCCCACAGCCCCGCCAACATCGTGTGTATCAACTTGCCCAGAAAACACCCTTGAGAATGGCACAGAGGATGCCAGTCTTATCCATCTCCCAGTATCTATTTTTTTGTTGTTGTTGAAGTGTGACTTTTCTAAGGGTCACTAATGAGGAAAAGATATAAAAGAGCCAGGAAAAAGCTTGTGCCCTGCAATTGAATGTCATTAACAATAGTTACAATCCCTTTCACAAATAGTGGCAAGTTGAAATGTGTGTGAATAGTTTAGTTGCATAATTTTCTTTTCTGTGGTCCTGCTGCATGTAGCAGGTCTTACACGATTCTTGAAGCCACCTGTTATCACCTGGAGTCATGAGACCGTGTGGGTTGCACCTTGAGGTCTGGGCCTTGCTCCGTGTGCTAAGGATTCGTGTTCACGTTCCTGCTGACCTGCAACATCCGAGCAACCGATGCCATCTGCTCCCTCACAAGAGCCATGCCCACCCTACAGATGGAACAAGCTGATCAACCACAAGTCCTGTGGCTTCCATGACAGAGCATGCTGACATAACAGAACTGGTTTCTGTTTGGTTCTTTCACTGATATCCAAAGAGAGAATCCCAAGTGTCGCAGAACTTCACTGTCTGTCCTCTCCTAAGGTGCCCGCCCACTGAAAGTTATAAGGTATCATCCTGGCTGCCATCATCAGAAGTCACGCTCCAGGTTGCAATGGGTCAATAAAAAACTGTATGGTTTGTGTTATCCCACAAAAATCAGAAACACACCTATATGGGGCCCCAACAGTTCACTGGGCTCAGTGTGATCCTCCTGGGATTGAGACCAGAGTCCCCAACGGGCCCCACAAACCTCGGCGGGATCTGCCCCTGCTCCCTCCCTCGCTTCATCCCAACCCATGTCACTTTTCCTTTTACTTCCTGAAGCACATTCTGTTCCCTCTGCCTGGAACATACTTCTTCCCTTCAGCCCAACTGCTAGCTCTCGGGGGAAGTGTTCTCTGATCCTGCAGGCGGGGCCACATCTCTCTGTTTCGCAGTCTCGTAGCACCTGCATTTCTGTTTTAGCATTTATCACAGTTTGCAATTAGAGATTTCTGCAAATTTTTTCAGACATATGTTTCACCCACTAGTCTGTAAGCTTCTCAAAGCTCCAGGATGCTCGATAAATATCTGTAACAACGTAGAGAGGAGGGAGAAAAGGAAGGGAGCGAGGAGAGGAAGAGGGAGAGGAGGAAAGGAGAGCAAGAGAGAGGGAGAAAGTAAAAAGGCAGGTTTACGAGCTTAGCAGCTGCTTCCGCCTCGTCTTATGCAGGCGGTGGAAGGGAAAGCAACCCGCCCCAGAGCACGCTCACCACCGAAAGGCTGCATGCTTCCGACAGCTGGCCTAAATTTTCCATTTAAATCCACCACAAAAGAGCCAATGCCCTCTAATACGGCTGAGGGACAATTATTCAATCCTGGAACTAGAACTTGAAAACAGCATGAACTAAACTAAGTGTTCCGTACAAACTTTTTGGGCTGTGTTTAGTCATTTTAGAGAAACATACAGTTTTGTTTGTTTGTTTGTTTGTTTTGAGACAGGGTCTTGGCTCTGTCGCCCAGGCTGGGCTGCAGTGGTGCAATCGTAGCTCACTGCAGCCTTGAACACCCGGGCTCAAGTGATCCTCCCACCTCAGCCTCCTGAGCAGCTGGGACTACAAGTGCATGCCACCACATCCAGCTAATTTTTCTTATTTTTTGTAGAGATTGGGGTCTCACTATGTTGTTCAGGCTGGTCTTGAACTCCTTGGCCTCAAGCAATCCTCCCACCTCAGCCTCCAAAGTGCTAAGATTACAGGCAGGAGCCACTGTGCCCAGCTGAAACATACATATTTTTAATGGAGACAATAATTAGTACAAAACTCAAAAAAAGTAAAATTAAAAAAAAAAATCACTGTGCTCCACCGATAATGCTCTTGAGTTTTCACATTCCCTTTGAGGTCTTTACCAGTGATTCCCAATGTAAGGGCCAAGGATCCCTTGGAGATTATGCAATTATTGTAAAGGGCCCAAAAATGCACACACAGAGCAAGTATTGCCTGCAAACTGAATACATTAAAATACAATTGTTATCACATTGAAGACCATGAAATTTTGCATCTTGAAAAAGGTCCTCACACTCCAAATAGTTCAAAGCCATGTGTTTGGAAATTAGTTATAATTGGTCCTGTTTCCCATGGCACTGATGGAAGGGGTCTCCTGTGAAATGGGCCCTTCTTACTCTGTAATTGTTTCCAACTTCATTAGTGAACTCATGGGACATGCAAGGTGCTCAGTGTCTGATCTAGTGCCTGGAGGAATATGGTCAGTATTCACGAATTAACATTTGTGAATTGCTATGAGTTCTTTAAAGCTGCAGTCCCCAACCCCTGGGCCCCAGCTCGGTACAGGTCTGTGGCCTATTAGGAACCAGTCGCAGCGCATCATGGCCTGAGTTCCACCTCTTCCCCACCCCACCCCCCACCTCTTGCATCACCACCTGAGCTCCACCTCTGCCTCTCCCCCATCCCACATCTTCCATGAAACTTAGGAACCGGGCCACAGCCGCTCCTCATTGCTCGCATCACCGCCTGAGCTCCACCTGCCCTACACCCCCACCCTGTGTCCATGGAAAAATTGTCCCTCGTGTCAAAAACGTTGGCGACTACTGCTTTAAAGGAAATGATGCCATAAAAACTCAGTATTAGTGTGATGATGATAAGTTTGGACATTTATATGAGCGAATGATGCTTCAAATCAAGTAATTTCAAAGGACTTAATTCATTTATTTATTTTTTCATGTTTATGGGTTTTACTTTTCCCTGGTTAGATAATTAGTCTGGTTATTAGTCTAGTTAATTAGTCTGATAATTAGTCTAGTTTTCCCTGGTTAGATAATGATATAACTGAAAGATCTTACTAGACAAAGCAACTGGCCTTCACCAAAGAAGCTAGGGTAGTGTCCCATATCACAGCCCAATTGTGGGTGACAGTGAAGGGAGGGCCCAACACCAGACAGCTCCCTGAGTTCATGTTAACATGCCACAGTCCCCTTCTTTGCTGTAAATGTGGGCTTAGGGTGACTAAAAAGCACTGGCCAAACAGGCAAAAATAGGAGAGGCTTCAAGTACCCTGAGGCAAGTTTAAATTTATCATTATCATTTTAGAAAAGACCAAAAATTTTCTGTCATACCTGTGTGTACAAACACATACATGTTGCATATAGCTGAGTATCTCTGCAGGTCCTTAGGCTTTCTAACCAAGGTAGGAGAGACAAGGTTTTGCAAGCAGGAGCCTGCCATATTCCTGAGCACAAGTTTACTGGCAGAGAGAGAAAGGAGGGATCACCAAGCACCCCAATACAGCAGAAAAACACACTTCCAAGAAGTTAGAAGTCTGGATTTCTAGTCAAGGCTTTGTTGCTTCCAAGTGTGTCACTTTATGCAAATCACTTACCATCTCTGGGACTTGGTCTCTTTATTTATAAACCAAGGTTGCTAAGGTGCTAGATGATTGCAAAGCTCCTTCCAACTCTGGCAGTCTATTCTATATGTACTTTTGTCCAAGATCACACTAACACCTTGTTTTTGGTGAGAACTATTAAGAGGCTAATTATCACTTCAGAACAGATAAGGTCCACTGAAAAAATAGTTTAAAAAATAAAATCTAATTTTTCCATCCATTTCCATTATAAGTTTGGAACTATATCATCAAAAGACTGAGTCTAGAACTTCTGACAAAAAAGGATTAATGAAGTATCAGGGGCTGCATTTGTTAAGTATTACATGGAATTTGGACACGTTTTCTCCAACTTTAAATTTCCAACTCTATTTGATTCCTCATATCTATCCCATATTTTCCCAAATTATTAATTCCTATTCATTATTTCCATTTCTACTTCTTTAAAAATGAATATTAAGGTTAAATAAACACAATGACACTTCAGGTACCATTTATTTTGATTCATAAAATCCTTCCCTTGGAGCCAGATTTTGAATAATAATAATGAAATAGAGCTTTGTTAACATTTTGATACTAACCTAAAAAGTTGACACATTTGTATTTCCCCCATCAAAACAATTCTCTTGCAATATATATTATGTTATACTCAAATAATTACTGAATACATTTAATATGTTAATATGTTAAATATTTAACACATTTATTTCAATATTATATTCAAAAACTAACATACGTTAGAGACTGGCATTTAAACCTCTATGGGCAGAGATGTTCTAGCGAAGTCAAAAAAAATTACCTCTGCATTTAATTCTGAATTTCGCTATAAAGTAAGTAAAATAATTCAGGTTTACATCTCAAACTGTGATAAAATATATACATGTAATGTTTTGCCTTAGATACCAACTCTGTGCATGAACACATATATCCCCACCCTGTTTAATACAAAATATTAGTCAAAATGCTTTACACATTGCCTCTCATCAAATAATAATAATAACAGCAACATTAAAGTTTGAAATCAGTGGGAGAAATCTGACAAACGTGATGACATAGAACTTGCTTGACTATGAAGGAAAACCAGAAACAGTGTGGGCATGAGGGGATTATAGCCAGTTAATTTTGCTTTGTATTCACACCCTGAATATCTCAATTCTGGAGATAAAATCACTCTTCCAAGAACATGTTCAAAGTGAGAAAACAGCTGAGAGAGGGTCAACCAAAGTTGAAATTTGCTCAATACAAAATTCTCCATTTGAACTGCTATAATCTGTTTTCTGATCTCTTCACTTCACATAAATCACTTTGCATCAAGGCCTCCAGCCATTTCTGTACTACAGAAGCCAGTGACTAATATTTGAGTTTCACCTTCCTGAACCCCTTTACTCAGACACATGCAAACGTAGCTTTTGTGAAAGAGCAAAGGAATAGGCAGAAAAACAGACCATATAATATTTTGAGATTCCTTTGCAGTTCTATTTTCTATGATTTTATAATTATATCCTTAGTTCCTTCTACATTATCTTATAGTCCTTGATTACTTACCCCATACTTTTCTAACTAATCATCATCTTTTACTTAGTTCTCACATGATTTTCTTCTTTAACTGTTTCATTGAATTATAATGTTCCTGAAGAATAAAGGGAATAATTCTTAGGTGTACAGTGTGACATTTTACAATGCATGTAACTATGTAACTACCACCCAGATCAACACATAGAATATTAGCCTCCCAATGAAGAATCCCTCAAAGAATCACCATTCTGATTTCTATACCCCAAGATTAGTTCTTCCCATTTTAAAACTGCATATAGATAAGCACCAGTTTTTAACCTGAAACCTGCTGATATACATCCACCGAGGAATGAAGAATTATATTGGTTTCATTGAGAACCAGAATTTTTGACATGAGAGAAAAGAGGTAAAGATGTAAATCAATGAGTTTAAGTTAAAAAAAAAAAAACCCTTGTAATCTTCAATTTGAATTCGAAGTAGCATGAACTCATGAAGCAGTTTACATAAAGGTAAAATTTCCTAATTTTATCCTCTGAGAAGTCCTAGAAATAATGACTAATCAATAATGACTAATCACCACCCCCTGGTCTCCATATTGTGTCTTGAAATAGCATTTCCATCAGAAGGAACTAGAGCTCCTTGGAGAAGTGGACAATTTCAGGTCTGGGGACCAAAAGTACAAAGAGCCTGGAACAGTTTGTCTATCAAAGACTAGTAGAAACATGTTATAAATAAATAGAAAGATAAATAGACACATACACAGACACACACACACACACACACATACAGCTTAGCAGCCAATTAGAAGGGCTACCCTAGCCAAAAATGAGACAATTTGATCATTAAAATGAATGACTGCAAATGGATTGAAATATATCAAATGTGCTTAAATCCATGAGTTTATGATGATCTTCTTTAAAAAATTCATTGGTCACCTTCAGAGGAGGCCAGTTAACCAACTTATTTTGCAACTGGTAAATAAAGGGAAAGAATCATGCATTTATCCTGATTTCCTATTACATGGCATACCTCCAGATAACTGAGGCCTTGATGTGAAACAGTTATTTTTTATAGAATCATTCTAATAAATGAAGAAGAATATTAGAATTAGAAGATTGCCATTTTGCATCTCCGAATGAACAAATGAGATCTTGACAACGATCATCAATTTCTGCTATGATTACCAAATCCAGTCACATCCTCCATAAGTTTCATATGGGGAAACAATCACCCAGTATTGACTCGAACTTAACTCAAACAGCAGAGGGAACAAAGCCAAAGTTAATTTTATCTTTGAAGCTCTCTTGTTTTCTAATTAGTTACAGAAATTATGAGTAACTCAGCAATATCAGTGTGTAAACTTTCTTTGGGAAAGAAACTACTGCCTGTCAAAAGAACCAGAGGCATTTACAAATGAGTTAATCCTTGGGTTCACTGCTTTACTTAGGAGTATTTCCTATATAAACTCTTACATATTTCTTCCCTAAAAGCTAAAAGTAATGGTAATTTTTTTTTTTTTTGGTCTGTGTTATCCTTCTCCAACCTAAAATAGGATAATTGAGTTAAAGAATTCTTAGAAAATTCCCCATAGAAGAACACATTTGGATCTAATTCTACTGTTGAGTTCTCACTGATTTCTTTTAAATTAAATGAAATTAAATTAAATGCAAGCTCTGGGTACAGTAATTTAACCAGTATTTTGATCATCTCTTTTCTACTTAATTAGCAAAACTGAAACATTAAGTAATCCCATTAAAAACGAGGAGACAGGCAAATGGTTTTCTGGATTTTACAATTATCAGCACTTGACCTTAAAAAAATCAGCATAATCTCAAAAGGAATTTTATCAAGAGGCCTCCAAAAACATACAGGCAGGTACATTAGGGGAAATTATGGGACCGAGAGGTGGGGATGCATCCTTTATAAACAAACTCAGCTAGCTCTACAAGCAAATTATTTCATGGTGTGGCATCTCCTCCATCATCAACCTTCGGGACAGAATCAGCCCTGTCACTGGAGAGAATGGTGGATCCTTCATCAAAAAAACTGAAAATAGCTGACAATATGATCTTATATCTAGAAAACTCCAGGGACTCCACCAAGAGAACTCCTGAAATTGATAAATAAATTCAGCAAAGTCTCAGGTTACTAAATCAATGTACACAAATCAGTAGCTATCCTATACACCAGTAACAGTCAAGCTGAGAATCAAATCAAAGATTCAATACCTTTCACAATAGCTACAAAGAAAATAAAACACCTAGGAATATACTTAACCAAGGAGGTGAAAGACCTCTACAAAGAGAAGTATGAAACACTGAAGAAAGTAATCGTTGAGGACACAAACAAATGGAAAAACATATGCTCATGGATCGGCAGAATCGACATTGTTAAAATGTCCATACTGCCCAAAGTAATTTACAAATTCAATGCAATCCCCATCAAAATACCAACATCATATTTCAAGGATCCAGAAAAAATAATTCTATGCTTTCTTTGGAACCAGAAAACAGCCTGATTAGCCAAAGCAACCTTAAGCAAAAGGAACAAATCTAGAGACATAACTTTACCAGGCTTCAAACTATACTACAAGGCTATAGTAACCAAAACAGCATGGTATTGGCACAAAAATAGAGACCTATACCAACGGAACAGAACAGAGAACCCAGATATAAAACCACCCACATACAGTCAACTGATCTTTGACAAAGCCAACAACAATATACACTGGGGAAAAGAAGCCCTATTCAATAAATGGTGCTGGGAAAATTGGAGAGACACATGCAGAAGATTGAAACAGGATCCATACCTCTCACCACTCACAAAAATTAATTCAAGATGTATAAAAGACTTAAATGTAAAGCATGAAACCATAAGCATTCTAGAAGAAAATGCTGGAAAACCTCTTCTAGATATTAGCCTAGGCAAAGAATTTATGAAGAAGACACCAATGGCAATCACGGCAACAACAAAAATAAGTAAATGGGACTTGGTTAAATTAAAAAGCTTCTGCATAGCCAAGGAAACAATCAACAGAGCAAATAGACAACCTACAGAATGGGAGAAAATATTCACAAGCTATACCTCTGATAAAGGGCTTATAACCAGAATCTACAAAAGATTCAAGCAAATCAGCAAGAAATAAATCAAACAATCCCATTAAAAAGTGAGCAAAAGACATGAACAGAAGCTTTTCATAAGAAGATAGACAAATGGCCAATAAACATATGAAAAAAATATTCAACATCATTAACTATCAGGGAAATGCAAATTAAAACCACAATGAGATATCACCTTACCCCAGTTAGAATGGCTTTTTATTAAAAAAACAATAGATGCTGATGTGGATGCAGAGAGATAGGAACGCTTATACACTGTTGGTGGGACTACAAATTAGTACAACCTCTATGGAAAACAGTATGGAGATTCCTCACCAAACCAAAAGTAGACCTACCATTTGATATAGCAATCCCACTACTGGGTATTTACCCAAAGGAAAAGAAGTCATTTTATCAAAAAGACACCTGCACTCGAATGTTTATTGCAGCACAATTCACAATTGCAAAGATGTGGAATCAACCCAAGTGCCCATCAATTCATGAGTGGATTAACACAATGTGGTATATGTATACTATGGAATACTATCAATACTTAGCCATGAAGATGGATGAATTAAGGCCTTTTGCAACAATTTGGATGGAACTGGAGACCACTATCCTAAGTGAAGTATCTAAAGAATGGAAAAACAAACACCACATGTACTTGCTATTAAACTGGAACTAACTGATGAGGACACATGTGCACAGAGGGAAGTAAAACTCAGCGGAAATCAAGCAGAGGGGAGGGGGGAGAAGGGGATGTGTGAAAACCTACCTAGTGGGTACAATGAACACTATCTGGGTAATGAGCACACTTACAACCCTGACTCAAGCATAACAAAATCGATACATGTAACCAAAAACATTTGTACCCCCGTAATATTTTGAAATTTAAAAAAAAGAAAAGAAAACCAGAAATCTCTCTATGTGAGCTCAAGCAATGATGACATGAGGCCAGAGACTGGGTTTTCTGAGATTATCATTCAGGGAATTATCTTTCTGTAACTATGTGATAGGGATATGGCTCCAGACTCAACAAATAGTACTGAGCTCTGGATCAAAAGGCTAGGGCTTCACAGACATGATCCTGAATGAAAGAAGCCAGACACAAAAGAGTACACACTGAGAGAATCAATTCATGTGACATTCAAGAACAAGCAAAACTAGTCTCTGGTGAAAAAACAATCAGAATAGCACTGGCTGGCCTGGGCAGGGTGGGGGGCTGACTGAGGGAATTTTCTGGGGAGACAGAACTATCATGGCAGGGGTGTAGGTTACATGGGCATAGCCATTTGTCAAAACTGTACAGCTGAGATTAGTATTTCTCAGTGTACGTAAACTCCACTTTAAAAAACTATTTAAAAAATCACCATCATTATCATCGTGTGGGGCTGAGAGCTGTTGAATGTATAGGCAATACAAGGATGGCAGAATATCAATAATCGTGGCTGAGTGATAGGTACATGCAGGTTCACTATAGTATTCTGTTTACTTTGTACATGTTTAAAATTTTCCATGATAAAAAGTCTTTTAAAAAGACTAGCGCTTTAGTCCTCTCTCCATCATTTCATAGCTATTGGTTCCCAGGCAAGTCACAGTCTTTCTGAACCTCATTTTACTCATTCACCTACAAACTGCAGATAGTGACCCCTGCACACCTCGTCCAGGACAGCTCTGGGCTGTCGCTAAGTGACAAGTGAGGCAATGGATATAAAAATAATTTCTAAACAGTGAAGCAAATATATAAATATAGCAAATTCATAATAACGAAGATTTGTAATTACTCATAGACCACATTCCATGTCTGAAGAGATCATTAATATATTTCCTTCAGACAGAAAAAATACATCAATTTACTTTCCAATCTTTTTTCCTGCCCTCAAAAATAGTAATGTAACTGATGTGCCAGAAGTATGGATAACACAAATGTCATTTATATTTGGCCACAAAGTATACTATATGATTCATTTTGCATAACTTCCTAATAATGCAAAAACTTAGGCCTTTAGAAAAAGTTTGTATCCTTCCAGGTACACCTACTTGATGGCCAAGAAAAGATGCCTAAAAGCATGTTCCAGAAGGAAGCTGGTTTAAGATTTTAAATGATGTGGGTAAGTCACATGTTCATAATGAGAATCAACTATTATAGAACCCACTGAAGCTTGACCATCCAAAATAATGTTCATGAGTTTATATAAAATCACATTAGGGATAAGTGACATTAAATTCTTAATAGGACTCAATTATACTTATAAATTAGGGAGCTAGACATTTGGCCCTCCAATGTTAAGGCACACATATATTCAAGTCAAGGAAGCCCAGCTAAAAGTAAACATGTGGACCATTCCTTTATTTTTTTTAACCTGTCTGTTAGGCTAATATTAGTCAGGTGCAACTATCACAAAGTACAAGTCATATTGAGAGAGCAAGAGAGAGAGAAAGAGGGAGAGAGAGAGAGTTGCAGGTGTAATTTTGCTGTAATGTTCTGGTCTGGTCTAATCCCCACAAATCAGGGGAAAAGACAAACAAATGGGTTGGCCTGGGGTGATGCTGTTGGCCCGAGTTTCAAAGTGAGTAAGCATGCCCGAATGCTGTTTTAGATAAGCACATTCTAGTTCAAAAATATACTTACAAGAAAAACACTTGGATAAATTAGTTGCATTAATTTCGTCTTCAAACAACAGATGTGTGCACCAAGTGCCTACTTGCAGTGCTCCAGCATCTCCTAAGATCTGGATGTGGGGAGCACGTGCCATTCATGGCAGCTGCCCTTCCTGGCCTTTCAGCTGTGCCACGAGATGATCTGGTGAACTCCTCGTGCTGCCTCAGATGCCGCATCCACCTTTTTCCACATGACTTCCCTAAGAAGCGCCTGCTAAACCTACCAACTGCTGGGTTTTAGGAGTTGCCTGCGGAAGACCATCTGAGCTGCTATTTATGATATTACTAAACGAAAACATGTTTGAAACTGCCCACTTCTTGTTCCTTTGTTATGGTAGAGGGCATTACCCAACATCACAGTGAAAGGGCTGGTCACTTCAAGATAATTAAGCATTCAAGCTAAAACCCCCACTCCAGCTATCACCCTGGAGTCAAATCTTCACAATTTAATTACACAAAATACCAAAACTATGGTCTAAGTTATATTTCTCCTTACAGTCTAATCCTATCCATGGAAGGGGTCTTTTTTCTAAGAGACTGTGCTGCCTTCTCTAAACACCAACTCTACTTTTCCCCTCTAACTCAGCTTTTCTGCTATCAAAGAGGAAAGCTCCCCTCTCCTCAGCCCACGAAACCACATACCTGCCCACGTGGTCCACCAAGGCAGGAGAAGGGAGAAGCCTGAGAGGAGCTGAGCTTCTCAACTGTTTGTCCCCAACTTCAATGTGCCCCCCCCAGCACAGAAATCACAGACATCAAGGTCAAACCACAGATGATGTGAAAACCAAGATTTGAATGGATTCCAAGGATTTCAGACCAAATGATTTCTTCCAAGGTCATTTTAAACCCCAAAATGCTGACATTCAGAAAGAAGCAGTGAAAACTGGGAGAACAGAGAAATTGAGTGAGAATAGGGACTTGGAAAGGAAGCTCTGCAGAATTTTGGAATGAACCATTCCTCTGTCATTCCCCTCCCCCAGCACAGTTTACTTTACTGAGTTTGTTCTCAACATTCCTCTAAACCCAGGCCCCAATGTCACACTGTGATACAAAGGATCAAGGTGAGGGGCGGGTAACTGGTAAGTGAGAACCGGAAGACAACCTCTGTTAGTACCCCACCAGCACATCCACGGAGCAAAACCCTTCGGGAATCTCAGCCAGTGAAGGGCAATGGTTTTGATACCAGAGAAACTACCTCCTTGAGAGTGTTTGTTCCACAAAGCACTAGCAAGTGAACATTATAAAATAGCAGGCCCCAAAGCTTTTCACACTTGGGGGCACTGTTTAAAAACACTACTCCCTACTCTTTGGTATTTTTAATAAGCTCTCCAGGTGGGTGCTAGGACTTGGAAACTAGTGTATTCTACCAGTCACCACTATCTAATCTTTCTCAGTTTTCATCTTGGGTGCCCCCAGTAGGGTTGTCAAATAAAATACAGGAAAATACAGGACACCTAGTTAAATTTGAATGTCAAATAAATAAGAAGGCATTTTTAGTATGTCTCAAATATTGATTTTATATTAAATGTTTATACTAAAAAATGATTCCCTGTTCATCTGAAATTCAAATTTAATTTGGTATCTGTCTTCGTCCATTTTCTGTTGCTTATAACAGAATACATGAAACTGGATAATTTATAAAGGAAAGAAATTTATTGCTTACAGTTATGGAGGGTAAGAAATCCAAGACCAAAGAGCTGCATCTGGTGAGGGCTTTCTTGCTGGTGGGGGCTCTCTGCTAAGTCCCAAGGTGGTGCAGGGCATCACATGGCAAGGGGCTGAGCATGCTAGCTCAGATCTCTCTTCCTCTTCTTATAAAGCCACCAGTTTTATTCCCATGATAACCCATTAATTTAATCCATGAATGGATTAATCCACTCATGAGGGCAGAACCCTCATGACCCAATCACCTCTTAAAGGCCCCACCTCTCAGTACTGCCACATTGAGGATTAAGCTTTGGAGGTGACAAACATTCAAACCATAACAGTGTCCAGCCCCACCTCTACTACAATGATGAGTAAAATCAACACGAACATAAAGAACATACTAACTGTTAAATCCACTTTTGACTTCCCAGCTCTGAGTTTATCCCTTTAGAATATACAGCATGTGAATAATACAGCAAAATATGAGAATGCGCACAATGATTTTACTGGGATAACCTCCATTTCCCCACCTGTAAAATGGAAACAGTTGGACCAAATCTAAAATTCTATTAAACCATTGAACTATTAACAAACCTTTACCCACATCAAATTTAATCATCAATATCTGAAATTCTCACGTCTCCTGGAAGAGATATCCTCACAGAAGAAAATGACTGTCAAGTCAATTTATGGTCCATTTCTATTTCTTCAACAGTAATTGCTAAAATCTATCTTCTCACAACTCATCAACGGTGACAACTTCTACTCTATAGAGTGGTTTGTATATTCATCAATACCTGCCACCTTGTATAGATTCTGTCTAGTCCGCTCTGTTGGAAATGTTCAGGAGCTGCAGAGAAAACAGTGGTCCCTCATACTGACCATACTAGGCGCCATGACTATATGTAGTGATCCCTGAGGTATTACTTGCCAAAAGGTCATATTTTAGCAGAAGATCCAAAATAATTCTTAGATAGGGTTGTACCATGAACAGTTATTTCATCAAGCCAAAAAAGGAAGGAATAGCAGACATCTAACTCATGCTGACCAAAGACAGTCTAGAAGTATTAGCATTAATTATAAGGATTTACATCTCTCTGTTTAAATTTGGTTTTATTCAAGCGGCCTCAAAGTAACCTAATCTTGTTGTCTGTAATATAGATGGCATCTAACACAATCACACTGAGGTCCTTTCTAAAATCTGAGTTTAAGCCCTGACCATATGAAAGGAAAAGTCTCCTATTTTTTTGTTCTACCCAAATCATCATCCCTGCCTTAAATGTTTTGGTTTGGACAATTATGCTGATTATGTCAGCGAACCATGGCCCATGGGCCAAATCTAGCCCTCTGCTTACTTTATAATAAAATTTTTATTGGATTACAGTGTGCCTGTTTATTTATGTATTGTCTATGGTTGCTTTTGTGCTATAACAGCAGAGTAGAATAGTCAGCAACAGAAACTATGGCCCACGAACTCTCAAATATTTACAATCTGGCCCTTTACAGACAAAGTTTGCCAATCCCTGCTGTTACTAACAGGAATTAGTTGTTAGTAACAGTACTAACACTAACACTATTTTTAAAGAGGAGAAATAAAGTGATAACACAAGGCTTTGGCAACAATTTAAGAAAATGGTTGGTGGTTTCTAACCCAAGAATTAGCAAGCTACCACTCAGCCCATGCAATGTCTAAGTTTTTGGGGTAGCATTTTTGGTGTAGTGGCTCATATGTCTGAAAGTAGTTTTAAAAGGACACCACCCCTCTTCAGCCTCAGATATTCTTAAGAATCCAAAGAATAAACATATAAGCATGGCAAATATGATAAAACACATTTCTTCAGCAGAAAGGCAAAAATTATACAATGACAAGCACATGGCCAGGATGGCTGCTGCCATCAGTGTTTGTAGTCTGATGAAAATGCAGTAGAGCAGCTATAAGGATATTGTCTCCATTTGGCGCCAGGGCCTAGGAGGTAACTGTCACTGTTACAGAAATTCAGAATTTAAATCAACATAGTTTTTCTGTGGCTTCACTGCCGCAGGCAGGAAGAGTGCATGATCAGAAACAGGAACTGTCTTCAAAACTGAAACTACTGTGAGCCTTAAATGATCCCCAAGACAGGTGCCTTGGAGGAGAGCTCAGATTGCCGGAATGACACATTACAGTTTGTGAGAGGCTCTTGGTGAACACCGTCTCCTCTACAGTAATCAAGCGTGAAGGGCCCCTTGTAATATCCTTTCTGCTCCATGGAAAGCCCTTGCAAGCAGAAATGACACACTCACAGTTAATGAAATTTTATACCACAGAAAATTAAACACAGATATTCTTCTAGTTGAGAGAAGCAGGAAGGGAAAAAAAAAAATAAAACCATAGCAACTGTTGCTAAGTTTGACTTTATAATATTGACAGAGGAGATGGCTTACCAAATAAAAACTTTAAGAACTGGGCCTAATTCAATCCTTCACCCCATTAGGGATCACAATGGGCTCTCCCACCAGGACAGAAGCAGAGATCTGGCTCTTTCTAGACTCCTTTGAGTCTGACTTTTCCAGTGTGTATCTCCTTCTGCTCCCTGGGAGCAGAACCACTCCATTGTTGGGCTAAAAGGTGGGTCCCATGCCTGGAGGCCTTAGGCTCCTGCTGGACAAACACAGAGAATCAGACACACGTCCATTCTCCTGGAAAGGAGAAAGAGACACCCAGCTCATCTCACATCCAGGTGCAACCAGAGCTCAATACGTTTACACTTCATTTCTTTTTTTCATTCAAATATTTGACAAATGTCCTCCATATGCTTAGAGTTGCAGTTCAAGGGTGAACAAGATAGACACAGCCCCAGCCTCCTGGGGGCGCTGACAGGCTAGAGTGGGGGCAGATATGAGACGAAGAATCCCACAAATGAGTCTAAGATTATAAACTGTGTTCAGTGCTGTGAAGGTCAAGAGCAGGAATCTGTGAGAATACAAAGGGGAGTCCTGGTGTATATCATGGGATCAGAGACAGCTTCTGCTCTGTGGAAGCGACATTTCAGATGAACCCGGAGAGAGGAGCAGGAGTTGATCAGGTGAAGAACAGAGATGAGGAGTATTTCAGGCAGGAGGAGCAGGCGTGCAGAAGCCCTGAGGAAGGACGGGAAAGTGTGGCCTAGGCAATCAAGGCAGGTGAGAGCACGGCTTACCCGGGAAGGCAAGCAGCTGCCTTCCTAGTCAGAGTGGTGAGTTTTATTGCATTCTAAGTACAATGGGAAATCACCGGGAGGCTTGGAACAGGGGAGTGAAAAACTAGATTTGCATTTTTTAAAGACCACTCTGTTGTGTGAGGCCTAGACTTGAGGAATGAGTTGTTGAGGCAGGAGATGACACAGGCTTGGTCTGGGTGGTCGCAGTTGCTGTGGGGAACAGACGCATTATCCAAGATATATTTGGAAGGAGGAATCAACAGGAGATACTGACAAATGAGAGAGAAGGGTGTCTTCCAATTTTCTGGAGCTCCTGGGTAGGCAGTATACCATTGATCAAGATAAGAAACAGGAAGACGCTACAGGGTGAAGCAGCAAGAATTCAGTCTTGGAAAGCACACAGCATAGCTGTTTAGAGCACAGTCAAGAGTAGCTTCTGACTAGCTTCTGTGTAAGTGTCCGTGCCTCTGTTTTCCCCATCTGTGAAGTGGGAATTGTGGTAGAATCTATATGGTTGTTTTGATAAAATAATGTAATGCATGTAAGACACTTGGCATGATTCCTGGCACACAGTAATCTCAATAAACTAGTAGCAGCTACAGTTGTTATTATTGTTTTGTACTTGAAGTTTGAAATATCTATTGGTGACCTTGGTAAAGATGTCTGGTAGGCAGTTAGGCAACTCGTGTCAGAACTCTCTCCTGCTGCAGGAGGGAAGGATGATAAATGTTCAGGGTTTACGTATGCTGACGTGAGATTCTGAATAAAACTTCTAGTGAGGAAGTTTATAAAAGCA
This sequence comes from Daubentonia madagascariensis, assembly GCA_023783475.1. Lineage (NCBI taxonomy): Eukaryota > Metazoa > Chordata > Mammalia > Primates > Daubentoniidae > Daubentonia > Daubentonia madagascariensis. The sequence continues at coordinate 30,412,397 of JAKFHU010002088.1, forward strand.
ACTGAAAATTTACTTATAAATTGCCTAAAAGATGGGTATCTGAGTGTCAACAGTATACAGATGGGAATCAAAGTTGTGGAAAAATAGAAAATTTTGATATAGAAGTGAGGGGAAAAACCGAGTGTCTCAAGAAATGAGCCTATAAATAGGGAATTCCTTAAACTCAAACACAAAACAAAGATGAAAAGTTGAAGGAAAGCATGCAGACATAAAAAGCCTCTGGACATTTTATTCTGTTTTTCTCTCCAAACGGAACAAGGACAGTCTTAAGAGTCAGTAACTCCCTTACATATTAGAAATGTACACAAAGATATAAGACATATTTGTAGGAATATTCATTGTACTACTACAATCGTGAAAATGACCTAAATCAACAATAGGAGACTGATCAGGTAATGTATGGCACATCCATGTAAAGGAATAAATTTATAGCTATTAAACATCATGCCATAGATGATCTATTGGAAAACGTTCACATTTTATTGATAGGTCAAAAAAAGTGGCTACAAACTAGTATGTGCCATATAATATTTTGCTTTAAAAATACAATATACAATAGGAAAAAAAAACCAGCAGGACAAACAATACCAGAAAATTAACAATAGTTAATTCCATATAATGAGATTTCAGGTGATTTTTTTCTCTTTCTTTGTACTTACTTGTTTTTCCAAAAACAGCATTAAGTAGATGTTATTTGTATAGATAGAAAATGAAACAAACCAGACAACTCTCATCTCTTCCTCTAAAATACCTGACACTCCTCAGTCCTCAAATCCCCAAACCAAAAGCTCAGGAGCAACACTGAGACCAAAGACTTGACACAAACATCTCCAACCTCATCCTTACAACAAAAGGAACCTGACAACCATTGTACACGCAAAGAACAATATTTCCTTATCCTTCCTTAATAAAACAGAACCATGTTCTCTGCCAGTGGCTGTCCTTTCCTAACTCTAAAACAGCTAATATCAGGGTTACAAATCGAATTACATGATTTTTTTGGATCAGTCTTCAACAATGCATGAAGAGAAACATAGAAAAAATTTCATTTCATTGTAAAAAGATAAAGTCACACAAACTTTAAGCTTGTAAATATTTATATACCATCACGCCTACAACCAAATCTGAAAATTTTTTAAAAGACACAGTAAACATTTTTAGAGCACCTTCACTTCCCCATAATACTTTTATTATAAAACTTATCAAGGAGATTTACATTGCCCCTCCATTATGCCATGAATAAGCTTCACAATATGGGATAAAACTTTCTCACACATATGCACAAAAGAACAAGGTCTCTTTATATCCTGGCACTTAGTATCTCTGCAGTTTTGTCCAAGTCATTTATCCTTTCTGAGTCTTAGTTTTCTCATCTACAAGTGGGGAAAATATAACTTTCCTTGCAGGAGCTTTCAGGGTTTAGAGGACAGTGGCAGCCAAATGGATTCAGAACTCTCTACATATCCTTCACAACTCTACACATTTTCTTGACCACAAAATCAACAAGAGGGTAAACATCATCACAAGTTCCAAGAAATTCAGCATTATTAGGGACAGAGACTAGAACCAACTTCAAATTACCCACAAGTGCAGAAATACACTAATTTCCAATAGAGCTCCCACTGCTGCTGCAAACCAGTGGGTATAAAGAGTGGAGAAATTCTGTGAAAAGGGAAATAGGGGCATGGAAAGGACTTTGATGAAGCACAGACAAAATAACCCCCAAAGAGAGAAAGGCCTGCACCACGTGCCAACGTATCAAAACAGGTCCAAGACCTTGTAGTTCTCAGCACCAGCTCCAAGTAGGGAAAACACCTAAAGGTGAGAAAGACCACAGGCTTCAGAGAACTGCTACTTCTGGAAGAGGAGTACAGAGGGGAGGCGGTGCCGTGGCAGCAAAGGAAGAGGGTGAAACTGAGGATACTGGGATACTGCACCAGTGAAAGAGAAGCAACACACACCAGACCCTCCCCATCCACCACCACCATCCATCAGAGAAACAGCACCTCCCCATGCCGCCAGTAAGGAGAGCTCCTGAACCAGGAAACGCGCCCCTGCCATGCCTAGGAGTGGAAAACTATCAGAATAAAACCAAACAGCTGCTGAAAACTCTCCCCGCCAAGAAACCATGGAGCAGAAGAAAGTCGTAACACAGCACTCCTAACGGAATTACATATCCTCACCCAACGCATTTTGGAGAACTAAGGAAAAAACACCTAGAATCAGAAAGATAAAAATTAACAACAGAAATGGGAAACAACAAGAAAGGAAGAAATGCAACAAAGAAAGCGAACAAAAGACAAAACCATTTCTTCTTCAGAACTGAGCAGTAAGTTGTAAGTTGCCCAAGAGAAAATAAATTTGAGTTGAAATTTAATAAGGGGCACAGAAGAAAAGAAGAAAAACTACAAAAGTAGGAACTAGTACAAAAGCTTAAGGTGTCTGGGAAATGGCGAGAAGCTGAGTTCACAGCAGCATGGGGGCAGGTCACGGGGAGATAGAGTTAACCGGCGAGACTGGCACCAGATTCACTCATTCAACAACTATATTTGAGTGTCAACTACAGGCAGGCTTCAGTTGCCAGTGACTGGGAAGGGAAGTGGCCCTGTCCCTGTAAGGAAGACAAGAGGGAGTCAGGGGCCTTTCATCAGGACAGTGACATAATCAAACTAAACTGGGAGGAAGGTAACTCTAGAAGCGGAATGGAAGACTTCCTGGAGTGGGGTGAGACTGAAAGGGAGCCTAATCATGAGGGCACAATAAGTAATTCTGAGATAAAAGCGTCAAGGTTTCCTGATGACCCCACATGAAGAAGACACCAAGGTTTATTATTTGGGGAAACTGGAGAATGACCCCAGTAAGAGATGAAGAGCATTTCAGCTCCATTTAGGGCATGGTGTGATAGGATGGATAACCTTAGGAGAGAGCAGGAACTGGAGATTTGGGGAGTGGCCACGTTTTTGATGGTACGGGAGCTGCTGGACACAAGGAGATGGCCCATGGGTAACTCAGTCCTCATGCCGGGCCAGAGGACAACACTGGGAGCCTCACTGTTTAAGGAGAAGAGGAGGACGAGCACGGGAACACACACCAGCAGCAGGAGTGCAGCCACAAGAGGTGCCCGGAGCCCAGCAGGAGACGCTCAGGAAGCGGAGGCTGGCGCGGAGGCAGAGACTGCATGGAGACCACACAGGAGGACCGAAGACGGGAACGCGCGCAGCACGGGCAACCTTACTGACGTGAAGTTTCAGGTTGAAGAGCAGTTGGCATTCGTGACAGTGGAACAGCTGACACTCTCACAGCAGAGAGAAGAAAGACAGGACAGTGACGTGAAAGAGAAGTGGGACCAAGGAAAAATCTGGGAGAGGCGGGACGGGTGAGAGCCAATGGTAAGGTCAAGACACAGAAACACTGAAATGAGGATATAACTGATGGAGTGAGGGAAGAAGGGGCCAAGGTCCAGACAGAGGCTGCCAGGTCAGCTTCCAGGGTCTTTCCCCAGACTGTGAGAGCAGGGAGCACAGAGGCTATGGGTAAGATGCCCTTGGGCCACCACCCCAGGGGCACGTGAACATCCATCTTTCCCTTTTCTGAATTCCTACAGGGCATACTATGGAATTTAGGACTTGGGGCTTAGAGTCTAAAACATGGCTTTGCACGCCAGCTCTGCCACTTACCAGCTACACACCCTTGGACACAACATAACTCATCTGAAGCTTGGTTTTCCTGTCAGTGAATGAGTATAACAATACCAGTTCCTCTCCGCCACCTACTTCATAGGGTTGTGAGGACAAGACAATATGCTGTATGTGGACGTACCTTGAAGACAAAACAGCCCTATGCATAAATTACTGGATTGGTATCTAATAATTCCACGTAGACTTGTCTCCCACTAGAAGTAGTATTTCTTTGTTCAATCGGTGGCACATCCCAAATGGGGTCTAACATAGTATTTTGCATACAGATGTTTAACACACACTGACTCAGAATAAGTACTGGTCTCCTTTTCATGAAGAGTATGTGGCTGGATTGTTTTCTATGTCACACACCACTACGCAGTGAAAACATCATATGTAAACCTGGGGTGGGTTCCCAGCCTGAGTTGTTAGTAAGACTCTGAGCAAACAACAGAGTTTAACTACATACACTTTGCAATAGATTTTCAAATTAGCAGAAGTGCAATTATGAAAAAAGATCGCCATATGTTACAGTCAATGATTTTTTTTTTAATTAAGAAGAAAACAGTAAGAAACTATGTTCCAAGAGCATTCAGCCATTGGATCTAGAGAAGGCATCTAGAGAAAATCACTCAGCACACCCGGGCTGAGCAAGGAGGCAGGCACTCCCCAGATAGCTCTCATGCGGCAAAAACCCACTGGCAATGAAAGAGATGCTTGACTTCTGTCGAATCACCAAGTTAGAAGTTGGCACAGTCAAATCCATCGTGTCACTGCACATTTCCATCCCTGTTACCCCTGAAACGCAGCATATGCTGGAAAAGTTCATTTCAATATGGCTGCCGCAGCCTCATTTACCATTCAATCAAAATCTTTTTATTACAGAAATAATATAGCACCTGTAACTTTGCACATTGTTGGGGGGGGGAATAACACATAGGGAGAAATACATTTTTTTCACTACCAAAGCAACAAATGATTTTTGCTGTTCTACACAGTACAGTAAGGCTCATACATTTTTAAACAACCTAGATAAGTTCCTTTTTCCATTTGAAGCAAGTCTCAATAGTGATTTAAAATTAAATTGTTAACCAAATGTCAGAAACCATGAAATAAGCATCATAAGTGGTAGTCCCCCTCTGAATAGCAAACACCAGGATATTCGGAATCCCATAAAACTATAAAAACACATCTATTCAATGTCTTCTAGTTGAGAAGGCTACCTACTTACTGTCTTTAACAACCAAGAGGAAAATGTTAGGTATGTGATATTATTATTATTCTCTTTTTATAAAAAGACATTCATTTATTCATTCATGCAAATATATATACTGAGCCCCTAATATGTACCAGACACAGGGCTAGGACCTGGAAATATAGTATTAAACCAAACAGACTTGTCCTGGTTCTCATGGACTTATGGTCTAATGGGAGAGACATTAAATAAATAGCCAAGTATATGATTACAAATATTAAATGCGAGTAGGAAAAGAACATGGTATCATGAGAAAAAAATAAGAGAGGAACCTAATTTAACAGGAAGGGAGGAGAAGCCTTTTCAGAAGAAGTGGCGTTTAAGCGAAGTCTACAGGGCAAGAGGGAGGAACACGCCAGACAGAGGGAACAGCATGTGCAAAGGCTCTGAGGCAAGAATGAGCTGGGCATACCAAGGAAATGAAAAATGACCAGTAGAGTTTGAGTAGAGTGTAAAGGGCATGAAATGAGGTGGTAGTTGTAGCAGGAGACATAATTTGGAGCCAAATAAAGGATTTTTTAAAATTGTTATTGTTCCTAAGTGCAATGGGAGGAGGTGAAAGACTTAAAACAGGGCTGAGTCAGGAACTGGAGGCCGCAGTGAGCTATGAAGGCACGACTGCACTCCAGCCTGGGCAGCAGAGCGAGACCCTGTCAAAAATAAAAAAAATAACAAAAAAATAAACGGGGCAGAGATAGGATTGGATTTGTGTTTTTAAAAAATGGCTGGAGGAAAACAAGAAACGGGAAAGCTGTGGCAATGCGGACGAGAGAAGAGGATGAGTTTGGGGTATATTTTGGAGACGGATGGTTAGGGCTGTTTGACATGGGTGAGGACGTGCAGTGATGGAGGGAAGCACCAAAGGCGACCGGAGGGAGCGACTCAGTGAATGGAGGTGCCTCACGCAAAGACAGGAACAGCAAGAGGAACAGGCTTCGTTGGCAAGCGGGGGATCCAAAGATTGGTTTTGAACAAAAAGTTAAAAAGGTAAAGGAGCCTTTGAGACCTCCGGAGGTAAATGTCAAGTAAGCGGTGGGATTATGTGAAACAGAAATGTAGCGCACGTGCCATTTCACTCTTGAGACCTATTTGGGTAGCTTGAGACTGTCCTGCCGTCTGTGAAGGAGCTGTTGCCATCTCTCACTCACCTCTGGATACAGTCCATTCCCCTGCCAGGGAGCAGGCCGACGGGACGGGGACACAGGTTCTCTCGAAGAACTGTGAGCAGAGTGCTCTTCTCACCCATAGCACGTTACATACTGAGAATGCAGAGTGGTCTGTTATAAACTGACTAGACAGGGTTATAGATTTTACAAATTTTTATATATTATAAATTTTATATATCTTATAAACGATATATTTATATGACTATGTTAGTAAAATATATGAAATACACTAAGAATAAAATTTCAATATATATTTTTATAAATCGACTTTATATAAGAAAATACAAGTACATTTTCTAAGGTTTTATGTGTACATGTATTGTGTCTATTGTTTCACAGCTGTCTTGTGAAAACAATCTAAAATTTATAGTTTTTTTAATGTTTAGGATAGCCCTTAGATGATTAAGTGAGCTCATCCACCATTTCTTTGATAAAATCTTAAAGCATCAATATCTTACATTTTGACCAACTGGTAGTATTTTGAAAAGTACCACAAGATGGTACAAAAATCACTGCATCATCAATCATTGATCCAGTTGCAAGTTGTAAGAGCCTCTTAGTCCAAATCTGATTAGAGGGCTGTTGTTTTTTTTTTTTTTAAAGTAAAATGTTACAATTCAAAATTCTTTGTTCATTGAAAACTTCCACTGATTTAAATAGGAGTAAAAACTGCAGAAGCAGGCCCACCATGCTTGACTTGTGGCAGAGCGACATTTAACACCAGTAAGACTGCCAAATAAAAAGATGACGTCAGCCACATCTGCTGATTCACGGGAAAGGGGGGTAAAAAGGAGGGGGAGATCGTAAAGCCAAGAGAGATGTGGGAACTGTGATTACATTTTGCTGGAAAGTAGGCTGCTGAGCTATACAATTGCATAAAAAGGTTACTGGTAACCAGTGAGGAAAGAAAAGTCAGGTACATTTGAAATGAGATCAGGTGAGTCAAATAATATTGGTTAGGGGGCAAGTAGGGGCAGAGTTTTAGCTATAAAAGATTGAGACCAAGTGTTCCCTGTTCTTCTTCTCAGTACATATTTTCCACATTTAACCCACTTAAAAACAGTTTTCGATCACACTTTCACAATATATAGTCATGCACTTCTTAACGACAGGGATACATTCTGAGAAATGTGTCACTGTGCAAACATCATAGAGTGTACTTACAGAAACCTAGATGGTACAGCCTCCTACACACCTAGGCTGTATGGTATAGCCTATTGCTCCTAGACTACAAACCTGTACGGTATGTGACTGTACTGAATACTGTAGGCAACTGGAACACAATGGTAAGTATTTGTGTATCTAAACAGAAAAGATATACTATTAATAAAAATACGGTATTATAATATTATGGGACCACCATTGTATATGTGGTCTGTCATTGACAAATGTCATTATGCAGTGCACGACTATATTTTAAAATCACCTTAAAGCCACTTTTGTCCAAGGCAATCAATTTAACTTGGCACAACTTTATAAGACATCTTTTAAAAAGTTACAAAAGAAAACTTTTTAAATAGCCAATACAAGTATATGGAAACATAATTTCTAGAGTAAAAAGTATATCTGTGCTATATGTGCTTAACTGCCTTAACTATAAATTTCCACCATGAATATGAATATATGCAGACTGCCATTAGTACACTTAAGATATCAAATTAAAATGAACTAAATATTGAATCATAAGCCATGTACATTTTCACAGAATTAAATCCCTAAAATAAAGAAAAAAAAAGAGAGAGAGAGATTATAGTACATTGTCATCACATCATTTATTTAACAATTATTTCCTGAGTATCCATTATGTATAAGGGACTATGTGACACATAATGGGTAAGGTATTGATTATTGAACCAGAATCAGGACACTGTCTGAGAGGTGTAATGGGCTCCTGGGAACAATTAGTAATGATAGTGGTATAAAAATAATGGCAATTATTAACATAACTTTTATTTAGTGATTATTATGTGAATGGTTCTCAGTAAGCACTTCCTTATCATTATTTTTAATAGTGGTAAAACACACAAAATTTATCATTGTAACCATTTTTAAGTGTACAGTTCAGTGGTATTAAGTACATTCACATTGCTGTGCAATGGTGATTGCACCATCCACCTCCAGAACATTTTCATCTTCCCAAACGAAAACTCAGTCCCCATTAACAACAACTCCCATTCTCCCCTCCCCCAGCCTCTGGCAACCACTATTCTACTTAAGCATTATGACTTCATAAATATAGCCAACAATATACTTCTATTTGAATCTACATGTTTATGGGGTATCTTTGTCAACTAAGACATTAAAATCAAGAATTAAAATAAATTATACTTAGATTTGAGTACATCAAATTATTAAATTTGGATTTTTAAAAAATGAAGTACATAAAATTATTAATAATATCTTAGAATGGGGTTTCACTGTTAAAATTTTAAATATTAATTTCACCTTCCTTCATCTTTGTAAAATGTCTATTTAATATGTGTTATAACATACTATTATACTTGTATAAAATTTATTAATAAATATATTTTGACTATAACATGTTCAAAATTTTTTTTTTTTTTTTTTTGAGACAGAGTCTTGCTCTGTCACCCTGGCTAGAGTGCAGTGGCATCATCATAGCTCACTGCAACCTCAAACTCCTGGGCTCAAGCTATTCTCCTGCCTCAGCTTCCTGAGTAGCTGGGACTACAGGCACACACCACCACATCTGGCTAATTTTTTCTAGTTTTTATAGAGACGGGGGTCTCACTTGTTGCTCAGGCTAGTCTCAAACTCCTGGCCTTAAGCGATCCCCCTGCCTCGGCCTCCCAGAGTACCAGGATTCCAGGCATGAGCTACCGTGCCCGGCCTCAAAAACTTTTTATTGATGTGGTGCACAAACAAAAACTATTTGGGGAACCACTGATATAAAGGATCATTGTCCCACTAATGGGAATCAGTGAACAGAGGGAAGGCGAGGAGTCTGATTTTGAGTATGTTGAAATATATTGAGTTTAATGTGTCATGTAGACGATTGAAAGTCAAAAGTACATGTAGGCCTGGAGTTCAGCTAAGAGACTGAATCTATATTTAGGAATCAGCCACACAGAGGTGATCCTAAGAGACAGGAGAAGGGATGAAAAATGTGATAAAGAAGAGGCCTACGTAGATGAGAGTGCCTACATTTAGAAAATACATACGGTAGTCCCTCCTTATCCACAGGGGATCTTTTCCAAGACCCCCAGTGGGTGCCTGAAACCTCACATGGTACCGAACGAACCCACTAGTCATCATTTGGAACACATTTCTGTTCATGTCTTCCACCCACAAATTTAATGCCTTTTCCATCTTAACTAAGCACTCATTTATCATGCACTGTGGCCATAACTTTTGAACTCTGACGGGGGACAGCAAAACTAGCATGAATTTCTTTTTCCTTCTTCACAATTTCACAGATGGAAGATTAATTCTTAACATAGATTTTAGCAACCTCAGATACGGTTTATTACCTTTCCTTATTAAGTCAAGAACTTTCACCTTTTCACTTGAAGAACTTTATGGCTTCTCTTTGGCATATCTGCATTTTGCTTTGGGACCATTATTAAGTCAAATAAGGATGACTTGAACACAACAACTGTGATACTGTGACAGTCGATCTGATAACCAAGAGGATAACCCTGGGGGACCAACCCTCCCTGTCACCAGAGCTGGCAGGCCCACAGGAAATCAGCCCCTTTTGACATCAAAGTCCCCTGAAAGGGCTGCAAGTGCAGAAAGATGGTATTGCCATACAGTAGCACATAATATTCACTATTACAGGATGGAATTGTGGCCCAAAGCTATCACTGTTTTTTTACCACTCTACTGTGGTAATAAGTAGAATCCAACTTACCATCCAAGGCAAAATTAGCTTTCCTTTTTTGACTACTGAACTCTAATTGAACTGTCTAAAGACACAAACACCATGAGGCACTATTCACTATTCACTAAACTTAAAATTTTATTTCAAGATATAAGAAACATGAATGCATTTCATCATTTTAGCTGCTACCTTTTAGCACAAGGTCTATTCCAGCATGTTCTGTAGTTAAAGGGACAATTCAATTTTTAAGCATCTAGAAATATGGATTGAACAGAACCAATGATTCAGGAGAAAACATAAAATGAAAATTTAACTTGAAAAAAATAGTGTAACTTATTAAAACAAGTGATATAAAATTGAAACACACTAAAATTTTAAGTTTATTTTTTTTGAGACAGAGTCTTGCTCTGTTGCTCAGGCTACAGTGCAGTGACATCAGCCTAGCTCACAGCAACCTCAAACTCCTGGGCTCAAGCAATCCTCCTGCCTCAGCCTCCCGAGTAGCTGGGACTACAGGCATACCACCACGCCTAGCTAATTTTTTCTATTTTTAGTAGAGATGGGGTCTCACTCTTGCTCAGGCTGGTCTCGAACTCCTGAGCTCAAGTGATCCTCCCGCCTCAGCCTCCCAGAGTGCTAGGATTACAGGTGTGAGCCACCACATCTGGCCTAAAATTTTAATTTTAATAAATGTTCTGATTACATTCCAACATCAAACAAAACATCCACCTATGAAACTGTCATTTTTCATTAAACAGCCAAGGAATAGTTCCTTATACAAATGAAAAAATATTTTAAAATTTTAAAAAGAGGAACCAAACCATCTAAAAATTAAGTTTTTAAGCGAGAGGAGTACTGATAGTCAACAAATGCTGCATATTTTTCTCCAAATAGAGATTGTACCAAATTATCTTTTCCAAGGAAAGGAAGAAGAGATACAAATAAGAACAGAAAACAAATAACCCCAAGATTATTTTTTATAATTAGACCCCTGGACAATCTATAAACATTACTTAGGAAGTTTCTTATTCTACCGCATACTGTTCATAGGGATTCAAAAAAGTAACACCTAACAACCCATTTATTAAAGGTGTTCTTTCTATAGTAGGAGAGTATCCAGCAAGGCAGCTAGTCTGAGCTCATCAGAGAGGTTAAGGATATATTAGTAAATTTAGAAGTTGTCCACACATATTTGATAACACAGGTGGTATGAATGGGATGACTCATAGACAAGGTAGAGCAAGACGCAAAAAGACCCAGGGCCAATCTCTCTGAACCAGTGGTTCTCACATTTTAGGGAGCTACTGAAACAGATTACCAGACCCTATCCTGAGAGTCTGATTCAGAATATTTGGTGTGGGTCCCAAGCACATGGGTTTTATAACAAGAACTTCAGATGATTCCAAAAGCACATGTTGTGTGGAACAGCCTTTGAAAAACACTACCCTAGACCAAAAAGGAAAAATTGATAACTTGGACCTTTTCAAAATTAAAAACCTTTTCTCTATAAAAGATTCTGCAAAGAGGATGAAAAGATAAGTTACAGAGTAGGAGAAAATATGTGCATATCTGAGTAAGTTCTGTGGATTGTACCAACGTCAATGTCGTGATTTTGATGTTGTACTAGTTTTGCAAGATGTTACTTTTTGGTGAAACTGGTTAAGTATACATAGGATCTCCCTGTACACTTTTAGGCAACTTCCTGTGAATCTGTAATTATTTCAAAAGAAAGCGTTTTTTTAAAAAAATTACTCTCTCTCTCTCTCTCTCTGTCACATTGCTAACAAGCCAGTGGGTTATAATACAGCCTGAAATAAGTTTTATTTTAAAGGGCTGAAGTCCAGCAAAGGTTGGCAATTCACAACCCGTGAAATCTTTAACAATGCTAACCTGAACTGGCAGACATTTCCTCCAACGCCATATTAATTCAGACGCAAGTGTAAAAGCTGTTGTCACTATTACTACTATTTCACTTTCTAAAGTATTATTATGACAGGTACCATAGAATTGAGTAAATGATATGACTTCAGACATATATAGTAATTAACATTAAGAACTGTTAGGAAAATATTTCCATTTTTCTCCTATTAATGTAATACTGAATGAACATTCAGTCTTTAAGACTATATGATCACTATTATTAAAAAGCTGAATAATGAAGTATATTATTCAACTTTTTTGAGAAAAGGAGAAAAACTGCCACTAGAGAGCTATTACTGTCTCAATATATAAAGTGTGCTGGCAGGAGCATTTTCAGCATCTCTAGAATTGTGCCTACTGTGAATAACAATACTAATGATAATTGCTAGTACTTATAAAAGAATTACCATGTGCCTGATACTGTGCTAAGCTCGTCATGGTAAGTGGATCAGCTCAATACTCACAGCAACCCGTGACGCAGGTACTGTTACTAAACATGTAAAAAATAGGGAGATTAAATAGCTTGTCCATGGCCAGATCTCTTACAATGCCAAAGTTCAGACTCCAACTATTGAACACCCTACAGAAACCCCTCAGACTGTCCCCACATGTCATCACCATCTTAACATTCCCAGAGGATGAGGGGTCCTCCAGGAATGCTCTCAAAGGTGAGAGGAATTAAGGACACTGACTTCTGATGAGGTTTTTAGTCTAACACTAAACATTTCAACAACTAACTAAAGTAGTAATACCCACAGTAATTCCAGTTATTATGGATGCATTAACACTGAAAACAGAACTACCAGAAATGGAGCCCTACTCTCAGCCCATTGAGAAGACTCCACAAATTCAGAAGAAACAGCCATGATAAAATAAGGCCAAGTAAAACCCAAGAAGACAGCCACAAGTTTTAAGAGAGCAAGCCCATTTCACAGGATTTCGATATTCGTTGGAAGTTGGCTGTTATCGGATTTCAAATTTCACTTTTATTGTGTATTTCATTTCTGAAGCCAATTCAAGCATTCCTTCTGAGTATTTTCTCATCTTTTTTTTTTAAGAAGAAGAAGCCCTAAGTCCAAGCTTATCCAAGATTGAAGAAGCTTCTCTTCCCATTTCTACACTTAAAATATTGAACATGTTTCTTGAATCGACTGTTTTGAAAGTGCTTGAAGAATTGGAAAAAGTAGAAAATAATAAACTAAAGTTGCAAATATATGAAAACAATTACATTCCAGGCAGTACACCACTGGGATGTTTCTATTCAGGCCATTAGGAAATATTTTATATAATTATTTGATATCCAATGTTGGCTGCAACTACAAATTATCTGACAGTTAAAAAATAAATCAAGTGTTCTGAGTCATTGTGAAGTGTTTCTCAGAGACAGCAGTTAAGAGTACTTAAACGAGAACACCTGAGGCCCAGGAACAGGTCCTACCCCACTACATAGAATGGAAAGGTACTGAGAAGGGGGTGTTTCTGGGGCACTACTCTTTTTTTTTCTTTTGGAGACAAGGTCTTGCTCTGTTGCCCAGGCTCGAGTGCAGTGGCATCATCACAGCTCACTGCAACCTCAAACACCTGGGCTCAAGCGATCCTTCTGCCTCAGCCTCCCATGTAGCTGGGACTACAGGCATGTGCCACCATGCCCAGCTAATTTTTCTATTTTTTGTAGAGACGGGTCTCTTTCTGTTGCCTAGGCTGGTCTTGAACCTCTGGCCTCAAACAATTCTCTGGCCTGGGCCTCCCAAAGTGCTAGGATTACTGGCATGAGCCACTGTGCCCAGCCATGGGGCACTATTTTTGAAATACCGATTTGAAGCTGTTAATCCCAGAATAAAGTACTGGGCTGAGTGATAACCTCAATGTCCTGGTAATAAAGAACAGTATATCACATGATTTCAAGATAGTAGAAACAGTAAGCAAAATTTAGTATGTTATGGAAACCCTGAGAGTAATGAGCTAGGTAACTCAGTTTCCTCCTCTATAAAGGAATAAAAGTAGCTAATAATTATTTAGTGAACTGTGACAGTGTACTACTAACCTTTTGATTTGACCATCCAATCACTTTATGACACAGGTACTGTTATCCCATTTTACATATGAAGAAACTGAGGCACAGATAGGTTCAATAGCTTGTCCAAGATCATACAGCTGGTAGGGCCAAAGCTAGGATTCAAATCCAAGCACTTTGAATCCAGAGCTCTCCCCTCCCCTTAGCCATGGTGCCCTATGCCTCTTGGACTAGTAATTTCCAAACTTGTTTAATTCCTTGAAATCAAGGTACCCATTAGAAAGCACAATAAATTATTGATATATTAAATTTAGAGTTAATACATTTTTATGTAATATCAGATCATCCTAGACCAGATTCTAGAATAAGCAAACAGCAAAGTACGGCAAATGTTTAAGAAAAAGGTATAGGAAAAACTTCAAATAGAGGAAGGTTATACTACTATTTTGCCTGTGACATGAAAAAAGATACTATTGTTTTACCTAGTTTATGGATTTGAGCAGAACACCTGTGTCCAGTTCCTATGACACAGGAGCACAGTTTAAGAATTCCTAAGATGGATGTCAAAGACATGGAAATTTGAATGAAGATTAACCATGTTTGTTTAAATTCATAAATTTGCTTATTGGATTTGCAGAGGTTAAATGGATGCTGGAGGTGGTGAGGATCTGGGAAAGGGGCTGCTCACAATCATGTGATTGGTCATCAGTGTGGTCATTAGCCACATTATTGTGGGTGGAAATGTATATAGATGTTCACTATGCTGTTAATTATAAAACAGAAGGTGGAAGCTATTGAAACAGCTCATGAGAGGAATTCATTAATTACAGCATGCTATGTAATCTGTTAACAGTGCAGATCTATATTTATTGATATGGCAGGTATTTGTGCTATAAATAATGGAAAGGTAGACTACAAAAGAGCACAGAAGTATAATCCCATTTCTGTTTAATATTTATAGTCTAGGCAGGTAGACACACCAATGTGTTAACGGTCATTATCCCACAGAATGGGGTTGGGATGATCACACTTGTCCTTTGAAGAGTTACATCTAGGGCTAAATCTGCCTCCCACATGATGCACTATACACAGCCTTCTGTGCTTTAAAGGAGGGTGGTAAGAGGCTGATCTTGGTGACAAGTGTTCTCTGGCACCTTTCAAGGTTAGACATATTGCATAGTACCTTTGATACTTCCTTAGGTATTATATGCATCCATATTTTATGTATTTGAGTTTTCCAAGGAACCCAGTGTGCCAGTGAAGATCAGATCATATGATACAATAAAATCAAGGTTAAGCTCTAGGTTGCAAAATAAATCAAACTGTGCCCACTCAACATGGTGAAACCGCAAATTGCCTTCAGTGTCCATTCTCCACTTTCTCCTTTCAGGAACAGATCTTCCTCCACCACCTCACCTTCACAAGTTTTCAGTTGGCACATGATCAACCAGCAAATCTACAATTCCAGCCTCCCTTGCAGCTAGGTATGGCCACTTAGCCCTACTCAGTGAGATCCGAGCAGAAGACTGTGTGGAATGTTTTGCATCACAGCCTTTAAAAAGGAAAACTGCTTGGCCAACCTATCCCCTCTCCCCAGCCCCCAACCTTCCTACAGGCAGAATGCAGAAGCACTCCCAGCCAGCCAACTTCTACCCTGCACATGAGGACAATGCTGTAAGTGATGGTAAGGCAAAAATGTAGATAGAGCCTTGGTCTCTGAATGACCTCTGGACCAGTGGTTCCCAAACTTTAGTGTACATCAGAATCATCTGGAGGGCTTGTTAAAACCAGATTGTTGGGCCCACGCCCAGAGTATCTGAGTCACAATTTGCATTTTTATCAAGTTCCCAGGTGATGCCAAGGCTGTTGCTCTGGGGGTGGGAATAGGGGCTAGGAAGCATATCTTCATAACTAATGATTGTAGACCTGCTCTGCCATTGAAGTGGTCATTAGCCACATGTAGTTACTGAGCACTTGAATGGTGGGTAGGGAGACTGAGGGATGAATTTTTAATGTTATTTCATTTTAATTAATTTAAATACCGTACACAGTCTAGAGGTCATTCAGAGGCCAAGGCTCTATCTACCTTGTTATGTGTCCCCAGAATTCATGTGTTGGAAATTTGGTCCCTGGTGTGGAGGTGTTGGGAGGTGGGGCCTTTAAGAGGTGATTAGGTCATTAAAAGGGTTTGATGCTGCTTTCTCTCAGGACTTGGTTAGTTACCACAAGAGCATATTGTTATAAAGCAAGGCGGCCGCTCATGTTTTACCCCTTTTGCACATGTTCATTTGCCCTTATGCTTTTCCACCATGCTATGAAGCAGCACAAGGCCCTCACCAGTTGTGGCTGCCTAATTTTGGACTTCAGAACCTCCAGAACTGAGAACTAAATAAAGCTCTTTCCTGTATAAATTACCCAGTCTCAGGTATTCTGTTACAGCAACAGAAAATGGACTAAGAAAAACCAATATTTGATCCAGTTAGTGGAAAACTTTTAAGTATGTTTAGAACATCTTGGGTATGTGAATCTACTTTTTCAACTGTAAATTTTATGAAATCTATGATGAAAATTTAGTGTCCAAGTTGAGATGTGCTGTAAGTGTAAAATACACATCAGACTTTCAAGACTTAATATGATAAAAATAAGGTAGAATAGTTTATTAATAATTTTTATGTTGAGTATATGTTGAAATAATATTGGCTACATTGAGTTAAAGAAATTATTAAAAATAATTTCACTTGTTTCTTTGTTGCTTTTTAACCTGGCTACTGGGAAATTTAATATTATGACATATGTGGCTCATTAAATTTTTATTGGATGATGATAATTAGACTACGAATGAGAGAAAGTAGAAGACTTATCTTGTTTGAGCAATTAGTTTTGTTTGTAATCTCTTTGTTATAGCTGCTTAATCTTTACCCTGATTATCCTCCTATGCAAAATGTATAATTTCCAACTGGTGGTAAATGTACTGGGCTACTCTTCCCTTCCCACTCATCCTAATCTATTTTTTTCTTTTTTTATTCAACTTCAGCTGCACAAAATTGAATTAAACACAATCTTGGATATGAGACATATTCACATGTGAGCCATGCAGGCTGCCCTCATTCATTCATTCATCCATTCATTCATTCTTCTTTCTGAATGTTGTAATAGCAATCATGAAACCATCACCAAACACAAAAATTAAACTTTGATAATAACTTGTCTACTCAAATGTTCCCCCCATTTCATCATCCTGTCTCCCTCTACCTGAAGTACTAACCATCCTAAATCCCATACTCAACATTCTACCACTTTCCTTTCTATATATTATCATCTTGTCTGTACATGTATTCCTAAAAACTATGGTTATAATTTTAGTTGCTTTTAAATTTATAGAAAAGGGCACTATATGTAATATTTTTAAAATTTCTTCACTTATTATTGCTAAAATTCATCTATGTTGCTGTTATTTTATTATACTTAATTTTTATTATGGCGTGTATTCCACTGGATAAACATACTAAAGTTTATCCACTCTTGCAGCCAAAGACATTTGAGTTTTCCCCAAGTTTTGGACGGGTACAGTGCTAATGTAAATATTTCTGTGCATATTTCCTGATGCACATGTGCAAGAATTTTTTTATATGTAAACTTAAGAGTAAAATGCTGTGTTACAAGAAATGTGACTAGTTAATTCTATGAGATAATGCCAGAACTATTTTGTATGAGATCCTATGGATCTATATTTGCCCTAGCACTTGATATGAACAGACTTTTCCATTCTTGCCAATTGAATAGGTATAAAATGGCATCTCATTGTGGCATTGAGTTGCATTTCCTTCCAAATGACAAACGATGTTGAACATTTTTGATATATTTCTTGGCCACATGTGTTTCCCTTTTTATAACTGTAAAATACCATGCATATCCTTTGCCCATTTTTCAGTGCATTGTTCATGCTTTTCATGTTGACTTATAGGACTTCTTTATACATTCTACTAGTCCTTTCATCTTTAGTATATATGAGCCCCATGTACCCTTCCTCCAGTTTCAAAAACTATCAACTTTGTTTTATCTGTACTCCCAGAGACTCCTCCTCCACTCCCACAAATCACACTGAAGGAAATCTCAAGCATCATATAATTTCAATAAGAGCTCTTCAGATTAACAAAACTCTTAATTTTAATACAGTCAAATATGTTAATATTTCTTTTCTATTAATTGGTTTTTGTGCCTTAAAAAAATCCTCTCTTTCTCTGAAGACCAAAAGTCTTAAAAAAAAAAAAAAAAAGCTAAGGAAGTCCTTTTCTATCCCCAAGTCTTGACATTTAAGAAAGACCTTGAACCTTCTGGGGTTGTTTTTTTTTTTTATATATGATATGAAGTAGAAATCTATTTTCATCTTTTCTCCTAAATTTAACCATTTATTCTCAGTTCTATTTGCTGAATAGTCCCTCTTTTTCCTATGAATCTGACATATACCAAAGTTCTAAGCATGTGTGTGGGCATGTTTCTGAGCTTTTGATTTTATTCCACTGGTCAACTCACCTGTCCCAGTGCAAGTGACATACAGCCTTGATTTCTATAACTTCATAATAGGTCCTGATATATGGTAGGACAAGTCCCTGCACCCTACTCTAACCTCACAAATATTAATATTTTTTAAGGTCAAACTCAGATTTAGCCTATTCTATAATAGAATGCCTCTAACCCCTCTTCTCTTTATACTTGTTGCATTTGATCAGTACCACCATGCTCAACCCTCACCCAGTTTTAGACTGCTAAACAGCATACATGTTCCATGGGCAGTGGTCCCATACTTAATATAAGAACCAGTAAAATATGCTGGTCACAGAGGAAATGCTCGCTGAAACTGTTATTTTTATGGTTTTAATAAAAATAAGAGCAGAAGTGTCTTTACTGTGACTACTAACAGTGCCAGAGCTTTAGCTGGTATTAAATTCATGATTCCTCCCTACTTTTCACTGAAACATAAGGGACCCAGCACTGGAGAAAGAGGGTTAACTGTTTCATTATGAAGATATACTACAGAAATCAAATATGTTCTGAAAGAGGCTAGAAAATAGTCATTCTATCATTTACTCAAGACATTAGTTCCTACAACATGCCAGGCATCAGGCTAGGTGCTGGAGAAACCAAGAAAAATAAAAGGGTATTCATAATCAAAAGGACCTAAAATCCAGAGGGCAGACACACACATAAAGAAGTAACAGCAATTGCACAATATGCACTAGACTCAGTGTAGCACAAACAAGGGACTCATCAGCTGAGGAAATCAGAAGACTGACTGGTGTCTCTGTTCTGCTGCCCAGCTCCTATAAAAAGCATTCTTTTATAAATAACTTCTCTTCCCAAAGCTTATGTTTCCAAAGGGCAAAGAGATCCTTACAGAACAGAAGGATATTTGCACATTGGGAAGTTTCTTCTCCATTTGCCCCTCCCCACCCCACACCCATGGTCTAGCCTTCTCTGCCCTTCTCTGGGCTCCAGGAAACTGACCTCTACAGAATGCCCCACCCAGCATCCCTTGCCCACCAGCTTCCAGATGACTATGGATCATGGAAGGCACCAGCGAGAAGGACGGAGGAGTTGGAGTACTTATGCCCACCCCCTTCTCCTTGCCTGCCCCTGCCCTGGCTGTCACCGTATCTACACTTACTGCTCCATGACCAGAGCTCTCGCTGGGCCCCAGGAACACAGCTTTCTCCTTTGCTGCTTCTGGCACAGAGAAAGTAATGGTTCTCTGTGTTGATAGCTCTGGGGTGCTTTGCCATCACATGAGGGTTCCCTGAACTCTGCCCTCACCTATTTAAATCATTCCTTCATTAAATGATCCTCAGTTAAATCTTTAGGACATGCCATCCCTTACCTGCCAAGGCTCTTACTGAAACCATGGTTTTGTATAACTACAAAATCCAATCTCTAGAACATATCCAAACAATCTCAAGGGCCTGAAATCTGGACAATATCTTCACTGTCCAATATTTACCGAGTGACTCCTACCTTGGATAGCATACTTCATCAAGTGCTGGATGTGCCAGTTTTAACTACAGTAAAATTTGCATCTCTCCTGTACTCAGTTTGAGATCCGCAAAAAGAGGGGTCTTCAGGGCAGTTCTGGGTGTTTCAGGAGTGAGTCACAGGCTTTTTGGTGGTGGTTGTTAAATGTAATGGGCATCTGACTGAGCATTCTGAGGGCAGAGAATGGTCAGTTCACTGCTATCCACAGACAGACTCTCATCCCAGGGCTAAACAATGCCTTTCTGCCTATTACAGTCTGCATTCATTCTGCTTATTAGAGCAGCTAAAACACTGCCACCTGTCATAATATCCATCCTGGCATATCTGTAGATTTGTTTTGTTAAACACACATACACACAGAGTACTAACCTTTCACTAGTTTTAAATCTGTAACAGTTCTGATTCATGGAAGTAACAAATAAAAATGTGTTCTATGATTCTGAATGGTAGCATTCTGATTCCAGAAAAATCACTTACTATTTACTCAGGATATGATGGAGAGTACAGGAAGAAAACAATGCTGGTTTCTTAAAGCAGAGTTAAGCACATTGTACATACAAGGCTGTTTCAATGAAAAAAAATATTTGTATTGCATACTTTTCAGAAGTCTCCACTCTTCTTTTTCCCTCCCCAGATATGCATTTATTGGCCATGGTTTTTTCTAAACATAACTTTTCAGTTTGCATTCTCCGTGTCCTCTGCTCACTCTGCACCATGAGGGTTTCTTATTCGTGAACCATTTGCTCTTATTTACTATTTTGACTTCTACCATTTGCTTCAACACAACCTTCTCCTCGCTTCCTACCTCTCCTCTATCCCTGTTCTCTTGATTCTCTTTTCCTTTATTCTCTCCCTTCCTTGAGTTCCTTGTTAGATCACGGCATAACCTCACCTCCCCCCAATATTAACAGTGTCTTAAAAGCGACAGATGACAAACGTACTTCTGCTGCTACCTGAAGGACAGCGTTCCTCCCTTTAGATGTGGTGTTCCCCTGGGACCTGGGTTATCCTTGGGGCATTTGATTAGATGCCAGTGAGGTTGCCCAGGCAACCACTCCAAATTGTCCTAGGATGACTGGCAAGCGTGTTTTCTGCAGCCTGATGTGAAGGTCACACTAGCCAACCCTGTGACAGTTACAGGCAAAGTCTCTGTGCAGTCAGCCAAGGGCTCAGAACACATCCATCAGGATGAGCTCAATAACATTTGCATAATCATAAAATTGTCAGACTCCCAAGGCTATAAGGACCCACGTGAAGGGACTATTTCAAAGAGCCAAAGATACCAGATTTGAGAATGAATAACAATAGGTGAGTGTGTTAAAATCATTAAAAAGAACAATTTAAAAACCAACCAGATGGAATCCAGTCACTTAGCTGGTGTAAACACTAGACACTCAGTTTTCTCAAGTAATTTAAGAACAGTTCTACCCTAAAGCAAGGAATAAACTGAAGGGACTGGAAAAAGTCACTCCATATCCTTTTATTTTTTATAATTTCCTTAGATCAGAAGTGTTTAAAATGTTATTTTCAAATAGCAAGACCCAGTATTGAAAAATATGCCCCTACCCACTAAATTAACATTACATTTAACTAAATATCAATCAAAATTTGAATCTAGTGGGGAAAATACCTACAACAAGGCAGAGAAGAAATCCATGTGTCTGATACATTAAATGCTCTCACAAAACAATAAGCTGAAACAGGAACGAACATCTCTATAGAAAAATGGAAAAAGAACACAAAAGTAGCCAATTTACTACAACATTCAAATGGCCCATATGATACAGAAAAATGCTCAGTCTGAAGAACAAAGATGCAATTTAAAACAATGTGAAACCACTTTTCACATAACAGATTGATAAAGAATCAGAACAAACTTTTGGAATAGCAACCTAGTAACAAGTCTCACAAGCCTTCAACATGTGTAATGCTTTAAGAAGTTATCTTACACATATAATCAAGCAAGTGCACAATCATGTGGACAAAGATGTCCATCCCAGTGTTGCTTATTACAGCAAAAAAATCAAGACACACCCTGTGTCCAGCAAATCTCTGTAGCCATTATTAAGGATGATAAATAGAGTCACCAACATGAAAACCCTGGGGAAGGGAGAGGTTTACAAAGCAGTGTGTACAGCATGATTCCATTCTTATTAAAAAATAAATATAATAAATGATTTATATGAATATAAATACTAGGAAAGAAAATCTGAGTATTTAACACCAAATGTTATCTATGTGAGGATAGTGGGATTATGGGTGATTGGTGTTTCTTGAATGAGGGGCTATCTTATTATTTTTTTTCTGCCATGAACAGGCATTACTTCTTATAACAACATTTACTTTTTAAATGTTGAAAGAAATTGCAATTTATTTTCATGCATACCAAGATTCTGCTTTGTTTTTTCAGCAAACCTTTGCTTTGGGCAAAGATTATGAAATCTCTCTGCAATATCTGAGTTTCTACAAATTAGAATTTGGAAGGTTTAAAGACATCTATGGATTTTAGGTAGATGGATGAACCAGGGATTAAAAATGACATCACCAGCATCAATTCCTGTCAACTAGGCTGGTGGCTGGGAAAGCTGCAGCCGGGGGTTGCTCCATGACACAACTACAGGATCAGAACTTCTGGGGTAGGAGGAGAATATGCTGCAAACCATTACCGGTTACAGTCTCCATAAAGGTGATTCTTTGGCAGATGGCCTCCCTCCTCCCCCTTCATTCCCGATGCACAATACAGAGAGAGAGAAAAGCTGGCAATGTGGCAGAGAACACAGGATCTGAAAGTGTGTGTGCTTTCAAACACACAGCACTCCATGGTAGTTTATGCCAGGGGGACAATTTAAATGCCATGCTTGTGAGGGGTGACTTGACAATATGGATTTGGACTCCAGAAAGCGAAGCCATTCATTTATACCTGTTCTACCAGGTAAAAATATCTAAAAAACATGGCTGGTTTACTAAGTCAACTATACTGTGAGTATCACTCACTAACCAAAGCCACATCTTTGCAAACTCCATCCACATCTCTGTAAGTATAGATTGTACTTACCTGAAGGATAGTGCTTACTGACAATCAGCTAAGATATTATTGTGGGGGTAGTTAGAAGTTTATTACTTAGGAAAGACCAGTGAAAAATTAATAACACATATATAACCAGCAAAGGTTTATGATCAAATAATTATCTTAGAATTTAACTTACATTTCTAATAAATCACGCTCATGGCTTCACCTACCATTGCAGGGTGCTTTCCTTCAGTTTCACTCAATAATGACACAATCACTTATTAAAGAGCTGGATACTTTACAATGCATTCCTTCAAGTAGCCTTACCTGCTTATTGAGTGTTTCCTAGTGATTTCTACCCTACACTACAATAGCTGACAATAGTCTGTGCTCACCCAAATTTAAACAACGTCCCTCAAATTCTTTAATTTTACTCCAGGTTTACTTTTCTTTCTTTTCTCTCTCTCTCTGTAACTCTGTCTCTGCCTCTCTCTTTAAAAGTATTTGCTAAGTGGCCATCTCTAAACTGCACACAATCAGGATTTCCAGAGTCTGTTCTGTGGTGGTTAGAATTTACATTCTATATGAATAATCTAGTTGGAATAGCCAAGCCCCAGAATGGAGGGGGAAACAAAGAGGTTCTTTACCACAGAGAATCCTTGAGCAGCCTTAGTGGGCTGAAGAGTCAATTACCTCTGAGCTAAGCCCATCATAAAGCCACCATTCTGGGGCAGGCCCTGGCTTAATGGACACGGTTCAGTTCTCCCACGAGGGCAATTTTTTTCAGATGCTTTCACTGCTCAGCCACACTCCAGCAACATCCTGTCACTGCATTTTCCCATTTAGTATCTCAGCAACATCCTAGAAATCCAAAATCAACAGGACAATCTCTCTTTAGGAGATAATCCTAAAGTCAGCAACATAAGCAGAACCACAAGTGACAAAGCATGGCTCTGTGGACAACTCAGCTGATGACACTTCTGCAAAAGCACATTTTACTTTCAAAAGAAAAATACATTTTAGTTTCTGCCATTTTTCTCTATAAAATTGAATGAGGGTATGTACCTATGAGATATATTTTATTAATATAAACAAAGATTTCAAATTCCAGTAAGAAGACTGTTCAATTTTTACTTGGTTTCTCAAGCTTTGGCCAAACCAGTTTTCATATCCCAGCATTTGTTTTGTGTATGCCCCAGGTTCCATCAATTCATAGTAGCTATCACATTGGAACTACATGGGAACAGAATCCCCGTGATCAACTGGTAGACCGTATAGTATGACCTCATCCTTTGTGGATATCTCCAGCCTCTTTCCTAAGCACTCAAAATCTTAAAACTTTCAGAATTAACTGTATTCTTGTGTTTCTGAAATCTCCAGATTACTGTTTAGGAGGACATCCTGAACCTGTTGCCTTCAAACTGCTCAGAAGGCAGCGGAGATGATGGCGGACATGGTTATTTAAACCTATCCAGCCTGCTAGGATTTTTTGTCCACAGTTCAGCATATTGAAGATGACATGCCACAATGTCACTAATTGCTCCTGACATGTGAGGTTGACCACTGGAACCTCTGAATATAAAATGGGTCTTGGATTTAACAGCACATAATTAGTTCCTGTTATTCTCCAAAAGGAGAATCTTGCTGGAAAGGGGTCCGATGGGATAGTTTTTAGCAGCAACATGCACTGATTATAAATAATTACTTGCCAAGAATCAGCCATTTACAGGCTGACATATTACTCAGCTTCCCTCCCCAACACCCTAGTGTAATAAGTACTACAGGACTCACTTTCCCCGACTCCTTATTCACACTCTTCTAAATGACAGCTTTGGCCCCTAAGGTACTATCTGTAGAACCTAATTGTTGTGGAACTAATACCCTTAGGCAATATAGTAGGATTGAAGCACCACAAGTTTTGAAATTCACCTCAGGATTTTGAAACTTGGCTTTGCCATTTACCATTTTTTACTTTGGGAAAACTGTTCTACTTCTGTGCTTCCATTTCCTAGTCTGTAAAACGGGGATAAAAACACTCCAAAATGTTGTGAGGATTAAATGCGAATATAGATAATACAACCAACACAATTCTTGGCTTATAGTAAGCATTCAGTAAGTGATAGCTATCAATAAAACTTGATTTGCTACCAATAGTCTTTTGCTAAGAGTCTAATTCAGATTGGCCTTCCTCTTGAATAAAGGCAAATTGGAAAAGTACCATTATATCTAGAATCTTTGTGTCTACAACACAAAGGGAACCAATCAAAGGGGATGGGTAGGGAAACAATTGTAAAAGGGGAAAGCAGAGTCAGAGACAAAAAGAATAAAAAGACCTAAGCAAAGAACTATGCACAAGAGGGAAAAATTAAGGTCTGATAAAAGGAGGGGGGATAAAACACAAAAGGTGAAGAAAAGTCAGTAAAAGAGGAAGGAGTTCATGGATAAGTTGGTAAAGAGATATCTGAGAAACAAACAAGGGGAAAGTCATTTCCATCACCAAACCAGAATACTTCTATTAATAGTACGAAGATACTGGAAATAAGGTCACACATCTCTATGCAGCATTTTGTAAATAATGGCTTACATCCCTATAGCATTCTCTCTTTTAAAAAATAATGTTTACATATTTATCTCATTTTGCCTTAAGAAGGACTTACCCAACAAGACAGGCCAGGCAGATACTGTTATCCTGAATTTACATTTGAGGACAAAGAATCAAGAGACTGACTTGTCTACAGATGGATCACTTAGGCATTTCCTACTTGTAAAATAAAATCTTTAACATTTCCAAACTTCCTCTTTAAATGCACAGTCTGGTTGGCCTTTTACAGCAAAGAAAAGGGAGTGTGAAATTTGTTTGGATTTCAGAAAAGCACTTGAACTTTAAAAACACTTTATTTTAAAACAATTTCAAACTTACAGATGAATTGTCAGAACAGTACAGAGAACTCCCGTATCCCCTTCACCCAAAAACCCTGTTGAAACTTTGCCAACTATCCCAATGACTTCCTTATAGCAAAAGGATTCAATCCAGGATCATTGGTTGTATTTAACTGTCATGTCTCTCAGTTTCCTTCAATCCAAAACTGTTCCTTGGTCCTTCCTTGAGCTTCATAACCTTTAAAAATAATGTATTTTAAAATAATTTCAAGCTCACAAAAAGTCACGTGAACAGCACAAAGAACTCTTCCTTCTCTTTCCCCTTCACCTAGATGCCCGATCGTGTAATTAGTCTTCAGCATTTTCTGAAACATTCGAGGGTAAATTGTGGACATGATGCCCCTTCACTCCTGTATATTGCAGTGTATATTTCCCAAAACAAGGGCACTCTCTTATACATCCACCATCTGACCATCCCAGTCAGTAACTGAGCATTGAGACTATTGCCATCCAATCCACAAATGCCAATCAGCCTGTCCCAATGATGGTCTTTTTTCCTTTCAAGCCTAGGATCCAATCTGGGATCATGCATTGCATTTAGTCATCCAATCTTACCTATTTTTTCCCATCTAGAGAGGTTCTTCAGTCTTTCCCTGTCTCTCTCCTCTTTGTCAGTTTTAAAAAGCCAAACCTTTTATTCTCTCAGATGACCTGGCTCACCCTCACTTTGGGTCCTTCGGATGTTTGCCCACGACCAGACTTGGGCCATGTGTTCCATCCAGGAAGACCCCAAAAATGAGGCTGCGCTCCTCTCAGTGCATCACACAGGAGGCACAGGATGCTGGTTCATCACACCACTCAGGATGTCCATCTTAACTACCTAGACAAGTCTGAGTCTGCCAGTCTTCACCACCAAAAAGTCACCATTTTCCTCTTGGTACGTTGTGGAGAAACACTATGAGACTCTGCCAATATCCTGTTCTTCAAACCTCCACCCACCATCCATTGACACCTCCTGCCTTAACCAACATCACTATGTTTGCCAAATGGTGATTTTTATTTCCTACTTTCCTTCTACATTTATTGGTCAGCATTCCCAACCAACAAAGGAAGAGCTTTCCCTCTCCCATCCCCATTTATTTATTAATCAATATAGACTCATTGAATCCTATTTCGTTTGGTGATTTGTAACCCATTACTATCATTATTCATTTTGATGCTCCAATTTTCCCAGATTTGGTCAGTGAGAGTCACTTGCCCTTGCCTTTTAAAAAAGCAGACTTGGTGAATATGACTTCATGTACCAAGAGGTATGTTCAAGGCCAAAAAAACTCTGCTTCCTCAATTTGCTTTGGGAGTTATGAAACAAGAAAGAGAAATCACTTGTGAATGTAATCCTTTCTTTTTTCTTTCCCAGTATCTACTAACTGACATTTGTCTTTAATTATAAGTAGACATCCTCTTAGAATTAATATTTAAAGTGGCATACCTATATTGCCCTTTATAAAAGGATGAAAAACCTAAAAAGGAATCATGAGCACGAAGCACCTTCCTCAAACTTTTCCCTTGGTTCAAGACCTTCTTTAGGTGATCTCATCCAAGCTGGAAGTAACATTAATGTTACTTACAACCAATATATGAAACAGTGTGTGTAACACACCAGGCCCGGTGCAGATGCTCAGTAAGTAGCAACCGTTACCTTCTGTCCCCTTCACCTGCCCCAGAACTAAGCATTCGTTTTTCCTTTGGTACCACACAACTCCATTACTCGTCACAGTCCCTGTCTCTCAAGCAGTAAGCCTCAAAGTCATCTTCAGATCTTCTTTCTCCCTCACTCAATCGATAGACTCTGCTTGTGCTAGAATCCAGCCTCTTTTCTTCAACATCGCTGCCAAAGTTTTAGTTCAGATTCCTGCCACTAACACTCTCTCCTTCCCTCACTTCACCCTCCACACCAGATTTCTGAATAACAGGCACGTGGCACTCCCCACCAGAGAGGGCTTCCTCTCTCCCTGCAGAATAATGCTGGGTCCCCAAGCGTAATGCTCATGGTTCACACTCTGGCATCAAACCATGTCTCTCTCATCGTCTATACTCCAACCCTACCAAACTCCAGGCCTGCAATTATTTGGTTACTTATGTGTCTACTCAAACACACCCCAAGGCCTTGAGTTACAGGCTAGTATTCTGCTTCATCTTGTGTCTCCATTGCCCTGCTCTGAGCTCAGTAAATGTTGGTTGTGCTAACAAACAAAAGGGCACCTGTAGAAGACACACTTGTCTACTCGTTAGAAGCACTACACATAAAAGTGCCAATTTTCCTAGAATTTTATTACATATGAAGTAGTCACACATTTGTTTTGAATAGCAGAGTAATGAAATTATTTAGCATGCTTTGGCAGAATAGGTAAAAATATCTTTATACATACATTATTTTGATAGCTAATAAGAAGGCTACTGGATAAAACATTTAATTACCATTCCCAATTCCAGAAGCACCAAGGTCTTTTTGTTTTTGTTTAAAAAACAAAAGGTTAACTTTGCTTTTAAACTGGTGCTTTGCATCAAAGCCTTATTTGATGGTCAATTTTAAGTGTCAAGTGGGCTACAGGCTATGGTCTCTAGTTACTCAATCAAACATTAACCTGGGTGTTGCTGTGAAGGTATTTTGTAGATGTGATTGAAGTCCATAATCAGTTGACTTTACGTAAATGAGATTGTGCTATATAATCTGGGTAGGCCTGATTCAACCAGTTGAAATGTTTTAAGAGCAGAGCTAGCTGGGGCTTCCCTGAAGAAGAAATACCATGTGTGAACAGCAGCCCGACCCTATGCCCAAGAATTCTAGCCTGTTCTTCCTGACAGCCTGCCCAATAGATTGATTTTGTATTTTCCTAGCCAACCCCCTCAATCATGTAAGCTGAACCATGCAATAAATCTTGTATCTTCTCTATTGGTTCTGTTTTCTCTGGTAGAACCCTGACCATTACAGTCAACTTCCAGAATAAAAGGGGAGAGAGGATACAACAGCTGAACAGTTAACAAGATCTAAATAAGGCCTTCACAGTATTGCTTCATTCTGGAGTGGGAAGTGTTCAAGTTCCTAGAACATCAGATATCCCATATTCAAACATAAGTACAAATACACATAACATATGCCACGGCTTCTGTCCCACCGCATGCATTATACATTCAGTTGGCAAATATTTGTTATGAAAGGCACTAGGGAGAGAATGGTAAGCCAGAAAGGCATGGTCCCTGCTCAGGCATCAAACTAGTAATTATACAAGTACTCAATTAATTATAATTATAATGAGTGCTAGGAAATACAGATGCTGTTGGCATATTTAGTAGGGGATGGCTTTTGGAAATGTCACTGAGAAATGATACCAAAGCTAAGACTAGAAGGGCAAGTAGGCATTAGAAGGCAAAACATAAGAGGAAGAGCCTCCAGGCACAGGGGACCCGACATACAAAGACCTTATGCAGGTAAGGATGTAGGTGACTTCAAGCACCTGAAGGATGGCTAGTCAGTCTGGGTGGCTGTGAGTTAGGAACAGAGAGCGTATAGGATCAAACAGCCACACTAATAAAAGACATTGATCTTCAACTGACAGCAATGGGTAATCATTGCACACGTTTAAGCAGATAGTGACAAGATCAGATTTGTGCTTTGATACTCCTCTAGCAGCTGTGTATAGTTTGGAAGGAGGCAAACTGCATTTGGGGAGACCACTTACAGGGCTATTGCTACAGTCCAGGAAAAATACAATGGGGCACAGGCACGGCAATGGGGATAGAGAGACATACTTGGTGACATAATCAACAGGACATAGAGTTGTGTTGAATGGTCTCCAAAGTTGAGGAGCCAGGGCAGGGTGGAGGAGGGAAGATTTGGAAGAGAAGATCACGGTTGTTTTGGGCATGCACAAGTTTGTAATTTCTGTAAGATAACCACATGGAAATGTGCGCCTGGAATTCAGAAGAGACTTGGTTTGGATAAGTAAACTTGGGATTTGCTATCACAAAGTCCAAACTTGACGAGGTCAAGCCAGGAGGGAGTACAGAGTGAGAAGACCCAGGACAGAGCCCTGGGAGCACTGACATTTTAAGTGGGTGGAAGAAGAGCTTCCAAAAGAGCCTGAGAGGAACAATCAAGAGGGTTCAGGTTCATGCAGTGCACATGCATTTATACAAAAAAACTTTTCCAGGAGCTATTTTAGTCTAGCCTCCATGTTCAAAAGGATGCACATTTTCACTGAAAAGGAAATAAGTAAGTATAAGGGTAACAACTTGGGGAAAACCCCATTTGAACGGACGTGAACAATTTCCAGCTAAGGTGTTTTATACAATGGATACCACCTCACTGATTACTGTTTGCAATAGCTATTCAGTCTTTGGGTCCAACTGTACTTTCTGAAGTCACTTCTTATTAACACTAATAGCTTGGCCCTTTATGTATAATTAGTTCAGGCAATTAGTTGGAAGGCTCACCTCAGAACACATTGCTTTAATCTTTTGAAAATCACTGTGTGTCACATTATTCTAAGAGTGCCTCACTTGAAAGAAAACACTGAACCAATAGGAAGTACTAATTTTAAAAAGCTCTAAGAAGAGTGCCCCGGCCCCCGAGAGAATCACACAAATTAGTGCACGCTCAGTGACTCAAAGAACTCGGGCTCCAGGAAAGGACTCATTTAAATTAAAATTGCACTTTTTCAGACCAGGAACATTTCTTGCCTTAATCCTCCCCATTATTATGACACGTGACATATCAGGGGAAGCGCTGCAGTGTGCTGAGGTTCAGAGGGCAATCTGTAAGGTAGCCTTATTATAGTTTATAAAAACAGGCCCAGCAGAGGCCTCATAGATCCAGCAGTCACAACAGCACCGATGCACAAGTGGGAGTTTAATGAATATTTGATGATGACATTTTTCCTCCCTTGCACACTGTTGCAAGGCAGCCCCCAACTTACCAACGGGACTTGTGCCAAAAAAGTTGGTTTTTCAAATCTATTACCTGGAACTTGAAACATATATTTTTCCTGAAAAAACGTGTTATAAATGGGAGTCCAGGCCATGTGCTATGCCATAACAGAGTTTAACTAGAGTTCCTAACCACCATTTATAACAACGCTTTAATGAAGAAAACACATTGAGTTACAATTTAGTATTCCAAGGATGTATCTTTCCTTGGCAGCAGTCCCAGAATGGAGAAGATACCACTCCT
This sequence comes from Daubentonia madagascariensis, assembly GCA_023783475.1. Lineage (NCBI taxonomy): Eukaryota > Metazoa > Chordata > Mammalia > Primates > Daubentoniidae > Daubentonia > Daubentonia madagascariensis. The sequence goes on from JAKFHU010002088.1 coordinate 30,443,420, forward strand.
CCCAGCAGTAGGAAAAGGGTGTATTTGGCTCCAAGCTGGGAATCCAGGCAGTAAGAGCAGGCAGCAGTTAGGGGATGGGGCCAGTGGCTGCCCCCTGAGAGATCCAAAACCAAAGGTGAAGATGTAGTGGGTACTTCCGGGTGGGGAAAGCGAAGACTTAAGCTCTGGCAGGGCTGTAGGGAGAGAGGGGGGCTAGGTAATCCCTACCCAAATGGCATCAGGCTGTGGTCAGGAAATCAGCAAGTGCTAGAAGCAATGATACTGTGGCAGGAGCCCTGAGGGAAGAGGTGGTTCTGGGGCTGGGACAACCTGAAAGGTGAGTCCTAGGCAAGGTCAAATATTAATCAAAGACCATCCCCTTGGGCCTTCAAGACATACTGTTATCCAAAGTCTCTGAAACCACATCAAAAGCCACGCAGCTGCTCCTCTATTTATACACAGGGAGCTCCTCTGCCTGACCTTCCTAGGATTGACTAGGTGGGTCAGGACCTCCTTTACTTGGTATTTCGGTCTGTCCATGTAGTCATGCCCTACACAGATGGACCAAGATACAAAAAGTCAAGACTTCTTTGCTCGGGTTTAGACAACTCTTTTTACCTGTGTCCTTGTCCCAGCCTCTGCTCCATCCCAGGAGAGAGAGAGAAAGAATGTTCATTTTATGTCTATTGTACATAAAGCATATTGTGTCTACATTTGTGTTCCAAAATTGATATCCAAATTCGATTGGCCATAAAATAATATCCTTAGGATAAATCACCTAACAGTAAAATACTAGTCTATCCTAATTGCAGGGGAAGGTCAGTTTGAAAGTCTTTTCTGACTTTTTTAACTTTAAATTTTACTTACAGCCTTTATTTTTAATACAGTCTTATTTTTCCACAGTACATACAACAATAATATGGGAAGAAATAAAAGGGGAAAAAGCCACCATGTCTTAGAAAGCCTTTTACATTATTTAGTAGCCAGGCCTGTAATCTTCAGGCAAAAGCTTGGGAAATTGTTCTCTGTGAAATCCACCCATCCCAACTGGAAAAACCGCAAGATGTTGCCACTGTAGTGAGGGTAGGTTTCTGTCTGTGAAGCCCAGTGTAGGAGCCCTACTTGAGTGCTTGAAGCTCTCAAATCAGCTCCCTTGCAACTCACTCTTATAGAAGCAGACAACCAAGGATCACTAGATATCTGAAGAAAAACTCAAACATGAAAGACAGACCAAAACAAGCAAACGTAAAGAAAGCAACTTGGAGGACACAGAGGTTTCCCTGTGCAGAGAGCAGAACACATCAATATCCTCAGAGGGGTGAGAGAAGATACTGCATCCATAAAACAAGAAAGCAATGCTTTAGAAGAAAAAAAAATGAGAACTCAGACAAGCAAAACTCAATAGTAGGGCTGGAAAATAAGATTGAGGCATCTCCCAGAAAGTAGGGCAAGAAGATTAGAAATGAAGAAATAGGAGAGAAAAGATAAGAAAATTAGAGAACCAGTGAATCTAGGAAGTCTAATACCCCACAAATAAGAATTCCAGAAAATGAAAATAGAGAAAAATGAGGGGAAGAAATCATCAACAAAACGAAAGATGTTTCAGACCTTAAGGACCTTAATAATATTCCAGACTGAAACAGCTCATCAAGGACCCACAAAAGACTGGATTTAAAAAGAGAAAATAATACTAACTACCAGACAGAAAAACAAACTTAGGTTAGATACAAAGGATGAGGTTTTAGAATAGCTTTGATCTTCTTCATCTCGTCAAAATGCAGCTGGTCAGGGACGGTGGGGCCTGAGTGTCTGCATTTCAAACCTACTCCCACATGACGCTAAAGCTGCTGGACCAAGAACGACAATTTGAATAGTAAGGATACTGACAACTAATGAAGAGCGAGGGTCAAACTCATGAGAAAGAAAAAGAAAACTAAGTGAACCACAAACAAAAAAGACAATCACTAACCTAAAGGAAAGCAAAAAATGTGGCAGCAGGAGAAAAGTAATCCCAATCTACTCCATGGCTCAGCTGTGGAGAGTGTTTACATAGTCAAAGTAATATAAATACTGAATACTGATCCAACCAAAATACAGCTAATACTGAAATGGTAGAGGATGGAAAAGGTACGCTTAAATTGGTGGTAGGGAAGAAGTGTTAGAAAAAAAGTTAATTCTAATGTTCTATATGAAAAAATTAATATGTAATTCCTACAACTAAAAAATAATAAATTAGTAATATTAACATTTAACTTAGAGACCTGGAGGTAAATATCAAAATAATTAATTAAAAGAGGGGACAGTGGTTGTTTCTGAGGAGGAGGCAATAGGTTAGGGGTGGGTCGAAAACTGGTAGGTTGTTGTTTTAGTTTTTGTTTTTTGAGGAAGTGCTCAATGACCAAAGCTTCAAAAATTTGAGAAACAAAATATATAACGTTAGAATTGAATTATAACCTACTCCACCAAGTAAATATCCGCTAGTCCACACGGACATAAATAAACGCTTAAATCAATAAATACCTGAGGGAGAAGAAGGGACAGCTGTTTCTCACAGAATTCCAACTAATATAAAAATAGAAGGGAGAAACAGAATATCACCATTAGGCAAACACCTCAGTAATAATTGTTACAGTCAAGGTCCACTGATGGCTATTAAAATTAGTGGGCGAAAGGTTGAGGAGAAACAGGATATGTGCATACTGTCAAAGTACATCTCCCAAGCTATTTATTAATTACACAGGGGAAAGTAGTACTTTCACAGTGGAGAAACCCAGCAGACATTTACGTTAACCAAGTGATCAAGGTTAACATCACCTACAACAAAAAACATATTGACATCATGAATCTCCTGATATGAAGGCAAAATATCACTTCTATGGTATTCTCGCCAAATATTCATAACTTAATTTAAATCATCAGAAAACATTAGACAAACCTAAATTGGAGGAAAGTCTACAAAATATCTGAACAGTACTCTTCAACAATGTCAAGGTCATGAGAGGCAAGGAAAGACTGAGAAGCTGTCACAAATTGGAGGAGACTTAGGAGGCAGAATCAGGAAACACAATGTGTGATGATCCTGGATTGGATCCTTGAGCAAAGAAAAAGACCACAGCAGGAAAAAAGGTGAAATTCAAGTAAGGACTATAGTTAATAGTATTATATAATACCAAAGTTATTTTCATAAATGTACTATGGTTGTCTAAGATGTTAACATTAGGGGAAGCTGCATGAAGGTTGTACAGGAACTCGGTTGTACATTTGCAACTTCTCTATAAGTCTAGAATTATTTAAAAATAAAAAATTAAAACTATTTAAAAATGTCTTTGTACAGCATAGTACAGTGGTTGGAAACTGTGGACCACAGGCCAAACCTGCCCACTGCCTAGTTGTGTGAATAGTTTTATTGGAACACATTCATATCCATTCATTTATATATTGTCAATGGCTGCTTTAGCACTACAACAGCAGACCTAAGTAGTTGCAACAGAGACTTGATGGCCCACAAAGCCTAAAATAATTACCATCTTTCCTTTTACAGAAAAAGCTTGCCAAACCCTGGCAGTTCAGAGTATGAACTCTGAGTTCAAATCCTGGCAATCCACTTACTATCTGTGTGACCATAAGTAAGTTACTTAACTTCCCAGTGCTTTGGTTTCTTTATAGATGAGTCTGTAAAACAGGGATAACAGTTATTGATCTCATATAGTTATTATGAATTTTTAAAATGTAAAGTAATAAATGTAAAAATTAATTATTAAGTGTAAAAAGTGCTTAGAACAAAGCCTGCACATTTTTAATGTGTGTAAACAATAAAACAAAGGTTTAAGACCAAACCATGAGCAATAACAATGAAAGTATTCTATTGGGTGGCTCTTTGTTTTTAATAAAACTTTGCTAATCATCACATTGGTACACAAGCACTCCAAACTCAATCTTCACAATTTGGTTAATATTTTCTTATCATCAAATAGTTGAAAAGAAAAAAATACTTTCAATAGGGCTAGAAGTTATTACCTCTTATATTAGACTTTCTCAAACCAGTTACTATCTAGCTTTGGAATGCTCTCTGGTACATTTGATATCCTCCCTCAAGAGTCTTCCAAAATACTCTCTCCACCTCCATCTCCCATCCCCTCCCCAGACACAAGAGCTCTAACTCCAGCTCAACACACCAGGTCCTTATAGGTGACTTCCCCTGCACACTCATGGCATCCAGATGTTCACAAATCTATTTCTGTAGGCATCTCCTGACACAGGTGTACTCACAGCTGGAAAAACCAACTGTGGTAGGCTGAAAAATGCACACCCCCCAGAAAAAGATATGTTTACTTCCTAATCCCCTGAACCTGTGGATATTACCTTATATGGCCAAAGAAAGAATATTAACTTGTACAGCCAAAAAAATATATGATTAAATTAAGGATACTGAGAGGAGGTGTTTATCTTAGATTATCCAGGTGGGCCCTAAATGCAATTACATGTATCTTTATAAGAGAGAGGCAGAGAGAATTTTGACACAGAAAAAGAAGACACAGAGGAAAAGGGGATGTAAAGATGAGACAGAGATTCTGAGTCATGTGGCCACAAGCCAAGGAACACCAAGGACCAGAATTTGATGAAAGAATAAATCTGTGTTATGTTAAGCCACTGAGTTTGAGGTAATTTGTTATAGCAGCCAGAGGAAACTAATACACAACTCCACCACACCAGTACGCACAGGTTCACACACACAGGGCCACCTTTATAAGAAGGGACCCCTCAGTTATACCACTTTCTCATTAAAAAGTAAATAAATTAAAAAATTTTTAAAAACTTCCTGTAAGAGAGAGTTGGTAAAGAGTTTACTAAAGCCTTTGGTAAGTAAATTAAACTCTTTGGTAAGTGATTCAACATAAATCAGATTTTCTATCCCTGTCCTCATCTTGAAAACCAAAGGCTAGATAACAGTATCACTAAGCACATAGGTTATGCTACTGTGGCCTCATCGTGTTGTGCTCTGACTTCTCGTCCCATTGATCCAGGGTACATAGAGGAAGACTATCAAGTAAGGACATTGATCACCACATGCAATCTGTGAAGTCAGTCTCATTGCTATATCATACCTCGTAATCCCTGACCGTACAATATTAAGTGACATCTGAGTTCTCACTTTCCTTTGTGTTGACACAATATGCCAAAGGTTTTTTTAGCCAAACCAGAACCCAAGCAGGGTCTTTTTTGTTTCATTCTACCTTCTGGAAAATACTTGAATCCTTCATATAAGACAAAAATTAGATGCTGACTCTCTCAAAATAGCCAATAAGATAAATCCTAATCATATGGCCTTCAAGTATTATATTAATGAAAGACTTGTTGTAGAAAAATTAGAGGCATAATCTGGTTAACCAGCATATTGAATAGGCTTGAATAGTTGAAGGCTACATACTAACACAATTGTGACTAGATTTTAACAGTTTGAAATACAACTTTAAAAGATGGCAAAATTAATACTTCTTTGCTCAGCCTTTGATACTTCCATAGCTAAGAGCCAAATGCTTCTAAAGTGTGACAAATGATCATTCTAATTAAACTGATCAAACACTTAGCTGTGCTGCTTAGTGGTATAATGCCCTTAAGGGGATTAGACAAACAATTGTGGAAATATACAAATCCATCCTATTTGTTAATGAATTAGTGTTTCGGTAGGTGACCACACATAACTTCTCATTTGTCCAAGTCAGTGACCTAAAAGTGATTTGGATATATATAATGGAAATATCTTCTCCTACTCTGTCGCTTGCTTTTTGGCTCTCTGAGCAATGTTTTTGATGGACATATAGTCCAATTTGCCATTTTTTCCCTTTATGGTGAGCACTTTTAAGCCTTGTTTAGGAAATATTTGCTTATTTTCTTTTTCTAGAAGCTTTGTTGTTTTCTTTCTCAGATCTACCGTCTATCTGGAACTGTTATTAGAGATCCAGGATTGATTAGATCAGGTAGAATTCTAGCACCTCCTCCCACATCACTTTTCACTGTCATCATCTAGGGCTAACTACAAGCTCCCTTGTTTCTTTAAGGCCATTACAACCATTGTCAACACTGTAGAGACCTTAAGACCCCTGAAGCCCTTTTGCGTCCCATCCATCAGCCTTCACCTTTGGCTCCCTCCCTTCCCCCTCTACTTAATCACAAGCTGTCACCTCCACCTCTCCCTTTTTAGCCACCTCAATTCCCCCACTCACTCATGCAACACAAATCCCAAGCCTGGCAAGAAAAAGACAGTACGGGCCAGTTGGCTTTGGAGCTACAGAGAACAGGGTTTGAAATATGATTATACAATTTACAAACTGCAGGACCTTGGCAGTCAGTTAACATTTCTATTTTCTCGTCCGTGAAACTGAGAAGGGCTGGGGCTGAGGGTGGAGAGAAGGTGGGGTGGGGGGTGGAGGTAAAGGAGTAACAATACTAACACCTGGTGGGCCTACCGTAGGGATAAGAAATAATGTACTTTAAGCCCCGGGCGCAGAGTAGGCACAGAATAAATAAATAAAATAAATAGTAGCTAAAAAAGAATCAATCAATAAATCAATAAAATGGCTAGCCCGCTCACTTAACTGCTTCCGAACACTGCTGGAGAGACTTGCCATGTCAGCCGGGCTTTCGGGGGCCAGCCATCTTTCCCACTCACTGCACTGCCATGTCCACCTTTACCACAGCCCCTCAAGGCCTCCGTTTCACTCCTCTGTCTGACTCCTCACTTTCAACAGATCTCTGGGGGACTTCCTCTGGCTGAGAGGAAACAACAAGGATGCAATTCACCTTCCTGTCTGACACAACCAAAAAGTGGACAAAACATACAAAGAAATAGTTTTCAAGATACTATCAGGCAACAAAAGACAGTGAAACCTGAGATGTGGGAACGCAGTGAGGTGAATTCTAAGAAAGACTGTGCCAGATTACCGCCTTGAGGGAGTTTCTAGCGGTGGCACAGGGAGGGGAACCCAGCCACAGTTCAGCAGACTAAGGTGAGTGGGGGGGGGCAAACCAAAGCAGCTGTAATTCAAAGGAAAGGAGAGAACTTCAGAGAAAGAGATTTTCGGAGATCTTCGGAGAGTTCCCCTCAAGAATTCAGTTGGAAAAAATAAAAAAATAAAAAGAATTTAGTCAAGCCCTGCTCATGGGTGCAAGGAAATTAAGGAGGCTGGAGAAAGAACCACTAGAAAGGATTAACAATTATAGTACAGTTTCTGCACTCACAGAATCAAGAACAGTCCGCACCCACCAGCCAGACTGGAAAGGCTCATGACTCAAGGGACATTGGGTAGAGTACACAGAAGGGTCTCGCCCACTTCTGGGAAATAATTAGCCCTAAATTGGGCACTGTCCAGACCCTCCTAACAAATCTTAAAGCAAGACCTTAAAGAATCAAACTATTTCCAAGTAAATTGATTGCATCACAGAACAAAGCTCTAGAATATTTACAGGAATGCAAAAATATCCAGCACCCAACAAGGTAAAATTCACAATATTTAGCATTCAATCAAAAATTACCAGCCACACAAAAAAAGAAGGAAAATATGACTCATAATAAGGAGATCTTGACCCAGAACTGATACAAATATTAGAATTAGAAGACACGGATATTAAAAACAGTTATAATTGTATCCTGTGTGTTCCAAAAGTTAAGTAGAGACATGGAAGATATTTTAGAAGACCCCAAATACCATTTATAGAGATGAAAACTACAAGGTCTGAGATGAAAAATACATCCTTGGATGAGATTAATATTTTAGATATTGCCAGAGAAAGATTACTAAATGTGAAGACACAGCAATAGGGACTATCCAAAGTGAAACAGAGAGAAAAGGGAATTTCTAAAAATGAACAGAGCAACAGTGAGCTGTGAGATAACTTCAATCAACCCAACATACAGGTAAAATGAAGTCCCCTAAAGGAGAGAAGAGTGAAGAAAGGATAGGAAAAAAAATATTTGAAGAAATAATGGCAGAAAATTTTCAAACTTTCTTGAAAATTAATACCCCACAGATTCAAGAAGCTCAATGAACCTCAGTGGTATAAGGGACATGAAGAAAACCACATCAAGATAAATCATAATCAAATTGCTCAACACCAGTGATAGAGAGAAAATCTTAAAAGCAGCCAGAGAAAAAAGACAATACGTACAAAGATAAAGATAACAGCAAATTTCTCATCGGAAATAATGCAAGCGGGGGGCAACATCTTTGAAGTACTAAAAGAAAATAACACAATATATCCAGACTTTTATGCCCAGTGACAATATCTTTCAAAACCAAAGGCAAAATTAAGACATTTTCAGACACACAAAAGCAAAAAAGTCATCAGATACAAGAAGTGTTAAAGGAAGTCCTTTAAGCAGAAGGAAAATGATTCCAGATGGAAGTATGAATCTGCAAAAAGGAATGAAGGGCACCATAAATGGTAAACACATGGGTAAATGTATAAGATTTTTAAAAAATTATTATTTAAATCTCTTTAAAAGATAACTGTTCAAACAAAAGTAGTAATGATGAAATGTGGGGTTTAGTATATAAGTAAAGTTAAACATATGACAACAGCAGCACAAAAGTCAGGAGAGGAGGAATTAAAATATACTATTATAAGGATTCAATACTATAGCACTCACTGCAGTGTCACATTGCAATGGTTGATTAAAAACCGACCCAAACCCTACCTGGATTCTGCCATTGCCAGAAAGATCTATATGTGCCTCCTATGTGACTTGATTTTAAAGATGACATCAAATCTGAAAAGTGCTACAAGTGCAGTAACAAGCACATGTAAGAATAGTCAGGAGCCCTAATCATCAGACACACTTCTCAGGAGAAAAAGAATACTATTGGTCCTTGTCAGGAGTTTTTCTACATCCATATACATACATATTTGCAAAAACATTAGTGTGTACCATGTACCACTAGGTCAGGATGGTTTCGTAGCCAGGCATGTGAAGGTCAGTACAAGTCTGGCATTGGCTTGGACACCTCACTCAACTCTCAGAACCTCAGTTTCTTCATCTACAAAATGTGGGAGGTAGATGACTTCTAAGATCAATTTCTGTGATTTGGGTAATGCTAGAAAGACTAATACACTAGTTAAGCCTTAGATACTGACACACTAAGAAAATATGATGACAGATACTTTGGGCATCTGCTTGTCACAAAATATTCTCAAAGTAATCCCCAAAGAACGATTATTTTGAAGGATGGTCATTCTTACCCTCTCAAGTAGTCATTCTGAGCTGATTTTATGAAAACCAGCTGCCTACCAACTGCCAATTGCCCACCAATATTTTCCTTAGACAGAGTACAAATCATGATTCTTAACTATCTTCAAATCAGAAAGGTGAATTTTATCTTAATTCTCAATAAATAAAATATTAATATACACTTGTAAAACATACAATTTTAGGAATATTTCTCTGGAATTCCTAAAGCATTTCTGGAAGTCCTAAAGAAAATCCATCTATTTTAGAAAGAAAATTTCAAGGAATTATAGAAAATAGCATAAAATTATCAAGGAACACCCCAGACAACACTCTACCACCACCCTCAATAAGAAATTACTAATTTTCTATTGTAAGTACAGTCATCATACTTATGACAGTAGAGGAGAAAGGAAGAAAGTTACATCATAATTTATGAGTAGTTTTTAAAAGTATCTGAAGAAATAGAACCTTGCTTGCATTTAACTCATAAGTTATTGATTTGCAAAGAAATGTCAAATGGCCTGTTCTCTTTTTTGTTGTTGTTCCATAAAATGTCTAACTAGAAAAATGGCCTGTTTGAAACCGAAAAGAAGCAACTAAAAAGCTCTAGCACTAGAACTTTAAAAAAATGTGTTTTAACCTTTATTTACTTTATTGCTGGCTTTGAAAAATGTAATCCCTAAACCTTATTATTTCATATTATTTGGCCAGTTCACAAAGAATAATTAGACATTCTTCTCAAAGAATTTTTAAAAAATATTTCTTACTTAGAGAAACAGAAATAATTATTAGTTAGCTACCCTATAATGGACATTTTGAAACTAGAAGTACAGCACTGCTTTATGCAAATATGTGTTTTCCTTTAAAGCTTAAAGGGAAAAGGCTTCAAGTTTTTTCTCCAGCATTCCCAAAGATTAGCATGTAAATACAAACTAAATAGACCTGCAATTAGCTTTTCTAACAGCAAACAATGTATAGGGTAATTTTACATGAATCAATTAACAAAAATTATATATTTAACAACACTTATTGAATGCTTACTAGGTATAAGGCTATGTGCTGTGGGAGTTAAAAAGATGAATAGATAGAGCTTTCTAGGTCTACGAAAAGCCCTTTAATAGCATTAGTTTTGGGGATTTAACAAATGGGGAAAAAAAACCCTTAATGGTTATCAGTGCAGTGGAGACTCCCCAAGACATCTGAATGGTCACTTACAGGCAGCTGAAGGTTGAAGACTCAATATACCAGAGAGAACAGGCAATCCTAGGATTTAGCCACAAACCTAGGCAATAAAGTCAGACTGCCGCCTTCTAAAAAGACCCAGAAAAACACTTGGCAGTAAATACTCCAGCATTCTTCCAGAAGCAAATTAACAGAAATATTAAGTGTGTGGAAAAAGTAATGGTTGGGCTTGGAGGGGCAGGAAAGAGAGGAGGGAAAAGATTGTGAATTTTTATTTGTTTAAAGCAGAATTTCCACAGTAACATAAAAAAATAAAACACTGCCTTTGGATACTGACACATGGAAGCTCTCATTTGATTTGAGAAAACTGAGTTTTATGTTTATGTTTCTCTTAATCACCAATAGGGATTAATAATTTGGTCATGTTTTACTATTTGCCAGATAGTATTTATACACAGTGAACACAGCGCCTGAGTTAAGAATCCAAAGCATCCGATGGATGTATGATGCATTCAATTTCCTCTCAGAATATAAAAAAAAGTATAAACTGTCATTATCTAATGGTTACTAAACACCAGCAATGTACTAACTGCCAAAGTTAGACAAAGTTGAATTTGAAGGAAATTTTCTATTTGAATATTTATCCATTTCCTGAAAAACTAAGATCCAGTTAAATTCTCCTTGATCATTTTAGTTGCTGTATCTTTGAGGATACTAATTCTGTAACAACAATACCCCCTGATACTGCTGGCAACATTTGGTGAGGTTTTACTATGGACCAGAAGTGCACGGAATACTTGACATAACAACTAGTGAGTTAAGTCGTAATAGTGTGTCTATATTACAGATAAGGAAACCACTTTGGGCAAAGTACTTAATTTCTTTGTGCCTGAGTTTTCTCACCTTTAAAATGGAGTTAATAGGCTGGGCATGGAGGCTCACACCTGTAATCCCAGCACTTTGGGAGGCCGAGGAAGAAGGATCATCTGAGGCCAGGAGTTCAAGACCAGCCTGGGCAACATAGCAGGACCTTGTCTCTACAAAAAATTTAAAAATTAGCCAGGCATGGTAGTGCATGCCTGTAGTCCTAGCTACCTGGGAGGATGAGGCAGGAGGATCACTGTGGGCTCCCCCACAGCCCAGGAGTTGAAGGTTACAGTGATCTGTAACTGCTCCACTACACTCTAGCCTGGGCAACACAGCAACACCCAGTCTCAAAAATTAATAAATAAATAAAGAAATAATGTCTGAAGGGCTAGACTATTAAAAGATACATAACAAAGACCTTAAAATGCTCATATCCTTTCATCTAGCAATTCTAAGGAATAATCAGAGCTATAAAAGAAGATCTCTATACAAGGCCACTCATCAGATTATTCATAATACCAAAAAACTACCTAAATGTCCAACTAGAATTAAATAAAATATGGCATGTTCATAAAATGGAATATTCTGCATCTTTTAAAAATTAAGTTCAGCTATGTAAACTGATTAAGTTCAGATATGTAAATCTATGTAAAAAGATCAGTCATTGGCAAGGGTTAGGGGTGAGAGAGGAATGAACAGGCACAGCACAGAGGATTTTTAGGGCAGTGAAATTATTCTGTATGATACTACAATGGTGGGTAGATGTCATTATACATTTGTCCAAACTGATAAAATGTGCAATAGTGAGAGTGAACCCTAATGTAAACTGTGGACTTTGTGTGATAATGATGTATCAATGTAGGTTCCATTGTGACAAACGTACCACTCTGGCACAGGAAGTAGATCACGGGAGGCTGTACATGTGTCGGGGGCGGAAGTATATGGGAACTCTGTATTTTCTGCTCAATTTTGCTGTGAACCTAAAACTTCTCTAAAAAATAAAGTCTATATTTTAAAAAATTAAGTTTAGGAGAATAATGAATAACACAAGAAGTATTCACGATATACTACTGAGTAAAAGAAAGCAACTTGTAAAGAGTTAAAGGATATATCTAAATGTTAAAAGTTAGCTTCTAGAAATAGCATTATAGGTGGTTTTAAAATATACTTTTCTGTGTTTCTAAATTGTTCTACAATGAACTTGTATCTCTTTAAAAATCAGAAGAAATTTTAGGACATTCTTTTAAAATGTCACCAGTTTTCAAATCAAAGTTATTTTTAAAAGGCATATAAGTTAAATAGGAAAGGAGCAATGATTTACACGAATTGATACTTCTAACATCTCCAATAACCTGAAAAATCTCACAAATTACTGAAAATCCACGTGTTCATTCCTTCCTTCCTTCCACAAATATTTATTCAACACCCATCATGTGCCAGGTCATGCAAATACAGCAGCACCTAAGTGAGACATTAAAAATGGGGGAGATGAACAACAATAAATAAACACAAGAGGAAGGCTATGCTCCCAAATTGGGATGCACTGAGGAGTGACAAACACAATCCAGTGGAGTCAGGGAAGGTCTCTCCGACATTCAAACTGACATGGGAAAGGTGAAGAGGAGCCTGCCAAGCAAAGCAAGGGGGAAGAGTATTCTAAAGAGAGAAACAGAAACAAGTGCCAAGACCCTGAAGTGGGAATAAACCAGATTTATTTAAAGAACAGCAAAGAGGCTAGTGTGGCTGGTCACCAGTGAAAGTTGGGTCTTAACCATCTTGCATCTAAAATGCCTTGGTGGCCGGGTGCTATGGCTCATGCCTATAATCCCACACTTTAGGAGGCTGAGGCAGGAGGATCGCTTGAGGCCAGGAGTTTGCGACCAGCTTGGGTAACATATTGAGACCCCATCTCTACAAAAAAATTTTAAAAATTAGCCAGAAGTGGTGGTGTACACCTGTAGTCCCAGCTATTTGGGAGGCTGAAGTAGAAGGATCACTTGAGCCCAGGAGTTTGAGGCTGCAGTGAGCTATGATTGCGTCACTGCACTCCAGCCTGGTGATAGAGCAAGACCCTGTCTCTAAAATAAATAAATATGTAAATAAATAGCCTTGGTGAATAAAGCTGTACAAAGCCTCATCAGAAAACAAGTTACTAAACAATTGTTATCTAAAATTGGTTAAAAATCCATGCTTCAGTGCCAGACACACTGGGTTCAAATCCAGTTTGGCCACTTACTAGTGATGGATTTTGAGCTGATCACCTCCTCTCTGAACTTGACCTCGTCATCTATAAATTGGAATTAACAATAAGTACTGTGAGAGCAATGGCGAGGTGTTAAACTAGAGAATACCAGATAAGGACACAATAAAAAAAGAAAACTACATGGCTGGGCACAGTGGCTCACGCCTATAATCCTAGCACTTTGGGAGGCCAGTATGGGAGGATCACTTGAGGCCAGGAGTTTGAGACCAACCTGAGCAAAAGGGAGACCCTGCCTGGCACCTGTAATCCCAGCTTCTTGGGAGGCTGAGGCAGGCGGATCGCTCAAGCCCAAGAGTTTGAGGTTACAGTGAGCTATTATGACACCACTGCACTCTAGCCTGGGAGAGAAAGTCTTGCTCTGTCTCAAAAAAAAAAAAAAAGAAAAGTACAGGCAAATATCCCTGACAAACACAGATGCAAAAATCCTCAGCAAAATACTAGCAAACCGAATTCAACAGCACATTAAAAGAACCATTCACCATGATCAAGTGGGATTCATTCCATGGATACAAGGATGGTTCAACATATACAAATCAACAAATGTGATAAATCACATTAACAAAATGAAAGACAAAAGCCATGTGATCGTTTCAATAGATGCAGAAAAAGCATTTGACAAAATTCAACATCTCTTTATGATAAAAACTCTCAATAAATCAGGTACTGAAGGAATGTACCTCAACATAACAAAGGCCATATATGACAAACTCACCGCTAACAACATATTCAATGATGAAAAGTTGAAAGCTTTTCTTCTAAGATCTGAAACAAGCCAAGGATGCCCACATTCACCACTTCTATTAAGTAAAGCACTGGAAATCCTAGCCAGAGCAATTAGGCAATAGAAAGAAATAAAAAGCATTCAAATTGGAAAGGAAGAAGTTAAACTGTCTCTATTTGCAGAGGAGATGATCTTATATATAGAAAACCCTAAAGACTCCACCAAAAAACTGTTAGAACTAATAAAAAAATTCAGAAAAGTTGCAGGATACAAAATCAACATAAAAAAATCAGTAGCATTTCTATATACTAACGATGAACTATTTGAAAAAGAAATCAGGAAAAAAATCCCATTTATAACAGCTACCAAAAAGTAAAATACTTAGGAATAAATTAATCAAGGAGGTGAAAGAACTGTACAATGAAACATAAAAAACATTGATGAAAGAAATTGAAAAAGACACAAATAAATGGAAAGATACTCCATTCTCATGGACTGGAAGAATTAATATTGCTAGAGTGCCCATACTACCCAAAATGATCTACAAATTCAATGCAATCCCTACCAAAATACTAATGACATTCTCACAGAAATAGAAAAAAAATCCTAAAATTCATATAGAACCACAGAAGACCCCAAATAGCCAAAGCAATCATGAGCAAAGAACAAATCTGGAGACATTATACCATTTGATTTCACAATATACTACAAAGCTATAGTAACCAAAGCAGCATAGTACTGGCATTAAAAAAGACACAGACCAATGGAAGAGAACACAGAAATAAATCCATGCACTTACAGCCAACTGATTTTTGACAAAGGTGCCAAGAATACACAATGGACAAACGATAGTCTCTTAAGTAAATGGTGCTGGGAAAATTGGATATCCACATGCAGAAGAATGAAGCTAGACGCCTATCTCTCACTATATACAAAAATCAACGCAAAATGGATTATAGAGCTAAATGTAAGACCCAAACCAACTAAACAACCAGAAGAAAGCATAGGGGATATGCTTTGGCATTGATCTGGGCAAGGATTTTTTTGATAAGATCCCAAAAGCACAGGCAACAAAAGCAAATATAGACAAATGGGATTACATCAAACTAAAAAGCTTATGCACAGCAAAAGAAACAATGAACAGAGTAAAAAGACAACCTACAGAATGGTAGAAAATATTTGTAAACTATGCATCTGACAAGAGGTTAATATCCAGAATATGTAAGGAACTCAAACAACTCAGTAGCAAAAAACCAAAAAGCCAATTGAAAAATGGGCAAAGACCTGAATAGACATTTCTCAAAAGAAGATACACAAATGGACAAAAGATATATGAAAAAATGCTCAATGTCACTAATCATCAAGGAAATGCCAATCAAAACCACAATGAGATATCACTTCATACCTTTTAGAATGGCTATTACCAAAAAGACAAAAAATAACAAATGCTGGCATGGTTATGGAGAAAAAGGAACTCTTATACACTGCTGGTAGGAATGTAAACTACTACAGTCATTATGGAAACCAGTATGGAGGTTCCTCAAAAAATTGGGGAAAATAGAACCTACCCTATGATCCAGCAATCCCACTACTGAGTATATATCCAAAGGAAATGAAATCAGTATGTCAACGAGATATATGTACTCCCATGTTTATTGCAGCACTGTTCACAATAGTCAAGATATGGAATCCACCTAAGTGTCCATCAACAGATAAATGGATAAAGAAGATGTAGTTTACATGTATAATGTATTATTCAGCCACAAAAAAGAATGAAATCCTGTCATTAGCAGCAACATGGATGGACATTATGTTAAATGAAATAAGCCAGGCACAGAAAGACAAACACTGCATGATCTCACTCATATGTGGAATCTAAAGGAGTTGATCTCATAGAAGTAGAGAGTAGAACAGTGGTTACCAGAAGTGGGGAGGAGAAAGGGGAGGATAGGGAGAGGTCGGTTAACAGGTACAAAGTTACAGTTAGATAGGAGGAATAAGTCTGGTCGCACAGTATGTTGAATATGGTTAACAATATTGTACCGTGTATTTCAAAATAGCAAGAAGAGAGGCTTTTGAATGTTCTCACCATAATGAAAGGATAAATGTATGAGGTGATGGATATGCTAAATTCCCTAACTTGATTTTTACAAAATATATATGTATCAAAACATCACACTTTACAATTATTGTATGTCAATAAAAACAAAATAAACAAAGAAACCCCAAAACCCACAAATAGTGAAATAGTAGACCTTGAAAAAAAAACAGAGGATAATTATCTAAGATGCTTGGGAGAATGCTTGGCAGACAAAAAATGCCAAATAAATGGTAGCTGGTCTTAAAATACTCTTTTAAGGAATATTTTTAAAAGAACTCTAAGAAATTTCACTATATACAAATCACATCAATACAACAAACTATATCCTACCTGACCTAAAGAAATTCCACTAAATATTATTTTGTCAAGAAAAGCCAATGGGTCCCAACCAAATATCACTGGCCCAAGGAGGATGCAGGAATATTTTCCGTGGTCTTTCTTCAATCCTCACTGTCCTTGACATTTCTGCAATATTTGTGACAGTATATTCTCTTCCTAGAAATTCTTTCCTCTCTTGACTTGAAGACATAATTCTCAGTCTTTTGCCTATTGATCAAACTGATCTTTCTCTCCCTCAGATTTCTCTTTACCTAGTCTTCCTGTCCCCTAAAAATGTCATCAGTTCCTGAATTTCTATCCCTGGCCCTCTTAGCATAAAACCTCCTTGGATGCTTCCCAGCCTCTCGAGGTACTCACAGCACTAAATTACATTCTTGGAGCGACACTTACCTCATTACACTTCGTATTATGCTAAAGTGTCTCATCTTCCCTATTGGATGGGCAGGTTTTTGAGAGCAGGATCGACAGCTTAATCATCTTTCTCCCTTAAGATCTAACAATCTCTTGAACATAGTCATTGTTATAAGCAACTAAGTGGGTAAGCATATAAAATACTTTAAGAGGTTGTTAACATTAAAACTGATCCTTGAAAATACTGTTGACAATTTCCTTATCACTCTCAAATTAGCTTTTGATTTGTAACAAGGCATAAGAGATATTATGACTGTCTACTCATTTTACATAATAAGTTTCCAATTAATGAATATTAATATATCTAATTTTCAATTAACATGCTAAAAATAATAACTGCTAGCACTTACATAGCATTTACTAGGTGCCCTGTTCTAAGAAGTGTGTAACTCACTGTATCCTCCCAACAATCCTATGTGTTAGGTACCATTTTTATATTTCCTATTTTACAAATGAGGTTACTAAGGCAGAGGAGGGTTAAATGACTTACTTATTCAAGGTCACGCAGCTAGACAAAGCCAGGATTTGAGCCCAGGCAGCCTTAGCCCCCATCTGTACTTGAAACCCAAAGCCCTACCTAAGTAGACATTCACTACAAAAATCTAATTCTACATAAATATTTTGAACTCATATTTAAAATTTTTTACAGAAACTTGCTATTCATAAGTACTATTTTTTTCTGTAATATAAACAAACATATCTGTATCATCTACATTAACGTTCTGGCTAAAATAAACATGTACAATGTGGTAATGCATTTTATAATGTCAACTTTACTTGAAATATTACAATATTTTAAGTTACCTTATCCTATTTATGAATGCTAAAAGGTGTTACCAGTTTAACATGAAATCTTCTTGACTAATAATCCTGGGAAATTTATACTTCCGTATAGATTTAAAAATTTTTTTAAACTATGAATTTTCATTAATATGTAACAAAAATCACACTACTGCTATTTAGCACTAGGTGTCACAGAGGACAACCACAATAATGTTATAATCCTGCTGAAAATCATAATTTAATATATGATCTTAGGTTTTTAAAGGCTAGCCTTAATTTTTTACCACTAAAAAATAATCTCTACTATTACAAGTTCTGCTTAATTCTCAGATGTTGTTATACTTAAAGTTTTTAGGTTACTAAACCTAAGTACAGTGATGGAGAATCTACCATTAAAATGCAAAGTGCACTTTTAATGAACAGAATTCTTAAAATGTGATTAGCCACTGCTGGTAGGACTGATTTCTCAACAGTTAATTTTTAAAGAAAAACTGTTTCTGTCTTTGCCCGACCAAAAGTAAAAACATCCAAGAGAGTTCAAGAGTGAAGTCCTATTGACTTCAGCCATAAAAGTCACTTTCCCAAACTAGACATTTTTTTGTCTTTTTTAAGAGCATAAAACATATCTTAGACTCCAACAGGCTCATCCTCTGGCCTAGCACCTGCTGTTCCCTCTGCTGGGAGAGGAACTGCACCCAGATTTTCCTGGCATTCAGGCTCAGCTCAAATGTCTTCACCTAACAAGGCCTTGCCTGGATAGTCTACCTGAAGTCCACTGTTAGGGGTTGAATTATGTCCCCTCAAAAGGATATGTTGAAGTCCTAACCCTCAGTACCTCAGAATGTTACCTGATTGGAAAAGAGGGTTGTTGTATAGGTAATTGGTTAAAATGAGGTCATATTGGAGGAGGGTGGGCCCTTAATCCACAAGGACTGATGTCCTTATATGAGAAAGACACACAGACACAGAGACACAGGGAAGACGGGCCATGTGAAGAAGGAGGCAGAGATTGGAGTTAAGCTACCACAAGCCAAGGAATGCCCGGGGCTCTGGAAGAGGCAAGGAAGGATCTGCCTTGATTTTGGACTTCTAGCCTCCAGAACTGTGATAGAACATATTTTGGTTGTTTTAAGCCACCCAATTTGCAATACTTAGTTATGACAGCCCTAGCAAACTTATATATCCACCACTCCAACGACTGTGCTCCGCCCTACCAGCTACTTTTATTGTCCTCATAGTTCTTAACAGTATCTAAACCAACATTGTACTTTTATTGACTGTCTCCCTTCATTAGAATGTAGGCTCCATGAGAGTAGGGGCCTTTTCTGACCAGAGCACAGAGTCTGACACATAATAGGTCCTCAAAAAATATCTTGTCAAATAAATTAATGATCCCGAGAAATATGACAGGATTAAAGAATGCCAGGATGATAATTCATTTCCAATATCCTGAGCAAGTATAAATCCTCCTATAATCTAATAACTAAGTCCAATCCCTGGTTTATCCAGCACCAAGTGAGGCTTCATACCATCTTAGCTATCTGGACCTATCTGGAAAATGAACTCCTCAGCTAAAGAAAAATGGCTTCAGCAAAATGAAAGGCAAGAAACATTCTTTACTCACTACCTCAAAGATGGGTCTGAAATAAAATTATTTTTTGGGCCAATGTTTCCTATGTCAGGAGAGAAGACGTTGTGTGGAAGGGCAGCACGAACAGGTATCAGAAGCTTGATGGCTAAATGAGGGGGAAAAGATTTTTAAGAAAAAAAAGTCAGTTGAGAGTCAAAGGAGAAGAATTCTGGGGTTATTTGGTAAAGGAGCAGTTAGGCTTGCCCATCTCCACAGCCCTAAAGTCATCTATACTATAGGCATGAATAATAATGGACATTCTTAGTTTTGAGCCAATAACATCTTTTTTAGGGGGCTTTCTACTGTTAAGGTCTCTATGAGCAATTTTTAAAGTGAAGTATATAAAACATTTTTAAAAGATTTCCATTTTTTAAAAGAAGATTTAAAGTTCGGGAGGAGCGGAAGGTTCTTGTTTAATGTGGGTAAGTGTCACTTGTGGGTAACACTTGTTCCTCAGTGATGCCTGAAAAACAAGGAGCTGCAGAGCAGGGCATGCACTCTGAGGGAAGTGACCAAAGCCAACAGAGTGGAACCAAGGAGTTTGAAAAAAGGGACTGCCCCTAAAAAGGGAGCTTGTCCTCTGCTTGGGAAGGCAAAATATCCAACGAGGCCACCTAAGGAAGACCAAGTACCACAGGATACAGGAAGCCACGAGTTGTAGGGGAGATTGTGACTCCTGTGGGGTTTCGTGAATAAGGCGAGAAGGGGCTAGAAGCAAAGGGAGACAGAGACCTGGGTGTGGAGCTGTTAATAGCCAAGGGATAAGAGAAGAGAAAAGGCTGCCGTGTAGAGCGAGGGGAGGACAGCACCCTTTGAAGCAGCCAGAGATGGGCGGACCTTGGTGATGCTTATTTTACCCCAAACTGGCCAGAAATTGGGATTTTCTAAATAGACTTTCCACACATGATAAACCAATTTTCAAAGAACCATAATGTCTACTATTTAAGAAAAATTACCTAATGTAATAAAATTCTAATTCTAATATGATTTCCAAGTCACTTCTGAATCTTAAAGCACCACCAAGGGCGAGGGTGGGAACAGTATTAAATCAGTTACCACTGGACAAGTCTACAGAAAAAAAATGTAGTTATTTTAGCTTTCTGGTTATGTGGATTCTAGATAAATGGGAATTTAATGTAATGATTAATAATTATACTTTCTGTCTACATAGGACTTAATATTTCTCTAAGTGTTTTCACATACTAACGTGAAGTGTGATCACTCAAAGAATCACTGTTTTACCCTCTGTTACTCAATGAGGAAACAGGCTTTGACAGGTTTCTGACACAGGATTGGCTGCTCAAATGGGAAAGTTGAAAACGGAACCTGGGTATCTATGATACCTATGCCAGGGCTCTTCAATATATATACTGATTCTCTGAGAAGGGTATATTGTGATAAAAAGAGTCACTAGATAGCTGGCTATTTTCAGAGAGAAGTATTGAAAAAAGAAGTTGAATGTGTGGTAAGGAGAAAGGAGCAGTTTAGCACAATACTGTGCTCACAAGAATTTAATATATGCTACTGAATCTCTTAAGGAAATGTAGTTAAATGTTCATTCATGTAAGATTAAACCAGGTCCCAAAATTCCATTAGGAATTAGATACGCTAGTCAAGGATCAAATGCATCCTGAAATTTCAGCAGCCCTGGAAAGTTATAGAAAGGTCTTCCAGCTACTTCCACATGTCCTCCACAAAGCCAAGCGTTCAAAGGTCCTTCCAATGCTTCCTCTTCCGTGATATGGGCTTCTCTGACCTTCCCCCCTTCACCTCTTGTCCTCCTTTGCTCTTCAGATCACCGTGCTCTGACACCTAAAGCTTCTTGTGGCATGCTGCTACAAAGCTGCACCTATTCCTCCCAGTTTCCAAATAAACTTGTTTGAAAAAGAACATAACAACTAAAAATCAGAATTTCCATAGAGAAAGGTATGCATATTATCTATTTGATTCATTTATTAGGATACATATTTAATCCTAACTTCATGCCTAGAGGTTAAAAGAAAGAAATTGATGTAACATTTCCCCCTTATATATTTTGTCAGTGTCATTTCTGGTTTAAAATTACCAATTCTAAATGAAGGGCTATATCTATTAACTTTGAACAAATATGTATTAATGATGATAATTAAACTAATTTAATTTCTTTTTAGGAAACATTTTGTGGCATGATAGCCCTAATGGTCACCAAGCTTTTCCTTTTCTTCAGTATAACTCATAATTATTCATATTATTGCTTATTAAACTCCTATCACCATACAATTACTCTTCCCAAAGCTATGATATGCTAACCATTCAGCTGCTACATTTGCTTTCTCTTCTTACTATTCTATACCTTACTATTCAGTACCTTTTTGTGGGCTCTAGACAAAGGAAAGATGAAATAATTGCTCTTAAGAAAGCAGTTCTGGGCAACATAGCAAGACTCCATCCCTGTGAAAAATACAAAAATTATCCGGGCATGGTGGTGCACACCTGTAGACCCAGCTACTCAGGAGGCTGAGGCAGAAGGACTGCTTGAGCCCAGGAGTTCAGGGTTGCTGTGAGCTATGATGATGCCGCTGCACTCCAGCCTGGGCAACAAAACAAGACCCTACCTTTAATAGAAAACATGTGTCTTAAGAGGAAACTACCATAAAAGGCTTTGAAAGTTACTATAAAGATATTCCAAGGAATGGATATTTCAAGGGGTGAAGAGCATAACCTATCTAATTAACAAAAAGGGGATGGAAAAGATCAGTGATTCCCAGAACTGTGGGCACTTTAAAAAAATGCAGATTCCTGGACACCACACGAAATCTAAGGGTATCAGATGATCTCAATGCTGTGACATATAGAACAACATGTTTTCTACCTTAGCACTTTTAAAAATTTTTTAATTTTTAATTTTTATGGATATATAATAGGTGTACGTATTTCTGGGGTACACATGATATTTTGATACAAGCATACAATGTGTAATGACCAAATCTGGGTAATTGGGATATCTATCACCTCCAAACATTTATCAGTTCTTTGTGTTGGGAACATTCCAAATGTACTCTTCTAGTTATTTTGAAATATACAATAAATTATTGTTAACTACAGTCACCCTATTTGTGCTACCAAATGCCAGATCTTATTCCTTCTAACTGCATTTTTGCACCCATTAACCATCCCTTCTTTATCCTCCCTTCCCCTTCCCCTTCCCAGCCTCTGGTAACCACCATTCTATTTGCTACCTCTACAAGATCAATTTTTTTCAATGCCACCTATGAGGAAGAACACACAACATGTGTCTTTCTGTGCCAGCTTTGATGGTGTTGGAATGGCAATTAATACCATCTCCATTTCTCTGCTCTCCCAGCCTCGGGCTCCTGCCATCACTGTCCTCAATGTCTGTTCTACCTGAACTCTCGTCCACACCCTGGTCTTATTCAGTGTTCCTCGGGTCAGCCACCCAGTGAGACTAGTTAGCCTGCGGCACAGTGGCAAGGGGAGGACCACTACAGAGAACCAAGGTGTGCCAACTCTGTCTCAAATGGCAAATGCTTTTCAGTTTCCTTCCTCTTTGAACTTCAGCCTGTCAGGGTAGCAGTGAGAATGATTCTTTATGGCAATTATCATGTTCTTCTATCAACATAGAACGGGCCCCAAAGTTGCAAAGGAATTCTATTGGCTACAACTAATCAACATTCTTGACCAGCACAAATAATCCTCAAGAAATTTAAAAATTACTATCTTGGTTTGAATAGATAATATGTTCACATCTAAAAATTCAAAGGTAAGGGTGGGTGCAGGGGCTCATGCCTGTAATCCTAGCACTCTGGGAGGCCGAAGCAGGAGGATCACTTGAGCTCAGGAGTTGGAGACCAGCCTGAGCAAAAGCCAGGCCCCGTTTCTAGTAAAAATAGAAAAATTAGCTGGGCATAGTGGTATGCCCCTGTAGTCTCAGCTACTCGGGAGGCTGAGGCAGGAGGATCGCTTGAGTCCAGGAGTTTGAGGTTGCAGTGAGCTACAATGATGCCACTGCACTCTACCCAGGGTGACAGAGTGAGGCTCTGTCATAAATAAATAAATGAACTCAAAGGCAGTAAGGAGTGTACAGTAAGAAAATAAGTGTCTCTCCCATCCCCACCTCAACCACCTAGTTTTCTTCCCCAGAGGCAATCATTGTTAGCAGTTTCTTGTGTAACCTTCCAGAGACAGTCTTTACAATTACAAGCATAAACACATGCATGTATTCATATTTAGAGCAAACAGCCATGTACTACTCTGCACTTTATTTGTTTCCTTATCATATTAATATCTTAGAGATCATTCCATATTAGCAAATACAGAGTGGTCTCATTCTTTTTAACAGCTACCTGGTTTTGTTTTTGTGCCTAATTTATTTAACCAATCCTATATTAATAGGTACGTAGTTCTTTTTAGATTTTTTGCAATTAGACAATGCTGCAATGAATGTCTTTGTGCAAATTCATTTTGCAAAGTACAAGTATATCTTAGAAAAATTTCTTACAGTTCCTGAGGTGAGAAGGTAGGTAAATTTTTAATTGTGGTAGATATTGTCAAATTGCTGTCCATAGACGCCATACCATTTTGTACCCCTATCAGCAATGTATGAGCCTGCCGTTTTCCCAAGCCTTGCCACCATGAGGCATTAACAAACGTAACAATTTTTACCAACCTAATAGGTTAAGGAGTTTAAAATTGCATTTGTCTTATCATGAAGTAAGCATAATTTAATATTTCTAAGTGCCATTTGTAATTCTTTTTCTGTGAATTATTTGTTCACTTCCTTTGCCCCTTTTCTATTAGATCATCAGCCACTTTTCTTATCAATATATAGGAGCTCTTTGGATATTAAGGATGTTGTAAATAGTTTCTCCCCAGTGTGGTGATGTTGCACATGCTATCTTCTCGTAAATGGAGTTTAATTTATCAGTCTTTTATCTTGTGCCTGTGTATTCTTCAAGATGTTTAAAGGCTTTCTTCTTTCAAGTGTAGAGACAGACATCTTCCCTAATGTCCGATCTCCATAAGGCTTCAGATTCCCACTTTTATTTCCTCTGTTGGCACTTTTTGAAATGAGACTCAAAGACGGACTGGGATTTGCTGACCTTCCTCTGCCAGTATCCCAAGTGCTTACAGATTTTGCTCTGACCTTCCCCCTGGCTTTCTTCCCGGAGTTTCATGTGAACCCTACATTTGTTTGGCCTACCTTCGAGAGTATATGTTCTTGGTAGTTCTTATTTCAATTTGAAGTCTATTGAGATCAAAAAGAATCTCATTAATGTCTTTTCAAAATCAACGTGCCATTCAAACTGTGCTACTTTTTCTATTCTAGGGAAATTATACAACAAAAACTGTTCAGATCTTTTGCCTGATGGAGTGAGAATATGCAAAAGCTTGTCTAGCTGCTACAGATAAACAGAAAGCA
The DNA here is from genome assembly GCA_023783475.1 of Daubentonia madagascariensis. Lineage (NCBI taxonomy): Eukaryota > Metazoa > Chordata > Mammalia > Primates > Daubentoniidae > Daubentonia > Daubentonia madagascariensis. The sequence continues at coordinate 30,468,341 of JAKFHU010002088.1, forward strand.
AAATGTTATCATAATTTAAAATTAAATCAGACTTCAACTTTATCTCCAGAAATGACATGTAACAAAACTTTTTTTTAATTTGAATGTTCTTTTAGATACTTTATTCTGCAAACTTTAGCAGCTGATCACAGTTTGTCACAGTGGCAACACTGTATTACGTATAAAAAACATCAACGTAACATCTTCAAAGTTATGAAAAAACTTAGGCTCTGGCTTAGGACATGGAAATAAAGCTATTGCTAGAAATTGAGGCCAGGATTATTTTAGGTTTGACCTTTGGAAAAAAAATACTAAAAATATACTGCCGTTGTTCTTCTTTCTACTTTCCCTCTTTCCAAAAGGTGGACAGGTCTATCTCAAGAACTACAGAAAGAACTGCCTGGATAAGATGCAAGATACAAAAGTAAAAGTTAAGGTTCTATTTCTGACCCAGTTCCCTTTATGCTTTGATTTTCTCTTATATTAGCATATAGAAAGAGAATGACAAAGGAAAAGCGATAAAGAAACATCTAACACAAGGTAATTTAATTTTTCTCTATCCTTTCCTGTCCACTGAGTTAAAAGAAAAGCTACAGGTGTCAAAATAGCAAAAACCAAAAAATGTTAAATATATATACTTAAAATATATATGTGTATATATATACATATATGTGTGTGTGATATATATAGATAAAATGGCACTTTCTACTCTAGCCACTCAAGAAGGAGAATAATAGAAAGGAGGCTTAAAATCCCACTGTAGAATTTGAAATTGGCCTATTTTCTTATTCACCTACCCATAATTTAGGGAAGAGCTTTGTGTCCTGTGACCTCAACAGAAATAAAATATTTGGCACGTTCTCTCTTAACCATATCTGCACAAAGGGCTTGCGCTCCACCAGGCAGGTTTTTGGGCCTCAGTTTTCCCACCTAGAAAATGGGAGAGGTTGTAATAGAGGATTTTTAGACCCTCTTCAGCCTTAATATCCTATGAATCAAATGTAAAGGTCATTCAAGCAACAGCCCATCAAGCAAATATGTGTATTTCCAATGTCTAGGTATTTACTTCATATATATATAAAGTGACATACAGTTTTTCTTAAACAGGAAAAGGTAATCCATCACCTTTAAAGGAGAAGATAATCTGGGGGTATTAATCATGAATTCTTTGTACTCAATCTCATATACTGGGAAACACATTCAAATGACCATCTACCAATATTTTGTTCACTGAAACTTATTTTTACTTACTTAAACTTATTTACTTGTTTGAATTTAAGTTTAAGAGTTAAATTACATACTTAATGCTCTCTCTAATCCAGTCATCCCTTAAGTAATCCTGGATGTTAAGCTCCTTGGGTTTGGCCTCCTTCTTGGCTCTGCCTTTTGTCAGCTTCTATAGATTTTCTGAGACATTGGCCCTGTCAGACAGAATTCCCTCATGCAGTAAAAAAAAAAAAAAAAAATTAGTTTTTACTTTCCAGTAATCTGCCAAATAACTCTCAGAAGGAATCATTGGACTTTCTGTTCCCTATAATTCACCACTTCATTAACATAATCCTTACAATTTACAGATATTTAACATTTTATTATGATTTATTTTAACATAAAAACTAGACTAATACACAAGGTAAGTGAACACAAACTCAGAAGAGAATGGCTTCATCTAACCCACCAGGAACTTCCTCTTGAGATCATCATGACCCAATATACTCAATTCCCTATAATACTTAAGTTGGATCTTTTAATAACAATTCATCTTGGACTGTTTTATACTTTTCCCTTTAAAAATCAATTCACCACTAAGTCATATTGCATTTCTAACAAAGCTGAAGTCACCCATCCAACTATCCCTTCCCTAATCTCTGTCTTGCTCCTATTTGATAACATTTAAGTGTCTTCATGACAAGAGGACTTACCTTGAGTTTAAAGCCTTCTCTGCTTTAAAAAAACAAAACAAAACAAAACAATAAAATAGAACTACATTTAAAGTAACTGTTCTTTGCAAGGGCTGCATTTTTTTTTCTATAGCACTTTAAACTTAAGGAGGTCTAAACATAAATCTGGAAAAAGTTTAGGGAACAAATGAAAAAATAGCTACTTCATGCAAATTCCAAAACCAAAGCCAGATCTACCCCACACACATGCATACATATTCAATAGTGACTTGTTTTTGGTAGATTCTGTTTTAGGTAGACCCTTGAGGGCAGACATGTTTATTACCCAGCACTTAACATGGTGTTCGGCACATGCTAGGTGTTCAATAGATGCTGGCTATATGAAAAAGAAAGGCACTTGATGTGCCCATGTCACCTTCACAGTAGACCCATGGACAATGGTCTCCTCTCTGTGAAAGACATCAGACAGGGTTTAGTAATCAAATGAACAGATACAAAGTTCATGAAAAGTCAGAACTACCAATTTGAGTAATTTTAGTTTATTGTCTTAACCAAAGCTGCTACGTCCATTCTAGATTTCAAATCATTAAACACTTTACATCTATTTAGGGAATGTAAGAAGTGTGTAGCTGAAGCAGAGAATGTAGATAATCAGCCCTAAATAACAGATGCTATAGGCTCCTTTACTATTAGCAAGATGTTCTCCAAATTACTATGCCAGGGAAAGGGAATTAAAGTCTACAGGGTGTGCAAAAGTGTCCATACAAAGGAAAAATTTTGTAAAATTTTGTAATGAATATTTTGTAAATAAAGGTGCATGTAGCTACAATTTCCCATTTTCCCTATGTATGGTGACTTTTGGCACATGCTGTATATTCTGTTGGAGAGAACTACATAGCCACCACTTATTATATCAGCTGATGCAAAATCAGTAAGAAAATAAAGTTAGAGATAATGCAAACATGTCAAGAAACATAAGCAAAGTTAGAAGAAAATTTTAGAATATAAGCAAATACTGAAAACCTATCACAATATTTACAAAATAAATAACCAGCTAAAATAATATTGAATCAAAATAACACTATATATTCTTCTAGAATAGCCTTAGAAATAAAAAGCCTTCTTTCCTTGTCCTCACAGAAGAGCACAAACAACTCTTCATGAAAATGAGCAGAACTTAAAGGGTTGCAAACCCTTTATCTTTTTCAAGGGGGTGTATGTGAGAGGATATAAATGCATGTGCCATTACCTTGACACATCCATGGGGAACAGGATGAAAGTAAACATTATCCCTAAAGGTTCTAGTCCCTCAATCATAGCTTGTTCCCTGCACGCACGTGAGGTGGGTATTACCACCTTCATTTTAGATGTGCAATAAATGAGGATCAGAGGTCCCCCCACAATCACACACAAGCAGTAGCTGTCAAGGAGGATTTGATTCCCACCCCTGTGATTTACAGCACTCTTTCAACTCCATAAGCCCTACCTCACTGTCAGTGCTGCAACATCTTACCGCCTTAACTCAGATATTAACTGACTCGTTTACCTTAGTAAATAACAAATAATACAAATGAATTATATGTAATCTTCCCTCTCCCATACTGTTCCATACTCACGCAGATACATCATTAGAGGGTTGCACTCACGCTTCAATGAGCGTCCTAACTGCTCACCAACTCCAAGCCCACGTTTTCAAACGTAAGCTTGGATTTCTATTACTGCGTACTTGACGTGCCTAAACCACACTAAAAGCTTCCACAGCAGCTTCCCTATTTCTGTTAGTTATAGTCAAACATCTTTGACTCTTTCTTCTCTTCCTCCTCTTCTTATCTAGGACCATAATCCTTGGATTCTTCTCCAGTGCATTTTTATTTGATTTGATTTTTTTCATTTTTTTGAGACAGTCTCACTGTGTCACCTGGGCTAGAGTGCAGTGGCGTCATCATAGCTCACCGCAGCCTCAAACTCCTGGGCTCCAGCGATCCTCCGGCCTCAGCCTCCCGAGAAGCTGGGACTACAGGCATGTGCCACCACGCCCGGCTAATTTTTATATTTTTTGTAGCGATGGGGCTCTCACTCTTGCTCAAGCTGGTCTCAAACTCCTGGCCTCAAGCACTCCTCCCGCCTTGACTTCCCAGAGTGCTAGGATTACAGGCGTGAGCCACCGCGCCCGGCCCCAGTGTGTTTTTAAACCCATTCTTTCCTTTTAGTTTTCTCCAAACTTGAGAAGTCTCATCTCAGCCAGCTGCCTCCTAACTAGGGGGACTGCCTTGGGTCTCTTTCTCTGCCCCCAACCCATCAGTTCCCTACACTTATTTTATAAACATTTTGAGTGGTTCACTGTTAGAAAATTTCCCACAGATTCCTCCACTTCTGTCCCTATCATTTCCTCAGTCAGAGATAGCCTCCCTCTTCTCAGCATGGCCACTTCCTGCTCATCTCTTCCATGAACTCTTGGCAACTCATGCCTATACACAGAGACTCTTTCCTCACCCTTCAACTAGTATGTTGTGGGTCTTTTGGTACAGGCACCTGTTGTCTTGTGACAACTCTATTGTCCGTATTTTCTTTTTCCTTAAAACTTTAAAATTAGCATCACTAGTCCATGCATGGTCCTCTTTCTTTTTTTTTTAATACAGTAGTCCCCCCTTATCCATGGTTTGAGTCACCCTTGGTCAACCATGGTCTGAAAATAGGTGAGTACAATACAATATTTTGAAAGAGAAAGAGAGAGAGAGAGAGACTATATTCACATAACTTTTATTACAGTATCTTGTTATAATTGTTCTATTTTATTATTAGTTATAGTCATCAATCTCTTACTGTGCCTAATTTATAAATTAAACTTTATTATAGGAATGTATGTATATGCAAAAAGTATATATAGGGTTTGGTACTATCCATGGTTTCAAGAATCCACTGGGGTACATGGAACATATTCCCTTCAGATAAGGGGAGAAAACTGTATGATGATCATCTATGAACTTCCCACCAAACCCAGCACTAGGTCATTACCAATAACTTTCACCTGTGTGCTCCTCTCCATGCCACCCTCCTGGTTCACCCAAAAGATAACTGCCATCTGAAATTTTATGTTCATCATTCTCTTGCTTTTTAAAAAAAATTTGTATTTTGACACATACATGTATGCAAAAAAATGTATGTTATATGTGTTTGCTTACTTCCCTGGCTTGTATAAATTAGTACAACCATTTTGGAATATTAATTTGGCAATACCTAGTAAGTTGAATACTCACATAACTTACGAACCAGCAATTTTATTCCTTGTTATTTACCCAAGAGAAACACTTGCACATGTGCCCCAGGAAACATGAATGATCAAAGCAACACTGTTTGCAATATTTTTTTAAATGAAAAAAAAAAATGGTCACTGGAAGAATAGAGAAACATATTGTGTTATAGGACACATAATGGAATATCATACTGCAGTAAAAGTTAATGAACTACAACTGCATAAATATGAATGAACCTCAGAAATACAATGTTGAGTGAAAAAAAAAAGTCCCAGAAGTGAATATACAGTATGAGACCCTTTTTTCCCCAAAAGAATAATACATAAAATAATAAATAAAAAGATGTTTTAAAACTTTTTAAAAAGTATAATTATTACTTAACCTTTGCAGTAAAAAAATATATATATATCTTTTTTGAGGACTTATACCTTATCTTTCCAAACTAAATTTTGTCCCTAGTCCAACAGTTTCCATGAGTAAAGTCACATGAAACTTTTATCTACTTATGCATTTTACCTAATTCTATATCTGCAGAGGTACTACAGACCTCCAACCACAAACATTTCACCTTGGAAGAAATTTACCCTTCTTCTTTAAGTAAAATTAACATAAGATTAAAGCAATCTAGGAATTAAAAAACTTACATATTATGCAATCCTGTAAAGTCCAACAGAGCTACGTCGTACTAAAGCCAAGAGGCAACTGATAAATCATCATAATTTGAAACTGAGGTATTCCCAAAGGTAATCTATCCACTGAATGTATAATTGAGTTATCAATATCACAACTGAAATACAAGGAAATACAAGCAAAACAGGATTTTTAGGCTTTCTAAAAGCAAAGTTTTTAATTTCAAAATATTTTGTTTTTACCTTGAGAAAACAATTATTTTTAGGGGAAAATCTATGAAATCCAGCTGCAAAAGAATAATAAGAATAATATTCTGCCAATCAATGCCTTCCTTGTAACCCAATGAGGGCTATGCATATTCTCTGTAGGTGATTATAGCTGAGTTACACTGCAGCTTCCCTTCGACCTTGGAAACCCTGCTCACTCTCAGAGTTACTGCGAGGTCTTCTGTTTCACTTATTATTAGTCTTTGTATCTGCAATGCTGTAACATTCGATAGGAATATCAAGATTGTGAGCTTGCAGTACCCAAAACTGTAGAAATGCTTCCAAAAAACAAAGTGCGGGGATGGACGAAGGGGAAAAAAAAAGAGAGGAAAACAAAGTTAATAGTATTAAGATGGGAAATTTCTTAATTTTACCTGTGAAGACTGCATTCATTAATCTGCTCCGTGATATATATATAGCTACCATTAACATGCAATTTTTAAAAGTAAGAAAAGATGTCCAAGAAAAATTATTATTGTTCTGAAAATAATCTTAACTGAATATAACACAAAATTCGCTAAACTTAGCCCAGCAATTTTAAAATGGAAATTCTTACAGAGAAAAATCCTTACAGGACTTTGTGTCCGGAAGAGAGAAATAATCTGGCTACCCAGTGGGTTCACTTAGTTTCGTGTCATTTGCTTCATGTCCATTATGTAATGCTTTCCCCAGCTTTAGGTCTCTGTGTTTAAGCAACCGTTCAGGTATATCACAAAACTGCCACAAAATCAGAATCGGGCTATAACTTTCAAAAAACAGCTTAAAAGGTGTCTTGCAGATGTGTCTATATACAGTAGAGGCCTTAAAAAAAAAAAAATCTGCTGGTGTCATTACTTCTTCTCGGCTTCCTCCCCAGGTCTCCCACCCCCTCCTCCCCCAGCATCCCAGGCGACACGATCTGCGGGCAGCTCCCGGTTCGCTGCAGGGGAAGCACGTCTTGACTGCAATGCAAACCCTGTCCCGGTCTGAACCAGGGAAGGCAGACTCAGCCCTGGCCGGGGGTGTGGACGAAGGCTGCAGGGAGGGCTGCAGGGCGCCAGCAGGGGGTGGGCAGGGGTGCCCCGCGAGGGCAGTCCGCAGAGCACGCGCACAATAAAACCCAATGCACAACTTCCCCAGCCGCTCCTCTCGGCTCCCCGGATTCCCTGAAAGGTGCGGCGTAGGCGGTAGCCAGCGCGGGCGCGGGCGCTCTCACCCGCGCCGGTTCGGTTTTCCGCTGACAATTACATCAGTCCTTCTCCCTGCCCCAGCTTCCATCCCCAGCCAGCCTGCGGGGAGCAGGGGCGCCGGGTGGCGCTGGGGAATGCGGGCGCGAGTGCCAGGCTGCCGGAATTCCCGGGCAACGAGGGGGAGGGAAGGCGGCGAGCGAGGACCGTGACACAGACGCCCCTTCCCACCCGGCCGCGGAATCGACTGACACCGCCGCCCCACTTCCCGGCCGCCCGCGCTATCCGGCCGAGGGAGCCTCGGGGGGGCCGGCGATGCCTTCGGGGCCCAAAGCTGCGGCTGCCCACCCGCGCGTCCCTCCGGGTCCTCGGCCCGCCGGACGCGCACAATGCCCCCGGGCCGCGGTGCGGACACCGCTGTGTCCGCCCCAGGCATCCCCTCTGCACCTACCGGGAGGGCGAGCAGCGAACCCGGAGATTCTGCGGTGGCTGCGGCGGGAGGCGGGAGGCGGGAGCCGGCCCGGGCAGGCGGACAGGCGCGCGAGCCGACCGAGGAGCGGAGGCACGGGCGCCGCCTGCACCGAGCCGCGATCTCCGGCACCGACAGCGGTGGTGGCGGCGGTGCTGCGCCTCCAGTGGGCCGCCGCGCCGCAGCCCCTCCTCTCCCACGGGCGGGGCGCGCTGGCGGGGCGGCGCTCCGAGCTCCCCGCCCCTGGCTCCTGCTAGTCCGCGGGGTGGAGCGGAGCCGCGAGCGACCGGCGCTCCCGCTGCGCACCCACCCTGCCGGGCGCCCCCCTGCGCCGCCCGACGAGCGGAGACCCGGCGCACTGCGCCCCAGTCACGCGGGCCCCAGAGCGTGGGCTCGCCCCCGTGGGAACCCCTGGTGTGCGGGGATCTCCCGCCGTGGAAACCCTGAGCGGGCATTAGCGGGCCTGGGCGCCCTAGAGGCGCCCCTGCCCGCGCAATCCAGCGGAGGTGGGCCAGCCGGGCTCCAAAGGGTGGCCCCGAGTGGCTCCAGCGCTCGGGCCGGGGAGCGCAGCGGCCGGGAGCACCGTGGGAGACCGGAATCAGAAGGGAACTGCTGCCTGGCGGCCTCCCCTAGGCACTGCCAAGCCCCTGTCCCTGGACGCCCTTTGGGGCCGTCATTCAATAAATACACACGGCTGTGTGTGCCTGTTCTCAGTCCCTGACGGTCACTCGGGAGTAAAAACTTCTCAGGCCCAGAGAAACACTTGGGTTCTGTGAAAGGAAGCGCCAGTTGCTTCAAGCCCCTGGCAAAGCTCAGCAAAGTCGGTCCCACCTCACTTCAACCCTTCCCACTCCCTTAAACCCTTCCATGCTTAAAACCATTCCCGGCCTGTGTGCGAGAGCATATTAACTAAAAGGCAAATTTGCTGGGAGGGAGCGGGTAATTTAAATATTTGTACAGACGTTTCTTCCGTAAGCAGGTGACTGAGGAAATGTCAGTATTTCAAGACATTTCTGTCATCACCATCTTCAGGGGAAAAAGTCCAGAGAACATTGCCTGGGCCTAACGGGAACTATGACAGAGCAGTGCCGGCTTGCTTTGTGGGCTCTTCTGGGGGTCTGGACTGGATGAGTGGGGGAGGAGTGCCTTCAAAAATTCAAGCTATTGCTACCCGCTGAGGCAACTCTGATGGCCTTTCACTGTTCCCTGCACTGATAAAATCCTTATTCGCTATGAAACACAGTCAGCTTCTGCACTCATTTTCACATGCAGTTTCTCTTGAATCTCCAGTCTCACCTTTTGGATTAGCTTCTTCCATTTTGACTGGCAACGTCGTTGTGTCACAAAATAACGGATGCTGGACCCTGTGACTTACTGGGGTCTCTCCACAACTCTTTCCCTGTGAAGACAGGCTCCTCAAGGGAACAATTCACTGACCTTCACTTGATCATAGCCACCTTTTTACCCCTCCTTCCATCTGAGTTCCACTGACAGAAACTCTACTGAAACCGCTTTCTCACTTAAAAGAAAAAAAAAAGCCAAACCCATATATTAAAAATATGCAAAAGTGTGAAAGGAAGTGAGAGAGAGTACACACAGTATACAGAGTCTTTAACCTGAAGAAGTAGTTCTCAAAAATTTTCACTGAACCCCTAATAGCAGAGAACCATAAACCACGGGTGAAGAGGAGGGAACTACCGCAACCTAAATCTCGTGTTTTATCTCAAGAACACTTGCACACTTTTCGCTCAATCCCATAGTACCTGTGTGTGTGTGTTATTACTTTAAAAAATGGTTTTAAACACCTGGGGGGTGAGGAAAAAGTCTCCTACCTGTCTCATCGATCAAGGATCAAGTAAGATGTAATGGCACTACACCCATCCACCTGGGGAAATGGGTGGATTAAAGAGAGCTGAATGTGCAGAGCTACAGATCAAGGCAGTTTCTTTACTCTGCACATCATAATATTTTGAAAACTCAGACTGGCACAGATATGTAAACATGAATAACAGGCTTTTCACTGCATTTTGAGCTATGGCAGGGTTATTGCTCAGAAAAGTGCCAGAGAGCAATGTTTTCATTAAGTATGTTTTCTTGCTGAGAGTTTAAGTCACAAGTCATATGTTGACTAAAAGGATCTCTGCTCTCCTGATCCATCCCTTTTATCTCAGAGAAATACTTGTTCGTGGACTTTTTTGGTAAAGAAAAATAATGATGTTCTTAAAATACCATTAATGCTATAATTCCACCACATACAAATGAACTGAGCTTCACATGAATCATAGTCCCCACCATCCGTTCATCCAGCTCACAGTCCATTTTCATTGCAAGTTTTTTAATGGGTACTATTTTAGCTGGGGTTTCTTAGGAAGGCTGAAGTGCTAATGCTTCATTGACAGGTGCAAACCCAGGGCATCAAGAGTAGAGAAAAGGGGAAGTGAGACAGGGAAGAGTAGGAAACAAACACATAGTGACATGTTACCAACCTGGCCTGTGCTTCATGAACCTGAACAGACACAGCCAATTGCTTGGCCGTGTGAAGTGTCTGTGGACAGGATCTATGGAAGACTGTGCCCAAGAATAGTCTATCGAAGAGAGGACCAAGGAAGAAATTTACCTGCAAGCTACCTCCCGTCTCCTATTGGTAAAAATTTACCCTACTGGTTGTTAGTTCCCCAGCTTCCAGGATGAGTCATCTGACCCCTTTGGCAGGTCCTAGAGAAACAAATCCCGTGTTCTGCAGCCAAGGTATGGTACTTGTGCTGGATTGTTCCATAGCCACATTGGTTATGCTGGAAACTATGTTTCCTCAAATCCCCTTCCCTGGATGTTATAGGTCTGTGTTTGTCCAGATGGACAAAATTGAAGTTGCGTAAGATTAGGAGGCAAAAGTAAAGCAGCAGCCATTACATTCTGAAAGTCCTCATTGGTTAGAAGTGGCAGAAGACAAATGCCATTTCTACCCAATGAGATGAGATGCAATAGAGTTCCTGTTTGTTCTCACTCTTCCCTTCTCTGCACTCTCCTCTGATGAATAACTGACCACAGGCCTAGCTAACAGACTCTTCACAGAGACTCACAGAGGCAGGGGTCGCAAAGACCCAACAACCTTCTGCAGATTTCTACACCAGCCCTCTCTTGGGTGCTCTCACTAAAGCAGCTGGATGTGTCCAGTATCCAGATTTCCCTTCAAGCTTGGACGCTTTTGCCTGAATCAGGGCTGGTCTCTGATCCTTCCCCCCTTTTCAGACTTTTACTTCTCCAGCTTCTCCCACAGATGTGAAGATCTAATTCCGATAATAAATTCCTTATTCAACACACTCATAAAGGTTCTGCTTCCCCGATGGAACCCTGTCTGCCAGGAGCTTAGGCTTGATCTACTTCAGGAGGCCTACACTGGGGCAAGGCAAAGAGCTCAAAAACCTGGAGAAATGTGAGGCCAAAAGGCTCTGAGGAGGTACTTTACCTGTGCTTTATTCAAGCAGCAAAAATATTCATAGTTTTGCTTTGTATTTGTTCATGGAGAGTGTCAGCTTTGGAAATATTTTTATTATTACCAAATTAACCTACGTTGGTGAATCACTTTCATATCATCAAAATGAACAATGACTTATTTACCTTTTTTGAGACATCACTTTAGTTCTTTGATTGGAAAACAATAGATGAAAACTCGGTTGGAAAACCTGACCAGAACCTTTCCCCAGCGATAGCATCCTATCTGAGTTTCCCATTTTGTTACAAATTTGAACATAAGGATGAGCTTTCCCTTCATAATTTACTTTTTGTAAAGTAGATTTTTTTTTACAAATTTACCATTTTTACCATACCAAAGGAACACAGTGAGAAAACCAAATGGCAAACCCTTTGAAACAATGATTTCTTGAAAGAAGGATGCAATATTCCCTAGTGCTCTGAGGTGTGAGAGGCCTTGATCTACCCTTACCTGCAGACTGTTTGTCAGATTTGGTGCTGCCTTTGAATATGTGCATCCATTTTTTTCCCCAGTTAATACAATACTCCCTAAAAATCACATATATTGTTGAAATTTTTCTTACCAAGAATATTGCCATCAAGAACTCCTGGGTAAGCATCCAGCAAGCTCAGAAGTCTCAGCTCCAGTTAGTCCAATAGGCTTTATTCACACACTCTCATAATCTGCCCAGATGACTTACTGATCCAGCCCAGAGAATACTGTTGTATCCACTTCGGAGTGAACCTTTCATTCAGAGTGTTTATCAAAGTGCCTAAAAGGACAGGGAATTGGGATTTTGTTGAGCTTATATGGACAGGTTAACCCCTTATGGGGCGGGGTGGGTATCTGCTTCATTTATTTAATTCAATAAATACTTTTTGAGTGCCTGCTATGTATTAGGCATTATTCTAGGTGCTTGAGATATTATGAGTAAGCAAAACAAAGACCATGCCCTCAATGGAGCTTACATTCTAGCAGAGGGAGATAGACAATAAACGATAGACCTCACATATGTGTAAAGTACACAGTATATTAGAAACTCATGGTGATATGGAAAATTTTTTAAAAGTTGAGCATGTTAAGAGAGAAGAGGGTTACCAAGTTGCAGTATTAGATAATGTGGCCAATCTGGTCCTCATTAAGAAGATGACACTTGAGCAAAGACTTAGAAGAGATGAGGGAGTGAAGCAGATACACAGAAATGGGAGGTCCCCATTCCAGTGAAAGACACCAGCCACCACAAGGCGTGTGGAGTGAGCATGCCTGGTACTCTGGGAGGGGCAAGGACCAGAGCCCCTGAAACAGATGGCCTGAGGGAGTGAGGAAATGGGGCCCAATCATGGAGGGCCTATAGGTCATTGTGAGGACTTTGACTTTTTCTCTGAGTGAGAAGGGGATCGATCATAAGAGTCCACGTAGAGGAGTGAAGTTAATTTGACTCAGGTTTTACAAGAGCAACTCTGGCTGCTGTCTTGAGAATAGTCTCAATGTGGGCAAGGCTGAAAGCAGGGAGGGGGCCACGGCTGTCATCCTGGTTAGTGATAAAGGTGTCTCAGAACCAGCCGGTAGAGTGGGGGTGATAAGAACAGGTAGAATTTAACCATCCTTTTCTTGGGGTTGCGCTACTGTCCAGTGAGCACCTAGTGAGGGCAGTACTGCTAACGCCTCCACAACACACCTGCTCAGCTAGAGCTTTGCTTTAACTTGGTGCAATTTTTGGAAAAAAGAAAAATCTCTTTTCCAAAAAAAAAAGGAAGAAGAAAAGTGGTAGAATTTAACATGCATTGTAAAGGTAGAGCCAACTGGATTTTCTTTCCGATGGATTGGATCATGCTGATAAGTGTTTGCATGAGTTATGTTGAGACTTGTTTTCACTGTACTATTCACTTGTTGGTGAGGTCATCAGGAGGAAGCATAGGGCCCTCCTGCCTCCAGCTATCAGGAATGCTAATCACTGGTAAAGTTCCTCATATCTGAGAGTGATCATTACAAGTGCTGATACAATTGTCTGCCCAGCAAACAACAGTGCTCGGTTCTCTGGGCTTTCATAAAACACATACACACTCTCACTCAAACATAGGATTAGTCCACATAGAAAAGTGGAATGTTTGGGCATACACATGACAAACCCCTTAGGAATACAAAAATTCACAAATGAAGTTTCCCCCCCAAATTGTTGAATAAAATTAGCAAAGTGGAACCAACTGCTTCATATCTCAGGGTTTAATCTGAAAAACAGACTTTTGTGTAAGCAAACTAAGACCCAGAACGAATTTATTCAGCCCACAGGCCCTTTCGGGGGACTAGATCCATAAAGTTTCCTTGCTGTTACATCAGTCCTCCCCATACAGGTCTTTTTCGCCTGCAGAGGGGTTAAGGGATCCAGAACTCAAACTTCTTGATGGGCAAGGATACTAAGGGAGGTGAAAGCTCTAGAAAGGTTGAGAGTCTAATCCTAGTACCAACCTTTCCCAATTGTTGGACTTCGAAACATATTTCTGAACTTCTGACTAAGCTCCAGGTTCTTCCTTTTTAAAAGACTTGGAAAAAACTTCCAAAACCTAGTAATATTGTTTGAGAGTGGTTACAGTAACATGTAAAATACCTCATGGATGGAAGGCTCTGGACAAATGTTAGGTGAGTTATCCCTGTCTTCCAAGATGAAACACAAATGTCATCATCTTCATGAAACTTTTTCTGATCCCTGCCAAGTTTGAATGCAACCATTAATCCCCACAGAACTGCTTCCTGCACTCCTCCTACATTCAGCTTTTCTCGTTGGTAGTTTTAGACTTTCCTTGTTCCCTCTACTTGATTATAAGCTTCATGAGGTCAACTCTATGTCTAAACCCTTGCAGAGTATATGGTAGGTGATTAATACATAGTAGATTAATTCTGTTAATCATTCCTTAAATTTATTTTTAATTGACAAATAAAAATTGTATATACTTATCGTGTACAACATGTTATTTTGAAATATGTATACATTGTAGAATGGCTAAATCAAGCTAATTAACATATGAATTACCTCACATCCTTATTTTTTATGGTGAGAATACTTAAAATCTACTCTTTTAGCAATTTTCAAGAACATAATACATTGTTATTAACTGTAATCACCACGTTGTACAATAGATCTCTTGAACTTATTCCCCCTATGTAAATGAAATTTAGTATTCGTTGACCAACATCTCCCCAAACCCCCCTCACCAGCCCTTGGTAACCACCATTCTATTCTCTACTTCTATGAGTTCAACTTTTTAAGTGAGATCATGTGGTATTTACCTTTCTGTGCCTGGCTTATTGCATTTAACATAGCATCCTCCAGATTCATCCATGTTGTCACAAATGACAGGATTTCCTTCTTTTTTAAGGCTGAATTATATTCCATTGTGTATATATACCACATTTTCTTTATCCATTCAACCCTTGATGAACACTTAAGTGGATTCCATATCTTGGCTATTGTGAATAGTGCTGCAATAAACATGGGAGTGCAGATGTCTCTTTGACATACTGATTCCACTTCCTTTGGACATATAGCCAGTAGTGGGATTGCTGGATCACAGGACAGTTCTATTTTTAATTTTTTGAGGAACCTCCATACTGTTTTCCATAATGGCTGTACTAATTTACATTCCTACCAACAGTGTAAAACAGTTCCCTTTTCCCCACATCCTCACCAACATTTTTTATCCTTTGTCTGTTTGATAATAGCCATTCTAACAGATGTGAGATAATATCTCATTGTAGTTTTGATTTACATTTCTCTGATGATTAGTGATGTTGGGCATTTTTTCACATATTTTTTGTCCATTTGTATGTCTTCTTTTGATAAATGTCTATTCAGATCCTTTGCCCATTTTTAATCAGGTTATTTGTTTTCTTACGATTAAGTTGTTTGAGTTCCTTATATGTTTTGGATATTAACCACTTATCAGACATATGGTTTGCAAATATTTTCTCCCATTCCATAGATTGTCTCTTCACTCGGTTGATTTCCTTGGCTGTGTAGAGCTTTTTTGTTTGATGTAATCCCATTTGTCTATTTTTGCTTTTGTTGCCTGTGCATTTTAGGGTACATATTTAAAAATCATTGCCCAAACCAATGTCATGGAAGTTTCCCCATATGTTTTCTTCTAGCAGTTTTACAGTTTCAGGTCTTACCTATAAATTTTTAACTCATTTTGTGTTGATTTTTGTATGTGGTATGAGACAGGGGTCTAATTTCATTCTTTTGCATGTGGATACCCAGTTGTCCCAACACCATTCATTGAAGAGAATGTCCTTTCTCCATTCGCACCTTTGTCAAAAATCAATTGACCATAAAGGTGTGGATTTATTTCTGGGTTCTTTATTCTGTTTCATTGGTCTATGTGTCCATTTTTATGCCAGCATCATGCTGATGTGACCGCTATAGCTTTGCAGTATATTTTGAAATCAGGTAGTGGGATGCCTCCAGCTTTGTTCTTTTTGCTCAAGATTCCTTTGGCTATTCAGGGTCTCTTGTGGTTCCATACAAATTTTAGGATTGTTTTTTCTATTTCTGTGAAAAATGTTATTAGGATTTTAAAGGGATTGCATTGAATCTGTAGATTGCTTTGGGTAGTATTGATATTTTAACAATATTAATTTTTCCAATCCATGAACATGAGTTATATTTCCATTTATTTGTGTCTTCTTCAATTTATTTCATCAATGTTTTATATGTTTCAGTGTACGGGTCTTTCACCTCCTTGGTAAAATTTATTCCTAAGTATTTTATTTTGTTGTAGCTATTGTAAACAGGGTTGTTTTCTTGATTTCTTTTTTGAATAGTTCATTGTTAGCATATAGAAACCCTACTGATTTTTACGTATTGATTTTGTATCCTGCAATTTTACTGAATTTGTTTATTAGTTCTAACAGTTTTTTGGAGGCGTCCTTAAGGTTTTCTATATATAAAATTATCCCTTCCTATTGCCTAATTGCTCTGGGGCTAGGACATCCAGGACTATGTTGAGTAGAAGTGGCAAGAGTGAGCATCCTTGTCTTGTTCCAGATCTTAGAGGAAAAGCTTTCAACTTTTCATCATTGATTAAGATGTTAGCTGTGAATTTGTCATATACGGCCTTTGCTGTGTTGAGATACAGTCCTTCTATACCAATTTGTTGTGTGTTTTTATTATGAAAGGATGTTGAATTTTGTCAAATGCTTTCTCTGCATCTATTAAGATGATCATGTGGTTTTAATCTTTCATACTGTTAATGTGGTATATCACATTTATAGATTTACATGTGGTGAACCATTCTTGCCTTCCTGGAATAAATCTCACTCGACTATGGTTAATGCTCCTTTTAATGTGCTGTTTTATTCAGTTTGTTAGTATGTTGTTGAGGAGTTTTGCATCTCTATTCATCAGGGATATTGGCCTGTGATTTTCTTTTCATGTAGTGTCCTTGATTAGCTTTGGTATCAGGGTAATGCTGCCTTCATAAAGTAAGTTTGGAAGTATTCCCTATTCTTCAATCTTTTGTCTTTTGGAAGATTTTTAGAAGGATTAGTATTAGTTCTTTAAATGTTCACTACAATTCAGCAATGAAGCTGTCAGGTCCTGGGCTTTTCTTTAATGAGAGGATTTTTATTACTGATTCAATTTTCTATCTCTTCATGACACAGTCTTGGTAGGTTGTATGTGTCTAGAAATTTATCCATTTTTTCTAGATTATCCAATTTGTTGGTATATAATTGTTCATAATAGTCTCTTATGATACTTTGTACTCCTGTGGTATCAGTTGTAATGTCTCCTATTTCATTTCTGAGTTTATTTACATTAGTCTTCTCTCTTTTTTCACTTACTCATTTATTCAGTGGTAATTTCGTGCCCACCACAAATACCTTAAATTATCCTGTCTGCTGAAAATCACTGGGAGGACTTGGACTCATCAGTCTACAGCCTGGGAATCCATACACACATAAAGTACTTTCTGTAAATGAATCACTGTCTCACACATAAGATGACTTATGCTTTTTCAAATGTAAGTGGATGCCGTCATGATTAATAGAGTACAATTCGTTTAAAAGTATGACTAAATCAATAGTAGATTTGGGTTATTATGTTTTTTCTCAATCAATAGATACCCTCATGAATGAGTCCACACTTTTTCAGTATTGTGAGTCTTTGCACTGAAAGTGGTTGGGGAACGTTAGATTAAACAACACTGTAAAGCATTTTCTTGCCCTTGGCTTACACTCTCAAAGCTAATGTCAAGATAGACTTAGGTTGATAAGACTCTTAAGATTGTGCCATAATATTAAGTATGTCTTGCTTGATATGCAGTATAGAAAACAGGTTACATACTAGTTTAAGGTATATGGATAATACCTTAAGTATTAAGGTATTAGTTTAAGTAGCAGAAATATATAGTGCTACACAAATTACATGTGGCATTATTTAAGTATAACATTTCGAGTTCATTTTCTCGTGTAATCACATGGCCACTTTATGAAATACACAGGTAAGATTTTCATTTGATATAAGAGGAAACTGAGGTACTGAAATGCTGTGACTTGCCCATGATCACACTGATTAATGGAAGTTCTAGGACTCTATTCTCTTGTCCTCAAGCCCTTTGCCATTCCTTGCACTAGGCTACATTACCCTGGAGAAACCAGCAGGAATACAAACGAAAGCCCATATACCATATGCATAAATATTCAAAAGTTTTAAATCAAACAAATAACTGTTCAATAAAATATGTCCTATCCTTTTACCTTGACAACTGTATTTTCGTAATGACCTGGAAGGAATCCAGAATTTTTAAACTCCCTGTGGTTCTAACCAGACGATTTGGCCGTGCAGGCGGAGATGGCCTTGGATCTAGCCTGTGTCCTGTGCCTCTTCTCTCCCCACTTCCAGCTCTAACACATCCTGGGAGGAGAGGGTCTTCATGCTCACACATGGGGGCAACCTAGCCCCCACATCTGAGCTCTGTCTACACTTTTCTCAAACAGCTGCCCCTTAGCACCAGGTTTCCAGCTATCCAGAGTGTGGTTAGAAAGGGACAAAGGCTCTGGGTGGGTATGACACCTGCACGTCTCTTGCCTAAAGGGAGGTGCATGGCTAGAGGAGGGCCAGAAAGGACCTTTAAAACACAGGGCCTAGAGCAATGGTCCCCTTGCCTGGTGCAAGGACAATCTGCTCTGCACTTAAGTTCACCTTGTTTAACTTCAACATTCCCTGGGAAGAAAAATTAGTTAAAACAGTTGGCTTACATATATAAAACCTCTCAGTCTTTCTACCTTATTACTAAACTCCATTCCATCATTATAGAACTATAAAAATATTCAAACCACTCTTTATATGTCAACTTCCAAAAAAAGTTATTGCTTTTTTTATTAATTTGTTTTCAAGATATTAATGGACAGTGATAGTCAAGTTCTTCTACATAGGATACAGAGAGGAAACTGCTAAAAGTAATAACACAGAATAAAACATACATTCTATTTTTTTCCAAATCTAATTTACCATTTAAACAAATGGAGATAAGTTTCTTTTTAGGAAGGTGTGCCTTTGACATCTAAAAACTAAATGTATATGGCTGAGTAAAACAATGCACCATACCCTCCAAACTTTTATTAAAGAAGAGGTCCAGAAATAAGTGTCAAGATAGGGAAAGGTCCTGGATCTGTCTCACCGAGACTCACCTTCCTTAGGTTTTCTCATTTTAAAACCCTTGACTCATTCACACCTGACTCCCAGGAATTTGGACCTAAAAACAAAGTTCTTTTCTTTGGTTCCATTTAGCAGAGCTGGCATGTGCTGACATTTCCAAAATATCTTCACTAAACAGTAAGAGCAAAGTAAATGGAAATAACTAGTGAAAAATATAAATAACTTAAATATGGTCAGCCTCATTTCCAGAGCAAGGTTTCCGGTCCTGAGTTAATGAGCTGCATTTTAACACCCAGAGTTTATAATTTCTCAGGTAGCTCACATGGTTTTCTTTCCCTAAGAGTTCCCTGCCTCTCTCCTGGCTGGGGGCCTCCATCATCTCATCGTTCCAGCTTCCCAGGACTAATTTAATCATCCATTTTGTCCAGTCCTGTGGATGAGAATCAGATTCCCAGATGCATATTCATAGATTCCTTTGGAACCTCTCATACAAACCCTGTTTTCAATTAGAAGGAACACTCTCTTGCAAAACTAATTGTGAAGATTTTTGTTGATTGATAAACAAATAGATAAATTTAAGTAATCAACTCTCTCCACAGCTGAAGAACTCAGAGGAGACCTTTCTCCCTTCTCCAAATACAGGGAAATGAACTCATCTGTTATCAACCTCCCAAGAGGACACATTGACCACAGAACAATGTGCATGCATTGGCATAGCATTAGTGGAGCCCAAATGAGAGTTAGTTTAAAATAGTTTTTAGGGAAATTCCCTTACTGCAGCCAGGGAGGACATTTAATATTATTATGAACAAAATATAACAGCCCTTTCTTTTTTGCCCAGTCAGGGTCTACTTTTAAAGTCGAATACAATTTAGAATTGTACCGATCAATACGGTAGCTTCTAGTCACATGTGACTATTTAAATTTTAGTCTATATGAATCAAAATTCAACAAAATTTCAAATTGAGTTCCATAGTCACACCAGCCACATTTAAATGCTAGATAGCCACGTATTCTATGGGACAACTCTGATCCAGCAGATATTCTCACCATTGAAAAGGGACAGAATTTAAAATGTTTTTCCCATTACTACAGTCTTGAGTAGAACACTAAGGGCTCAGACAGGAGTGAAAGAAAAGCTGCAGGGCTCACAGATAGAAAAGGAAGCTTTTTTTAGTATGTGTCAAGAATTAAGACATTTTCAACATTTTGGAAGGAAGCCACACCTTTTTACCAATTGATGAACAGAAAAAAAAAACCTATGCTTAAAGTGGATTTTCAGGCACACAAACAGAGAGCGAGAATGCGTTTCCAGATGGATGAACTGGAGTCCCAGCGCGCAGCAATGGTGGTGAAAGGCAGAAGAGACAATTGGCAGAATCAAGAAAAAGGGAGATCGAGGGCAGACCAAAACGAATATTACTGCCTCGGTATCCACACCTGGCTGTCAGATCTTGCCAGTTCCGTAGTGAGAAATAATTATAAGTTAATATCAGAACCCCAGTACCTGTCTTTTATAGTTACTTACATATGATTTTGCTTAATTACATAGTAAAGTTATACACAGTGAAAAAAATGGCATATGATACCGGACAATGTTCTAGCTATGGCAGAGAGAAATCAGATGAAAAGTCTTTATGAAAATTAGAGCTATGAATAAAGCAGATATAAAATATTAAAAAATCTTAGAAAGCAGATGGACCAACATTTACTGGTACCTGGCTAAATGATTTTATTTATTTCAGTTTATGTTACCTTGAAATATAGATCCCCTACGTCATATAGTACAGATATATGATTTTGTTAATTCATTCTTTTTTCCAAAGGTTTCTGTCTGGTAAATCAAATTTTTTGAGGATGGGCTATCCCTAGCCATATTTTTGTTGCTGTTAACCACTTGATCTCCTGTCCATTTGATAAGCCACAGGATTCTAGGCAGGTATAAATCTGCTCCAGGAGGAGATTGCTCTTGACGAAGGATCCCAGAACTTGATTCACTATAAGAAGCAGAGTAATATTTATTCTCTTCTTAAATAATGAAATCAAGAATTACACACACACTCATACACGCACACACACAAAGTTTTGAAGTTCTCCCTGCCCTCACCTGTGACATAGCATGTCTCATAACATATTGTTAAGGTTCATATACCTTCCAGTTCTCTACCCTCAATCATAGGTAGACTTCAGCAAAACTATTTTAGGCCTATGGTAAAGTGAAAATTGTGAAGTTCAAGTTATACCATTCTAAGTGTCATAGGGAGATAAGTAGAGCTGATTAAAAAGAACAAAATAAACGTGCCCCTAACTTCCAGAAGGATGCCTTGCTGATGAGACCAACACAGTAAAAAACTACTAATTCCATTCTTCCCACCACTTTCTCACTATCCTTTAATGGCCTCTTGCTCTTCGTGTTCCTTTTTGTCCAATTTATATTCCAGGGACCACTTATATAATTTCTGCAATAAAATTTCCTCAATTCTTGCACTGCTCTCTATAATTGGCTAAATGCTAACCCTGTAAAAACCCAACTACCCCACCTTCTCTTGCTCTGCATCTGAGCAGCTAAACATTGATGGAGAAAATTACACATTGACTTCACCCTACCTTTGGCATCTTAGTCCTCAAAAATGCCCTTTATACAGCACAGCGATCATACTACTTTTCCTGTAGTTTTCTTTTTTGCTTTCGAAAATACTATTTCCTATTTTCTTCTCCATCCTCAAATCTGCTACCCTGTATCACTGCAAAACTCTCAGCTGACAATCTTGCTTCCTTGTTTGTTGAGAAAATAGAAGCCCTCAAACAGGAACTTCTTGCTTTTCTCTTCACCCATCTACAAACCTACCTGCATCTTATTCTATCTTCTCTTTCTTGCCTCCAATTGCAACTGATGGATCCCCTTTTATGAGAGGTTGATGCCACACACAACATGTGTCCTGGGTCCCAGTCCCTCTGGCTATCTAAGGGACTTTGCTTCTTGAGTTAACCCCTCCCTCCATTGTATTACCAGCCTCTCCCCCTCTCTGGGATCATTTCCACCAGTACACAAACACGCTGTAGGGCTGATCATTCTAAAAAGCCTCCCTTGATCTTATCATCCTCTCTCCAGCTACTGTACACTTCTCTTTTCCCTTTCATAACTCAATTTATCTACCTCCTCCCTTCCTATCCCCTCTACAGGCCTCTTCAATCTGGCTTCTGCCCTACAGTCTACCAAGCTGCTCTCATTAAGAACCATAGGTTGGTCATAGTGACTTCCATGTAGCCAAATCCAATACATAAGTCAGATACAGAAAGATAAATACTGCATGATCCCACTTATATGTGGAATATAGAATAGTCAAGCTCATAGAAACAGAGAGCAGAATGGTGGTTGCCAGGGGTTGGGGAGTAGCGGGAAATGAGGAGATGTTTGTCAAGGGGTACAAGGTTTCATTTATTCGAGATAAATAAGTCCTGGAGCTCTAATATATAACAAAATGACTATAATTAACAATACTTTATTGTACACTTGAAATTTGGGAAGAGGGTAGATCTTAAGTGCTCTCACCATGAAAAAAAAAAAAAGGAAATGGTAACCATATGAAGTGATGGACATGTTAATTAGCTTGCTTATAGTGTTTGTTTTACGATGTATACGTTTATCAGATTTTCAAGTTGTACACTTTAATTATACATAATTTTTATTTGTCAAGTACATCTCAATAAAGCTAGAGAAAAAATAAAAATAAAGTTGCTGAACTTCAAAGATTAAAAAAAGTAGCTAGGCACAGTGGCTTACACCTATAATCCCAGCTACTCGGGAGGCTGAGGTGTGAGAATTGCTTGAGGCCTGGAGTTTGAGACCAGCCAGGGCAATATCGTGAGACCCTATCTCTAAAAAAAAATTCTTTTTTAATTAGTTGGGCCCTTGGGCGTGTGCCTGTAGTCCCAGCTACTCAGCAGGCTAAAGCAGGAGGATTGCTTTAGCCCAGGAGTTTGAGATCGGCCTAGGTGATATAGTGAGAGCCCTGTCTCTAAATAAATAAATAAGATAAGGTAATTTATACCCAGGAAAAAATAAAGCTAACTTCAGACTTCTCCATAGCAATATTCAATACTAGAAAGTCTTCAAAGAAAAAAAGATGTGATCCAAAGATGCCATCTAATTTTTGCTTAAGTGTAAAAGCATAAAACAAAGTTTTGAGTATGCATATTGTTCCCTTGATCCTGCTTTATGATTCTATCAGACAACAAAACATAGGCCAATCCAAAGATAACCTGAGAAACTACTACAGAGGACTAGCAGGGAGCAGTGAATATATTTATCTAAGAGTAAAACAATATGGGGTAATAAGACAAAATGCAAATCTTATATGCCTCACAAGGTAAAAAAAAAAAAAAAAGAAATTAACAAGACTTGTAAAAGGAAAAAGGAACACTGTAAATATTCTGATTTCCTTATCTTTAATACCTGGAAGTCAATGGAGAAGTGTAATACCAAATTGTGTGTATAATATAAAATACAGAATAAATAGGGAGTAGAAGAGAAAATATATTAATTTAATTAATGCTCAGAGTAGGAACACAGTAGAAATGTCTGAAAAATAGAGAATTAGAGTATTATATAAATTTATAATTGTAAAGATAACAACTAGAAGAATACAAGCCTTCCTATTTAACAGAAGAAATACACAAAGAAAAAACCAAAAGAAACAGTCTACTAGTAACATATTTTTATTTGTTTGTTTGTTTATTTATTTATTTTAGAGACCAGGTCTCAGTTTGCCACCCAGGCTGGAGTACAAAGGCTCAATCATAGCTCACTGCAGCCTTGAACTCCTGGGCTCAAGCAATTCTCTTGCCTCAGCCTCCCAAGTAGCCAGGACTATAGTCACACACCACTGTGCCCAGCTAATTTTTCTAATTTTTGTACAGACAGGGTCTTGCTATGTTGCCCAGGCTGATCTCGAACTCCTGGCCCCAAGTAATCCTTCCTCTTCAACCTCCCAAAGTGCTGGAATTACAGGTGTGAGCCACTGTACCTGGCCATATTTTTAAAAACATAAAATGATTATAGAAGTAACATAAAAATTGAGACCAAATATATCTGTCAACTCAATGAATATAAATGGACTAGCCAAACGAGGTGGCTCACGCCTGTAATCCTAGTACTCTGGGAGGCCGAAGTGGGAGGATCCCCTGAGCTAAGGAGTTCAAGACCAACCTGAGCAAGACTGAGACCCCCATCTCCACTAAAAAAAAAAAAAAAGAAAGAAAAAATTAGCCGGACAGGGTGGCACACGCCTGTAGTCCCAGCTACTCCAGAAGTTGAGGTAGGAGGATCTCTTGATCCCAGGAGATGGAGGTTGCACTCCATCGTGCAGTGGCACGATGATGCCACTGCACTCTAGCAGGGGCAACAGAGAGAGGCACTGCCTCAAAAAATAAATAAATAAATAAATAAATAAATAAATAAATAAATAAATGGACTAAACTCACCTATTAAAAGAGAAGTACATTTAGATTGTATTACAAGGCAAAATAAAATTCAGCACTAAATTCAAGAGATATACCTAAAACAAAGTAATTCTGTAAGGTTGAAAATAAAGGGATGGGCAAAAGTAAATTAGGCATATACCAAACAAAAAGAAAGCATGGATTATGATTACACCAGACCAGGCTGGATTCAGGCCAAAAACTATTGAATGAAGAAAGAAGTAATCTTTATAATGTTCAAGTGTACAATTCACTAGGAAAATATGAATCATTTATATTTATGTATTAAATAAAATACCATTAACATTTATAAATAAAATATAGCAGATGATGTAATAAGGAATAGAAACACATTAGTGGTAGGAGACTAATCACCTCAGTCTACAATAGATCAAGAAGACAAAAAAATAAGCAAAATTATAATACATCCAAATAATATCCTGAATAAGATAGCCCTTATTATTAAAACAACAAACTGTTTAAATTTAAATAAATATTTTTAAAACAGAGACTATATCTTCAAGTGTCCATAGAAAATTTGTAAAAATTTATTAAGGCATAAAGAAAACCTCAATGGTTTGCAGAAAGGAAAAGGGTGGACAACTCTGATCACAATGCAGTAGAAATTAATAGCCAAACCAGATTACACAAAGCCTCTACTACTACCTGAAATTTGAAAAGTAGGAGCTCTCTTAACTCATAAGCAATAGGCAAAATTCAGACTAAAATTGCAGAGTGTATAGGAAATAACAACCATGAAAAACTATATCAGAACCAATGAGTTACTAAAGTCCTGCTCAGGGGTAACATTATAGCTGTACAATACCTCAGTGAATAAAAAAGAAAGAAAAAAATATGAATTAATAAATTAGAAAACAAACCACAATTAACTAATTTAAGCTAAAGAAAAGAATTAAGAGATAAATCTGATTAGAAATAAATCAGAAATTAATAATTTAGAAAACATAAAAAGAGTAAAACTAATAAATATATACAATAGCTATTTTTAAAAGCACAGTAACAACATAACATATATACTAAGTGACCTTAACAACAAAAAAGTAGAGAAAGCACAAATCCATAAAACGAGAAACGAAAAGGGAGAAATAATCCTTTATGCAGGAGTAGTCAAAAGAGTCACGAGACTCTGCTTACTGCTGTCATAGATAACTTTATTATCTATGAAAATAAAGTTGAAAACAGGGATGAATAGATGAATGGACCTTGAAAAGAAGTTATAGTCTCTGTTTTAACAATAAGGACTATCTTATTCAGGATATTATTCAGGTGTACTATAACTAGGTAAATATAATTTGCCAAAACTGACTGCACAGAGACAGAAAATCCAAATGAGCCAATTACTACAGAAGAAATAAAGTAGTGAAAATTTCAACCTCCTTCCCCTTCTCTTGACAAAATGCATCAGGCCCAGAAGTGTCACAGAAAATTCATAGGGAACAGATAATTCCAATGCTATTTAAAGCATTTTAAAGCATATTCAAAGAATAAAACTTTCTAAATTATTTTAATGAACCCCAATAACTGCACTGAAAAAGCCACACAAACAAATATCACTTTAAAAAAAAATTGCAAGTAGAATTCAATAGCACAGTAAAAATACAATATACCCAACCAAGTAAGATTTATTTTAAAAATGCAAGGATAATTTAATACTAGGAAATCCAAAATACAGTAATTCATTACATTAATAGATTCTAAGGAAAAAATCATAAAAATCATAATATAATTTCTATATATGCCAAAAAGCATCTGATTACATTCAATATCTACTATTGGTTTAAGCAAATAAACCTCCTAACAAAATAGTAGGAATAGAAGGAAACTTCTTTGACATGATAAGATATATTATAGTTACCTAAATCTGAAAGTTAGCATTATGCTGAATGGATAATACTTAGAAGCATCCACATTAAAGTCAGGAACAAGTAAAGGATGTTCTAGAGGTTAAACACTGATGATTATTTCACAATGTTCTAGAGGTACTATTAATAGCTAAATGCAATTAGGGAAAAAATGGTTAAGGGGGGTACAATGATCATGATTTGCAGATGATGTGATTAGATATTTGGAAAATCCAAAAAAATTAACTATTACAAATGATAGGAGAATACAATAAAGTTGTTAGTTACAAAATTATTATATAGCAATGGACATACAGATCACTCTCCCTAAATCAATCAGAACGTCAAAGGGATAGAGAGTTACATTGACTGCTGTGGGCCAGTTGAGCCCACACCTGCACTTGGCAGTGAGATAAATTCCATTCAAACAACATGAGGTGGATGCGCCAAAAGGAAATCTAAGAGCTGTTCGAAGGGAAGAGGAGAAATGAATGCCGGATGGGCAATAAACAAACATCCACTCAATCAAAGAGTGATTAGATATTTTGGTTCTTAACATTAACAGCTGCTGCTAATCTCCTCTCATAAAATGGGACAGTAACAATTAGTATAGTGTTTACTAAACAAAGGTATTTAAAGAGAAGCTAGCAAGGATAGTAAAAGTGCTAGGTAATTTTTTTCTCCAGTAATATCTAAAATGAAACAATGGTGTCTCAAATCCTGATAAATCATAACATACTGTGTCATCTGGTCCATCTTCCTACCTTCCCTGTTGTTTATTTTTTCTTTTGGCACATAAAATTGTCCAGATGAGCAGTCCAAGAAAGGGACATGAATTTAACTTGGCACCTGGGTTCAAACAATCCTCCCACCTCAGCTCCCCAAGTAGCTGGCACTACAGGCACACACCACTGCGCCTGGCTCACGGTAGCCTTCAGAAGTGTACTTTGGAGAAGCATTTTGAAAAGCAAGTTACTTTGGGTATCTAAGAGATGACTGGGAATTTCTTTTTCAGAATGAATTGTTCTTCACTAGATTAAAATTCAATATCTCTTATGTTAGATAGAAAATATATCTTTCATGATCCACAACCAACTTGACTGAATTATAGTAATATGGCAATGGAGAGATGACAGGTATCACTTGTGTGTGGGAAGAACATGGCAGCATGTTTTGACGGATTTCATCATGACACTTGTCTCTAGCAAGTATTACTGGGTTTGGGATGATAATCATAAAAGTTCTTTTAAACATTTTTGAAGACAAAAGGACTATGAGAAATCTTGCATTTATAGTAATAGTTAAGAAAAATGAAATAAACATACTAAGAGCTTATGAAAGCATATAATGTAATTGTTTGTATTCTAATGCCTCAAATTTTAAATTACAAATACGTAATTGCATAGAAAACATAAATTTGCATTATATATTTATAATTAATGCATATGCCAATTTGATACATTAAAATGATTTATAATACCGCTTCAAATGGAGAACATAAAAATTATTACATACCGTAACACATACTAACATAATTCAGACTCAGATTAAGTAAAAATTTTATTTTTAAAGTAATCTAAAATACTATTTTCTCTCACTCAGCCCTCTCAAAAACTACAAAATAGAGAAGAGGTAGTGAAAACCAGATTTGGCTGAAACTAAAATAAGAATATAATATTAAAAACAATTATGTTTTAAATGGTTGATGCAAGCACTTTATGATAGCTAAAAGGTAAAAAATGATATCAAGTCGAATATATATCTCTTTTTCTTCCCTGCTGCCAGGCATCCAGCTGTACTCCAGGGAGGAAATGCTCTTACCAGCTTCTTGTGTCTTTCCAGAGATGTTCAATATGCAAAGAAGGTAATAAACGGGTAGAAACTACATAAACAGTATCACCGTACACATGTTCTACACTGAGGTTTTTTATTAAAGAATACCTCTGGGGGAGTATTCCATTTTAATGCCCATAGCATGCCACATTCCTTTTTAATGTTTGCACAGTATTCCATTGAATGATTGCGCCATAACTCATTTAATCAGTGCCTGTATTAGTTAGGGTTCTCCAGAGAAACAGAACCAATGGACATATGTGTAAATATAAAGATTATATATTTAAAAGATTTATTTTAAGGAATCAGCTCACGCAATTATGGAGGCTGGCAAATACAAAATCTGCAGGGTGGCCTGGCAGGTTGCAGACCCAGGGAAATACAGTGTTGCAGTTCAAGTCTGAAGGCCATCTGCTGGCAGAATTCCTTCTTGCTTGGGGAAGGTCAGTCTTTCTTTCTTTTATTCAGTTCTTCAACGGATTGGATGAGGTTCACCCATGGTTTAGAGGACAGTTTACTTTACTCAGAGTCCACCAATTTATCATCACAGTTCCCTACCAATGGCTAGTTTGTTTACAATTTTTGGCTAATATATTATGTATTCTAACAGATACATCATTTCACAGACAATCAAGTGTACCTGCAGAAAAAGTTTCCAGAAGTGGAATTCCTAAAAGCACATGGGTGTATGCTTTTAAATTTTTGATAAATATTGCCAAATTGTCTTCCAAAGTGCTTGTACCAATTTATACTTATAAAGATAAGAGTGTCTGTTTCCCCAATTCTTTCTGACACAGTGTGTTAGGAACCTTTTTTATCTTTGCTATTTGCATAGATGTGATATGAGTCAGAAATGAGAAGGCATAGTATGCATCTTAGCAAGGATGATATTTCCCATCATATACACAGATTCAGGGTGTACACAGTAGTGTTATCACAATAATGGTGTAATGGAATGTAGATTGAAACTTATTTTAGTATTAACATTAATGCTAAGAGGTTAAAATAATCCTTTATTTATCATTAAAAGTCTGATGGGGTACTTACATTTTTTCAGTTATACTTTGCTATAGTCTGAATGTTTGTGTCCTCCCAAAATTTATACTGTATGTTGAAATCCTAACATTCAAGGTGATGGATGGTATTAAGAGGTGGGGCAGGCTGGGCATAGTGGCTCATGCCTGTAATCCCAGCACTTTGGGAGGACTGCTTGAGGACAGGAGTTTGAGACCAGCCTGGGCAACATAGTGAGACCCCCATCTCTAAAAAAAAAAAAAATAGTGGGCTGTGGTGGCACATGCCTCTAGTCCCAGCCACTTGGGAGGCTGAGGCAGGAGGATCACTTAAGCAGTGAGCTATGATCATGCCACTGCACTCTAGCCTGGGCAAACTTTATCTCAAAAAAAAAAAAGAGGTGGGGTCTTTGAGAGGTAATTAGGTCACAGGGCTGGAGCCCTCAAGAATGGGATTAATATCCTTATAAAAGAGGCCTGAGAGAGACTCCTTGCCCCTTCTGCCACTTAGGAACATGGCAAGACACAGCAAGAAGGCACGATCTGTAAGCCAGAAAGTAAGCCCTCTGAATCTGCCTTGATCTTGGACCTCCCAGCCACCAGAACTGTGAAAGATAAAGACTTTTGTTGTTTATAAGCTACCTAGTTTATGGTATTTTGTTATAGCAGCCCAAATGAACGAAGACATACTTTAGGGGGTAGTCTACATATTTGAGGAGTAATTATAAATTTGGAGATTCAGTAAAGTTCTCAAGATATATGCCCTGTTTTAACATCTGAGATGAAAGATTAAAATTTAAGGAGATAGGTTGCATAGATATTTGAAAAATCAATTTAATAGAGAATGAGTAGATATAAACAACCTAAATGCCCATTGATAGATGAGTTGACAAAGAAAATGTGACATATACAGACAATGAAATACTATTCAGCCTTAAAAAAGAAGGAAATCCTGTCATTTGTGACAACATAGGTGGACCTGGAAGACATTATGCTAAGAGAAATAAGCCAGTCACAGAAGGACAAATACTGGATGATTCTACTTATATGAAGTATCTAAAATAGTCAAACTCATAGAGGCAGAGGGTAGAATTGTGGTTGCCAGGGGTCAAAGGAGGGGGAAATGGGGAGCTGCTGTTCAATGGGTATAAAATTTCAGTTATGCAAGATGAGTAAGTTCTAGAGATCTGCTCTACAACACTGCCTAGAGTTAACAATACTGAATTGTGTACTTAAAATTTTGTTAAGAGGATACATCTCCTGTTGAGTATTCTTACCACAATAAAAATAACACCACGTAACAAAATAACATAACATAAAATGATCAGGTTTAGAGGTAGAAAAGGGGCAGGAGTTGAGAATGTTGCCCTCCATTCCCTTACCTTTCTGGCTTTGAAGATTGGTGGGAATTCAACCTCCAAAGGAGTCATTTTGCAGAAGAACCAAGCTGTGGATACTTCGCAGATTCCTCATATTGTCCTGCACGTGTTACTTACATTGTTGTCTTCAGTGGAGATTCAGCACACGGAGGGTCCCAGAAGCAGGACTGTGGTGACTTCTGGCATTCTGGCCCCTCTAGAATTCCGCTTCCCCCGACCCCTGCCACTGGAGCCAAGGGACTCTGATGTTCTTCTCTATTCAGCGACACGACTTACAATAAAAGTGAAAAAAAGTTTAAAGTCTCCTTTCCTCTCTCCCTCCCTCCCCTCTTCCTTCCCTCCTTCCCCATTTTTTTCTTCCCTTCCCATGTTTTCCCCTTCTTTTTTACACTTTTCTTTCTTCCTTTTATTCAATACATTTACTGAGAGCCTTTATAATCCACGTAATGTGCTGGATCCTGATCATACTGAGATCAATAAGATGCAACAGTTCTCTGTGGAACTGATAGTTTCAAAAAGAAAAACACAAATCGGTTAATTCTCAACACTTCACTTTCATTACTTGCTTTGTTGTAGCTGCTGAAATATTTTATTCTAGTAGCCAAAATTTGTTTTTAAAATATAGAAGTATAAATGATAAACATAATGAACATATATTCAACAATAAAAAATGCTCAAAGCTCATCCTATCACTAATCAACTCTTTTATTACATATCAGACATTTCCACCCAATTTCACCAGAGGGTCTGTGATTAACATGGTATCTTACGTGATGCATATGGCAGTTGTGAAATTTATGATTTCAATGATCATTATAATATATTTAAAATTAAATAATACATAAATAGCATTATACTTATTGTTTCTTAGTTATTTTTCCTTGATCTAGGAAGATATTATATTGTTATGCTGTCCTATAGTTGAATATATTGCTCATCTAAAATCTCATGTTGATTTTGCTTAATATTTATATGAGGTACAATTTTTAATAAAACTCCAATCAAAATAATCCAGAACAGAATGAGGACATTCAGAAAATCTGAGCCTATCCTCCTTTCCATTATGAGCACTTCGTGAGACATTGAACAGATTCTTTCCTGTGCCTCTTCTTCCACAAGTTAATTTAGATTAATCATCATCATTTTATGACTTTGAAAATCTAGGGTTTCAGAATCAGGAGTTAAATAATTTTATGCATTTTAAAAGAAAGAATTTTAAGGAAGTTTATTTCTGATCCATAGAAAAATGTTAACATCAAATTATTTTTAAAATTATATTAGTGATGAGCAAGATAATGGAAATTTTCTCATAGTAAAATTAAATTTTATTTCATTCTTTTTTAAGGAAGTCAAATAGATTAAGGCATTACTTTTAAATATAATTTTTACATGGCAATATCAATGGATGAATCTCCATTTCATTTAATAATAAACTATATCATTTGGTTTCCTACCATGGGGATTTTAAA
Organism: Daubentonia madagascariensis; assembly: GCA_023783475.1. Classification (NCBI taxonomy): domain Eukaryota; kingdom Metazoa; phylum Chordata; class Mammalia; order Primates; family Daubentoniidae; genus Daubentonia; species Daubentonia madagascariensis. The sequence goes on from JAKFHU010002088.1 coordinate 30,500,166, forward strand.
TCATGATACTTAAAAAACACAGAGTATTATTTTCTTAGTTACAAAAAGCTCTGTAAATCAAAAAATGTACTCTTCTGTTCACAGAAACAGATGGTATGTAATATTTGGCCTTCCCAGAGAAGACAGAATTGAAAAATACGTGAACAAGAATATAAACATGAATTTTGAAACGCTACAGGTGAGTACACAGTTTCTAGTTAAAAATTGTCTTAATAGCATATACTTCTCATCAAATTCTGGGGCTTGTCTTTAGACACGGGGCTTGAAAGAAGATAGGCAGCTTGGGATGAAGGAAATCATTCAGCCGAGTAGTATGCTTCTCTTTCACATCTCTTGTGGAAAAGAGGAGAAAAATAAGACAGTGAGAAAATGAAGAACTCAAACTCTGTCAGTGTTTCAAATGTGTAGTACACACAAGCATTAAGGCTTCTATGTGTAGTAGACATGCATTGGGTTGACTGCCCAGCTCACAACGATGCTCCAAATGGCAACATTTGTCCTATTTATCTCATCCCTCATGTGGGGATATGTTCATCCTCCCCTTGCTCTGAATGGGAGGTGCCATTTTGTTACAGATATAACCCCCACCCCCGAAAAGATATGTATATGACTCAAGAAGGGTTAATCACATTATACCCCATCAGCCATCATGATTGTTCCAAGGGCGCATGTATTAGTTATTCTATGCCAATCAGTGTCCTTCCCAGAGATTTTCCAAATTGGGGCTAGGAGTGAGCACTTTCTTTTCTGTTGGGTTGCTAAGCTACAAGGCTGTTTGGATCCATTACAGGCCATGTTTCCAGCCTTATGTGAATGGCAGACCCCAAATCATAAAGCTAAAAGTTATAGAGGAGCAGACCCAAGATATAGAGAGAGGAAGAGAGGAAGAAGAAATTTAAATTATCACCTCATACCCATCAGGATGGCTACTATAAAAAGAAAAACAAAATAACAAGTGTTGGTAAGGATGTGGAGAAACTGAAACCCTTGTACACTGTCGGTGGGAATATAAAATGGTGTAGCCACTCTGGAAAACAGTATGGTGGTTCCCCCCAAAATTAAAAATAGAACTATGATATGATCTAGCAATGCCACTTCTGGGTATATATCCAAGAGAATTGAAGGCAGAGTCTTGAAGAGATATTTTTGTATACCCATGTTCACAGCAGAATTATTTCACAATAGCTAAAAGGGAGAAGTAACTCAAGTGTACACTGATGAAAGGATAAACAAAATGTGGTATATACATATATTCAGCCTCAAAAACAAAGGAAATTATGACATGCTACAACATGAACGAACCTTCGGGACATTATGCTATGTGAAATAAGCCAGTCACAATAAGACAAATACTGTATGATTCTGCTTATATATGAGTTATCTAGAGTAGTCATGTTCATAGGAACAGAAAGTATAAAGGTAGTTGTCAGGGGCTGGGGAAGAGGGGGAATGAGGAATTGTTTAATGGATATAGAGTTTCAGTTTTGCAAGGCAGGAGTTGTGGGGATTGGTTGCATGACAATGTGAACATCCTTACCACCATGGAACTGTACACTTAAAAATGGTAAAGATGGTGAATTTTATGTTTTACCACAATTAAAAATTTTAAAAATTAAACACATTCTTAAAATCATTAGAAGAAAATATAGGTAAAAATATATCAAATGTAAGCATGACATCAAAAGTAAAAGCATAACAGAAAATATATCTACAAAGAATGTGTTAATGCTGATTATCTGTTGGTCTTTGTGTTATGGCTACTTACAACAATCTTTGACATGCTATTTTTCTATGATGAATATTATTGATTTACATAATAAGAAAATCCAGTAAATAATTTTTAATTAGGAAAAATGAAGTGTGTGTGCTTTCATTCTATCATTCACCAAAGATTGTGGAAAATTATAAAATTCAATCTTGGTAGAGGTATGAAAACAGCTACCCTTCTACACTGCTATGGGAGTATAATCTGGTAGAACTTTTATGAAAGGCAATTTAGTCACTATACAGCACAAAATTAATCTGTAGTTTCTAGTTCTCTTTGTCTGAATGAATCACTTTTCAAAAGCGGATTGCAAGAGATTACGATAGGAAAACACGTGTCACTGGACACATAATATATATACTAACAGCATTCATATGGAAAGGGGTTAGAGCAAAGAAGCAGTGATTATAGAAACAGGGTGGAAATTATGAAAATAGAGTGATTATTGAAATAGAGTGGAAAATAAAAGTTTTGCCTTCAGATAACTTTATAATCTTTCTACATTTCTATTCACTAGTAGAGAACATGAAAGTCACATCTAAATCTTAATTTCCATTAACAGAAATGTTGGTAAAGTCACTTTGTTTTACCAAGTGATAAGATGGCTTTGTTTTCTTTTATTTCTTTCATGTCTGTCAAAGACTTTACTCTAAAGAGTTTCCACCCACCCTGAGTCTTTGAGATTTTCTTTAAACTAATGGAAACAATACAAGCATAAATCGTTAACAGGGGAGAAAAAATTATGTTAATCTTTAGTTGCCTCCTTTAGAACTGTCCTAAAATATGAAATTTAATCTGATACCAGTGATTACATGAATCGGAGATCTCACACAATGTGAGAAAGATTCAAATCACCCCAATTCTTAAATAGAACCATGGATATAACTTTTAAAATGAAAGAGCCAAGGCTAATTCATATTTTAAACTACAACAAAGTATTACACTATGGATTTCTGAGGTCTGTGATTTGACGAAACTCATACCCTGGTGATCAAAAACACAGAGGACACTACTGAGCATGATGGAGCCATTCACTATCACTTTGACATCTTATCAAAAAACAAGGAAAGACTGAAAAATGACTGATAAAGGGCCAACTTTAAAAATAGAAGGGAGGTAATTAGGAAAACACAAACCGACAAGCTTAATGTTTCTGTTTAGACAAGATCTTGAAGCATTAAGTTGTAACATTTAAATAATATTTTCTTTCAGTAGAAGAAAAAAATGGAAATAAGGGTGTTTGTTTTGTAATACTGAAAGCACATCACATTTATATGACTTGAAACAGAAACAGATAGCCTATCACATTTCTATAACTTGAAAATGTTTAAAAATAATATTTAGTGATATCCCTAACTATCTTGTTAGGCAAAATTTTAAATCTCGCATCCCTAAAGATAGATTGTAGTTTTCTTAACCTAAACATTGATTTGTGTTGCCCATGGTCTGCTAAAAATAGATGTTAACAAATGAAATAGAGCTAATTTATGTCACTAAGAATTAAACCTCGCTCTGTTTCTGCAAAAAAAAAAAAAAAGATTTAATCTGCTAATGCCTGGGGTAAAGGATTTATAGCAATTTTTCTAATAGGAATAGTTCCAAATACTAGCTTTCCCCAGATATTTCCCCAAGGACTTATTACAAGAGAAGTTGAATTGATGTGTAAATGGAGAAGACAATTGCCTACATGGATGATTCAGTATAGTACCAAAAACATCTATCTTACTAATGCCAACAGATTAATTAGCTTCCTTCCACCATTCTCTGGGAGTGGTCTGAGTGGTCTGAGAAAAAACCAGTTTCTTTCTACTACAAACTTGTTAAGAAGAATGACACATTAAGTCCTATTATGGACTGAATGTTTGTGTCCCATGCAAAATTCATATGTTGAAATCCTAATGTGATCGTATTAGGAGGTGGGGCCTTTGGGAGGTAATTAAGTCACGAGAGTGAAACCCTCATGAATGGGATTAACACCTTTATAAGAAGAGACATGAGAGCCTCCTCTCTCCCGCCCCCCTTCCTCTCTCCTCTCCTCTCCTCTCTCTGCCACATGATGATACAAGGAGAAGATGGCCATCTGCAAACCAGGAAGTGGGGCCTCTCTATACACCAGGTCTGCCAGCACCTTGAGCTGCCCAGTCTATAGTGTTCAGTTATAGCTGCTGGAACTGGCTAAGCCAAATCCTAACACCTCAGTGAGAATGAGTTACTCTTTTGAGAAAGGAGGAGCCATGCAATATGAATACATGGGACACAGGGATCACCAGGAGGCAGGGGTTGAAAGAGGGAGAAAATAGCAAAGAAAGAGGAGGTGGAAGCAAAGACAAACTTGACCGACATCCTAATCTTGCCTTCCCAAAACAGACCCTGGCTTCCACTTAGGCTTTTTCTGTTCCCATTTTCTTAGACTCTGGATCTCCCTGTTTCATGCTAGCTGATCAAGAGGCAGAAAGTGGAGCAGGCAAAATGAAGTTCATGAAGTTTTAATGCTATAAATTATAGCCTTGTTTAATAGTAAAAATGTTGAAAAATAACGGTTCTTCTTGGCTCCAGAGAGAGAAATCAGGGAGTGAGATGGCACAGGTTGGCTTCGTGGAGATGCAGACTCTGAGCTGGAGATTAGCAGGTGGAAGTTTCATTAGGGGTGCTCTGGGGGTCACCACCTGTGAAAGGAAAGGCAAGCAAAGGGAGAGGACTGGCAGAGGGAGAAGCGGAGCTGTGATGGATTCTTCAGGAGAGCCTTAGACCTCTGGACTATTCTGAAGACGGGATGACCCTGTGAAGATGCCTTGAATTGGGGCAAGAGGGTTGGGCCCTTATATCCCCAAATTGACCAGTAATTGGATGCAGACCACCCCAGAAAGGGACTGTCACCTTAGGCAAGGAAACTCTCTTCAACTGAGGCAACCTCTGAAAGGGACTGACAGCTGGGGGCTGTCTTGCCCACAGCATGCCTAGTCCAGAAGAGGGAATCTGAGCGGTGCATCACGGTGACCACCACAGAGAGAATATTGGTACCCACCACAGTGTTTGATGTGTGTAGTCACTCAATAACCATTTGATAGATGAATATTCTCATTCTGTATTTCAAATTGTCCCCCCAACATAAAAACAAATGTGATATTATTAAAGCTTTTACAAACAATTGCCTTTGATAGTAGTTTTTGTCATGTAGAAAGACTGGCAAGAAATTTTTGTGTAATGAAGCTATACCTGTGGCCAAGGAAAATGACATCATGTGACAAATATCTGCGAGAGTCTGTTCTAACTTAATATGAGTTTAGTTTTGCATTTTATAAAAAAAATTTTTCATTCAGAAGCTGTGTCAAACATATAGAAAACTTGCAAAAAGAGTACAAAGAACTTTTGTTGTTTGAACAATTTGAGAGAAAATTGCTGACTTGATGCTGTGTTACCCTTAATACTTTAGTGTGTTTTTCCTGTATACATTCTCCCATCTAACCAAAACATACCAGTCAAGACCAGGAAGTTAACATTAACATATTACTACCACCTAATCCTTAGGCCTTTTTCAATTTTTGCCAGTGTTCCAATGTAATACATAGCAAAAGGATCCAGTCCAGAATAAAGTATTGCATTTAGTTCCACGTCTCTTTAGTAGTCTTCAGTCTGGAACCATTCCTTGGTCTTTCCTTGACTTTCATGACCCCGACAGTTTTGAAGATTATAGGTCAGTAATTTTTAGAATGTCCCACAATTTAGCTTTGTCTGATGTTACCTTATAATAAGGTTATGCTTCTTTGGCAGGAATCTCATAGAAGTGATGCTGCATTCTCACTGCATTCTATCAGGAGGTCCACATTTTCAATTTGTTTCATTACTGAGATGTTCACTTCGATCATTTGATTAAAATGACGTCTTCTAGTGCTCGCTTCGGCAGCACATATACTAAAATTGGAACGATACAGAGAAGATTAGCATGGTCCCTGTGCAAGTATGACAAGCAAATTTGTGTAGTGTTCCATATTTTTATGGAACCAGAGAAGACCTCATATAGCCAAAACAACCTTAAGCAAAAAGAACAAACTGGGAGGCATCAATCTACCATACTTAAAGCTATACTACAAGGCTATAGTAACCAAAACAGCATGGTACTGGCACAAGAACAGAGACATAGACCGATGGAACAGGACTGAGAACCCAGACATAAAACCATCCTCATACAGCCACCTGATTTTTGACAAAGCAAACAATAACATACACTAGGGGAAAGAATCCCTATTCAATAAATGGTGCTGGGAAAATTGGATAGCCATATGTAGAAGACTGAAACAGGATCCTCACCTCTCACCTCTCACAAAAATCAACTCATGATGGATAACAGACTTAAACCTAAGACATGAAACCATAAGAATTCTAGAAGAAAATGTTGGAAAAACTCTTACAGACATCGGCCACGGCAAAGAATTTATGAAGAAAACTCCAAAAGCAATCTCAGCAACAGCAAAAATAAACAATTGGGACCTGATCAAATTAAGAAGCTTCTTCACAGCCAAAGAAATTATTGCCAGAGTGGATAGACAACCTACAGAATGGGAGACAATTTTTGCATGCTATACATCAGATAAAGGACTAACAACTAGAATCTATACAGAACTCAGGAAAAATCAGCAATAAAAAAATCAAACAACGCCATTAAAAAATGGGCAAAGGACATGAATAGAAACTTCTCAAAAGAAGATAGACTAATGGCTAAGAAACATATGAAAAAATGCTCAACATCTCTAATCATCAGGGAAATGCAAATCAAAACCACAGTGAGATACCACTTAACTCCAGTGAGAATGGCTTATATCACAAAGTCCCAAAACAACAAATATTGGCGGGGATGCGGAGAGATGGGAACATTTGTACATTGCTGGTGGGACTGCAAACTAGTACAACCTCTATGAAAAGGAGTCTGGAGATACCTCAAAGAACTAAAAGTAGAACTACCATTCAATTCACTTATCCCATTACTGGGTATTTACCCAAAGGAAAAAAGACATCCTATAATAAAGACATCTGCACTCGAATGTTTATAGCAGCACAATTCACAATTGCAAAGATGTGGAAACAACCCAAGTGCCCATCAATACATGAGTAGATTGAAAAATGTGGTATAAGTATACCATGGAGTACTACTCAACCACAAAAAACAATGGTGAACTAACACCTCTAGTATTATCCTGGATGGAACTGGAGCCCATTCTTCTAAGCGAAGTATCTCAAGAATGGAAAAACAAGCACCACATGTACTCACCATCAAGTTGATACTAACTGATCAACTTATATGTGCACATATGGAAGTAACACATTAATAGATCAACTTTTAAGCATACATATGGAAGAAACATTCATCGGGTATTGGGCAGGTGGGAGGGGGGATGGGTAAATTCACACCTAAGGGATGCAGAGCACACTCTCTGGGAGATGGGCATGCTTAAAGATCTGACTCGGGCAGAGTAAAGGCAATATATGTAACCTAAATGTCTGTACCCCCATAACACTCTGAAATAAATAAATTAATTAATTTTAAAAAATGATGTCTTTTAGGCTCCTCTATTATAAGATAACCCCATTTCTCTGTTTTATTCAGAAGTATTTTGCAGGGAGGTACTTTGAGACTATATAAATGTCCCATATCTTATCAAACTATCAACTTATTTATTCATTATTTACTTATTTAGTAAATTTACTTATTTACTAATTTTACTAAATTTAAATTATTTTACCTATTTACTAATTTTGCTAAATTTACCTATTTACTAATTTGTTATTTACATATTTGTATCATGAATTCATACTCTATTCAATTTATTACTATTGATGCTCAAATTGTTCCAGATTTATCTAGTGGTATTCCTTTCAAGCTAACAGTTCTGAGTCCACTTGACATGACTCCCCCACCATTTTGGAAGGCACTTTTTTACTTTCTAGCACAAGAAGATATTCCAGGTTTATTTTGTACTTCCTCTGCCCTAATTGTGGAATCAGTCATTTCTCCAAGCTCTATTTAAGGATGTCTTTCCACTAGTGCACCTGACCAATTGCAAGGATGTGAAAAAATGCTAAGAAGGAATTTATGAAAGCTATATAATGGACTGTTTCTTGCTCTTTGAGTTTGAAAAATACAACACTCTGTGCTTGAAATCCTAAGCTCCAAAGGTACAGATTTCATAACAGTTTACTCCAATATCTTCACTGTACAGATATGCATCTTTAGCACATCTAGGAAGTAATATAAAGTGAATACTTTGCATAACATAGTACATTTATATAACCAAAGCCTTAAAAGGTGATAAAATCTGTTTAAAAGTGCTCTGTGGTAAGATTTGGGATTGCCAGTTCAGCAGCATAGGGTGGTGGACTTTGAGCAGATGACCTAGGTTTGTGTCTCAGTGGAATCCTTTAGGGAGAAAATAATCTCTACCTCACTAGGTTGTAGTAAATATTAAATGAGGTAGCTCCTGTAAAATTGCCGTGTAAATTGTAAAGAGCCATTTTAATATAAAATGTTATTATTTAGAAATGCTAGCAATCACTTAACTGTCAAAACCTCAAAATGCGAACTCCCTTGGTTTTCTCAAGAAAAGAAAAACCAATGTGGCAAAAAACTCTTAACACTATTAGGCTTTTTAAAAACGTAGGATTGTCTTTATATGCTGTACATTTTTCATAGACCCTTAATAGATCTCAAATTAAATTGTGCTGAAATCTCTCAAATTATTATTATTGTTTTACTCTCTTATACGCTTTGTTAAATTCAGAATATTTTATTCTTTGGGGTCATCTACAGATAAAGTGTTTGTTAAACTGTTAGAATTACTGAGAATAACCCATTCATAAAAATAAATTCTGCGGGTCTTTCAAAGGTAAGAAAATGTCTGTAGACTATGGGAGGAGGACCTGAATAATGAGTAAGGAAGTTCCCAGCAGGTTGGAGAAAGAATTCTCATACCAGCAGTAGAATAGTTTTAGGACAGAAAGTTTATTTTACTTTCTTGAGAAGAAGAGAGAGAGCGAGCGAAAGACAGTGTGGCCACAGCACTGAAGAAAAGGTAGAGGGTAGTGCCAGGCAGCTGAGGAAAGTTGTTCGGAGTTTTAAAGGGTAAAAATGGCTTTTTTCCCCCTCTGCTTCAACAGATTGATAACAGAAGTGACAGCGAAGCAGTTGCAGGTGTTCTAGATTTTTTTTCTCTGTGAGGCTGACTTCATCTGAGTCCTTAGAATCTGGTGTTCGTGAGAACTCAAGTGGGAAGCTCACACACCTACTATCCACTTAGGGCTCTTCAAGGCTGAAAAAAAACCTCTTAAAGATAACAAATTAGGCCACACATGTTTTAATTAAAACAAAACTAAGGGGGTAGTTATGTCATAAGTTTTTTTTTTAAAGAGACAGTTATGTGTTATTAGTTTATTTCTCTTACTTTCTGTTTAATAATTTATTTTTCCTCTGTTAGGTTATTAGTCAGACCACTTTTCAGGAAGAAAAAGAAAAATTAAAGAATTCCTACTTGTTATTATTCAGTTGGAGTTTTGTAGAAAAGAAGAGAAAACTAATGAATTACTGTTAATTTTTTAGGTAAGAATGATTTTTTTAAAAGAGTCATTATCTTTTAGAAACATACTAAAATATTTAAATATTAAAGAGACATTTTTCCTGAGATGAGTTGGTGAGAGTATAGTTCAGGGGTCAACGAACTTTTTCTGTAAAGGGCAAGATTATAAATATTTTAGGCTTTGCAGGCCATACAACCTCTGTTGCAACTACTCAACTCTACTATTGTAGCAAGAAAGCAGTCATGTAAACAAAAGAACATGGCTGTGTTCCAATAAAACTTTATTTCAAAAGCAGGTATCACGATGGATTTGGTCTGTAGGTTGTAGTTTCTCAACCCCTGGTATAAGTGAAACAAGATTTGCCATGATTAATAATTATGAAAGCTCAGTGATGGGTACATAGACATCGTTACACCATTCTGTGTACTTTTTATATATTTGAAATTTTCCATAATAAATTTTCTATAATAAAAACTCAAAAAACAAAGAAGAGATAAAATTTAGATAAGGGATAGAGAAGAGACTGAGATAACCTGGCTGTGATAAAATACACTAATATTTGATAAATACTTTAGTAGTTTATCTTAAGGATCAGATTTGCTGGCTATTTCCCTTTTATATAATCTGCCTGATCATTTTAAAAATGTATTGAATTGGAATATTTATATCCATCCTTCAAGAAACTAGTTATTTTCTAATGTACTAAATTTAGGCATACTTAAGTGCCAAGAGATTTTAAAACATTTTATTTTTAAAACCTATCCCATGAAATAAAAGCTATCTTTCATACAGGAGTCTAGGATGTTGGGTCACAGTGCTATTGGAAGTTCATGATTCAAGTTATTCCCTTCCTTGAAACCCATGGCTGTGATACATAATATATTAAAGAAGAAAATACATAGCTTAAAATAAAAGGACATAGCTGTGTTCAATAAGCTAAATCTCTGTGAGCCAAGAACAGAAAATGCAATGAAGAAAATGGGATGGAGCCATGGGCTTGCTGAACTCTGGCTTGAGAAGCAGACAGAGGCAACTGACAGTTCATATTCTTTTGGGAGGAGAGAATAAAAATGCCCTAGATGAGACAGATCAGAGACAGATTCACTACCTAAAACTAGGAGCTGGGATGGTGATCCTCACTTACTCCCATCCCCTTCATGAGGAAGCTTTAAAAAGCTCTGCTGTCTACTGCTTGGCACTACAGCTTTAGGGAAGCTGCAAGCTTCAGGAGGCAGGAGGACAGAAACGCCAACTGGCAACCAATATTCCGTGTTACCATGGAGGATGTGATAAATCACTGGCCCAACATTTTCCTCTCTCCCTGTACCCACATCCTTTGCCATTGTAACTTTGAAGTTCTTTCCACAAGAGGCAGTATAGCTTTCTGCCCTTTGACTTTGGGCTCAGCCATGGGACATGCTTTTGCCAATGGGATGTTAGTAGATGTGATGAAAGCAGGGCTTGAAATATGCTTGCCTAATGGGGCTTGCCCTTTGGTACTTCTGTCACCCAATAATAATTTTCCTCAGAGTAGCTGCTGCCCTGGGCCCCAGAATGAACATGTGGAGCAGAACTGCCCTCCCTGACCACAGACCTGGCAACTTGACTCAGCTCATAAACTCTCTGTGGCTGATGGTGCCCTGTGTGATATCGCCCAGCAGCTTTCTGGCCTTGCCCCCTCCACTTGCCCTTTGTCTCACTATTCCAGGCACACAGCTTCCTCCCTCTCCCTTAAACACCCACATCAGGGCCTTTGCGCTGGCACACCTTCCCCTAGTTCTCTGCCCAGCTGGGTGCTTCTCATTGCCTACTAGTTAGTACAATTGTCACCTCCTCAGAGAGGTCCAGGCTTCCCTGGGCTCCAGAATGAATACGTGCAGCAGAACTGCCCTACCTGAACGCAGACCTGGGACGTAAAGCAGAGCTGCTTCAGCTGTTGCAGCCTGAAGTTGCCCTGACTGACCTGCAAATCCCTGAGACAACTAACAGCTTATCAACTATATGTCACTGAGATTTTGTGATTGTTATGTAGCAATAGTAAGCTGATATAGAAATTAGCACCTAATCCTGAGATGCTGCTGTCACCAGAACCTAAAATATATGGTATTAGCTTAGGGAGCAAGTGGTGGATAGTGAGGAAACTATTAAAGAAATAAAAACATGACAATCGTATTTTTAAAACTGTTGTCTGTGGTAACATGGAAGATAGTAGGAAAATTTCTAGGCATATGTTGAATATGTGAGCTTTCAGTCATATTTGACAAGATACTATAAGAAATTCAGGAAAAAAAACCCCACCAACTTGCAAGCAGAATTTAGAGGTATTTAGAGAGCCCAGAACTTGCTTAGTTGGAAAATAAAACTCTTCATCTCCATCCAGTAAAAAAAAAAAAAATGTTTCAGATTCAGCCTGGGATAAAATATCAAATTGAGGGTATGGCTGGAACATCCTTTATTAAGACATCTGAAAGAATTAAGGTGGTGCCTGGTAGATCCTGTCAGCTGGAAAAAGGGGTTTCTAGAAGCCTTAAGGACAGGGTCCTTCAGAAGTCCAATGAGTGGTAGTTCCTCATAATAAAGTCTGGAAAGAGGGGCGTGTCTCGAAAAGAATTGTGGGTGTGGTTTTGTCAAATGGAGTTCACTGGAAACAAATACATAGAAAATCCATGTTTTTGGGAGCGGCGTATCGGCAAACACACCACCAGCTGGGAGTGAAAGGGGCTGAGACAGTTGGAAATATACAAAGACCTCTGGGTCAACAACTTTACACTCAGGAAGTAGCTGAGGAAGTTTCTTAGAACCAAAAGGGGCATATTGTTCAATGCCTTCTTCATAACTGACCAAGGAGGATGATAAAAATGTAAGGAACTTCTGGAGGGTAAAACCAAGAACAGTGGAGAACAATGGACTGGTGACACACTTCCTCGTAGCAGAACCAGGGTCTAATCAAAGGAAATTCCTTACTCTGAGAGTAGGGGGACCTGGCAACATTTTCCCCATGGCATTTCAGAACAAGTGAATACTACTGCCTTCTAACGTTACTGTTTTGACTAGGAGTGCTCATTGCAGTTATCCTATCATTGTTCCAGCATTCCATGTTGGGTATATACACACACACACATATATATATATACAGTCATGTGCCATATAACACCATTTTGGTCAATGATGGACCGCATGTATGATGGTGGTCCAATAAGATTATAATGGAGCTGAAAAATTCCTATCTCCTAGTGACGCTGTAGCCACAGTATCATTGTAGCATAACACATTACCTTTTCTATGATTAGATATGTTTAGATACACAAATACCATTGTGTTAAAATTGCCTACAGTATTCAGTACAGTTACATGCTGTTCAGGTTTGTAGCCTAAGAGAAATAGGCTATACCATATAGCCTAGGTGTGCAGTAGGCTATACCATCTAGGTTTGTGTGAGTACACTTTATGATGTTCACACAAGGATGAAATTGCCTAACAATGCATTTCTCAGAATGTATTCCCATTGTTTAGTAACACATGACTATACATATATGTTTTAGTTTATAGGTTTCCAGATCAGGGGGAACCACATTCAAACAGGATGTATACCATAAGACACTGGATTTTGATCCTGATGCCATGATTGGATGAGGCTCTTGGGGGTCTTGGGATAAGGGTGAGACTGTTTTGATGTGGGACATATATAAATAATTGTGGCCAAGAGGGTGGACTATAGTTAACTGAATTGCTTATTGGCCTCTATTCTTCACAATTCCTTGTATCCACCCCATTGTCTTGTACCTTTGAAGTTCCTCCCACAAAAGGCAAAATATACTTACCTGCTCTGTGACCTTGGGCTTGACCAATTGACATTGGTTGGCCAATGGGATATTTGTAGATATTATATAAACAGGCTTGAAATGCTTGCACAATGGGGCTTGCTCTATTGTGCTTCTGCCATCTTCAAGGGATGAGTTTCCCCTAGGTAGCTGCTTCTCCCTCTGCCTGTGCTCAACAATGAACACACCTGGACCCAGCTGACCATACACCCACAATCTGAATCAGAGGCTGCTCCACAGACTTGTGAGCAAAATGAATGCTTATGGTGGTACATCACTGAGATTTTCAGGCTGTATTAGCATGAACTAACACAGGGAAGAAGTCTCAAATTGTCAGTGTAAGACCTGGTTTGACATTAGGTATCCTGGGAACTTGTTGGCCAAATGCAAAACCTTTAGATAGGGAGATGTGGATAAAAAACCTTTTCTATTCCAAATGAATAGCAAAATCAAAGTTCCAAAGCACACAAAGAAATATACCATTAAGAAACCCTCTCACTAAATTAATAATCAGAACAATGATTTCCTCCAGTTTAAATTGAAATGGGACAATCTAAAGAATGAAAATGTATGTTTAGTATCCTCAAAAAGAGAGAGATGATTTAATAACATAAATTTTAAAAAAGAATAAATTATGAAACAAAAATCAGGCATAAATGATCCAAGAATAGGTAGGTAGAGTTTAAAAAAAATTGTCAGGGGTGGTCCCAGCTATCCAGGAGGATGAGGTGGGAGGATGGCTTGATGCCAGGAGTTCGAGGCTGTGGTGCACTACGATTGTGCCTGTGAATAGCCACTGCACTCCAGCCTGGACACTCTGTCTCTAAAACATAAATAAATAAATAAATAAATACGTTTAAAAATTAGGAGCACATACCAATTGAAAGACTCAATGGACATTCTAGACTGTGTACAGTCTAAGAGAGAATTACTGTATTAGAAGGCATTACTGAAGAAATAATGCAGAAAGCAACAGAAAGAGATTTTTAAAAATAAGAATGAGAAAATGAGTGGCACAGAGTGTTGTCAGACTGAGAGGCTCCAACGATCTAATAGAACTTTCAAAAAAGAAAATAGAGAAAATTACAAGAAGCAATATTTGAAGACACAGTGGCAGAGGCCTTTCCAAAACTGAAGAAAGAATAACCCCTTAGAGTAAATGTACATTCTGTACCAGGCAGGATAAAATATAAATTTATATCCAGATGCATCATAGTAAGACTGCGGCATATAAAAAAGATAAAAACTTAAAAGTTATCAAAGAGGAAAAAATAACTATAAAGAAATAAAAATTAGACTAATACTAGATTTCTAATTGGGAAAAATAAATGACAGGACACAATGAAATAATAGCTTCAAATTGCTGAGGGAAAACAACTCTGAATATAGAACTCTATACTCAGCCAAAAGCTATCATCCAAGAGTGAAAGCAAAACAACTGCATTTACAGACAAAAAGAAAACAAAATAAAATAAACAAAACCCCAAAACACATCTCACTGAAATAACCACTTGAGGTTTCAAGAAGAAACGTGAATCCAAGGGAAAGAAGTTAGATGCAAAAAACAATGGTGATTTTATGGTATGTGAATTAAATTTCAATAAAGATTTTTTTTAAAGAAACAGTACTGAGCATAAAATAGTTGTCATATTTGAATATTGGTTTTTCAAAAAATATATCTGATAAAGTTGATACTAAATTTCTAGACAAAAATAAAAGGACAGATCAGAATCTATTAATTAGTGAATAAAATAATGTCTTTTCCTGTTTGGAAGGATTATAGAAATACTGAATAACTTTAGACTTTGGTAAATATCTTACAGATATATATGTAGAAAATTTAAGGGTGGCCACTAAGGAAGAGAAATATAATTTCTAACTTCCAAATAAGGAGAACATCAAAGTGGGGGGGAGGGTATAGAAGACCTTAGCAACCTGGCAGAAGAACTAAACCAGAACTAAAGAGGTGAATGTAAATAATGATAAACAGAACACACAAAATAAAATGGTACAAAATAAATCCAAATGTCATTAATCACAATAAATGTAAATGGATTAAACTGACTTACTGAATGGCAAACAGTATTAGATTCCATTAAAAAGTAAAGTCTAGCTACATGTTGCATGTAAGAGATACATCCAAAGTAAAATGTCACAGAAAATTTTAAATAAAGGAGTAAAGAAGCACTATGCAGAGTTCTGCTTCTGAAAATGACAAAGGAACTTTTATCAGACTATGTCTCCTACAACAATTATAAACTCTGGGCAATATATTTTAAAAAATGATTTGAAGGTATTGGAAAATGGCCAAAAGCGGGCAGAAAACAAGGAGAGTAAAATTGAAAGAAAGGAATCACACCTTTCATGTTTATAAAACTGCCTGAGTGCAGGGATGCTAGAACTCAAGCAGAAATAAGGTCTTACTGTTTTGAGGAGTCAATGGGCAGAATGTGGGGATGCCCAAGCGATTTGACAGCCAGGGAGAATCCCCCAGAGAGGATAGAGCCAAAAAACAGGGAACTCCAAAATTTATTATAAACCTCACCGTATTTTTGACTGAATCTTTGGCTGTGCATGTGCAGGAGAGACTACAAGGGGTGGTGGTGGTGGAAAACAACAGCTGGGAGGCTGAAAACTGAGAAATTTCAGCTGCTGCCCACTGCAAAAGAGACAGAGTTAGAAATACGGGTCCAGACAAGAAAAGTACCTGCTAGAACAAAAATGAAGACACTTCATAAAAAGGTAATAGAATCCAATCTCTACAATGATTTATTCCCAATGTCCTCTATATGATAAAGGTAAACATGTGAATTACTAATTCACATTACTAAACATGTGAATGTTTACAGCAGCTTTATTCCCCAAAATGTAAACCCATATGTCCATCAACAGAGAATGTCAACAAATTGAGGGTTATTCTTACAATGGACCACTACTCAGCCATGAAAAGGAATGAACCACTGATACACACACCAGCATGGATGAATCTCACAGACCTTACACTGAGTGAAAGCAGATAAACACAAGAGTATACAGTCAGCCCTCTGTATCCATGGGTTCTGCGTCTGTGGATTCAACCAATTGTGGTTTGAAAATATTCGAAAAAAAAAGAATGGTTCTGTCTGTACTGAACATGTAGACTTTTTTTCGTCATTATTTCCTAAAAAATGCAGTATAACAACTATTTACATAGTGTATTATAAGTTATATAGACATAATTTAAAGTATTCAAGAGGATGTGTGTAGGTTATATGCAAATACTACATTTTATATAAGGGACTTGGGCATTCATGGATTTTGCTATCACAGAGGAGGGGGTTTTCCTGGAACCAATCCCCCACAGATACTGAGGGACAACTGTATACTGTATGATTCTATGTATGTGATGTTCTGGCAAAGGCAAAACTATCTATTGTGAACAAAATCATAAAAAGGATTCTCTTCTGAGCCCGATGGAAGGGGCATGAGGAAACTTGCTGATCCAATAAAACGATCTCTATCTTGAAGGGGTGTGGTTGTCAAGAATTGAGAAGGGTCTGAGATTTTACCCTACTTGAGAGACAAAAAGTTAGCCTGCCACCGTCTCATGGATGCTAGCAGAAGACACAAAACTCCCGCATCAGAGACAAAGGATTTTATTATCCACAACATAATAAGCAGTCTAAGTTTCATGTTTGCCTTGGTTCCTTTCATCCCCTAAGTTTTACAAGGGTGATACAGAGGGGTCTAGGTGGATGCTGTGCACACAGCAAGTTTGTGTCAGAACTGAGGAACACCAAGCTTAAGGAACCTAAAGCAGCAAGCTTGCTTGCCCTTTGCCATGATGACAGACATTATCTTTACACTGGCCATAACTTGCTTTTTGTTCAGAGGGAGACACTGTCTGCCTTCTGGGACTGTTCACTATATAACATTGTTCACTATTTCTTCAAACTAGTAATATATTACAATTAGACTAAGCTACATAGGGGCAAAGAAGCTATCTTTTCCCCCCTTCTTCTCACCATTGTGTCCTTGGAACCCAGTACATAGATACTCAATACATCATTGTTGAATAAACTTGTACAACTGAGTTGAAAAAGGAACCAGCACTTTGACCCCGGAGCCAGTCACCCTCTTTATCCTGCCATCTGTAATCCTTCTCTCTTGCCTTCGCTCCCTCTCAATTATACTTTTCTCACATTTTCCTTTCACCTTGCTCTCTCAAGGGGTCATAAATGGAATTTTAAAATTATCTCTCTATTATAGGCTCTATCTATAGGATAAAAACTTTATGTTTCACCCTTAAAAAAAAAAAACCCAGAACAGTGGTTAAGTCACACAGTGTGTGAACCTAAGTGAGGCCATGGAGTCCTATTTCCTGAGTGCGAATCCTAGCTCCATTACTTACTTGCTATGCTTTTTGGCAGAAGTCATTTACCCTTACTGTGCCTCACAGTATTCATTTCATAGACCCGTTAGATGGTTAAATTGGAAAATATTTCACAGTGCTTGGGACAGTAGTGATATTGAAATAAAAATAGCAAACTCTTTTAAAATAAGCCTAACAAGTAGAACTTCAGTTGGAAAAGATGGCATCTAAACAATTATTACTATATCTATAGAGAATACAGACTTGTTTACAGAATCTCTGCAGTAGGAGACATACATAGGAATCTTTTCTTATAATCCAAATAAATAAAAATTTATTTTGTGCCCATTACATGTAAGCTGGGTTTGAGGTTACAAAAATAAAACATAGGCTTTGCTCACAAAGTTTACAATCTAGTAGGAGACACAGTGTATCTTTTAGATTTTTAAAAATTATACATGTTCACCAAGAAAAATGGACAATGGTGAAAAGCAAATATCCATATGGTTTCTTTTCAAATCCATCCTAGTTTTAAAAAATTATAAACTGCATTACATGCAATTTTGTATCCTGCTTGCTTTCCCTAAATAGAAAGCATAATTTCCATTCTATCCTATAGTTTTGGAAGGATTTGCTGTTGCATAATATTCAATTAGTGTGTGTGTGGTAGTACCTGTAATTTCATTATAGCCATTGATATTTAGTGTAGTGGTTAAGAGCATGGGCATGGATTTTACAACTGCCTGTATCTGAAGCCCAGCTTCCCAATTTGCTGGCTGTGTGACCTTGGGCAAATTACTTTCTCTCTCTGAATGTACTCGGGCTTTCTGTTCATAAAACAGGAAAAATAGTACTTATTATACAAATAAAAAAAGAAAAAAAAGTAATGCTTACCTCATAGGGTTTTGAGATGTATGTAAAGCAACTAACACAGTGCCCGGCAAATAATAAGGGCTCAATAAATTTAGCTATCTAAAAAGTTGTTTTAGACATTATTTCACCAATATCCCTTCCATGCCTTCCCCATTATATAGCAGTTATGTAGTTGAGGGCAACGGTCAGGCACGACTCATTTAAACAAATCAGACTAATCCCATTCCTTGAGCTAGTATTTGTTTCAAGTAAACCATGCATAATCTAAACAGTCCATGGCATTCGTATGATCATAACAATGGGCAAGTAACCAATTTGGGGAAACAGATCTCATTGTGGTCCTATTAAGATATGTATTGTACTAAGTTTTTTTCCTAACGGGAACTGCTCTTTCATCAAAGGATGAACCCTACTTGGCAATGGTCAATTGTTCTTTGAACATATTATTGGTACATTCTAATATTTTATTCAGATATGTTTGCATCCATATTCATAGATGAAATAAAAATCTATAGCTTTAATTGCTTTTTAAAAGTAGTGGTGTCAAAAGTAACAGTATACAAAATTTAATGTGTATACCCACCTTTTTCTGTCTGCTGGAAAAAATTTATATACCACAGGAATAATGTGCTTCTCAGTTTGGAAGAATGCATAAAGTGATCAGATCAGGGCTCATCTGAGGAGATACAATTCATTACTACCCGAATTTTTTCTTTGATTATTAACCTGTTTGGGTTTTATAATTCTTGAGTGGATTTTCTAAACTTGTATATGGAACATTTCATAATAAGTGTCTAAATTAAAGTAGACAATTGAGGATAGCGTTTATTTTTAACAACTACTGTTTTTTCATTACCTTATTTCTGCTTTTTTTAAAGAAATGCACTTGCCAAGAGGTTGCTTATTTATTTTCTAATTTGTTTCTGATTAGTTAACTTTACTATCTTTCTTGCATTGCATGTTTTATTCATTTGTTTTTCCCTTCCTGTATAATGGCTATCAATTTGCCTTACAGCATAGCTTTTAATACATCATCCTCTACTTGTCATTGTTTCCACTTTATTTTACTGAATTTTTCTTGACAAAACAGTTGTTTAGAAGGAGGTTTCTAACTTATTTTCCAGGTGATTCTGACTTTATCTTTTAGTTTCATTACCATTTAAAACTTCTGTCCTTTACAATGCACTGCACGGGAATTGTCAGGCCCCAAAGATTGCTTTCACCTGTTTTACTGTCCATTCAGACGCTAAAGTAATGCCTAGTAGGTGGGCACCAAATGTCAGACCCATTTCATTCTTCCAGAATTCCAAGGAGGCCCAAAGGTTCTAGGCTTAGGGTAGCAGAGTAAGAGATCTTTACAATAAGACCAAAGTACTTAGGATAGAGGCTGGAAAGGACATGGTGAGGTGTTTTTTCTAAAAGTTTTTATTCTGCTGTAAATAATCTAAATCAGCTGATGTGCAGAATCTAAGAAATCTTTCTGAGTCCCCTCTGCTGCCTTTGTCATTCAACATCACTATTTGATTGATATGTAAACTATTCTGAGAAAAAGTTGTATCTTTTTTCTATACATATCAATATTGCTTTATTTCTTTTTTATTATTTGAGG
Organism: Daubentonia madagascariensis; assembly: GCA_023783475.1. Lineage (NCBI taxonomy): Eukaryota > Metazoa > Chordata > Mammalia > Primates > Daubentoniidae > Daubentonia > Daubentonia madagascariensis. The sequence goes on from JAKFHU010002088.1 coordinate 30,520,151, forward strand.
GTAATTTCTCCTATTTGATTTGCTTATGGTTCACAGAATGTGTTAAGGTTTCTATCATAATCCCAATACTATTTTAAAGGGCTTTGTACTTCTACATTTTAATTCTATATTACCCTGCATGTAGGTGTTAGGGTCTGTTGTCTTTGCCACTGATTGCAATGCTTTTTTTTTTTAAGTGCAGTATGACTTTCAACTGACTGTAATTAGTGAATATGCTCCTGTTATTCAGTCTTATACTTGCTCCTTAAATTGTACTCTGAGATATATTTTGTGTTAGGTGTGACAGAATTTGATTTTAAACAGTTTTAGTCTTAAGTGGGTTTTTCTTTTTTGACTTCTGTCACATATACAATTTCATTTTTGTATTTTTCAAGAATTTAAACAGGAGACATTGTGTTATTAATTTTATTATTCACCACCTTAAGAAATTTCAAAAGATTATTAATCTTACATTTAGCGATCAAAGTAAAAAGCACATTTAATTTTTCTTTACAAAAGACAAGGATTTTACCTCTTACCTCCCCCCCCAAAAGAAAATGCCCTTCCTTCTTGGCCTTCATTAACTTAATCTAGGGTTGTAAACTCCCTTTAAAAATTTTTGAATAGATAAATCATATAATAAACCTCTTGTTTTAAAAATTAAATTTACAATTATCTGCATTATCCTAATAGTTCCAGCGATTTCAATACTCACCGACTGGCCTGTCTCTCCTCATTCTTTTTTTCTTAATTTTGATTCATTTTGGAAGCGTAGTGATTATATTCAATTAATTTTTTCCAGAAAGGACAAATGACTAGTACCTTGCATGTTACAGAATGTCTTTCTGTTACCTTCACAATTTGGATGAGTAGAGAAATCCTGAACTACAAAACTCAGTAGACACTGCTCCATTCCGGCTCGCATTTAAAATGTGTAGAAGAGGATCTTCAGACTTGTTCCTATCTATCTATCTATCTATTTATTTATTTATTTATTTTGAGACTGGGTCCGCTCAGGCTAGAGTGCAGTATCGTCATTATAGCTCACTGTAACCTCTAACTCCTGGGCTCAAGCAATCTTCCAGCTTCAGCCTCCCTAGCAGGTGGGACTACAGGTGCACACCATCAAGCCTGGCCAATTTTTAAAAAAATATTTTTTGCAAAGACAGGGTCTTGCTATGTTGCCCAGGCTGGTCTGGAACTCCTGGCCTCAAGTGATTCTCCCGCCTCAGCCTCCCAAAGTATTTGGATTACAGGCATGAGCCACCACACCTGGTCCTCCCCCTTTTTGAAATATCAACAAGGTTTCTTCTATTAAAACTGATTCTTGTTTGTTGTCTTCTTTGGGAATACCTACTATTCAAAGGATAAATCTCTATAATCAGCCTTTTTCATCTGTACCTTTTCTCTTACTGCATTCATCTGAGTGTTTTTTAAGTTTACCTTTTGCTCTGGTGCTTTTGGTTTATTGTAATTTACTTAAGCTGCAGAATCCTTTAAAAGAAAGCTTATTAAACACAATATATAACGTTGATTAAGACAGTTCTGATCTGGTGGATGAACAAGTGGGGGAATCCCCTCCATCCTCAATTTGTGGGCTCATGAAAATCCATAGGATTCTGAAAAGCAGTTTAATATTCACTGCTCTTCATCCTGGATTAGACTTTCTTTAGTAATATAACTGTTTCCTGTTTCTGATACAATTTTAATTTAGCTTCTCCCTTTTTTTCCCTACTCTCCTATTCTCCTGGCCTTTTTGTCATCATAATGCCCTGTTGCACTATGGTGGGAGCCAAAGCAGATATTATATTTTCTAATATTTCTTGCTATACATGCACTGGAAAAAGAAAGCCCTTTCTTCTAAGTGCTTCAGGACATTGCTTTTCTCTCACACTTCAGAACTGTCTGTCCCACTAGCCTCATGCTGATTTTAGCTTTACTCATTAAGAAACAAAAACTTTAAGTGAAATATAAGATAAATTTAAAAAATGCATAATCCATAAAGAATATAGTTCAAAAAATTATCACAAAGTTATCACCATCCTGGTCAAGAAAGACAAGATTACCAACATACTATAAGCCCCCTTTGTGACCCTTGCCCACTCCATTATGCCCAAAGGTATGTTTTGCTTGTTTTTGAACTCTGTGAGAATCATACAGAACATCTTTTCTTGGCTGATTTCTTTTGCTTAACATTATGTTTGTGAAATTCATTCTGACTGTCAGGTGTAGCAAAAGTAACGTCATTTCCTTGCTAATGCATAGAGTGTCCCACTGTATGCATTCTGCTCGTGGATATTGGCATTGTTTCTACTTTGAGGCTATCATGAATAATGCTAGGGACACTCTAGTACATGTCTTTTGGTTCATATATGTACATCTCTCTGTTGGATATATGCTTAGAAGCAGAATTGCTGAGTTGAGGATATATGTATGTTCAACTTTAGTAGATGCTGTCAAATATTTTCCAAAGTGGTTGACCCAATTTACACTTTCATTAGCAGTTCCTGTTGTTCCACACCTTCACCAATACTTAGTATTGTCAATATTTTAATTTTTGCTGTTCCTACCACTGTAAGAGCATCTTAATTGTAGTTTTAATGTGCGTCTCCTTGATGACTAATCTGGTTAACATTTAATCGAGTTTTTAAAAAAATTCTTAAACTTATATTTAACTGTCAAAGTAAAAAGAATGTTTTAATATTTCTTTACAAAAGATAAGGAATCTACCCAATTCTTCCATCCTCTGCCAAAAAACAAAAAACAAAAACAAAAAAAGAAACTGCCATCCCTTCTTGGCCTTCTTTTGTGAAGTGCTGGTTCAAATCTCTTGCCCACTTTGTTACTCATTTCTCATGAGGTTAGATATATCTAGGCCCATTACAGGGGAGTTTTCAGAGCCTAAGGATTGCTTTTAGTTCTTTTACAGTCCACTCAAGTGCTGATACAATATCCAGCAGGTGGCCAGAAGTGTTAGACCTATTTCACCAGGAAACCCCAGGAGACCCACCAAATCTAGGGTAGAAAAGGGTAAAGGACTTCCTTGCAATTCAGCAAAGTTCTCAGGACAAAGAAGCTGGAAAGAACACTTTTTTCACCGGCTGTACGTATTCTAAATCAGCCAACATGCAGTAGCAAAGAGATCTTTCCCTGTCGCTTATGCTGCCTTTGTCATTCAGCATTACTCTTCTGGTCAGAGGTGGGATCTCTTATGACACACCCTCCCCCCAGGTGAATGCCAGCTGGGGTTCTCTTGATTAAGGAAACCTCCAAGATAGTGCAGGTTCATTTAGTTAAGGAATGCAGAGTGAAGCCTATTCTGATGGGACTCTCAGTAGCTGTCTCAAATTACTAAATAGTACAGCCTTCTTATGCATAAGTTAGTGAGGAGTGTTAGAAGATGGGAAGCTAAGGTGTCATCTTGCTCTACCGACTAGTTGTTTCAATATGGAATTCGAGTCAGCCATGTTTTTGAAATCCCACTCCTTACTGGGATTCTACTTAATTTCTACTTAGTAGAAATTCCTTCTAGTTTCCACTATTCTTAGCTGAATTTCCATGACTGATAGGACTTTTCTTCCTACTTGATGCTTCCAAGGGTATTTTTGTAGAACACTGGGAGAGGTGGGTTGCAGATATTTGTATTTACATTGCTAATCATTATCTTTCTAACTCTCTGGATGAGAAAACAGGTCCAAAAAAGGTGATGTGGGTACCATACATGAAACTGGCTCTTGAGGAACTGAAGGCTAATAATATCAACAAGATCTAGAAGACATGATAAATTTCTATTTATAAATAACTGAAAACTATTAAGTAGAAGCTGAGTAATCCAAGCACATTGCTAATCTTTTAGGATGATATAAAGGAGATCTACTTCCATTCTTTTTTGTGAAATACTTCCTTTGAGTTAATTATGGTACAATAAGACTGGGTCGGGTGAAAGTTGGGCCTACATTTCAGTACCTGGTATAGACTCCTTATTGCCTGTGATTCTCAGATTTATGCTAAAAGTGGTAAGAGGTGAGTCCTGTTAGGAATTTCTGGTGAAAGAATTAAGCCAAGATGGTACCTAATGGTTGATGAACCCTGGCAGGAGTTGGTGATGAGAATGCAAAGGTAGGTGCTATCTCTCCTAGTACATTCTTTTTCTGACACCATTGGTTCAATCTTCATACTGCCAAAGCAGATCACCCTGTCCAGTGCTCTCAGCAACTATTATAGACTCTTCTGAAAGTCAGTCGTACAAGTAACAAATTGTGATCTTCTTCTCTACCTTCTCCAAAATGTTACACTGGTACTTATATTAAGTTACTAATATGCTAATGTGGAAGAGGAAGGATGCCTTTTGCACCAATGGATCAATAATACAAGAATGCAAAAATTATCTCCTGGGGCCAAAACCCAATACAACAGATAGGCTTTGCTGACAAAGAGAGGAACAAAAATTAAATTACGCACTTTTACATATCACATCTTTCAGTAAATTAGTAGATGACTTTAAGGTAGATGACTTTCTTTTTTTAGCGTTAAAAAAAATAACAGAACCCCTAAAAACTGAGCTAATGAATGCTTTTGACATATGCATTGCTAATGCTGGAAAATGATATTAATATTTGAGCAAGAAAATCAGTTAGTGGCAACATCATTTACCTACAAAATCAGAAAACAATCTGCAGGAGAATTCAGAGTGTAGTTTCACAGAAGTTATCTATGAGTAAGCACTTCTGTTATCCTACGGTGCTCAATATTTTCCCCAATTTCTATGGAAAACAGTACAGGTACTTGCCTTTTCACACTATTCCTGAATTTTGTATCTCAAATGCAAATAATTTTCCTAAAATAATCTCCTGATGCCTTCCTTCTCCTACTTTTGCAGCAGCATGGTCAGACAGGTAGTTTCTATAGTCTTGGTCAACTTTCAGGTTAGCTAGCTCACATGGACCCTGATATTCTGATATTGGCTTCAATTCATATATGGCAGTCATAGAACTCCCTTTTTCTGTGATAACCATTCAAATGGATTTTCACAGGGTCTGATAACTTTTTCAAAGTATAGTGTGGGAGCTGCATTTTCTCCTGAGGACAAATCTCTTCTATCTTAAATAAAGTTAAAGCGTGATTACTATAATGAATGAACTGCAATTTCATATTTTAACTAAATATTTCTATCTGATCCCCTAGCAATACCATACCTTCAGTTTCCAGGATCCATGTGTTCTTGAGCTACTGTTTCTAGAAAAGGAAATAATGCAATCCATTTATTAGAATTCAGACATTAATACAGAACTTCTTATCTAATAAGGATGACTTTTGTTTTCTCTTTACTGAAATCATAAAAATAACTGCTATAATTTTTAACAGAGCTTACCATCCACATATGGAATAAAGCCTGCATGTGGGTATAACTCTATGTGAAAAGGCTACACAAATATTTCACTTGTTCTTGTCATCACTGATTTTTAGTTTTATGTATTTATTAATGTTATTGAAAGTTAAAATGTACCTGTAAATCAACAGGGTTTTGGATACACCAAAAAACATTCATTTTAAAAGAAGATCCATCTTAGGATTCTAAGAACACTCATATACATACAGATGTATTTCTGTACCCTTTTGATTATTTTATTTCAGCTTTTTTGACATTGAAAATTAAATCTTCTCCATACTCCTTTATTATTTAGAAAGAATGACATACACCTATGTACTTCTTTAGGGCAATTTTTGATGATAATTTATGTACATAATTCAGTTAATGTAAATAAAAAATATAAGATAGAAACTTTGAATGACATAAAGCAAATAATTACCATCCTTAACAAAATTCAGAAAATATTTACTAATATGAAAAAGCTGGCCTGTCACTTTGTAATTTGTGAGACTACTGCTTGTGTTTTTCAATTTTTTAATGCAATTCGTATTTACTGATATTAAATTGAGGGAAAACCAGATGCTTAATTCTAAAAGAATGCCCAAGGTAAAAAGACTTGGAAACAACTCAGTGTCTTACTTTTACTACAGTCCAAGCTAAGGTTTAAAATATGAAATCTCCTTAGGTCAGTATATTGCATAGTGAATGCTACTGACCAACCCCCCATCAGAATCACTTAGGAAACTTGTTAAAAACCCACCTCAAACCTGAAAAACCAGTACACCTGTATTGTAAGAAAACACCTAAGGTTATTCTTGCGGACACCAAAGTTTAAGAACCACTGTTTTAGGCAATATAAACGCCATCATTTCAGTCTCAGTGCCTCAAATAACACTGGAATGCGGCATTTCATGTCTTAAGTGGCAATGTTTATCACCACCTAGTGGTAAAATCCTTTATTTCTATTTTCTATGGGCTCATTAATACGGAGTAGGATCCAAATTAAAATAGAACAAAATTCAGAGAAAGCTAAAATTTTAGAGTAATAATTTCCTGGGTATTTTTCATTAACATTTTATCCACGGTGGATAAAACCTGTGGGACTAATAATACCAAACATTTTCTAAATGTACTTAACCATGAAAATTTCTTTCTAGCATTTCAAGGAACATAGTTTGGGACATGTTGCTCTAGAAGCAGATTTGACAGTTGCTTTCGGTACCTGTATCTACCATACAAGACCAGAGTTAATGAATTTACAAGAAAGGTTTGATCAGGCTTTATTTTAACTATCATTTATATTTTAACCACATATTTGAAAGACAGGTTTATTGAACTGTATTGTTTATCAAATTTTTTTTTTAATTTAAGAAATATATAATAACAAAACCCCACTATGTTGGCAGTTTTAATAACTGACATTTGCGGAGCATCTAAATATTCATATATTATGTTCTTATACCCAAAGAGCATCTGAGAATTAACACTTAGGGGAAGATATAAACACTAGATTACTAAATGCTATTTCTTAGGTTCTAGAATTTCCTCATTTTAAGAAAAATGTGACATTCTGGCTTTTAAAAGTAGCTTTAGGGATCAACTGCAAGAGACAGAGACAGTTGCATGGAAAACATGACTAAGGCTAAATAATTGAGAGGATTAAGAAGAAATGTACACTGAGACCAAAGTAAGTATTGTTCACTGAGACATGCAACTGGGAAGGAAAACAAAACAGAAGGTTGCATTGAAAAAGCAGAGGTGTTTTGTAGATAGAGAGGTATTACACAAGTCTCTTTAGAATTTACATGAAGGACTCAAGGAAATAAACCTAGATGAGGCACCTTACTGAAACCACAACTGTTTGTTGGTACTGGCTGCCTGACCTTAAATGCAGAAGAAACTGGGATCATTTAATCCAAATAGAAAATGGAAGGCTGGGAAGTATATGATAGCTACCATGTGAGAGATTCAACTTCTCCTACAAGGCCTAATGAAACACTTTAATAAGGGAAAATTGTAGGGAATCAGATTTTATCTCAATTGTGAGTATTAACCAAAGATGCAATGGACTCAGGTACGAGGTAGGGAGCTTCCTTTCTATAAAAGTGTTACTTTTATACTGCTAAGATTAACTACCTGGCAGAAATATTTTTTGAGGGAATTCAAGCATTATTTGAGTGGCAGAGTCAAATAACCTGTAAGGAACAATTTAATTTCAATCTTTGAAAATTGAACTATGTGTGCAGTAAATGATTTTGGGAATAGCTTTTGGTAATTTGGTAATAAACACAACTCTCCTCCACTTAGGTTTTTCACTGCTAAAGAGAGCATTTGCTTTCTTTTTGAAACATACCCTCTGGCTCACAGAAAGATACTTGGCTCAATTTTTGTTCAGTAAGTCCTGCCTATGACAATAAGACTGGAAATTTTCTTATCTAAATTAATTAAAATTACTGATTAAAAAAAAGGATTTTCATTTTTCAGTGTAGAGATGTCCAAGTATGAAATACTCCATTATGGTTGCTGAATTTAATCTTTCATTATTTTTACCTTAGCTCAGGATGTGAGAGGCATAATGAGGAGGTAATTAAGTGATGTTTTAACAACTGCATACAATTTATAATACCTTTTTTTAAGGTGCCAAGTTCTTGATTTAGATATACCTTTTTGATATATATCATTCAACTCAAGAGTTAATAAAAATTTTTTCTTGGATTTTCAAAATACAAGCAGAGCAGGTTCCTAATTTTTAATCTTTAATTTCAAAATGACTATGCTTCCTATCATGGTCTGTTTTGAAAATTGCTTACATGTCATATTTTTGGTGTGGCCATTATATTTCTGTATTTAAAAAGGCAAAATAGCCATCCCACCAAAGCCAATGACATTTATTTAAACTTGTTATCAACAATAACTTTTAATATTTTTTTCTTTATCACTGTTGCCTTATAATCTTAAAAGATCTTTACAAAATTATCAAATTTTTGTATAACTATAATAAAACAGTATAAAAATATTTCTAATGATTTGTCTTTTGGCTTTTGTCCTTAGAGTAAGTGTAGGCAGTTAATCTGCATGTGTAGATTCAGTAGCAGTTACCATATTTTATTGAATCTAAGATGCAACTGATTGAAAGAAGCACCTTTATGTTTCATTAAGGAATAAAAAAAGGTTGTCAATTATACTACGGCATACAATTGATATCAAAATGTTTCCACTTTCAGAGGTGTTAGAATGTGAAAAGATGTGCATCTCAAAATCAATGAAATATGTCATTTAGTCAAATTCTGAAGACTGTCCATTAAATTTTTTCATTCGTCTTTCACATAAATAAGTCATGATTTAGTTAAGCAAAGAAAACTTTATTTCTGCTACACATAACAACATATTGCTCTAAGAAACAACTACTATATTAGTTTTAGCATTAATGTATGGATTCAAAAATACATGTCAGCAATCCCTGCTTTCCAGACAAAACAATGCTGTGCAGAGACTATCAGGTATATGAAAAAAAAAAGCTGTCAACTGTCCACAGGGAGTGCGTCCAGTCACATTTTCAGTCAGTCAGCTGAGGATTATGTCATTATTTAGTTTTTGTTCTGTAGAAAGAACACAACACAAGTATGAAAATCATCACCTGAAAGGAAACAGCTGTTGTATATAGTATTCCTAAAATGTTAGGAATTGTTCCCTTATTTTAGTATAACCAATGTTATCTGCTTAATCATAGATGCCCCCAAATAAACGAAACCAAACTTACTCGGAAGGATGATGCAAGCAGGTACTGAATTTCTAGAGGTAAAATGCTGTGAATTAATACAAAATCCGATGCTCTGAAATACTAAAATTTCTATTTTCCTCAAATAGAAAGAGAAATACATTTTGGACATCAGACCCATCTCAAAATAGAACTCAACTATTTTCAAAGTTATATTCTTAGATCAGTTTCTTCTATTTCCTAGGCGTGGCTCACTTAATACCAGGTTTATTCCTCAGAGACAAGAAGAATCAGCCTTCATGAGCTGTGTCTGTGTCCTCTTAAAATTAAAGAAACAAACAAAAAAAGTACACTACCCCCCAAAAAAACTTGTCACAATCATGTAAAATTTGGAAAAGTCTTTCATAGTATTTTATCAAACCTTAAAATAAAATATATATTTAATATACCAACAAAGGAGAAGAATCTCGGTATGGAGTCCATGGTAAGTAGAAGATCTGCAGCAAAAATAAATTAAAAAGCCACGCTGCAATTAGAAGAAACTCAAAACCAGTGTAGCTAATTATATACTACCCAAATAACCATTTTCAACTAATCTGACCCGACTTTATCTTTCCCCTGAATATGTGTAACAGTTCAAAGATGGGAAAAATGATAGATTTATATTTTTATGAATAGCCATGCTGAAGAACATGCAATTCCTCTAAGGTAGGAAATTGGATGAATTTAAGGGGAAATACATAGCATTATAAAGCTCAGTTCTCATAGTACCAGCTGTCCATGAGGTAGTTTCACATCATTAAACTTTTAGTTTCTGATCATTGATGTCATTATTTTGGATGAAATGACATCTCAAAGGTTTCATTGAAACCACAAACGCAAGAGTTTTAGATTACAATTGCAAACCCTTTTTTTTTTTTTCATTTTACAAAGAATTTTGCCCATTCATTGTCTCTCAATAACCCTCCAAAAAAACTGGGCCTCAGAAAGGTGAAGAGACCTGCCCAATCATAGTAAGTGGGCAGATCTGCTGGTTTTAATCCCAGTATTCTCTTTAAAATGTAAATAATCATCAGGAAAGGTTCAACGGTAAGATTAATTCATATTTTTTTTTTTACTAAGAAGCTTATATTATTGTCCTTTTTAAGGACAAAGATTTGTTGAACAAAAGCAAGAAGCATTTATTACATATATATTGAAATATTCAGACTAGAATAAACATTTTTTGCATGCTATAGAGGGTAGCTTGTCTAAATAGAATTCAATTCTTAGCATTTTATTCATAAACACGAAAAACTGCTTGTTAATTCTTTTTCACTGGCAATTTAATATTTCCAGGGTTAAATTGCAACAATGCATGGTGTAATAAGAGTGGTTTTTGTCATTTAATAAAACATTCAAAAACACTTTAAAATTAGGATTATTCACAATGGGCCCAATGGGCACTTTCTATTGCCAACTGCCTTCTATGAAGGAGGAACTAGTCACCTGACTTGATCTGAGAGGAAGGGCCATCAGCAGGAAGGGCTGAGAGGATTCATTCTGACAACCGCTAGCTCACGTAATTGGTCAGAAAGAAAACCTTAAGTGAAAAAAAGAAACGGTTGCAAGCCAGTAACCAAACCGAATTCAAAGTGCTTGCCAACTACTACCATTTGATCTGTAGTAGACTTGGGAAGCTGGAGTGTGTGGGAACAGGGAAACAGCTTCCCTTGAAACTCAGAATTCATTTACAGAATAAAAAAGTCTAACTTTAAGGAATGTCTCTCCAAACCATAGGGATATAAAATGACTATCACAGAAAAAGAAATTATAGTTTGATTTTTGAAAACTAATAAATAGGAAAAGGAATGCATATGGCTGTACATATTATTTATAATAGATAAGAGTTTTTAGTAAGTTGTCAGGGTTTTTTTTTAGAAATATATATGAACACAAGAATATTTTCTGAATGTATAGTTTTAATGCACAAACTCACAAGTACAAGTTCAGAAAACACCAACATTTAGGTTCAAAAGGTCCAAAAAAGATATATTATTTGATATTGCTTTTTAGGCATTTCACATTAGTGAGAAGTCAAAACATTCTTTATAAAGACTGTTATAAATTACATCAATTCATAACTCAAGACACCAGTTCTTCAAGTTAAAAATCTTTAGGAGCATTCAATTTCAAAGTTTATGTAAGCACATAGTAAAAAGTCCAATTCTTAAAACTTAAGATATTCACAAAAAAAAAACTATTTAACTTTCTAAACTGAAATTTGATTTTATTTCATAGAAGGGCAAAAACATTTTTCCAGTTAATGTCAACAACATTTTTTTCAGTAGTTTAAGTTTAAAAAATAGATTGTAAAAAATACTTGGCTTTATCAGCAAAGTTTTAAGCCAAAGTGCTTTTAACAGACAACTTTTCAATCACTAAAAAGAAAAGTCCATAATTAAAGTACTTAGACACATTTCTCTTGCTATACGGTTTAGCCAGTATGTATTAAAATTCAGATTAAAAAGTGCTTACCTCAAGAATCAGTAAGTTCTTTGCCGTTTGTTAGATTCTTCTCTTGGGGAATCTGCCAGCATAACTTTAAGTCTGACCCCATTCAGAATCTTTCCATGTAAAGTGGCAATGGCATCATTAGCACTTATTCTATCTGCATACTTGGCATACCCCACATTTTTTCCTGACACAAGGTAAACTTCGATCAGGTTACCAAAACGACTGAAACAAAGTGAAAAAATCAACTGAAATTGATAAATACAGCTGCTCAGGTCTAAAGCCTGGGGTCCATTCTTGACTCCTTTTCCCCCTTCTCCCTATATGCAACATGTGATTCATGTTAATCTCAAACATCTCCTCAAGCAGTCAATTCTCTTCATTCTCACTCAGGTCTCTTTCCTCATTCGGACCACCATCTTTTCCTCAATTACTCTAATACCTTCTTCACTAGTCTTCTTGCCCTTTGGGCTTGTCCCTCTCCAATCCATTCTTCACCCTGTTGTCCGAGTGAGCACAGATATGATCGTGTACTCCCTTCAAATCCCTTCAGTGGCCCCGCATTGCCTCTAGGGTAAGAACAAACTTCTTAAGATAGCTCCAGAGCCTTTCTTGACATGGACCTTAGCCTCTTTAGTTTCATCTTCCCTTACAATCTCTCAAATTCCATACTCTAGTGACCTCCTTTTACATTCTCCCTGGCAGGAATAACCATCCATACCTGCAGCTTTCTTCCATGGCGAAATTATTTGTATCCTTCAAGTCTCCACATACACCTTGCTTCTCTCAAGAAGCTTTCTCAGAGTCTCTAAGGTAGGTGCCCATCCTATGTATTTTATACATTCCTTAGCAGAGCACTAATATCTCTAGGTGGTAATTTCCTATTTACTTGTTTGTCTTCTACACGAGATTAGCTCTAAGAGGACAAAGACTATAATATAATGTCTTGTTCACTTAATATGTTTTGTTTACATAGTGTCTCTAGCACTTAGCACAGTTCCTGTGGTGCACAAAGGAGAGGTACAAGAAAAAAACTAAATAAATCAGTTAAATAAAGGTTAAAATATTTGAACCACATCCCTGATATTTTGTGCAGTTCTTTAAAAGGCTTCCTATCTATCTGTTTAATTCACTAATATTCTTGTAAGGCAAATGGGAAAAAGACGAAAAAGAAAAAGCTAAAGAAGGAGTTACATTAAAAACACAGAAATAAATAAGAACCTTCTCTTTTCTCTAACACTTTTTATATATTTTTCCCTACAATCAAGTAATTGTTTACTCAATGCGGTTATACAATCCTTAAGGACCCAATAGTGTGCTGACAAAATAGAAGATGCTTAGTAAATACTGTTCAGTTGAATTACAACAATAAAGAAAAAGGTATGTGAAAAGAACTCTAGTGGACAGGTCTATGCAGATGTGTCTTCTACCAAGAGACAAATGATTTGTCCATTTTATGTCTTCAAAATAAAATAAAAGGAAATTCTATGTGGAGAAGGCATGTGACTGACAAAAGAAAATGATCAGAAATTGAAAAAAATGATACAAGTAAGTTTTTAAAACCACAGAATAAATCATCTCTACCTGATAGGTAGTGGATGAAGGAAGTGTCAAGATTGTGAGAATGCTTAAATTATTAGTTTAAATAAATTATACTAAAAAAACATAACTTTGTAGAATTGAAATCTTACCAGAATATATCTTCTAATACATCTAAAGGTAAAGGATGAGGATTAAACACGATAAAAAGTCTTTCTTTCACGGGAGTTTCAGGAGGGGCTTTTTTTTTGCATGGTGGAAGTACAACATCAGTCTGGATTTGAGGCAACTGTGATCCAGAACTTCCTCCAAATTGCTGTTGAACAGTTAGGTACAAAATAAGAAAAAGAAAAACTGCACTTTAGGGATTTTTGGCCAAGAGCTAAAGACACATGTGTATCATGGCACCTATGTGGTTTTCTACTCTGGCTCTGAAAATTTTCTTACATAGGTAATAAACAAAGGTCATATATATTTTATACACTATTGCTGTATCAGAAAAGTTAAATCCTTACCTACTTACCATAAATTGCTGCTGACTTGGGTTACTCCACACCATTGATGCAAGCTGTGCAGCTACCATCTGCGTTGCCATTTTTCTAAGGAGACTGGAGACAATAACTAATAATTTACAGAAAACTAGAAATATTCAGTCTCTTAAAAGTAATTTGTTTGTGTGACTTTCTCACGTGAGATGTCAACTGTTTTCTATTTTTATTCTTCAAGTCATAATCATGTACCCCCAAAGCTTGGCTTTAGGCACTCCTGGAATGGTACTTACTCTGTTGCATTACTTCCATCATCAATGAAGGAAACACCTATCCGGTTGCCAGGAGGGTACTGAAATCCATGTAACTTGTATTTTGCATAAATAGCTGATGCTACATTGAAATACTGAACCACTCCATGACCTAAAATAGAGAATATACAGAAATGAAAAAGAAAGCAGATTGAGTGCCTAAGGCCTATGTTACAATGTATCTAAAAAATGAAACAATTTAGGAACCTGATATCACATAACTAGTAAATACAGAATCACATGTATCAGCAAATACAGTTCTATTATTCACTTGCGCAACAGCTGTATTCCTAGAAAGTAAGACTAATTCAGATTCTGGGGAAAACATAAACTTAACATTTAAAGGAAAATGGAATATTAGCATACGTTCTGTCTAATCAATTTAATTTTAGGATGCTGGCTTTTCTTATACGATACTGACATACTTAAAAACCTAAATTTTTATTATTTGAAATCTACTTTTGAAATTTTAAAATTTTCCCTATCATACTGGGTAGGAAATGAAATGAGAAGTGCTATTTGAAAAGAATACAAACCCATCTTGGCTAGCTGCAGTAGAGGGAGGAAAAGTGATTTGAATGAAAGACAAAAGGTAGGGAACAGAGAGAGGGTCTTCTATCATTAAGTCACATATTTCACATTCCTTTGAAGAGATTTCAGCTAAGGGGGCAGATTTCAATGCAGGAGGGTGAGGCTAAAAGGAAGGACAATTTTACTGGAGTCCTTGAACGGACAGCCCAGGAGCTTGTGACACAACCAAAAAGTTTTCATGATGTATTTATAATATAATCCACTTTGGGGAAAAACACTTATAATTTTATGTTCCTCTCTAAATCCAAGCATGCGATGTTTTAATGAAATTAAAACAAAACACAAAAAAATCAAAGGATCACATAAAATTATTTCAAATAGGATTCTAATTATTTGATGACACCTCTATTAATAAAAAGATGTTCCAATGATACATATTTTTCAGACACATCCAAGCAGAGAAACAATATAGAAGGTATAGGAACAAATACACTTCAATCTACCAGATAAAGAAGAGGGAAAACACAAATAGAACTTTCTATGATTATAACAAATGTGCCAGAATATACAAAATGTGTGCCTAGTAAGTCTTAGAACAGAGGATGATAGCATAAGATTGGGTTAAGGTTGAGATGGCCCGAAGTAGGTTCAGACAGACAGTTCTGCTAAAAGACCTATGCTGGGTAGGTCCCCGTGAGTATGTGGGGGTGTCTGTATGAAGGGTGCAGTCACTTTAGGCCTACTGGTCCACGCGATCAGACTCACTTCCCTACTTTCTCCTCAATACCTACGTCACTCTGAAAGAACTCAATCAGGTATACCTTAATACTGGAAGAGATGCCAACCAAGTATGATTTTTCTCTACCACCTCTCACTTCTAATTCTTTAAAAAATCAATCAGAAACCAAAAAACCCTTAGATTTATGAGTATCGATTACGTACCCAAGAATTGCATTAGGTTATTTTACATTTATTATTTCTAAGTCTTCCCTGACGCTGGTAAAGAAGGTAATGATCCCATTTCACAGATGAGGAAAGAAAGGCTTATAAAGGATAAGCAATTTGCTAAGGTCTCAAAGCCACATGTCATTACTGGGATTTGCATCTGAGTAGCCTGACGCGACTCATTAAGGGTATGAACTCATTTCGGTGTATAAAGTTTAAGAGAAAAGAGACTTTAGGATGAATGAGGAGGAAATTTTCAGTTTCATAATTTTGTTTAGCATTAACTAAGAATATGTACAGAGATCCTACTCTGAGGTAGTTTTGTTGTACAGCCAAAAACAGAGAATGCTCTATTTTGTGGGAGTTAAAATATTCTTTCAGGTGAATAACTTCGTAAAAACGAGATATATTCCCAAGGGTTTATTAGGTATCACTGTATTTTAAAGTCTACACTAGAGAAAAAGGAAACATAAAATTCCTGTCACACAAATGTAAAAGTGACAGGAATTTTATGTTCTGACATAAAAGTACCACCAGAGAAAAGCCATTTTAACAAAACACAGTATATTTAAAAAAAAAAAAAGAAGAAAGACATTATTTTACCATAATTTGAATAAGGATCTCGTTGAACTTCACAATATTCCAATCCTGGTACTATATCAAAAATGCTGAAAAGCTGTTCTTCAGTGAAAGGAACTCTTGATACAACCGACAAGCGTTTGGAGATAGCTTCCTGGCCTCTGTTGTCATTCTTGTCAAAACTTGAAAATTCAGATTGTTGTTCTCCAACAAGATAAAAAAAAGTAAATCTTTAAATTTCTATACATTCAAGAATTCATTTAACATTTTAAATACTGGAAAATAAAAAGTCCATTGCACTGAATAAAGACACTGCATTTTGTAGTATGCTTTTGGGCATCAGAACTACCAGAAGGGACCAATGACAAGAAAACAGACAACTCTCCCTACTCCACGACCTTAAAGGCAGAAATATATGCAGAAATGCATAGTCTAATTTCACAGGAATAAATTTAGTATGCAAAACTGAAAAATATGGCAAGTATTTTACCTGAAAATCTAAGCCAAATAACTTTCACAGGCCTTACTTTTATCACTCATTTTTCCCTTTTTTCTAGCTCCTACTTTTGTCATTCCTCTCCTTTCTGTAGCCCTAATTTTAAAGCAGTAGTAGTTTTGGGACAAAATTTTAGGTTTCATACTTAGGGGATATCTGTATATGCCTTTTGTACTTTTTGTTCCACTGCGTAGAGGCAAAAGCTCACTCAAAAAAGTCGCAGTGACATGTGGCAGTGGCAGTAGTTTACTACGCAGAGAATGTATAACTAAACAGAGAAAATTATAATTGGAAATAAGTTAAGCAAAGTTAAGTGTTACGTATTAAGGACATCAGGAGTCATGAACAACTTTTCAGGAAAAAAACCTTACATTTAAGATGTTTATTCACTAGGTAAGATTTACAGACAGCTGACAACAGAATATTTTAAAAAACTCAAATTAGATCGCATATACTATGTACAATATTAAAGGTAGCCCACTTACCAAATGGAAACATATTTACTCTAGGTTCATGGCCCAATGCCTCTTGCCTCATATTACTATAATAGTCTTGTTCAGAGGATTCAGATGCTTTATTTTTAGGTTCGGCCAAGATTGCTCTAAAACCTGGAAAAGAGAATCCATGAATTTCAAGCTTCACAGCAAATTTAACACACCTGCAAATATATCTGATTGCTAGTGCCTGACTTAGCTTTATCAATATAACTGTACAAAGCAAAATCTATACAATGGCCATCTCCACCAGACCTACTTCTTCGCTTTCTGGAAGATGGCAAAGAGTAAATGAGAAACAGTGAGAATCCCCAATTATGGATCAATTTAGACAAGAAACACCAGCAATTCTATGCTATCCCTTCTAATCTCCCCCTACTACAGATGACATTATCATTTATTCAGCTAAGCTCCTCAACATAAAATCCTACAGAGCTTCTTCACATTTAACCTGTCACCAAGATTTTTTCCTTTGAAATACGTACACTTGGAATATGTTATCTTTCATTCTAACTTCCCTGTTTTGTTTTTTTTTTTTTTTTAAGAGACAGAGTCTTACTCTGTCACCCAGGCTGGAGTACAGTGACCCGAACATAACTTACTGCAACCTCGAACTCCTGGGCTCAAGCAATCCTCCTGCCTAAGCCTCCCGAATAGCTGGGACTACAGGTGCACATCACCACGCCTGGCTAATTTTTCTCATAATTTTTAGAGATGGGGTCTTGCTACGTTGCTCAGGCTGGTCATGAACTCTTGGCCTCAAGTGGTCCTCCTGCCTCAGTTTCCCAAAGCACTGGGATTAAAGGTGTGAGCCACCATGCCTAGCCCCCTGCCTCTGTTTTTAATTTAGATTCTCTTCCATTAATTATAACAGCTCTTTAACCAGTCTTCTTGCTTCTGGATCAGGTATTCTTAACTAGGGGTCCAAGGATGACCTTCAAAAGGGGGGAAGAACCCATGAACCCTCTGAAACTTTAACACATTGACTGCCACGCTAGAACAAAAATTTTTTTCCTTGGGGCCATGGTGTTTTATTATGAAAATAACATAAAAATTTCAAAAACAAAATGATCCTTTCTAATTTAATGACAAATTTGTTATTTTTTATTGTTTTCTGTGCATGAGTTATATGCAATTTGAAAAGTAGTTCACGCAGCTCCCAAGGTAGAGATGTGTGAGTTACATATGCTTCATGAGGCCCCAGGCTCAAAACTATCGTGACTTAAATACAACTCATTATGGCAGTTATAATGTGTTAAACAAATGCTCATGCATATATGTACATATGGGCACATTTCAAGGGTTCATAGCTTTCATCATATTATTCAGTGTCTTTAAAAAGGATAAAACCAGCCAATGTGAATTCTTCTCTGGAAATCTATCTTTAATACTGTGGTTAAATCAACTGTTCTAAAAGTTTTTATTATTTGTCTCTTTTTAAATAATCTATAAGGGAATCCTAACATGGACTAAGCTTGAATGAATCCTAACATGGACTAAGTTTGAACTTTTCATAACCTCCCATATATATGGTTCCAATGTACCTGGTTAACTGTGCTTCAAAATGTCTCAGTAAGAATATTGTGCTTTACTCAGAAAGTTGCCTCCACAGCATTAAGCACAATTCCTGGCTTCATGCCTTTGCTAATACTGTTCTCCCTTGTTCTGCCTACTATACACCAGATGCAAGGCTTACCTCCTTGGACGTGTTCCCACGATCATCCAGTGCACCTGTTTTTCATCATTGATAGACTATACCACACACTTTTGAATGTTTTTTTCACTTGGCAAAGTCTTATTGGGTCTACAATAAATGGCAGTTACTTTGATTGAGATCTCAGTAAATTTTTACTGAAGGCCTACCACATACTAGGTACTTGGGGTGACAGTAAGACAAATAAGACATACTTCTTGCTTTCAAAGAGCCTTTAAAAAACTTCTTCTATTATTCTTTATTTTTTGCCTGTTAGATCTTGGCTACCCAATATAGCTATAAATTCCTTAAATGCCAGGGCTGCCATATACTTAGTTTGTATCTCTCTACTTAGCATATTGATGAGTACACCACAGGTACTCAATTAATGCTGGCTGAATAAAAAATGTAGAAGCATCTAAGAGAAAATTTTGGTTTGTACATTAGGGATAACAAAGAATTCTCCTGATTAACAATAATTCTTTCTGGTATATATAGATTTTTATGTCTTAAAACCCGGTAATTTAATTATTCCACATCTCATTTCTAAAGGTCACTTTAACTAAAAGTATGACCACAAAGAATATTCTCCTTGGCTTTTTAAAAAATCTTATTCTTCATTTTGTATACACCAACAGCAAAAGATCCAATTAATGTCACTTTAGCTTGAAATTAACCCTATCTATATTAATTACCCATGTTAGCAAACCTTATAAATCCTATCCTTAACTTACAGGTTTATTAGTATACTTAATACTCTTGGGGGTTTAGATCAAACACGAATATAAAGAATATCTTAAAAGCCCTGAAAATGTAAGTCAATTTTTTTATACTTAAAATTCTAAAATGTTAGAAAAACCCAAAAACCTATACAAATAACCAAGTATGCCTTTCACTTACTAAGTCTATGTATTTGCTCATATTTCTCTTCAAGATAGTGCCTCAGTGAATGCTTAATCACATCCCCAAAATATTTTTCATCCTTGGACTATATATTTTTAAACACCCATTGCTAAGATTAAGTTAGCACGTATGGTTATTAGCAAAAATCAATATTAGATTCAATTATTTAGAATAACAAGAATTTTTTTAAAAGTCTTTAACAATCTTAACAAATACATCCTTACTTCGATCACAGTTTTCTATTGCTTGGGCAGCTTGTGATGGTTTTAAGTATCGTACGTAGCCCAAACCTTTACTCTCTCCAGTGACTTTATTCTTAATAATGCTGCAATACTCGATATCTCCATACACCTACGAGAGTTAAAAGAAATGATCTCACTTAAAATTAATAACTGAACAGATTATTTCAGAACTTCAAATTTATGTTTATTTGTGCCTCTTGCATGCAAACAAAGAAATCCTTCAAAGATACGTAGATATTTTACACTATTTATCTCACAGACAAGGAAGCTAGGCCTCACAGAAATCAAACAACTTGCCTAAGTTACAGAGAAGACTAAGTCACGGAGATAGAGTAAGAATTTGTACACGGTTTGGATAGCTCCAAAGTCTTGCTTAGTGGTGGTTAAGAGCAAGGGTTCTGGAATTGGACTTTCCAGATTCAAATCTTGGGTCTGCCACTTATTAATTAGGCTGTTTACTTATGATCTCTGTGCCTTGTCTCTTTATCTGTTAAATAGGGCTAATAGCAGTACCTACTTCACAGGACTGTTTTAAGGGTTAAATAAACTAACACACATTTGGTCCTTATATAGGGCCTGACACATACTAAACACTCAAAGAACATTAGCTAAATTATTTGCCTGTCTCCTAACAGGAGCATAAGTGATTGTGTATTCTTTTGAAGGAGAGCCTCCCTAAGTACATCTCTAAAGTACATTAGTTCACTCAGAAAGTTAATACTGTATGTGAGAAATATGCAGTAATGTTTACTTTTAATGTTGAAAGAAATATGGAATACAATTTCTTGGTATTTATTATTTATGTTACAAAATTCTCATGAAATCAATTAGCAACTTAATTACCATACATTTAGATTAAAATGTCATATTCGTTCACTTGAGAAAAGATAAAAATCTCTAAAATTTTTTTATAAACCTTTTTGGAGGAAGTATGGAATATCTATTTTTGGTATTTGTTATTTTTGGAGCATTTTATTGAACTCTCCATTGGAATAAGAGAGGAAGTTAGAAAATTACTTTTTACTGCTTGTTTCTTCTCTTTCTTGTTTGTTGCTTACCCAATTCATGGGAGGATTAGAAGAAAAAGGATTAAAAAAAGAAATTTTAAAATAATTTCTTTTTAATAATTTTTGTGAAAGTTTATCACTGTATATAAAAGTTGAGGGCTAAACAGATTTAAAATTACCTTCAAATTTCATTTACCATAATCTACAGTTCAGAACTGTAGTCAGTGTTTTTCTTCAAATATTACTCCTTCGGAGGCCCAATTTTAGAACTAAAACTCTTCAAAGAATATTAACATATAGATAATAGGCCTATAATAGACAATATGGTTCACACACTCAGGCCTGCCTGACTCACCTCTGCATGAGAGGCAACACAGGGGAGTGATAAGAGGTGTTTTGAAATTTTAAAGACCAGGAATAGGTTTTGGTGCTCACTTTGGCAGCACATGTATTAAAATTCGAACAAAGAGTAGGCTCTGGACTCAGACAGCTTGGGTTTAAATCTTGGCTCCACCACCTACTGGGTGTGTGACCTTACTTTAAACTCTTGAGCTTTACATTTCATTTTTCTGAAATGGTATTTTCATGATAAACTTGGGGTAGGGATGGGGGACACCATCATTACTATTTTCCAGTCTTTATATATTCTTTAATTTAAAAAATTAATTTATTCTATGTTTAATATTTAAAGACCAGACTGAAATTGTTGACCCAAAAACATTTATTTTCCACTGCCACTCTAACAATCTTACTCAAACAGCATTTCAGATTTAGTACCTGTACAACCTATTTATGTCTATGGATTATCACATATGCTAGCTGATAGAAAACATAAGTACCTTAAATTTTTCCCGTAGATCTTCTTCTGTATAGGACTTTGGTATCATAACAAAGATTCTTGTAAGTTCTTCATCTTCAACATCTCGATGACTTCCAGATGATCTAGACTGAGCAATGAAAACCTAAGAAACAAACCAAACTCAAAAAATGTCAACTATTTTCTTATTCCTTAATTATAATTAATGATTATATGTATGCCATTCATGTTAGATTAAAATGCAATGTGACGGGATCTTATGAAAAATTTTTTTCAAAAGCAATCTTTATTGTAATGACTTTGTATGAGATAATAGCAATCTCTGCATTGAGCTTTTTTCCCCCAAATATACTTCTTTTGCATTTTTGTTTAGTAAGAGGAAGTCACTGCACTTAAAAAGAATGTGTACTTTGTAGTTGTTGAATACAGTAGGATATGTTCCAACACCCCCAGTGGATGCCTGCAACTGTGGATTGTACTGAACCCTATATATACTATGCTTTTTCCTACACATATTTAATACATAACTATGATTAAGTTTAATTTATAAACTAGGCACAGCAAAAGATTAACAATAACTAATAAGAAAACAGAACAATTATACTGCAATCAAAGTTATGTGTATGTGGACTCTCTCAAATATCTCGTACTATATCATGGGTAACTGGAAACCTTAGAAAGTGAAACCACAAGTAAGGCGGGACTACTATACAGTGTTCAATAAATGTCAATAATATAGTTGATTTAATGCTTCACGTATTTTGAAATTCTATGTTTGGCTATGTAAATGCATGGAATTGTTATGTACTTTTTGACTGATATTTTATTCTTATGAAATCACCCTATCTCTGTTAATACTCCATATATTAAAGTCCATTTTGTCTGATACCATACCAGCTTTTTTATATTTAAAATGTGTCACTTGCAAACAGCATTTAATTGGGTTTTGTTTTTTTAAATAGTCTTACAATCTCTCCCTGTTAATTGGAGTGTTTAGTCCATTTACATTTAATGTAATTATTGATATAGGTGGGTTTAAGTTTACATGGTCATATCTTTAATTGTTTTCATTCTAATATTAGTCTTTAGAAAAAGTTAACATGTTCTGATCTTCAGCCATATCAAAAAAAAAAGGTAACATAATAATATTCTAGTTCATCTTAGTGACTATCCAAATGATTTCCTATATGAGCAGGAAAATGCCCAGGACCAGACTTGAGACTCTATTTTTCTGATATTGGCAACTTAGTTTTATTGAAACATTATTTGTAATATTAGATTATTACTTTGAATTTAATTTGTACTGTAGTACTGCTTTTTATTTAATTTGCAAAATTTGCTTTGGTTTTACATTATTCCAGAAGAATGTTAAAATCTCTAACTAGGATTGTGGATTTGTTTATAGCTATAAGTATAAGATGTTTAATGGCTAGTTTTATTTTTCATAACCCGAACAAATGTAATGAAATTAATTAAATCACCACATGCACAGGCCCTTGAAAATTTTTTTCCTCTTTGAATGCCATAGTAGGAGGCTACAACTGAAAGGATATAGAACTTAAAATGCCATGGGATTTTATAAATATTGAAAAAACAGAACTCTGGAACCATGGGAAAAGAAAGTCGTTAGGTTCGCTGGGAAAACAGCCTGTCAAACAGGTGTAGAATCCTGCTTACAAGACAGAGTTGGAGACACATACCTAGACAGAGTCTACTTCCAGATGTTCCCTTAGTTAATCAATACTATATGCCAAGCACTTTCTGAGAAATAATAATAGAGTACTGAGCAACAGAGAAATGGCCCACTAGAAAGTTAGTCTAGTGGATGTCCCAGTAATGAATGGCAACAGGAAAGGAGAAATAGGGAATCTTTAAGTATACACAGACACTAAAGAAAAAAGAGTCTCAGGTAAGATGAGACTGGAGGTGCCAGCAGATCACAAATTTCTAAATTTTAAGGTCTGAGGCGTTTCAAATCTCTGATCAAGAAGACTACCTATATAGAACACATGTATAATGATTAACTTCCTAACGGAAGATTTCTCCCACCAGATTTTTACCTTCACAGATTATGAATGCTCATAGGCTCTAGAGAAAGAGGCACTTTTTTTTTTTTAAATGATACGGGGTTTTGCTGTTGCCCAGGTTGGTCTGAAACTCCTGGGCTCAAGCAATCCTCCTGCCTCTCTACGTAGCTGGGATTACAGGTGCATGCCACCATGCCCAGCCTAAGAGGCACTCTTGCAAAGCTAAAACCAAGATTTTTCCCTTCTGTTTTCAAGGATTACCCCTTTCCTACAGATAACATAGCTGGTCACAGAATAACTTTTACTTGAACAATCTTTTCTGGCTGTAGGCCTGGTACTGTAATATTCTTGTCTTGTAGATCTTTTGGAAGTTTGCAAAAACAAAGAACTTGAGAAAAATTAAGGCTGAATTAATTTAAGTGGGAATACTGAAAAAAACAACTATGTTCCAGTGAAAGACAACACAAGCTGCAGCTGCTGAAGAAAGAACCTAGACTCTCTAGGTAGTTACTGTTGTGAAACAACCTTCTGGCTGAGACTGAGAGAACAAAAAACAGAATTGTAAACTTTAATTCTCTTTGGAAACAAACACTTAATTTCTCTGTGGCTAAAAGAGAGGGTATATTTCAGTGTTGGGACTTTAATTTCTTTTGTAGTAATTTATCAAGGGAAGGAGGTCCATACATTTCAAACTTGGGGTATTTTTTTGGTTGCTCACATGGGCTCTGTGGTCATGTTATACTCAAGGTATAAAAACCTCTCCACTAATGTCATAATTGCAAAGAGATGAAAATTATCAATCCAGTGCATGGGTCAGCACACTACTGCTTCATTTTTGGTGTAGCCCATAATATAAGAATTGTTTTCATATGTTTAAAAGGCTGTTAAAAACAAACAAGAAAGGATATGTGACAGAGACTGTATGTGGCCCACAAAGTCTAAAATTTTTACTATCCAGCCCTTTTTACAGAAAAAGTTTGCCAATCCCTGATCTAGTATATGCTGTGGCCCTACAATTAATTTTGTTGATGCTCCCTTTTGACCCATGTCACAGGGTTGGAGAGGTGGGAGGAAGGGAATGCCTACCGTGTTGTCAGCATATTCCCAGATTCCTTTTCTTTTGTGGATGGAGTGTAGGTAAGACCTCCAGAGACTGAAGTATCGCTAAGTCCTTCACCTATATAAGTCCTTATTAATACCCTTCTCAATTTTTTGTAAATAGAAAAAAATTTTAATTGAGGTGAAAAGCAAAACTTTCCGTGGGAAAGTTCCAACAGAAGTACGCATACTGCAACTATTTCTAGGGGACAGGTGAAAAGTACAATTTAAGCAATTGCCAGATTCTCAGGATTGGGTCCTAATTTAAGGTCACAGCAAGTAAGCAGTGATATTGGCTACTACTGACAAATAATAAAGATATATTGGGGGCTTACCTTGTGCTTAAAGGATAGAGTAAATGAAATAACCCTCAAATGACCCTTCCTGCCATACGTATTTATCACAACGATTTAGCTCTTCTTAAGGCAGTTTACTTTGGTCTGCTTTCAAAGACAAGCGGCAGTAACAGAAAGGGTCAAGAACCAAACATGTTCTATTAATACCTTCACAAACAGGGCTTAATTAAAATAATTTTTAAAAATCACAAAAGTGTGGTGAATATGTAATAGTAGTCGTTTTAATCACCTGCACTTAATATTTTATACATGCACACTTTTGTCTGGTACTGGGAAAAGGCCCCACACCAGAGGGCCGCAGTTTAATGTACTTTTGTCAAGTGAAGCCCCATATATATCTACCTAAGAAAAAGCAGAATCATCCGTTTTTATATATGGGAATTCAGGGTACTGAGGGAAAAGGGTCTGAAAAGTCCTCAAAGTAGGCCAGGCTGAGTTGGGCGGCGAACTCCAGAGCTGGCGGGTCAGTGAGGGCGGGGTGGGGAAGTCTAGCCACTGGCGGCCCCGGCTGCCTGGGCCGCATGCCCCCTCCCCGACCCCGGCGCAGCCTCCGGGGCAGCGAGGGGATCCTCTCCTCAAAGCTACCCCCTCACTCACGACAGGCGCTGCCTGGTCGGCTGCTGGGAGAGGATGTTCTACCCCTCCCCCAGCCTGGCACAGCACCAGGCGAAGGGAGGCCCGAGAGACCCACCTCCCCCTTCCCCTCCGACCCGGGCACCCGCACCTTTATGGGCTTGGTGTCGTTGGGGCCAAGGCACTGGCCGTGCATCTCCTCCATGGCCCGGCAGGCCTGGGAGCTGCGGGCGAACTTGACAAAGGCAATGCCCTTGGACTCCTTGGTGTGCTTGTCCCGCACTACCCAGATGTCCTGGATCTCGCCAAAAGGCGAGAAGCGCTCCCTCAGCACCGACTCGGGCGTGTACTTGCTGATCACCAGGAAGATGCGGCTGTTGGGCGGCTCGTCCAGGCTGTCCACGCCCGGGCGGAAGCCTCCGCCGCTCGCAGAGCTGGCAGCTTCGTCCATGACGCCCCACCCTGCCGCTGGAGTCTTCGCTTCTGCGGTGGCCGCCAGGGCCGCGGCAGCACACCCAGCCGTTGTCCGACCGGCGCTCCCCTTCCGGAAAGAGGAGGAGCTCGGCGCCGGGCGCTATCCCGCCGCGCCGGGTGTCGGCGCCCGGGAAGCGGCCTGCAGCGCCCCCTGGCTCCGCGGGGGACCCTGTCCCGCTTCAGGCCTCCAATCTCGCTGAGCCCAGATCCCAGGTGTCAGTTGAGCAATCCTTGTTCCCTGCAGCCAGAACAGCCCTGCCTGGTGCACACAGGCTTTCTCAGTGCTGGCTTTACTCCACCCCTAAGGCCAAGGATTCTTCCCCTAAACTTGCCATTGTTAAAGAAAAAATTATTCATGACACTTGTTAAAGACAGTAGAGCAACAATATTCAAGGGGGGCCAAGGCAATAGGTACAGGGTCCACTGCAATGGGGTCTTGCCGTGGGGGACAGAGATTGGACTTGATTCTGACTCTAATAAGGACAAGTGGGAATTTATAACCAAGAAGAGGTGGGGGGGAGGTCTGTGGATAGAAAATTAGGAAGAGGAAATATCACGGGTAGGAGGGATTCTTGTTAGATGGGCTTAATAGAATTCTTGCTGAAGGCAGGCCAAGGTGATAGGATATTGATGATGGTCAGATACCAAGGGTGGGGATTTTCACTACACTGATTTAGAAGGGTTCTTGCTCACACTGGATTCTACCAGGACAGAAAGCCCAATGTTGGGTGTAGTCAAGCAGAAGACTCAGGGGAGCCTGACTAAGATTTGGTCAAAGGAGAGAGTCTTTGTCACCATCTTGGTCATAAGCTCAATAGAGGGTCACAGAGTTAGAACCATAGAACCTTAGAGTTGAAAGGAAAGTTTGAGATCATTCAATTCCAGCTTCCTTTGTTAGAGATGAGAAAACTGAGGCTCATAGCATAGCCAAAGGTAATAAAGATACAAGTAACAGACCCAGAACCAAAATCAACTCCATCTGTTGATCTACTCAACTTCCACACCACTCCTGGGGTTTGAGGGCAGAGTGGGTGGACTGCTCAATTGTGGAACTAGGAGAAATCGTAGGGTACAAGCAAAGTAGGAAATGCCTAATAACTTCTAAATCTTCTTGTTAACAGGCCTTAGAGGAGAGGTCAGTAGAAAACCAGCAGAAATTCAGAAACAAGACCTGGATTTAGCAGTGGCATTGGAATGAAGTGAAAGGAATAAACTCCAAAGTGGACCAGGAGCAGGGTTCCTTGAATGTCCAAGTCCAGGCTGCTAAGACCTGGGTTGCTATGAAGTCAAACAGATAAATATTTATTGTGAACCAACTATGTGCCAGGCTCTGTGCCAGGAGCTAGATATACAATGGGGAACAAGAAAGACATGATCCCTGCTCTCAGAGTGATTTTTTTTCTGTTGTGGAAATCATACATGTAAATATATAATACAATGTAATGTCAGATTAATTTTCTTGTTCCCTTTGACTATGGTGTCCACTCCACAACCCTTGATATTTTGTAGTTGTGTGATGGTAACTTAGAGTCACGGATTTTGTGTTGTCACCTTGGATTTAGTACTAATAAGATTGTTATAATTTTCCTTTTGTTACATTCCTTACCTATAAAATGAGGGCTCCGTTTACCCTGGGGAAGTCTAGGAAGTGTCTTAACTTTCCACTTCTCTTTACCTTACCAACCGAGGTGAATGACAATAATATGATAATGTAATAATTTTATTGATGTGAGAAGTGCAAAGATTCTGAGCAATACTATTTGCACACCAGTGCCATCTAGTGGAAAATGTATAATTTTCTTAAACTGAACTGATTGGGCAATCTCTATTATTTGTAAAATAAGACTACTCATAGGGGTCCTGAAAATTTTAGGCTGATATTCAGAGCCGTTAATTTTTTTAATAAAGAAAGGATACAAGATTGCATAAAACAAAGCCAGAAACAGAAATATTGGAAAATGCTAGGAAATCAAAATTTCTTTACCACTCAATCATGTGAAATACCACATATTCAAGGAAAAAAAGAAATTTACTTATAAATTACTAAAACATTGTAAATATATTTTCTTCATATGATTTATTTATTTTAAACAGATTTATTGAGATTTAATTATGATATAATTCAATTCACTCATTTGAAGTGTTCAATTAAATGGTTTTTAGTATGTTCAGAGTTGGGAAAGCATTACCACACTCAATTTTAGAACATTTCATCACTCAATAATGACAGAATTGTCATGTTTCAAATCGTATAAAAATCTTTGAACATGAACAGAACATGTAACTGAAACATCTTAAATGTCTGGATGTCTGAGCTTTGAAAGAATGATTATTAGGTTTTTTTTGTTCTGCTTTTTTTTTGAGACAGGGTCTCACTCTGTCACCCAGGGTAGAGTGCAGTGGCGCGATCATAGCTCACTGCAGCCTCTAACTCCTGGGCTCAAGAGATCCTCCCACCTCAGCCACTGGAGTAGCTGGGACTACAGGCGTGTGCAACCACGCCCAGCTAATTTTTCTATTTTTTGCAGAGATGGAGTCTTGCTCTTGCTGAGGCTGCTCTCAAACTCCTGACCTCAGGCAATCCTCCCACTGTGGCCTCCCAAAGTACTAGAGTTACAGGCATGAGCCACCAAGCCTGGCCTAATTACTCTTATATTAAAGAAAAGATGTGCATTTACAGATTGTATTTTGGAGGTTTTAAAACATGTAGCTTATAATGCACAATTATTAGAATGGTAAACATTATGGTTATTTCACATGAAGTTCAGATGGCCTTTGAAATTTTTTCTCCTCCAAATCTTATGAATTTTTTTCTTAAAAATGAGAGGTGACTGATTTTCAAAATGCAAGGAGAAAATAGTAAAATTTTGTCATGTACAATGAGGCTTACTTGGTTGGTTATATTACTCTTCATACATTATACTTAATTAACTAGAAATATTTTGCCCTGTTTGCAAATTTTCTGTAGATTTTACTACTGCTATTTAAGGGTGATCAATTAATAACTTTCAGATTGTTCCACATTAATATGGTCCAGAGCCTTCATTTGTCCCATCTGTAAAGCTACTGGCTGCTGATAATGTATGCAATCACTTAGCCTAGTCTGCAACAGGCACTGAAGAAATGGTAGTCTCCTTCTTCTTGAGGTTGCACGCCTTCGTTAGAGTTTGAGAATAATATTTAACTCTTGATTTTTTTTCCACCGGTCCTTTTGATTCAACTTAATGACATACATCCTTTAAATGGGTAGATCACAGGACAGAACTTAGAGGTACCACTTAGAATGGTTTCCTTCAACCATCTGGAGATTGTGGCTATTTAAAAAATTAAAATAAAATTATTTAAAATTACCTAAAATTAAAATTAATTAAAATTAAAATAATTAAAAATTCAGTTTCTCTGTTGAATTAGCCACCTTTCGATTGCTCCAAAGTTGTTTGCTGGTAGCGGACGGCGGCCATTCGGAACCTGCGACCACACCAGGTGCAAGGCTTTAAGCCTCTGGGAGAGTTGGGATCCCGGGGGACCAATCAGCAGCGCTAGCGGAGCCCAGTCTGCCATTGGCTGGCGTTCACCGGAAGCACATGCCTGGCCACGCCTTCAGCCCGGAGTTTCGAGGTGCTGCTGTGGGACTGCCCGCCTCGAGTTTGGGGCGCAGGCTGTGGCCGGGCAGCGGCCCCGGGTGACTGCTCGGGGAGTAGAAGGCAGAGTCGTTGGCCTGTGGTAGGTGTGGGCCTGGTTGGAAGATAGTGGGCTGGGCAGCCATGCGGTCTGAGCACACTGGTAACACGCCAATGCAATTGGGGCCTTTCCATCCAGAGAGAAGTGTCCAACCGTCCGGCCTGTGGGAGGTTCACTCCTGCCGGAGCCTGATGGGGCCAGGTTGCCCCTATGTGCAACAGAAGCCTATTTTTTGTGAGGGGCCCCTGTGCAGCCTCTCTGATTTCTGGGTGTTACTGATTGTGCCTTCCACCCACGGTTGGCAGAAGTCAGTCGTGACACAGAGGCCGTGGCATCAAAGAGCACATGTTGGGAGTTTGGAAAGCTGGATTCTTGTTCCAGTTCAAGGCTCACGTATAGCCACTTAGAAGGGGAGAAGGCCATAGACATCTATGGGGATTTATAGATGTGATTTACTCAGGGTCACATCATTATTACTGCACTCCACTTTAGTACTCTTTCCATTACTACAGGAGGAATCCCACTGAATCATTTTGAGTCTGTTCAGTATTCATCCTTAAAATATTCTAGTGAGCTTCCCCTCCCTCTTTCATCCCTTCAATTTTTTGGACTTTGTGAATTTTGAAAGCTTTATTGTTGCCTTGATTGTTCTGACCACATTCCTCTTGTTATGCAAAGTTAGATGTAGCAATGGTATGTATCAGTATTAAGTATTTCACTTAGTCCTCTTTAAGCACTCTCACCCAGCTGGGCAAAAAAATTTTTAAGCATCTGCAATGTGTCAGATATTGTGGTCAATACAATAGTGCCTAGGTCACTCTTAAAAGAGAATTGCTAAACTTCTAGAATTACAGATTTGATATTGCTCTGCCTCTCACCTTTCACCATCTCTCACCAACCAGTCACTTAATCTCTCTGTGTGCCTCATTTTCCCCATCTATAAAAATAGGGATATTAATAGTATCTATCTCACAGGGCTATTGTGAGGATTAAATGAGTTAATATATAAAGGGCTTGGAAATATGCCTGGCACATAGTAAGCGCATACAAATGTTTGCTACTCTCACTCTGCCTATTTGGAATTACTTCATTCTTGGATGAGTGATCCTTGTCATACTAGATGTCACATTTTGCTTATTTCAGTGAGATATTTCTTCTTAAACACTAAATACTGGTAGAGTGCCAAATGATTATAGGACAAAATGAATTCCTTTGATATTCTTCCTATCCTCAGTATATCCCTTGATGTCCTTCCTGCCCCTTCCCTTTCTGCCATTGCTGAATCTATTGGTTTTAATGTACTTGGAAGGGGGTCATGAGTATTGCACTGGCAGAGTTCTGTGATTAAAGATGGCAGCAATAAACATTTTAAGTATGATTAATACTACAGTTCAAACAGTGATAATGGAAATTTTTTACAAGGACTTTCATGTGAAATATATAGCTTATGAATAAAGATGGTTTTGTTTTTGTTTTTTTGTTTGTTTTTTAAATGTGTAGTTTTCTAAATTGCCAGCAACCTTTAATTAGTACAAAAATCAATCTGATCTTTCTGCCTTGTATAAAAATTGGAAAATAAAGATCCTCTAGGTAGTACTTAGATAACTTCTTTTAATAATACAGACTTTATGGTTATAGTGAATGAATTTTGCTAAACAGCCAAAAATGTGCTTTTTCTGACTGAAGATTTACCCTTTATGGCCCCTGTTCAAAGGCTCACTGAATTCTGAACCTTTTCGGATGATTAATAGAACTGATACATGTAGAAATTGAATGTAGTATTTTGATTGATGTTTGGAATGTTAAAGTAAGCTTCTCTTGGATAAAGTAAGTTTTCTTACCTTGCTTTCTATCAGATCTAAAACATTGATTTTAGCTGTTTTGGGATACTGCCCAAAGAAAACTAACTTCCCGTTAGGTGGATTATTGATACTGTTATGGGTTTCCACATAGATTTAAAGTTAGGAAGATATTAGTTTTGCAGGTTATTATATATAAAGCACTAGCCTTTTTCTAAGTAATAGCTAACTTTAGTTAAATAATACTGTATTCTTCAATATTGGCAGACTATCACAAATGTTCCTTATTTCTCAGTTGGGTTATATAAATAAATATGTGCTTAGGACCCTACTATCAAAGAATTAGATATTTTCATGATTTCTGTAATAGTAATTTCCATCCCAACTCCCATCTCCCCTGTACTCATTCTTCACAGAACACGAAGAGCAGGAAAACAAACCCAGGCAGTGCATTTATTACCATATTAAAGTACAATTTTTTGATTGTTTGAAATTATTTTAATTTTTGTATCATTTTAGATGGATGAGGCATTTATTTATTATGTAATATAGTTTTTGACAGTCTTAACCAAAATATCTTTGTACAAAATTTATTGTATATGTCTATCACCATACAATAAGATCTTTCCTACTTGAAACCATGTGTTTTCTACTACATTAGTATGAACTATGTACTAATGCTGATTGAGCTCAATAATGTTATTTCTGATTGTTTTCAGATAATGATCTAGTTTGGTAGATTTATTTACAGCTAAGAGTATAAAGTAAATAAGAAATTATGTTACATATAGCTTGATGTGGCCTCATTCTTTTCTGTATGCTTTTTAATTTTATAGTTCTATTGATTATTGCAGGCATATAAGTATTTGTAATAAATATAAGTACCTTTCCAATGTGTTCTGTCCTTATTTTTAGTTAAGGAGATGAGAAGTTAGACCTCTATGCTTCACATCATTTTTTGCACATATGCTTTTTGGGAACGAAAAGGAATATGATTGATATGCATAAATTAATTTAATTGTTTGAAGGCTGAAGTAAAACCAGATTTATACCAATAGCAGTTTCTGAAGTAGCTATGGCTAGAAATTTAAAATAAGCCTGATAAATGAGATGATTAAGTCTGTATAAAATTGGATGCTGTAATAGATCTGCGTTTTTGAGGACTCAGACATTAAAGCATGCATGCTTTAAATGATACATTTTTGTTTAATGTCATTGGCATTCACTTCAGCCAAAGTGATGGACTTCCTTTTTTCCAGCTTTGCAAATCTGATATTTTCTTTGGTCTGTGGTTTAATGTTTCATTGCAGAACAAAATGGGAGATGCTGAAGCAGGCAAGAAGATCTTTATTCAAAAATGTGCTCAGTGCCACACAGTGGAAAAAGGTGGAAAACACAAGACTGGTCCAAATCTCTGGGGCCTCTTTGGCCGAAAAACAGGACAATCACCAGGATTTTCTTACACTGATGCAAATAAAAACAAAGGTAAAGACCAGCAGATGTGGGAGAGAACCAGGTACTTTGTAGCAAAGAAGAAAGTGCATGATTTGAAATAATAATAATTTACTAACTTGCAGCGTTAAAAATAGACCTTCATATTTATATTACTGAAATATTGATTTATATCATAAGACCTGCATTTGAATAACTGGTCATCCTTTTGATCAGAAGAATTAGCAATCTTGTGTGGCATAGGTTTTTGCCTATATAGGATATTTTATTTTATGTAATACATTTATCTTGAAAAAGTATGAGCTAGGTTTTAAAAATAATTTTAATGTTATAATGGTAGTAGTGATTCTATTTGTAGTAGTGATTCTTAGCAGGGTGGGGGGATTATTATAGTTTGGAAAGCATATTCATCAATTTCTTTGTTGGTGGAAAGGGAGTAGATAGTACTTAAAGTGAGAAGAGATTTTAGGGTTGAGACTGAAAATGGTTGGAAAAGACTATAATATCTTTGCCAAGCAATTTGTTACTCCTTGATATACATATATATATATATATACACACACAAACACACATATATGTATATGTGTATATATATATTTAAGGGTTATCATATCAGATTATCTTAAAACATGGTACAACTCTATTTTGAACTTTTCTTGGAAGCCTAGCATATCTTATAGGTTGGAATTTCATATCACTACTATTTGGAAAGGGTTTTATTTTATTTTTTTCTTTTTATTATTTTTATTGAAGTGAAATTTATATGATATATAATTAGCCATTTTAAAGTGTACAATTCAGTACCATTTAGTGCATTCACAATGTTATAAAATCACCACTTCTCCCTAGTTTCAAAACTTTTTTTATCACCCCAGAACACCTGCATCCATTAAGTAGTCGCTCCACATTCCCTCTTACCCCTATTCCCTGGCAACCACTAATGCTTTCTGTCTCTTTGAATTTGCCTATTGGATCTTTCATATAAAAGGAATCATATAACTTGTGGCCTTTTGTGTCTGGCTTCTTTTACTTAGCATGTTTTCAGGGCTCGTCTATATTGAACCATGTATCAGTACTTCATTCCTTTTTGTCCTCTTTATTGAAAATATTTATTTACCTCACAAAAATACAACAAACAAACAAACAAAAAACCCCAAGAATACAAAGGGTGGTACTGACAAACTAACAGTCTAATAATTTTTTATAACAATCAACACTTCTTATGATGCTTTTCATTCCTTTTTATGACTAAAATTCTAATTACAGCCTATAGCTACATAATTCCCATCTCCGACTTTGTTATCACAGGATCCCTGTGTGTCTCTGTCTTCACATGGCTATTTTCTTATAAGGACACCAGTCATATTGAATTAGGGGCTCGTCCTATTCCAGTGTGACCTCATCTCAACTGAACTAGTCACATCTACAGTGACCATATTTCCAAACAAACCCACAGTCTGAGCTACCAGGGGTTAGGACTTCAACATATCTTTGTTTGGGGGATATCCATAATAAAGGACTATATATACACATAAAATAAATGCATACTTGATAAAGTTCTTATACTAAAAGTAAATAGAATAAAATTTAATCTTTGTCAAATCAGGAGTATCTTAGCATCTTTTAAAATATCAACATAGTTATTATTAATACAGTATCACTGTATTTGGGACATGCAGAAATCCTGGCAATAGGTATTGTGTAATAAAGAATTTGGTCCTTGTCCTGGGTTCCTGGCAGGGAGTCTGTAAAAGCTTGGAATTTCTGGAGTGATAGGAATGTCTTTGTTGTTATGGTTGGCCCCCGGGGACCAAAACCCATGAGGGTATGTTAAGAAGATGCCTCATGATGAACTCCTAATTTCAGGATGGGGGCTGACTATATTGCAATGACCAACCATTCAGTCCAAACTCCGGGGACAGAGTGGGGGCTAGAGATTGAGTTCAGTCACATGGCCAGTGATTCAATCAATCATGCCTATACAATGAAGCGCCAGTTAAAAACTCTGGACACTTTCAATCGGAAGCTCTGGTTGAGCTTCCTGGTTGGTGAACACTTCCATGTGCTGGGAGGGTGATGAGTCCTGATTCTACAGGGAGATGACCCAGAAGCTCTGCATTTGGCACCCTCCCAGACCTCACCCTATGGGTCTCTTCCTCTGCCTGGCATCCTTTTATTGATAAAACAGTAGTTGTAAGCAAGTGCTTTCCTGAGTTTTGTGAGTTGATTTGAGGAGGTTGTAGGAAGTTCTGAATTTGTAGCCAGTTGGTGAGTTTGAGTGGCCTGACGGCCCCTGGTATCTGAACTGAGGTATTCTTGTTGGGCGCCTGTGCTAACTCTGGGCAGTTAATGTAAGAATTGCATTAAAGTTGTTGCAATAGGATTTTCAGTTAATAGACTACTGAATAAAGTTTTTAACTCACATTTAGTGTTTGCATTTACATGGCTCTTTAGTTTTTAAGGTAGTATTTCTCTGTAGTGTCATTTTATTATTTTATTATCCTGTTACAAAGAACAGTCAACTTTTGAAGTTCTAATTTGTAGAGTAGGTATAAACTAATATTTGTTCCTCTAGCTGCCAATATTTTGAGGAATTTATTGCTTATTAGCATTGATTTGAAATAATATTAGAACTTATTACAAATATTTTTATATAATATATATTATATATATAATATATAATACAAATATATTTTAATATAGATTGTTGTCAAAGGTTGAAAGCTATATAAATGGCTTGGTTTTAACATTATTCAAGAATTAGAAATAAAATTTCCCTAAATCAGGTTATTTAAGTAATACTTGTGACTTATTTGGGGATATATTATTATTTGTTAGTTCCATTGATGAACTAAGAATAATAAGTAGCTTAGTTGGTTAATCAAACTAGGATTTTAAAATAAGGTTATTTAAAATGAAATAAGGATTTAAAAAATACTTTAGCGCAGCTTGGCCAAAGACAGACTTGAATAAGAAGAAGAACCAGGATGCCAATAGTACAGCGGTAATACAAATTGTGGTGCACTGTCAACCATATTTTATTTTCTATTCATGATTTTTCTGTTACAAATAATTACAATATTTTTACTTTCAGAAGAATGCAGAAATTCTCATATTTTAAAGAAGATTCTTTGTCCCATGTGATTTGCATAGTGTACAGTTTTATAAAATGTGTGATTGTAGCAATAATCTTATATAATGTGGTTTTTAAAATTGTGGCAAAATGTACATAACATAAAATTTACCATTTTAACCATTTTTAAGTATACAATTCTATGGCATTAAGCACATTCACATTGTTTTGCAACCATCACCACCATCTATCTCCAGAATTTTTTCATTTTCTCAAACTGAAACTCTGTGCTCATTAAACAACCCCTGGCAACCACCCTTTTACTTTGTCTTTGTTAATTTGACTATTCTAGGTACCTTATATAAGTGGAATCATACTGTATTTGTCCTTTTGTGACTGGCTTATTTCACTTAGCATAATGTCTTCAGGGCTCATCTATGTTGTACCATGTGTCAGAATTTCCATCTTTTTAAAGGCTGAATGATATTCTATTGTGTGGAGGGAGATAGCACATTTTGTTTATCTATTCATCCCTTGATGGAGATTTGGGTTGCTTCCACCTTTTGGCTATTGTGAATAATGCTGCTATGAATAGGGGTGTACAAATATCTGTTGAGGGGAGTCCCTGCTTTTGCTTTCTTTGGGTATATATCCAGAAGTGGAATTGCTGAATGGTATGATAATTCTGTGTTTAAATTTTTGAGGAACAGCCATACCATTTTCCACAGTTGGCTGCACCATTTTATGTTCCCACCAGCAATGCACAAGGGTTCCAGTTTCTCCAGATTTTCACCAACACTTGTTGTTTTCTGTTGTTTTGATAATAGCCATCCTAATGGATTTGAAGTGCTATCCCACGTGGTTTTGATTTGCATTTTCCTAATCATTAGTGGTGTTGAACCATTTATAATGCGTTTTTAAAAACATCATTAAATGGATATAATTTTTCCTTTAAGCATATCTTTATAGTGCATTGAAGTGCTGTTTGCATTTTTGGGCAGTGATAATTGAAGCAGGTTTAAAAAACAAATTGTTTGAATTAATCATGATTTTTCTAGGATTCTGTGCTAATAAGTGACAAAACTAGGATTCAAACCCAGGTTTTCTTGGGCCTTTAAAGAAATCACATGGGGTTAGCAAAACTAACTTAGTAGCTAAACTAATTTATTAGGGATTAGTCTTTATCTTTTGCCTATTGTCATGTCAAATCTTGTAATGGATACAATAGGACACACTGAATCATAAATGTGTTAATAATTTTAAAATATTTTCAAGTCCCTGTACATTATATTACATAAAAATTCAAATAGTTCAAAAGAATGTTTCCCAGTATAAGTGACAAGGAAATTATATATGTTTACTTTTCCTGACCTTTCCCTATTCCTCTCCCTCTACCAATTAATTCTGGTAAAATTATTCTTTTTCATTTTAGTGACCATATTTGTACTTTAAATAATATCCATATGCTTCTACTATTTGATTTATCTACTTTAAGCAATATCTCTTTATACTCTACTATGCAGGATGAGGAAATCAAGGTATTTATACAACCTTCCATTTCACACTGTCTCCTAACTCTTGCTACTTACATTGTTATTTTGACTCTGATATGATATATATCATTTACATCCCATGCAACCATAATTACCACAATTGTTTTAACATTTATTCTACATTTAAATGGTACTAGTGGGTATTCCCAGCTTTTACCATGGTATCTTTATTTATCATTTTGATTGATGGATGGTTTTCTATTAGTAATAACACTAAGAATTACTGGAACTATATTGTCCAAGTTTTTGGATGTTTGAAAACATCTGATGATTGTCATTACACTTGAATGATAATTTGGCTAGGTATAAAATTATTGGGAGACACTTTAATTCCTCAGGAGTTTGTATCCTTCATGTTGAATTATTGTTTGGAGAATATGAAACTAGACTGATGGTTTTCCATTATGAGTTACTTGGTTTTATTTTTATTTTATTCTTTTTCCCTAAAGTTTCAGTAACATTCTT
Organism: Daubentonia madagascariensis; assembly: GCA_023783475.1. Taxonomy (NCBI): domain Eukaryota; kingdom Metazoa; phylum Chordata; class Mammalia; order Primates; family Daubentoniidae; genus Daubentonia; species Daubentonia madagascariensis. Next base: position 30,558,308 of record JAKFHU010002088.1, read on the forward strand.
ATAGAAATTTAGTGACTTTGCTAGGCTAGTCTAGGGCTTGATTGATCTATTTCAGTATTTCCTGGAATGTGTTGTGCTCTTCCAATTGGTAAATTCAGGGCTTTTATTTTTGAAAGTTTTCTTGAATAATATGTTTTAATAATTTTATTTTATTCTATTTCATTTATTTTTTAAAAATCTTACTTGGGTCACCAGTTGTGCAGATCTTATATCTCCTTTGTCTGATTATCTTCTGTATCTGTCATCTTCCCCTTGATCTCATAGCTAGAGTAATCAGTTTAAACTCTTCATTCTTTTGATTTTGTTGTTGTCAGTATTTTCAAACTTCATTGTGCTATCAGCAGCATCTGTTCATTTTGCTGTCATTTGTGTCTTTCTCTGTTTTATCATTTTCTACTTTAGCCTTTGTAGCTCTACTTTGAGCCCTTAATTCATAAATACCTTTTTTGAATCCATGGGAATGTAGTCATGAGTTTCATCTGCTTAATTTACATAGTTTCTGATGTATATGTTTCATTTAACTTTTGTTTTTTCTATTCCTTTCTGCTGTGTGTGTGTGTGTAGTGTGTGTGTGTTTATATATGTGTATATGTTGTGTGTGTGTATTTTCAGTACTTCTTCGTGCTCATTCCTTTTTGATTATTACTCATCTTTTGATGAAGATAGTTCTTCTTGGACTAGTTACTTGTAGAAGGATAGTTAGGGTGAGAGTCTGAGTGTTCCAGTTAGTTATGAGGTCTTCCTCACCCACAGTTATGTCAGAGATATGTGTATATGTCTGAGTGTGTATGTTTGTATGTTTTGGTGGAGGTGTTATTTGGCTCTTTACTTCAACTGGTAAAGACTGGCAGCCCTAGGTTTATGCAGCCTTTGCAGTTTCCCTTCTATCCTATAATAAGTCCTTCTTTCAAAGATGTATGTGCTTTCTTCATTAATCCTGGCTCCCCTGGTGCTCCCTGGTGTCAAACTTAATTTAAGGAGACTTTCCTGGCCAGCTAATACACTCTATTCTTTTTGAGCCAAACAACGGATTATGACTTTGCCTCACAAGGTGTGTCACATACTTTGGAGATCTCTTCTCTTCTTCTCCTGAGATCATTAGTGAAAGGTGTCCTTTCACTCTGGTCCAGGATTCATGTCCTTGGTAGTCTTCTATTATAATTTATCAAGTTTGGAGCTATAGGTGCTTCCTCAAAGGTTTTATCAAAGGTGAAGTTAGCATTTTTGCTTCTCTTTGCCCATGTTCTTTTTGACTGGTTTGAGAAAGGAAAAAAGGCAGCCTTTTTCTGTCACCTTAAAACTGGATTTCTGAAATTATAGATTTTATTGGAGATCTGGACAGAGGCAGCTTGGTATGATTGGTAGAAATAACATGGAAATACAAGTTAGTAGTAACGAATTCTTGACTCTAACTAGCTTTGTATTCTTAGGGCAAGTTACTTTCCTCTCTTTGGGCTAACATTTACTTTTCTGTAAAGTGAGGATTGGATTAAATGATGTCTAAGATCTTTTCTAGAAGGAACTCACTGTGATTGTAGGAGGATGAGGTAATGCTTAGGCATAACATGTCTGGGATGATAGAGATAGTTCATTGCTATACATTGGATAATCCTAAACAGCATGTGACTGTTGGATTTCTACAGAGAAGCCAAGGAGTAGAGAATAATTTTGGAATTTTCTTATAGGTCAGAATCTGTAAGTATTCGCAGTTATAATAGTCTTCCTGTTGAGTCCAAGAGTAATCTTTTGTTCACATATGTGGGTCATATCAGAAAGTAAGCCTTACAAATGTAGCTACACAAACTTAAAACTTATTTTCAACTTTATAGGTATTGTCTGGGGAGAAGAGACTCTGATGGAATATTTGGAGAACCCAAAGAAATATATCCCTGGAACTAAAATGATCTTTGCCGGTCTTAAAAAGAAGAGTGAGAGAGAAGATCTTATTCAATATTTGAAACGGGCAACATCTTAATGAAATGCTATTGCAACTTCAAAAATATTAGTTATAAGCCAAAATTTTCTAATTTCAAATATTACATGTTTAAAAAAGCCATAGTTGATCTTTTTTGATCAGCCTGTAGTAAGTTTAACATTTTAAAATAAAGGTTGATATTTTTGATTGTGTGTGATCTACTGACCAGATGCCCTTCAGAGTCTGAACTTGCTTTTTTCTGTTCTCTAAGGATGGGCATAGGTCAGGATGGAGGAGGAGAGGGAAGGAGACTGAAATCTATTGTGCTTCAGTAGTCTTTACATGCACAAAATATTTTATAAGCCTAGCAACTGCTGTTGATGATGGTTTCCATGTATTTATTTTTCTGTAATTTAAATGTAAATGTAGAAGATATTAGCTTTAATTTTCATTAAGCTGTGTACATTTGCCTTGTATTATAAATAATACTTAAAGTAACTTTAAGGAAAAAAAATAGGAAAAATGAAGTCAAATAGTTGATCTTACCTTGGGAATATTTTTGGGAAAAAAGAGCAAATTATTGACCCTAAAATAAAACCTAGAGAAAAGGAGAAAAGCATGTTCTATGTTAATAAAAACTTATATCATATAACATGTAATTTTTTGCATTAATATTTGTATGATATCCTGCTAGTCCTGAGTAATATAAAACTGGGCTATAGAAGGGAAAGCAGGGATATTGAGAGAGAGGAAGAAAAAAATCCCTAAACCCTCACCATAAATGTGGAAGGAACCCCCACTTACAGTAAGTGGAAGAGAGGCATGGTGGGGCAGGTCTACAGCAGGGCCTGTGTGGAAGGGAACAGCGGCTCTGTGTAGTGTGAGGCAGCCCCTAAGCAGCTGTGCAGTCCTGCAAGTCCTCTATCACCCAAGTGTTACGGCCTAATGCAAGACGGAGACGCTGTTTCTTTACCAAAGGGATGGGTAGTGGACTGGTCAGGGCCATTATGGATGAAAATAGGAAACCTGTTATCTCATTTACACTTCACAACAGCACCCTGCGATGGGGGTTTTTACCTTCTATTAATATATTGAGACCTAGAGAGATCTGGTGCCAGACCCAAAACTTGGGTCTTCTACTCTAATTCCTGGTGACGTTTCACCATTATCATAAGGCTAATATGTTAGCTAGTTAAAGTATTGGCAGATGCCACTGTTGCTTCACTGATGCTACTGTGAAGGTATCCTAACTCAGAGTGGAGGAACATAGTTGAAAAAGCAGTGATTTCCAGACAGTTCCATTAAATCTGCCAATTAGTTAGTGCTCAGGTTTACTTTTAATGCTTCTGGTAAGTGGGGGGAATGCACTTCTCATGGAGGCCAGTGCCAGTATTGTGTAGGAAAGAGTGTCTCTGGGGGTTGAGAGACAGCTTCAGGCAAAGCTGAGCTTGTTACTCTCTCACTGGAGGAATTTTCTGATGAGGGCAGAGACATCTGTAGGTCCCATAGTATACTAGGGGATGTTGCCAGTCTCAAAAGCTCAGTTGGATTTTCAGAGATGTAGCATTAGGTGACATACCTCATATCCCAATTTGCACGGGGCCAGAGAGTTCTGTGAGAAAGAACTTGTACTCAGTTCACATTCATAATTACAATTCAGATTTACATACCCTGAAGAGTGGACTTGGTGGCATTGATAAAAGCCACATTGTAGGGAGGAATAAAAGGGCCTCATGTTTGGAGTTTAAATACTTTTGACTTAGGGGAACTAGAAAGAAGATAGTATGAGGAGAGCTGAGGTGATAAAAGGCAGATGGGTGGAAATGGAGAAGTATGAAGTAGACTTCCATTCTAAAAATTGTTCAGTTAGTGGTAATGTGTTGATGTTACTTTAAATTTATGTTTATCTTAGTAAGAGAAAAGTATCTCTTTGCTGGTAGCAATATTTCCTATATTAGATAGAAAAGAGAAGTTGGAAGAAAATTTGCAAATGAATGCAGTAATTAAAATTCTATGTTGTGATAGGTTTTATTGAATATATGTTATCTTTGAGAGGCTTAAATTCATCTTAGGATCAATTTACATGAAGGGACTTCTGAATACTATGGCGATGTTATACTGTGTCAATCTAGCTTAGCTGGAACTGCGTTTCCCAGCATTCTCTTCTCTATGTGGTACTCAATTAGGACTGATCACAAGAAAAATTTGCCTGAGATTTGGAAGGCAGAGGGGCCAGGCAGAAACCTCTACATTTGGAAGGTCAGTTCAGGGCCCCAAGTACACCTTATACTTGTAACTAATCTGTTGGCTCACCTTCTTGTGGTAGGACAGTGGCTCTTCCAACTCCTGCCAAATATTCTCCTATGGCTTCTTTGAGTCTGGGTCAGGGGATGTGCAGCTTTGAGGGGCAAGGGATCAGACATATCACCCAAGTTTGAAATGGTGAGAAACAGACAACATGGGTACCAGTTTACCCTCACAGGTTTGTCTTTGCTTTCCCTGTTTTGCTTGTAGCTTTTCTTCCCAACGTCCTGCCCTACTGAACTACAACTTTAGGCCCATCACTGGATGCAAAGCCAATAACAAAGACTCTCTCTTTTGACCAAACTTGAGTCAGGCTCCTCTAAGTCCCCTTCTCAACTAGGCCCCAACCTTGGCCTCTGTCCTTGGCCCACTTAGTCCAGTTTTAGCAAGAATCCTGCTAAATCAGTTTAGCAAAAATCCCCCACCCTTGGTATCTGATAAAATTCCTCATCCCTCACCCTTGGTATCTGATCACCCTGGCCTGCTTTCAGCAAGTATCCTGTCAAGTTGGTTTAGCCAGAATCCCCCTTACCCCTAATGTTTCCTCTTAGTACCTTTCCATCCACCAACCTTCTACCCTGCTCCTTGGCTATAAACCCCACTTGTCCTCATTGTATTCACAGTTGGGCTCGATCTCTCTCCTCTACTGCAAAACTCTCGTTGCAGTAGTCCCTTCTTCAATAAAATATTCCTTACAGTCTTTAACAAGTGCCAGGACAACTTTTTCTTTAATATTAACAACCTTCCATAGTCTTCTTCACAAGCTCCACTTTGTTGTCTTAGTGACTTTGCTCTGATCCTTTAGCTGTCCCCTCCTGGACTTTTATCTCCTCATCTTCTCCCCAAATTGTGTAAGGTCTAATTCCTACAATAAATCCCTTATTCACATCACTCATAGTAGTCTTGCTTCCCTGGTCAAACCCTACCTGGCACAGGCAGCATATCTGTGCAGCACACCTACTTTGTGAATGACAAGAACCTCAAAGGAGATTATTCTCTGAGTGCTCTTCAACCTAAATTAGGTGTATCTTGATAGAGCAGAAGAAAGAATAATTACCTTTTACAACTATCTCAAGTTGTCAAGTTATTAAAGTCTAATAATGTCTCCTAAACTTGAATTAAATATTCAGTAGAAAAAAGATTCATGATAATCAGAGAACAGATTTCTACTTGTTTTATAGCACCATTACCAGGAGACTTTAGTGGCCAGGAAATGTTATGCTGATAGCATATCAACAAAAATATATTTGAAAAGTATTGCAGACAGTTGGATAATTATGTAAGAACATTTATCACTTTTAGCGTAGGCAATTCCAATACATTTCTTGATAAGGATCTGAAAGAATAGGTGTTGTCTCATTCAATAAAAGTCAAAATGTAGGGTCAGTTAATTTGGTAATTATTTGTGTGTTACAGAAGGAACAGAGAGAACTCTTCAGAAAGCAGTGGAACATTGTTAAAGCCTGCATTCTTAAAATTTTTTAGACTAGTGAGTGAAGTACTTCCCAAATGTAAATCTCTAGTCAGTAGTTATTGTGGGAAACAGTACACCATTTATTTTTCAAGAAGAGTATTTTTTTGAATTGAACCCTTGTGTCCTACAAGGTATTGTGTATCACACAGCATAATTTTGAAAGTATATTTTTTGCTAATTCTTCCTCATCACATTCTTCTAAAATATTAACATAGGTAGGAATTTGGAATCACATTCTTTGCATTTTTTACTTGGTGATCATTATCATCAACTTGTGAGTTGAAAATCACAATTTCATGCAGTTCTTCAGCTTGAATTCCTCATTCCCCACAAAATGAGACTTCATTTAAACACAGAGTACCATGAGAGTTGAGCAGGTCAGACTAGGGTGCCACCATAGGGGTCTGAAGTTGCATGAGGGCACAAGAGCTGCTGACAGGCACTGAAAAGGCAGAGAGGGGTCTGCAGAAAGGGGCAATATTTTCTCATCTATAAAATGTGGAGGGTTGGTCCAGGTCTCTCATTTTCAAATACATTTTATTTGCAGAACCATTTGTTTAAATTTAGTCCTCCTCCAAAGAAAACTCAGTGTTTAAAACAGAGCCACTCTGATTGAGGAGGGGTAGGACACCCTCCCTGCTCCCCACATTCTTCCTCCCTACCTCTTAAGTGTAAAACTACTTTTAAGTAAAGTATACAGAGGCTTGGAAACATTTGAAAACTGATGGTTCCTGTACTCTCATTTTAAAGTTGAGAAAACTGAGGCCCAGAGACCTTTCCAGAATCAAACACCTAGTTAGTGTTAGTCCTCAAAACTGGGACTATAATCTGGGTCCTGATTTTCCAATATCTGATTTTCCTACTTTTTATGTAGGGTTCTGGCTATATCCATGCACTTTTAATCTGAGGTCCATAAACTTTTAATTACTGTTGCCCGTCCACCTACTTCCTCACATTTAACTTTCTGTCCTCCTGTAAAAGCTACAACAATCATATGGAATCAGAATCTTTTAAATAGAATCTTTCTATACTAATCCTGCCAAGAGGTTTATTTTTGGTTTGTTTTCCATTTTGGGGATGGTATTTGGAATAGTATTATGTGAAAATCATGGCTTTATAAAGTTGTTTGATAATAAAAATAAGGGTGGTAATTTTAAACCCTTGGGTGCCCATCTCTACCATAATAAGAATGTGGTCTGCTACAGTGGAAGGTCATTCGTTAATTAGTTTATTCAATAAATATTTATTTACTGTGCATTGTGGTATCTGGTCTTCAAAGATGGCCCTCAATAAATCAAGCTGCCAGGTATTCATGCCTTAGTGTAGTACTCTCCCATGTTGAATCTGGGCTGGCCTTCATTTACTTTAACCAATAGAATGTGGTAGAAGCGATGCTTTACCAGTTCTGGTCCTAAGCATTAAGAAGGCCTCGCAGCTTGCACTTTTGCGTTTTTTGGAAGACCTAAGCCACCATCTAAGAAGTTCAGCAATTCTGCTGGAGAGACCATGTGGAGAAACTTTGCATAGAAAGAGGCCTGCCGCTACTGGGAGTGGGGGAAGGGGAGAGATTGATTGATTCACCTGGGGGAGGGAGTGAGCGAGAGTGATTGTTTCAGCTGTTCCACAGTAGCAGCTGGGCCCAGGCTTTCAGCCACCTCTGTCAAGGGGCCAGACAGAGTGAGCCATCCAGTCTAGTGAGGCCCTGGATGACTTCAGCCCAAAGATTGTTTTTATTAACAATCACAGTCTTTTTAAAACCTAGGATGGTGGTGCTTTTGACAGCATAACGTTCTCCAGAAATGTTTGATTTTTGTTCTTTTTGTCAATGGTACTTTGTGCTTACCAGGATTTCATGGAGTCACATTCTTTTTCCTGAGCCATTTCTTTGCCCCAAGACTGAGTCTTAACTGGCGTTTGTTGCACAGTGTTTTTTATTTGATCTGAAGTTGAGATGAGAAACAGTTGCAGCTTATAGGTTGGCAACTCCTAGGATTTCTGGAATCTCTGTTTTCCCTTGAATCCCTGTTTGTTAATAGGCCAATCAATTCTTTTCCTGATCTTGCCTCTTTCTTGTAGAATCTTAAGTATAGCTAGTAATGACCAAGCCATACTAGCAACATTCGTTATTCAGTCTCTTCACCTGAAGCCATAAATTCATTAGATTTATTACCTGTTGTTCAAGTTATTGCAGGTGACAATTTCACCAAATATTTTTTCTCTGCATAACATGGGTCACCATTTTTCCAGCTCCTGTTAACAATTTCCATGCCACTATGTCTGGTGCTGAAGATAGGGCCATATATTTTAGTTATAGCAGCACCCTGCTTCTAGATACCAATTTTTGTATTAGTCAACTTTTTTACGGTAACAAAATCTCAGAGGCTTGCAACCACAAAACATTTATTTCTCATTCACATGGCATGTAGGCTGTGGTCAGATGTGGTGCTGCTCCGAGTATCTTCTCATTCTGGAACCATGGTTAAAGAAATACCTGTATGGACATTCCCATTCTTGTGGCAGAGGGAAAGTTCAGGAGCCCTGGAAGAAGCCCCTTATGCTTCATAAAGCTTCTCCTCAGATGTGGCCTACATTATGCCATTGACCAAAACATGTTAAGTGGCCAAGGCCAATGCCAGTGAAGTGAGGAGGTACACTCTTCCTACAAGAATAATGGCAAGTCACATGACAGTAGTTTGTCATCCTTTTAGAGGGAAGAGGGTAGTGAATAATTGTGAACAAAATGCCATCTACCTGAACATGTATACTCATCTCCTTTGCTATGTTTTCACTTCATACAATCCCTCTGTTGAACTCAGTCTCGTTGCTCTTTGCTTCACCTATTACCCTGACCGGTCGCACCCTAGTTGTCAACTTTGCTCTGTTGTTGTTTCTGGTTTCTACACTTGCTTGCAGCCTGCCTACTCCCATGTCAGACTTGCTTGTACCTGCATTCTGGCTTGTGACACCGTCAGCTTTGTTCTCGTTATCCCTGCTTTCCTACTACTTCTCCAATTCTGATATGTGAGGGGGAAAAAATCAAGCCTTTGTAAAATCCAATTTTAGATTGACTATAGGATAATGATCAAATTATTGTACCATTTTGCTTGAAGCATGAAAAAATGAGGTAACTGAGATTCTTTGGTAGCTAGTTATTTCACTATTCTACCCAAGAACCTCAGTGAACTACTCAAGGAGATAATTTGTCATTAGAGGTTGAATTCTGATTTAGAAAAGAAAATTATTTGTCTTATAAATCTGGATAGAATAAACATGGTCTTTCTTCTTGGAGAGTTAATTTTACTTGAAGATAAAAAGCCCTTTTTGGATTTTTATGCTTTTAAAGGTTTTATTTGTTCTGACATGGAAGGATGTCTATAAAACACTGTTGAGTAAAGAAAGCAGATTCTGATGAATCTTATACAATGGTTCGATTTTATATATAGTTTTTTCTGTACATATATGAGAATATGCATGTGTATATATGAAGGTAGCTAGATAGCTATTGAATATTGATACATACCACACTGATAAGTATATGTTCCTAGGGAATTGAGATGGAAGATTTTATTTTTCCTTTATATAAGCTCACGTTTAAATTTTTACAAGCATATATGATCCTTTTCATAAAAAGAAGAAAAACTAAAAGTATAGCTCAAAGTCACTAAAGTTTTGTCAGATGCAAAAGCAAAATCTGTGAAACTTTTTTTCTGTCACTAAATTTCATATTATTTTATGAAAACCCAGAAAGAGGAACATTTTCATGCATAGCGAGTTATTGGAAAACTTATTTTGAATGTATTTTGGGAATGTGGTGTTATTAGTTATACAGCCTGTCAAAAGGCATGGTGAGCAGCTGTAGCAGGGAGGAGTAATGCTGACACTTTCTGGTAGGGCTCATTGTGCTATGTAACTCCTCTGCTCCCCACTTTCTTGGCCAGCCTATGGAAACCAGCCTAGTCAATTCTTTTGAAAAGCAAGTGTGTCAGTTTTCCAAGCAGTATTGTTTGTTTTGTATTTTGTTTTTGTTTTTCCCCTTCTCAAATTGGTTCAATTTCCTGCAACAGTTGTGCTCCTTCAAACATTTAGTTCTGTTGAGTTCTATTTTTCTCTACAGTGATTTTTCAATTACCCCTAACTAGCAGAAATTATGATTTTTAAGATAATTGTTCATGTCAGCATTTACTTTCCTTAAAAAAATGAGTGTAAGTATTTTAAAATTACGTTTCTTTTAGGCCTATGGATTGGTAGTTAAAATAATGATCACAACAACAACAATTATAGAATGCCTAACATTTATTGAGAGTTTACTGTGTGCCAGGTGCTAAATGCTGTGCACATATGAACTCATTTAATATTCACAATTCTATTAGGGAAGTGATCTACATTTTATGGATGTAGGAACTGAGGCATAGAGAAGTGAAGTAACTTGCCCCACCATGGCTTGCCACTGGTGAGAATATGAAGAACAGGGAAATTGAGATCAGTTTAAAATCATTAAGGGTGGTGACAGAGATGACATTGTGTCTGAGGCTCCCCACAATGGCCTTCGCTGTGACCAAGTGATAGATAGCACCACTCCCATTTCATAAGGAAATCTTCTAAATGAGAAGAGTCAACCTACAGAATATCGGATAGTCTCTGACACATATTTAAAGCATGAGTTTTATCATCGTGGAAATGCAAAAGAGCTTCAATCTTGGTGTCCTTTTGTGAGGAAACCTTTGGCAAAATAAGTGTGGAAACGACCACTTTTAATAATTTTTAAAAAATCAGTCTTGCAAATACTGAAGGAAAATCATCAGAATTTTTTTGCAGCTGAAGAAAGAAAAGACTAGGCTAAAAGCAATATAATGAAGTCACTACCACAAAGAAACAAAATGCTTAAAACTCCTTCCAAGGTCAGTGTCAGACTATCCTTGGAGGGTGAAGCTTATTTAGCAAGAGAAAATCTGGTGAAGCCTGATCTGAAGAGATGGGTGAAAGAGTGTAGGAAAAGGCAGCCAGGCTGAGAAAGATAATGTTTTGGTCATTGTTAACAAATGACACATTCTACTGTGCTCAAAAGAATATTTAGATGAAAGAGTGAAATTAACCAAATTCTTTATCTTATTTTTATAGTATAGCATGGATTTAATAATTTGCCCAATTTATTGGTTTTTTTCTTTTTCTCTATATTTATAATGTTGATAACTGGTAAAACATTTAAATTGGTCTATTTCTTGGTGGTAAAATAGCTGGGAAAGAAAATTTCCTGTACATACAAGAGTCTCATTAAAAAGCAAGTTATATACTGAAAAAAAATGTATATACAAGTGAGAAAATCTTTGAGAGGCTAAACTTCAGGAGGAGGAACATGCAGCATCGGGTTCTATATTGGATTGTCTGGTTCCACAATGCACAGGGCTATATTTATTAGCTGTTTTTATAACATATAGCAGTGAGGGAATTAGTTTCTGGAATGATAACTAATTATGTTAGCTACTATTTCACATTATATTCCATATTAGTAAGATTCATTTGGCAAGAGATTACTGATTTTTCATAGCTCAAACTGTCTTTAATTTTGATGTATTTATTTTATATAGGTAAATTCTGACATTAAAACATTGTAAGTGTTTTATGAATAACTTATATAGTATATTTTAAAAAATGCTTATTTGAAACTAGAGCTGCTTGGCCTTGCTCTAGTGTTTCATTTATCATGATCACTCACAAAATAAAATAAATAACTGAGAGTTGACGTGTTTGTTTTTTGATATTAGTTGCTGTGAAAGTTACTCTTGGGAGTAATATTTCATCTTTGAATCAAGCCATAAATATAAGACAAATGGAGACTGTCTTTTAAATGATAAGGCATTTATATTCTATTCTTATAAAATTTTTCCTATAAGACATGTAAAGTAGTCCCTGGAATGATTAATTATTTTTGATTTAGTGAATGAAGGCATGGCAATTAAGAAGAAAGGCATCAGTATTTAATATTTATTTCCACCCTTCTTCTTCTATTAGTTCCCTACATTAGAACCTAAATTAAAATTGGAATTTTACCCTCCAGTTTTTCCTCCTTTTGTTCTGATATTAGTAGGTCTACACCCTTAATATTAATACTAGTTATGGACTCCTATTAAATATAAACAATATCATATGGTATTTAAGGATACTTGTGATTTCTTTTATAGATTTCCTTGTCTGTCATACTCCATCAATGCTATCTTGTGTTGTCAGTTGTACTTTAAAGTAAATGTCCTACTTCCCTAGCTAGACTGTATATGTTCTTTGAGAAAGGGATGATTCTTACTCTATTTTATATCTTCAATGTCTAACTCGACAGTGTTGATTGTTTAAGATATTTTTAGCAAAGTTACCTAAATGAAGATTCAAGGAATATCTTAAATAATGAATTTATCTATGTTCTACTATATGAGTCTCCAAATATATAGAATATTTTGGACAATTAAAAGCCCATCAATTTATTTCCTGAACAAATCATTCAGTATTTAATCCAACACATCATGTGTGGAATAAGGACAGCACACACAGGACAGAGAGCAGCTTTTTATTGTGGAAGCAGGTAACCCTTCACATTGGATGTGACATTTCAAATAGGTCTTAATGGAAGAGAGAGGTTTGAGAGGTGAGGAGGGGAGGAGGACATTTTAGGAGGAAGCCTAGAAGAGAGAAGGGGAGAATGTTTGGAAAAGGTATGGCAAGAGAGGAGAATAGAGATGGAGCATAAGGTGTGTCTTAGTTCATTTGTTTTGCTATAAAGGAATACCCGTGGGCTGGGTAATTTATAAAGAAAATAGGTTTATTTGGCTCACAGTTCTGCAGACTGTACAAGAAGCATGACACCAGCCTTTGCTTCTGGTGAGGGCCTCAGGCTGTCTCCACTCATGGCAGAAAGCAAAGGGGAGTCTTTGCATGCAGATCACATGGCAAGAGAGGAAGCAAGAGAGAGAGAAAGGAGTTGCAAGTCTCTTTTTAACAACCAGCTCTCTGCAGGAACTAATAGAGTGAGAACTCACTCATTACCACAAGGATGGCACCAAGCTGTTCATGAGGGATCCACCCTTATGACCTAAATACCTCCTACTAGGCACCCCCCTCCAACATTGGGGATCAAATTTCAACATGAGGTTTGGAGGGTCAAATATCCAAACTATAGCAAGGTGCAATGATGAGAGGTCTTTCACTAATTTCTTGGGGCTGCTGTAACAAAGTACCACGAACTTGGAGACTTGAAACAATAGAAATTTATTCTCTGACAGTTCTGGAGGCCAGAACTCCAAAATCAAGGTGTTGAGAAGATTGGGTTTTTTTCTGGAGGGTTTGAGAGAGAATCTCTTCCATGCATGTCTTCCAGCTTGGGGTGGCTACCAGCAATTCTTGACATTCCTTGGCTTGTAGACCCATCACTCCAGCCTCTATCTCTGTCTTCATATAATCTACTGCTCTGTGTTTTTGTATCTTCTCTTATGTACATATGTTATAAGGAAAAGTATTGGCTTTAGGGCCTACCCTAAATCCAGGATGATCTTATCTTTATCTGCAAAGACCCTTTTCCAAATAAGGTCACACTTACAGATTCTGGATGGACATATCTTTTGTGGAGCTAAAATTCAACCAATGACATGTCTTTTGACAAGGACTTAATCTTTAGATAAAAGAGTTTATAAGCAAGGCTCTGCCATTATTATACTTGCTATGTGGAAGACAGTACTGATTGGTAGAGAGTGAACAGATAATGAAGGCTTGAATCAAGGGAAGTGGGTTTGGAGAAGGCAGCTGGATTCAAAGAGAAATTTCTGAGGTATAATATACAGGATTGAGTGATTTAAGGTGCGGAAGAGTGACAATGATCTTGACGATGACCAACTTGAGGTATCTGTGAGACATTTGGGAGCAAATGTCTTGTGGCAGTTAGAAATGGGGGTCTGGGCTTCAGGAGAGAGCTTGTATGGTCAGCTGTTAGTTGAGTGGCTCCTAGTGAGCCACACCTGTGAGTATCCACATCCTCGTCCCTCTCTCGACTGACTTTGGCTTGGTTCTATGGTTGACTTTTGTCAATGGGACATCAACAAGTATTATGCAGGATTGATAAACTCGTGCACATTGGGCTTATCTTCTTGAAACACTCCCTCTTGGAACCCAGTTGCCATACCGTAAGGAAGGACAGGCTATCCTACTGGAGAGAGAAGCCATGTAAAGAAAACCTGGAGACTGAGACACCATGTGGAAAGGGGCCTCCTGGAGGAGAACTGAGCAGCCTAAGCCACAGTCAGCACTTAGGCTCTAGATACGTGCCAGAGGCCTTCTTGACCTTCCAGCACAGTCCAGCTGCCAGCTGACTGCAGCCACATGAGAGATTCTAATACCAAGTAGAACAGCTAATACCAAGTAGAACAGAAGAACCACTGGTTAATCTACAGAATTGTGATAAGTAGAAAAATTGTTGTTTTAAGCAACTAAGTATTGAGGTGGTTTGTTATGCAAGAGCCTCCCTTTACATATCTGGTGATGCTTGCTGGTCACACAATGAAAATCAGTGATGTCTGTTTCAGGAGATTAGGATGATTAGGAGGCATGCTTAGGAGACAGAAGTTCCCTGGGCTTCAAGAGGTTGGTAATGAGTTGTGGAACGTTGGTAAGGGTGAGACAGAACCAGGAGCAGATCAGAGGTTGGCTTGGCAGGTGACTTTGGGGGAGTATGTTTCTGCTCTAGATCTCAATTCCCACGTGTTCAAAATGTGGACAGTGTGGTATTAGATGGTCTCTAAGGTTACATCCAGTATTAAAATGTAACGGGTCCCCTTTGGAATAACAAAAGGTATCTGTTTTGCACATTAAAAGTACTCAAATGCTAATTGGCAAAGGCAATGATAAAGAAATGGATACTTAGATCAAAAAGGAATCCCTGATTCCTGAAAACTACAAATAGGAAGATCCCTTTATCTTCTCTGTTGAAAGACTACTTGGACAATGTTTACAGCTCGGTGGAGAGGGGAAGCACAGATGGAGAGTGAGTCTGCAGAGCCTCTTCCTTAAGCTGACTGATCTGTCTTCACAAGATTATACCTTTTCAGGTATGATAGTTTGTGCCCAAGGGGGTTCTATAAACTGCAAATGTTGTAGATCGTATTCTAGATAGTTTTGATGGAATTAGCAGATGAGCAGAAGAGGGCAGAATTACACAGAAAATTCTTTGGAGCTATATTTAATAAGGGGAAATATATTTTCTTTTATTTCCTAAAGGGACCTCCTCAAAGTTCCATATTTGGGCCATTATTTCCTAGGGGATTTCTTCAAGATTCCATATTGGGCCAAGTATTCCATTTGCCCCTCTAGATCTTATACAGATCCTCGTTTGTCCCCCTTGCCCTCTGCCCAGGGAGGACATAGATTCCATCAGTAGGCTCCAACACCTTCTAACTTCCAGTTGGGTCTGGTCTCTGATAGGAGGGAGGCAGAAGAGTGAATTCAAGGTATTTATTCCTGATATCCCTCCTTTGGGGTCAGCTTGAGCTGTCGATGTCTTTTGACAGGCTGTCACTGCTCCCTTGAAGGCAGATGTCACTAGCAAGCCTCTCTCCTTTTGGTTCCTGGTAACCATTCCCTGCCTCTTCTCCTCAGGTCTAGGGGACGTGACTCCTCATGTCTAGGGGAAGTGACTTCTCTGCTGCTGTGAGTTCCAGGTTTCTTAACTATCCCTGTGGTTTACCTAAACTCCAGCTTTGTAATATTAGTCCCTTTGTAAATTAACCCTCTTAGAATTCAATTTAAGTGTGTTGTGTTTCCTATTGGGACTATCACTAATACACACACCATTGTACAGATTGAGAGTGAGGAGGAAATGGCAATTGGGGCCACATTGACACACATCTCATGCAGCCCTCCATCACAGCCCTCTGGACTAGCTTATGTGTGCTCTCTGTCACTTGCTCACTTTCTTCCCCAACCATTAACCATTCTTCCCCAACCTAGTGACCTCGTGTACCAAGCAGCAACATGGCTACAGCCAATTCAAAACCAAGCCAGGAGTGTTGAATTCACTTGCCCAGATCTCTCTTCTATTGCTTTTCCGTCCTTCCCAGCATTCTCTCCTCTCACTTCTCTTGGTGCTGTAGACTGTGAGATCCTCAATCAAAAGCAGAAGTTTTGTCTTGCTCTTCTTTTGTCCCCAGAGCCTGGAACATGATAAATGCTAAATAACTGCTTGTATAATGAATACATGGATGATGGAATTAAGGAAATGTCTATTTATTAAGCCTTCTGGGCAGCACAGGGCTGGTCTAATTCTCTCCTGTCCCTGAGGATGAGAGGACAGCTCATTGCCTCATTTCCTATCTCCATGCACAACACTGCTGCTGAATTATCACCAGTCTTGTGCTAGTAAATTGTTTTTATTGTTGTTGTTATTGTTTTGTAACAGCTTTATTGAGATAGAATTTACAAACTATATTATTCACCCATTTAAAGTATACAGTTCAATGAATTTTAACATATTCACAGATTGTGCAACCATAACCACAATCAATTTTAGAACATTTTTATTACCCCCCCCACCCCCTAAAAACTCATATACATTAGCAGTCACACACACATCCCACCACCCTGGCTTGCTCTCCATCTAGAAAGTAATCTGCTTTCTGTCTATGGGTTTGCCTGTTTTGGGCATTTCATATAAATAAAATTATACAATATGTGGTCCTTTGTGAGTGGCTTCTTTCACTTTGTGTAATGTTTTTAAGGTTCATTCAAGTGGTAGCATGTATCAGTACTTCATTCCATTTTATGGCTGAGTAATATTCCATTGTATGGTTATATCACATTTTATTTATCCATTCGTCAGTTGACGGCCATTTGGATTCTTTCCACTGAATATTCATAAATGTTTAACAATTATCAATCTATTAAAAAAAAACCAAACCCTGACTTGTAACATTTGCTGATTTCCATGGTGTAAATGTTCCCATCATGGCTGACTGCAAGCTATAGAATGTGACCGGACACAGAACTGGAGAGAGATGCTAAAATAGGCTCTTGTGAGTCCAATGTACCACTAACCATCTGATCACTCAAGTGATCAGAGATGTGGCCACATGCAGTGAGATTTCCATACAATATTACTTTAGAATAATAATCATGATAATAAGAGAAGTAATGTAACAGCTAACATTTCTTGAACACTTTCTATGTGCCAGGCACTGTGCTAAGCAATTTTTCTTTATTTAATTCTTGATCACCACTCACCTTTTTGGCAGCTCCAAACTACCTGTATTTTATGCTTGGTTTACTGTCCCTAGCTGGTGCCCCTGCTGTTTCTTAAATACTTCAAATACATTGTATCTCACAACTTTAGCACTTGTTTCCTCTACCTGGTACATTCTTTTTCTAGATATCAACATAGCTCATTGCCACATTTCTGCCAGATTTCCACTCAGGTGTCCTTTCCTCCTTAGAAAGGCTTTTCTACCACCTCATCCCTTTATCTAGTCTGTTTTCAAGCTTTATTTTTCTTCATGGCACTTATCTCTAACTTTCTTGTACTCCGTATATTTATTTTCTTATTTGTTTGCTGGCTGTATTGAAGGCAGAGTCTTTGTTTTGTTCACACTTGCATCCAGTGACAAGGCCATGCCCTTAACCATGCTGACTAAGCTGGGAAATTTGGAATTTTCAAACAAGTGCCTCTCTTCCCCTCTCAGCTCCTCCTGGCACTGTCAGAGGAATGTTTAGAGGACAGTCTACCCCAGTCCCTGCATGGCTGTTACTGGCTCAAATCCTAACACAGATAGGACTCAGCTAACACAGGTGGGAGATAATCCAGTGCTGTGGCTCAGAGTGAGTCTCACTCCGGAGCCAAACTAAATGGATCTATATCCCAGCTCTGGCACTGACTGACTGTGTGCCTTGGGTAGGTTACTCAACTTCTCCAGGTTTCCCCATGTTTAAAATGGGATAAATCCTCACCTTATAGGTCTGTTGTAAGGATTAAATTAATATGTTAACTTAAACTTATCAACACATAGCAAGTGCTCAATTCACCTTGTGTGCTTAGCTCTAAGGACATCTTCCCGCAGTAAGCTTTACTTACTATGTAAGTCACCTGTGTGTGTCTGCCATGTGGAAGCTCTAAAATTCTCCACCTGCCACCTCTGCAGGTCTTTCTATTACCCTTAGCACTGGCATTCTGTATTCTGTACGAGTAGTTATGTGTTGTCCTGCTGTCCCAGGTTCTCCACCTGCTTTTGGTCCCACAGGAGACCCCTGGACTTCAAGAGATAGTTACCAGCCTGCTCCTCTTTCCTGGCAAATCCCAAGGGCAGCCTGATGTTATTCTCAGGCTGACTAGCTAAGACCAGCCAGATCTGGGGCATACCCAGGGCAGGAGAAGGAAAAGCCTCCCACAGAGGTGATATTGTTACACACAAACCTCAGGACATTGACAGTAAAGGAAGTCTTGGTGGTCTGGTGGGATTGAGTGGAGGAAGAAGGAGGAGACAGCAAGTTAATCAGGAAAGGAGGAGAAACCACCCAGTAAACAGGGCCAGCTGGAAAGAAGCCCCTTGCGACCCTCAGGTCCACTTTGCTGAAAGCCCCTGCTAGACAAGGTCTCCTTAATCCAAGTACAGTTGGCCTCTGTGTCCGTGGGTTCTTCACCTGTGGATTCAACCGTCTGATACAAAATATTCGGAAAATAAAAATGGATGGTTGCGTCTGTACTGAACATGTGCAGACATTTTTTCTTGTCATTATTCCCTAAACAATACAGCATAAAAACTATTTACAAAGCATTTACATTGTATTAGGTATTATGAGTAAACTAGACATGATTTAAAGTACAGGGGAGGATGTGCGCAGGTTATATGCAAATACTACACCAATTTATATTAGGGACTTGAGCATCGGTGGATTTTGATATCCACAGGGGTCCTGGAACCAGTCCCCGCCTCTGGTACCGAGGGAGGAGTGTACTGTGTTTCACAACCTTCCTTCAGGTAACCTTCCCCCGCCCCAGGTCCGCGAATTTGGTTAGAGTCATGAATTGCTCACATAGGAAACTTCATTTGCTAATTTCAGGGAAATTCAATTTCGTTAATATTTACTGAACTCGCACAAGGTGCTGGGCAGTGTTAGTGGGCAATCCCAGGAATCCTGGGAATCCATACTCCACAGTCACATCCCAGAAAAATAACCCTGCCTGTCTCTGAGCATCCCGATTTCCTCGGAGTCCGCTTCTGGGTTAGGATCCTTGCGAGACGTCCACACTTCTTACTAGGGCTCCCACTGGGCTCCCGCGGTGCCTCCCAGAACCGCTAACGCATTAAGGGGCGGGGAGTAGGGAGGGCTGGGGAGGTGAGGAAGGAAGGAGGGGGAAGGAACAAGGTGCGTGTCCCTCTTCTAATCGTGTTCCAAGCAGAGCTCGGCCGTGTTCCCAGACGCCGGTTCCGGCCATCCAGAGACTCCTCCAGGAACCGCCTGGCATCCCGGGCAGTGGACTTTGGCTGGTCTGGCGTCCGCGGCTCCCTCCTCCCAGTTCTCTCCTCCCTCCGGGCTCCCTGCCTCACTCAGGGGCGTGTCCTGCCCTACCTCCCTGTCACTGTGGTCCACTCATCCGGTTACAGCAGCAGTAGCGGCGGCGGCGGCGGCAGCCAGAGCGAGAGCAGCAATAGCTCCAGGTCTCCAGGACAGGAGCCGTGGCTGCGGCGACAGCTCAGCGCTGGGCACCTGAGCGCAGCAGGAGTAGCAGGACGAGGGGTGGGGGCGGTGCCAGCCACTCTGAGCCAGAGAGGGAAGGGGCACCTCCCAGCTGGGATTCCACTGCTGGGAGTAATCTCCGGCTGGCTGGGGAGGTGGCACCGAGCTGGGAATACTGGTGGGGTAAACATGTGCAGGAACAGCTAGAGGACTCGGGGCAGGTGAACATTTTGTCCAAGTGTAAAGAAGCAAGGGAAGCTGTGTCTGGGACAATGACAGCCTCTGGCCTGGACTTTGGGGAGGTGGAAACTTTCCTGGACAGGCACCCAGAGTTGTTTGAAGATTACTTGATGCGGAAGGGGAAGCAGGAGATGGTCGAGAAGTGGCTGCAGAGGCACAGTCAGGATCAGGGGGCTTTCGGCCCAAGGGCCGCTTCGGCTGGCACCAGCAGCTTGGCTCGCGGCACCGGCAGAGGTGGCGGCAGCGTTGGTGGTGGCACTGGACCAAATGGCTCTGCCAACAGCCAGCCCGCTCCTGGTGGCGGGGACTGTAGTGGGGTACCCCTGAGTCCCAGCTGGGCCGGTGGCAGCCGGGGCGACGGAAGCCTGCAGCGGAAAGCTTCTCAGAAAGAGCTGAGGAAGAGTTTTGCCCGCTCCAAGGCCATCCACGTGAACAGGACCTACGATGAACAGGTGACCTCCCGGGCCCAGGAACCCCTGAGCAGTGTACGGCGGAGAGCACTTCTCCGGAAGGCCAGCTCCCTGCCCCCCACCACAGCCCACATTCTCAGTGCGCTGCTGGAGTCAAGGGTGAATCTGCCTCAGTATCCCCCTACGGCCATCGACTACAAGTGCCACCTCAAAAAGCATAATGAGCGTCAGTTCTTCTTGGAATTGGTCAAGGATATCTCCAATGACCTTGACCTCACCAGCTTAAGCTACAAGATCCTCATCTTTGTCTGCCTCATGGTGGACGCTGACCGCTGTTCTCTCTTCCTGGTGGAAGGGGCAGCTGCTGGCAAGAAGAGCTTGGTCTCCAAATTCTTCGATGTGCATGCAGGAACCCCGCTGCTGCCCAGCAGCAGCACAGAGAACTCAAATGAGGTGCAGGTCCCCTGGGGCAAAGGTATCATTGGCTATGTCGGGGAGCATGGAGAAACGGTCAACATTCCTGATGCCTACCAGGTAGGACTTTGCACCATCCTCTTCTCCCAGAGCCCCATTGGCTTGGGAGCCAAGCCTTCGGTTACCCTTTGGCATCCAGGAACACATTAATTTAGGCTCTTTACAATACAAACTTTGTTATTTAAATTCCTTCTTGAGTTTAGACTACACTATCTTTGATGAAATGATCTTTTCTTAACACACAGTGGCTTATGAGAAATTCATATATCACCCAATAATATCATGTGTTTCTCTGTCAACATACCTTGTCTTTAAGAATATCAGTGTATGGGTTTGTTATGCATTTGTGAGTTGCTAAAAAAAGATGTCTACTCCAGAATTCCAGTGTTAGTCTGACGAAAATGGGCATTTTGGTGTCTCTGCTGTGGGACCATAATGCATTTTCATTCTCTAATTCAAAGTTGGAAAGGGAACAAAGTGCCTACCTCCTTCCCTATCCACTTCTTTAGCTTAAAGTTGCATGAGTTCCAAGGTAGGGAAAAAGAGGTAGAGAAGAGGAATGTCAGGGGAAGAACGGGCCTCTGACCCATTTGTGCCTTTTTAGCACCTATTTTAACTGTTTCTGTTGTTGAGGTTAGGTAGGTTGAACAAATAGAGGAGCTAGTTATCTTTAGGCTTGAATACATCATTATCCATAGTTAACTTTTGATAGGACTGAGCAAGTAGGTTGTTAGTTTGTGAAAAATAAAAAATTGATATTTTGGAGCATTTCAGGTTTTTGGAAAAAAAAAGTTTTAAAAGTTGATAAATTTTTAGCAGCTCCAAAGCCAGTCAGCAGGGTAAACATGCTAGTTTCAAGGTGAAAAGTAAACCCGACATGCTATCGTCTGGTTTTTGTAAGCCTTTCATTTTCACCGTGATTTGAACTTGATATTAGATGCCGGATCTGAAAACCAGTCAGTTCTAATTTCTTCAGTATTTATTCTCTGAATGTGATGAAACTGGATGTCACTTTCTATGAGACTTTAGAGTTCATAAGAATTGAAAGTTCTTATACTTGTTATGAAAGTTTGATGAGTACTTCTTCCAGTGGTCTCATGGAGCTATATGTTTTTCTAGAGTTTGGTTGTTGTTGATCAGAATAGCAAAAGTGGAGGGAAGGACACTAAAGGTAAAATTTTCTCTAGTTTTTCTGAAAGGTGACAATTTTACCTAGAAAACTGACTAGCTTGTACTAAAACCAAGTTTCATATTTTTGTGAGATATCTGTCAACAGAACACTTTAATATTAAAGGATGCCCATCAAAATACTGTTTTTCTTAACCTTTTGTTATTGATGAAGTGCATTGCTCACTATATCCTTCTTGAAGACTTTAATAGGTTTAGGTCAAGCAATCAATTAATGGTTTTCAACAAGTGTCTGTTTCTCTACAATCCTAGAAGTCCATGGGAATAAATAAAATAATTTAATAATTCATATGTTGAAGATTCTATTAAAAAATGATGAACAATCACAAACTCTTTTCTTTCCTATTATTTCCACATCCTTACTGTGTGCTTGGGCTAAAAAAAAATCCCTTGCTAGTTGGGTGATACTTATTATAGCCTGGAATTGCAGTCTTTTTTCTTTATTGCCTTTACTTTTCTTATTCATCCCCAATTGATTTTCTCCCATTTTTATAGCTTTTATTTCTTACTGTCCTCTTTCAGCTCCTAATTTTTATTTAATACTGTTCATATACTGTCCTTTCTTCAAGAGCATAATTCTCTGCCTCTTCAGTAGTTAACTTGTCTTTCTGCTGCCTAGAATTGTGGCTATAGGTGTTATCACAGGCATAGGAAATCAGGTTTTCAGCAGCTGCAGCTCTCCCCTTAGTCTGCAGACAGAGTGTAAAGCAAAGTAGCCTTTTAATATTTGGAAGCTGACATTGGGAAAAGGGAGTTTTGTTTTGTTTTGTTTTGTTTTGTTTTCTCCCAGGGTAATAAGGACGGCTGTAAAAAAGACTGGGTTGTTGGAAGGACTGACAAAAGGCAAGTAGGAGTGGGATGCTATACAAGTTGGAAGTATAAGATCTTGGTTTATCTTGCTTTCATTTCCATCTGGTTAGAAAGTTTCTCTTTTCTTTCTCCATTGGCTTCTACTATATGTTTCTGTGTTTTTAACTTGGTGTGTTTTTCTTTGTCTTATTTATGCTACTCTTCTTTGATAAAACTATTTTTTTTCTTTATTATGATACACCACAGTCACCATTAGTATGACCCTGGGAGAATTTCTTAATCTCTTAGAGCCTCGATTTCCTCACCTGTAAAATGGGAATAATAATACCTACCTAGCAAAGATTATTGCTGTGAAGATAAAATGAGATATTGCATTAAAGCCCCTAAAACAATACCTGACACATTGCAATTACCCAGAATATGGTAACAGTTTATGATGAGAATGATACCTAGTTTGCTAGTATTCTTTTTCTTTCTCTTTACCTTATTTTCAATTGTTTCTATCCTTATCTGGGACTGAGATGTAAACTCAACACGTTTTGACCAGCCTAATCTTTTGCTGAGCCATGCTCCATCCTTAAATTAAGCATTTTAGAACCAGTTTTACATTCAAGGAATATTGAAGTATCTATCCTTTCACTCTTTACTTAAAATTCCCCTAAATGTGGTTGGTAACACCTGACCATATGCTAGCCTATCAAAAATTTGACACTTTGTTCCTATTAGTAATAACTCATGCAATATAAACTTTTTATAGGGTTCTATTAATGTTGCATACTTCCCCAATTCTAGCATTTCCCCCCATCCTTTCCATTTCCTGCTATTACAGATTTCTCTTAATGAAAACTGATAACCTTCCAAATGCATGTTCTTTTATCATGATATTGTTTTAATTTTTATCATATGTAAAGAAATATCTTGGAATTTCTATGTAAAAATATAACCATACTTCCTATTTCTTTATTAACTACTACATTTTTAAGGTGTTTCTTGCTCACATTAATCTAGTGTACTTTTTTCCTTCAGGAGGTGAAATTTTTATCACATAGAGTTTCACATTTTGATCATTTGATAATTACATTGCTGATCCTCTTGGAGGATTGTGATGTGGGCAAGAGAAAGGCATTGAAGACACTTTTGAAATTATGATAATAAGCATGGCATTTTGGGGTCAAGGGTAGAATATTTAATGAAATGATAAAGTTGAATAAAAGTTTTGACAGCAAAAACCTCTCAGTTTATTTCATTATTTTGCATTACTTTCTGCAATTAGTTCTGAATAACAGACTTGAAATTAGGAGAAAAATAAAGAATTGCAAGTGGGGGGAAAAACTCCATTCATTTTAGATGTCAATATGGATCATGGTGACTGCAATTTACCTTTTTTCTCTGACAGTTATAAGTTATTAAACAGCCCACTTTAATATAGTAATGAAAAAATTGCCCTCAAGAGATTGAAAATAAGAGCATCAAGTAACAGGTGTTCTCTTTGAGATTATTCTAAGCATTCAGAATATAGCACTTTAAACATTAATAAAAAGTGTGAGATGAATTTTTGTTAGTGTTGATAGTGATGACACAGGTGTTTGATGGGCTTGGGTCTGAAAAGCAGCAGGATGTTTTGTTAGGTGAACTGAGAAGAGGAAAGGGGATGACGCAGAAGGGTTACAGGTGTGCCAGGCTTTCAGAAGACCTGATCTGTTTACACAACAGATTCGTTTATTCATTAGTTCCAACAAACATGCACCAAGAGCCCGTTAGACCTAGCCTTGGGTAGGGGCCTATGGGTGTACAAAGGTGAGAGGACATGCTTCTTGCTTTCTAAGTGCTTACAGTCGAGGGCTATGTGCAACACAAACAACAAACAACTAGTACCAAGCTGTACTTAATAAATGGCAAAAACTAAATGATATTGTCTCGGAGGAAAATGGAGTCACTTTGTAATTGGGCTCATGATGGAAGACTTCCTGGATGAGGTATCATTCAAGCTATAAACAGGGTTATATTTCCCAATTGGAGATGATTGTTGGGTAGGGGGAGGTGATCCAGATATAGCAAAATGGCTTCAGCAGAGACACAGTGATGACCAAGTACAAAATATGTATAGGGGACAGTGAGTGGTTTAATTTGGCCGAAGTATAGCATGTGCAAAAGTATAGCATGTGCTATAGAATGATTATGCAAAAGTCAGGTGAGGGCAAAATAAGGAAGGAGCTTGAAAGTCTGGCTAAAGAGTTTGAAGTTCACTAACAGTAGGCCTCAGGGAGCCCTTAAACATCTTAACATGATCAAAGTGGTGTTTTGGGTGACCTGGTGGCAGTGGCTGAATGGATTGAACAGGGGGAGGCTCAAAACTGTGAAAAAAATTAAGAGTCTATTATGGTGGTCTGGTGGAGCCATGATGAACAGCTAAACTCAAGTAGGAACAGTGGGAATGGGCAGTTGGGGACAGACAGAAGATGGCCTGCAAGAGTGGATTTGGGTGAGGAAGGAGGGAAGACAATGATAACTCAGAGATTCTAAACTGGGGAGACATGGGAAAGGGTAATGCCTTTATCAAAAACAGGGAGAGAAGCTGGGTTAAGGGGAAAGATTCTAAGTATGGCCAGCTACATAATTTGTGGAGCTTGGAGCAAAATGATAAAGTAGGGTCCCGGCCAGGGGGGTCTGCCCCCCAACTCACAGCAACCTCCAGACTGGGGAGCCTAAGGGATTACAACCTCCAGGCTGGGAAGTTCTCTATATCTGAATTGGGGGTGGGTGAGAAGCCCCCGCTGAGCTGCCTGCAGAATGTGCCTTGCTGCTGCCAGGTCTGGGTAAGGATGACCATTGCTCCTCTCTGAGATGGTATGGGGTATGCACCTGAGCCTCCCCATGGCCTACCCAGGGACCCCACCCAAGATCAGAGGGCAAGGGAAGATGTGGCTTGTGGACCTCTCTCCCAATCCATGTGACCTGCTTGCTGCTCCTGGTCTAGGAGGCTGGATGGGGTCTGGGACACCAGGGAGCAGGGATGGGAGGGGCTAAGAACCAGTCCTGGGCAAGCAGTGGGAGGGAACTGCATGTGAGCCAAGGCTCCGAGGCTCCAAGCTCCGGGCTCATACTCCATTGTTCTACTGGACTACTCTCACAAAGCACAAATTCAAAGATAAACTTTGTAAGAATTTCACACAGCACAGCATTAAATCTCAAGCAGGGGGTCCTCATGCAACTGCACCAGTCACATGCTCATGAAGCAGGACCTGATTCTGAGTCATATTGAGTCTAAGCTGAAGGTCAATTTTTATTCCAGCCTAGTGTCTATGCAGCCCTTCTCATGGCCTCAGCTTCATCCTAATTAAATTATTTGCCATTTTTAATGGCTAGGTAGTGCTTTTCTATTTCTGTGCTTTGCATGCTTTCTGCCAGGACTACTCGTTCTCCATCTTTGCTCATTCAGATCCTGCTCTGCCTTCTCATAATCTGAGAAGGGAGAGCTGATTGTTTATCCTTGAAGAGAGGAGTTGGAAAACAAAACAAAAAAATTAGACATAAAGTTGTATTTAAGAATACATTGTACTATACTGATATATTTATTACATATATTAGCTAAGAATATAAATAATGATATTTAATACTTCATTTTAATTGAATTTCATTTTTCATTTCATTTTAGAATAACCTCTATTGAAATAACTTCATTTAAAGTGTTTGCTTCAGAAGGAATTAATTTCAAAATTAATCCTAGAAAATTCAGTGATGAAAGGGCTTCTCTCTCTCATGAACCAGTGCTGACAGACATGGTCAACATTGAGTTGCTGAGATTTGCTTAAAAAGGCAGATGTTGATCCTACTCCAACACTAGTATTATAAGGAAATTTCATGAAATCTTATTTCGGCTTTGCATGTAGTGTTTTAAAAATTCCTCCAAGCCCATGGATATATTCACTAGCCTAGAACCAGAATTGATTTTGTGCTTGAAGCAGGAAATATTTGCTATATCAACTCCTCTTCCTGACAGACACATGATCATGATAAACACGGTGACAAATTGCATTTTCTGCTCTGTACATGAGGATAGATTACAGAAAAGTCGAGTTCCTACACAATCATGAAGAGGTAATTTAAGGTTAACTTAATTTTTTTCCCAGCCTATAAACTAAATGTTTACTAATCTGACCAATTTATTTTGGTTCCTGAGGTTTGGGTCACCTGTTTATTTACAAGGCTGGCTTAATTTGGAAGTTAGTGTTTCATGTTTAATATAGTGTTGAAGAGTCATATGATGCTTTCCTCTGAAATAGCTTTGAGTCGTTTTATAGGAAAGTCAACAAGATCCTTGAGGTACACTGCTTGCTACTTTAGTCACTTATTTTAAGGGTAGTATTTTGCAAGTTGACCACATTCTTTTGGAAAGTGGAATTTGAGTCATAAAAAAGGCTTTTTAATCATAAAAGAGAGGGTTAAGTTTCTAATATTTTAGGAGAAACTTTGGTTCATTTATAGGCATTGAGGCTAAATTTATTTATTTATTTATTTTTAGGATTAAAATAGTAAAGAAGTCTTCCTGGCATTAAAAAAAAGTGTATTTTCTATAACTCCCAAGGTTTCTTATTAATTGACTGGTTTTGACTGAACAGTGGTTTCACACATTAATGATAAATTATGTTTCCTATCATAAAATATAGCTTTAGTCTGTTGTAAATTTAGGATAAGAAATCTTTTTCACCTGAATGAAAAAAAAAAGGTGAACCTATGAGATACCTCTTTAGGGTGTATATTTTTCTTAAGAGATGGGGGTCTTTCTATGTTGCCCAGGCTGGACTCGAACGTGTGAGCTCAGGTGATCCTCCCGCCTCAGCCTCCCAACATGCTGAGACTACAGGTATTCACCACTGTGCCTGGCAGGTTGTCTTATTATTTTTTTTAAAACATAATAATAGAAGGTAAAGGGAAGCTCCTCTGTTGATTAATAATTAACTCCATTTATGTAGTACTAACTATGACCCAGGCTCATTAGCAAGCATTGTCTCTTTTAATCCTCTCAACAATCCCTGAAGTAGTAACTATTACCACCCCCATTTTACAGAAAAAACAACTGGGGCTTGGAGGGGTTAATTTGCTCAAAGTGACTCAGCTAGTAAGTGAGGGAGCTGAGATCTGTGGCCTGTGGAACCTTCATGCCCAACCACTCCCGGCGTGGCCTCTCCCGACCATTAACTGTTTCGCACACACTCACGTCTGCCCCTGTGCCAGTCTAAACCCTCTCATCCTTCAAAACCTATCTTCGTGAAACTCTTGCTAATCCCTGCCCCATCCTACCCAGACTGGACATGACCTTTCTCTCCTTTGAACTTCTCTAATACTTTAATGTACTTCTTTCTACTTAGTATTGTAACTATTTGGGTACTTGTCTTAAATGATTTCTTGACAGTGAACTTTTAGAGATCAAGGTCATGACTGCCTCATTTCACATATGCTGCAGTGGATGGCATAGGGCTTAATACAATATTTTCTACTCAACTGAGTAATTATCACTGATACCTCCCTTGGTCACTTTGAATACCTCCAAGCAGAAAGTCCAGCTTATTCAGGCAATATAGACAGATAAATCAGGAAATTCATCCCTTGACCACGTCTTTTAACTCTTTGCACCTTAATTTGAAGATTTGAAAAAAAAATAAAACTATGAAGCCCAGATAACTGGTGAATTATCTGAATTGCTTATCTGCATTCATCAGGTCTTTATGTTAATGGCTCTATCTCTACCCTCCATGGCTTTCTTGTTTTTGTTTTTTTCTTTTATTTCATTCCATGTGGAGACCATGTAATAGAGCAGACTGACATTAACCAAATACTAACAACTAGCACCAGCCCACTGCCACCTTCTTTTAGGAAGGGCATAGGATGGAGCATGACTGCTCTGGACAGCTGAATTCTCCAGTTTTCTCATGATTACCTCATTCATACAGCTGAACTTCTCAAAGGGGTAAAACACCCCTTCCAGCATAAGGCCTTGCAGACATTAGGATTTTCTCTTTGAAAATCCTTTCAGACATGGGAGATTGTATTGACCAACCTTGTAAAGTTTTATTTTTCAGGAACATTGTGCTTCTGAGTTTATTGATCACAAATCTTATGTTTCACATATTTTCAAAAGGTCTCATAAAAATTCAAACTTCTAAGCTGGTTGTATTTACAACCTGTGCTTTCCAAGATGCAGTTATTAGATGGCCATGGGGCATGTCCAGTTGAAAGCCATCTCTTTCCCTTTTGTTCCTTATAATTACATCAATAAATTGGGGTGGTTGCTACACTCCTCCTCTTCCCACCTCCCCAGACTGCCACTTCCAGATCTGAAGAGGGGGATGCAACTACCAGAAGAACCCCGAGAGAGAGCTACAGCTGTGGGAGAGGCACCACCTGGCCAGAGCTGTGGCCTGGGAAAGAGGAACTCAGCCACTGGCAAACCAGGAGCTGGAGGAGAGGGAGCCAAGGACACATTACCCTCCTCACACCTCTGACTCCTGCCAGTGCCCCTCATTGGTTGACCCCACCTGGAGGCTAAGAGGTCCAAGGGAACCCTGGTGCAAAAGTTCTCAGGAGTCAGCCTCCTGGCACAGAACAGGGCAGTGAAAGGCGGCAAGTGCATCTAGACAGTAAAATGGGGACTATCTAGCACAGCTGTGCATATTAGTTTACTCACCAGGGTGTGTGTAGAGAACAAGTCAGGTAGGAATAGCCTTCTTTGGATTGAACACTACCTTTCATCAGTACATAGAGAGAGCATGAGGATCGAAATCTGTTGAAAGCGAATTCAGAAATGCCATGATGATATTTGACTGCCTTGTTCTCTCTGAGTAATTCTGTTTATTCTCAATACTCTATATTCTCAAAGAAACTCCCTGGGCAGTAACCTGGGCCAAACACACCTACGGGGAAGAGATGACTTTGGTTTAGTTTATGGAACCTTTTCCCTGCACAACCTGATTGAGCCCATTTGTTTGACATTTGAATTCTTAGGTTACTAATTATGTTGTTAAACTGTAAAAGACGTCAGAATGTAATAGAACATGCTCTAGACTTAGAATCAGGAATCGTGGATTCTACTCCCAGTTCTGCCTCAGATTTTTTTAGCTATAACACAGGTATGGTATGTCCAGACACGTCTGCTCCATAGTATGGTATAAAGCTCTAATCAAAGCTAATAACTAGATTGTAATGAGATACTGGAGAAGCATTTTCAAAAGGACAAAGTCAGAAATGGAACGCCTTTTAATGTTTTAAAGCATTATTTACAGAGGTGGCTCTGGAAAGGACTTTGAACATAGAAAAGAGGAGACTTTTGATCTAAAACGCGGCAGTGCCTGTACTGACTATATTTTCTTATTGTCTGTATTCTTGATGCTCTGGCATTTGTGGCCTTGACCTGGAGAGACTGCTCCTCCCAAGGCTAGCTAATTCCTATAGAAAGCAAGACACCCCTTTGATATACAAACCAACCAATCCAGAGCCCACACCCCCAACTATCTATCTCCTTTATCAAACTCTCACACACCAGCCAATATTCCCCCTGCCCTGCATCACCCCAGGGCTATGTACCTGACAACTAGAGACCACCCCTATATCTAGCCCAGGGCCCATGAAATTGTTCAAACCAGCCAATCCTAAGCTTACTCAGGTACTTACCCTGCCTTGCCCGTTTCCCCCCTGGAGACCCCGGTAAAGACCCTGGCCGCACCCTGCCCTCTGCCTTCTACCTCCTGCCTGACGCTTCTCCTTCCCCACGTGGCTCTGTGTGCCATGCTGTGCCTCCTGTTTCTAGCTTCAGTGAGTATGAACTTTTTCTTCATAACAGTCATTTCCGTATCTGCTGTCTTACTACATACCTGATTAAAACAAATTCCAGGTACATTTTAATGGTACAACACATACATAATGCCCTAAATACAAGAAATGATTATTTTAAAATATAATAAATGCTTTAAATGAACATTAGGCTGTTAAGATTTAGTGGCCGTTATACATATTCTGTCTTTGACAAACATAGGTATGTTAAATTTCTTTTTACAATTGGTTTATATGCCTATTTTTCTAGTACAGTATGTAATTTTAAAAGTATACATTGGGTCTCTGTGCTATAAATCCTTATACGAAAGTCTCCAGATTGATGATGTGGAGTTTTATTGTTGAAATCTTAAGAATTTTTTTAAATGATGGTATTTACCTCAAGCACTTGTAAACTAAATTCTAGCAGCTGACATTAAAGGATAAATGAACACCAAATCTCATGCTTATAATCAAGATCTAATAATTTATTAGGCTAGGAGGAATCTATGGCACAATTTTATTTTAAATGTGTTGACTATTCATTAAATAAAAGATAGCCTTTCTTTATGTTTTTCTGTTTGGAAATGATGTTACTTTTAATACCAGCATTATCCTTTTTGCATTTATGCTGTATGTACTACTTTATCAGATTACCAGAGTGTTTTAACCTTTACTTTTTTCAATTAAAAAAAAATTAGATGGTACTCCTTTTTCATTTAAATGGCTGTGCACAGTTTAATGAGCTAACAGTTTTTATGGGTATTTGGCAACTTAATATGCATGATTACATATTTAAAGTTTTAATAATGGCTGTAATGGAATTAAGAACTGTAGGCTTGGGACATTGTGGGAAAGATTATCCCAGGGTTGCTAAGGAAACCAGTCTAGATTTTTGTTCTTTTCTGCATCAGGCCCTCTGGAAAAGTGAAGCTCTAATCCCCTCTCTCTAATGGCCACCTTTATGGAGTACCCACATTTCCCCGTTAGCCTCCTCTTCCTCCTTTTGCTTCCAGAGAACCACTAAGGGGAGGGCATGGACTCTGTGCAGCTGTTAGGCCTGTCCTGTTTTTCTGTCTCCAGGTATGTGAGACTGGGGTCAGATTCTTCTCTCACTTCCTCCGCTTTGAGCTCTGGCTTTGAAAGCCCAGGACAGCCATAGCATCTCCTTTTTATCATCACCCTGAGATTATCATGCAGAGAAGCAAAGAGGAGAAGAGCCAGTGGCAGCGAGTGTGCCAGACGTCAACCAAGCAGGGACAGGAGGCTGAGAGCACAGCTGGGAGCTGAGGCATCTCTCCCCTCTCTCTTTTGCTGTCCGCTTTTTTTAACTGAATAAACAAGAGGAATAGCTTCTGATTTGGTCCCTCCTTTTACTCATGCCTGCTGTGAATAGACAGAAAAGAACTTGCATTCAATGAGTGCCTACTAATTTAAAGTATAAAGGGCAGGAAAACATTTTTTCACCTCCGAATTAACCAAATTGAGAATATCTGCTATGTTAAATTAAAGAACAAAAAGGTCAGCTAGGGAAAGAGGAGCCACGGTCATCATAAGAATGTTTCATACTTAAGACCTTGGATTTCTGTTGAAGAAAGAACCAATTTTATTCTTTAGAAATAGTCTCGACAGAATCAGAATCAAGTGTTCATGTATGTAGCAATATAGCAATGCTAATCATTTCTTGTAGCAATCTTGTGAGGCTGTATATTAAATGCAGAATTGTATGGAAATAATTTAACAGAAAATTATATGGAAAGATATGAAGGCATAAAATGAAATACATATGATTTCTCACTAGCAAGTGAAGCCAAACATTATTTCAAAGACACCTCCTGTCTATACTCCTCCCTGTTAATCTGACCCTTCTCCTTGAATGCTAACTTAGCACCTACCACAGTGTCTGGCATATAGTAGGTACTTGGTAAATCATATTTGAATAAGTGGAAGAGCCTTTATTATAGCCTTTATTTTGTGTCAAGACTAACACACACTGATGGGACTGTTATATAGGTTAGGTTTCTCAACAGTGGTACTGTTGACATTTTGGACCAAATAATTCTTTGCTGTTGATGGGGTGGAGGGGGTGCTGACCTGTGCATTGTAGGATGTTTAATAGCATCCCTGGCCTCCACCCACTAGATGCATGCCTAGTCTCCACAAGTAAAATAGTCTCCAGACATTGCCACATGTCCCCTGGGGGCAAAAATCACCTCCTCTTTGGGGAACAACTAACAATTTAGCAATAATCATGTACTTCCTTAAGAATGTTTATATTAATAACTTCTTATCTAACAATTCCAGGTCATCCTAAGAAAATTTTTATGGATTTGTGCAAAGATTTGTCTATATGAATACTCATTGTAATGTTATTTATGAAAGTATAAAATTATCAACCCAAACATCCAACTAGATGGTTGGATAAATATATTATGGTGCATTATAAAATGGAATATTTAATCAGAGGAAATTGCTCACAAAATACTATTAAGTAAACAAAGCATATCGGGAAACAATAAAATCTCGGTTTTCTTGACAATAACAACAAAAGCATGAGGCAAGTGGTTGAGGGCACCAGTTTTGGAATCAGACAAGCTGGATTTGACTCCCACTCCCTTTATCCAAGGGTTTACTGCTCCAGTTGTTAGTTTCTACAGTCCTAAAATGGGGACAATGATTTCTATCTTAAAAGGTGGTTGTCAGGATTAAATGAAATTATAAACAAAAAGTGCTTAACATGCTGTCACTTTGTAAGGACTCAGTAAAAGTTAATGAGAATAGTGCCTGGTGAAAGGCTGGAAGTTGATATGCCAAAACATTAATAGAGGGCATCTCAGTGGTAGGCTTAAGAGTAATTTTTCTCTTCTCTTTTGTGTTTTCTTTTATGAATTTTTCCAAAATTTCCAAATCTGTATTAATTAGTACTTAAAGAAACTGTAGTTGCTTTCACCTCCAAAGCTCAGTGGCACACAGTAGTCATACAACAGAAGCTTGTTTCTGGCTTTTCTGATGCTCAGCCCAGATCTTCCTGATTAACAAGTGGCCCTCCTCCAAGAGAGGATTCTTTCCTTCCTGAGCCTCCCTACCTTCAACACGGGGCTCCCAAGGCTGCTCTTGGCATGGACATCCCCCAGCAGATGAGGGAAGGGAGAGCGTGAGAAATGGGAACACAAAGTGGGAGTTTTCTATGAGTCAGGTCAGGAAGTGGCATTCATTTCCGGCTCACATTTCATTGTCTTTCTGGACTGTAGAACTCAGGCACATGGCCATAGCTAACTGCAGGAAGGCTGGCAAATGCAGCTTCATCCTGCCCCAAAGTGGACCCCAGCCCCAGCCCCATCCAGTCGCTGAATGCTGCTCACAGTCCAGGCCTTCATGTGGTCAGCTTTCTTCTCCAGCAGGTCCGCATGGTTTTCACGGGCCTGCGCTTCTGTGCACGATTAACTGCCCATAACAAGATCTGAGAGGGAAAATCAATCGGGCTTTTGGGAAACGGATCAGAAAGTCCTGGGGAGACAATTCTTACTGTTTTATTTGCCACTGTTGAGAATAGGACTGTGGAGGTAGGAAAATTGCTAAGGAGACTGTTGCCTCTAAGCTCAAAGATTTGAGTGTTATCAGGTCAAGAGTTGGGACCAGACTGGGCTACATAATTTGTAGGACCCAGTGAAGAATGAAAATGGGGACCTTCCAAGGACAGGCAAGTCAATCTCCCCTTCCCCCACAGGCAAGCCTCCCCAGCCCATGATAAATGGGCAAGCTCCAAAGGATTGAAACCTGTGTGTCAGAACAAGCTTGTTACCTGGATTGAGGTGGGCAAAAGGCCCACAGAGTGGATTACTGAACATGCCATGGTGCTGCCAGCCTGGGGTGGGCATGGACAGGGCCTTGCCTTACTCTGAGACACTCACTGAAGGACTCCGTACACTCCCCACACCCATGCTCAGGACCCCGCTGGGGATGGAGAACCCATCAGGAGGCTGCACTGTATGTGAACCCCAGAGGCATGCTTCGTCAGACTTCATGGACACAACACAGAGAGAAAATTATTAAGAATTTCAAGACAATGACTATAGAGCATTAAACTTCAAGGTTGGGCATGGGCTGTTCTTGGCATGGGGCCCTGTGTGACTGTGTGGGATGCAGGCTCATAAAGCCAGCCTGGGAGGGGGCCTAGACTATGACTTTAACTATAACAGTAAATAATGAGAATGGTAAACTCTTTATGGAAACCCATTCTTTTTTCTACTTCCTCTCATAGTACTTTGCCAGTATCACTCTTGTTATTTATTTCACTTTTGGTCATTTTGATTTTGGCTCACTTGTCTTTCTCTTCATTAAACTCCTTGAGGGTGGATGTGATGACTTTTTCTTGGCTTTGTAGCACTCCTTGTATGTGGCACAGCACCTAGCACATAGTAGGTAGGTACGCAATAAATATGTTATATGTTGTATGAATAAATGAAGAAAAGGAATGTAATTGAGAATTCAGTTACAAGAGCAGGTGGCCTCAGTACCAGCACTAGGTTACAAGGTCAGACTAGGACCAGGGGTTTAGTGCATAATGCTGGGCTAGGCCACTTATGGGCTAAGGGACTTTCGTTTTCTCATTCATAGGGGTAGGATGTATTCCCTGGTCAGGTACAGGGCTATTGAGATCCAGGCTGTGAATGTCAGAGAGATGAAGGCGCAGGGGACCAAGCAATTCATCCATGACCAGTGGAGAAGAGGAATTAGCACGGTTGGGAGGATGAAAGGAAGCAGGAAGGGTATCAACTATGACTCCAACAGCGATGATATAGTTAATAATGGCAATGTTGGAGCAAAGGAGATGTGTTTTGCTTTTCATACGTTTATTTAAATGACAGTGATGACACCTTTTAGGCAAGGCAGAATGATTCTCTGGAGAGAGTATAAAAGAGCTCTCTGATGTAGAGGTTGTAACTTAAAGGAAATTAACGTAAATAGAGAGCCAGTGTCAAGCCTTGGAGGAAAGCAAACACCCCCCACCCCTTCCCTCAAAGAACCAAGAGTGTAGTGTGTTTACATTTCTCTAGTCTGTGCAGCTGTGCTTGTTTCCAGGCAGCATCCTCCAAGGTTGTCAGACTCTTATTTGGACTCAAGACATTTTTATTTGAATCATCTACCATCACTTTAGAAATTATTCAATCCTGGCCAGGTGCGGTGGCTCACATCTGTATCCCAGCACTTTGGGTGGCCGAGGCAGGAGGATCGGTTGAGGCCAGGAGTTTGAGACCAGCCTGAGCAACATAATGAGATCTGAGATCAGGCCTCTCCAAAAAACAGAAAAATTAGCTGGGCATGGAGGCATGCGCCTGTAGTCCCAGCTACTGGGGAGGCTGAGGCAGGAGAAATTGCTTGAGGCAGAAGGATCATAGCTCACTGCAGCCTCCTTTGAGCTGAGCTATGATTTGGGCCACTGCACTCTGGCCTGGGCAACAGAGCAAGACCCTGACTCAAAAAAAAAAAAAAAAAAGATTAAGTCCTGTGAGAAGTGTGCAATTCTTCTTAAGTCATCCATAACTCGTTTTCTTAAACAGCTAAATGACATTTCCAAAGACAGTGATCACAACAATTCAGGCTCCAAAAGTCGAAGGAACAGTGGCGCATTGACAAACATGTTTACCCAATATCCCTCTGCAGCCCTTCCGCCACTGGCTCACATATGCAGCTCTCCTCATCCCTTTGGCTTCCTCTGTTTCCCCTACTCTTTCCATTTCTTTGTCTTGTGCTTTCCATTTCTTCTTTTCCAATATTCCACACTTGTCTCCTCATGTCTAGTGGCTTCACCTGGCCCCTCCCCAGGACGCCCTGCCTCCACCTCCTGTCCCACATCTTGCCTCTCTTTTTCCTCATGCTCTTTTCTCTGTGCATCATCTTCTTGCCTTCTCTGACCTTATTGACTTTAATATAAAACTGATAAAACATGAGAACAAGTATTTGTTCCCAGTTTTTAGTTGCAAAATCAAATTTTAAAATCTCATAGGCCTATTTCACAAAACAACTGAATTTCTTTGTTACTTCCATGTGGCCTGGGATTATATCCTTTCTTTCCATTTTAAAATCAGATATGTGAACTATTTGTTTTTCTTTTAAAATACACAGAGTTTAATTACATTTTAAGCAGTTACCCCACGTGACCCTTGGTTGTAATTTATTTCCTGTGGGTCAATGCCTTGCAATATAAAAAGGACCTTGTCCCTCAAGTATTATACATTCTAAGTAGAACAAGTGACAGGGAAATTGGTATTTAAACACTTGGTATCCAACATCCAGGCTTTTATTAAAATGAGAACAATGATAAATATTCTTTCTTTGGTATATCTCTTAGTCTGTTATCCACCAGGAACTCTTAGCAACAGCAACACAGAAGTTACCCTGCCAGCAATTCTCATGCTCATTGATTGTTTGAGGTCTTGTCTCTGTTAACCTAAAGTTCCTGATGGTATATGTCCCCTGCAGGGCTCTCTTTCTTTCCTTTTGTACACAGAAAAGAAATATTTTCCATCTTCCTGAATCCATCAGGAAGCATGTGGGATTTAATCACATCTGTTAATATATTTCTTCTCCCCCAACGTAGTAACGTTCCAAAACTTGCTTAGTCATTTGTAAAATTCAGCCACAGGACTTGCTGCTGCCCTTCTGTGACAATCCATCAAAAGGAAAGTCAACTTTATAAGCTGTGTAGCTATGTTTTTGAGAGCTGACATTTTTTCTTGACTAAAAACTACACAGAACCTTAACATCTGCATCTTCATTGTTTTTAGCAGAATGTAATCCCTGGGCCTGTGTGTGGAAGTACTTTTTTTTATTTTTAATCACCCAGGCTTTATGAAAGATATTTTTTTCCTTCCTTGCTAAAGGAATCCATTCATTATGAATATATTTCGAATTCCCAAATTCTCTATAAATGCACAAAGCTAAAGAACAGGCAATTTCTATTTGAAATAGAAAAACTTAAATAAATGAGCATCAGACTTCTCTTTTTCCCCCTTTCTTTTCTGCAGGGCTGTCATCCTTGATATACCACTATTTGCCTAAGGAGACATGTACAATAAAATAATCATGATAATAATAATTATTACAATAGAAATACTAGTTTGTTCATTTTCAATGTTCTCTTTGCAGAAATTCCAACTATAAATTCCTTAGTCAGTGCATTTGGAACTAAAAGTAATGTTTCCAATCTTTGAATATTACTTTGAGCCTGGCACTTTTACAGAATTATGTCATGTGATCTTCACAATAACCTGGTGGGAAAGGTAGAGTGGGTGTTATCCTTTCCCTTGCATAGATTAGGAAATAAGCACCGAGAAGTTAGGTCCTTTTCCTGGGGCCACAGGGCCACAGTGTTAGAGTAAGGACTCTGTGCTATTCCCACTGTTCCTCCCACTCTTGGGCTTTGAGAAGACACAATAAATACCTTCTCTCTTCCCTGCCCTGAACCAATTGAGGTGAAAATAAGACAAAAGAGGAATGCACGTGGGACATCACAATACCACGTTTATAACTTACGAAGCAGATATTAGAGTATGGGCTTATATTTATAGGCATTTATAATACTCAATTCCAGAATTAGATAGACCTACCTTCTCAGGCACAGACAATGTTGGATGCCACAGTCCTCCCCACATGAGGGGCCTATCCCTTTGAAGCTTGCAGCGGTGAGGAACAGAGCAGAAGGCATGCTTCCTGTGGGCAGCCTGACTCCCAAAGAATAAGGGGAGGAAGGGGTTGGGCTCTGCATGCCTGGTTGGTCTCCCTACCCCCCAATCAGGTAACTCATCCTACCTCCATGGGAGGAGCAGGGAGTGGGTCCCAAGGCTGGAGTGGTTAAAGGAAATCTCTCCTCATGGAAACAGAGAAAGGGAAGTGTTGTTCCTCTCCTCACATACACCATGCCTCCTCTCAAATAGATTGTTATACCTAGAGCGTTGAGAAAACTTTCTTTCACACCCCCCCCCAACATTCTCCTGCCCCTGCCTTGTCTTCTTTATCCTCAGTTGCCCAACCCAGAAACTAGGTATCATCTTTGATTCTTTCCTTTCATTCACCCATCATATTGCATCCATCGGAAAGTTCTTTGGATTCACTCTTTAAAACAGACCTCAAATCTGTTCACTTTTCTCCATCCTCCACTGCCACCAACTTTGGTCCAAGCCACCATTGTCTTTCACCTGGATTATTGAAACTGTCTTCTAATGGGTCTCTCTAATTCCACTTGGAGCATTTCTCATGCAGAATGTTTATGAGGCAACAAGGAGCTCATCCTGGGTAACAGGGGATAGGAAGGTGGAGCCAGATTATTCAAGGGAGTTGTTATCTTAGTCACCTTCATTTTGAACACAATGAACCATGGAAGGCCCATAAGTAGGAGAGGGGCACAGATCTGGGCCACCCTGCACTCATCATCTATGGGAATGTGGGTGATGACCTGCTTTCTGGACCTCAGGACCTTCATATGTAAAATGGGAGGGCTAGGAAAATGATTTCTAAGCTTCTTCCAGCTCTAAAATTCCATGTTAATTATTAAAGCACAGAGAAAAAAACCTTACAAAATAATTCTGCCCAAGAATTTTTAATTAGCAGCTTTGTAGCAAGTCATGCTTAGTGTTGAATAAGCAGCATGTCTGATCTACTTGAGATGTTACCAGTGGCTGCTCCACAGTGTTACCAGAGGGGGTTAGGGCTGCCATCTGACTCAAAGTGTAGACTAGGTGACTTGGAATAAAGTTCTATTTGCATAGAAACATTTTGTCTTTATATATCTTTGGAATAGCTGGGGAAAAACCATTCTTTGGTACTGCCATTGGGTGATATCTTTAAGAAAAAATGATTTGGGTTCTAGTTTGCTTTTGTGTCTCCCCATCAACTGCAATAGAGGATATAGCAAACTATCATATCCTAGTATCTGAGTCTCTGTCTCCAAGTCAGAAATCAAAAAAAGTTTTCTGCATAATTATTTCAAGCTAAGAACACTAATAAGTCCAAAGAAACAAGATAGGCCCTAGACATAGGAATAGTGGGCAAAAGGTATCTGCCCCAAACTAACAACTTCATAACCTATAATTCTACTATCATAGTTTAATTTCCCTTAATATTTCTGGCTTTTCCAACTGTAAGAATCTCCAGACATCTCTTAGAGCCCATCAGCAGTGAACAAGTTAATTAGCGGTTAACACTAACAGAAATAAATTGACCACTTGGTAAGAGCAATAATGTGACCCAGGATAGGTTCATTGACTGAGAAAAGTAAAGGAAAGCTACAAGGAAACCAAAGATTGACTGATTAGCTCAGCTTTGCCCAAAACAAACCATATTTAAGTCAGGTCTGCCTAACCTGAAAGGGGCAGCCAACAGCCTTCCTTGACTAAATATCATCTAACCTTCCAACTCCATGATTTTAGCATTCTGAAGTTCTGACCCCAATTCTTGAAGTATAAAAACAAACAAGAAACCAAAGTAGAAAGGAAGCATTGATGGTTATATCACAGAGGTCAACCACCTTCTCAATGTTATATTTCTATAATTTCATAGACAACCTACTCCAGGATTTGTTTCATATTGTAAGTTTTATAACAAATTCTTCCAAAAATACCTCACAAGTGAACCAAATTCAACATTACAGTGGCACAAGAAAAGATTTCTGCTGATAAGACTTCATCCTTACATTTTTTTTTTTCAATTAACACACAGGCAAAGAGCTCCTATCAATGAGATCAACCAAACCAAAGAAAGATAGATAGTAATAGCTAACATTTATTGAGTATAATCTATGTTCTAGGCACTGTGCTTAGACTTAGTTATTTCATTTAATCCTCATAAGGCTCTATGAAATAGATGCCATTACTTTCCACACACGCATACACACACACACACACACACACACCCCTCTTACATGTGAGGAAGCTGGACCTCAGTAGGCTTAGTAACTTGTGCAAGCTTACACAGCTAGTAAGTAACAGAGCCCAAACACAAACCCAACTTGTCTGGCTCTGTTTAAAGTCTACAGTTTTACCACTATAGAAAATATTAAGGACTACATTCAGGTTCTGCTCACACATTCGAGGCCATATTCCTGTCCATGAAAGAAGAAGTCTCCTTGACAGAATATGAAGTTAAAAAATCTGCTAGACTGCCTTCCAGAAGCTATTTTAGCAATTTACATCCATTGACATCAGGTAATATTGATTATTTACATGCAAAGATCCTAGCAATTGTATCATGTTTGGAGAGTTTGGGACAAGATGCCACAGGAAACTTCACAGCTTGCAATATAACCATTAATGCATGTGAGGGCAAAAACAATAATAGATAGCACTTATCAGGAGCTTACTATGTTCTAGGTATTGTATTAAGCATGTATATTAACTCATTTATTCCTCATAGCAATCTTATGAGGAAGGTCTATTATTATTAATCCATTGTACACTAGAAGAAACTGAGGCACAGAGAAGCTAAGTAACTTCCCCAAGGTCATACAGCTATTAAGTTGGAGAACCAGGGTTTGAACCCAGATTGTTAGAGCCACAGTTTGTGTTCTTAAGCACCATGACCTACTGTCCCTGTTGTGATGTATAAACAATGAGTAACAGTCTATTCAACAATATCTTTTCACAATGCCCTTTACCAAAGTTGTGAGACAACTTTGACAAGGACTAAACAATTAATATTTCTGGAAGCTGTGTTGTGAGTGTGCAACATGGATAGTTCCTTTAAATATGAAAAGCTTTCATTTTTCATCGCAACTGGTCAATACCAAAACCTGCTGGGAAGGAATCTATTTATGTCATTAGGAATTAATTGAAGGAAATTAACAGATTTCCCATAACATTTTAGAGATACTGAGAATTTTCAAGGCAGAGTTAGAGTTGCTCTCTGCTGATCTTATAATTACATATATCCAAAGCAAGAGATGTACATTTGTCTCTTAGAAAAAACCTGAAGCTCTGGTGTATATAATCAAGCAATTTATTCTAGAATAAACTGTATGTGTCTCTTTACTATGAAACTGTTTGGAAACTATAGGTGAACTGTAAGTAGGGAACTGAAGTTATAGCTGTATCAGTGATACAGCTATTCAGCTCTTCACTGTTGACTACTGGGAGTGTCCTTTGGGGACATTTGTTGCCTTAGTCATGGCTTGGTTTGATTGCTGGGGATATACACCTACTGAAGCAATCAAAAATAATAAGTGAAGTGGGGGATAACATCCAAGAAATAACAACTAGGGAAATCTCACAGAACTCAAAACAGGAGGTAAGTTAAGTCTTATGGGGACACAATTTGGGAAATGGAGAGTTTCTAATGTTTCTAGTCTGATTCCTGTTCTGTATTCTGAATGTGCTGGTATATTTGTATAGCACTTTATCATTTATAAAATGCTTCAGCATATACTGTCCAATTCATCCTTGCTGTGAATGGTAAAATTATTATCCCCATTTAGAGGGTGAAGAAACTGAGGTTTACAGAAGTTAAACGGCCCAGAGTTTTGGAGCCAAAGAGTAGCAGAGTTGGGGCAGGGGATTGAGGACTTCTGGTATTGCATGCAGTGTCCTTTATACTTCTCAAGGACTTCCTATGTGACCATGATCGTGAGAGGTTTAACTCAAGGGTTTACATCAGGAAATCATACATTGTGCTGATATATGTCAACTTTCTGTTTTTGGAAAATATGGTAAAATCGGGATTCTACACTTTCTTTGGTCATTACATCATTTCTATGAAATGGACTGCCCCTGGGGAAAGATATTTTCAATTCATAATGTGCCTACTCTTTATAAAGCAAGAGCTTTAAGCTTTTGGGGGGAATATTTGATTTATTCTGTGTTTTCCTTTTGCAGAAGTCAATCTTTGCTAATATATTTAATCATAGAGTGGAAAAAACAAAGTGACCTGGTGTTGAACTGGCCAATAAGAAGAATGACAAATCGTATTAACTTCTGACTCTGTTCCATAGTGCATTAGGTTGAATATAAACTACTGTTTGTTACCACTGACAGGTCTTCTTATGGTTTTGAAGCTGTATTTAACACCAACATGGGCAGAGGCCCTGAACACAAATTAATAATTCTTCCAAGTTGCACAGTGGGGTGAAAAGAGCCCAAGCTTTAGACTTAAGCATCTCTGAGTTAGCATACTGGCTCAGTTATTGGTAAATTACTTACATTAGATAAATTACTTAACTTCTCTTAGCCTCAGGTTCCTTGTGTGTGTATTGGGGTCAATAACACCACTTTGCATTGCTGTTGTGAATATTCTATGTATGTAAAACACTGGCACAGATACCTGGTAACATGGTAGGCCCTTTGTAAATGATAGCCATCATTGCTATTATCTGCAGAATCCGTAAGTCCCACGATTACCTCAATTTCTTTACAATTTAAACTGATCACAAGCCTCACTTAGTAACTTTTTAAAGGCTAGTTCACTGTATATGGTGCTGGAGTAATTGGTATGGTGCTCATGTCTCTGCTTGTCCACTGGCTTAGAAGATCAAGATTGGAAGCCAGAGTTGTGAGCCGTCTGCTGCTGCAAAGCCAGATTAAGTTGTTGCTCTCCCTTCGAAGCAAGTTTTAGTGTCAGAAGAATCTTGACCTGTCTTTTCTGGATGGTCAAATATATATACTTAGCAGGATTTGGCTAATATCTTGAATTTAGTGTGAAAGGAGGGCCCAGTGGAGAAATTTCCTGAGGAAATTCATGCTATTTATAAGGTATCAGTGTGAATCATCTGCCCATGACAGACACTGTCTGTGAGGGAAATAACATTTTTTTTTAAATCAATAAACATACCAGTCCTTAAATTCCATTAGGTACTGAGTACCTAGTATTAGCCAGGTATGATTGTAATACTGTAAGGCCACATTGC
This sequence comes from Daubentonia madagascariensis, assembly GCA_023783475.1. NCBI lineage: Eukaryota > Metazoa > Chordata > Mammalia > Primates > Daubentoniidae > Daubentonia > Daubentonia madagascariensis. Next base: position 30,601,519 of record JAKFHU010002088.1, read on the forward strand.
ATGAACCACAACCAGAAATTGTCTTTGAGACAATATTAGTTAGAGACTATATCTAAAGGATAATGATTCATTTTAATCCTGTAAAAGGAAAAAAAACATATAAAATCTTCAGCATCTTAAATGAGTGCCTCACCACCCATGCCAAAAGGGACCAGCAGCTCCTCAACTCAGGAAATTGCTCCAGACGTTGCCTCCCACAATTCTATACAGGGATTCAGTATGAGGTTAATACTGAGCAGTTTTGCAGCAATAAGAAATGTCTTGGTTAAGCCCTCTTGCCCCTAACTGTGGTTATTGTTTTTTTTTTAACTTCTATGCAGCATAATAATAATTTTAGAGGCTTCATGGAAGAATATCTTGCATGTTTTCAAGATTTTAAAACCAAGTTTAGCATTCTGAATGTTACTTGACAAAATCACATACTGAACCCCACTAGGGAGAGAATGGAAGGTCTATCATGTAAAACTGATTAGCCATATATTAAATATCTTCTAATATGTATACCAGTTTATTAATTTCAATTACCTACTCTTTAAAATTATATATATAGAGTGAAAGTTCTGTATTAGATCTTTTAGAATATGAAATGGATAAAACATACAACTATGATGGATTTTATTTAATTATATGTATCTTTAGAACTGTTGACTAGAAACTATTTATGTGATGTGTGAAGCCAGCTGAGGCTGTCTAAGAAAATTGACAATTAGACATTTACTAATTGTCCCCTTTCCTTACACAAGAAAGCATGCTCACCACCTAGACCCCTATAGCAACAGAGAAAAGGAATAGTAATATTTGTGTAGTTCCTTAAGCTTTTTTGAAAAGAAAGCAAAAACGTCTTATGTGGAAAAATTACTTTTGTGTGATATTCTAAAGTTTTGGCCATATAATTAATATGGGCCTTATCAGAAATTTATGCTCAAGGTAGTCTTTTAGTTTTCAGGCAGGTTGATCTATTTTGTAATGTCTAGGGGGATGATGCTTGAAATATTGTCTTTTTGTGGTGAAAATGATACAGGACATGTGTGAAACTGGACAAATATTACTTCAAAAGGGGAATTAAGTACTTTTGATACCATGGCAATGACATCTATCATATAAAGTGTTATGGAAAAACTGGAAAACTTGCCATGTGGACTTAAAATAAATATTGGCTTCTGCCATTTTTGAAAAAAAATTTTATGTGTGTGTGAAAATACCTCATTGTAGGTTTTATCCAGTTAAAGTTTAATACTGTTATGCCTTCTCTGGAGAATTGACAAAGTTCTTTTAAAAAATTTTTCTGATTCCTCATTTTTATCAATCTATATTTGTATTTGTTGACTTAAAATTACATGTCAGATGATAGTATCAAAGTCATAAAAATTACCTGAACAAAACAATGTAGAAAGAACTGTAGAAAAGGAAGGCAGTTCTATTTAGTAGATTATTGTAATGTCAACACGTAGTAAAGAGCAAGAAAAGTGAACAAATTGAGGTGTGTAGTTCTCTGAAAAGACATTCAGTTTTAGTACCAATAACTCCATGGAGTAAATTTTTAGTTTAGTGTTTTGGCCACAGTGTTCCTATTAACATAACGAGAGTTGGGTTGTTAACTGCTCATGTGTTTTGCTAAAGCACACCCCTTAGAAATCTGCAAATTAAAGACAAAGTGTGTGCTGAATATATTGGTGATTACAAGAGCTTTCGTCCTTTGGTTTTCATGGTATTGTCCATTGCCTTTTAAAAATTGTGAAATGTATCATATATCCAAGTGGGAGAATAGAATATATATGTGTAGCATAAAGAAGAATAAAATGGATATCCTTCTACTCACACCAGATTAAAACATAAGATATTGCCGTTACCACTGAAGTCTTCTGCTGCTCCTTCACAATAATATTATCCTTCTTCCCTTTTATTGCCATGCTGAGTATTGTGTGATTATCCCTTGTTTCCCACCCCCTATGGCTTTGCCACCTGTGTATGTTTTTCTATATAATATGCAATTTCATTTTGCCTGCTTTTAAACTTGGTATAAATGCAATCATTCTATGTGTATCCTCATTCTACATGTATCCCTCTGTTTCTCTTTCTGCCCAACATTATGTTTTTGAGATTAATAATTCATGTCAAAATGTGTAACAGTAATTTCCACTGCTGTATAATGTTCCTTTGTATAAATATATCACAATTATTCATTCTACTATAGTTAGACTTTTGAGTTATTTCTAGTTTTTTTTTCTATTATCAATAATGCTGTTATGTACAAAATGTTACATGTCTCCTGGAATTTTGACATCTTAGTCACGTGACAGCAGATTCTTAACGAGTCATTTCTTAGTTATCCAATGTTCATTTTGATGATCTTGTTCTGCTGCATCTTCCTGTTCAAGGTATGTACAGGGCCAGCACCACCATGGCTATTAGGGCGCAAACTCTGGTTTTCCCTACTAAGCCCATTCTCCCTATGGCCACCTGGTCCATGGACAGGGCCCTCATTTACCTCCCAGACAAGAAAAGAAGAGGCCACTTATGGTGGACATGAAAGTGTGCAGCCATTCAAATGTTCTGGGGTGAACCCTGTGAATGCCTCCCCTCAACCATCTTTTCATATGTTTGTGTTGTATGTGTTTTCTCTTCTTGTGAACTACTGGTCCATGTCATTTGCTCATTTTTCCTATTGAGTTTGCTTTTTTCTTATTGATTTGTTGGTGCTCTTTATATATATTCAGAATACCAAACTTCTTGTTGGTTATATTTATTGCAAATATCTTTCTTCCCTATTGCTTGCTTTTCACTCTTAATGGTAAACCCAAGTTCTTAATTTTGATACAACTTAATTTATTGATCTTATTAAAATTTGCATTTTTTTGTTCTTGCTGAAGAAACACTTTGGGTATAAAGGAAAATATTCTCCTATATTGTCTTTGGAAAATTTTACAATTTGGATTTCATATTAAGTATTTAATTTAATTGTAATTCATTTTTGTGTTAGGGTGTAGGATATGAATACAATTCCTTTTATTTTTCTATTTGGATAAACAATTGATTTTGGGTCATTTATTGAATAGTTCACCTTTACTCACAATCTGTAATGCCTGCTTTGTCATAAATCCATTTTCCATAGATGTATGGATTTGTTACTAGGCCATTATTCTACTGGTATACTACTCTATACCTGTATCACTACCACACTGTCTTAATTTCTATAGCTTATAGAAGGTATTAATATCTAGTAAGGTGAATCTTCTCCCTAACCCCCATGTTTGATAGTATTTCAATTGGAATTGCACTGAAGTTATAGGTCACTTTGGAGAGAATTAACTAATTTATGATATTCAGTCTTCCTACTCAATAATATAATATAGTTTTCTTTTTATTTAATCTTCTTTAATATCTTTCAATATACTTTTTTAGTTTTCAATATAAAATCTTACACATACATTTTATACCTTATTCTATATATTTAAAAATGTTTATTCCTATTTTAAATAGTGTATTATTTTAAATTACATTTTTAGTCAGTTGTGGGTTCTAGAAATGCAATTTACTTTTATGAATTAATTTGGAATCTAACAACTCATTTAAATTTTTTATCTGTAGCTTAAGATTTTCTGGGTAAACAATCATCATATGCAAATAATGAAGGTTTGTTTCTTTCTTTACAATCTTTTACCTTTTATTTCTTTTTCTTGCCTCCTTGCTGTGCAAGGACCTCCAGTACAATGTAGAATAAGATTGATTATAACAAGCATCCTTATCTTGCAACTGATCTTATAGAAAATGCTTTCAAAGTTTAATCATTAGGTATGAGGTTTCAGTGGTTTTTTTGAGATGCCTTTTATTGGGTTGAAAAACCCCCCTTCTATCCCCAGTTTCCTGAGGGAGTTGTTGCTATTAAATAGTCACAAATGGATACAGAATTTTATCAAATTTTTTATGCCTCTATTAAGATATGAGTTTTTTTCACCTTACACTGTTAATGTGGTGAATTACTTTAATTGATCTTCTCGTATTAAACCAATTTTGCATTCCTAGGAAACACCAAATTGGTCATAATAAGCTATCATTTTTATACATTGTCTGATTTGTTTCATAAAAATGCTTGTTTTTAGGGTTTTTGCATCTATATTCATTCATGAGTAAGACTGGCCTATATATTCTTTTTCTTATAATATTCTTGTCTGGCTTTAAAAGCAAAGTTATATCACAAATAAATTGGAGGAATGGTCCTTCTTTTTCCATTGTGTGGAATAGTTTGTATAATTTAGAATCACCCAATACTTGGATGCTTGGTAGAATTTCCTGGAAATCTATCTGAAATTAGAGAGAGAGAGAGAGAGAGAGAGAGAGAGAGAGAGAGGAGGATGTGTATGGGTTTAATGGGAATATTTTAAACTACTGATTTAATTTCTTTAAAGCTTATAGGACTGTTCATGTTCTCAAAAAGATGTTTTTTGGATAGCTTGTATGTATCTATTTATTTCATCTAACTTTTCAAATTTGTTGGCACAAAGTTGTTCATAACATCTTCTTCTGTTCCATCACTACAGCAACTGTAGTTTTGCCCCCTTTTTATTCCTGATTTAAAAAAATTTGATGCCTCACTCTTTTTTCCCTCTTGGTTATTCTCTCTAGAGATTTTTATATTTTGTTACTTTTCTGAACTTTTTGATTCTTTTCTTAGTCCATTTTGTGCTGCTATAACAGAATACTACAGACTGGGTAATTTATAGTAAACAGAAATTTATTGGCTCACAGTTCTGGAGGCTGGAGAGTCCAAGATTGAGGTGCCGGCATGTGGTGAGGGTCTTCTTGCTGCATCATAACATGGTGGAAGGCATCACATGGTGAAAGGACAAAGGGTGAACCCACTCCCACAATAACCAACCCTTGTGATAAGGCGTTAGTCCTTTCATGAGGGCAGAACCCTCATGACCTAAATACCTCTTAAAGGTCCCACCTCCCAATATCATCACAATGGGATTGAAATTTGAATATAAGTTTTGGAGGGGACAAACATTCAAACCCTAGGAATTTTCTTTATTATATGTTTGCTTCCTTTTTCATGAGCTTTTGCTCTTATTTTTCTGATTTTATTCCATTTTCTTGAATTTATTTTGCTGTTCTTTTTTTTTAACTCCTTATGATTGGATGATCAGTTCATCGAGTTGAGCTTTTCTTTCTTTTCTAATGTAAGCATTTAAGACTGAATTTTTAAGAACTTTTTAAACTGTCCCACAGCTTTGATACATAACATATAATCATCCTGATATTTTTATAAATTATTCTTAATATTAAAAATATTTTATAAATTCCAATTTTTTGATTGATGGGTTGTTCAGAAATGAATTCTAAATTTTCAAATATTTGGTTTCACTAGTAGTCATTTTATTACTGTTTTTAACTAAAGTGCACTGGGTTAAACAATATTTGCTGCATGATATCAGTTCTTTGACATGGTGATTTTAAATTGGCTAGCTTGGTGACCTAGCTTTTGGTCAATTTCATAAATGTTCCATGTCAACAATGGAACAAATCATATGAAATCTATTGTTGGGTGCAGTGAGCCAGATGTATCAAAAGTACTTGTATGTGAGCATGTTGGTGGATGAATTATGGTGAGGATGACAACACCCAATCACGCCCATAAGCTAATCTGTCTTAACTAAGGCAGAGGGACTGGAACAATATGAAATTTTTAAGTTTGAGTTTCAGTAGATATTGGAAGTCTATCTGAAGGAGTGTGTGGGAATCTTGTAGATTTGGTCAGCTCAGGGCTTGTCGCAGTTTCTGCTGCTTCTGTTGTTTCATACTATGCAGATCCTAAACTGAAGAATTCCAGTTGGTTAAACTGATTGCTCATTTCATTGAAACATCTCAGAAATGAATTGAAATTTATAGAGTGGTTCCTAATCCTCTTTCTTCCATGAGAGTAAGTACTAGCTGATATGTCAAATCTTTCTAACCCAGCAAAACCCAAACCTGAAAAATATGATGAATGGTCTTCTAATTAGCTAGCTATTCCAAGTGCTTGATCTAGTTCATAAAAAGTCCACTGCAGCCTTCTGCCAGCTGGCCAAGGAAATGCTCTGGAACAAGGCAGCAGGCAGGAGAACAGTTTCAAGAGGGACTAGCCAACTCTATTTGAGGTGGAATAATTTAGATGAGGCTGCCACAAAACATGCTGACTCAGTTCTCCGGTGTATCTGGCTAGAGGGCTCCTACTCACAATCATTTCTTAGAAAGCACCTTGGTGCTTTATTTAAGGAAAATGCACCCTGGGTGCTGAGCCCTCACTGTGTCCATCCAGACTATTCACATATAATTCCTGCTGATGTGATCCATCCTCTGAATGACCTATCCACATGTTGACACCTTTGGTTTGATATGTCACTCTCACTATTGGAAGGCTAGAGATTCACGTCCCAGTTTTTTGAGGAACATGTGGCCATATAACTTCGGCAGGGAGTCCAAGTACTTTCAGCTCTGTTGCTTATTTGCAGCCCAAGCTAATGTGAACACCAGTGAAATGGAAAGCGTGGCCTGGGAATGGGGAAGAAAGGCTTCAGGGGCACAGAGCATTACAGTGGGGAAGGAATGTGTTGTGGAATCAACCAGCCCCAGGGATCCACCTGGAAGGCCAGCGGGAAACAGTGTCATGCTGCTTCTGGGTCATTTTCCCACTAGAAGATGCCTGATTTTTTTCTAACCTGGCCTTTCAGTGGTTGAACACATTGCTGTGGCTGGAGGACTTTTTCGTATCATTCTCTTCCGAACTTATATCTACTGGTTTAATAGTTTGTTGAGAATTTTTTTCAGAAACCAATATCAGGCTACAAGTTTTTAGTTGCCAGTATTCATCTTTTTGGAAAGTCAGGATGTTTTCCAGAATTATATCTGCTATGCTACATAACAGGTTGTGATGCTTAATACTTAACTGTGGAGAGGGTCAGAGTCTGAGAGAGTTGAAAAATCCATCCATTTCACATATCAGAACATTACCCAGCTATAGTACCTTGGCAATCTTTCTGTTCTTTGTTCTCTGTGATGTCAGAAAATACCATGAAGATTCTTTGGCATTCGGTGTAGCAATTCAATTGGGCCTAAATTTTATAATAAAGAGTTTTCTAGCCAAAATGATAATGGCTTAAAAAAAAATAGCAGGGCCATTTAGACTGCTACTAGCTTAGATCCACTTATATCCTGCTATTAGTATAGAGTGCTATGGTGTCTGTTTTTCATATATTTATATTATTTATGAATACTGAACAACTTCCATCTTGATGGCTGTCATCTGGTATATCTTGCCTATGTTTTTTACTGGCAATCCAGTAGCATAATGACTTCTATCTTTTTAGAGGGCACTTTTGAACGTATAGTGCTCTCCTGGATGGTAATCTCAATACCCTTAGGAAACTATGCTAATTTTACTGCTTTCTAAACTGCTTTTCCTCATGTTGTTTTTTCATGTCATAATAAAACCACTTATAACATATAAAATAATAAACTATAACACATTTTTTAGTGGTAGTGTGGATGTACCATAATATAATCAATTTTCTACTGAATAGTTAGGTATTTTTCAGTTTTTCCTTACCATAAATTCCTAGAAACTAAATTACTATATTGACGAGTGTAAAAATTTTGTTATGTATTGCCAAATTGTCCTTCATATATATTGCATTAATTTGTGTTCTCATCAGCAATGTATAAAAGTAGGTATTTCACTAAAACTTTCAATAAAGCTAGATATTGACATCTTATATTTTAAAACTTTACCAATTTTATGGAAAAAACTATAATTATTGTTGTAGTTTTGCAATTTTCACATACTTATGGCCTATCAACATTTTTTTCTTTTGTTAACTTTTTATTTCTATCCATTGCTCATTTCTTGTCATTGATTTGTACAAATGCTATATGTTAAGGATTTAACACTTTGTTAGCCATATGTGTTTTAAATATTTTTCCAAGTTTATTTTACTTTTAATTCTGTTGACATTATTTTTGAGGTTCTGAAATTAAAAATTTTTATGTGGTCAAGTCTATTAGTTTTTTCCTTTATGCTTCCTTCTTCTGATCTTATGCTTCATAAGACTTTCTCCATTGTGAGATCAGACAAATGTTTGTTTATAATTCTTCCATTCTTTTATTAGACATTTAATTTTTTAAATAACAAAAATGTTTAATATAATTTGCAATTAAATTAAATGATGACTTAGTTTATTGTTTATCATGCCGGTATTCTTCTACCAAAACCTTTTTCCATTTGCACTTCTGATAAGAATCTCAGCTAAAAAAGAGAAATAAAATAAATGGAATTAATCTTACTTTCATTGGCTGCTTTGTTTAATATTAGGTGGAAAAGAAGGCCAACATTTTAACATAGGCCATTGACTTTTCTGGGTGTAAATTTAGAATTCACCTGATAATATGTGGCATATATGCATTCTCATAATATTGACTATAATACATAATATTAAAACTCTTTTTTTCTAATAGTATTTCATATTAAAATAGGAAACATATCTTGGTGGGGTTTGAGTAAATCTTGTTTTACTTTTGCATTTTATCAAGTGATGAGTATATTTAACTCCTTATTCTGCTTGAAATTTAGTTTGATGTATGATGTGAGATATGGATCTAACTTATTTTTCCCAAATATGTAACTAGTTGAATAATCTATTATTTTCTGACTGATTTGAAATAATACTGTTATAATTAACTAAATACTTTTATTTCTATAGACATTTTTGCATATATATAAAGGCATATATGTGGCTTTCTATTCTCTTCCACCAATTTGTCTATTTTTAGAACAGCATCTTACTGTTTTAGTTGTTGTTGCTTTAAAATACATTTTAATATCAGGTAGTCACTGTATTTTTATCGTCATGCCTTCACAAAAAAGAATGATTTAAAACATTTTTAAAAACACATTTCATTTTAAAATGTGTTTAAAAATGTTTTAGAACTTTTAAAACTTTTAAAAGCAGACTTTTGAAAATTACTTTTTAACATAAAACTTTTGTCAAACAGGAATAATAACTTCTGCATATGAATAATAAAACCTGAGCAAAATATGTAATTAAAATATAACATACACTATGATGCTAGAAATTATGATATTTGCCACAAATGTGGGAAATATCAGGACCTGATTGAAATAGCTGCCTACAAATCAGTTACATTTTTGGGCCACTTTTCAGGTTGTCTCAATTGTGGAAAGAGATCAAAAGGCTCTCTAGTTGGAGGTAGTCCTTATTAGGTTTTAACGAATGGATGAGACCAAGTCTCCAGTGTGTGACTGTTGCCTCTGTACTCCTGACCTGGACCTGGCTTTCCATGCATCACTGTCTTGACCTTGGCTTGCCTTGTATTCCCTGGTTCCTGACTGTCTGGCGTCTGAATCACAGCTCCTTGCTGACCATTCCCTTATCCATATTTGCCGACTGCTTGGTTTTCCTTGTTTCACCTTAGAGCCTCATTTCCCTAATTCATTGCAGTTCTTAGATGGTCCCACTGTGTCAGGAAGAAAGGTGCCTTCTGGCTAGCTGATCCTTCTAATAGCTCTCTCTTCAGGTACTGGCCTTTTCTGAAGACATTTTCATTACACACAATAAAGCTTATCGAGCATGAGATTGCATTTTAACTTCACATACAATGTATCTGCACACTTAGAATATACCCGTAATAGATATCTGTGCTGTCTATTAAAGCAGTTTAAGAATTTATCATTTTCTTTTTTACCACCTCACTTGCACTTTGCTTTCAACTGTGCTGTGGTTCTTCCATCTTCCTGTATATTTTGCCTTGAGATTTGTATTTGTATTTTTTGTATGAAAGAGAAATAATAATAGCCATGATGACAACAAGAAAGGACCAAAGAAAAGTGCCAACTAAGAAGGGAAGAACATCGAAATAAGATCAGCAAAGTTTATTTCAGCAACATTACTTACGAAAGGGATAATCCCCCAAACAACATGGGAATAACAAGAACTGTTTCAAACCTTGTATTAAATTATTTTATGGTGTCTGTTAATCACTAATTCAGTTTGGAAGACTTAAATGAAAGCATGCACATTAAACATTTACCAGATAGAGCTGACTTGTGCAAATGTACAAACTGCTCTACCACCAACCACACTACTTTAGGTTCATAAAAGAGAGAAGCTGCAAAAACATAAATGTTTTTTGGTAATATTTTGTACTATTCAGAACTCTACATATTCTTAGGGAAAGAATTCAGAGAGACAAGATTTTTGTTTACTGTAATGAAATTCTGCAAGTACATATTAAGAACAACAATAGTAATTTTGTACTTTTCCATAGCAAGTACCAAATTAGGAGGCCCAGAGCATTAGCTATCCAGTTACTATCTGCTGTGTCTTTGTTTTTATGTAATATAATCTCAGGTCTTCCATTAATTCAGAACAGTTGGGCATTCTTTCTATGGAGAAAGGCAGAATAGTACATTTCAAGTCATTAGACACTAATCAAAGTTTTCAAGAGCTTAGCCTCCCACGCATTTTCTGGAAAATGAGTGATGTCTAATGATAAGTCATAAGTGTAAGGAGATGCTTTTATGAATTGGAATTAAATGAGCATAACTAATTGATGTACCAATAAAAGTAATTTACTTTTGAGCTTTGGAGAGCTTGGCAATCTATTGGTTAGAATTTCAATAGATTATTCATTTTATATTTTATATTTCCATTAGCTCCTCTACATTGCAACTCCATAAGGTATTTGAAAGAGGGTGTAGATAAAATGTGGGACTGAACTTGGTCTCCAAACCTTTCTTTGGGGGAATAGGCTGGTGGGGTATTGAGAAAGGTGTGCAGGCCCAGTTCATGACATCTTTGGGAAAAGTGTTTGGAAAATATAACAAAATAAAACAAAACTAAAGCTAATAAACTTGTCCTGAAACTAATAAACTTGTCTCTTCAGACTCCAGAGGCCTTAGATTTATTAATTGACCCTCTAATTCAGTGGTTCTTAATCCGGACCAATAGCTAGAAGTCAAATCCCCTGCAGGCCCCTCCCCCTACCAATTATGACTTAATTGGTGGGGGGTGGGGCTAAAACATCACTTTCCTTAAGCTCCCCACTGTGATTTCAGAGTTAGCAAGGGTTGCTAACCACTGTTCTATTCCTATGCATATCTGAGTGTCTGTAGACTGAAGAAATGAAGAAATACCATATATACATCTTGTATCACTTTTTCTCTATAATTTCTTTATAATTCTTCTCTATAATTTATAATTATAATTTATGATTTTTGAGTTATAATTTATAACTCAAATACAAGTTCTTATGAAAGTGTCATGGAATTAATAGGTGCTTTTGTCACTACATATTTCTTCATCTGTATGTTCTAGAAACATAACTACCATCATATGGATGTTCTTAGACTTAAAGGGTTTGAACATCTTGGCTATGAAGTACCCAAGGTAGATTTGAGATTCTGGTTAAAAAAAATCATTCTGACCAAGCACAGTGGCTCGCACCTATAATCTCAGCACTTTGGGAGGCTGAGGGGAAGGATCTCTTGAGTCCAGGAGTTGGAGACCAGCCTGGGCAACACAACGAGACCTCATCTCTGCAAAAAATTTAAAAAATATTAGCTGGGCATGGTGGCATGCGCCTGTAGTCCCAGCTACCCAGGAGGCTGAGGCAGGAGGATTGCTTGAGCCCGGGAGGTCGAGGCTGAAGTGAGCTCTGAGCCGGCTACTGCACTCCAGCCTGGGCAGCAGAGTGAAACCCTGTCTCTCTCTCTTAAAATAAACAAACAAAAACCAAACAGACAAACAAAAAATCCTTATAGGTCAAATAGTGGTCAAGACTAGTTCTTGCCTTAATCATAAGTAATGGAAAATTTTACTGTAAAGTGTTGAGGATAGACTCCTTAAAGAGAGAGGGGATAAGATAGAGGGGGTAAAAGTGGTCTTAGGCGACCCATCTTTGCCATGAGTCTGAGACCTCGATAAGATTCTTAACTCTGGTGGCTCCTGCCTTAGGGAGCCTTGAGTGCTTTCTCTGAGAAAGTGGAAAGAGGAGATGGATTTCTTTTTGCTTTGAGGCTTCTTAACATGCCTCTAAAATATGTCTCTTTGGGGCTGGCTGGGATTTTCCAGCATAGTGAATATAGCTCTTTTCTTAAGGACGTGAATGCTCAGACTGCAGAGGTTGGTTTTCTACAGGCTTAGTGGATCTTGAGGTTAGGGACCTGTTTTCTGGATGTGCTCTGTGATACCACCTTCAACTCAGGAACTTGTAGATGAGGCTGCAAGTCCAAGATCCTGGGTCAGAAATGTATCCAATTACTGTTCTCTATGTAGGAGGCACAGGTCAGTTCCTTTGCTAAAAAGTAAAAGTTGCATTTGGCCTTGTGACTTTATCTTTTTAAATGTTAAAAATTGTAGCTGAGTGTCATATGCAAAAAAAATGGGTCAGTACAAAAGGCACTGAGAAGATTCCTGCACTTCTCAAGAGCAGTTATACTTAAAATATCTGAGCTAGAAAAAATATTATGACATAAAAATACTCAAAGCAAGAAGAGTCTACTACAATCATAAGAAACTCATTCCAGATTGTAACAACCTTACCTTACCTTAATTTATTAGAAATCTCTCCTGTTCTAGATCATTCCTTGTTCTTTTGTCCTAAGGGAGATGAATAAAAATTGGGTACCATTCTCTGTGTGATATTTCATTATAGTCCTAGAAGCATTTGTTCATTTCCTATTCAAAAACTAATAAGTGCAATGTTTCTACCTTATTAGTCCTGTTTACTCCTTTTTGGCCTTCTGTGAAGCTCTGCTGGTGAGTGTGGTGAAACTGTGAAGACCCTCAGCCTAAAAGTTATTAGGCAAAGTTCCCATCCTACCCAAAGAATCTTTACTTTCCATTCCAATCCCTTTTCCTGAAATTAGAAAAAAATCTATATCTATACCTGTATCTATCTAACTGCTTTTTGGGCATCACCACCAGGTGGATGACCCACAGTCAACTAACCTTCAAAATGTCCACATTGAAACTCACATTACTCCCCTCAGAATCTGTTCCTCCCTGTGCTCCTCACTCAGTGAGTTCCCCACCTGGGGAACCTGCACCAGAAATACGGAGTCATTTTGACTTCTCTAACTTTCACAACCTTTCATCAAATTAATTAACAAGTCTTATTGATTCTACTTCCTAAATATCTCCCTACTCAGTCCGTTTTCCACCACTCCTACTGCCACTAACCACCATCCCAGTCGAGATGGTTCATCTCTCCTGGATCACTGGCTTCCAATCCGTTCTTCACACGTAGCCAGAGCAGTCTTTCTGAAATGAAGACTCAGTCATATCACTCCCACCCTCCTTCTTAAAACCTTGTAGTGCCCCTCCCACCCCTGTGATAAATTTAAGTTCTGAACCTGGTCACTAAGCACTCCTTCATCAGCCTCCAGCTGGTCTTTCCTGCCCCACATCTTGCTCTTCCCACAAGAGCCGTCTTCACCTTTCTGTTCCTCAAGTTGACTAGAGTGTTACTGCCTCTGGGCTTTAGACATACTATTCCCTCTTTCTGGGACACTTTCCTCATCCCTCCCCACCCCTTCTCTCCTTTTTCTGGGTAATCCCTGCTGAGCCTTTGGGTATCATCTTAAACCATTCACTTTCTTTGGGAGATATTCTCTGAACTTAGATTAGGATGTGGCACCCTGCTACGTTCCGTAATGCCCTATGTTTCTCCTACTATTGCACTCATTTGTGGTCATTACTTGGCTAGTAAAATCTATTTTTTAATATCATCTGTTATTAAACTTTTGTTTCCTCTATAACATCAGGGTAATATGTTCCTTTATCTAATTATTTCCCTAATTTTCTTCATCTCCTGCAATTAATTTATGCCTCAATTTGGAACTCGGCTTTCTCAATTTTTTTAAATTGGAAGATTAATCTAGAGATTTATATATATTAGGAAAGTGTACAATTGTATGAGCTTTTCTGACCTTCCATTAGATTAGATTAACTTGATTATATCAAGTTTGAGTTAATTTGTGAGAATTATCCTATAAGTAGCATAACAAAGACATGGACAAAACATGTCATAAGATGCATTATTTTTAAAAACCATTAAGACTTCATGGAATAAATCTTTCTTCCTAGCTTTTAAATTAGAAGATTAATACTTACCCCATATATCAATACAATTATTTTTTCTCCTCAAGTTACAAGTTATCAGGTAGGTTTACAGAGTTGCAGAGATGGTAGATGAGGATTTATAACATTTTTGTGACTCTTGGTCATGCTGAAGCATTCCAGTGTCTTTGTTCTCATGTGACTTTGGATACTGTAACAATGCATACCCTACAGGCTTGGTGGTTGGTCTACTCAGAGTTGGGTTTTGGTGGAGGAGACCCTTCTCCAGAGATGCAGATTATCACAAAAATAAGAACAGACAGGCCATGCCCACTGCAGAGTGGATTTTCAAGTCCAGTGCATCATGGTCCACATGGTTGACATGTCCATCATGGTTGACATACAACCACCAGGACACATGCCACCCTCCTTGTTCCTTCCCATTTTAAGGCTTATACCATCAATGAATTTTATTGCTCTCACCAGTGACTCAGCTCTTTATCATTTAGGACAATGGTTCCCATGTGAGAATCCCACATAGGAGCATTTAAAAAATACCAATGTCTAGTATTGATTGATTCAATTTGGGATTGGGTAGAGCCCAGGCATTGGTAATTTTGAAATCTTTCTCAGGTAATTCTCACATGCAGTCAAGGTGGAGAACCACTGATTTTGGTCAAAGTATGCTCCTCACCTTGTTTATAAACTGACTTATCAACCTTCTTTACTCTCTTCATAGGTAGATTCCCTCTGTCTCCATCTCTCCCACCCCAGTCATTAGCACTTCCATCCACACAGTTCCTCAGATTATAATCTGAGGCTCATTCTTCTTTGTTTATTCTCCCCACCCCAACCAATCCATCAGGAAGTACTGTAGACACAATTTCCAACGTATTTGTCTACTTCTCTTTACCTCCACTGCCTTTTTGTTAACCCAGACTGTCCTCATGCCTTGCCTGGACCACCAAAATTTCCTAACTGGTCTCTCCTATTTCAATCCTGTATCATCCTCCAAAAAATTCTTAATTTTTAAAGAATGATCTTATTTTTTTAAATAAAATGTTTCAAACATTTAGATAAGAATAAGCCATCTAGGTTTATAAAATCTCAACATTGTACTGTGTTTGCTTCATATAATTTTTTCTACATAAAAGAGTAGAATACATTTTTATTATATGGCATTTCATTTTTAAAAAATTTATTTTCATAAACACATTTTTACATTAGAGATTCTCACAATAACAGTTTTTTACACTTTTATATTTGTAGGCAGATTATTTTAGGACAAGTAAAATAAACATATTTGAGGTTTAAGTCTCAGTTTAGAATTTGTAATATTTTGATACTTCTACAAGGAGTACCTCTTCCCTAAATGGACCTTCTCTATATTCAGAAGCTTTCCAACCTTTTCTTCCTAGGATTTAGAAATTAGTAATGTGAGATATCAGCATTTTCTAATTTTAAAGTTTCCCTAGGACATGGAAGCACCAGTAGCTGGTATCAGCTGAGCAGAAGGGGAAATTTTAAAAAATTAAACACTGTCTATTTTTCTGCAAAGTCTTTTTACTTAACTAAATTTTTTTTTTTTTTTTAAGGGATGAGGTCTTTCTCTGTCACCCAGGCTGGAACTGCTGGGCTCAAGTGATCCTCCCACTTTAGCCTCCCAAGTAGCTAGGACCACAGGTGCATGCCACCACACCTGGCTAATTTTTAAAATTTTTATTATTTATAGAAATGAGGTCTTGCTATGTTGACCAGGCTGGTCCTGAACTCCTGGCCTCAAGCAATCCTCCCACCTCAGCCTCCCAAAGCACTGGGATTACAGGGAGCCACCATGCCTGGCCAAAAATTATTACTTATGAGTTAACAGTCTTTCCCTTTATTCATCATTACCAGGACAAATATAGAAGACATTTGATCACATATCAAGAGAATAAAGCTGAATTCTCTTTAAGAGATTGGTAAATTAAAAGGCAAGAGCTCATATATAATGTTTAGTTATACTGTGAGTCTTGTGAGAAGCTGGGAGACGATCCCATTAATTTATGAGAAAGAGGAATTCAGTCTCACAATTTCTTGGACATAGCTCCTCTCAAACTTTTCCTTAAAGATTAAGTTCTGAAAATAACTATGGGATTAGGAGAAGAGATTTGTCTCAACAATGAATATATCTTATTTCCTCCTTATTGTCAATTGAAAAGCATGGCAGAGCAGAGGCAAAGAGGTGTAAAATTGATTCTTAAGGTATTAAGTCTAAAAGGTCAGAGCTTCCACAGCATGGCAGCAGCTTTGCAGATGCCTCCACTATGATAGTTGAAATAACAAAGCCCAGCAAAGGTTAAAGCCAAGAATGCCAAATAGGCCTGCGTTGCTGCTTCTATGGTGAGTGTCCACGGACATAGTCTGTAACAACTTGTCCAAGGCCCCAGTGACTATAGAGAGTGAGGCTGCAGCCAGGGAGTAGTCCATCACAGAGGAAGCAGGCCCAGGAGCAAAACACTGACAACGCTCTCACCTGTCCAGTGGAGAGATGCAGCCTTGGAAGCAGAATGGAGGCTGGGTGGCAGGTGAATGTGCCACGCTCCACGTCGTCCTGGGGTGGGTCAGGCCTGGAGAAATGCTGAGATATGGGCAGGTCTGACTAGTGGGGTTCAGAGCAGAAGAGATCAGCCTCCCTGGGCACTGCAGAGCACACTCAGCCTCCAGAGAACCGCCATCTCGCCGCTTAGTTGTTTTTTTTTTTAAGAAGTAAAACTTTATTGTTAGAGTTGAAGCCTCCTCTATACCTCTCCCTGATGCCATTTCCTCCCTTCCTGTCCACAGGTAACCACTAACATAAATTTAGTGTTTACTATTCCCATGCATGCTTTTATACTTTTATTACATATTTGAATCCATAAATAATATTTAGTATTGTTTTTAAATATTGGTAATATTATATAGATGGTATCAGACTGCAGCTTGTTTGTGTCACTTAACATTATGTTTTTGATATTTGTTCATGTTGATACAAGTATCTCTAGTTTGTTCATTTAAATTGTTGTATAGTACACTATGAAGTCAAGAGATCATAATTTCTTTCTTTATTTTTTTCTTGATCAACATTCAAGTGGTTTGCATTTTAAATTTTCATAATTGATGTTGCAGTGAACATTAGTGTACCTCTCTTCAGTACATGTGCAAAAGTGTCTCTAAATATTTGCCAAGGAGCAATATGTGGATCCTTAGGGCCACTTTTAGAAAACAAATTTTCTGTATTTTACATATTTACAGTATAATCTTTAAAAAAATTGTTCAAAAAATATTATTGAGTATTTACAATATGCCAAGATAAAGCAGTAAATAAGAGACAAAAATCTCTGCTGTCTTTGATCTTATATTCTAGTTGAGGGGAGAACAAGTAAACTATAATAGTAAGATAATTTCAGACAATACTAAGTGCTAGATAGTGACCAGTGCTATTCTTCTGCTTCAAGATGTTCAGTGGTTTTCCATTGCATTTAGGATTCAATATAACTCCTTTCCAGGCCCATAGACTTGGCACCATTTGGTTCCTGCCTCCCTCTTTCGTTCTTCCTTTGGCTCCCTATGCTCTAGCCACATTGAGTTTTTGGAACTTACTGAGCTTTCTCCTGCTTCAGGACCTTCATAGGCTTCAGGACCTTCACAGGCATTGTTCCGTCTTCCTGGAAAGTTCTCTCCACCATTCTTTGCCTGGCAAATCCGTCTCAGTTTACTTGCTCTGTTTTCAGAGAGAACGTCCTTGATCCCTATAAAAATAGGTCCCTCCTATTAAGTTTCTCTCATGCACCTTGTTCTTTTTCTCGGTATCACTTATTACAATATATAATTATACATTTATATGTTGCCTGCCTTGTCTACTAGATTGCAAGATCCATGAAGGCAGGGATGAAGCTTCTTTTGCTTCCTGCTGTGTTTCCTAGCCCACAACCTGACACATAGTGGTTCTTCAAGGAAATTTTCTAAAAAATTAATACAAATTAGTGTTTTCCATAACACATTTCTTCTATGGCGAGTGTCCATGGACATAGTCTGTAACAACTTGTCCAAGGCCCCAGTGACTAAAGAGAGTGAGGGCTGCAGCCAGGGAGTAGTCCATCACAGAGGAAGCAGGCCCAGGAAAGTTTGGTTGCATGCTTATTTTGAGCAGGAGATTTGGTTTTGTTTGGGTTTCAATTTCCCTCTCTCTATTTGGGCTCTCCCCTCCCTGACTGAGAATTTAGGGTGGCCCCCACATGGGCCTTATAATGGCATTTAAGGTCTCCTGTCCTTATAGTATTGGAGATACCCCAGACCTAGTCAGAGGGCCAGCATGTAGCCAGTTGCAGTATTTATTTGGTCTTGAGGCTTTCACCTTGTCCACAGCCAGTCTCCCTAAGCCCTTAGATAAAACCCATAGCCATAGCAATGGCATGCATAGTGTAGCACAGCATAGCATAGGCAGCAGTGCTTTGTTTTTGTCTTTTAAGCCTCCTTTAATAGGGGTGGGGTGTGGAGGGCATAGGGAAAAGCCTCACTCCAACCCCTGTCTTGAAATAGTTTATCACACAGGGCAATAACATTCATCTGAGGGCGGGCGGGCGGGAGGGGGGTGGAAGGGATGGGAAAAACTCTCACTGAATGGATGTGGGGAGCACAGTTTGGGAGATGACCACGATTGTGGCTCTGACACGGGCAGAACAGGGGCAATGTGTATGGCCAAAGTGTTGTACCCCCATGATATTCTGAAATTAAAAAAAAAAAAAAAAGAAAAAGAAATAGTGTATCACCAGCCTGGATCCAGTTTATCATTTTCCTTGGAGCATTTTTAGTCCCTGTTACTCTCTCAGGAGCCAAACTTTCTTTTTTCCTCCCTCCCTCCTTCCCTCTTTCCTTCCTTCCTTCCTTTCTTTTTTTATCACTTGAAAGTAAGTTTAAGGTATTATGAGATTTTACTCCAAAACACTCTAGCATGCATGTCCTAAAAATAAGGACATTCTCCTGCATAATTGCAACACCACTATCACACCTAAGAAAGTTTATGTTGATAAAATGATATGACCTAACTGTCTTCAATTTTCTCTCCAAAAATATCCTTTGTGGAATTTTTGGAATTTCCAGTGAATGGTCATGTATTTTATTTAGATTTCAGGTCTCTTAAGTCTTCTCTAAACCAGTGTAACTCCCATAGCTTTATTTTATTTTTATTTAAATTTTTTTTGTCTCTCCTGATATTGACATTTATGAAGAGTCCAGGTTAAGCTTCTGACAGAATTACCAATAATCTGTATGTTTCTTAATCTTCTTTTTCTGAATGATTTGATTTATGTTACACATTGGACGAGAACACTCCATGTTCTTGGTGATATTATGTCCTTCCCACTGCATCACACATGATGTTATTTTGTGTTATCAACAGTGATGCTAAGTTTGATTACTTGGTTAAGGTGGTGTCCACCAGATCTGTTCATTATAAAGACACCTTTTACCTTTGTAATAAGGAATTATTGTGGGGGTGGCACTTTGAGACTATGTGAATATTCTGTTTAGCAACAACATTTCACCCAGTGGTATTAGCATCCACTGATGACCCTTCCTTGTAAACATAATTATATTGGTAGTTGCAAAATGCATGTTATATAATTTTATCATTCCTTCTACGTTTTTTAGCTGGCATTCTATAGAGAAGCCTTTTATCTCCTCCCCCTGCCCGTTTTTGGAGTATTTTGAAATATCACTATAAACTCATAGGCTCTTTTTTCACAGGATCATTTTGACCAGAAATAAAGTAGTTCTTTTCCGAATATTTTCCCACAGTGTTTAATATATATTTCTTACGTGTTTTTCTTATATGATATTTCATATCCAGTTGTCTTTGTGAAATAACATATTTTAGTAAATAGCTCATGGTGGGGTTTCCTTAAACACACTTTCCCCTTCCCCAATTTTGATATGTTGTCATTGGGTTTAAAGTCTCTCCTTTCATTTACAATGGCTAACAACTATGGTGGTAATTTATTATCATTTATGTTCCTTTAGTGAATTAAACATGAATTCAAACTTGTTATTAACAATCCATGGGGAAAGTTCCTAGTGATAAAGTATCATGTACAGAAATATACTTCTCTCTCCTTCTTCCTGACAATTCACATGAAGATAATGCTTTCTTTGCCTTGTTTTTAGGATCGAAGATTCAATGATGAAATCGACAAGCTAACTGGATACAAGACAAAATCGTTATTGTGCATGCCTATCCGAAGCAGTGATGGTGAGATTATTGGTGTGGCCCAAGCGATAAATAAGATTCCTGAAGGAGCTCCATTTACTGAAGATGATGAAAAAGTAAGATTTCGTGCCTTTGTGAGTTGTACTTTCTTTCTTGATCATTGATTGCTATTCTCCCTTAAGACAGGAATTATGTGAATAGCTGTTGGATTAGCCCATTCATGGATCAAAGAGCTTTTTCTCATGTTATACAAAATGTAATGGCAGTTTTTTGATATTTCATAGAATGTAGTGTAATCAAAAATAATTACTTCATCTTTTTCTTAGCTTGCTTTTCATTACAAGCCTCAGTGGTATTCTTGTTATTCCTTGGTCTTTATCTCCCTTATAAGTAAGTTTTTTAATTGACGATCACAACACCACCACTCATGGCCTAAGGGAAGATAGGTAATATAGAAAGATTACTGTGTTTAAGAAACTCAGCACTTTCTCTTGTGCTTTTATAACTACAAGGAAGAATTGTTTTCTCAGTTCTTATATAAAAATCTCAATAAAATGAATGTTATTTAATTGTTATTCCAAATTGCTAATAAAAAGAACATTACTTTTGTCCCTGAAGAGCAGTTGACCTTGGTAGAAGTAATGTACTTTTTGCTCTGAAAATTTAAGTTTTTTTACCAGTAGTTTATTCACCAGCTTATATTAAAAGAGAGAGTCCACAAAGAACTGAAGTTCTGGCTTTGAAGTTCTTACCTTCATATTGGATGGAATCTGGTTGAATATTTATAAACTTTGTGGTAAAAGCAAATCTCAAATTAGTTTGTTTAAGTTTGATGACTCTCATATTCCTATTTGATTAAAAAACACTTTATAATATAACCTTCTGGATATGGGTTTGCTATTTGCCAATGCTAATTATTAATACATTAAATTAATGCAAATGTTCTGGTACAGAAGGTCAACATAAAATATGATTGTAAGGAAACAAAAAGGTTTTTAAGTGAAGAGAGTCCTTGATTGAGGTCATTTCTACAATGGAATTTGAACAGCCCAAATCTCAGTAAAAGTTTATAAACTCATAGAGCATGATAGGACCTCAGATGATTTCTTACCAATTCAATAAACTATTACAGTGTGTGTTGCGGTCATAAGAAGCACAAAGATAAATCCCACTTGTGTTATGCCATCTAGAAGCTACACAAGGTGGGAGGCAAGAATCACCAAGATGTTGTTCTAAGACATGCTATGAGTGCCCGGGAAAGACAGGGTGATTCCACTTGGAGGATATGAAGAAGTTTCTTGGAAGAGGTGGTATTTGATCTAATCTCTGATGCGAGAATAGGCCTCCATCAGACAGAACCAGGTGAGAAGGAGAGGATGTTTAGTAATGAATATAAATGTAGGCCACCTCATTCAGTACAAAAATATTTCCATGGAATGTACAGATAAAGCAAAAATTTCACTTTGTGCATTTTGTATCATTAGATGACAGAGTCTTGAGATAATGTGCTTCTTAATAAGGATTTAGATAGAAGGATTTGGGTTTTTTGTTTTTCCAAGTGTAACCACTACGTACCCTTGGCATCCCCCAAACAGTTTAGTTCGTACACAGATGGTAGCCCTGCCTTTGCTCTGCTGCCTTCATTTAAAGGGATCTCTTTATATATTTAGTTCTCATCTTTGATTCCATTTATATTAGATTTGTTTTCTGGACTTTTCTCAGTGATTTATACTTATGAGATAGGTTCTCATGAGTTCTGAATGATTTAAAGGGAAATCTTGCACAAGGCTTTGTACCTTCTTGAACAGAATCAATGTTTAGCTCTATTAAGAATGAAAGCCTGGGACAAGCAGCTGCTTTGGGTATACCACTTAATCTCTGACTCAAAGTTTCCTCATTTGTCAATTAAATTATCCGCCATTGTATGGAAGGAGATTTAAATAAGATCACAAATAAAAAATACTTTGCAAAATATAAGAAACTAGGCAAGTATAAAACATAAATATTTATATTTAATGTTTTCTTTAAGAGTTTTAAAATGTTCTTTTGGATTTGTCACTTATCCCCAAGCAACTTATTTCTTAGATTCAACCTCATTTGAGTATTTCCTTATTCCCGATGTTAATTTTCTCTTCTGCAATTATCCCATGTGCCCATAGTAGAATTTCATCTTCTAGCCTCTATAATTTCCTCACCTGACTTCACACCCCTACTCTAGTTTCACTTTTTGGAAGAAGCTTTACCAGTTAGGGCAGGTAGATTGTGTTCATGCAGGTGACACTGGGTGGAGGGTGTTTTATCTCGACAACTTCTGGATCTAGTTACTACTCTTTCCTAAGAGGATTCTATATGTTGCAAACCAATAAGGAGTGGTGAAGAAGAAAAGCAGGAAACAAAATCTAGAAATGATTAATGGGAAAGAACAAAATCTAGATACTGCCTCTAAATAAAAGAAGACAACAAGGCATAATAGTTGCACTGGCCATATGGTGAGTCTATTTGGGTTGAAATTCCATCTCTGCCATGGCCTGTGTAACCTTGGGCAAATCACTTAGCTTCTCTGTGCCACAATTTCCTCCTTTTAGAAGAGGGGCGATAATAATACTACTTATGTCATAGGGATACAGGGAGATTACATGGGGGAGCACCTAGCACATAGAAATTCTTCATAAAAGATTAGCTTTTACTGACAGCACATTAATACATGTGAGATACAATCAGGTTTCAGTTAAAAAAATTATCTTTGTATAATTTAAGTCCATAAGTTTTTATTAAGTGGAGCTTCTGGGTTGCTGAATGAATACATGGCAGTGCTAAAAGGCTAATACCTCTAGAGAGGGAACGTAAGCTCTGCACCCCTTCCCCCATACCTTGACCTATGTTTCTCCTCTTTCTAGTTGTTCCTGAATTATAACCTTTTATAGTAAACCAGTATTCCTAGAGAGTGATTGGATCTACAAATGGATGATGACCAGACCATACATGATGGCATTAATAGAATTCTCACCCACACATTCTCTTCAGCAGCCAGCCCAGAAAGCCAAATCACAATCTCTGCAGCAGTCAGCCCGGAACAGTCAGGATTTGGTCAATGACTGCCACTTCCCTATTTTTTTGCCCCCACCCTGCCGTCTACCCCTGCATGCTTTCAACTCAAGACCAACCAGAGAAAGTCAAATATGTTCCCTGAGCTAATTACCTAAGATGCCTTGCTTCTAAGTAGCCTGCATTCGACTTCCCCATGCCAAAGCCTCCAATCAGAGCATATCTAAAGTCTTTTCTTTTTTTCACCATAAAACTTGCCCACTCCTCTTTGAGTCTGCCAAATGCAAGTGATGGTTGCTGACTTCCTTGTTACAACAAGATCTGAATAAATAGCCTCTGTTAGTCCTCATTAAAAAAAAAAGTTTTTATTAAACACAATCTACATGCCAGGTACTCTTGCAGTGTTTGGGTTTCACCGTGAAAAGGGGGATGTACTTCTTTATAAATTCATAATTCTCTTGCATTATTACTAATGAACATACTGTTTTACTTGGTTACACAAGATTATCCTTATATGTACTAATTTGTATTCTACTTTTTAACATAAAATTATTTCTTACATATATGTCACATGTGAATGTATTCTACATTTGCCATTTGGGGGGAGGATTATAAAGTTTTTTTCCTTTTCTTTTCCTTTTTCTACATAACCTGGTTTGCTTAGTCATTGTCATATTACTGAGAATTTGCTTTTTTCCCCATTTTTCACTAATACAAATAGCCCCTGAGTGAACATCTTGAACAAATTACCTTTTTCTTTTTTGTTATTCCCCTGGGGTATATTCCAAAGACTGGAATTACTGAGTCAAAGGGCAAGAAAAGTTTTATAGCTTTCGTTCCATATTATCAGATAGCTTTCGAAAATATTGAACCCACTTACAATGGTAGCAGCATATATACACCTATTTTCTCAGAACTCTGCCAACTTAGTTCAATTCACATTTTAAAGCTCAAATTAATTTTCCTCATTCTACCAGGCTGACTTCAGACAACTTCCTCCCACATTCAACAGTATAAACTCCAGTAACAGAAGTAATTTCAATGTTGCCTACAAGTAAGGAAACAAGTAAGCCAAAGGAAGCCATGTCCTGCGCGTTAGGTAAGAGGCTCTGGAATCAGAAAGCCTCCTAGGCAGGTTCAAGTCTTTGCTCTGCTGCTTTTTTAGGTGAGTGACCTTGAGCAGGTGGCTGAATCCCTCTAAGCCTCAGAACCTCCATCAAATTATGGTTATGAGGATTAAAATAGATAATAGACGTGAAGTGCTTCGGGTAGCACTTATTATCAATAAATGAGCCTCGTGAAATCTCACCATATATTTCAAAGCCAGACTAAAGTAATTGGAGCCTTATTTGTTATTTTGCTTTATGCACATAACTGCCATGTCATCATTCATATGGCTAGTGGTAAATTTATTGCACATTAGCATAATATGATTTGTATGTCCTGATATCTTAAAATGTCAACTTCTGGAGACTATAAATTAGGTTTGGTATAATTTCAAAACATTTTGCAACATGAAAATCAGTAAATTATTTGCCTAAATAAATTAAAAATGAAATGTGGTATATTCATTTCTGGACTATTTATATATCTAACATAATTGTGCATAGGATCACATTGTGTTTCTTAAAAATTCTGTACCTATGATTCACTGGTTGTGCTATATTGTGTGATGATTATAATGGCTGTCTATATCATGTAATGATTGTAATATATCATGTAATATATATATCATGTAATAGAAGAGACAAGAAACATCATAAAGTCCATTCTCCACCACCCCTTCCCTCACCTGATGCAGGAATCTTTACCTGACAGATAATCATCCAGCCTCTGCCTGAAAACTTCCCTTTTATGACTTTAAATCATCATGCTCTTTAAAGTTCTTGGGTAATTAGCAAGAATTTTATCAGTAGTGGTGAGGGTTTTATTGTGAAATATAGTCTACCATATGCACATATTAGTAATTTAAGTTCCATACTGACAAATTACTAGTTTGGTAATTCACATTGGAAGTACACACAAAGGCAGACCATGCAGGAGAGATGATTAGAATTTTCTGGTTCACTTCATGGGTTTCAAACAAATGTTCCTGTTTTCAGCGATATGTATAAGCTAGCTGATTTAGGGGTATAACTAGACTCTTTGCATCAAATTAATTCATTACTTTGTTATTCCTGGGTGAGTAAAGGGAGGTATTACTTTGCAGTATAAAATAATGAGACCTGGATAAGAACAAACATTTATGATCTATTAAAATGTGCAGGCATGCCAGCATGAACCCTGGGAAATGGAAATGAGCACGGGCTCTCATCCACCCTCCTAGGTTGCCTATGCCTCGGCCCCAAAGGTGCCGTTTCATATTGCGGTGTTGCATAAAGTATGGCATGTCTATTACAGTACTTTCCAACAGCCAAGCCGACATATAAGCATTGTGGCTTGAACTTCTGCTTTGGCTAATCTCTATAGGCTTCTTTAGCCTTGGTCACCTCTCTTCAGCTCATAATTTGGAGCTTGGCCACCCTGCTGCTCTCCTTCATGCCAACATGTTCAACCACCCTGTAGAGCTGGGATGCAGCCAACTGAGCTTGGCTGCTGGGGGACTGGCTGTGTTCCAGGAGCTTGTTACTGGTGACGCTGCCCTGCCAACTGGTGTTGAGGATGGTGCACAGATGATGCTAACAAATCTCTGCAGAAGCTGGAGTTTTGTTATTAGCCACGGGCCTAGGCCTGAAAGCCAGACAACAAAGAAGATTTCATAAGCTCTTGGCCTTACATTTCTAAACTGTTTTTGATTGTCTGAGGTAATATTTAGGATTCATGAGATGTCAAGGGTACAAAAGGTATTAAAGTTCACTGTAGTGAGGAAGGGGGATGTTGAATACATCATGCTGATAGACGTCACAAATTGGTGGCCCCAGAAGACCGAATGCAGTTCACACTTGTGGGATTTGCATGGGATTTGACTGGCATAGGATTAATTTTTTAAAAATTGGAATGCCTTTAGACATGGCTGCAAGCTGCAGTTCCACCATAATAGCCAACCCCCAAATAACTAGTCAGTTTTAATCAACTTAATGGGAGCAATGATGGACAAGTTTCTTCTGTCATCTTATGAATAGCTAGTTTCTACAAAAGGTACTTTTCAAAATTATTATTTTAAAAATCTTGTTATATACATTGATGGGGGTGTTACAACAACTCTGCCAGACAAGTCTATGTGTTTTCTATTAATACTCCATTGTCTTTAAGATACTCAAATGCTAAAAGAGTAGTGAATTAACTAATTGTAAGAAGTGCCCTTTGTGTTCTCATTTCATTTTTTTTCTTTTCTGCCTATATTTCAATTAATTAGATTTTCAAACCTGTTGTAATAAAATTATAATTAAAAAATCAGTGTTTAGCAAAAGAATGTTAAAAGTCCTGGCAGATGGCTCAAGATTTCAAGTTATATTTGATCAATAAGATTTCAGGCCTGGAAAAATTTGGATTGAATCCCATTACTCGTTAATTGCAATATTTTGTCTATATTTAAGTGATCTAGTCATTGCACTATTTGCCTTTTAATGGCTATTACCCAGGTTCCATATAATCACTGTGAAACTGCGAGAGCTTCCAAGACCAATTTGTTCGTGTTCTACATGTTCACTGGGCTATATGCGACTGAGAGTTTCAAAAACAGTGAGGAGTTTTGAGAAAACTATTACCCACACAGTACCTGTCAGGACTCAGGTTAGACTTCAGAGAACTTTATTTTTCTGTTGGAGCAGTATTGCTGTGGACTCTCGGCTGTGTTCTCTGCCTCTTCCTGAGGCAGAGTCTAACCTTGGGATAAGAAGGCAAGTCTGCCCGCCAGCGTCCAGCTCAGGGCTTAACACTCAGCCAGAGCTGGTCTATGCTGCCCCTAATTCTGTCCTGGTCTTCTCACTCCCATGCCTCTGCTTACGTCCTTGTTTAATTGCATGGAACCCTTCTCTTCTTCACCCTTCTTTCAAGGTTTAAGTCAAATTCTGTCATCTCAGACCTAAGTAGGAACTATTCCAAAACTGATTATTGTTTGTCCTTAATAGTATTGCCTAATATTTTATAGTTTAACCTTTTTTTCAGATGTCCCCAAATGACTAACCATTCATTGAGAAAATATATAATGATCAAATATTCAGGAATTTAAAAAAATTAATAACACAATAATTGAACAAAATGAAGACCAGTACCTACATAATGTATTTTTTATTTCAGATGCAGACCATGTAGATTTACAGGCTCCTTGCAAAAATTCTGATGTCTTCTGATGGCTGCTATACTGGCATTTGTAATTTTCTGCCTCCACAGCTTCTTTTTTCCATGTTTCTAATAGTTACTAAGGAAATGACAAGTGCTTAGGTGCAACATTCTTCTTTCCATCTCTTTCGATATACTATGCATGATCTAGTAAGGTAGTTTGCAGTTATCAGGAACATGAAATAAATGAGTTCAATAAGTTACAGAGCTGTAACTGTTACAGTGTTGAATGTGGAGAATTTTGAGTGTCATTGATCTGTACGTTGTTTTTAATGGCTATATAGCATTCCATTGTGTGGAAGAACCATTCATTCACTCACTGTTTATTGAGTTTCTACCTAGTAGACACTGCTATATTTGAGGCGTGGTTCCAAGTGCTGAGGTTAAACTGATGAATTGGGCAGACAAAACTTCCTGCCCTCTCAGAGCCTACATTCTAGTGGTAAAGACAGACAATAAACAAATTAATCATGTAGATATAGAAAGTAGTATTAAATAGTGATTAGACACATAATTTTTATAACTTAAGTAATTCAGGTTTTTTTCTATAGCTTTTATTTATATGGGTGTGCTTAATTAGGTCTACATAATACCAAAAGGGCTTACAGTAAAACAGAATCTTTCACTAGGAAGTAAGATTTGATCCGGATCTCTCACCCAGGTAACTATGATAAATTGTGTCTTACTCTTCCACCGAATCTCTTTCTTTTTTCCCCTTTACTCCAGGTGCTCATATAAGGCATATGTCCCTCTAGGCTGCTTTATGCACTAAACTTGAAGCGCAAGAAAGTGTTATTGTTACGTTCACTCCAAGTATCTTTATGTTGTTTCTTCTTGTGAGTATTAAGTTGTAATCACAATATCAATTTATCATCCCCTGGATTGAAGAAGTTGAGATTGGATGATCCTACCCTGACATGGCCAGGCTGTAGATATACATTATAGTACTGAACAGACAGGACTCTGCATGTCTGGTGGGAAATGATCACGGGGTGAGGAGAGTTCAGTGTATTCTGATATTAGGGGACTGATGCATCCATGGCTCTTAATAGCTGGCAGGACTTGAAATAGTCTTTTAGTCAAGCCACTTCTAAAAACTGCAAAATGACAAAGAACCATCTTATAAACTCTATCTCTGATTTATAGAGGGCTCACACAAAAGAAAATGATTTTCAATTGCAGATTAGAAATAAATAAACTTGTTGGCAGGAAGAATTGTTATTAAAGAACTAGAACAGTGTGGTGGATTCTTATTTATTGGAGATTTCAAATTAAGACATAATTGTCTTCTTTGAATAACTAGTTTAGTGTTATTATCTGAATAAAATAGCAATGTTGCTTCTTTTCATCTTAGAATGCTTAAATGAATTGGAATTTTGAAAACTTAAATTCTTTTTTTGACAAAAAGTGGAATATATTTGGCTATCTTTGAATTGTATATATCTTTTTTTCTTGGATTTTTCCCCTTTCTTTTGATGATAAGATTACTTCCTAATTATAAAAGTAATATGAGTTTATTATAGAAATTTGAAAAGTGCAAAAAAAAAGGAAAAATTAATATCACCCATATTCCTTTTAGAGATAATACTATTAATATCCCTGGTATATTTCTCTATATTTATTTTTATCTATAAAGATATGTTTCCAAAATTTACATCATGTATTTTATCATGTTTTAAACAATTCTTCAAAGATACAATTTATACGTTTGCATTATTTTCTACCAGGCAATTATATAACAGTTTATTTAATCATTTTATTTCTTAGCATTTAGGTTGTTTCCAAAATCATGTTATTATAAGGTTACAATTAGTGAACATCTTTATAAATAAATATTGGACCACATCTTAGTATAGCTATTAGGTTGAACTACTAAATTGCTGTTTTGTAAGTCAAAAATGGTCCAATATCTGCAATTTCATATGGTTTAAACTAATGCTTAGTATTACTGGGTCAAGTGATTTAAACATCAATTTTTTTAACAGTTTTACTGGGATATAATTCACATACCATACAATTCACCCATTGATAATTCAGTGGTTTTAAGTATATTTGCAGAGCTGTGTTAACTGTCACCACACTCAATTTTAGAACATTTTAATCACCCCAAAAGACACCTTATTAGCAGTCACTCCCCATTACCCCCAGCTCTCCTAGTCCTAGACAACCACCAGTCTACTTTCTGTCTCTATGCATTTGCCTATTTTGGACAATTCATATAAATAGGTTCATATAATATGTGATCCTTGGTGACTGGCTGCTTGCACTTAGCATAATGTTTTCAAGATTGGTCCATGTTATAGCATGTGTCAGCCCTTCATTTCTTTTCATGGCCCAATAATATTCCATTGTATGAGTAGACCACATTTTGTTTATCCATTCTTCAGTTGATGGGCATTTGCTGTTGTTTCCACTTCTTGACTATTATGAATCATGCTGCTATGAACATTTATGTACAAGTTTTTATGTGAATGTATGCTTTCATTTCTCTTGCATATATACCTAGGAGTGGAATTGCTGGGTCATGTGGTAACTCTAATGTTTAACCTTTTGAGGAACTACCAGACTGTTTTGCAAAATAGCTGCACTATTTTAAAATCCCACCAGCAATGCATGAGGGTTCCAATTTCTCCATATCCTGTTGTCACTACTTGTTATTATCTGTCTTTTTTATTGTAGCCATTCTAGTGGGTATAAAGTGGTATCTCATGGTGGTTTTGATTTGTCTTACCCTGATAGATGATGATATTGATCATCTTTTTGTGAGCTTATTGGTGGAACATTTGTTTTTAAGGCGCTTGATAAATTTCACCCATTTTCTCTCCAGGAAATTGTGTCAATTATAATGCCAATAGCAATATCTCAACTCACTGAACTTTTATCAGCTTCAACATGATAATTTTTAAAAATTGCACTCACTTTATTTCCACCCCTTTTATTTATTCTGTGTATGCATGAATTACACAAGGAATTAATCAACCATTGGTTTAATTTTTGATATAATTTTTATAATTGATATAATTTTTCAACTAGAAAAAAAGACTAGCATGATGCAGATTGACCTAAGCCAATTTGGTCACACAACTTCTAGGTTATTCATAACACCTCCTAGGTACATCATAATAACTGCCAATAATTTGAATTAGATGAGAGTTGGCTACTTTCCCGTAACTTTCCTATTTAGTTTTAATAAAAGCAGATCTCAGACTAAATCCTGCCACACATAAAGACTTTCACTTAAACAAAAATTTATTAGCAAGTTGGGTCAAATAGTTCATACACTTTGTTCAGTAAACTTCATGAAGTCCAAGCTCTCTTTGTCTGAGGTAATCTAAACACCCCTTGCAATATTCCAGAAGCAGGATCTGGTTGTTCTGGTGGGCATCCTTTGACCCAGTGGAAGGATTGGACAACCCAAGAATCCATCTCTAAGGATACAAGTTCGGAACTTGCTAGATTTTCATACTTTATTAATGCAAGGGGTGGGGGTTGTCTTTAGAATACTATAACCAATACTTACATCTTGAATACCACTAATTGCAGTAATCAGAGTCAATATCTAATATCCATTGTGCTGATTAACAATCTGTTAATTTCACCAATGAAATCCATTTCTAACATTAGCAAAGCCCCATGCTATTGAAGGCAGATAGTGATCTCTGGAGCACTTGTAGTAGCCACATTTGGAGTGCAGCTTTCTGATTACCTCTGGAGGATAAATCTTGCTAGGGCAACCGTCTGCTCCTTGATGGTATATTAAACCTACCCACCTCCATGCACACTCATAATTTCATATTGTCTTTGCTAAAGAGTTTAAAGCAAATTATAGACATCAAAACAGCATGCAGTATCTCTCA
The DNA here is from genome assembly GCA_023783475.1 of Daubentonia madagascariensis. Taxonomy (NCBI): domain Eukaryota; kingdom Metazoa; phylum Chordata; class Mammalia; order Primates; family Daubentoniidae; genus Daubentonia; species Daubentonia madagascariensis. Next base: position 30,633,042 of record JAKFHU010002088.1, read on the forward strand.
GTGTTTGTTTTTCTTCTTAAATGAGAAAATGAGAAAATAATGGATACATTTATTAAGTATATACTCTGTGATAGGTGCTTTGCATACATTATCTCATTTAATCCTCACAACTACCCTGTGGGAATTATTATCATTCTCACTTTATGGATTGGAAAACTGAATGTGAGAGATTTTAAGAATGTTTCCAGGATCACTTGGCTTGTACTGGCAGAACAAGGAATTGTCTGCACCTGTCTGTATTAGCATGGCACATGGGAACACTGGGTGGATGTTCATTGTTTTCTCTTGTCACATCTTCACTTTAGGGAGCATGAACACTTAGATCATGTTGTATCTGATGCACATGTATAGGTGGTTAAATAAAGTTTGAGATTCTACATGTTTAATAAATTTTGGGGGGAGTAGTATGTGACTAAGTAAAACATTATTTCTAAATGACATTGCCTGGTGCCATGTCAGCTTTCCATAAACATCTGTAACCCATAAAGGATGAAATCATGTCTTTTGCAGCAACATGGATGGAACTGGAGATCATTATCTTAAGTGAAATAATTCAAAACCAGAAAGTCAAATACTGCATGTCCTCATTTATAAGTGGGACCTAAATAATGTGTACTCATAGACATAGAATGTGGAATAACAGACACTGGAGACTCGGACGGGTGGGAGGGTGGGTGGGGGTCAGGGATGAGAAATTACTTAATGGGTGCAATGTATAATATTCAGGCAACAGTTACATAACAGCCCAGACTTCACAACTACACAATATATTCATGTAACAAAACTGCATGTGTACCCCTTAGATTTATACAAATAAAAAGTCAACCAAGCTTGAGTTTTATGTCTGTAAGAAAAATTTTAAAAAACTAACAGATAAAAGAGTTAGGGATCATTAAAAAAAATTATGGCTTTGTACATATACAACTATGAGGCATATAATTTAATATTTTTCTTTTATTCCATTTTTTGTTTTTACTGACAAAACATTTTTAAATTTATGGTTGTTTATGTATATTTTTCCCTCCTGAGGATGAAAAGGAGGTGAGGATCATTCTAACTTTGGCGCCTTTTTTGCTTTAAAACATTGTGCCTCAAGTCAGAATTTGCAAATAGTGTTCATTTGTAGTAGGCAGTAAAGTGAGGTGTTCCGGCGTAAATTACCCTGCGGCCTACTTAGAGGGTTTTTTCTATGTTTAGCAAAATCATGGAGTATGCTGTTTAAATGAAGCTACATTATATTTCTTGTTGGAGAATTTCAAATATGAGATAACTGTGACGTACTTTATAATTTCTATTTTTAAGAATGTATAGATTTAAAAAATATACTTGGATATTTATTTTTTCATTTTCTTTTTTTTTCTGTATTGGAGGTAGAAATGAAACCATTTCTTTTTTTAATTTGCCATTATTTTCTTTTGTTACTCCCACATGTGCCCTGGATAATATCCTGGCTAGATATGATTGTAGGCTATTTTCACTGGCAGATTCTAATTCCATTGCCAATCAGCAAAGCAGTATTTACCCCACCCCTTTCATAGTCTGCACACTCCATTTAGAATTGAGAAAAAGTCTCAAAGGTAGGCACTACTATATTACCAAAGCAGGCAGCAAGGTCCCCCAAGGGAGGGCCCGGGCTGGAGTGAGAACGTGTTAAGAGGGGGAGAAAGTAATGAACAGTTTTCAAAAATGAGGTTATGTAAGTTAGAGCTATCCAGAGATGCTTTGAAGGTCTATTAGATTCAGTTCTTGAAAGGGGGGTTTAAATAAAACTAAAACACAATAACAAAGCTCTCTCACCGGAGAGAATTTAAAATGATTCCTCACAAGAATTAATTGACACCATCAGTAGACTAGAGTGTGCTTTATCCATCTGAAAAGGATGTTTGCTGTTTTGGAAGAATTGCTGTCTATAGCATATAACAAGTGACTGTGGGAAATCAATACCTTTTCCTTAAAGGTGCCACCCAGTGTTTCATAGCATTGAGTAGCATCATAGCATCTGGGAATTTTAAACTCCATCTTTAGTACATGATTATTTGGTATACTTCATTTCCAAAAACCTACTCATATCTGTTTTCTTTCTCTCTCTTAAAAAAATGTTTCTGATTAATTTTGCAAAGCTTTTAATACTGATATCTGTTTTGTTTGTCATTACGTTTCAATGGTACTTGTGGCTTAGTGTAACACAAATTTATTCCAGGTATTTTGTTCCACTTTCTATTTCCAAACCCAGAATGAAGCATCAAAATAAGCCTTCAATTGTTCTCCTCTGTCATGAAGACAGAGTACCACAGTCCTTGGATGAACCTGTAAGTGTCCATTCTCCTTTTAAGCAGTTGACTCTAAATTTATTTTAAAATCTCAGGTTAGCAGTTTGACATGATGCCATCATGATTAGGATAGTCGTAGGATATGATGGGAGTTTTACTGTTCCTATTCTTTTCACCTCTGAAACAGGGTGACAGGAATTATTTTCTCTATGAGATTGAAAATACATTTTGCTCTAGATCTAGAATGTCCATTGTTTTAAGATTTGACCCTGATACTGTGTGTTGCCGTGGATGTTTCCATTGTCTTACACCATAAAGAGCCATCCAGTTAAAAACACTGTACAAATTGTGGCAAACTTCTGGTCTGCAGCATGGATTTCTTAGGTAAAAGAAAATGGGAAGCCAAACGGCTTCTTAATTTCTTGTCTTCAAATTGTTGCCCAGGGGCAGATTATACACAGATCATTGGGTCAAGCAGGGGCTATTGTTCCCCCCACCATGCACAGAGTAATAAGTCATTCTCCTTCTTGAAAGTACATCTTCACTAGCATCAATATATAAAACACAGTTATATTTGTGCTGGAAATACAAGGTCACAGCTATTCACCTGGAAGATGATCTTTCACAATTATTCCTAGAAAAAAACTTTGGAAAAATACTCTGCACTCTTCATGGTTCAATGATGTAAAATGTTTGTACCACTCTCATTATGGACACTAGAGGCAGGGAGCTCATCCAACGCACAGACCTATGGGTCTGGGGCTATGTTTAGAAAGACAGTCAACTGGAAGATGGTAGAATATGTGCCAGGTAAAGGGCTTGTCACATGTACTCTTTTAGAAGCTGTTGGAAGCATCACTCATTATAGTAACATCAAAATTTACTTTTTGCAGACTTTATTCTTCACACATATATTAACTCATATGATTCTTTCAATATTCTTACGAGGTAGGGAAGACAATCGTTAAATTTTTCTTTGTAGATGAGGTAACTGCAGTCTGTCTTGTCTAGCAGGAAGTTAATAGTGGAACTGGGAGTTCACTGTTCTTTCCTCTCCTTTTTCCTGGCTGGCCTTTTTTTTTTTCAAACAGTGAATTGACTATTTCCACTACTTAGAAAGAGGAGAGCTCAAGGCAAAGGGTACTCACTGGGTTAATTGTAGAAATGATGTCATTCAATATGCTAGAATGCACCGCTGAACAATCAGTAGGAAATGCAATGTTATTGGAAGATTATAATAATGAAGTCACAGTTCTTCAGGTATGATGCACATTGAGCTTGTTAAAGAGATGAAGCCTATATAAGAGTCTTATTTATAAGAACCATGTGGTCTGAAAGTGTGAATATCATAAAAAGCAAAGAGACCTTAAAATTATTTTATTCAAACTCTCATTTTAGAGATAAAAAATTTTAAAAAGAATAGAAATAAAAGAGGTTCAGCAGTTTTAAATGATTTGCTCCAGGTTGCACAATTAGAAAACCACACAGCTGAGAGTTGAATCTGTGTCTTTAAACTCCAGTGTCCCCTGGGCTTCCTCTATACCGTGCCTATGTGCTGGGAGCCAGATGACAATGGTGGTTCAGCTCTGTGGTTCTTTGGTGAGCAAACCACATAGTCCCATTTTATGGGTAGGAAAATCCTGGTTGAGAAGTGTCCCCAGAAGCCATTAGTAAATCAGTGGTGTAATGTAAGTCTCCCAAGGGCTTCCTTGCCTGTCTTTTCACAGATATTGGAGCCTATGATGTTTGTGCTTCCACAATAAAAAGGATTGGTGGAGGATCATCTGTATATTTTATCCACAAGAGTTAAAAATAAGAATCAAAGAAAAAAAAAGAATTCTGTTCTGTAGCCAATGTTGAAGTAAAGTACGTATTCTCGTGTTCCTTGACAATTTCAATCATATTGGAATCAAGTCAAAATGCTAAGGGGAGAGGGTGTAGGCACTCATAGTTCTGACTCTCTCAGGGCTGATATTTGGATAGATCAAGTTCTATTATGTCAAACGGAGGAGTCTTCAAAAATTGTTATGTAAATCAGAAGCATCCTTGGCTCAAGTACCTTAGAAGAGTGCTACAGCTACTTAACTGTCTACTGATGATCATTGATCTCCAGCCAAATCATTAACACAATGTATTTAAGAATAAAGAGAACCGTTGGAATAAAACTTTATAAGGAAGGTACTCTTAAGAACAATCAGGCATAGAAATTCAGTGGAAATAGGTTAAGAGTAAATGGGAGGCAGATGTTTACTGAAGAGGCAAAGAGCATGAATGTTAGAAACATTTTAGTAACTTCTGTTTATCATCTGTTCTACACAGACCATTTTTATTCAAGTGTTTTTGATGCAAGCATTTTGACAGGGTTAAAGCCAGCAGACTCCCTGGAATTTTGTTCCACACTTAACTGCCATTCCAATTCTGGGAAATTTTACTTTTCACTTTATTAATTTATACACTGTTTTGAAACTTTAAAACTTTGGGTTTGTATTACTTTTATTTCTGAGAGGAATCTTGTTTAGGAGTAGTGTATTCATTTTGATATATTGCCAGGTTCAGTTAACACTTATATGGGTAATGAGATTGATCTATGGATTTTTTTGTACTATTTTTTATCTTTACTATCTTTATTAAGGTTATGTTAGATGTATTATTTTAAAATTAGAAAAAAGGTGGTCAAATATTTAGTCTTTTATAATTGGGAAGCCTCTAAGGAGTTATCAGGTACTCCCCCCAAAGCATTATTATAAATTAGTTTTACTATAAGTATTATATAAATGTGTTATTTAAAGAACAGTTAGAAATTTAATTAGGGTCTCTTATGCAGACTGGCATGGAGAATAAGAGATCTTATTATGGCCCAATTGTCCTTCCCCACTTTCCCCCAACACATATCCAATTGAAAAGGAAACTCAGAAAACCTGTTGGAAGAAAATAATGCTCTTCCTTTATATAGATTCTTTGCAGCATTTAAAAACTCCTACTACCATAAAAATGTAGAACAGCCCTATCCTAACCAGCCAAGAAGATGTCCATTGAGACGTTCTGCAGTTAGTTTATGAAAACAGTATATATCTCTTCATTTTCAAATATAAGATATATATTTTAAATGCTTTTTCAAGCTATCCTCCTTAGAAATTTGTAACTCTGAAAAATTACTGTAAAAAATTTAAAAGTAAAAATCATAAATTCTGTTATTGATCAACCACCATAGAAAGCAAAAGTAAATAAATGTCACTATTGTGACATTGAAGGAGGAATCACAAAGTCTGAGATGCAGAAAATTCAAAATACAAGTGAATTCTGATCGACTAAGCAGTTACCTGATTGAAACAATTCATGTTTCCTTCTCGGAAGAGTACCTGACTACTGATCATAGTTTAGCTTGTACTAGGTTAACACTTAACTCCACCCCATCCCCACTTATCCCCATTAGTGCTGGGATCAGGCTCACAAAAGAAAAAGAATGTTGGTTTTGCATATTATTTTTTTTTTAAAGAAGCTGAAACTTTGGTGGTATGTGTTTTAGGTTGGATTAAAATGTCACATGGTCAATTCTTTCTCTTTCCCCCCCCTTCTCTCCCTCACTTTCCATCTTGTTCCTTAAAGGATTTGAGGCAACTGGTGGGAAACATTGGGATATGAATAAAGTTTATGGCCAGATGAGGTGATGAGCTGAGACTTCTCAAAGAGTTTTTGGTTTTTTGGGTTTTTTCCCAATGCTAGGATGTGATGGTAATCTCTGACTACATTCAGTCATGACCAGAATCTGTCATTAATCCAACCTGTATTTTTGGCACCAGGTGGGGCTGGAAGATTCCAGTGGGACTCCTGGTATTTCAATAAATGCTCCTAACTTTTAGGCTGAAGGAATTTCAGATGAGGAGCAGTGACTCAATGAGAATGCACAAAATAAGTGCACTATTCAGGGACATAAAATAGTTTGCAACCGGCCAACCGGGAAAGCTATTCTTTCTCAAAATAGGGAAATTCATTAACTATGATGAATAACCTTGCAAATGCATAAGTATAACTATTGGGATTTTGGCCCCAGCGGGTCAGTTAGTGGATTCATTCCCCACTGTGTGAATGGCATAACTCCCTAGTTTTTGTATAAAGGAATTCACAGAATATCCTCTGTTTTACAGAGGAAATTAGCTTTCATTTCCTTTTTTATTTGTAGCTTGCCTCTGAGTACGACAGGAAGATTTAGCTCTGGGCAGAGTATTCTTCTGGACTTCATTCATTTTGTGCTATGACTAATAGCTTTTCCTTGTAACCACATCAAGAATTAATATTGCTTTAGGAAACGGCATTCCACACCTCTAGTGAATTGCTTATCTTTCTTGAAGAAAAGTAGATTACTCATATTGTCATTCTTATGTATTTTCTGATGCAATAGAAGCACAAAGGCTGTCAGTTGCTTTAGACTTTATGATGGTCATTGAGATCCATTTAATAGGATGCTACACAAAACAACTCAATCAGACTCATCTCACCAAAAAGTTGAGCGTGTGTATTTGGGGCTTTGAATGCAGTTATCAGACAATCCTGTTTTGCTGTCCTCTCTGAGATATCATACTGAAAATTTGCAAGCAGAAATGATACATTTTTATGTACAGATAACAGAAATCTAGAAACTGGTTAGTTTTGAACATGGAAAAAATAATGGAACTACAAGAGACCTCAAGAAGGTTTCAGAGGTCTTAATTTCAATGGACATCTCTTGCTGACTGTACCACTTGTTGTAGGAACATGCTTTCAATAGCTGCTCTTGGTGGCCCTTGGCTTGCCTTGTCCTTTTGACTTCCAGCATTAATTCCTGTCTTAATCCCAGTGCCACAGACAATGAGGAGATTATGGGCTTCCACATCAGAATAGACATAGACAATTCAGACCTTTTGGTAGGACTAGCTACATAATTTTTAGGACCCAGTGCAAAATGAAAATGCTGGGCCCATAATTCAAAAATTATTAAGGATTTCAAGCCTGTGACAGTAGAGCTTTGAATCAAGAACAAGACACTTCTATGTATAGGACACCATATGACTGCATAGGTCACACACCTATGAAGCCCAGCTTTTTGGTTTGGAAATGTAGCATTAGAGAGGGATTTGCTTTAAATCTATACAATCTAGAAAGCAATAATGGAATGGATGAATTTTATTTATATCTTAGAATATTAGATCTGGGAAAACCACTGAAGTTCCAAGGTGGCTGATAGCACATACTCCTTTATGACATAGCAGGAATCAAATCTTTCTTTGAGAAGTCACACAGGGTGAATCTAAGAGTTTCTAGATTTGGTGTGTGGCAGTGGTGGTACCTGGTGACTTCTCACAATTAATTCACTAAAAATTGTGTTTGTAGTCTCTCCTCTTGATGATTTTAATTTTACACAGCTGGTCAGTTTTTAATGATGGACTATGACAATGAAGGAGAAAGCATTAACTTAAAGTCTTCTCTGCAGGAATGTTCTAGAGCCATTGAAAAACCAGTAAAAGAATATTGCCTGGTTAAGCAAAAAAGTAAAAACATAATAAATGATAAAAGTTAAAACAACAGAGAAAATTTTTCAGTCTTTAAAGTTCTATAAGAAGATAGTAGACCCTGTCTTTTTAATGTAATAGTCATAGAATATTTGTTTCTAAACAAAATAATTCTAGAGATAGCAGACTATTTTCTACTCAACCATCAATTTAATAAAGCATATTAATTTCTGATGAGAAAAAAATAACTTCTGCAGGGATGTGAAGTTAACATTTGTGGAGTGGCTCACTATATGAGACACCTTTGTTTAGATCATCTTCTTTATTATATGTAACTACCCAGTTTGGTGTATATCATTATCTCCTTAGAGATAAGGAAAATGTGGTTCAAAAATTAAACATTTCACCAAGGATATTCCTCAGAATAGTGATTCTGTAAGGTGTCGGTACATGGTTGTTCCATGATAGTTGAATGGTTGGAAAAATACTTGATTTTGTCAAACATTAGGGAAAATGAGGAAACTTGGAGTATAAATTTGACATTCTTGGAGTTTATAATTGAGGCTATTTGTTCCTTTCCCTTTTTTCCTCTTCTCCTCCATAATGGTTAGAGGGTCTTTGGCTCTCAATTCTGATGGTAGGAAAATCTGTCTCAGAAAGCAGTAAAGAAAATAGTATCAACTGTTGCACTGTAAACCTCTGCAAGCTGGTGGGGGACATATTTAGGGGGAAGATGGTATTCATAGAATCCCTGAAACTTTACTACGTAAGTAGACATTAGTGGGTATATCTTAGCCTCTGTTTGCAAAAATACCTGGAAGGATGTAGCTGCAGGAAAGTTTGCTGAAGAAAACTAGGCACTAAGTATTGGATTCAGTCTTCAAAGTTAGCATTTTAATTTCCAAGTCAACTCCAGTTCTTTGAGTAAAAGAAATGTCATTTTAACATTTTTGTGTACTCTGTAAAACCTGAAAGATGTCACTATACTAGGTTAGGTCAAAAATAGGTCCACAATAATATAGAGAAAACCTTCTTATCTGATATGATCAGGACTGGTAATTGGTTAGTTAAACCCAAAATTCATTAAAACAGTGAATCATTTCAAAATAATACATGTACATCTTAAACATTTTATTTTAACTTAAAATATTAATATACATTTATTGAACAATATTTTCTTGTTGAGCAAGTCTTTTCTTTGATTGTGGACCCACTAACTAGAGAACCACTTTATTTTCCTTATATAAATGACACCCGTAATACATTACTTATGTTGATAATTTTAAAATGGAGCTAGAGTCAAAGGTCGTCTTGTGAAGAAATCTGAAGACATCTAGAATCCTTCTAGGCTTTTACGATTTTTTTCTCTTTTCTTTCTTTTTTTTTTTTTTTACAATTGTCTTAACCCCTTTAGCTTCAGAGGTTTCATTTTTGATGACATAATTTTATCAAACTCTCTGGATTTCAATTTAATTTTCATAGAAAAAAATTCTCTTCCTTTTTTTTAATGATATTGGTTTATATAATAAAAACTAATATCTGAACTTATAATAACAAGTGCAACTGACATAAACAGGTTTGGGAATAAATACAGTTGACACTTGGTAAGCTAACACACTCAGCTCTTGGGGGCAGAAGTGTGCAGGAGTATTGGTTTCCTAGCTACAACCTTTCAGCATGCTATCGGTATGTCAGCATGTTTTACAGAGGTCAGTTTGTGCTGCACACTGTTTAAGCGAGCTCATTAAAGGAGCTCTTATTGTAGTAACAAATCATATTTTTCTAATTCTCAACCACCCTTGATATCGTGGCATCTTCCACTCCTTCAGGCCCTTTTGCTTATTTGTGGGAAGTCCTAGAGAGATGTTTGACATACGCTAAGAAACAAGTCCTTTTATTTCCCTCAGAAAATTCTAGGAACCTGTGGGTCTAAGCCTCATGAAGGCACCGTCACTTTGATGGTTACTGTAAGGCTGTCTCCTGCAGGACCCTCCGTCATGACTGGAGACCACCATTGTCCTGGGAGTAAAGAACTTTCATGACCTAAATGTAACCAGCCCTTTCAGGTTTTACTCATATCTTGTTTTATTTTTAGGAATCAAACATAAGCATACAGAGGCCAGGGCAGCCACATCCTGAATGTTAACAAACAGGCTATACTATTAATCACTCTTTTCCCTCTGACACTTGAGGCAATGTCTCAGGGCTAAAGCCTGTATATCTGTATGTCTCTCTTCCCTTAAAAGGAATTGTTTCCCAGGAGACTCCTCAGTGTCTTATGCAAATGGACGTCTGACAAGTGCATCCCACCAGTCCACCCAGACATTGCTCAGACAGGGGCCCACAGCTTAGACATTTCCCACGTCTCCATATTCTATCAGGCCAACATTCTTTCCTCATTATTAGCTGCAGCTGTAGCAGCGGTGGTAGCATTTATTATATGCGCTAAACACTACCTTAAGCAGTCTACGTGCACTATCTCACTTAATCCTCATAATCAAGTGAGGTGTATTACCGTTATTATCTCCATTTTTTTTTGTTTTGTTTTTTGTTTTTGCTTAAACTCAGTGGTAAGAATATTATCCCCATTTTTAAGAAGAGGAAACCCAGACCCAGAGAGTAAGATGCACGAGTAGTAGGTGGTGGAATTAGGACTGGAACCAGCTTCGTAATCACTGTCATCCTGTCTAAGAGAGAGAACACAGAACACTCATGAAACGTGGCCTGTAGTAGGCAGAGCGAGCACACAGGGGCTTTGAAAAGGCTATGACCCTGCTGCCAGGTATGCTTCTATTTTCCTCTGCTCTGCCCAGTTCCGTGGCTCCTCAAGGCTGGCACTATGGCAGGAGAGAGACAAAGCTGAGAAAGGGGCAGGATTCAAGTCTGGAGTAGCCTGATGGTAGGAGCTGGAATCCCCACTTCTCTGAACGTCTCAATGTGGAAGATGGTAACAGGTGTGTTTAACCCGTATGTCCCCAGGGACACGATCATTCAGCACTATCACTGTTTATTCTTTTCAGTTTCTGTAGTTGCATGCAAACGGGTGGGGTTAATATTACCATAGTTTTAGACAAAAAAGGACTATGAAAGTAAGGGCCTCTTTTTCCCTTGTTATATTTTCCTTGCTACTTGAAATAATTTGACAACCTACTGTTTGAGAAAACTTGTTCTAGATCAAAAGGTTTTTGTCAAAGATCACTTTGGCTCATGTTTTTTACGGTAACTCCACCCTTCTCCACCATAATGTGTAAACTTTAAAGAAGAAAATACCAGTGCTTGGATATTGTCCAGGCTCTTCATGTAGCAATTTATAAAACTCTTAGGATCCTGCGTAGATAACTATTTTTGACTTTGCACTACACCAATTCTTAAAATTTTAAAGTTCAAGAACAGAAATCCTCTTTTACAAAATAGGAGACTAAGTCGCATAGGAAAAGTTGTTCAATGAGACACAGCTGGTTAGTCGAAGAGTTTGGATTAAAGTCAGTGTTTCTTAACATTGAGTTCAGAGTTCTTTCTACTCTATTGCATTGCCTCCTTTGCCACTGATTAATGGATTAATGAATTTCTCTGAATATGGAGGCTTAATGCCCAAAATGTCTTTGAAAGTGAGAAGAGAATATTAGCTCTTACTGATTTTTTTGGTTTAAATGAGTGACCAGAAAATGATAGGAACCCCTGTTATGCTTCTATGTTCCCTGCCTTGTGTAATTTTAGTTCAAATCATAGATTTCCCAGTACTCCTAAAAGGCTATGAATATTTGGTAAATGGAAATGATGCACAGATTAAATGAAATGAAGCTGGAGGTAAAATGTAGCAGTCCTTCAATAATATTTAGTAATGTTCGAATTCAGTACTCTAAATGATCATCTTTCAAGAAACGTTTACTATTTATCTACACTATTAATTTCAATTACCAACTCCCTTTGACATATAGACTTTTTAGTAGAATTGTTGAAAAAAAAAAACACTATATTAACTACAGTCACCTGAAGTGCTAATAGTCACAGCATAGTATAACCTATCAGAAACAATTGAAGACCATTACTGAAAATCAAATACACACCTTATTTCAGTTGTATCAAACGCTGGTTGATTTATTAGTCTATTAGAGCAGCTAGCATATTTTTCACAAAAGGATTTATTTGTGCAGGTTGGAAGTACCTGAGAGAAATTGGAAGGTTCTCAGTAAGAGTTTTTGAATTTCTCCTTTATGAGCTGCTGGGTGGTATAATTATAAGTATATTGGGACACAGAATGTCTAAGTCATTTGCCAAGACCAAAAATCCAGCCAGCTTTGGAGTCAGATAGACCTCAGGCAACGTGGCTGTTAACCATCGTGCTTCAACCTCTGCTTTACAAGGCGAGCCAGGGGCTTTGGTAAAAAGTATTCTTGGATTCAAAACTTAGCTTTGCTAGTCAGTAGTTGTGTAAAATTGGCATATTAATTTGTACCTTTGTTTCCTCTTTATTAACAGAGAGAACATTAGTACTAATCTCATGGGACTGTTTTTGATGAGGTTTATGTGAAATGATTTCTACTATATTTGTCACAATACCTGGTATCTATTAATAATAAGAGCTTAACAAATGTTGCCTTTATTTTATTAATATTATTATTATGAATCTGGAGGACTTAAAAATTAGAAGATATATTACATATGCCAAGGAGCTTTTAATTTAATTGGGGACTGAAACATGTAATTAGGTGCAAATTAATCAAGAATGAAGAATAAAAACATAAAGAATAAAACCCCATAATGTGAAAATGCTCAAAGGAAGCACCTTTGTTTTCTTACTTTCTGGAGTTGCTTTGGCTCAATTAAAAGTATATGTATGCCATTCACACTTATTGTCAGCAATATGGTATTAATTTCATGAGAAAATTATTAATTATAAATTTCAATATATGGACTAACTTTTCATTTGCCCTGTTGTTGCAATCTGCTTAGAAGAGCAAGCAATTTCATGCATTTTGCTATGCATCACTTTTAGTTCTTCCACTCAGCACCAATCTAAAATCAAGATACTATTAAGACACTCTCAAATTATAGTGGCCTTTTTCAGTAATTGGCACATTTCAAATTTTTATAAAAACCACTCCTCTTCTTAAGCCCTCCAACAATTGCACAGCAACAGATGGTCATTTTGGTATTGATTGATAGTTGCTAAGTAGAAGAAAATTTCATAGAAGGAAATTTGAGCACCAGTGCATTAAGGAAAAAATATATTGCTGATTTGTTTTATTAATTGGTGCTACTTTGGGAGTTGTTTTTTTTTTCATGCACTTCTGATGAGTTCCTCACCAGCTCCAGAATTCTTTATCTGGAAGGTCACTTTTCTAAGCTGTCAATGTCCGTTGCATTGCTTAGTTGATTGAAACAATCGGATTACATAGACTCGATGACTAAACTGTTTATGTTATGACTATAACTAGTGAACTAATAATTCTTGGTTTTCTGTCTGCTTTGCTGTTCAACTATAAATTCACTAGTGCCATGTATTTCCAAATAAAAAAGATTGAGAACCCAGAACATATGAAAAATTTTCCCTTAGTCTATCAAATAACAAGACCCTCTTGCATTTATGTTTCATTTTTTGAATAATTAATTCACCACAGTAAATAATAGGAGTCTTTAAAGAGGCTTCTTATGTTTGGTAGATGGCCTGGAGTGTGTTTTGATATAAGGATTATAGCTGTTTTCTTTTCATTCGTGTAACCTTTTCTCATCTCCATTTTGCATTGCAGTCTCAGACTTTTCTGGTTTTCTTTCAAGCCACTTGGACTGGATCACCTGTTAGAGTAGATGCTGATTAAAATAAGTGCCAATAGCCCGTTGCTTATAGTGCCACCGTGTGGCCTTGATCCATTACTGCTGCCCATTATTGCCCACCCTCAACAGGGTCAAATTTGAAATTAGCAGTTTCTTTAAGAAGTGCACCTCTAGCATGTGTAAATATTTGTTTTCAGGTCACTGACTACTTGAGAAAACTGAGGTAAAGACAAACTATAGTTAAAATGAGAAACAACTACCATTGAAGACAAATAAGAAATGTAAAGAAGTCATCTCTGAATTATTTACTGTCATCAAAGGGAAAATATGATTTGCTTTACGAAGCCTTAATTTGTAATTACATGTTCATGATCACTTATATAGTGTAAAGAAAGGTAGTTCTACATGTGTATTCTTTTTTTGACTATCAAGAAGTTGCATTTTGCTAGCACTTTTCGGAAGGCAAGAAATCAGTTGCCTGAGATTTCATCTTGTTAAACTGTAGAATTCTTAACCCATTCCTCCTCCCTTCACACTGGCATATGAACCTTTCTTCTCTGCCACATGGTTCTGTCATAGGAGGTCATTAGCACATTTGAATGAATGTAGATCATACAGCCCTGAAAAAAAAATAGAGGTGCTGGATGCTTTCTGGCCCTTATTCTGTCCTCAGAGAGTCCTATTTTTATTTCTTATGTTGGCTAATTTGAAGTCTTTTTTAAGTGTACCCATGATTTAAGTGTTAGGAGATCAAACCTTCACAGCATGTTCCAGTTTAGGGCAAAAATATATGTCATTTTGTAAAGCATATGAAAAAGTAGAAATGAATGTGTGGTATTTGGGTATTTTTTTGTGTGGTGAAAGTGGGGTTAGAATCAGGGTTATGGCAGAAAAAACTGTCCAATAAAAATAACAAAAGCCCATATTACTCATTAAAGATGTTTAAGGAGAAAAAAATTGGCTGAAAAGAATTCATTTTGATTAGTAAGTATGCAATTTATACTCATTTAAGTTCCATTGATGAGCCATTCTCTTCCATTCATGATATGAGTACAGTTGAAGTTGTTATGTGATTAACAAACAGTTCAGAGTAAAGATACATGCTCTTTTTTTATGGTGTATACTTTTGCAGGCCTGATTGCAAAGGACTGTGGCAGTTTTCCTTGTCTCGAGAGCAGGAAACCGTAGGGTGACAGAGAAGTCAATATCCCGCCATTCCAGATTCAGCTAAAAGCAGGAAGGAAACCCACTAAGTTTATACCCAAGTCATTACATTGAAAAGACTGAGGACTCCTTCCTTTAAAAAGAAAAAGAAACAGAAAATGAATCTCTAGAGCATATCCTATAATTTTAAATTACTTTATATGCTAACCTGTCTCTTGCAAAATATCTCTAGCAAAATAATTTTGTAAATAATTGTTATGGGTTGAGTTGTGTCCCCCCAGTCCCCCAAAAAGGTAAGTTGAAGGTCAGAATGTGATCTTATTTGGAAATAGGATCTTTTACAGAAATAATCAGGTCAAAATGAGGTCATCAGGATGGACCCTAATCCAGCATGACTGGTGTCCTTTAAAAAGACTTAAATCTAAGACCTGAAGCCATAAAATTTCGAGAAGAAAACATAGGAAAAACTCTTCTGGACATTGGCCTAGGCAAAGAATTTATGACTAAGACCCCAAAATCAAATATAGCAACAATAAAAATGAATGAATGGGACTTAATTAAACTAAAAAGTTTCTACACAGCAAAGGAAATAATCAACAGAGTAAATACACAACCTAAAGAATGGGAGAAAATATTCTCAAATAATACATCTGACAAAGGGCTAATATCCAGAATCTAAAAAGAACTCAAACAAATTAGCAAGAAAAAACAAATAACCCCATCAAAAAGTGGACAAAAGGCATGAACAGATTTTTTTCAAAAGAAGATATACAAATGGCCAACAAACATATGAAGAAATGTTCAACATCATTAATCATCAGGGAAATGCAAATTAAAACCACAATAAGATACCACCTTACCCCTGTCAGAATGGCCACTGTGAATAAGTTGGAAAACAACAGATGTTGGTGCAGATACAGTGAAAAGGGAATGCTGATGCACTGTTGGTAAGAATGTGAATTAGTACAACCTCTATGGAAAACAGTATGGAGAGTCCTCAAAGAACTAAAAGTAGACCTACCATTTGATCCAGCAATTCCACTACTGGGTATCTACCCAAAGGAAAAGAAGTCATTATATCAAAAAGCCACCTGTATCCAAATGTTTATCGCAGTGCAATTCACAATTGCAAAGATATAGAATCAACCTAAGTGCCCATCAACCAATGAGTAGATAAAGAAAATGTGGTATACGAGGTCTGTCTGGAAAGTGTCTGGCCGTTGTTAATATAACGAGAATGGTTTGTGCGACATGGATGTAACCTGGCAGCCAAGGAGAGTGGACTGGAATGTGCGTGCGTGAACAATGATGACTTCACCATACTAGTCAGTGGGGCGCTAGACACCATTGAGTGAGCGTGTGTACTGTGGGGCTCTCGCATTCAAAATGACTGAACGAGTAGAGCAATGAATCTGCATCAAATTTTGCGTTAGACTTGAACATTCTTCTGCGGAAACTGTTCAGATGATTCAGAAGCTTTCAGGGATGATGCAATGAGTGCAGCTCAAATAAAAGTATGGCACAGATGCTTCAAAGATGGTCGAGAATCTGTTGAAAGTGATCCACATTCTGGAAGGCCTGCAACAAGCAGAACACCTGAGAATGTTGAACGTGTACGGGTTAGGTTAAAAGACACTGGAGAACTGTGTAAGGTCCCAAGGTGCCTACTTTGAAGGGGACTGAGGCATCATTGTCCTATGTACAATGTTTCTTGTATCTTGTATCTTCAATAAATGTCTCTATTTTTCATATTACATGGCTGGATACTTTCTGGACAGACCCTATATATTTACTATGGAGTACTACTCAGTCATAAAAAGGAATGAAATGATGTTTTTTGCAGCAACTTGGATGGAACTGGAGACCATTATTCTAAGTGAAGTATCTCAGGAATGGAAAAACAAACACCACATGTTTTCATTTATAAGGGGGAGCTAAACAATGGGTGTATACGGTCATAAAGTGGGATATAATTGACATTGGAAACTAAGAAGGGGAAAGAGTGGGGAATAAAAGTATGAAGGATAAAAATTATTGTTGGGTACAATGTACATTATTCTGGTGATAGGTACACTAAAAGCCCTGACTTCAGCATTGTACGATTCATCCATGTAACAAAAAACACTTGTATCCCCTAAATCATTGAGATTTAAAACAATAAAAAATAAATAAAATGGGTAAATTTGGACACAAAAACAGATATGCACAAAGACTGTGAAGAGATACAGGGAGGACACCATATAGAGATTGAAGTTACGCTGTAG